>CM031944.1:5269506-6597006 GCA_018749465.1 Paracanthobrama guichenoti
AGCCCCGCCCCCTGCTGCCCCAGCCCAGCTCTCACTTCACCTTATGTCACAAAATCATTTTTTTCTTCCTCGACATTTGATTAAATAGTAATTAGTGCACTTTTAACAACTAATAAGAGCTGTGTTATAACTAAATATTATTATAATAATATTATTTACTGAATACACTTTTGTCTTCTAAGTGCATGTCACGTGACTTGGGTGATCGCTCAAGCTGCATGGTGGAAGGACAGAGAGCCAGTTTCCCCATTTAGCCAGGTATAGGCAAAATGCTACCTTGGAGTCCCAGCAACATCGTAATCTTCGTAGCTTGTGCCTTGTTACGAAATAAAAATCTCTCTCACCTCAGAAAACCGCTTTCGTGTCCTGTCAGCCGTTATACTCTGTTCGAAGCGCACACTCTTTAGTTTCACGTGCGCATGAGGCACGCGCACGCCGTGTATCTCTTCATAAACCGCAAGAGAAACTATGAGCAACGTTACGATGTCAATACGTAAGTCATGAAATAAAAGTACCAAAAAAATCACATAACTGGTTCGACGTGTGTTCGCCGGCAAGGATTTGCATGCAGGTATGATGTTCATTCTGATCATTAGCAGCAGTTTTCATGTTTCATTAACAGTTCATGATGTATTATTCAGCGTGGTAAATGTTGTTTCCATAACCCCAAAATGCCACTATATTTTCAATTTATGTTATTTTGTTTATTTTTAAATGAGTGTGGTGTACGTTATTGTATTAACAAAATCTGCCATTTAATTTATAGGCCTATTCATTCATCAGTATTAGTCATATTCGTGCAATTTAAGTGTTTGTCAATAAGGCTAAAGTGGAAAATTACTTGTGTGTGTCATCAGTTTTTATGAAATAAATGTGCTTGTTTTATTAAACACTGTGGTAAATGGTAAAATTTGATTACTTATAGTCTACAGTGGAGGCATTTATTTAATTTTAGTTTAATCGGGTATGCTAACTGCTCTATAGAAAACGTGAAGCCAATGTATAAAGTTAATTAATATAAAGTTAAATTATATGTTAAAACAAGTTAAAAGTGACTCTAGTGTTATTATTGCTGGTGACCTGCCATGAACCCCGACTCCACAGCAAACAGAACCGAACCAAACCGTGGCTCCAAAACCGTGACATGAACCGAACCGTGGCATAGGTGTATTGTTACACCCCTACTAAATACTCACCAAGACGGGCATTTTGATATAATTTTGTGTGTATTTGACGATTTAAGCGCAAAAAACTCAATTTGGTACAAGCAAGCTGTTTGAGAGGTGGCTTTATGTGTGCACAACTTTTATAGTTCAGTGGTACACACTTTTGTTGTGAGTGCGAAACCTGCTGGAATGAGTAAAATTATGCGTAACAAAAGCCCTATTCAACTGAAGCGAATGAGACGAGTGAGTGAGAGGAGGCAGGTGTGTCAATTCATCATCAGAAAGAAGAGAGATGAGAATGGGCAGCTGGTATCAGCTGGTTCAGATATTTCAGTATCGATACGTATCGAAATATCAATATTTTTGAGAACACTAAGGGTGAGTACATAATGATAGAAATGTAATATTTGGGTGAACTATCCCCTTAACTTTTAAAATATCAAATGTTTCCATGCCTGCAGTTTGTAGGCAATACCAAATAAGGGCAGTAACAGCATCTAACTTGGAAACAGTCTGGCCAAGGTTTCCCAAACAGGTAGCATAATATAAAATCTCTTCAAGTTTTGGGAAGTAGCCTCCTACAACGATAAAAAAAACAAACACAGGTTCTCAAGGGAGATAAAAAAATACTGTACTCCAGGCACCATGAACTGAACATGTGGTAGCTGTTTAGAAGAGCAACTCACGAAACGCAGAAGATCATCAACAAATAAAATGCGGTTCATATTGCCAGCCTGCCCAATCCTGGAGGCCTGAACAAGCCAAGTGTGTGGGTCACATTGTACAAGAACAAAGAACATTAGTCATTGACAATTATGGGGTCAGCACAAAGGGGAAGAGAAAAAAGGTTATGATGGGAGTCAGTGGAGGATGAGGAGAAGCCAGCTTTAATGCTGATGAGAAGCAGGGGATGTGAATTCCCCACAACAAAATGTCATAAGCTCTCAGACGCAAGTCTGTACTAATGTGATTAGCCTCTCATGTCTGTGATTACATAAAAACGCTTTATGGATATTAACAAGCCGAAATGCCCCCACAACCCTCATTCTCAGATGCTGCACAGAGGTTTTTGGAGAAGACACTTGACAATGCAGCAAAACATCTTGACAATGTGCACTGTGCATGTTTTCTTACCACATAGTATAGATTTGATGTGACAGTGTGCCTATAGACTACAAGAAAAATCATGATTTTTATAACTGGAAGAATATAAAGTCTGAGACCACTAGTGAAAATAATACACTAATATTCTAAGTTTATTCTACAGAGACATTCAATTATGTACTATTTTATGTAAATAAATGAATAATTACACATTAAAAATTAAAATTAATTATTTTGCAAGGCATCACAATATTATAAACTGCAGTATGAAAATGGATAATCATGTTATTAAATTGGTATTAAAAATTAGTGTTACTAAATACATTTTTAAATATTAATATTAAGGGAAAATTATATGGCAAAAATATATATATATTTGGATAAAAGCATCTTCTAAATGCATACATGTAAATGTAAAAATAAGTGAGACAACCAACATTCATTATAAGCTATCCAATATCAAAATATGATTTTAAAATATAGTAAAAGAAAAAAAAAAAAGACGTCAGACGGATTTAGAAGCTTTTGCAGCTGAAGTCTTCATACATATACATACACACATATATATATATATATATATATATATATATATATATATATATATATATACACATATATATATATATATATATATATATATATATATATATATATATATATATATATATATATATATATATATATATATATATATATATATATATAACCTTTTTGGACCACACTACATGACATTGTAATGCACCGGTGATCATGTGACGCTGGTCCTGCAGGCTTTAATCTCATCTTGATGATGAGGTCATCCTCACAGCAGCGATGTTACAAGGTGTAAGTGGCATGGGAGGATGACACACTCATCCGTATGATGGTTCAAATAGCTTTTATGGCTGTCCTTCAGTCAAGGACACTGGATGATCTTGTCATCAGATGACAGCATGTTATCCTAGCCACAGCTGAGAGTTTGGGGATCTGCCTCAGGCCCTGCGATCGACCATCGTAATTAAGCTATTAATCTCACATCATTAACCCCCACTGACCAGTCCTTTAATTCATCGCTGTAATATTGCCGTTCTGCCTTATGCAAACCTTCTGCCCTCTCCATCTCTCCTTTTCGCCATCTCTTCTCTGGTGTCTGTCATTGAAGGATCACAGCTGGGGACTAACAAAATTACCTTGCAAGTGCCACTCGATTGAGGATACGGTTACTTTTAATTAAAAAGAATCAATTTCTATTCCTGTCAATTTCACTCAGTGACCATATGGACACTTGAAAACACAATCCAATTTGCCGCCGACCACCCAGTCGGTCCTGCCTAGCCCGCCGGGAAAACAAAAGCTTGCTTAATTGATTTATAGAGGTGGTTTTCTACATAGCGCATCGAGATAAAACACCATTTGGGTCCCCATTTGCAAGCGTTTCTCCTCTATTTGCAAACGTTTCTCCTCGTGTTTGTGTTGTCATTTAAAAGCCAACAGGATTTTATTTTGTACCGAATATAAAGAATTAGCTCAAGTGGGAGAAAAACGAAAGCGCTCTCTTTAACTTTCAGACAGGCGCCTTAATTTATTGCTCAAAGAATTGGATTGTCTCGAACCGTCTCGCCATTAGAGAGCTGGGAGAGATGGGACAGAAAAAGGATCAATATAAACTGCGTTGCAACATATAGAGACAAATAGCATCAGAAAAATTCCACTGCAACTGGAAAATGAGTAAAAAAAAATTATTTAAAAAAAGAGTAAGTTGAGAAAAACAGAAACTATGGCTTATACTGGGACATTTTAGCAGGATCCTTTAGAAATGCTTAATAAATGGCTTGTAGAATTAGAAATACATTACACAATACTAAAGCAGGCCTATAGTTCAAAACAGAGTTGGTAACTTTTTTTAAGTTAAAAGGAGTGACGCTACTAACTGAATAGCTTTTCAAGTAACAAGCTTGAAGCTATTTTTCCAACACCAAAAAAAAAGATGCCTCTGTAGCAATTCTTTTTTGTAGTGGTATGGACGGACGGATAGATAAATAGACAGACAGACAAATAGATATACAGATGACAGACAGACAGACAGATACAAACCCGATTCCAAAAAAGTTGGGACGCTGTACAAATTGTGACTAAAAACAGAATGCAATGATGTGGAAGTTTCAAATTTCAATATTTTATTCAGGATACAACATAGATGACATATCAAATGTTTAAACTGAGACAATGTATCATTTTAAGAGAAAAATAAGTTGATTTTAAATTTCATGGCATCAACACATCTCAAAAAAGTTGTGACAAGGCCATGTTTACCACTGTGAGGCATCCCCTCTTCTTTTTATAACAGTCTACAAACATCTGGGGACTGAGGAGACAAGCTGCTCAAGTTTAGGAATAGGAATGTTGCCCCATTCTTGTCTAATACAGGCTTCTAGTTGCTCAACTGTCTGAGGTCTTCTTTGTTGCATCTTCCTCTTTATGATGCGCCAAATGTTTTCTATGGGTGAAAGATCTGGACTGCAGGCTGGTCATTTCAGTACCCGGATCCTTCTTCTACACAGCCATGATATTGTAATTGATGCAGTATGTGGTCTGGCATTGTCATGTTGGAAAATGCAAGGTCTTCCCTGAAAGAGACGACGTCTGGATGGGAGCATATGTTGTTCTAGAACTTGGATATACCTTTCAGCATTGATGGTGTCTTTCCAGATGTGTAAGCTGCCCATGCCACACGCACTCATGCAACCCCATACCATCAGAGATGCAGGCTTCTGAACTGAGCACTGATAACAACTTGGGTTGTCCTCTTTAGTCCGGATGACATGGCGTCCCAGTTTTCCAAAAAGAACTTCAAATTTTGATTCGTCTGACCACAGAACAGTTTTCCACTTTGCCACAGTCCATTTTAAATGAGCCTTGGCCCAGAGAAAACGCCTGTGCTTCTGGATCATGTTTAGATATGGCTTCTTTTTTGACCTATAGAGTTTTAGCCGGCAACGGTGAATGGCACGGTGGATTGTGTTCACCGACAATGTTTTCTGGAAGTATTCCTGAGCCCATGTTGTGATTTCCATTACAGTAGCATTCCTGTATGTGATGCAGTGCCGTCTAAGGGCCCGAAGATCATGGGCATCCAGTATGGTTTTCCGGCCTTGACCCTTACGCACACAGATTGTTCCAGATTCTCTGAATCTTTGGATGATATTATGCACTGTAGATGATGATAACTTCAAACTCTTTGCAATTTTTCTCTGAAAAACTCCTTTCTGATATTGCTCCACTATTTTTGGCCACAGCATTGGGGGAATTGGTGATCCTCTGCCCATCTTAACTTCTGAGAGACACTGCCACTCTGAGAGGCTCTTTTTATACCCAATCATGTTGCCAATTGACCCTCCAGCTGTTCCTTATATGTACATTTAACTTTTCCGGCCTCTTATTGCTACCTGTCCCAACGTTTTTGGAATGTGTAGCTCTCATGAAATCCAAATTGAGCCAATATTTGGCATGAGATTTCAAAATGTCTCACTTTCAACATCTGATATGTTATCTATATTCTATTGTGAATAAAATATAAGTTTATGAGATTTATAAATTATTGCATTCCTTGTTTATTCACAATTTGTACAGTGTCCCAACTTTTTGGAATCTGGTTTGTAGATAGATAGATAGATAGATAGATAGATAGATAGATAGATAGATAGATAGATAGATAGATAGATAGATGACAGACAGACAGACAAACAGACAGACAGATAGATGACAGACAGACAGACAGACAGACAATCTGTCACTTTCTGTGAATTTCTTATATTTTGACAAAATGTAAGATCTCATCATTCAGTCACTAATTAGTTTACTTCTTTCAGAGAGAAAAAACACTGAGAGAAAAACACTTCTTAAATGACTGAGGAGACTATTATGTAAACCCTAGACACTACGTCTGGAAGAAGCAGTCATGAAGAAGACTCCAATCAAGCAATTTAGGTGGCTTTAAGATCACACAAATGAGACATAAACACCTAAACACGACTTGAGGAACAGCCCTCAGTCGCCTCGCAGGAGCTACTGTGCAATCGGGGTTATCTTGTCTTCTTTGAGCATTCAGAATGAGAAAGTGCCTTCATTTTTCATCCGTCTGATTTAGGTAGGATCTGTTACCATGGTGATCAACGTTCGCGACGCCCCACCCTGTAGTTCTGGCTCCACTGCCCTATAATTCAGAGCGTTGCAAAGCCAGTTCTTTCATGTTTAGCAACTCAGCCCTCTCTGATTACAGACAACAACACAAAAAAAGACAATTTGTGGTAGTCAATATTTAACCTTCCCTCTATTTTTAGTTTTATTTGTTTGAACCATCTTCAAAAAGTATTTATACCAAAATAATGTCACCGTTGAGCAGTATCACACAAGGATTTTAGTGTCTGAAACCTTTAGTGTACTTGTTGAATCTAGAGAACAGCTCCTGGAGACCTGTTCTCAAACCATCAACAGCACCTATAGCAGCTACAGCAGCATGTGATGACACTAATGAGGATGCTGCGTTAATGCGCTAGACACGAACATGAGGAAAACTCAACAAAAAACATGTAAGCCCACGGCGGCAATGAGTAAAATGCTGTGATGTTTATTCACAATGTGACGACGGTCTTCATCCAGGTGGTCAATGTGAAACGGTGTCCATAACCTATTCTACTTCTGTAAGGTGGTTTTTCACAGTGATGCTCCAGTAATAAATTAAAGCCAATTATTATTTTCATGTTATTGGTGATAACTGATAAATGGTCGATATTAAAATTCTACACTATTTAAGTCTAAACTAATTAAAAATAAAACACTGCAACTCGATTGGTTTAAATGCTACCAGTAAATGTATGCATCACAACACTATAATGTACAGTATGAAAAATAATTCATTTTGAGGCTAAAGATTACATTGAACAGTTTTATTAAATGATCAGTTCTTAAAGATTAACTTTAACTGATCGTTAGATGATGGAAAAGGTCATCAAAATGTAAAAATAGACCAAATGGGCATGAGACATTAAATATCCAATATCTGCCTGCTGCTACTGATAAAAAAATTAAAAAAAAAAGAATAAAAATGTTAATATTGGCCAATGTTCTCTGTATTTCAGAGTAACACAGGAAAACCAAGGAGGGAAAAAGGAGGCACACAAATTTAACAGGCAAAGTAGATCCATTGTCCATTGTCAATAGGAGCACAAAGCACCTCTTACTCAGAGGACACTTCCAAAACAATCAGCTTTATATTGGTAAAATCAACAAACTTAAATTTTTTTTGTTGCCTCAATCGAATTTTCTGATTCCTATTGTGATGACTGCATTTTGCTCACAGAATTTCACAGTTCAAAAGTAAATATAACCATACCTTAAAGGGTTAGTTCACCCAAAAATGAAAATTCATGTCGTTCTAAACCCGTAAGACTTTAGTTTATCTTCTGAACACAAATGAAGATCTTTTCATAAAATCTGAGCCAGTTCTGTACTCTCCATTGACAGTCTATGCAACTGCCACTTTGATGCTTCAAAAAGTTCATAAAGAGATCGTAAAACTAATCCATATGAATCGAGTGGTTTAGTCCAAATTTTCTAAAGTGACACGATCACTTTATATGATGAACAGATTTTATTTTTTCAATTTTAATTTTTATTTTATTCGCATATAAACATTGATCAGTGAACATAAACAGAAGCTCTGTACTTGCTTGACGTGCAAGAACAAAGCTCAGTTTTACAATCTCTTTATGAACTTTTTAAAGGGTCAAAGTGGTAGTTGCATAGACTGTCAATGGAGGGACAGAAAGCTCCCAGATTTCATCAAAAAGATCTTCATTTGTGTTCCAAAGATGAACGAAAGTCTTACGTTTTTGGAACGACGTGAGGGTGAGTAATTAGTGACAGAATTTTCATTTTTGGGTGAACTAACATTTTGAGACTTTATTTTATCTATTGGGAAGTTATATTGACATTTATATTATATTTTGATAATTGATTATGAAGACAACCTTTTTCTTAGGCATATTTATTACATATCTTTTTGATTTTTGATTGCATGTTGAATTTAAATGAGAATTTCTCATCAAAATTGGGAAAAGGAAAAACTGATTTGATGACTCGTTTTGAATTCAGAATACTTGAAAAACTAAAGGGATTCTTCACATTTCTTGAAATACAGTTAGAGCTACTTTGCATCAGAGAAAGACTTTGAGAAAGCAAGATTTTGAATCACAAAGGCTTAGCGACTTTGAGAGTGGCAAAATGAGTCAAGAGAAGATGCTTCAAGGTTACTCTTATACAAGCACTGCCTCTGAACAACTGAAAGATTTAAAGGTTAAACACAGAAAGACAGCGAGTGAGCCGGTGTAAGGCAGAGAGAGAGAGATAGAGAGGCCTAATGGAATTACAGCAGCCTTGTGACAGCGGTGCAGATGGGTCACATGGTGAATTAAATGGCTCTCTGACCCATGCCAGAACTGAGCCTTGACCTCCGCTCGAACCGTGGCACCCGCAACATTGCCATGTCATTCACGGTGCATCTCAGCGATCCGCACATTCATTCACAAGGACAATGAAGCAGAGTGGCTTATGAGAACCTCGGCTACATAGAAATGCATCGCTCATCTAAGCGTGAGTAGGCCCGGGGAAAGTTCAGGTGAACAGACCCGTGGGTAGCGGCGAACGCTTTGTTTGAATTTCGGGTTCATTTTGTCCCAAGCGAGTGAAGCATTAGTGTGTTCACTCATGCCTGCAAACAATTCCACAATGCAATGCACTTCCAATTTCACAAGGCACAGGAAAAGGCACAGGAAAAAATGACTAGTCAGCTGAAGTGTTGTACTTACTGTCCGCCTGAGAGGAGAATTGCACACAGCTCAGCAGTAGCAGAAGAGGAAGCCCAACGGGCAGGAGGGGCACGGACATGCAAATGTTAGGCACCATGTTCCAGGTTGGCACTGCTCCCCCTCGATCCCCGCTCTGCTCTCGCAGCTTTCACGCAATCATAGACTAAAACCTGTGGGACAAAAGAGACAAACACGTGTTAGCATTTGATTCAAGGTAGGACAACCAAGCATATAGTACGAGCGTGATAAATTGAGTGGTCTGCCAAGGGGCAACAGGGTTAATGAGGTAAGCAAATGCTCTTTTATCAAAAGTAAACTAAACCCATTATCTGCTGCCGCTTAGCTAAATATCAAAAGAACCGAAGAGAATTGGGAATTCCCAATAACTGGCCTCCACTAAAGGTGCCCATTAAGTTTCGTAAAGTGGCTCTACACAGATGGCTCTGGATCTCCTGAAGTGTGGCGGTATTACTGTATAGCCACACACACAGTTCCCTAAGGATGAACGCTGGTTTAAATCAGTGCTCACAATATTAGAGGACTATGAAACTGCCAGAATATAGGGGAAGTTGTGTCGAAACTGCAGTTTGTTAAGATAAGCTGCTCACATTTAAAGTAATTAAACTTGTCAAGCTAACATTTTGATAAAAAAACATTGACGGACAATATGTTATAGGTCATTGTCATACAGAATAAAGAGTTTTGAATATACTGTAATGTGCTTGGGATAAAAACGTCTGCCAAATGCATACAGGGAAGACGCTATAGAATTTCATGTTGATGAAAATGAGGCTGTGATCTTTAGAGCTTTACAATGGCATGCACTCTATATAAAGAGATAGATCACATGTAACGCAGAACTTTCAATACGGTCTTTTTTTTTGGTCAGTACTTGAGTTGTCGTCTACTGAAAGCTTTTTAGAAAGCTTTTTTTTTTTTTATCAGTTGTAACAATTGGCATGTTGTTAAACAACAGTACAATCCATTGAACACACTGTACTTTTCATTTCGGTCAAAAATGTTATATGGCGCTACCCTGAAAAGGGTCTATACTATAGATGTATACATATAAACAAAACAAAAAAAAAGCACTGAAACTTCAAAAGCCCATTATAAACACAGCACGTACAATGGCAGTACTTTTAGGGACACTGTAGTGACAACTACTGAGAACTACTCTTTTTTGAAAACAAACCCACATTCTTGAAACATTTCTTGGACATGAACCATATGAATGAACCAATTTGTTGAATCAAATGATTCCCTGAAATTCCCTGAAACAAACTTCCAATGCTACTTGAAAAAAGGACATTACAGGATAGCATGTTTGATTATTGCCTCAGCATAGCTTGTGTGTGCTGAATAAAAACAGCAATGCAGCACTTTTGAATGCTATACTGCTACTTCTTAAAAAAAATGTGCTTGTTACTTGACTGGTTACATTATTTTGAAAACAGCTGAGCTATTGTTACGCTGCTGAAAAACATTAATGGAGTGAAATGGGAGAAGCTAACTAAAAGTAGCGGTGCTACTGCCTGAGACTAGGTAACGTTTTTTCAGTAGTGTAACAATAGCTCAGCTGCTAAACATTAAGGGAATGAAAGGAGAGTAGCCAACTATAAGTAGCAATGCTACTGCCTAAGACTAGATGATAATGAGGTTTTTTCAGTAGCGTTTCTTAACTTTCAAAATAATGTAACCAGTCTAGTAACAAGTTAACTCTGTTTGGGAGTGGATAACTAAAAGTAGCAATGCTGCTAATGGTTGTGCTTTATCTAACAGTCTTATCGGTCTAAGACATTCTATTAAACAACCCAGTTTGGGTCTTTCACCAGAGACAGTGTGGGGCGACTACACCCTCCTGACCATTTGAAGAGTCCAGTGCAAGTCCAACTCTGGTGTTACTCCATACGAAAGCTACTCGCTACGTCGACACTGTTAACCCTTGTGAAAAAGAAGCACAATTAACTGAGAATGTGCATTTGTAGTGCATTTCAAAAATTGTTTTGAAGAATGTCAGACAGATGTTGACTTCCATTGTATTGGAAAATAAATGCTATGGAAGTCAATGGGGCCCATCAACTGTTTGGTTACTGACATTCTTCAAAATTTCTTTTTTTGTGTTCAGGAGAAGAAAGAAATTCATACAGGTTTAAAACAACTTGAGTAAATGATAGAATTTTCATTTTGGGTGAACTATCCCTTTAAGCGGGTCCAAAAAGCACTTAAAGTAAAAAAAAAAAATAATAAAAAAAAATATATATATATATATATGATCTTGTCAGTTTAATAAATTTCCACAGAATGAGTGGTCTGTGATTTTAATAAACAAGAATGTGAATGAGACACAAACCTTCAGTATCTCACAAAGTGATAAATACTCAATACACCTGAGGAGGTGTTGACTGGCCAATTACTAGCAAGCTGATTTCGGATACATGTTGGATCCGTGCAGATACGCCTGGCTGCTGTGTTTGTGAGATGGTGCCAAAAGAAACAATGAACAAACAAATCCTAAAAGGGAGGCGTTTAAAAGTGTGTTTATTTGTTCATCCAAAAGGCTTTTTTGTTAATCTTTCTTAACAAGAGTGTTTGTGTGCTAAAATAACAAGAGACGGCGAACATGTTGAGTCATAGCTCGGTTATACCAAAACACCTAGAGGGGTTTTAGTACCACGGCAATCGCTCTCGTAATAAGCCTTTACTACCTTTGGAGGCATATCAAATGAGAGCAGTTGATTAGGTCACCAATAGAGAGGGAAAAGTGAGACAAGCATTACACTTCGAGCATGACCTACATTTTAAAAACACTGCGAGGATTAGCCAACTGAGCCACTTTTTTAATACATACCTCTAAGTCAAAAACCAGTCATTTAAAACCTGCCTGCCAATCACTAAGCTCTTACACCACGCCTGACTTGTTCGCTCAGGCCGGGGTTACGAAGAGAACGGGTAAATAAACCGATAACAGCACAATAGCAAAGAGAACAAACACATCAGGTGAGATTTACCCAAGGTGCAGTGATATTGAGCAATAAACTCAAACAGTCCTCGACCTCATAACTGTTGAGAAGTCACGGTTTCGTTTTTGAAAACTAGGCTACTAGCATACATTACTCAAATTTATTGTGCTTTTAGCATAAATACAGAGGATTATTAAGGATTATGATCTGAATAAGGATCATCATTGAACAAATGGCACTTGCAGTTATTCATGTGCATCTTGTATCACGTGAGATCACATAAACACTGGCATTTATGTTAAAAAAAAATGCTCATACACACAGGTAGCTTTACCAAAAACGTGTATTTGGCAGAAGTATACAGGCAGCTGAAGGCAAGAGGACAAAAATGCACACGATTGCAATGACATTTTAGACAACATTTTACCCCAAAAACAAAAGTAGTAATAAAATAAAATGCTTTTTTTGCATAAAGCAAATGAAGCATATTTTAAGAACATAATTTATTTTATTTTTTTCCTGGAATTACTGTCATGACAATTAAGCACATATCCCCTTTCAAAATTCTCATTACTGTAAGGAAAAACAATAATAATAAAAAATAATTTCTCCAAAAAACAAAACCCTGCAATTCAGTCATGAAAATCATCCTGTCCAGACAAAAACTTTTTTGTAGGGCTGCAACAATTAATCGATAAAATCGATAATGATTCTCATTATCGATTAGTCGGGTCTGCTCTCTGTACGCAAAGCTTCCTCCCGTCGCGCCAAATGACAACAGTGAATAATGCATTTGTATGGACAAAATGTGCATCTAGAAATAGTGGAGTGGAAACAGAGTGAGCTGACGCAGGAAAGGTATATGATCCAAGTGCCCAAAACATTTGAATTGTTTATTTTAAGCTTCAAGCAAATGCATTAGCGTAGCGTTTAACATACGTGTGTGTGTGCGCGTCTGCGTCCTCAGCGTAAAACGTTAATTTTACAGGTTATATCCACTGATCTATATAGAGAACAGTGGTTATATCCTCATCTGTAAATGCTACTAATTCAGGCGAGTATTTCCATTTTGCATGAAAGCGCGTCCTGACAGTGTGTAACTTCACTGAAAGAGCACCGGTGCGGCGGGTTAGCGCATGCGCGTTAAACAGACAAAACGCAGTAGAGCGCAAAAACATTCATTTAGCTGAAAGATCTGCTTTAGGCGCCAAATTTGGGTTTAAAAGTCAACATGTAATTCAAGTACTTTATGAGAGTAGTAACTGTAGAGGGATAACAGCGTGTAAGAGAATATAAATGCAAGACAGTAACAGATTATGAGTCCATACAGATTATGAGTGTGTGTGAACATTCCTCTTATGTGGCATTTTTTTTCCTTTAATATAATTTTAATGTAGGGATTTGCTTAGTAACATTTTTGCACATAATGTAAGCCTATAGCACAAACATACCATAAAATTATGCTGTATTGATAACCACTTGTATAACCACACAAATACAAATACCATATTAGTTAAACTATGGATTTGAAGAAAACTATGGTTAATTTGTGGTTACCATTGAATAACTAAAATAACCCTGTTATTTATTTATTTATTTATTATTATTGTTTGTTTTGTTCATTGTAAAACCATGGTTAATTTTTGTAAAGGTAGATATATTCACTATGTATGTTTTAATTGCACTCAGCTGACACCTTTGTTTGAAGGACAGCATTGGGCAGGATGTGGATTGTGTGTTTTGACAATAAAAAAAAAATTGCACTTTTATCCGATTAATCGAAAAAATAATCAGCCAACTAATCGAATATCAAAATAATCGTTAGTTGCAGCCCTACTTTTTTGTTTAATTAAAATCAGCATGCAGAAATCATAATAATATGCTGATTTGGTGCTCAGTAAACATCATGTAAAAAAATAATAATAATACAAATATAAATAAATAAATACACACACATACCTTACTGACCTCAAACTGGAACAGTAAGTAAAACTAACTCACACATAACCCCTACAGATCAAACCGACTAGCGCATATACATTGTGACATGCTAATATGGCATCTAAACTAAGTGAAGGTTCATTACTCCTGCCTTTACAGACGGTCTCATCAGTGTGAAAGCTCCAAGAATCTCGTCTTAAGCCCACTGTGTTCCTAGCATCGAGGATAAATAAACACTTCTCTCCTTGACACTCTTTAGGCACATCTCCTTCCAACCGCTCAGGCGGCAGTGATTGCTTTTCCCTTAATGGCCCATCCAGAGATAAAGACAACAGGAGAATCTATGGCAGGGCCTTGTGTAGACAACCTTATTGACGTCTTTAGGGAAGATAAAGCTGAGTCCTTCCCACAAGACCTGTGTCGGAGAAAATTGTCCAACACCATAAACAGCACAGGTCATGGCTTCCGGTTTGAGCGAGTCTGTGATTTCGACTATGATGCTGATGTACAAGATTAATCTTTCTTACTTTGACACCTTTATAAAACATATGACTCAAGAGAAAGTCCAAGATAACTTTTAGAGCAAACAGGAGACTGTAAATCTGATGAAATCAAATAAAAGTGGAAGGTAAGCAAATTACTTGGTGCTACACTTCATGTGGGAGACCGTTTCTCTTGACTGAGTTCTGTGCTGCAAAACAACAACAACATGCTCGACTTCGGCTTATAACAGCCTTCTGTGCTCAGCTCACAAGCTTACTGATAGACAATTATTTATTTTCATTAAAGTGGTAACGTCTAATAAATACAATGCGTACAAAATGTAAAAATAGCAAAGCAAAACACACCACCATAATGCCTCATGATTGTTGCCAAGGTACTGATATGTCGATGCTAGGGTGTTCTGGATGGTTGCTTAGTGGCCAAGGTGAACAATAACTAATTCCATCATTTAGCAGAATACTCTTTCCACTGTTAAAGGTATGCAGGTATTCCACGATATGCTGTGGTTGAAATGGGTACTGCAGTCCAAATTCAAAATATTGGAGAGCTTTGTTTCCCCCGCCACCTCCTCCTCAGACTCGACGCTCACATGTGTTACCAGCTTGAGGACACACAACAGGAGCAGGCACAATTGACAATGGAAGCCACACTGTAAGTTAATGAGTTGATTTATCCGTGTTTTAATATGCTCTCGTTCATAGAGATTTTAAGTTGGGTGCTGAGGTTTTTTTAGGTCTGGTAGAATCTGCAATCACTGACCCGGTTTATTTGCTGGCGTCCATGGCTGCTGCAATACGCTGTGTTTTCTACCGACTGACAACCTGGGGTGTCGAAATACTATTGGGTAAACTGGCAGTGTGCGTTATCGCACAGACCAAAACAAAGTAATTCTGACACAGAACGCACATTTCAAAGTAGAATAACTGGCTGTAGCATTGTTTTCTGAGAAAGTAGGTGAATTTAGCATGTTTCCTACATATCTGCATTTGATGGTATTTTTATGCTTTAGTAATGTGAAAAACTTACATACAGCACCTTTACATGTACTCTTTAGTATTTCAAAATGATAATTTTGTAAAATCACTTGTTTTCGAAACAAAATAACTTATATTACCTGGCTACAAATTTCAGACCAGTAAACCTTCTTTAGCAAGACCAAGATCACTAAATCATTTCCAGATGCATTGGCGCATTGTCCTTGACATTTAAACATCCACTGAGTGTTTATCCAAGTTCTTTGTTTATATTAAAGCATTACATTAAGCTTTACAGTGTGATGGAATGTAATATGACTCATATGAAATATGCATAGGCCTTAAGTATCGACACGCCAATAGTACACGTGAGGCGTAAATAGAAGAGCCAGCTTTAAGTGAGCGGATGACCAAACGACAAACGTTGCCTCAGACCTTTGTGTCATGGCGTGAGCCTGAAATTACATTTGACTCGTAGATAGATGGCATCAGTTGTGGTGACAGCTTACTCATTTATTCAGTATAAATGCCAATAAAATGAAGCAAAAGCTCTCTGAATAAGACGTAACCAGGAGATTTACTGTCACATTTTGAAGATGACCAAAAGGCTTCTCATTCCTTCCTGCAGCCACAAATCAATTGCAGAGCAATTCAACAGAAATGAGATGTACTGCTACACAAAGCAAAACACACTGAAGAAACACTTCATGTGGAAATCTCAATTTATGCAGCATAAAACAAATGTGTAAATGCAAAGAGGCACTTCCGATTTTTGAAGAAAGGAAAGAAAAATAGTTTACTTATCTAACGACAATGCTAAATATGAACCAAGATAATGTACATGAACTTACAGTGACATGATAATGATACAGCTGGCAGTAACACTGGGGATACATACTGAAGACTATTGTAAGCAAAAGAAACATAATTTGGACAAAAAAAAAAAAAAATTATCAGAAGTTCCTGGCCAACACTCCAACCTCTATAAAAAATGTTTTCCAAGAGACAAAGAATAAACTGCATACTTACAACAGGTTATATTTGCTGAAGACAGCAAAGAATCTTAGCTGATTATAAACCTGGAGTCGAACACAAAGCGATCTCAATCAAAGGTGACAGCACTACGAACACGACAATGAAACAGAATGCCTCTGAATCCCCCACAGCCTGCTAAGTTTACCCTCAGCATCGGCACCGGTGCTCAATCCACACACAAACAAACAGAAGACATGTCAACAGAGACCTGTGACACCTGAATCAATACTGCCTCAGACTGGATAAGCACATCTCGACAATGAAACACTTCATTAGAACAAAATACCTCTTAAATTTGGAATCAATTTTTTTGTTAGTATTTGTTGTAATACAGTAAAAGACAAAGTGACAAGAATTCTAAATAATGAAAAACAAAAGTCAAACTTCCACAATTCAAGGTAGTGAGACATTTTTTTAATGAGAAAACTCAATGTAAAACCTATAAAATAAGATCAATATATAGCTTAACCAGTCATAAGTCGTACAGGTATATTTGTGGCAATAGCCAACAATACATTGCATGGGACAAAATTATCGATTTTCTTTTATGCCAAAACTCATTAGGATATTAAGTAAAGATAATGTTCCATGAAGATATTTTGTACATTTCCTACCATAAATATATCAAAAATGTATTAGTAGTAGTAATATGCATTGCTAAGGACTTCATTTGGACTTTAAAGGCAATTTTTTCAATATTTAGATTTTTTAGATATTCCAGATTTTCAAATAGTATCTCGGCCAAATATTGCCCTATCCTAACAAAGCATACATCAATGGAAAGCTTATTTACTCAGTTTCAAAGAAAACTTTTGACACCTACGGTTGCGTGGTCCAGGGTCACATGTACCTAAAACTAGACAATTTGCTTCATACAAAATCAAATGTGACTTGGACATGTTTTCATTAGACTCACCCAAGTGTCTGTCACTGGCCAAAAGTTCAAGCTCTCTGGTCAATGTTTTACAAAATTCCTTGAGCAAACCAGTCATTGTAGGAGATTAAAAAACCTTTGCCACTAGAAAGAGTTATTTCACTTGTGAAGAATCATCAGTCTCAAGTCCTCCATCACTGTAGAAGACGCAGCATGAGAGCGAGAGCTGCAAAGTCGAACAGCTGTCAGAAAACTTAAGATCCAATCAATCTTCAGACAAGTGACTCCTAAAGAAAGCACTAGAACCTGGAATAAAGTCTGATGATAGCAACTACAAATGCAGGTGGCTTTCTTGAAGACTAGTCCAGCCCTGAAACACAATCCTTTGTAGAGACTCAGGTGGGGCAAGAATTTGGTTCACAATGCTACTTTTCTGGTCATGGTTTGCAAAAAAAAAATTCTCTTGATAATGTGTGAACTTCCTCTCCTTGGCTGGAAGGGATGCAAGACCCATTGTTTTCTGGGAGTGTAAGTCCTTCTTTGTGTTAAGACAAATATGGGAATAACTGTAGGAGAGCTGTTAGCATACACTGCACCAATTTTCAAAAGGGAGAACATTTGGAAAGGATGAAAACAGGAGGGTCGTCCTGGGAATACAAGGTAACCTGGGAGTCATTATCTCCTCTAATTATGCAGTAAATAAGGCAAATGAGATTTCACAGGTATAACTCATCCATTTACACAGCTGGATATGAAGATCAGCCAGTGGAGAAACACTTGATCTGGTTTTAGGTTGACTCAAGGACTTGCAAACAAGCAAATCTCATGATCTAACCGCCATTCATCCTGCAAACTACGCCAAACTTCTGCTTCCTGTCGTGCAAGTCCTACAGGTGTGGCTAAGCTGCGGTCTCATCTCACTGTGGGGTCTGCTGCCTCTCTCTGTTTCCATCGCTCGGCTAAAGAACAGACAGCTGTGGCAGATGGAGCCATATCCCCATCGGTCTCCTGATTTAAAATGTAAAAGAACAAGCGGCGATGGGGAAGAGGAAGAGGCGATGTCACAGGGCAGCAGACGTCAGGGACGGCTGCCATGAGTGCACAAGGCTAATTCAAGCACTAACAGACTTCCCATCCAAGACAAACCAACAAACCACAGGCCAGCGAGGTGGCAAGTGGCTGCTTCTTGAACACGCCTGTAACCAGCGGACAGAATTTAAATGAGGCTTCGGCTTCCAAGAATCTGGCAGATCAGACTTGATATGGGTTATTAGCTGCCTTTCTGAAGAGAATCCAACATGGAGGCAAGCTGGGCAACTCCATTAGCATTCAGGGATGAAATCATACAAACCTGTTGTGTTGCTTCCCACCTGTAAGAGCGACAGGTAATGGAACGTGTTCTGTTCCCTCTTTTCGTGCGGAGGAAGTTATTAATTTATTTCCCTCTAACTTGGTGATGGTTTTAACTAACAGGCAGTGCACAGTGCAACTGAGAGGAAGAAGAGAAGGATTAGCCTGATAGTTGCTTTTCACTGAAACTCTCCACAACATAAAGGGTTTCTCTGACAGCTTGTGACTCACTTTGACCAAGACAGGCAAATTACCCAGGGTTTCACTTGAAAGGAGCGAGATCAAAAGAGCCACCATGGTCTCCGTCTCCAAAGCAGAGTCAATGTGCTTTTCTGCAAAATGGGTTTATACTGCCACACTGTTCCCCTCCCCGTTAGAGCTGAAGGACCGCTTTGAGACAAAAGGCAAAACCTCTTACTCAAATTATAATAACAGTTTTAAAATGATACCTAAAGAACTATCTGTCAATTGAATTTTAGCTGATGTACTCCAACCAAACCAAGTGACTGAGGAAAAACAGTATGGGAGGGGATCAATCAATACACCACTAAAATGTGCACTCTGTTGACAAGACAAGCCACTGAACCACAAACACTAATAATTTTGAAGTGACCAAACGCTTTAGGGATGGGACACAATGGTCAACTACTGAAGTTGCAGTAAAAACGACTAGTCGAAAAACCCTAACCATAGATTTTTTAAAAGGTAGATAACTTAGATATTTCAGTTCTGCTTTCACAGTTTAAACATCTCGCCACTGGTCCTCAAATTAAAAATAGTTTTAAAATATGTCTTAAGACCTCGTCTAGCTCCAATCCGACAACTATTCTGCCGATTTGAGCTCCAATCCTAATTAAACACCCAAACCTGCTAATCAAGGTCTTCCGGCATACTAGAAAATTCTAGGCAGGTGCATTGGGGCTAAACTCAACAAGACACTCCAGGAGCAAAATTGGACACCCTTGATCTACTGTTTTTAGAAAGTAAAGATGTGTCTTACTGAAAGGCCCACTGAGAAATGCATCAAATTGGGTTCAGGTGAACTTGAATCTAATAATACAGGACAGACTGGTCGATTTTAAACATATCTAGTGTTTCATCAGTAAGAACCTCAAAGGAAAAGACTGTTTCTGGTTTATTTTTCACCTTGAAGACCTCAGTGTTGTCAGTAAAGTGATGACCATCTGTTTAGTTGACAGTCGACATCTGACAACATCCTTCCTACTTTCGGTTTGAGATGCTGTGAATCTTGTGGGTAAAGACTATTTCACATCTCAGCCATTACCTGGCAAAAATAGAAATCCTTCCATCTGCTTGGCCGAGACATGCTGGCACAGTAATGTGTCGCATGAAATAGATTGTCCGGAACCTGACATAAAATCCATCTTGTTTAGGTCATCCATCTACTCCACTATCTATCTCCCGCCTCTTCCACACTGTCTAGACCTCCTTTTCCCACTTGGTGCTCTTCGATTTTCACCCTTCTGCACTCACTGCTACAGACACCCACCACCTCATCCCCCCATTGCAGCAGGGTGGATATACCTGCAATAAAAACAGTTCTCAGACTATCAATTACCTCTTCAACAGACACGCAATGTTGGCCCCTGTCTCAAACAGGTTCTGCAGCTCTGCCAACAGAACAACATGCACAAACATGGTTCATGAGCAACACCCACATTTAATTATGATCATCAGGTTGTTTGCATCACTGCACTATGCACATATATGTTTAAAATAGTCAAGGTGTGACACTCCACATTTATGCAAATTAAATGAACAAGAATACAGATATGCGAGCTAAAGCAAATAAACATGTCTCCGGGCACCCTTTGTTTGGTGTTTCTCATTGGATCTAACATGAGCATGAGAGATCAAATAAAAAATAAAATAAAAAACAGCTCCTGTCAGGTCAGCAAATGGCTGAGATGTCTTGATGTCACACTGGGCTGATTTTAGTTTGCAGAGACAAGGAGTTGTACACATCCCAACTAATGTGTTGACATGGTTTAGTGTCTTGTAGCCCAAATGTCAATGTTAATTAGGATCTGATTATTCAGTTGTGTTTGAGGATGCCACGTCATTACGTGACGCAGTCCCACCCATCAACATAAACGACATCTTTATCCAGTCCAAAATGGAATAAAGAATTAAAAAGGAAGATAATTGCAGAAGTCAGAATCAAATGTGAATATAGGGATTTTCACACTGGAGGAACGGTTTTATAGGTCCTATAACTATTGGTGGAAATACCTTTTTTTTTTTTTTTTGCAGGAACTAGGAACAATTTTAGTTACAGGAACACCTTTTGGCGGGACCAAATTAGCTCCTACTTCAGAGCAGGGTCTAACCTAGCACAATAGGAACTACCAGTGGTGTAAGTGTACAGTGATTGGTCGAACGCATGCAAAACACCAGCACCTGCCATTTTTAAAAAACAGCGTAAACACTGCGTTTATAGCCTATACATTTACTCCACGAACATGGAAAACAGCAATAGATGGATTGACACTAAAACCTAGGCACTTCTCAACCTTTACGCTAAGGAGGAAATCCGACGCAACTTTGAAAGGACAGAGACATCGACCACACAGGACATGGGCATCGACGACACAGCAAAAGCTATAAGACTTTTTGTATACCGTTTACTGTATCTGTATAATAGTTCTAATAAATTAGATAGGACAGTTAAATAGATCATAAACTAATGAAGATGGAGAATGGGAGCACAGTGTGCTAAGGCTCTGGTGTTCTCAGCGCCATCAAAATAAAAGTCCTGCACAACAAACGGTGTAGAGTAAATAGGTCACTTCTGAGTTTCTAATGCTGGTGCGAATGTAACCAGGAAAATGGTGCTAGTGGAAATGTATTTCTTGGGGGACTGCCAGGTGGCTAGTTCCTATAACTGAGTTCCTATAACCACCTGGAGCAAAAGCCCCTTATGATACCAAACAATAGTTAACTAAAATAAAAGCACTACAAAGGTCAATGACGTGGCAATCATTTTTTTTGACCAGATCAATTCACTTTTTCTAAAATATATTAAAAATATAATTCATTAATACAATGAGTTGAATACTGCTCTTCTATGATAAAAAAGCTAAATAAAAGTCAAGGTAAAACAACTGTGCAAATGGTAAAATAAATAAAAATGAATTACTAACCAATACTTTAACTAGAAAAGATTAGTTCCTTCATCTTAGATACTTCATTTATTACTGACCAAAACAAAATGAAAGAAATGCAAATAAAGAAAACTAATGGTCAGCAAACATCAACTGAACAAAATTTCTAAGTCTAAAGCGACTAAGTCCAGATCAACCTCCAAAGCAAGATTTGAGTCTAGCTGCCAAACTCCAAGATTTAGCATGCTTTAGTGTTGGGCGATATACTCCATATCATATTGTCCTATCATCAGCCTGTGAGATAGCAGATACACAAAATGATTGTGCAGGGGGGTGGGGAGCGGGGGCAATATTTGACAAACAACAACCGTATAAGAATGACGCGTCTTTTTTATAACAAGCACTCTTGACAATTTGCCAATTATCATCTTAATATTGTCGAAGGCATCAGCCATCTGCGATATCTCGGACCATGGTCAATAAATGTTACTATCTTCTATCTGCACAACCCTAGAATGCTTGCTCTCTTTTTACATGATCGTTGCGTTCCTCACAATCCCCATCTACTCACGCTTGCCAGAGAATCTAGCTAAATCACTTTTATTTACTATAGGGCGGGGGCCTCTCCATCAGCGGGAAGACTTACATGGAAACAAACTAAGGATTAGCAATCCCATTAGCAAGCCGAGTCCGTCCGCTGGTTTTTGAGTGAGGGATGTTTTAGCTAAGATAAGATTCATGGGGGGCACTGAGCTGAAAACACAACAATACTGTTCATCATGAATTGCATTGTTGGGAAATCCAGTTATTAATCCTCTCCAGTACATTCATCCAGTGCACGCCATCTGTCGGGTATGGCACCTTTGCACAAAATGCTCTACTAAATTATGAAACAATTTTGCATTCCTGGAGGCATAGAGTATTTGTTAAGGTAAATGTTGTGAGGTTTTTGTTGTCGGATGTCGTTGCCTTGAGATATAATTCACAGATAGAGATACTGGGGAGAAGAAAAAAAAGACATCATGGTAACAAAATGAATTCATTTTCATTCGCATATCCAAAACAAGTCATCACATTCTGGGGATCTTGCTGTGTAAAGCATTCTGGGTCGGGGAGGATGACTAAAGCAGGGGAAAGAGCCACTCATCATGAAAACTAATGCTGTTGATACCTAATGACATTGCTGTTGCACGGCAGGGTTGGGGGTGAATTCAATTGTCTAGCAAAGAAATGAAATGGTTTTCTCGTTCACAAACAGAGAGTCATATACCCTAAAGGTAATATAAAGCAAATGAACAAACAGCTCTGACAGGTATTATCCTCTTGCTATTATTAGTTGTGGCTCGAAAGGTGTGTGTGCTTTGACCAGTATTGTTTACACCTGTAATAATGGCGCTGGGCTTGAAAAGGCTTCGGAAAATTCTGTTCAGCAAATCTCCTAAAGGCTTTGCCTTATACAAAGAAGATTCTTGGCTGCAATTTTTCATATCAGAGACCAAATAAAAACTACCGATAGTATACTTTTAGTAAGTTTTAGATTTACAAGGAATAATAAACCCTACCAAAAGTTACATGAAGACCTACACATGATCCGATTCTGCCTTAATCTAAGTAATTGCAAACTACTAAAATTTGAATTTTGACAAGCAGTTCAGAAGTCAACTCAAACCTCTTATTTAAAGTCTTAAGTCATGCATTTAGAGTCTGCCAAATGGAGGTTGTTTCAATCAGCAGATCTATAAGTTATAACAAGATGATTTAGAAGTGAAATGAGTTCCTGCATATGCAGGGTAATGTCCTCTTTAATAAAGAGGATTTGTGCGATTACTCCATCTCTCGTACTATGAAATGTGTCATAAAATTTAATTTGTACTCTTAATAGCAGATTTGACTTTTGCTGTTTGGATGAATATTAACAGGCGTAAAATACGGATATTTGAGTGGTGAGCACTCAAAGTTAGAGATGCATGTTTGTGAATGCTAATTACAGCAAGGCTCTCAAAGAGAAATTATTTGAATAATAGCGGTAATCACACCCTATTCAATGAAGTACCGATGACAAAGAGAGGAGCTTTACTCAAACAAAAGAAACAATCTTTGAACAAAACATTCTTTGAATGATCAATAAGAACTTGTATTGCTCTTCATCTGAGAGTGTGTGGCTAATCACCAAACTATGAGGTCAGTGTTACTACAGCTGAGATGTTTTTCACATGCAAACGCAGCCCTCTGATCACACAGGCAGTGTTCCAGCTCTGTCCGAACACATCACTGGAGCAAAACTGTACAATCACATGACGTCTGCCAGGGACATAATGTACGACAGGGCTCAATATTAAAGACGGTCCGCTGGCCACAGGCCAGTAGATGGAATAGTCACTGGTTCTATTGGGTCACTATTTTACATTTCTTGATCTTGTGCATTTCATTCCTGATTAACTAAAAAATATACACTGAAAATTTAAACTGATTAATATTGTTGCAAATTGTGGTGATGTCAAAACATTCATTATCAGGCTGACGTAGTTGAGGTTAATTTAAATGGCAATAATGACAGTCTCTGAAGTGCATACAAAAAACCCATCAAAATTGTGGATTGTGTGCCAACCGTTTAAAAATATAGCTGTCATCTATATATTATAGCTAGGCAAGTTTGCAAGGAAAGGCAAGTTTATTTATATAGCACATTTCATACACTATGGTAATTCAAAATGCTTTTCACAGAAAAGGGAATTAAAATAATCATAAAATAAAGGCAAGGAAAATGAAAACAGTTATAAGAGGAATTTAAAGCGAAACAAAGATGATACAGTTATAAAAGGAATTAAAAGAATAAAAAGATGATACATAGATAAACTTCTCATCTGGCAAAAAAACTGATTTTCCCCATGTTGATTGTACTGTGTCTGTGGTGTTCTTTATAGATCTTTACAGTGGTCTGCACTAGAGCCGATTTTTCACCTAAAACCGGACAGGAAGAGCAGCTGTATAAATTCCAGCTGCTGACAGTTTTAAAATATATTTTTTTAATTAATAAAAAATATATAATTTTTGCAATATATTATTTATTATTTATTTATGAAAAAATGCAAACAGATTTTCTGCCGCATAAAAAGAGTGAAAATAAAATGGGTCATTATTTGTTGGCCAGTGAAAATGTTGGCAGGTCGAGTAAAGATCTGGCTCAACCGAGCTAACAGAAAATATTCTTATTGTTGAGCCTGTATGGGGACTCAAATACTCACGTCGCCTCATTTTCCAAAGATTCACTAAATGATTATGACGATGCCGTCATATTTCTCACTAGACTTTCTCAACAGTTAACTTGTGCAACGTTTAAAGAAAAGAAACTCTTAAGTGAATATCAAAGAGATGAGAGAGAAAATACGATAAGGAATTCCTTTCAATTTATGCCAGATTTTACTCACCACACATGTATATAAACCAGTTAATGAGGGAGAAATCTATTTCACTGACATTTCAATGTCACATATCTGGGAAAACCGGTTTACATTATTTGTTTTAGGTTACAGTAATAACAAGGATGAATACATGAATACAAGGATGAATGTAGCACTGAAACATTTTCAAAATAATTTGACATTCCAGTTGGACCAGCAAATGATGATATTTATGTTATTACACACAATCAGTTTTTATTACCCAGAACGTAGACTGGCGCATTCAGAAGACCGAAAAACGTCACCACTAAAACAATTTTATCCATACTGTTTGTTGAGACCTTCACTCTTCATTGTGATCTCACACTCTACTGAGAAGAGCAGCTGGCGACACGACTGTGACGGAGTTGTAAAAGAAGAATTTCAGGTCACCAGCCTGTATGTGGGGGGTCAAGAGTGACAGACGAGGGGGTCGGCCACTACAGATAAGACCAAAAGATCCTGTTGGGCTCCTGTATGCTATTTTTTACTCTGTGCAGAGGTAGGCAAGTAGATGCAAAAATCAGAGTAGTTTTTGGTTCAGAAAAACTTTTCCTTTAAAAAGCTTTTATCAGGCTCTGTTCTCCAACCCCCACCCCTTGTAAGAGTTGCAAGCCTGTGCCGGTGAATGATTAACAAGCGCAAGAGAGAGTAATGGTTCAAATTTTGCACAACTTTGAGGGAGCAACTCTCGGTTCTCTGAGGCACAGCCCCAGGAGGTCTCAGCTTTTCATGCTAAACAAAGCAAGACAGACGTGCTATCTTTACACTCTGTTCCATTCCCAACTTTCCACTTTTAGAAAGAAAAGAGAGAAAGAACCACTGGATGATCCTTTCTTCCCCAGGTAAAGCAGCACCTAAAGTTGAGCAAGGAACCTATTGTGCAACCCTCACTTTGCTCGTTGTATTGAGCTACCACACATAGGTGAAGGAGCCAAACGCACATTAATTTCACAGGGATGTGTTTAAAATGGTCCCAGCATTCATAAAATATATCTCAAGCAGACACGAGGCAATTTTCATCCATCTACAATAACATCTGGAGTTATGAGGGAGACAGCCGTTTCAACATAACGTTACAACTCACAACAAAGCCTATAATTTTCTTCTGTCACCTTTAATCAATGGTGTAGTCTCTCCTGAGCTGGCACACACACACAGAGAGAAAAAAAAACCTTGCCGGGCCAGAAACCATCCAGAAAGCAAAGACAGGATCACGCAGGGAGATAAAGACAACTGGAAAAACGGGTTGTTTGGCCTGAGACTTCATGTGGTCTCACAGCAGGGTCTCTGACGTTATATTGGTGGTAGCTAGGGGACACTCGACGGCTCTCTATTCAAAGTCCCCTGAAAAAAAGAAAGCCAAAGAAGGGCTCTCACCAGACAGTGGCAATGTGCCAAAGAGGTAGCCAATAGAACCAGAATAAAAGTATTGTTTTGGTTTAACAAGTGACAATAAAAGGACAAAAGACACAGAGAAAGTGCTCTGGGAGGAGCTGAAGAAAACCTACGCAATAGTGAACTAAAGTTAGGACAAAGTTACGGGATTACTTACTTTAGGCCAGTGCATTTTAAAAAGCACCAGTGTTGGAGAAGAAAAGTGATCATGTACTTTTCATTCATTATATTTTAATAGTTTTTAAAGAAAAAAAAAAAAAAAAGAGCATAACTTAGATTACAGTAAGTGTTAATTTAACTTACCCATAACAACGAAATGAAAAAAATATCCACAGGAAATGTGAGAAATAGTAATCCTTTACTTAAATCCTGAATGGTTTCTTCTTCCCTTTACTGTTATTCCCAAGAGCGAGAGCTACAATATTCAAATCCTCCAACGTATCATCCAGGTGGGGAGATCCTTGTTAGCGGCTTCAAGTGGAACAGGCAACACAGAGCTATTTTTTTTCCTGCTATTCAATCCAGTAAGTGTATAACTGACGTCAAACGAGTCCTGTCTTTATCCACGGTTCATAAACGTTAACTTGTTTCAGTAGTTTCCCCGGTGGCGTGGTAAACTCTTGTTGATTGTGGAGAGAGTTGATTGCAGTCCTTCCTGAGGGAAGCTTCTTCACACTGTGAGTGTGACGCTGTGAGTGGGCGTCAGTCTGGGTGGAGCCAGTGTGATGTCAGAACAGGGGCTCACTGAGTACTTTCCTGACAAATAGACTGAAGGGTTGTTTTCACTCACCTGTGTGCAAAGGTTGTACGTGCTTGCCTGTGTGTTCTCTGACTCATCAGGAACCTTGCTGGGACGTAAATGTTAATGATTAATCGCATTATGTGGAAATCATGATTTGATTTAACGTCATGTGGTGAGAATTCGGATATAAAATGGTGAATCTGAACTTTAAATTGGGTCAACAGTTTTATAATGAATGTAAAAAAGAAACATGCCAACAAAATGAATGCATTTAAGAACTGATTGAAAGAAAGAAATACACACACATACATATACATATACATATACATATATATATATATATATATATATACACACACACACACACATATATATAAAAATAAATAAAACAAATGAAAAAAAACAGCTAATGAAAAACAATTGGAATGAAAAGAAAAAGGCTAAAGAGAAGAACAGAAGCAAATGAATAAATGAACAAAAGAATGGACAAAAGAGTGAATCAGAAGAAAGAGAAAAGGAGAGAAAGAAATGGTAACAGGACAAAAGAACAAAAAGAAGAACAGAAAAGAACAAATGAGCAAACACACCCAAAACAAATACTGAAACGGTGAAAGAAAGAATAATTGAATGAAAAATAGGGAAAGAAAAGAATGAACAAAAGTATAAGCAAATTAAGCAAGAAAGAACAGAAAATTACAATCAACCTAAACAGCAAACAAAAGACTTAAAACTTGAAATAGTGAAAGAACAATTTAACACAAAAACTACAGAAAAGAAGCGAAAGAAAGGAGTGAAAAGAAAGAGAAAGTAACAGCTAATGAAAAAAACAAAACATTGAATGAAAAAAGCTAATGAGAATAGAAGAAAGGACAAAAGAGTGAATCAGAAGAAAGTGAAAAGGACAGAAAGAAAGGATGACAGGAGGAGAGAAAGAACTTAATTTAAATGGTGAAAGAATGAACTGAATTAAAGAAATATGGAAAGAAAAGAATGAACAAGCAAATGACAGAAAAGAAAGAACAGAACAGAAAAGAACAGGAAGAAAAAGAACAGAAAAGTACAAACAGACAACCAAAACGGCAAACAAACAAATGACTTGAAAGAAAGAAAGAACAATCTAACAAAAAACAACAGAAAAGAAAGAATGTAAGAGCTAAAGAAAGAGAGCGAAAGAGAGAGCGAAAGAAAGAAAGAGCAAAAGAAAGAAAGAGCGAAAAAAAACAACAGATTTTTCAAAAAGTTGTAATTAAGAAGTTATTTGAGTACATTTCACGTTTTATTTCAGTCTTTCTACTTTTCATTAAATATTACTTGCTGATTCTTTGTGAGATTTACTAGCACTTTCTGAACGAAAATGGTTTCTACATCAATCCTTTTCTTTCTTTCTTTTTTTATTTGCAGTTAAAGGGCAAACAAACAAAGGTTGTTTCCACTTTATTCCAGAAATAGAATGGTTCTAGTATTAAACCTGTATGTTTCCAGGACAGAAGACACAGCTACAGTGATTCCCCACACAGAACTCCCTTTAAATGTCCTAATCCGACACAGCGATGCTTATTAGATTACAGTGAACCTCAGTGGAACGTTTTTAATCCCTGCAAGGGTAATGCAGCACTAAAATGCCATATACAAATGAGACGCATGAGAAACATCCTATACACGCTACTCAATTTACCACATAATGTTTACAAATGACACAGAGGTTGGGCTTCAATAATCATTATCCATCACTTTAAGAACTAGGTTATAATATTCTAACTCTGTCATATTTTTACCCGACATGCTTTTTTTTTTCTTTTCTGATAATTATATAGATGCATAACATTCCATTTGTCATAATCAATAATAAAATTTCCATTCATTCAAAATGACTGTATCTACTGTATAGCCTACATGCTATCTCTGAGTAGCTTAAAGGGATAGTTGACCAAAAATGTATTTCTGTCATCATTTACTCATCCTCATGTCATTCCGAAACTGTATGACATACTTTTTTTTTCTGCAGAACACAAATGAAGAACTTTTGAAGAATGTTTTGACACAGGCATTTTTTAAAAATATCTTTAAAATATTTGTTTAAATGTGATGGAAAATTGTACTCAAAAAAAATTCCTAAAGACCTATTCCCAAACATCCCTCTCTTCTGCCACATGAACAATGTCTAGGGATGAGAAACCAGGACAAGCTATTGCTCTGAGAGTTTCAGGCTCCTCTGTAGGAAAGACGTTGTGAACATTAGAGACTGCTTTCTAGGGCATAATTACACTTATATCCACAATGGTCCCTCTGCTGTACCACCTCCAGAGATAACCCAGTCACACTGTATCTATGTGGCGTCGGAAGGAAAGCTGAAGGACTCATCCTTCATGAGAGGTTAGAGGGCGGACAGTGGGGTGACCGGAGAAAGAGGTTAAGAATGCCTCGCCACACCTGTTGCCCTTCCTGACCCACTTTCTCCGGGGGCTTTTCAGCCATCACATGCCAAGATAAAAGAACGATTGAAATAGCCCGCGGGCTACAGCCTTGCCTCGTGAGACGCTAATTTTGGCGGACGACCGTTTGAAACAGCTTTAGCTTTTACGTTGAAGTCGTTAGCACAGACAGAGAGCCCAGCACAGCTGTCAATTACTTAATACCCACCAGTGCTCTCCCTGTAATTCAAATCAATTTACTGACAACTTAACCACAATTCAAGCGTTCAGATGGGTTCAAGCTCTACCAACTGTGTTTTTTAAGAAAGCTTGCATGATATACGCTTTGGGGATCATTGCCCAGCTCTATTGATTGTACTGGTAATAGTTCTGACCAAATGAAGCACTAAACAACAAAACAAACCATGTATTCATGGGGATTCATGAACTACACTGAACAATAATGATCTAACCTTTTCTCCAGAGTCCAAACCTTCTCATGGGAGACATCTGCTCAGTGCCATAGTGAGACGCCTATTGAGGGAGATTTTTAAAATTGGCCTAAAGCAGACATCTTAACTATACTGCCTTCTTAGATACCTAATTTTAGCCTAATTTTAATGAAGCAGTACATATATATTTTGTGGAATGAGCAAGACCAGAATGCATTGTGACAAGCTTAGTTAAAATAAATCTGAAATGGCTTGCGATATGAGATACATGTCAGTGATAAACTTCCACTCATAAAATACTAGAAAGTAGTACAAATACTAAAAACTATAAAAATAGACTATAGAATAACTATAAAAAAACATTCCTTTTATCACATTTTTAGCTTAGCAACATGCTAACATCAAACTTGAACTGAAATCAACAGTGAGTCGAGCCTGCCATGCAGTGCTTTTTGAGAGATGTCAATAATAAACATGTTTCATAAAATACTGGAAATTATCAATACAAATGCTTCAGATTAATAAGAAATGTATTATTTTGGTTCATATCTTTGACTTTAGAGCATCACACTGTTAGCTTAGCAACATGCACCACATTGAGTCAGAGTGTGCCAGGCAAAGTTACTTTTTCAAGTAAGTAACGCAAGTTAATTTGTTTTCCCATGTATTGACTGACACCTCTCCTGTCCCCATGTTAAGAGAAATCGGCAGCAAGTGCAGAGGTGTTGTGTAAACATGATGGTTATCATAGTTCTAGACTAAATGTAAGCAGGCATTTACTTTTCCTCAAAATGAATACAAACAGTGAAATGCAAACCTGCAAAAATTAAATATGTTAAATAATACAATAGAAATATATTTTCCCCTGGTTTCACAGACAAGGCTTAAACCTAGTCCTGGACTAAAATGCATGTTTGAGCTGTTTTAACTGAAAACAACTTACTCTGACATATCTTCAAATATGTAAGTGCCATTGTCTCAAGATGCACACCAGTAATGTTTTTTTTTTTTTTTTTTTTTTCTTTCTATGGCACATTTATAAAAGCTTCTTAAATGTCCTAAATGAGCTAAGGCCTAATCCTGGCTTAATCTAAACCCTGTCTGTGAAACCAGACCTTTATGCATTTAATCTCACTTTATTAACCAATGTTTTTTGCTGCTGACATTCGATGATCCAACTCGACCATACCGATAAGCAAAAATGACTTTAGTTAAACATCACATTTGTACATATGGTTTCTCAGTCGGAAAAGGGTGGCTTGCAAGCTTCAGGTTGGTGGAGAGTTCCTGCCTCAAGTGGAGGAGTTCAAGTATCTTGGGGTCTTGTTCACGAGTGAGGGAAGGATGGAATGGGAGATTGACAGATGGATCGGTGTAGCTACTGCAGTAATGCGGTCGATGTACCGATCTGTCGTGGTGAAGAAGGAGCTGAGCTGTAAGGCGAAGCTCTCGATTTACCGGTCGGTCGACGTTCCTACTCTCACCTATGGTCATGACTCATGAGTTGTGGGTCATGACCGAAGGGACAAGATCCCAGATACAGGCGGCCGAAATGAGCTTTCTCCGCAGGGTGGCTGGGCGCTCCCTTAGAGATAGGGTGAGAAGCTCGGTCACTCAGGAGGAGCTCAGAGTAGAGCCATTGCTCCTCCACATCGAGAGGAGCCAGCTGAGGGGGCTCAGGCATCTGTTTCGAATTGCTCCTGGACGCCTTCCTGGGGAGGTGTTCCGGGCATGTCACACGAGGAGGAGACCCCGAGGAAGACCTAGGACACGCTGGAGGGATTATGTCTCCCGCCTGGCCTGGGAACGCCTCGGTATTCCCCCGGAAAAGCTGGAGGAAGTGTCTAGGGAGAGGGAAGTCTGGGCGTCTCTACTTAGACTGTTGCCCCCACGACCTGGCTCTGGATAAGCGGAAGATAATGATGATGATTTTGATGATGATGATCACATTTGTGTCTGATTTTTTTGTTTTTAATGCTGAAGTAAGGCCCTGTCCCAAATGGCACAATTCATGTGCACTTGCAGTCTTGTGGACTTACAATGGCTGCCGCATGCACACATCTGTTGTGTCCACAAGACCGTAGAGTGTTCCATTTGTCATTTTAGGTTTCAGTAGGGTGCTTCCGATCACCTCCTTTGAGCCCGATATGTGCCCTCGATGCGCACTTTTGCAGCTGCCCCACAGTCAAAGCGACATACCATCACGAAAGTGTGGACTAGATCACAAGGGCCTAAGGTCCAATTTGGGACAGGGCCTAAAAGTGTTGAACTTTCTACTCCTATGTCCTATTCTTCTGCAAACCTGAATGGCAGCACAGCTTAAAGGTTTGTTTGAGTTGCGCCCTCTACTCTACAGGAATGAATTCGTATTTCCTTTCCGACTAAGGATTATACATATCATTTTTGGTGCGAAAGGGACTTTTTTTCACTCACCGCCTGCAACAAACAAACACACCTGCAGAACTCTGTTGCTGCTCCGGAAAAACAAACTGCATCCACTGTTTCCTTAACGCTGTGTTATTTGGGAAGGTTATCTTTCAATCAAAAACACACTTCTTTAGTGACATTGTTGATTTTGTGGTCTAAAAACAAAATGACAGCACTGCTGACGGTTCCCGTAACCCGAATGAAGCTCGTTGATGGACGTGCTCTTGCTCTCTCTCTGGTTGATGTACTCATCCGGAAGAAGTGCCCATACAAGGAATTCCGCCTTTTATGATGTCATACAGGGCCATACTCAGAAAAAACTTTAACTTATTCGAATCCTGGAGGAGTGTATTTGCCACAGAAATACTCGTCATACGTCCAACTTGTTTTTTTGACATTTTGGCCATGTTTAGCATTAAAATCCAACTCTTTAACAGTGTAAATGAATCATAATGCATTAAAATAGCATTAGACCCCACCTTTAATAAAAACAAACAAGAATGCTCAGCCCATGTGAGAAAAAGTAATGTAACATTACTTTCCATAAAAAGTAACTAATCGCAATCAAGTTACTTTTTTAAAGAGTAATGCAATAGTGTTATATAAAAGTACTTTCCCCAACACTGGTGCTCATCATAACCACTTTTATACTGGATCATTATGTCTCGAATCACAACATGAGTATAATCTGTTGTAGACTGAGTGTATATAGCTACGTTGAACACTAAAATATAATGTAACAATGCCTAACAAAATTTGCATGTGCATGTCCTATTTGTGCATGCATAATTTGTATGAATGATGAAATGAAAGGCAATTGCAAGCCCTTGCAATTGTGTGTACAAGAATATGCAATGTCTGCCAAATTTAAAATGGAAAAGTGAGTTCCATTTGACATGACATTTTTAATGTCCCAACAGGTATGACCCCATCACACTGAAAGAAAAGCAAGAGCAAAGCTTCCGTTAGCCATTTCACTTTCTTATCACCGCACTCCCACCCTGCCAAAACTCAAATGAAAATGCAAGCCTGTCAATTGGTCCTTGTAGGTGGGATTTTTTGGAGTAAGGGGAAGTGACAGTCCAGAATAATTTGCGATTTGTATTTTAGAAATCATTGTCTTCAGTAAAACAACACTTACATGTAAATAAGTCTGTCTATCTGTCCGTCCGTCTATCCATCTATGAAGGTGTAAGATCTAACATCTTTGTCCGTCATATATAAAGCATTTTGGGTTGAATTTCCAGGAAAAACAACTGCCTTGTGATATTGTGTTGTATACCATTACTGTGATATAAAATGACTATGATGTATGAATTTTGCTATACCGACTCATCTCTTATAAACAATATTTTTATTAATCTGGTCACGATGGTGAAGCGTTTGCAGTAATCTTCAGGGAACATATGCTTACAGACCAGGTCTAGTCTGATTTCCTGTTAAAGTGAAGCAATCCTGGACAGGTTGCAGGTCAGAATTATCTTCTTGTTTAAATTCATCCCCCTTTCTATGTGCCTCAGGTGTGTCACTGTAAACAACAGTTGGGAAGCACCTGTTTAAGCGCGCACAGCTGTGAGACGGCTGCATATGCACATACAGCGTCTGAATCCACAGAGGTTCAGTCTGATGAGCAGACTAAACCCACAGTAACATCACACCTCCTCCACTCTGTATGCAAAGCGCTCCATCAATATTGAACACCACCACATTGTCCTGCTACATCTGAATGTAGATACGGGGTCTTAGGGAGGGAACGGCACTCACTCGCTGGGCGGTTAAAGATAATGGAGCTTCAAGCAGAGTGAAAGGGACTGACGCACTTAGTGACAAGAGGTGAGAAAAAAACAGCACACAGAAGATAAGACTATGTGCTTGGTAAACTGACCTTGTGTGTGTTTTTGTGTGTCCAAGTAAGTAGGAGAGGCACATTGAGTTCAGCAAGGCCACCTTCAGTACTTTCAATTCTGTGCACTTTGTGATGAATGCGGCTGTGAGGTTGGTGTAAAAAAAATAAAAGAGAGACCCGCATCTGGATATGCATACGAACAACTCGTAGTGTATCAACTGATATTCTGAAGAATGCAAATAGTACATGCTTTGAAATACACCATCTTTGCTCATAGCAACACTGTACTTTTTGAGCCAATCACCTGACCTGTAAATATCCTGGAGCACCAGTGTTTTGTCACATGACAATGACATCAACTATTATTATTATTACCCAAAAAAAAATACACCAGTTAAACATCTACTGTACTAATAAATTATTAGCAAAATATGATATATATTGTTGTAGGAGTATGTTTTTAGGCGTATTCAAATTTTGGCAAATAGTATTTTTTTATGTTATGGCTTATAACTGATAAATGGCTGATATCAATATTCAATCCTCTTTACCTAAACAAAAATATGGTAAGACTTTACAATAAGATTTCATTAGTTAACTAATTTAGATAAACTAACAATGAACAATAGTTTTGCATTTATAATCTTAATGTTAATTGCAACATTTACTAATACATTATTCAAATCAAAAGTTGTATTTGTTAACATTATAGTTAATGCTCTGTGAACTAATATGAACTAACAATGAACAGCTACATTTTTATTAACTAACATTAACAAAGATTAATAAATATAACAAATGTATTGCTCATTGTTACTTAATACATTAATATATATTTAATTTATAATTTATGCAGTGTATACTGTTTGATAACTTTATTCAATTTCTGTATATTTCCTGTATATATGACATTTATTATGGGTTTATGTGAGGATTGTTTAATTAAAAAGTTTTAAAGTTGTTATATTTTTGAAGCCTAATGAATATTAGATTTCAATTGCACTGTGATGTTAAATGGCTATAATTAATGTTTAAAATGGGGGGGTATTTTTCACACGAGATATAAAAGTTTATTTAAAATATACTGTATGTTGTTTCTACATTCATTTGGAGATTAACTGTGAAATTATTACATAGTAAATTATATAAAAAACATAAGTGTTTTAATCGCGATTAATCTCAATTAAATCACAGTATTTTTATTTATTAATCCAGTTATTTTTTTAATCGATTGACAGCACTAAATATCAAATATCAAGATTTAGTGATTTTAGTGTAAGAAAATTGAACTATGCAAATAATCAGTGGTGTGATGCAGCAGCTCTCAAACGCAGTGAAGATAATGCAGTTCTCCTGTGAGATACTATAATTAAATGTAGGCAAGGAGATGTTCATGTTATTGAGTGTAATTTTACTGTTTTATCTGATTTGCCAACATACAGCAAAATAATAAATCAGAAACTCATTCTATCTTCATCATCCGCTGATAATTATCCTGTTCATTTATGATATAAACTGAACAATTTTACCAGCAATACACTCGTGATCATATTTTAGTCCACCAATCACACTAGGGCATCCAACAGCAGTACAATAAAACTGCAGTCAGTGTGAACGCAATATAAGAGAGGAGAACTACACCGCTGTTTTCCGTTGCTATTAAAAAATTATAAACAACTCGCATTCTTTATTACATTAATCCGGACATCTCGCGGGCCGCATTCTCTGAGGGGAGAGGCAGAGCGTGCCACTGAATGCGGCAGACAAATCATTTTTATCTGGGACCCCGGCGGGTATTGACAAACCAGGGATGCATTTAGATAGCCCAATTAAAATGGGGAAATGAACCGACATCAGGCACTTTGAAAACGCTGCAGCCCTCTCGTCCTCCTACTCTTCAAAGGCCAGACTCGCCATGAAGAGCGACGAGGGGGGAGAGAGGTGGTGTGGGGGGCTTCAAAGGGAAGAAATTCTCTTCCACGGGCGAGCAACTGGAGGCAGAAGCAAACCAAAGAGCAGAAACCCGAGGCAAGGCAGAGCACGGTTTTCAGATCGACTTCACAGCAGGACTCTACGCTAAAAATCTTTTTAGAAGCATTCCTGTGTCCAAGTTAAAATTAGGGTCATAGTCAAAGTTCAGTTAACTGTAACGTAATGTGTCATTACAGCATACATTGGCGTAAGCTAGCATTTCAAAACTGAATACTGAATTACTTCAGAATTGACTTGATATGGGCGATAAGAACAAAAGTCATTTTACATCACAGTATGCATTACATAAAATGTTTTATATTTTACATAACCAAGCAGAATTGTCAATATTTGATAATCTGGTTAATATTTTCAGATAACTTTGAGTAATCTTAAATATAAGCAGAAATGACTGATCACTTAATTTCTATTAGTCATTAACAAACCCTATTTTAACGATTTAAGCGCACAGCGCCGGTGCACTTAAGCCATGTCCGAATACACTTTTGCTAGTTTAACGACAGGAAAAATAGTCAGCGCATCAGGCGCATGGTCCAAAAGGGTTGTACCTAGTGTCTTAATGAGTCATGGGTGTGTTTCGGGCATAACGTGCAATAAACCAATCAGAGTCTCATCTCCCATTCCTTTTAAAAGCCAGTTGCGCTTGCACCATGATGTATTCGCTATTTACATGGTGGGATTTGCGAGCGGAAAGACTGAACACTTCTCCAGAGAGGAATCCTTTTATTTTTAATATTTAAAAATGTTTGTGTGCTGCTGCTTTAAATAACCAAGAATACTGCGCCATTGACTTTAGACCAGGTTTTTGTTGGTCAATGGTGCAGTCGTTCTCAGTTGCCTTAAAATAGCAACGCGCCAACAATGCACCTGAACACACCTTGTTTTCAGACCAGCACCCACATGGGCACACAAATGCATTTGCTAATTAAACAACGTGGCGCTGGACATGAAAATGATAACTGCGTTGGGATAAAACTAGCAAACAACACTTGCGTCACGCCTGGCGCCGCATTAAGCCGGGTGTATGATAGGGCCCCACATATCAGTAGCTCTGAAAAATTATTTCAGTAGCTCACAGTATACTCTGCCAAGTATTAATTTATTTAAAAAGAAAAATCTTCTTACCCAGATCTTTGAATGGTAGTATAAATACACTCACCTAAAGGATTATTAGGAACACCATACTAATACTGTGTTTGACCTCCTTTCGCCTTCAGGACTGCCTTAATTCTACGTGGCATTGATTCAACAAGGTGCTGAAAGCATTCTTTAGAAATGTTGGCCCATATTGATAGGATAGCATCTTGCAGTTGATGGAGATTTGTGGGATGCACATCCAGGGCACGGAGCTCCCGTTCCACCACATCCCAAAGATGCTCTATTGGGTTGAGATCTGGTGACTGTGGGGGCCATTTTATTATAGTGAACTCATTGTCATGTGCAAGAAACCAATTTGAAATGATTCGAGCTTTGTGACATGGTGCATCCATGCTGGAAGTAGCCATCAGAGAATGGGTACATGGTGGTCATAAAGGGATGGACATGGTCAGAAACAATGCTCAGGTAGGCCGTGGCATTTAAACGATGCCCAATTGGCACTAAGGGGCCTAAAGTGTGCCAAGAAAACATCCCCCACACCATTACACCACCACCACCAGCCTGCACAGTGGTAACAAGGCATGATGGATCCATGTTCTCATTCTGTTTACGCCAAATTCTGACTCTACCAACTGAATGTCTCAACAGAAATCAAGACTCATCAGACCAGGCAACATTTTTCCAGTCTTCAACTGTCCAATTTTGGTGAGCTTGTGCAAATTGTAGCCTCTTTTTCCTATTTGTAGTGGAGATGAGTGGTACCCGGTGGGGTCTTCTGCTGTTGTAGCCCATCCGCCTCAAGGTTGTGCGTGTTGTGGCTTCACAAATGCTTTGCTGCATACCTCGGTTGTAACGAGTGGTTATTTCAGTCAAAGTTGCTCTTCTATCGGCTTGAATCAGTCGGCCCATTCTCCTCTGACCTCCAGCATCAACAAGGCATTTTCGCCCACAGGACTGCCGCAGACTGGATGTTTCTCCCTTTTCACACCATTCTTTGTAAACCCTAGAAATGGTTGTGCATGAAAATCCCAGTAACTGAGCAGATTGTGAAATACTCAGACTGGCCCGTCTGGCACCAACAACCATGCCACGCTCTAAATTACTTTAATCACCTTTCTTTCCCATTCTGACATTCAGTTTGGAGTTCAGGAGATTATCTTGACCAGGACCACACCCCTAAATGCATTGAAGCAACTGCCATGTGATTGGTTGATTAGATAATTGCATTAATGAGAAATTGAACAGGTGTTCCTAATAATCCTTTAGGTGAGTGTATATTGTAATTAATGTTCATTACATAATGTTTGTTAATTTTAGTAATGAATGAATAATTTGTATCTTTATTATATTCATTTTGCATCAGGTTGTACACAGAACATGTTGTTTGTTCAAAAATACAAACAACCAAATGGAGCAAAACAGGATATCTTAGGATGTGATAAGTTAAAAATACAATTAAATGACATGAGAAGTAAACAAAACTGGGATACTGTATGCGACAGAACAAACAAAGATGTGCACAAAGATCAACCCAACAATTTATAAAAAATTCCAACAGAATGAAAGAAAAACCCCTGTGTGAACAGCCCCTCAAACTGCTCCGTTGGATGGAAAGTAATAAAAAGCAAATAAGAGACTTTGTTTTGATGGAATTTAAGAATTTCGGACAAGTGTCAGTTCACCCACCTTCATGTGGCCAAATAATGTTTCACATTCACACACATTGCATGCACTGCTTTAGAGTCCTGCAACAGTGATGACAGAGGACTGAGATCTCTTATGGGGCTTTTCCACTGCATGGTACAGTTCGGTACGGCTAGCTTTGCCGCATTTCCACTGCATGGTTCTGTGCGGCTCACTTTTTGGCACTTTTCCACTACGTTGCGGTTCAGTACAGCTCAGTACGGTTCGCTTAAATAGTACCACCGCAGTTGAGGTTCCAAACGTGCCATACCGATACTAAAAAGTGACGTGTAAATACTGCAGATCACTGATTGTTCAGCGAGAATCACTACCATTATATGCTTTTGTGACAGTGATATAGCGATTGCTAAACACAAGATTAGTTTACACTTGTGCGCCGTCGAGCAAATCAAGCAATGTCATCATCTGCGCTTTGTTGTACGAGTGCCTAAGACTCTCTTGTTTTTAGCAATATTTTGTTTTGCTGCCATCAGCCTCCTTTGAAACAAACTTCTTCGTCTTGTAGTTAAAAACATCCACATGCCGAGAAGTAAAGGTGGCACAATTACAACAATCATTCTATAATCCGACCCACTTTAAAGCGGTGCTAACTGCAGTGGAAAACTAGCCTAGAAATCTAGACGCACCCTAGAGGCAGCAAATATAATTTGCAGCCAGGGCGTTTAGCAACTCTCCGTTAGCTTGCGAGCTGGAAAAATCAAACTCTGGTCAGGCCAATCACATCGTGTATAGAATTGGTGGGCGGGCTTAAGATAATGACAGCAGAGTTGTGACGGTTCCGTGTGCTACTTGAAAAAAAAGAAGCTGGCGTACAGTGGTCTTTCCAATCGGCTTTGGCTGCGACTCTGGAAGACTTGGAGTTAAGCTTTTCTTTGAGAAACGCGCACACCTGGCATCCCCCTCGAAGCGGTTCTCATTCAGCTTGCATATGGTTACACCATCAAATCTGGCGAAATACAATACAATTATTTATTTATTTTTTTACAATTATTTTATAGCCTAGCAGTTTTTAGTAGGATCGACAGTTGAATAGGAATCCAGACTCATACTTAATAAATATATTTGCTTCTTAGTGCTCCCTGCAACAGAGTATTTATTCTGTCTAGAGCGCACAACTACACAAGGTTATATGGAAGCTTATATGGCCGTTCGAAGCTTCCCTCCAAAGCTTCGAATATTCGATGTTGATTACTACCGAAGCTTCGAAGCTCAAAAATTGGTATTCGGACCAACCCTAGTTGGTTGTAGCGATATCCTATTGCGTGCAGAGGGTATCTGAAAGACAATCCCACCCCTCGGATTGAGACCTGCCAACGGTGTGTTCCCAGACACAACATCTCAGGTGATGTGGGTCTGGCTTGACAGGCTAGTGGAAAACCAAACCAAGCCGTGCTGAACCGAGTCGTACCATGCAGTGGAAAAGCGAAGCGAGCTAAGCCGAGCCGTACCAAGCGTTATCATGCAGTGAAAAAGCACTATAAGGAAGACACTCCCCCCTGGAATCACACCATTTGTTGTAATTTGCAGCTTTGGTGCTTCAACAAAGCCTGTAATTGGACACATTAATGTAGCGGCATGCATTGGTGAACGGATGCATTAGATATTGTTAGGAAATAATCATGTATATTTTTGAAATTCATGTAATCAGCAGTTAAATATTCTGGACATATTACTCTGAAGTGGACTGAGAATATCCTCTGTTTTTTATGGACTGTGTGACTCATTACTCTGTGGAAAATCATCTCCATTTTCTGTTCTTCATGCACCATTTAGTTTAACAGGGTAAGATATCCCCCCACCCCCTCAAAATAATATTCTGTCATTATTTACTGACCAGAATTTTAATTGAGTGAAATATTCCTTTAAGTGAATTAGACACCAAGTGCTCTTCTAAGAATCTCAGTCCAGAGGGTCAGTATGTCTCAGAAGTATCGGGATGGCTCTCATGAATAGGCTGTGGCAGGCCTGAAGAGGGGACACTTTGTTTTTACTGAGTGTCACACCATTCCTTCTCTGCTCTGATTTTCCTCCACAATACACCACTGCAAACCCTATAGAGCAACAGGCACTCCAGGACATTCACTCTAAAGAGACACTTTACATGAACAATATACACGCACACAAAGTGTTCAAAATGATTATGCAAGTGACCTATCAGTAGAATTTCAGTACAAGAAATATTCAGATTTTAGTTTTTCAAAGAAAGTGTTTGTTTTATTTCTCCAGGTCACAGTTCTCATGCAATATGGGGAGGAAGAAAGATCTTTCTGAAGATGAAAAGCATGAAATGGTGCAATGATATGCAAAAGGCATGAAAACAACTAATATTGTGTGAAAACTGAATGAAGGTAATCAAACTATCATAAGATTTGAGAGTAATTTACAGCACAAGATAACTGATTATTACAGAAAAAAATATAATTGGCTTTTTTTATTTTTTTATAGCTGTCCTTTTAATACACCGTTGAGCAGCAAACAGGTATATGAAGCTGCCGGTGTCTCTGGAGTCTCAAGAACCTCTCTATGCAGGCTGGCAGTTGTGCGTAAAGTCGCATTTCAGCCACCTCTAACCAAAGCTCACACAGAGAAATGTTTACAGTGGCTGTAGAAATACATGACTCATTTTTAAACAGTTTTATTCACTGACAAATGCCGTACTACAATGGATGGTCTAGAGATGGATGGATTTCTGGATGGTCGGTGAGTAGCCACCACATTCCAAAAAGACTGCAACGTCAGCAAGGAGCCAGATGATTTGGGCTGGAATATTGGGAAGTGAGATGGAAGGTCCATTAGGGTCTCTGAGGCTGTCAAAATGACTTATGTGAGGTTTATAACTGACCGTTTTCTGCTATGGTATAAAAAGAAGGATAGTGCCTTCTGAAATAAAAGGATTGTCATTCAGGACAATGCACTATCCCATGCTGTTTGAAAATGTATTTCTACAGCCACTGTAAACATTTCCCTGTATGAGCTTTGGTTAGAGGTGGCTGAAATGCAACTTTATGCACAACTGCCAGCCCGCACGGAGAGGTTCTTGAGACTCCATAGACACCAGCAGCTTCAAATACCTGTTTGCTGCTCAACAAAGGCTTTTTTTTTTCTTTTCTTTTTTTAATAGCTGTCTTTTTAATAAAAAGATTTTTGACAGAAGCTTTACTTGATTGATTGATTGATTGATTAGACAAGAATTAAAATAAATTGCACAAAAATTGTTTACAAAATGGAAGAACAGATTATAGATGTACAGAAATTAGCATCAAGTTAATGATAAAATTCATAATTAATGATAAAAAAATAATTTTTTTTAACTTCCTTTCTAAAAACGCTGGACGAGAGGAGGAGCTGGGAATTAGCTCCTGAGCAACGCGATAAAGCTGCTGTTAATACTGAATGAACCATATGAATGCGGTGATAGGCATCGTATTCCAATAGGTAGATTGACAGCGAGCCCGACTAACGTGACCTGCCAGAACTAACGCTACACTTGATTTTTTCGTCTTTTACATAACATTGCACCATTCCATGCTTTTCATCTTCAGAAAGATCTTTCGCCCTCCCCATATTGCATGAGAACTGTGACTTGCTTAATAATGATTTTAGTAGGGTTTCCATTTACCCAAGTAGACCTGGCAAACTATTTAACAAAGCTGTCTGAGATTACCAGTCGTACCAGTAAAAACACTTTTTTTGAAAAACAAAAATCTGAATGTTTATTGTACTGAAATCTTGAACTGATATGTCACTTGCATAATAATTTGTAAAACAGTGTATATCGTGTATGTGTGTGTGTGTATGTATATATAAAAATGTCATTCAGTGAAATCAGTCATCAAAAATGTCATGAACAATAGAAACAAAATGGATAAATGTTTAGTACTTCTGAAAGGATAAATTATCACCCATCAGCAGTTTATTTAATCTATTGGGAATTGGTTGGATCTTGAAAAGTGGTCTCTATATGGTTGGGCGGGTTGAAACCTTAAAGGTCTTGGTAACGTCAGCCAAAAAGAAAATACAATTTAAACGAAAAATTACCAATGCACCAATCAACGTGCACCAATCAATAATTCAATTCAGGAATGTGTATTAAAAATTAAATAGTAATTTTGATTTGTTTGTTGACCTTAATAGCACATTTCATCAATTAAAAGAAGAAAACCACAGAGGAGCTGGAGGACCGTGAAGCCGATCACCTCATTAGCACGGCTCTGAGCTTGTTCTATCAGTGTGAAGAAAATCAAAGATCAAGGCTTCAAATGTAGCACTTTAAAGAGCTGCTCTGCTAAGTGCTGGTGCCATAAAAAGGTGGAAGAACACTGTTACAGCCTGTTTCAAAAACCAAGACACAAGCCCTCATCGTCAAGAAGGTAACATTACACCGTGTTGCACAGTCAGAAGTATTGCTGTCTTGTAATCACACAATAATGGATACGCTCACCCCTCAGGGAGACAACGCTCACAGTCAGTGGCCTGAACCAAACAAGATAAGCATCAGAAATTGTTATCTAAAGATAGTTATTTTACTGACAACCATGGGGGGACATTCTACGGATGCGTGTTGTTGTGGTCAATTTAAGTATTCGACACAATCAATCCTTGCTCTTAATTGTTCAGTGTACGGCATCTGATGGACATTTTGTTTCTCAAATCTATGAGCTATTTTCTGTGTTCTGGACTGTCACAGGGAATAGTGTTGTCACAAATTTCTGTCTGATGAACAAGAGAACAAGTCAAAAAAGGGGAAAAAAAAAGAAAAAGGATACAATCTACCCAAGTTATGAATTTAATTTATGGGGGAAATCTAGACTGGGTAAACCCAGCCCGATCTGCCGGAGATTTGATTTCGCCCTGCAGCTCAGGCTGAAAACCTGTACATATTTTTATTCTGCTTCTGTTACACATTTGCATGGACCAATCACAGACCGCCTTATCCACGGCTTATTGACCATTAAATTGATCAAAGGTGACAATAAAAAAAGTATATTGTTTTTCCGCAAAAAATATTAAGCAGCACAAGTGTTTTCAATATTGACAATAATAAGAAATGTTTCTGGAGCACCAAATCAGCACAATATAATAATTTCAATTTAAAATCATCTTTGCCATCACAGTGTTTCTGAACAAATAAATGCTGCATTGTTTCAGTTTTTACTGAAATAGAATCGGTGTAAAATGTTTTTGTAGAAAATAAAATACAATTATCAGTCATTGTTGTCGAGTGGTGCTATTTGGTATTTGCTTTGGTGGCGAATGGAGAAAAACAATTCATACTGTTGGTGTGCAAAGAAAAATCAACTTTAGTCATCTTCCCATCTCTGTCACTCTTGCACGTACACGCTCAGACACACACAAATAAGAGAGCTGCCAAATGAGTGAGTAATCCATCATGGCTGCCATTTACCAGCCCTTCTTTTTAACAAAGCCTTGACGGATGGGAGGAGATAAGGGTCTGTATGTGTTAGTGGAAATGTGAGCACAGTTCTTTCAGGCAGACACACACCTGCGCAAGTAGCAGAGGAAGCTGTGAAAGTCACGTTCACTCATCAGTCTTCGATGCCCTGTGAACGGTGGGGGGTGTGAACTCATGCATAACCTATTCATACCCCTCCTCCCCCAAGGTCTCCTCCTCAAAGCACTGCAAACACACAGACAGAGCGTGTGTGTGTGTGTGTGTGTGTGTGTGTGTGTGTGTGTGAGAGAGAGAGAGCTGACCACCGCTCACCACAATTGAGCACTGAAGAACCAGCGAAAACCTGTGTGAGCAAAAAAAGTCCCCAAGGCAAGGCAGTTCACTCAGCGGCCATCATGGTAATATTCCCCAGAAGGAAGGATTTAATTGGTCAAGTGACAGTAAAGACAATTATAATGTTAGAAAATATTTCTATTTGCAAATCAATTCAGTTCTTTTAAACGTTATAAAAAAAAAAAAAAAATCCCAAACAAAAATGTATTATGGTTTCCACATTAAGCAGTTTTCATTATTAATAAGACATGATGTTACTTGAGCATCAAATCAGCATATTAGAATGATTTCTGAACGATCATGTGAATGAAAATTCAGCCTTGCCATCAATAAATAACATTTTTAAATATATAATATATAAATATATTTATATATTATATACACATAGCACATCTCATAGTTTCTTTTAATTAATGAATGTCTAAAATATAAAAAGGAGAAGCCTAAAATGAACGCGTCACTCACCACCACATCAGCACCTAAAACATGGGGATATTCTATAATTAAATCAACTAATCGAATATTCAATATCCCTAGTTAATGAACGACTAATCGCAATTAACCTGAATCATGCTTAAAGTCTCAGTGAACCGGAAGTTGCAACTGATTTTATTTCAGTGCTGTGACGTATTTCCAAGTGAAACGGAATATTGAGTAGAGGGCAGGGTTTTACTTCAGCGCTCCTCCTCTCCATCGCTCACTCATAGCAGACTAACGGTTGGAGGGGAGTGGTTATTAGGATATTCAAACCCAAGCCGTCAAACTGCCATCATCGGAAAGGGGGCGCCATTCCAGACCGGAAGTTACTTTGATTAAAGATTACCACGGCAAAAATTTTGGCAAAAAAAAAGAGATCTGTAATGTGTGCTAACAAAGTAAATAAGATCACAATATGACTTAGCATATTGTGATTATGAAATCGCAAAGGCTGCGATTATTTTTTATGCACAGCTTGTCAGTGAAGCACGGCTCTGTGATCAGAAGTGCTCCAGCTGAAAGCACTGCGAGTTTGAGTTGCTTATATATTTATATTTATATATATATATATATATATATATATATATATATATATATATATATATATATATATATATATACGCGTCAAACATCTTTCCAAACATGAGAAGCATTTATGAACCTCTTGTTCAACAACAGACAATGTGTTTTTACTCTAAACTCACTTCATAACGACAGTTGAACATCCTTCTGTGAGATGATGTGGCTTCTTACAAAGAATAAGGCACACAACATATTAAATCATAGTATTCTATACAGTGATAAAGGCTATGCAAAAGCTTTTTCTTTAAAATAAGCATTTTTGTCAGGCTCTTATGTATAGGTTTCTACCTAAGTACCGGTACTTCTGAATGGGCTGAGGCTGGGGTTTAGTGGGTTTGAAGTGAAAGTATTTGATGAACGTATACTATATGCAGAGAGCCTTCACTCAGTATCGTTATCTCATTTTTGACCGAAGTGGCTTTTAGAGGCTTTTGCATCTGAACTCTTCAAATATACATTATTATCATGAAAATACCCGAGAAGGCTTGAAGAACTCAGATAAACCATATATTGCCGCAGTTGTGTGTTTATTAGCCATTTTTAATCAAAACGTTTCAATCTTCTGTTCATAGAGATTTCTACTTCTGCATGGGCATATTTAGAGTTTCTCTATATATATATATATATATATATATATATATATATATATATATATATATATATATATATATATATATATATATATTGCAGCCTTTGCCAAATCGTGTGCAGTTTCATTTCAATGACATCACAGTTTTCACAAATTCATGTTTTTGCAGTTTACATGGAGGCAATAACGGTATAGCTTTCAAAAACTTGCACTTTGAAACCAGTTTTCAAATGTTTGCATTTTCAGGCCCACAAAACGTCATTGTCGAGTAAATGAACAGCCAAAAAGCATAAAAAGTTTTCTGTCTTTTAGTTGAAAAGGGTGTCATGTAAACAGCCTCTAAACAAACAGGCCAAAAAAAAAATGAAAGGAGGGACTTCCATGGCCTCCCTGAGAACAAAACGCAGCCAATAAATAATTCAGCCACTTGTGGTGATTTCATCCATTTTCTGGTAATTGAGTATCATGAATCATATTCTTCAAAATCCCAATCAACACTAAGTACCCTACCCTACCTATCTCTGTCCATAGGAGGCGATGCAAAGATCTGGAACAGGCGTGTTCAGTTTGGAGATGTATACCTTTAGCAACAAACAGATCTACTTGAAAATTACAGCCAGGTTTGTTAGAGACAGGATGGATTCACATATTTGCCCAACATCTTGGTAATGCCTCATCTATAACTGATGAAGTGGGAAGAAGATGGATAGGACAAAAAGGAATAAAAGCAGCACAAAAACAGACTAGCTCATAAAGCATGTTGTTTGAAATGGAGGAAAGAGAACAGGTGTGGCTGTAGGACATTATTTGCTCAGTCATGCTACAGGCTGTGTGTTACAGCAGCACCATCACTTCAGTAGAATAGCTGCTATTAGAAATTCATGAACGACTCCCTCAGACTGATATGGCCTCTGGTGACGGAGGTAAAATACAGAACAGCACAAAAAGTTTTTAATACTGATACTTCAGTTTCAAAATGTCTTTAGAACAGATAAAGTGTTATAAATATGAGGACTGTAGGTCACAATGCAGTTACTGCACTAAAAATGACAATATGCAATTAAAATGAAATTATTTTGCGAAACTGCTTGCAAATATACTTTGTTAGTACTATTCTTCCTGTAATTATTTAGATGTAATTTGGTTATTATGGACACTGTTATGTATACGTTATCCAGCGTTTCAATATTTATAAATACAAACAGTATTTCATGTTTGTGCTAGGGCTGTACGATATAACGTTTTAGCATCGATATGCTCATCGCAGGACATCCGTGAATTCAGTCTTAAAGTGACAGCAGCCTAATATTCCTGCTGCTGTCTGTCACTATCAACCCTCTACAATGCATATGCGAGTATATTTCACTCTGGGCGTCTAAATAATATCTATCATTAGCCATTGGCTAATAAATGCTTAGATTTTACTCGCCAGTGTGTGTGTGTTACAGGCTAAGAATAAGTTTAGCATAGATATATTTTCACTCACTGAACACTCAGATGGAGCACTTGAGAGTTTCGCTCTCGTCAAGCGATCTAACTTATACGATTTCAAATCAGCTCATCTGATGTACCGTAAACTCTAACGTTAGTGTGAAGGCGCACAACTCGCCGCCGCTTTGCTGAGCGTGTTTCTCACACAGCATGAGAGTTTACGCGCTACATGTAAACCATATTCTTTGTTGTATTTTCCTGTCAAAATACCAGAGTTCATTTAGAATTATTCAGCTTTTAAGAAACAAGCAGAAGATAGGCCGTTTTTTTCCGGTAGTGGGCGGGACTGATGCGCAAACGGCAATCTCATTGGCCAGCGCTCATCTTTTCGTCTGTTTTGATTTTAGCAAATCAGTTTCAGCGAACGCTGTCAATGTGATTAATATTCATGAACCCAGCAGCCCAAGAATCCTTAGTGCGTTGTATATTGTTATTAGTAGTAGAATTAGTAGTAGTATTATTTTAATAATATAATTACTATTATCTATTTTTTTACATAAACACTGAAATGACCAACAATATCTTAAGCACCACCACCAGTCCAAAGTTCAGTTAAAATGACAAATATGTATTCATACATGGTTACCAACAGTTTTAGTTCTAATTACTAAAGTTCTATCATTAAATAGTGCTTGATTATCATAATATCATAACATAGTCTAATGCTTGATTGACTGATATTAAGATATTTAAAAGCTGTGCCATTTACAAAGATATTGATAAATGTGGTGGAATATATATATATATATATATATATATATATATATATATATATATATATATATATATATTAATAAGTATAAAAGTATAATATAATATAATAAAGTATATCAGTCTGGCGACTAAACAAAATAAAAATGTGATTCTATTGCCAAGGTGTGTGTAGAGGGTTGACTGATGTTAATCAAACAACAAAATACAAAGAAAATAATTTGTGTAGCTTTAAGAAAGATTAATTATATTTAATTTATACCATGAAGACTATGCAGTGTTATTTTACATTTAATTTTGTATTTCTGTACGTGAATACTGTTAGACTTAAGGCCTGTTCACACCAGGACGATTTTCGTGCACATTTATTGCCGACGTTTAATGCCTCGTGACTAAACAAAAGGCGCCAATGTGAGTGTGCACACAGAAGCGCAAAACGACAGGTGTAAAAGCGTCATTTTTAAAAGAAACGCCTTGGGTTCGGTTTTTTTGTTTTGACGTGGCGCGTTAAAACACGACTTGGTGGCGCTCAAGCACAAAACGTTCTTGCCGAGCACACATTGATACGACAAAGAAGAAGATGAGCTGCTAATGCTGTTTGCCAGTTAGCAAAAAGTGTGTGAATGGTTTTGGCAAGCACGTAAATACTGTCTCTCTTCTTCTTTCTTCTTCTTCTTCTTCTTCTGTGTGACAAGCGAGTGTCAGAACCTTAAAGTGGCACAGCACCACCTTGTGTACCGGGAGCGCCATCTACTGAATTTGCATGTTCACTCGGCACAGCGCCAGTGAAAAATCGATTGGGTGTGAACACAAAGACGCGCCGAAAAACGCTGGCGATAAGCGCACGCGATAATCGTCCTGGTGTGCACAGTCCTTTAGGCTAAAGCACTGTTTATTTAATTTGTATCTTTCTTCTATTGTATTTATCCATGCTTGTAATTTGTTTATTATTTTCTATGTAGATTCACATTCCATTCTTTCTAGACTTATTAATTATTTCCAAATAGAGCTATTCAGCTGGTGAAACTGTTTTTTATATTGCAATATATATCGCAGAAAAAAAATATTGCAATGTCAGATGCTGTATGATGCTGTATGATGTCAATGCTGTGCTCCAGATGTATAAAATGAAACTGCTAATAACCTGAACTGAAAGAATGAATTAAAAGTGAAAATATGTGATTTCTCCAGCACATTTTCAAACAGCTTTCTCAAACACTCCCAATGTTTTGATGGCACTACTATTAAACTGGGATAGGAGTAAGCGTTTTATCATAGAAAAAAAAAGACACATTTCAGCTTCAATCATGTCACACTGAATGTTCATCTTTTGGGTCAAATAGAAAACCTAACCTTGATTAAACATTTTTATGATTACCTTGGCAATAAAGCCCCCCATTTACTGGAAAAGAACATAGAATGCAATTATGCGATTTAAAATTAAAGGTTGAAGCACAATTTTATTTAAGTTACACTCCAAATGTAAAAATGAACTCCTGAACCTTACGAAAAAAACACACATATTTCTCATATAGAGTTTGCAAATGATTCGCATAATTAGTCAGAGATATTTGTTTCTCATATAAACCAGTACTGAGTGATTCTTCAAGTGTTATTTTGACGGGTTGTCATGAAGACATTTGACTTTCTGTGTATATGATATGAAGAATGATGGTAGTTTTATCAAATAAAATGGTGCAATGCTGGTGAAGTGACTCTCAGAGAAGCTCTGCAGATGAAGTTCATGTGTCCTCGAAACACCACGAGTGTCACGTGTGCTTTAGTATGTGTGTAGTAGACGAAACTGTGACGCTCATTCCTTCTAGTTACAGCATCTACTTCTAGTAAGAAGGGAAAGCAGTTAATATTTTTATACATACAGTGTTTCCCACAGGTTTTTGTGAGACTGTGGTGGGTGGACATTGGTCCGGGGGCAATGTTTCTTAAGTTTTAAATTCCAGTGCGTGTGATGCCAATCATAATCCTTGTTTTGTGTGATCTAATAGACACGAGTACGACATTGTTCAGAAACAGCAATAAACTCCAGCAAGATAAAGTCATTTTATGCAAATCCATTGCCCTGTATCTACAAGTATTAACGGGAATATATCATATTGGAAGAGTTCTTTTCTTTGTATTGGTCTTAAGTAATATTCTAATTTTCTGAGATACTGAATTTGGGATTTTCCTTAGTTGTTAGTTATAATCATCAAAATTAAAAGAAATAAACATTTGAAATATATCAGTCTGTGTGTAATGAATGAATATAATATACAAGTTTCACTTTTTGAATGGAATTAGTGAAATAAATCAACTTTTTGATAATATTCTAATTATATGACCAGCACCTGTATATATGGGAAGTCACTGATCATCATTTTTTTATAATTCTTCAAAATACCATATTTTATTTATAGGATTAAATTATAGAATTTTCATTTTGGGTCAACTATCCTTTTAACATATTTAATGTATTTAAAATATTTTTACATTTATTATTAACAACAACAACAGCAACAATAACTAGTTTATAATTAATATTTTTATTATTGCAGTCTTATGATTTTTGTATTGTGTCAAAACACCAAAACATTTTTTAACTTTAAATCAGTCAGTTCTATATATATATATATATATATATATATATATATATATATATATATATATATATATATATATATATATACACACACATACATATACACACACACACACACACACATACATACATATATATTTTTATTTTATGAAAACAAGAAACAGAGCTCAGTTTGTGTATTTTAACCAGAGAAAATTACAGACTAGCCTAAACATTTCCTAACATCAAGCCATGGCTTCACCCTAACAACAATGCATTTATTTTCCTCATCTGAGGTACACACAGAACCGGACAGCGTGAGACAGTGTCCATTCTCTTCTAACAGTGAAGGATTAGCAAAGCCAAATGCAGCTACATTCTTGTGTCCACTCTCCCCCTCCCAAAGTCATGCAGAAGCATTTACCAGCTAGCCTGTCCTGACGGGGTACGGCAGATGGATGAAATAGCACATAAGACTGGCATGCCCCTAAGCCCCCCCTTGCCCCAACGGACAAAAGATGCCGGTCACATTTATTTTTTTATAAATAATAAGGCTTTCTAAGTTAAGTATTGTACTGATCACACATTGCGCTTATTTCAAAAGCCCCACTGTACCTTTCATCCATCCCTACTGTTAATCCATGTGTCCCTGCAATAGCTGATCCCATCAGACAGGCTGGGTGAAATGGGAGATGAACCGTAATGCAATTTACTCTGTGTCTCCCTACGCGTCTCGGTCGCCGCGCCACTCAGAAGGGCCTTCCCACTAGGAAAACGCTCAGATCAATTCACATCTTACTAATGAGTTTTGCCATGCTGGTTATAGCAGCTATAATATTAGAACGATGGCAACCAAATCCAGCATCTCAAAATCCGCAGTCAAGATTTTCCCACTGAACTGCTATCACAAATGACCACAGAACTGGGCCGCACCTAGACAACGACATTAATAAAGACCCCATGATATCAAAATTGTATTTTTGTGGCTTTTAGTCCATGTCTATTGGACTTAAGGGCATGTCTATGCTAATGCAAGGGTTTTCAAACCTTTTAAAAGCCAGAGGACTTCCCAAGTCTTCAACAAGATAAACTGATCAAAAGTAAATACATTTATGTTGTTACAAAAGAGTTATATTTCAAATAAATGCTGTTTTTTTAACTTACTATTCATCAAAAGAATCCTGAAAAAAATATATATCATGGAAACTGTACCAATGTTAACACTGGTGAGAGAATGCTAGAGCAGAATTATCTGAAGTCTCCTATCAAAGTTGTAAATGTTAATGTTGTAGATTTAATGTTGTAAATGGCAAATGTAACTTGGCACTTTCATGTGATACGAGGTCATAGCCAACACTGATATTTAATTGGCAAAAGCTTGGAATTTATGTAACGCACCTGCGGTCTCTTGGCCAACGTCCACAGCAGGATTCCCAACAGCTCAGCTTCTCACAAAACTGGGATTTAAAAAAAAAAAAGAGAGAGCTGGCGAGCTGGATACCACACATTTCCCATCTGGTCTTGAACTGGACAATAGAGACATTCATGTGGTAAAGGGATAAGTCTGGGAACTGGACCAGCGTAGACTGTAACACACCTCCTCACGATTGAGAGGACTGCTGACTTCGGTGACGCCTCCTCCCTGCATGAGGACCCAGGGTGCTTTCACCTTGAGGCTGTAAGGGTCTAAGCAATTTACTTCCTCAACTGAAAGCTTCGGGGCAGCTCAGCAGGAACCTCAAAACCCTACACAGGAAAGTCATTACCATTTCCTGAATTATCATCTTACTGAAGAGTGCGAGAATTGAATTGTTGGACTGAATGTTGCTGGCTGCTAAAATTATGGTGTATGATGAGCATACATATGTGGTCTTCAAGCAGAGTAGTGTTTGACCATAGATTTTTTAAGGTTGATGCTGATATCTTAGCAAGCAGGGTGGCCGATATAGAGATGATTGAGATATATATATATATATATATATATATATATATATATATATATATATATATATATATATATATATATATATATATATATATATATATATATATATATATATAGGTACAACAAGGCTGAAGGCACACCCTAAGAAAACAAAATAGTTTTTCACTACTCCCATAGTGTATGACTGCGACAAAAAAAAAAAAAATAATAATTATTGAACATTGATGGAGCAGCAGATTTTGTGTGAAAAACAATCATAAAAATTGTGTTTAAAAATCATATAAATGTAAGAGGTGGTAAAGTGGGCCTCGCCAGCATGGGGCAAAAGGCACACAATGATACAAATACTTTATCTAAAATAATATTTTTTATAATGTCCAAGTTAATACTTGTTTAAAATAAGTACTTTAAGAATGTTTTCAGTTTATTTTGATAAAATAATTCATTTTGTTCAGTTAATATAAAAGTTAAAATATGTTGAGATCCCATAATCATTTTTACAATAGAAAAGCTTTACAATAGTAATAAATAAATATGATGTTTTATTACATGATTGAATTAATATCACATTTTTAAATATAATGGTTTCATTATAAATGATTACTTGATATATGATATTTACCATTTGAATCTAACAATGTCATGCCAACATCTGGACAAGTCAGCCAGCTGTTCATCATCAAGTTAATTATTGTGAGGCTTTTACCCAAAATTACCATACTTTTAAATATTCTTTGATTACTGAAAAACTGTTGCTTTAATTACCTGACAAAGCTGAAAAACATTAAGACCACCTTTGTCTCAAAATATAGACAATTTTATTGATTCTCATGTGCTACATAAATCTACAACATTTTAAAAAACATTAAATATTAGATCAAATTAGAGCAGTAAAGTGCTGATTCCACACACTGGCCAAACAGAAAGACTTACCGGCCATGGCAATATATTGGTCGACCACTAAAGTGGAGTCCAAAATATAGTAGTTTTTTCTTTTAATTTCAATTTCATTTAAGCCATTTAATTAATTGGTTATTTGTTGTGTTTTTTTGTTGTATTTGTTTGACTACATTTTACTTCCGACTTGAATATGTGACAACTGAGCAACTCTGGGGTTCTGAGCCTCCCAGGTGCAATTGAAGGGAGTGACAGTTCTGGGAAAAAAAGTGGAACAAGGTGTCACATGAGGCAGTTTTTCCCCCCAAACTATTCAAGTCAAATCTGCCAAAGCTCACTTTGAGATTTTACCTTACCGACCTCGGATGTCTGTCATCATAGGCTAGGGAGCGGCGTACACTACAGTCACACAGGGCGAGAGAGGCTGAGACAGACAGCTCAGCTCACACCGCTGACTCTGGGAGACGTTGGTGGGCTACAGACCGTCCCCCACTCCCTGCAGTAGTGCTGAACTTTGGCCCCCGTGTAGATCACGACTAATGGAAAGTCAACAATCTCCCTTCTCAGATGGCGAAGGCCATGGTGGGAAAAAGAACAACAGAGGTCTCTGGGGCCAAACTAACATACTGTTAAGCAAACTCTGGACCGTGGCAAAACAATTAGGGTCGGCATGATGAAGGATCAAAACAATTCAGATTTTCCTCAAAAACTTTCCAAACTTTCCCCTGCTTCCTTCACTCCTAGCATCCATTTGACAGTGCATAACCATCTTGACAAGCTGCCATTGAAAAAGCACTTAGCAAGTTATGTTTTCCCATTCTTTCTGCAAGTATACCTGAAAATTGTGGCCGATGTTGGCCGATGTGACAGCACAACATTGAACCTCACAATTATGCACAGGCTGTAACAGCCATAGCTCAAGCATCTGACTTCAACAACGAGAGCTGTTAGTCATAGTGTCTGACCTCATATACACATTTAGACAGGCCTATATCTGGGAAAATTGGATAGTACAGAACACACAATTTAAGTCTGTGGCTTTTTTTTATAGCTAGTCAGGCAACTGCATAGAGGGAATTCAGTGATGGTATAAACAAAGTGTGCCACACAAGTCCTGAAAAGTGAAGCCAAAACGTTTCGATCACCCCCAGGTGGCTGGTCCCAGTATAGGTTATAAACTCCACCCTCTCCATGTACTCTAATGAGATTTAAATTATGATTGAGAGCTGAGATTGACAGCTTCTCTGAGCAAAGTAGTCACTGAGGCACCAACTGACTTTTTTTTCGGGAGGAGATTGGAGCTTTAACTTTAATTTTTACATTTCCATAACTGTTTATTTCACACCAACATAATGAGTTGTTGGGCCTTAATACCATGGCTTCACTTCATGCTCACTAATGTGCAGACTCTGATCCAGAGTTCACTACTAATAGGGTCCCGAATCAGCGCAAGATGAAAATTTCATATCACGATTACAGTGACCCAAATTATCACTATTATCACGGTTTTGTTCAAATGAAATGAAAGTGTTCAAAAAGAACAGATGCACACACTGAAAACATTTCAACAAGTTTTATATTTGATCAACAAACAACAAATAAAACAAGCAGCTCTATGCACTTTAAGCAAGATTCTATTCTGTGACACTTCCTTCCTTATAATGGCCGTTGTCAATAGCAACGCATTATAACAGCGCACATCCACGCACGCGCTCTCGTTTCCTTCAAATGCAACTTGCATCTCTGTTTTTGATTGTATTGAAAATGAAATCAGAGGACTTTACTATTAATACTACTATAATAATTACTATAATTATTATAACTTGTTGTGATCATCTTGTCTGGATGATTGTTTTGTACACTGTGCAAAATGGGTTTATAGACAGGTAAGATTTAAAACATTAATCTCAATTCAATATGTCCCTGTAAAGAAAATCTGTGTAATAAGTGTACAATGAATATACATTATCCCTTAAATGTCACCCTAGTCTTGTCTTGTCTGATGTTCGTTCATCTTTGGCTCAAGCCACTGCTGCAAACTTTTCCTTGCAGAAGCTTCACGTTCATTTCAAGTGAGTGGGATAAAATATTTCAAACTTTGTGTCCAATTATTTCCCAGACATAGTTTCGTTGTTGAGGTCAAAGTTAACTTGCCTTGCGTTCGCTAACAGTGGGTGTTGGTCACGAAGACGACTCGGCAGGTTTGAAGTGTTTGCCCCATAGCAGCGACTTTCTTCTTGCATGTTCTGCAGACAGGGTGACCATCCTCGATTAAGTTTCCCTCAGGACTTTTGCAAAAGCCAAAATATGACCACACCTCAGATTTGGTCCTTTTAGAAGGCTGAAAAACCTCCAGAGCGCTGTCACTGCCTTCTGCCATTTCTTCAACGTTGCGCCTGTGCCAGAATGATACTGGCTGGACAGGATTTACTGCGAGTTTTCAAAATCACTATAACCAAACACTGAATGATAATACAGTTTTAAACTATTACTAACCGTCAGTACATTTTATTATGGTTTATCGTTCCATTCCTACTTGGGACAAGTGTGTCGTCCATCTTTTTTTACAGTCTATAGTATAAACCAAATGAATCAAACATTCCTACCTTTTTATCAGTGCAATACACAGTTTGCAGTAGTCTGGTGTTAAATGGGTCAATGACAAAACAAAAAAAGTGTCCATAATATATATATAATATTATTATACACCACCGTTCAATCTGTTAGGGTCTGTAAGATTTTGAAAGAAGTCTCTTATGTTTACCAAGTAATATTATAAATAAACAGTGTTACTTTTGATCAATTTGATGTGGCCTTGCTGAATAAAAAAGTATTCATTAACTTTTCTTTTTTTAATTTGAACAGTTTGTTTTCAAATATCTTTATTTATTAATTCATAAATGTCATGTTTTTGGGGGGTCATTTAGGTTTCATAGTGTCGTGACATAGACCCAAATATCTGATGAAGAAAAATAAAAAGAGAGAAAGTATATATTTTCTAAATTACTGCTATTAGTAAGGAATGTAACCTAACCTCCAAGCCAAATCCAGACAAGTTTCCACAGCCATCTGCAGACACACGGCACAGTTCTGAGGGTCCAAAGTGTTCAGAAAAGGGACCACCTGTGCACAGGACGAGTGACGACCTGGCTGGCACTGTCTTTTGTTACGCTTAGACTCCCATTACATCATCAGCTTAGATAGCTGGGAAATCCATCTGCTAGTGTCAGATTCCCTCACCAAAAGAAGGTCACAGTCTAAACAGGAAGTCCCCGGCTGGAGTGTTCCAGTGTTCCAGTTCTGCAAAAAGGCTGATGTGAGTTAGCAGGGACCTTGGGTCTCACTGTACGAGTTACTTTTTCAAAGTGATGGAGATTGAAGCTTTCTCCTTGAGGCCTATCCATTTGCATTTAGCACTGTACATTAATTATACGGCATGACGCAAACAGGATACATTCAAGGATGGGGACTTATATCACTTTATGACAAAGTGCTTACCATGAAAAATACAAATGAGAACTGACAATCCCTGCGATAGCTCATATATCCTCATGAATAAAGTCCATCAAGGCTTCAACAAAGAGAATGTTCCACACAAAAGCATTATAATTCATCAGCAGACTGGTCTTAATACAAAAGTTGTGCCGAGTTAAATACCCCAGGTATCACAAATATACCAACAGGAGACGTTCTAATGAATCTGAAATGAGCATTTCAGAGTTTTGTCAGCGTATCACAATTGCTGTCTGTTCAAAGTAAAATACAAAGCACACTCTTGCGTATTCTTGGGTATTTCCCTTGGGAAATAACTCATGTGCAACAAATACAGCTTAGCATAAGATACCAGACGTTACAGTAGAGAGATCTAAATGTCTTGCAGTCAAAAAAAGACATTCTTAAAACAGGAAGCCATCAGTTCCTTATGGCACATTCCCGTGATTCTATTACTACTATATAGCTACTCCAGCTTTGACTAACACACATGATTCATGCATCATCTAGGAATGGGAATCAGCAGATAACTAGTGATATGATATTAATATAGCCGTTATACAATAACACTGTGATTCTGTTAAGTGTCTAATGATTGAACTTGAACTTTGGTACTTTTACTAATAAATAACTGGGTAGTTTTATGAGCTAACGCTACAGTAAGTTTAACCTTCCCAGACTTTCTCTGAATTCATTCAAAATATCGATTTACAGTTGCTCTACATTGTGAAGTAAAATATTGCAAACTTTGAAAATTCTATGTTTCCCCACCCAAGTAGCTTCTATTTCTCCATACTTTACAAAGATGAGAAAACAGTGAACATCAGCAGTTGGGTTTTTACAAATGTAATCTAAAATCCAGGATGAACGATAAATGAGAGATGTGAACTGAAAAAATAAGAACGCTTTTATTGTTATTTTATCAGTATATTTTGGAATTAATATATGGAAGCTCTAGCCCAACAGACACAATCATCAGCCAATGCAAATAATCTCAAATTGTCAAACAAAAAAAAATGCAAAAAAATTGCATTTCCTTCATTCATATTTTCTCTGCTGACACCTGTGCATTCGTCTTCACCGTGTCCCGTCTCTGGCCTGTGTTAACGTCCTGTTTACAAAGACTTTTTTAGAATATTTCCACACAAATTACATTTTAGGTAATGATTGCAATGGAGTTTGTGCATAAGTCTGGAATAGAGATCAGCTAAAATAAAACAGAAAACCAGCCGGTCGAACAATGCATCTCTGATCTCACACAAATATTTTGCGCACCCTATGTTTCAAGTTGCTTGAAATTGCCTCGAGGTCCGCTTAAATTACAGCTTTTCCAGTGTAAAAGGATAGGAAAATGTCACAATTCTTGATTCCAATTTTGATACTACAGCCAAAACTACTAGCCTAACTAATATAAATTTCAAATACCATCAAAGACAAGTGAACAGTCAGTAATAAAATAAGAAATGCAACAGAACAAAGATAATCAGAATAACAGACTTAATAATCAGTGCTTTTCAAGGTTTTTCAGGTACAGAAATTTAATAAAGTAATCAAATGTAAAATAACACTCCATAGGCTATTAATTAAATATATGTAGATAAATCACTATTAAAGTTACAAAAGTCATTCAGTCAAAAGCAGCAAGTGATTTTTTTCTTTGTTCTTTGTTGTTTGATTTACATTAAAAACACAAACAGCAGTAGGAATATTAGGCTGCTGTAACTTTAAGACATAATGCCCGGATCCAAAATACTGTTAAACGTGTTTTATTTCTCAACTTACGTTCACTTAAGACGGCAGAAAGTCTGGACTTTTTCGCAGCTTTCATCGGCCAAGGACTAGGGGTATGACGAGATCTTGTGCCACGAAATCTCGCGAGACTAAACTGTGATGAGATTTCTCGTTGAGGTGAAAAGCTGTCTCGCGTCATATTGTCATGACCTGGGCATGATGGCGTGTGAGGGTGAAGTTAGGATAGAATATGCCAATGCTATGTTTAAATTACGCGTATTCAGGTGAATAACAATCGCTTCAATTCCATCAGCTCACCTAGAACAAGCTGTTCGAGTCGTACATACATAGTACGCAGCACTGATCACGTGATGAGAAGACATTGAGCGTGTTATGAGTGTGTGTTACTTGTTAGTGAAGCACTCGCATTGAGCGTGTTACAAGTGTGTGTTACATGTTAGTGACACTAACATGTTAGTGTCAGACAAATGTCTAATATTTTAAAATATAAGCACCACCGCTCCCTATTCATGGAGTACACATGATCACAAAATTGAAAGTGAAAGTAAACGGCGCCCATTCAAACGCAATTTCAATAAGTTACCGCTGGTTGAAAGCGACTCCCACCCTGAGGCATGTGAATTTCTCCCAATATGAAAGCCATCTAACGTTAGTTGTAACCATCTCTTAGCTCTGTATCATACTTAAAGAAAAATGTGGTCTCTATTTTGCACTTTACATATTGAGTACTTTGATTATGGTTGCACAGTTATTGTCTTCACTTAATATCTATGATCAATTTGTGGGAAGGAGTTCAGTTAGGAGGTCAAAAGAAGCTCATGTGCAGTTCTAAGGTCTGAAGAGACAATCATAGAGGAAAGAAGCCAGTTAGTTGATTTTTTGGCAAAACCTTTACAGTGCTTAAGTATTGTTGTCTTTTACTGCATATGATAAATTCATACTCAGAAAGTAGAACTGAAATGACATTCATTACAAGAATATGAGTGAAAACATTTCAAATGCACCTGCAAACAATTTTTCTAGTCATGTATTTCATCATTGAGGATATCTTAAAAATACTATGTAAAAATCTCGTCTTGTCTCGTTCGCGTGAACCCAATCTCGTGTCTCGCCTCGCGAGATAAGCGTCTCATCACACCCCTACCAAAGACTCAAGAGAACATATGACTGACATGTAACACAGCAAATCATAGTTAGTTTTGTTCCGCGTCATGTTTAGGGGCATAAAAATGTAAAGTCAATGTCCCTGCAATAACAGACTGGCGTGCATCTATAAATTATTCATTCAAGAATGTTGTGCAAATTTACTGTAACAAAGGAGCCGCAAAGTTCACGTACTTTTAAAAATCCAGCATTTAATTGAACCTGGCAAGCGCTCATTGCCACAGTTGTAAACAGGATAGCGTTCTTCTACCACGAGGGAGTTTGGCGTCACGGTATTTGTTTCCAGGCGGGCCGTTAAAGAACGTGACATACGCGTCTCGTGGACATCCTATAGAATTCAACCAACCAGAAGACGACTTCGAAACCTAAAGTGTTTTCAGAAAATGTGTGCCACATGCATCAGACATTCAGCCAACGGCCCGTGGGCGTGACTTCACGTCTGAGGCTGAGACTACTTAAAACATAACTGATTATGTTTACTAGGATACTTGCCAAGACAGTCTGTTTAAGAGCAAGACAATATGAAAGAGAACTCAATTAAGTATTTGTACGATGTCTGAGATGCAGACACGGCTTTCTGGACATTCGTTTCGGATGTGTGCGCACAAAACATCTCACACAGTGAGGACCGAATTTAGTCTCCTTCGAGTCTTCTTGAGCTGGTGCAGCACTGGCCCGATCAGGACAGTGAGAGCTCCATCAACTGTCCCAAGCGTTGCTTGAGCTGGCCTTATTGTGTGCAGGAACATAAGAAAACATCTCAATGCTTTCAAGTGCTTCTGACATTCTTGCAATGTAATACCTTCAACTCAAAATACTCTTAATATCCCCATGGTTGCTCAGATCATGCAACAAGGCTAAGCCCTTCTCATTACATATGCTAAAATAGTTACCATCTTTAATTAAATCAAGTAACCACTTTGCTTGCTCTAAAATGAAGCTTAGGGAAACAATGATCTCTCTAGCTGTGAGATGGTGATGCCAGTTAATGCTGAGACAAACACATTTGATAGATTATATTATGGGATGAAAAGAGATACACACAACACTTCCTCCCGTTTATGAAGAGAGATCAAAGCAGAACCGGGGGCCGCGAGAGCATGAGGAACAATGTCAACTCAGCAGCGCTCAAACAGGCTGAGACCCCGACTAGAAGAACGCGCCCTAAGGACGTTCCTTTTATCTGCCAGTCAAACAGCATGGTCAAACGCGGTCATAAGAGCGCAGGCACTCTTTAGATATAATATATTAAAGGTCTAGTTCTGAATGAAGGCATCTGTGTATTCCAGTTGACCTAGATGGCAAGCCGCCCCGGGATTCTTGATGAAACAACAAAGCAGCAATAGTCTGACAAAGAACCGCAAGGGATCTGAGTCACCTTTAGGAAAATGAGGGGAACTGAAGGTGTGAGTTGAGTATGTAATGTCTTGTAAGCCAAAAAAAAAAGAGAAGAAACAATTTCAGGGTAAGAAAATAGCCTCAGACAGGACTCCAGACTAACATACTAAAGAAGTGGCAACGGTGCCAACAAGTTGACCTGATTTGGTAGCACCATCACTCCTTAATTATATTTTATTTAATATCATTGCACTAACAATGTAACAATATTTAGTATTAATATGTTTAACATTTACACTATTGTTCCAAACGTTGGGGTCAGTAATATTTTGAAAAATGTTTGAATAAAGTCTCTTATATCCTCACCAAGGCTGAATTTATTTGATCAAATATTGTGAAATATTTTACAATTTAAATTACATTTTAAAATTGAAAATAGTTAATTTATTCCTGTAATGGCAAAGCTGAAATGTCAGCATCACTACAGTCTTCAGTGTCACATGATCCAGCAGAAATCATTCTAATAGGTGGATTTGATGCTTAATAAACATAAATATTGAAAACAATTGTGCTTAATTGATTTTTTTTATGATTCTTTAATGAACAAAGTTCAAAAGCAAAGCATTTATTTAGAAATATAATTCATTTGTAGCATTATAAATGCCTTTACCGTCACTTTTGATCAATTTAATGCATAAATTGATCAATTGCTAAATGCTTCCCCATAGAATTTAAAAGGTTGGTTTGTGAAGCACTTTACAAACTGCTGTGCCATCCACTCAGTAGCACCATGCTGTCCACCGGGCCATGCAGATATTGGTCCGCACTAGGGATGGACAGTATGAAAATTTCACATCGTGATTATAGTGACCCAAATTATCATAATTATCAATATCACGGTTTTGTTAAAATTAGATGAAAGTGTTCAAAAAGAACTAATGCACACACTGAAAACATTTCAACAAGTTTTATATTTATATTTCAAAGTGCATTTAGGCCACGCCCACACCTTGGGTACAATCCAACGCTCTCCATTGACTTTGTATTGCGTGAAGCGGCCACCTTGTCATTTCGGACTTATTACATAAAACAGGACAATGTCTAAAAGCTGATATGTAACAAGGTGTACAGCAAACAAGCTAAAATACACTATGTTTTTATAAGCTGTCAACCCAAAAAAAAAAACGAGCGTTTAAGGAGACAAAAGTGGATACAGGCAATAAGACGTGAAGCTTCAGCAGGAAGAAAGGGTCAATTTTGGGATCCTGACACTCAGTATGCCTACGTGTGCAGTAAACATTTAGTCAAATATCCAAATGTCAGTTTTATATATTATATTTCCTGTCACTGATTACTTTCCCCTCCAGTGGGCGTAGTTCTCAGTGTAATATAACGTCGCGCTCGGTCTCAGTTGCCTGTATGCACTTTTGTGTCCTTAAAACGCTTTTTTTTGGGTCAACAGCTTATAAAAACTTCTGGGTTTTTTAGCTTGTTTTCTGTACAACTTGTCACATATCAGCTTTTAGACATTGTTCGTTTTTTTTTGACGTAATAGTCAATGGAGATGTTCCCCCCCCACCCCCACCCCGTCATCAATAGCAATGCATTATAAAAGCGCACATCCAGAATAACACAACGGACCGCTCTCTTGTTTCATTAATGCAACTTGTCGTCTTGCGTCTCTGTTTTTGATTGTATTGAAAATGAGGACTTTACTATTAATACTACTATAATAATTACTACAATTATTATAACTTGTTGTGATCATCTTGTCTGGATGATTGTTTTGTACACTGTGCAAAATGGGTTTATAGACAGGTAAGATTTAAAACATTAATCTCAATTCAATATGTCCCTGTAAAGAAAATCTGTGTAATAAGTGTACAATGAATATACATTATCCCTTAAATGTCACCCTAGTCTTGTCTTGTCTGATGTTCGTTCATCTTTGGCTCAAGCCACTGCTGCAAACTTTTCCTTGCAGAAGCTTCACGTTCATTTCAAGTGAGTGGGATAAAATATTTCAAACTTTGTGTCCAATTATTTCCCAGACATAGTTTCGTTGTTGAGGTCAAAGTTAACTTGCCTTGCGTTCGCTAACAGTGGGTGTTGGTCACGAAGACGACTCGGCAGGTTTGAAGTGTTTGCCCCATAGCAGCGACTTTCTTCTTGCATGTTCTGCAGACAGGGTGACCATCCTCGATTAAGTTTCCCTCAGGACTTTTGCAAAAGCCAAAATATGACCACACCTCAGATTTGGTCCTTTTAGAAGGCTGAAAAACCTCCAGAGCGCTGTCACTGCCTTCTGCCATTTCTTCTCGTTCAAAAAAACAACGTTGCGCGCCAAGTTTTCAAAATCGCGATTTAAAATGATATTACCATCAGTACATTTTAGCGTGGTTTATCGTGAAACCGGTAATCGTCCCATCCCTAGTCCACACTGTGCGTTTAAACTAGGTAGCACTGTTGCCATGCGCAAAATAAACAAATGGGGCAATTCTTTGGTTACAGCAGTGTAACCAAATTGATTCAACAAATACACAACAAAACCTTACCTGGCCATGGAAAAGGCCATGAAATGTGATGGAGGCCTGTCAGATATTTTCTGTTGCTGTGGTTGGCGCTTGACATGAATACCTGCTGAGTGACAAGCTGACAGTGCTGGTGGCAGGAGACTGGCAGACCTGCTGAGGAGGCCCTTCCACACTCATACTGGGGCTATTGAGTCTCCACACACAGTTCGGCCCTCCAAACACAATCCCCTTGCCTTGATTGAGTAATAACTTTAGTAAGCACAAGGAAAAGTGTTGAGGCTGTGGTTAATTTAGCTGGACGTTGGCAAAATCCCCAGGCTGTAGGGTGACTGCAGTGGAGGGGCAAAATCGTGAAACAGCTAAACACTTGATATGCTGTATAAACCGCTTAATGTGTCCACATCAAGATGGGAATGCGTGACACTAAGCCAGAGAAAACTATAGCCTGATACAGAGTCGCATTTTGGACATGAGAGGACTTGTTACTGTTGCGCATCGAATCGATCAGCCTTGGCTAGATAATGCGAAGAAGTGCAACAATGCAGCATCTGCTGAATTCAGCAAGAGTTATTTCCTCAAACGGGATGTTGAGACACATGAGAGCTGCTTCACACGCACTGTTGCACACAGGAGGAGGAGTTTTCCATGTTTCTCACGGGTGAGCTGGAAACAGCCTGCCACCGTCCAAAACCGCAAAAAAAAAAAAAAAAAAAAATCCAACACTGCCTCGCTACTGATAAAACACTTGCCTGCCTAGCCATGCAAAAAAACTCATGCCATGGCATTCAGAATTGGATTTGTACATTTTGTGACTGGCACTTGTCCATGCAAAACTCACAGGCATGATGATGTTGTGGGTGGTTGCCATAGCATTGGTCATGGGGTTGCCAGATTCATCATTGGGAGGGAGAACCAGGAACATAGTGACGATTTTTTTCCTCTAAACCATTAGATGGCACAAAAACTTGCCTCAGCACTTTGCAAAACATCCACTTGCAAGATGCACGTGAAAATTTGTCTGATCTTTGACGTGATCACGGGCAGCAGCGCAAAGTGGATTCTGCGCTCATTTGATCTAATATTTGATTTTTTAAATTTTTTTATTTGATTTAAGTAGCGAATAAGAATTGCTAAAATTATTGAATATATTTTGAAACAAAGGTCTTGTTAATGTTTGTCAGTTTTGTTCAAGGTAATTAAAGCAACAGTTTTTCAATAACGGAAGAATGTAAAAGTATGGCATTTGGGGTAAAAGGCCCCCCTGCTGTTGGGGCAAAAGGCACCATATTTAACATGATAATAGACTGTAAGTATCATAAATTAAGTTGGGTGTCCACTTTAGAGATAATCACCATATTTATAATGAAACCATCAGATTTAAAAATGTGATATAATCATATCTTATAATAAAATATAATTTATTGTTACTACTGTAAATCTATATTAAATTATTATGGGATCTCCTTCAATGGTTTCAGAAGCTTTATTTTTTTAAATGATTTTGTTTCTATATTTTTCAGATACATTTCTATATTAACATTTTAATGACAGGATATTTATTGATCAAAATCCATAAATTCTTAAAAATAAATTCATAAATTATTTTATTCATCAAAATAAACAGAAAATAGTTCAAACTTTGAACAAGTATTTATTTAGACATTATTAAAAACATATTATTTTAGCTGAAGTATTTGTATCAATACTGTGTACCTTTTGCCCCATGCTGGTGAGCCTTTTACCCCATGCCTTTTACCAAAATTCTTTTGCCTTTTATTAAAATTTCTGCTTTTACATTCTCTAAAATTTGGCCCCATTTACTTCCATTGCAAGTGCCTCACCATGACCCTGCTTTTTGGAAAAGAAAACTTAGTCGGAGGAATAATTTATGGTAATCAGCATTACGCAACAAATACTGATGAACCAGGAACTCTCCACCAGTTGAAAACTTTGTAACTTGTAAAAATATATATAGAGCCTGATTAAGTAGTCAAAAACAAAGAAACAAAAAAAAGATACCTAGGGAATGACCAAAATGCAAGAATGATTCTGCATTAATTTAGAGTAAGTGGCGATCGATAGTAATAATAATATAAAATGTATAATGAACTGACGCTAACCAGGTCGTGCTGTTGACGCTCACTTACATTTTAAATGCAATATTGACTGTTTTTGTTCCATTTCAGCAGCAAAAATAGTTCCAAACAAAGATCACAGCAAAACCATAACGCATCTCACAGCAACAGTGTGTTACTGAATGATTCTGCGCTTTGAATGAATCGGTTGAATCAAAGATTCAATGACCCATTCATTAACAACTGCCTCGTTCTTGAATGAATCAGCTGTTTGAACGAATCAACTCAAAGACTCACTCATTAAGACGCCACCTACTGGCAGTTTAGTTTAAACATTCTTTCCAACTTGTCTTGTTTGTATATTCAAAAAATATTTAAAACAATCTCATAACATTCTTTAATGCAGTTGTAATTTTTCAGTGTAAATGATTTAATTTGATTGGTAACAGCCCTATAGTGCCTTATTCTAGTTTAATTTATTGATCAAATGTAAGAATATAAAATTAAAGCTGAAGCATAGCCTATATTTAATAAGATTAGGGAAAAATGCCCTTTATAAAGGTAAAAATATCACAAATATGCAGATGTAAAATATGTCAAAGCTGATTGAACACAATAAATCATTTACAACCATTTTTTTATATATTTAATATATGTGTATGTATATATGTTTATATATATATATATATATATATATATATATATATATATATATATATATATATATATATATATATATATATATATATATATATATATATATATACACACACACACACACACACACATATATATAAACATACACAAATTATCAAAATAGTGATAATTGCCTTGGTAAGACATGTAACCAAATCAAAAGGGATGTCTAATTGGCTAAAAGAGACATGTGGACTGTAAATCTGAAATAGCAGCCATTTTTGTCAAAACCACAAAGACGCAAGAACTAGATGGTTTGGCATAAGTGTGCACAGCAGTTTGGTTAACATTATGAACAGTGCCACTTGTCTCCACACTGGTAATCATGGTTGAGGTCGAGCTCTTTTATAGACACTGCTGTCATTGCTTTAATGCCTGTTGCTTTCTTTTGAGACTTTCAATCCCTCGGTCTAGACGCTCAGCTGGTTCCACACCAAACCCTACACACCAATGACACAGGCACTGGCTCTATTTTCAGCATGGTGAATGAAGATGAATGGAGGCCCACAGAACCACAACATCAGTCCAGACCCCGTACAAACACAGATTCTGAGAAAAACAGCCATATACCACTTTACAGCTCTATTTTGTCGATAATGACAAGCCTGGATCTGGAACCTGCTATATACCAATAAACCCACTCTGAAGCGTTAAAAATAAACAGAAATAGATCTGAAAAGCTTTTGTGCATGCACTCTCTGAACGAGAGCAGCTAGTATGTTGATGCTGGTCATAGAACAAGAACAATACCTTGCATTGCCTGGAGGATACTCTCAGCGAGAGGGCCCCTTACTCTGCACAGGCTTTCTGAAGACCACATCACAATGAGCTGAGTCCAAGGCTTTTTGTCGAGCCTGAGGGGGGAGGAGAAGAGTGCTGGACCCTTTCTTTTCTCCTCAGGGTGATGGGCTTCTTTAAAAAAACAAAATCTTTGTTTACAGCAGGTTTTACAGTCCTCTGTCTAACTACGTCCCAGAATTTCCATCCACTGACAGCATCACTTCTCTCCAACTTCATGCAAGACGAGGTCAAGCCACACTGCAGGACTACCAAGCATGCTACCTGACACAACACTTTTTTTAATCAATCCGAGAGCCTCTCCTAATGTTAAAGTTGTAAAACGGGAGTTGCGAACTATTCTTTCCTATTGTGATGTATATTCGCGTGAAACAACTTCTCAGACAAGAACAAATGTAGGGCGGGACAGGATTTTGTTCATTAGGAATTGATTGGATCGTTGAATCGTTGTTGTTTGCTACTGCTGCAATCTCATGTGAGCGACAGTAAACACTTCAACAGAAAACAGGGGTCCATTCTTCGGACCTCACTTAATACATCTGAGATGATTTGACAGATCCCAGATCTTTTAATCGTGATAACTGATCTCTGGCTAATTTGGTTCTTCAAACGAATTTGCGGATTGGACTAAAATATCTGGATTAAGTTATCTAAGATTACTGCGCGTTCCTGTGTTCCCTGCAGAGGGCAGATGCATCGATACTCGAAACCACGATCAGTAATGCAGCGATTGGCTGGTGGCAAGACAGCAATGTAAATGACATCATATAATTAAAAAAGTCACCTGGCAAAAAACTTCAATTCTGGACCTTTATAAGGAAACGACCAAACGACCAAACCAACATATATTAGTTATAATAGATAAATGAAATGTGCAAATGTTTTTTTAAACATTATTAACAATTATTTATATTCACGATTTTATAGTATTTGTACAGCCTTTACATTTTTATTTCAATGTTGTAATTAGCAATTAATTCAATTTTTAATTCAATTTGAAGCAGATTTGTTACGTGGCAGTATTAAAGTTTCTTAAGGGTCAAGATCAAGTTCTCTGCTTCTCCTGCACTGCATGGAGCCACTCCCATAATATCCGTCATCACTCAAATTAACGCACAGCTCAGATTAACTGTACACTGTGTGTGTAAACCTCCAATAAAATTATAATGTAATTATTCCATCACAAATATATCTCTCAATCAAGTGTCTATAGTATACACAACATTATAATATTATTTTCAAATACATTTTTATATTATTATTATTATTTAAAATTATTATTGCCCCAGGTTCAGTAATGAACTCTTGTAATAAAGTAGCAGTGGCTGGGACAGATTTGAAGTATCACTTCAAGTTGCAATCTAATCCTGTTTACATGAAATAAGCCTGCTCCCAAGCAGGTTTAAGTTTACGGACCTTTTGCTATGACAGCAACTCCAGGATGAGCGTTGAAGAACCAAACAATCCTGGATCATGCCAAATCGTCAACAATCAAATCCAGCTAACTGAGTTAGCGACATACGGAGAACGGACCCCAGATGTCACTGGAAGAGGGAGGGGAAGTTATTTTGATTAAAGATTACTAGGGCACATCATGAACTAAATGATGCACACTAATAAATAATTTATAATAAATATTGCAATATTCTATGAAAAATGTGACATTTTGATTTCATGGTAAGTAAACATGATGGAGACCAAAACATGACGCCTAACTTTGCAAAGTGAGCTCACCCCAAAATGAAAATTCTGTGTAAGCAAAACGAATAACTTTGTTCCAGCTTCATATTTTGATTCTTTCATTTCTCCACTCCACAATTGCTGCTGGGTTTAGTTTTGTGTTCATCATTTACTCACATGTAATTCTAAACATGTATGACTTTCTTCTGTGGAAGACAAAAGATTTTTTGAATAATTTGTTGATTGTTTTTGTTCAAAACAACACTGAACCCCAGTGACTTTCATTGTATGGACTAAAAAAACGCTGTCATTTTTCAAAATATCGGAGAGAACTTTTTGTTTAAGCTTCTGCTGTTTGTTATGTGTATATGAAAACAAGTACAATATATTTCCCATTGAAACAGAAGAACTTTATTTAAAACAAGGTTGTTGTTGTTTTCTTAAGAAAACAGTGGTTGTCCATATTGCCATCATGATGCCGGTGGACACAAGGATGAGTGCAAGGTGGTCGCCAAAAGGGTCCGTCCTCAACTCTTTATTATGTTCAGGTCTAGACTCAAATTTTACCATAAAAGTGACAGTATGCCAGGGGTGTTCAATCCTGCTCTTTTGGACGGCTACTTTCCTGTTGAAGTTTAGCTCCATCATGCCTGCCTGGAAGTTTCTAGTGGGTGCTTCTCAATCAGAAGTCTGCGTCATTCCTGGACCAGCCCATCTGAGGCTTCTAGGCTAGACTCCTCCTCAGCATTAAACACTAGAATGAGATGGACTAGCGAGTCTGTATGGCTGTTTGCCTTCCAAGGATCCTTCAGATTGAGATGGCATTCAACACCACTCGATGACATGGCAGTCGAGGTATGTAGCGTTAAGCCCTGGACACACCAAGCTGTTTTTGAGCGTTGGCCGACGTAGTTTTTTCAGTGTGTTCCACACCATTGGCTCTAGTCGGACACAGTCTGGTTTTTTTTGGGCTGATTCAACATGTAGAATCGCCGTTGGTGAGAGAGAACTCTGATTGGCTGAACGAGTCTGTGTACAAGAATAATAGCAAGTAGAAGCAAAACAGTGCAGACAGAAGGCTGTTCTAATTTTTATGTCATCATACCCGAGTGTTCCTGGGCAAACATTTTAATAATATCATGAGTGGAATGGAATAAAGAAAGTGATCTGCAGGATTGATATTCAAAATGGTAAGCACGTGCTGCTTTGTTTACGGTTTGTATATCTGCAGCCTGCAGCATCAGTTTCCCTTTTTGAATGATGAATATAGACAAATATATCTGCAGAAATAGATGTCTTATTTACACACCGACGCAGAACGCGTATGCTAGCTGACTGTCGGCTGTGGTTCTCTCGGTGTGTTCAAGTGCAGCTTTTTTGCCCCTACACAGGCGACAACACAGTCGGCTTTTATCAGCGCTAGTTCTGTGGCATCAGTTTGGTGTGTCCCTTACCCTTACTAGTCGGGATGCACAGATCAGGATTTTTCATGGCCGATTCCGATACTGGTTAGTTGTTTATTTGCTCTATAACAGGCAAATCCGGCGTTAAACAAAAAATATCTTTAGCCATTTGAAATTAGAGGCAACCACTGAATTTTAATCGCGATCCAAACAAAGACGCTACGCAATTTAAACACAAAATCCAAAATATTAAAATATTTTGAGACAAAAAATGTTTTTCCATCTCTAGCCTGTGTTAAATGTCCTGTTTACAGACTTTGTAATATTTCCACACAAACAACATTTTGGGAAATGATTGCAATGCAGTTTGTGCACAAATCCGGAATTGAGATTGGCCAAAAAAAAAATTACAAATTCAGATTTATGGCTGGTCGACAAGTGCATCTCTACTTACTAGGATGCAGTTTCTTGGTTTCTCTACAGCACACACGACAGTGGTTTGCTCTGTATTTCATCATTTTCAAAGCACTGATGCTCTTCAGGGAGAACAAAGGGAGATTCATTCCCAATGCTTGAACTCTCAAAGTGGACTGAGGTTGGACAGAAATGGTAGGTCTCGTCTTTCAATGGCTGGCTGGCTCTACTCTGGATATTCACAGTCTGGAGCCAAACCACCTGTTCCACTGGCTGTCCTACTCTGCAGCCCATTAGAAACATCAGACTCTCAGCCCAGAGTTTTCCTGGAGTAACACTGCCCATAGAGAAAAGCAAGAGACACATGGACAGCCTGGCATTGCTCCACTGCCCACACCAGCCCAATGGTAAAGCTTGCTCTCACTAGGGGTGTGCATTTAATCGAAACCGATTTTGGCTTCCAACTAGGGTCATGATACCAAAATTCCAGTAGTCGGTACCAATACCATCTAGGCACACCTATTAAGAAACCCTCTAGACACACCTAATAATAATAATTATTATTATTATTATTATTATTATTATTACTATTAAGTAGTAGTAGTTGTTGTAGTAGTATTAGTATTATTATTACATTGAGACATAGCTAAATCTATTGTACAACAGTAGCCTAATATACTTCTGTTAATTTCTTCAAGTTAAACCAACTTTTGTTTTGACGGGTTGCCTTGAAGACCTTTGAGTGTCTGTGTTCATGATATGAAAGTTTTCTCAAATAAAAAGGTAAATGCTCATGAAGTGACTCTCAGAGCGGCTCCGGATATGAAGTTTATGCGTTCATGCCCTCATATAGTGACACGGCAGAGAATAAAATGACAGCAAGTGTCACACACGCGTGACTTCTCAAATGAATCCACATACATTCATTCACACAGAGACGCAGGACATGCAGGATTAATATTTAAATAGTATTTTGCAGTCTAATATGGCTAGTCTGGAGCCCTGCGCTTAGATAAACACTGAAGTGACTGAAAGCAGCTGCATATTAGTGGGTACCAAATATACTCGGTACTACAGAAATGCTGGTATTGTCACATTTTTTTTTTTTTTATTTCAGTACCGACTTGGTACCGAAGTAACGGTACTTGTGACATCCCTACTTCCAACGATTATGAAAATATGATAATTATGATAAAGCTATTATTGGGCTTGGTGAGTATTCACATGAACCCAGTCAGTTATGTCTAAAGTGAATGTAAACAGTTGGGTGAAAATAGAATGTGTCTCAGTGTATTGGATCTATGCATTCAGTCTTAAAGTGGCAGCGACCTAATATACCTGCTGCTGGTCTGTCAACACAATTCAAACCCATCCATCCAGAAAACAGTTGGGCACAGATACCAGAGCAACCCTATTCACAAGTCCCTGAAGTCAAATGATAGACTCAAAATGAAAAGTACATAGGCCTAGTATTCAAAAATGTAAGAGAGTATGTACTGTCCAACAAAGTATGTACTAGGGGTGTGCCACAAGCTCTCGTGAGACTAAAATGTAACGAGATTTCTCGTCGAAGTGAAAAGCTGTCTCGCGTCAGCGTCATATTCATGCGTCCCAATTCGCCTACTTATACTACGACGTCTTTTGAGTGTGTAGCAGAAGATGCAAGCTTTGGGACATACTACTTCGTCATCTTTAACGGACTCGGTTGCTTAATTGCGTGCATCCCATCACTGTTTAAACTGCCCTGTCATCGTCACAGTTAAAATCATCCACATTCAATTTAATTTCCTACCGTATCAGAGAGAAATGTAGTAGCACGGTGATCTGCCATTCGTGGGTCTTTAATGCAGAGACTCTCCTCATGTGTTTGCAGTTTAAATATAATGATGCATAAGTTAATGGCCAAACGTATCATTACAAAAGTTCACAATGCTGCTGCAGGTGAAATATAATGTGTTCGCCACAATCTTTTTGTCAGGTTAAATACTGATAATTGATCACTCAAGCCCCTTTAAATCTCTTGACTTAACCGTCGGACTCGTTTGTAGATGTTTGTAGATTTTTAACACTTTTTATCTGCGTTTGTGTAGTTAACCACCTATTTAGCTTTGTATCATGCTTGAAGAAATTTTGGTCTCTATTGCACTTTGAATATTGAGAATATTGAGCACTTTGATTATGGTTGCACAGTTATTGTCTTCACTTAATATCTATGATCAATTTGTGGGAAGGAGTTCAGTTAGGAGGTCAAAAGAAGCTCATGTGCAGTTCTAAGGTCTGAAGAGACAATCATAGAGGAAAGAAGCCAGTTGATTTTTTGGCAAAACCTTTACAGTGCTTAAGTATTGTTGTCTTTTACTGCATATGATAAATTCATACTCAGAAAGTAGAACTGAAATGACATTCATTACAAGAATATGAGTGAAAACATTTCAAATGCACCTATTTTTCTAGTCATGTATTTCATCATTGAGGATTTCTTAAAAATATTATGTAAAAATCTAATCTCGTCTTGTTCTCGTGAACCCAATCTCGTGTCTCGTCACACCCCTAGTACTGTTTAAAAATAACTATTTTCACTATGGCAGCATTTCCAAGAAGTTTACAGACATGTTACATGGATTTAGAGGAAGTTTAACAGTATACTAAAACTAGAATTTCACCAAACTACAGAGGACATAATTAACATAGTTTAAAAATAATGTGAGGAAGTGTTAATTCCCCACATACATATTTGGTGCCATTACACAGAAGTCTACAATTTCATTTCCTCTTCGTTGTTGGGCAGCTGCCATTAACACTTTTGGTGAATTGCCAAATTATTAGATCAGCATTTACTCCCACAACGTGGACATACAAAGTCATATGTGTTTAAAACAACATGAGGGTGAGTAAATGACTGAATTAGAGACCATTCACAAAATGCAGGTCAGTAGAATGGAATTTTTTTTTATTTATTTTTTTTTATAATTTTTAGAATGCTGTGTCATGCATGAGATGCTGCAAAAAAAATTAGCACAATGGTCAAACACACCCATCTAGCACAGTGATTCCCAATCCTGGTTCTGGAGTACCCCAATACAACACATTTTTGATGTCTCTATTATATAACACATATTTGAGGCCTTGGGATTCTTACTAATGAGCTGATGAGTTGAATCAGGTGGGTTTAATTAGGGAGATATCTAAAATGTGCAGTGCTAGGGGTACTCCAAGGGTGCGTTCCATTTGACAGGGTCCCTACGCACTGTTCACTGCTCCCTACTCCCTGAGCATGATATACAAGTTGAAGTTGGTTTCGCTGACAATAATCGCTCATTTGGAATGCCCTGCAACATCATCAAAGAAAGGCAAAGACGGGGTCGCACAGATTATGATATAGCATAAATTAATATTGTTCTTTACTTTCAAATTTAAAACCATATAATAAGCATATACATTTACAAAACACACAGTATGTATCTAAAAAATACAACCAAAACATTGTCCATTAGTTTACATATACCTGTATTGACTACGAACAGATTTGATGTCATTCAATATGAAAATACATTTTGATTTGTAGCGGTCTCATCTCGTGCGCTTTCTTTCCCAAGTGCAGCTGCATAGTAAACACTCCTGAGGTAAATAAAGTAAAATATTTTTTTAAAAATGACAGCCCTCAGCTGCTTCACAACACTTTTAATTGAACATATTCATAAAATATAATATGTGAATGTAACAGTTATTGCCATAACCATTCATAAATACTCTAGTTTGTATAATAACTATGAATATTCAAATGCATCCGTAAACTCCTCCATCGCAGAGCTGTTTCTTCTAACGGCTCTGCTCCATCGTTAGTTCAGACAGGTGATGCAACGTGCAAAGACAGTTGGGTGAATTTCACTCCACTTCCTGTTAAGTGATGTATCAATGTTCCCTTCTTCCCTACGCCGTTCGCAGTGCCCTTCGAACTGAACATGTTCGTTCCCTTTGGATTGGAATCTCACTTAAGATGGTGGAATACCCTCTGAAGTCCATTTCGCAGTCCACTTACGGTCGAATGGAACGCACCCCAAGACCAGGGTTTTGAACCACAGGTCTATAGGGTGTGTTTACATAGAAAAACAATGGAAAAGTAAGATAGTGGAATGGGGATGGGATGTAGGAATACACTGAAATGAAAATTCTGGGCTAAAATGCTCAAATAGTTAAAACCTGATTGTAAATGTTTAAAATTACACATTAAACACTTTTAAATACAACTTTTATAATATAACTTTTTAATAACAGAATTATTTCTACTCCAGTTTGTTAGTGAAATATAAACATTCAAATGACAATAAACTAACAACTTGTTTTCATTACAGATTATTCAAACAGCCTACATTAAATAATGAAGACATCAGGTCAAGTAAAACATAATGAATAAGTAATACAGTGCATATATTTAGCAAAACGCTCTTCTCTAGTGTTATTTTTCTAGCTTACTAATGAGTTTATGGAAACTGAATAGTATGTAATGACAATGTAAGTAACATTGTATAGCCTACAAGCTGTTTTACTGACGTCTTTCCCGGTTGAAAATACACTTAAACGATTTCCTTGGACACGGCAACCTTTTCACAAATATATATGACTTGACCTCAAAGACAGATGCAAGCACTTTGTTAAAGGGATATTTCACCCAAAAATGAAAATTCTGTCATCATTTACTCAACTTCAAGTTGTTCCAAAACTGTATGAATTTCTTTGTTCTGCTGAACACGAAGGAAGATATTTGGAAGAATGTTTGTAACCAAGCAGATCTCGGCCATTGACTACCATAGTATTTTTCCCCCACTATGGTAGTCAATAGCTGACGAGATCTGCTTGGTTACAAACATCCAAGCTTCCAAATAGCTTCCTTTGTGTTCAGCAGAACAAAGAAATTCATACAGGTTTGGAACAACTTGAGGTTGAGTAAATGATGACAGAATTTTCATTTTTGGGTGAACTATCCCTTTCATTTTTTGGGAAAAATCGTTGATACTTTTTACCTGTGATACCTTTAAGTGCAAATCCACAGAGCCTCTGTACAAATCACCATGGTAAACAGAGTCTTACTGACATTATTAACTTATTTAACATTCAATACACCTGCACGAAGTGCAAAACAAGAAGGGTAAAGCCTTTTGAAAAAAGAAAACGTGCAAATATTGTGGTTGCCGCAGTTGCTTGCATCCCTCTGCAGTTGGCTTGTCAGTATGGCGGTATCACAATATTGTGGTTATCGCTACAGCGATCGGTCACACCGTATCAAAAAGGGCCAAAACAACATTTATTGCATGAATTTCATTTTTTTTTTTTTATTAAGTTGAGGCTTTTCTTCATGTTTAAAGTAACAAAGCACAAAGCTTTTTGCGATTGTTGGATATCAGGCACACTAAACAATTTTAGTGAAGTTGGGTTTAAACTGTATTGAACACAGAATATTCCTTTAAGCACATGATACTGTGGAATTGATCCATGTCTTTAATTGTCCTGTTTACTTCACCATTTCTCAAGTGCCCTGCGTGCATTGCAAATGGTCTACGGCTTGGTTTAATTGACTACTGCTCTGAAGATTGAGCAATGATGTTAGCTTAGTGTTCACTTAAGGTCTTTAAGAGGTAGTATTGATAGAGATCATGAGTCGGTCAATAAAGCAGAAAGCCATTTTAACTGCTTCAAAGTCTGGACGTTCCATTAACCAACAGTTGAAAATGAAAAAAAGGAAAGTTTGATTGAGAACCATTCAATATGTGTGATTTTTTTGATTACTGCTCTGTGAACATGCCTATATCCTTGGTTTCATCATATAGTTGTTTTCTTTCCAATGTTAGTTTGCATGGGAGGTGTGATGTGTCATAGATGGAGAATTCAATATTTCTTCTGTCCGATAAGCATTGTGCCTTCAAGAGTTTCACTTCAGAAGACATTAATTAAAATTCCAATTATTTTTTCAATTATAATTATCACACTTCTCATATTTACTAGAACACATTCTGATTTGATTTGTTTGGTGCTTTTCCTCAAGGAAACTGGACGACTCGTTTCATTCAAAGCACAAGGGCTTTATGCACGAGGTAAACAGGATAAGACTTATCGTCAAAGAAAGGCGGCAGGCGTCAAATGTTTGCATGCAAGTCTGTTGCGTATGTAGGATCGTCACTGTAAAAAAACTAACAAACAAAAAAGCTATGATTTTTGGGAATTATCTTGGGGTTGGGGGGGTCTTGACCTAGCACTTCCCCTATAGACAGACAACTCCATTTTCTTTTCTTTTCTTTTTTAGATCCGGAATGGCTTCGTTTAGTTGTCAAATTGCATCTTTTGTTACGTGTTGAAAAGTAATTTTCACTACACACCATGTACAATTATTCCCAAGAAGCTTCGTATCTGGCAAGAAAGTACATTTACATGTTAAGAGTCATTAAATGTCACAAAAGAGGTTACAGTTGGAGAGAATGTGGGAAAGCAACATCTTTTACCCAACAAATACAGGAAAACTTTCTTTCAAAATCATCAGAAATAACATTTTATTTGCTAGACGTATCTGGGCCTGTAATTTCACCAACAAAACCACAAATGCATTATGTCTTACAATTGTGAATTTCTTACATTGAACATCTAAAACTTCAGAAGTTTTACTTCATTATGTTTTATAACAATTTAGAAATCAATTTTAAAACATCAATATAAAAGAAAATACAATCATTATGTCTTCTTGGTTGACATTCATTATTTAAGCAATATTTAGTGCAGCATATTTTAACAAGATTTTTAACTTAATGAACCAATATATAACTATGAAAATCACAAGAATGACCACCTCAGCATAAAAATAAAAATAAATGTCAGCGAGTGGGTAAAACCATTTAAAATGATTAAGGTTTGACACGTTCAGACTAAAAGTACACAGTGTTTTTCCACTGCGTTTCTGACAGTTGCTCTATGTTATAGTGTAAGATAGAAGGACTGAAGCCTGTCTGAGCATCCTTACAGGAATATGTCTACTGGACCAAAGGACTAAGGACCAAGACCAAAAACTAGCTGTTTTCAGCACACAGACACTCTTTTCATGCTGTGAATAACAAAAGCTTGACATTCCCCTCAAAGCAGGTCTCATCTTTCCATCGAAATTAAAAGAAACGATTTTATTCAACAGCCAATTCTGCCAGTTCTGTTCAGCATGACATTCTGTTTTAACCAAAAACTGCCCAGTGCGTTTCTGTCGTAGAAGCTAGGCCGTGACATTTCCTCACGCTTCTTTTCCACCTACAGTGTTAAGGCTAACTGAAATATCACTGTCAGCGCACAGCCATTTTTATTCACAAAGTTTAGTTTGAAAATTGGATGAAAAGCCAAGGATTCCTTCTCTGTGATGGCGGCTGGGCAGAATGAAAATGCCAACTGCCTTGAGATCACCACAGCTGGGAAAATTAATTATGTCATTAGTCACTGGGGGCTATTATTTTTTTTAAAAATTGTTACTTATAGGGCCAGTTTCGCAGACCTAGAAGTAGAATAAGACAGGATTAGACCTTAGTTCAATTAGGACATTTAGCCAAGTAGTTTTTATAAACATGCCGTAGAAAAATATTTTAAGATGTCAGTGCAAGTTACTTTCATTTAAAACAGCTCAAACATGCATTTTAGTCTGGGGCTAGGCTTAAGCCTTGTCTGTGAAACAAGGATAGTAACTGATTTCAAGATGTCAAAGTTTCAGAATTCTTGTTCATAAACTATTCACTATTATAATAAACATTATAATTGATTCAAATCAAATATGAACTGATTAAAGATACAAACGCGATTCAGTCAAGAGCAGTGAGTGATTCTCTCTTTGTCTTTTGTTGATTCATTAACATTAATGACACATACAGCAGTTTCTTATGCTGCTGTTCCTTTAAGACCGAATGCACAGATCCGATATATTGACACACATCCGGGTTTTAACCCAACTGTAATGTTAATTTAAGACATAGCCTAACCAACCAGCTATGTTTACATGAATACTCCACCTGACGGACACTGACATTATTGTGTGTCTATATGACCATTCAAGCGCAACAAGACGGAAAAAATAACTGAATTTGCGATTGCGCGCTGTCTGAGAGAGACGGCTTTTTGCACATGCACTTCGGGGGTATGTCAGTCAGCGCAAGCACCAACTGCATGGTTCTTTTATCGAGAACCAGCATGGTAAAAAAGCATGGTAGCTTTTTGCGCTTAAAATTATTAAGCGCAAAAAGCTACCATGTGTTTAATAAAATTGTTAAGTGCAAAAAGCTACCATGCGTTTAATAAAATTATTATTAAACACCATACATGTTCCGAATTTGTGATTGCATGCTGTCTAACAGAGTCAGCTTTCTGTGTGCACGCTTCAGCTGTGTGTCAGCAAAGTCCCTTTTAGACAAGTCATTTCACTCAGCGGCCATCTTTGAAATGCCTCTCGGCGTGCAAGTGCAGCTTCTATCTCTTTGAATGGGAAAACATAAAATTCCCTAAAACTGTTCACCAAGCTTATGATTAAATTTCATATCTGAAATCACCAATGAAATCTGACAACAACGGTCTCAGAAATTGTTTCTAAACAATCGAATCATGACAAAAACAAAACAAAAACTCCCCCGCATTTTTCAGCCTGGACAAAGCTAATGCGCAGTCCTAAGCGCACGTCTCAGAACACTGTTTCTATAGCAACCAGCACTTCTAATAGCAGCTGTAGTGATGCGATGACTTTACTAATCAATGATTGGCTCTTTCATTTAGAAGGCGGGGCTTATTCACCCTATTGGGGCTTGCACTTTCGCCCCCATCCATAAGTAGGCTAATCTTCCAATAAAGTCTTTGGTGTCAGTCAGCGTGAGTAGCACTAACCGCATTGAGTTCTTTTTCAAGCTTGTTGCTCTCAACAATCAAGCGCGTCCCACTCTTTATTTTCTCATTCATGCATGTTTCTTTATCACTTACATGTATATAACTAAGTAGTACTGTGGTACGTGGATATATTTACATATCGAAAAATAATACGATAGTCTGTGGTCACATACCATCATACAGCCCAGCCCTATAATAAATCTAATAAATAAAATAAAACTTTATTATTATTATTATTATGGATGTTGCATACAAAATCTGAAGAGGCACATCATGCCCATTTTCATCTGAATGTGCCTGACGTCTCTGGAACAGAGTAGAGCTCATTACCCCCATGTACTCACATACTGTGCACTTCTGGACAGGAAGAGTGAATTGTGTAAAGGGTAACTTGGGTGAATATATCCCACAGCTTGATTCATACCAAGAATGATTTCAGCACACAATCAAAGGGCAAGCCACATCCTGCTGTGGCGCAAGTTGGCGGGACTGTCGAGCCACAACGTAACCTTTGGGTCAATAAAGGGGCAATAAACTATTATATAACGCAACACATTTACTCAACACACATCACTGGAGGTGATGCTTTTACAATCACTTTAGTATTCTAATGCAGTCTCACTATTTTTTTTAAATCACATTCAGTCCCCTCATGTGGTCCTAATGTACAACAGCCTACGTGCTTTTAGCGTGCAATTCAGTCGACAGGAGTGAGAGCGAGAGAGGCAATCTAATCAGCATTCAAACACACCATGCCGAGTCCCTCCGACCCAAGCTGCTAAGTCACCAGATAAAGATCTGCCTGACACGCCACCTTTTAAATAATCCACTTGCAAGTGCGCCATTTAAAAATATTAACACCATCCTCAGAGAAATGCAAGGCTCTGGCACGGAGAGGGTCGAGGGACTGTAAGAAACGAGAAACTTGTGTTTAAACAAAAATAATGTACGAAAGGGTGTAAAATGTCACTAATTACAACCTAAATGACACGCGAGTCCCGAAATCTTTACCACCAACAACATAATACTGAGGCTTTCACTCAGAGTTGCAGTTGGATTGCAGTGGTTGGGAGTTCAGGCGCTGATGGCAGGTGATGTTGAAAAAGCATCCTCTGTCAGTTAGCATTTGAGATGCTCCATGAATTCAGTCAGAAGAACTTAATGTTACTATGTTCCCTCTCCAAATTCCTGTGTATGGCTGCCCGTGCATTTACACTCACTTCTGTAAACAGCAAAAGAAAGGAACTGGAAATATAGTATGATAACCAGTTAATTTAGGCATATTAAAGTTGGCATATTTCGCTCTCGGTCAAGCGATCTGTACTATTTTTATTCAGATTCAACTCAATGGATATGCAGTGTATCTGACATACCGTAAAGTCTAGTAATTCATTTGGAATTATTCAGCTTTTAAGAACAAGCAGAAGATATGTGGTTTCTTCGGTAGTGGGCGGGGCTAATGCACAAACAGCAATTTCATTAGCTGGTGCTCATCTATTACCATCCCTGTTTTGATTTCATCAAATCAGTTTGAGAGAACCTTGACAACGTGATTAATATTCATGAACCAGCAGCTCATCAATATACACACACACACATATAGATAGATAGATAGATGGATAGAATTTTTTTTAAATATATACATGCATGTGTGTGTATTTATATACACATAATAATTATACACAGTACACACAGATATATTATGTAAACACTAATCACGATTAATCAGTTAGACAGCACTAATATAAATAAAATAGTATATCAGTCTGGCGAGTAAACTACAAAATGTACTAGCCAATGGCGATTATATTGTCATGGTGTGCGTGTACTAGAGGGTCGATGCATTGGTTGGTCAAATAGATAGCCCCGCCCCACACTCACACCACTGGCTGATTCGCTCTCGCTGTTGTCGACTGGTCAGGATGCTCAAACTAAATGTTTTGAAAGTGCCAAAGCTGGTACATTGTTATCTTTAATATTTTAAAATAAACATACACACTATAACAAATGCATCTTTTACACATTTACTATAAATAAAAATTATGTACATTTCAAAAAAGGAAATAGTACATAAATATACATGGAATATAGAGGTGGGAATCACAAGGTACTTCACGATACATGTACCCATTTCAACCACTAGCTGTCATTCTTACATATAGCACCTTTAACTTATGTTCACGTTTCCCTAATTCATGTGTTGAGCGCCACCTCAAGGAGCCATTAAGTAGCGATGCTGGGAGCAGGGAAATCAATTTAGAGCGCCTTGTTTTATTCATTAAAATATCGATATTTGGCACCAGTGTATCGGTTCTCATATCGCACGAAGGACAATGATATATTGCCATATCGATATTTTGTCCCCTAATAAAAGAGTAAATTGTGCTATACAAATAAAACTGAACTGAAATGCCAAAAAGAAAGTCATTTCTGAGGATGAGCAATTTATTCCTAATTGTTGGAATTATATTAATAATATATATTTTTGATAAGTATTAAACATTTAAATGATAACATTTTCATAATTTGTAGTGATGTGCATACATAGATAAATCATGCACAATAAGACCACAGAGGTGCATTCTGAAAATAAATAGGGTTTGTTTTGATTTCATGTTGGCTTTAAATTTCTCACTGTGGAGAGTGGAGGGGTTGTTTGTTGGAAGGGTGAGATTCAACCCACATGACTAATCACACCCCACATGGTTTAATACCAGGTGTAAAAAAACAAATGCACATTTCATTATCTGAATGGTCCGTGTGGATCTCGTGTTACATGTAAGTGTAAATGGAGCTTTAATCCTTTGAGGCTAAAATATAGAGAGCAAACTCAGACTCGCTGTGTGCTGTCTTTCCTTTGAAGCTATTGTGGCAACATTCCTCTCATTCATTAAGAACAGCTGTGTTTCATAGGCTGTTTAAATTTATTTTAATTAAAATGGAGATTATTGATAGCCTCAGATGGAGTCCATGTGACTGTTTTCAGATGTGTTTGAAATATGCTGACTTGACTGTAATAATCAGCATTACAGCATTTTATAGCAAGTTTGTTTGTAGCACAGTGATATTTTTTTTCCCATGTAATGCTCAGTTTCTGCTTCAAGTGTTTCAAGAAGCAGCATCATAAAGATACTCCAGCTGAACTCTGGAGTGACCTGACATTTTCCATGTAGTTCAGCAAACAAACTTCTCTGCTCTCATCTGTGCTTTCTGAAGGGAGATCCCTCTTTGAAAGAAATCATACTTTCGCTCAAGATGAAAAAAGACTCCTGGGGGTTTATGGTGGTACTGCACAGGGGTCTGCCAATTATTACAATATCTGGGTTAACTTCAACAACAGCTTAAATTAAAAAAACAATGTTCAATGTCCTTCTAACATTACATAAAACTGAAATTAAGTACTTAACTTGGTACATTAATATAGTGATTATTTTAATGACTTTGAAATGAAAACATGTAAATACAATTAAATTTGCTGCTACTGCAACACATAATTTTAGGCCAGACAGAGTGTCCCTGCTCCATTTCCGTGTCTTTGGCCTAGAAATGTATGTGTGTTAAAGGGACAGTTCACCCAAAAATGAAAATTCTGCATCATTTACTCACCCTCAAGTTGTTCCATCCAAACCTGTATGAAATTCTGTCTTATGCTAAACACAAAAGAAGATATTCTGAAGAATGGAAAGGGGATTCATACCAAGAATGAATAAAAAAATACTACAGAAGTCAATGGGGTCCATAAACTGTTTGCTTACCGACATTCTTTAGAATATCTTCTTTTGTGTTCAGCAGAAATACATTTTCAAGCCTGCTTGGCTGGCGAGATCCAATGAGGTTCATTCTCGTGTTACGCAGCACGTATGAGCTTCCACAAGAACCAATGAGGTTCGTTCTCGTGTGTTACGCAGCACGTTTGAGCTTCCAAGAACCAATGAGGTTCGTTCTCGTGTGTTACGCAGCACGTTTGAGCTTCCAAGAACCAATGAGGTTCGTTCGCAGCACGTTTGAGCTTCCACAAGAACCAATGCGCTCGTATGAGCTTCCACAAGAACCAATGAGGTTCGTTCTCGTGTTACGCAGCACGTTTGAGCTTCCACAAGAACCAATGAGGTTCGTTCTCGTGTGTTACGCAGCACGCGTTGAGCTTCCACAAGAACCAATGAGGTTTGTCCTCGTGTGTTACGCAGCACGTTTGAGCTTCCACAAGAACCAATGAGGTTCGTTCTCGTGTGTTACGCAGCACGTATGAGCTTCCACAAGAACCAATGAGGTTCGTTCTCGTGTGTTACGCAGCACGTTTGAGCTTCCACAAGAACCAATGAGGTTCGTTCTCGCGCATCAAGCAAGTATGGTTGAACTTCTGTTTGTTTGCTGATCATTGTTTATGTGTGAATAAAAGCATACATTCAATCTATACATTACATAAAGTGATCAAGTCTCTTTCTTTGTTTAACATTTTTATTTAGTAATAATTATAATAATCAATTATTACTGGTCATATTGATAGACGAGACCAAAATTTCCAAATTGTGCAGCCCTAGTATAACTGTTTCTCACAGCTGGAATTATAACTCTTCAAGTGTGACAAAAAAAAAAAAAGTTAATAATAGCTATGAATGCAGCCTATATGCAAGTCAAATACTGACCACCCTATTGAAATTCCTTCTGTTCTCATTATAGGAGCCAACTTCCATTTTCATAAGAATGATTATGAAGTACAGTTTCCTATAGCAACGGCGAGATGAAGTATACAGAGTAGAGAAGAAAGGAAAGATTTGGATTAGTGTATGCATGACAGCAGTGGATTTAATAGCAAAGATGGAAGGAAGAGAGGTGACTAATAAAACTGAGACGTGCAATAAAAAGGTCACATGCTGGTGGGGGTCGGGGGGTGCAAATGGCTACTACATGTAAGGAACAGTTTCAACAAAGGATTATGCAGAAATGAATTTCTAGAATAAACAGGGCAAATAAATTATGTTTAGTTTTTTGTTTAGTGATTTTAGATGCAGTCTTGAGGCTAGAAGGGAAAAAATACATACACCCATGCAAGAGATTGGAGCTAACGACATACAATATCAAGGGTAATAAATCAGAGTTTCTTTGTGGCCTAAAGCATTTTTAAACCTATTTGCAAAAGATAATGCCACCAATTTCTTTCAGCCGCGAAGACCCACAAGAAGAGGCTTTAATAGCTCATTTATCTCAAGGCCGAACGGCCCTCACCTCTGCCCACTAACTTGGTTTATCATTCCCTCTATTAACATGTTTCTTTTTAATAATTTTCATTTCTGAACATACACTACCATTCAAAACGATGGGGTCAGCAGGATTTTTTTAACAAATTCTGTTAATTTGAACTATCTATTAATCAAAGAATCTAGAAAAAAATACATCACGGTTTTGACAAAAACATTAAGCAGCACAACTGTTTTCAACATTGATGATGATAATAAAAATACTATGACATGAGCACTAAATCAGCTTATTAGAATGGTTCCAGAAGGATCATGTGACACTGAAGACTGGAGTAGAAAATTCAGCTTTGCCATCAGCGGAATTAATTATTTTAAAATACTTTAAAACAGAAAAGCTAATTTTAAACGTATAATAATATAACTATTTTTTACTGTATTTCAGATCAAATAAATGCAGCACGGTGATCATAAAATACTTTTTTTTTTTTTTTTTTTTTTTTTAATCTTACAGAGCCCAAACTTTTGACTGGTAGTGTACTCCTCAAATGTAATATTCTCACATTGTGTAACTGAGCATGTAACATTACAAAGCCATATTTTATTTGAAAGCCACAGCAGGGGGCATCATGTATGAGTCATATGAACTATTTTTATGGTGTTATTGGTCTCTTTGGGACTTAACAGATGTCACTATAAACAAAAAATAAAAGCATTAAGGTATGCAACGGCATGAGGGTTGTATTGGCATAACTCTGACCATTTTTAAGTGAACTATTCTTTCAACAATCATGTCTGGTCTGTCTCATAGCTAATAATGTTAGGCTGTCAGGATCTGTCAGGGTCATTAATAAAAATGATAATCGCTTTAACCTAATAATCAACCCATCACAGTCTTTCAATTAAGTATAAGGTGTCCGTCATGTTCAACTTCTTGTGCTTTAGTCTGATTTGACCATGGGTTGAACACATTAGGTGGTCAGCTGTGACTAATACTCCACATGCTGAGGTGACAATTTCTGTCACAGTGCCTGCATTTATGTGTCATTTCCTGGTAGGTGGTGGCACTGTACTCTTACAGCCTCTCCCTTTTGTCCTCGGCTGGGCTGATGGAATCCCTTCACCATTCTGGGTCAGGTACCTTCAACTGTGTACCAATGTCTAGAGGATCCTTCAAATGATCCCTGCAATGCATCTGTAGACTTCCAATAGTCCCTCCTGGTTGCAAGATAGAGATTTGGGGTCCATTTTATCCATCATTCTGACAAGGCCTATCTAAAGTGGCCTGCGATGTTTGTGTTGCATCTGTAGATGGCAGGGTTGTGTGTTTGGGCACTAAGAAACCGTTTGGGTCCAGATCACCAGAACATGACAGAAACAACAGAGGCAGGTTTGGTTTCATGGCTTGCATACATTGTCCATGTCTCTCCTTTCGTATAATGTATAATAAAATCATATAACCACAAATAATGAAAGATTGAAGGCTACATTTACAGTACATTTCTGAATATACCCCAGGTAACAGTATTTATTTGAGATAGAAAGCTTTTGCAACATTGTACTACCGTTCAAAAGTTTTGGGTCAGTAATAATATTTTTTTTCAAAATAAATTAATACATTTATTCAGCAAGGATACATTAAATTGATCAAACGTAACAGTAAAGACATTTATAATGTTACAAAAGATTATATTTAAAAAAAAAAAAATGCTTTTCTTTTAATCTTTCTATTCAAAGAATCCTAAAAAATTTCAACATTGATGTTCAATCATAAAAGTTTTTCAAGCAGTAAATCATCATATAACAATGATTTCTGAAGGATCATGTGACAGTGAAGACTGGAGTAGTGATGCTGAAATTCAGCTTTGCATCACAGAAATAAATTACATTTTAAAATATATTCAAATAGAAAACAGTTATTTTACATTTTAATATAATTTCAGAATATAATTTCTTTTTTTTTTTTTTTTTTTTTTTTGCATTTTTAATAAAATAAATGCAGCCTTGGTGAGCATAAAACTTCTAAAAACATAAAAAATTGGTCCTCTAGACATTGGTACGCAGTTGAAGGTACCTGATGATGAAGAGATTCCATCAGCCCAGCAGAGGACAAAAGGAGAGGCTGTAAGGAGTACAGTGCCACCACCTACCAGGAAATGACACATAAATACAGGCACTGTGACAGAAATTGTCACCTCATCATTTCACAATATTGCTGTTTTTTTGTTTTGTTTTGTTTTTTGCATTTTTAATAAAATAAATGCAGCCTTGGTGAGCATAAGAGACTTCTAAAAACATAAAAAATCTTACTGATCAAAAACTTTTGAAAACGTTTACCATTCTAAAGTTTGGCGTCAGCAAGATAATTTTTTAATTAATAATTTTATTCAGCAAGAACCCATTAAATTTATCAAAAATATTACATTCCAATGTACTATGGGAAAAACATACTGGCATACAGACATACCAGGAACAAGATTCTGACAGAGTCTTTATGAGTTCCTTATTGCTTTACCTTGGTTAATTTTATGAGAGTCATTTGTTTCCTGTTAACGTCTGGATTAAATCCAATCATGGCTTTCTGAAAAACAGACCAGTCCTTCAGTATGAGTGAAAGACATCCGGCATAGAGTTTCCAGACATACAGTTTGACCACAACATCGCTTACAGTTTATGAAGTGATTCTGACAGTAGCTCAAAAATATTCAATCAGTTCAATCCATAAAGTCTCAAAGCTTGGCTGTCTGCAAGTCCCTTACAGTAATTAAAAAGTGAAAGACCACACTAAGCATTATAATCATGTCTTGGCTTGAAACGTTCTTCCACTAACGAGCAAGTCACACTTTCTTTATCAGGCTTTTTCTGCTCGCCCATCTGGACCATTAATTCACTAGCCTTGATGCAAGAATAGTATCTTATAATATTATTTAAATAATTATTTAATAATATAATACAATTTTAATGTATTTTATTTCTTTCAAATGACACAGCAAACTAAAGTATCTAGTGCTACGTTTTTAAGACTGGCCCCAGGTTATTGCAGAGTTCCACAAAATTAGGACAACAGTGGTGGTTATACACACATTCAAAGCAAATGAGTTTCTGCAAAGCTCAGTATTTCAATACAAACTTCATGTGCATAAAAAAACCATGCATCATTTTGCCACGGTTGCCTTTTCAGTTTAAATGGTCTCTTCTTTGTACAGAGGACAGACACAGTTGGAATGAGGGGGGAGTCCTTCTGTGACAGTTGGGCAGTCACCAGCACCCCCTCTATGCCAGGACTCCCCCGGTCTTCTCCATCTGGCACACCAGTGGGAAGATGAACCACCAGAACAGCATCTTCCCGTTCTCCCGCATGCTGCTTCCTCTTGTCCTCGTGATACAGTCTGGAGAGACTGCACTCAGTGGGACAAAAAAAAAACAAAAAAAAACACTATTTCCATCAAAAACTACAAACCCTGTCCAAACCCTTTAAAACAGCTTAAGACAGCACCTAGCTCCCTTCGACGCTACTGAAGCAGCTGCTGTATGCTTTGTGGAAGATTTGTGTCTACAATGGCTGACAGAAAACTGTGACTTGTTTTCTGCATTCAGTCAGGATGAATTGAGAATATTCCATAGTTCACTCCAGAGTGACTATCCACAGAAAGGAGAAAGTGCTAGCGGAGGGATTTTTTGCTGAGCAAAAAAACAATGTTTGCTAAATTCAAAACAGACACCGATTTGTTTCAGAGCAGCTGGTCAGTGCTGACCTTTTGATTTGAAGCTGGAAGTCTGCAAGTATGCCCATTCGTGCAATTATGCCCATTCGATTATTTCTTAGAGACAGTTATATCAGTGGCCATATTGAAACTCATCAAGTGACTGGACTCATAACTCCTACCTGGTGGAAACAGACAAAAATGTCTTTACATTGAAAACTTACATTGAGGAATGGACCCCAGAGACCAGAATATCAGAGACTTGGGGTGGGTACTTTTGAAATGAGAGAGAAACCTAGTAACACCCTAGCAACACAGAACATCTTAACAACCACATACCAACATCCTAGCAACTGGACGATATGGCATGAAATACTCTTGGAAAGTTGGCAACAATATTATAATAAATGTTGCTCATAAATCACTCGAAAAATATATTAATAAAATATTAAAATAATGTACCGAATCATAATTAAATTATTTTTTATTGAAGATCATACAGCTCAACTTTCAAAAAAAATTTCACAAAATTAATCATGGATCATTTAATGTCAGTTTGAAAACAAGCTGCTTTGTCATTATTTCAGTAGAAATCAAAATATTGTAGAGCGTATTGGCAGGGAATAATGAGGCAAAAACTGGTCTAGAAAAGCCAAACTATCAATTCTCCTATTCATATTTCCACAAGTAGAACATTTCCTCCCACTTAAAGGTGCCGTATGTAAGAATGACAGCTAGTGGTTGAAATGGACACTGCAGTCCAAATTAAAAATATAGTTGGCTTCGCCCCCCCTCAAACTCGACACTCACGCGGGTTGCCAGTTTAACAGGAACGAGCACAATTGAAAATGGAAGGAAAGGAGACTTACACACTGTAAGTTGATGAACAGATTTATCTGCATTTGAATGTGCTTCCGTACATAAAGATTTTAGATGGATTCCAAGGCTTTTTAGGTCGGGTAGAATCTGCAATCACTAACCGTTGTTTGCTGGCTTTCATGGCAGCAATACGCTGTGTTTTCCGCCAACTGGCAACCTGTGGTGTCGAAATACTATTGGGTAAACTGGCGGCGTGCGGTATCGCACAGACCAAAACAAAAACAGACATTCTAACACGGAACACACATTTCACAAGTATGTGAACTTAGCATTTTGCCTAAATATCTGCAAACATATGATGGTATTTGTATGCTTTAGTAGTCAAAAACTTACATACAGCATCTTTAAATGGTTCTGTCCTGTTTGATCAAACTGGCCTCTATATAATGTTATATGGTTTTATGAACACCATCTTAACTCTGCTGCCACACTAACACTTAAAAAAGACAAGCACCGCAATCCAAACCACTGTTTGACAGTCAACCCGCCTACACCACAACAACTGCACGTCCCAGTTCTCTAAACAGAGCTGCAAAAGAGCCTCCCTTATCAATATTCAAAGGAGCCCACAGCAAATTATTTAATTGTTAAACACACAAGGCCATTAATGCTGCATAAACGTTAAGGGATCTTCCCTATCTGTACTGCAGCTCACAACTCCCTCTACATTCATCTTCCTGAGTGACAGCACACAGAACCACATGCATGTCAATATGACAAGCGGCTGGCTGAGTTTATTGGATTATTGAAAATCACGGCGACAGAAAAGAGTAGCAAGAGAATCAACAAAGACAGCGAAGGGAAACGGTGTATGCATGTGTGCGTGTTTGGATTAGGGTGTGGAGGGGGAGGTCACCTTCACACGACTCACTGGAGGTAATTGTACCTTGGACACGTTCTTCTGCCTAATGGAGCCACCACAATGGTAACGGAGGGCTGGTGACTAACGGGCTAATCTAATAAGTCACACGCAAAACCACAAACTGGACATGGCCTGTAGCGTCATCGGTGCACTGCAACAGCTAGGGATGGGAGGCATGAGCAGAATCGTATATGATGGTAGGAGTAAGATCTAGAGATGCACCAATATTACAGTTCTGGATGATACAAGAAGTCAATAATTATGTATGTTATGACAGATTACTTTGTCTAAATAAATGAAAAATAAAACTGCAATCAATGATTTTAAATTTGAGCATCACAACATTATAATGTACAGGGTGAAAAATGTATATTAATTTAAGATCATATTAAATAGTGTTTTATTTGTGTTTAAAAAAACAAAAACAAGGTTAATGTGAGCATGTACAATTAAATAGCCAGTACTGGATAATATATATATATAGGCCTAATAAATTATATCATGGTTTACATGATTACTAGTGCTAGGCGGTATGACCAAAAATGTATATCACAGTATTTTTCTAAATTATACCGGTTTTGCGGAATATGATGATATTTTTTTCCCTTATGCATGACAGGGTGTTAACCACATTTTCTACTGATTGAGAGAGGAAATACTGAAGTAGATTGACTTAGAATGCCTTATTTTACTGTCATGAGTGAATATTGTAGAAAAATTCCACACTAGAGTTAATACAGGTTTGCAAAGCCCCACAAAATGATGCTATGGGGACACAACAACCAATAAAACACAAACCTGCAACACACTCATTACACACATGAATATTAAAATATGACCATGGAGAAAAAAGCATTTAAAGCATTTTAAAAAAAAATCTAACCCTTAGGGGTATAACGATTTTCAAACCAAACCGAAAAACCGCGATAGACCTCCCACGGTTCGAACCGAGCGAGCCCCGGCTTTTTTCTTCCTCGACATTTGATTAAATAGTAATTAGTCCACTTTTAACAACTAATAAGAGCTGTATTGTAACAAAATATTATTATAATAATATTATTTACTAAATATACACTAACTTTTGTCTTCTAAGTGCATGTCACGTGACTTGGGCGATCGCTTAAGCTGCACGGTGGAATAAATCACATAACTGGTTCGACGTGTGTTCGCCGGCAAGGATTTGCATGCAGGTATGATGTTCATTCTGATCATTAGCAGCAGTTTTCATGTTTCATTAACAGTTCATGATGTATTATTCAGCGTGGTAAATGTTGTTTCCATAACCCCAAAATGCCACTATATTTTCAATTTATGTTATTTTGTTTATTTTTAAATGAGTGTGGTGTACGTTATTGTATTAACAAAATCTGCCATTTAATTTATAGGCCTATTCATTCATCAGTATTAGTCATATGCGTGCAATTTGTATAAGTGTTTAAATTTACACTTTTATCCAAAGCGACTTAAATTGCAGTAAAGGTACACAATTTTACATTTTGTCAGTTCTTGCTTTCCCTGGGAATCGAACTCACAACCTTGGCGTTGCTAGCACCACGCTCTTATTGTTTGAGCTACAGGAAAGCTCAAACAAGCAGGCTAAAGTGAAAAATTACATTAAATCAATTTTTATGAACTAAATGTGCTTGTTTTTTAAACATTATGGTACATGGTAAAATTAGATTATTTATAGTCTACAGTGGAGGCATTTATTTAATTTTAGTTTAATCGGGTGTGCTAACTGCTCTAAAGAAAATGTGAAGCCAATGTATACAGTTAATTAATATAAAGTTAATAAGTTAAATTAGCCTATTAAGTTAATAAGTTAAATCATATGTTGTTATTACTAAGTTAAAAGTGACTCTAGTGTTATTATTGCTGGTGACCTGCCATGAACCCCGACTCCACAGCAAACAGAACCGAACCAAACCGTGGCTCCAAAACCGTGACATGAACCGAACCGTGGCATAGGTATATCGTTAGACCCCTACTAACCCTATATATAACAACAAACTGCCAAAACAAGAGAGAAACGTGGAAGAACATTTAAAAGGTCTAAGGACATTTGCAATACATTTAAGAGCACTACAGTCTCTGAACTAATGACACACGTCAGTTTAACACAGAAAGAATAAAGCAGTTACTTTTTTGCCCATTTTCTTTGAATTTTCAATCTATTTAATAACTTACATCATTGTCTTCGGTGTCTCAGAATAATCCAGATACGTGATCAGACATATGGCTGCAGTATCAGTGTCCTTGTTTGCACATACATTTCATTTGAAGACGATGTGATGAAATATGTGCGCATACATACTGCTGGTTCATGTTTAGAGCACTAGAGTATATGAAATATGTCCATAAGAAACTTAAGCGTGCTTGCTCCGGTCTGTATCTGATCGATGATCCATGTGGTGAGCGTTGTTAATCTCATCGCGCCCTAAACCCTCAATCACTGTTCCCTGCGTTATCCACTAATACAGTTCACTTTGAAGGAGTGAATGAAAACGAGTGAGTGAAGTCGGACAGCCGTTGTGTGTGCACGTGTTCCAAACATATATGGGTATTGAGGTATAATTAAAAATTCATATCATAACAAAAATAAATACCGGTATTTGGTATACCACCCAGCACTAATGATTACTATCACAATAAAGTTAATTTTAGATACCAGTAAAATTTCACAATCGTCTATTAAACTATATTTAAAAACCGCCATAGAACTCCATTGAACTGCAGCACAAGCCTGTCAAATTTCCATCTTAAAACAAGATGCACGTTTTGGGCACTTATGATCCACATACAGCACCTGCTGCAGTATTTCAATCACTAAAAACAGTGGGACGTTCTAAAACATTTAACATGAAAAACATTGGATTTAAACCAATAAGGATTAAATTAAGCAAAGTTTAATGCCAATCTAGGATTTGTTGATAATATGGGTTTTTTTTATTTTAAATCGAGTTGTTGCACTACTTCATTTTAAACAGATTCATTACACAGTAAAACCGTTAGAATTATAGAGCTGATCAAGCAGCACAGATGGAGGGTGAACCGATGCAGGCTAAAGAATCCTTATTTGTGCAACCCATCCTTAAAGTGTCGTAATGTACTAAAACAGTGATATTAAAAGATCAAATTCAGTTTACACCTTTTTTTTTATGATGCATACTATATACAGGCGAGCAGATGAGCCAAGAATATGAACGCAACACGTTTTCTTTATAATGGGTTTTCGCTTAATGAGAAACCTCGTGTTGCACTAATACTCTGTGTTCATCTGCTTTCCTGTACAAAGTATGCATCATCAATAAGGTGTATATTAAATTCTGCAAGTCTTACTGCATTAATACTGACTACAAACCTGGTAAAAATGACTGGCAGGCAACAGAGGATAGCCTTGTTTTGCCCTCCAGGTGGGCATTCCCATAAGCGTGTGATGTCATGTGAAAACTATGAATATACTGATGTGCAACTGTTTTCTTTCTTAAATTGTTTACATTCATTTAAGACATAACCAACCATGTTTACTAGGATACTAGCCAAGACAGGCATTTTGGCATAATTTTGTGCGAATTTGTCAGTTTAAACAGAAGAAGACGTAAAAGTGAACTCAATTCAGTACTCGCGCGCTGTCTGAGACGCAGCTTTTTGTGAGCATGCTTCGGATGTATGCACACAGCTGCACAAAAAAGTCCTCACACACTGCACGAGTACTGAATTGAGTTCTCTTTTACATCTTCAGACATCTTTCACATTTAGACTGGCAAGGCCTGAAAACACGTACAAACAGGGCTCGACAATAAGGACTGCCCGATGGCCCGGGGCCAACGTGAAAGACACTCGGGCCAGTTGACGGAAAAATCACGTTTTTGTAAAAGACTAACGTTACATCCAGATCAGATTCAGAACGAGTCCATCAACACCCCAAAGCTTCAGTCCTATAGCTCGTCCTGGGTCGACATTTCATTCAATAACACATCTGCTTATTTGAGATAACATTAGCTCGTTTCTGTTTCTTCTTCTCCTGTGTTTTGATCAGGAGATTCTGTACTCGTTCAGGAGATGCGTAATAGCGCCCCCTGCCGTATAACAGTGAAAACAGGGAAATCCGGAAAATATTCATCAACGCCAGGGAAGCATTTTCTCCTTTTATACAGTTTATGGTTCTCATAAAAGATGAGATGACCAAAGACAGAAGACAAAAAAAGCTCTTGACTGAATAACTTTAATAAGGGTTAATCTATATACAGTGAAGACTATGCAGTGATTTACATTTGATTACCATTTCTGTAGCCTACCTAAAAATCTGTTTGTTCTGTTGTATTTGTGCTGTTGCTCTCAATTCAATTACTTGTTCTTATTTCATTATTTCATTATTCAACAATATTTAAAAAAATAAAATGAGTTAGGCTTTTGGAGTCAACCTTATTTGTTAAGGTTACATGGATCAAAAACAATAACTAGGCCTATTTTATTTATTACTTTTTTGTGGTGGGGCCAGTAAAACATTTGGTGCACATCAGTGCAAAAAACAACTGCTTAAACACAGTTAAACAACAGTGATACAGTAAAAATCAATCAGTTCTTTTTTAATGTCCAAGGTGCGACCTTTATATGACCCTGTCAACCATAAACAACCTTTGCAGAATCTCTACCGATTAATATACTCTCATGCCGCTAAGCCATAGCATGAGCTATTAAAGGGATCATATTTTAGTTTTACAGTGTCAAACACTGAATTATGGTCAAATATCAAATATACATATTATAATAACAATATTAACAAGTATCAAAAGAATAGGCTTTCACTAGCAAACAAGCTGGAAAAAACATCAGAGCTGATTTTCAAAAGTAAAGCTTGCTCAGACACTGTCCAAAATAAATCAGGGCAGAGCCTATCCAATTACCTCTCAGCACAAACCATCAAAGCTGTAACTTAAGCAAATAATGTAAAACTGAAAACATGGGGGGCACTTCAAAATAGCCTTAGCCACTGTTCTTATAAAGGGTCTGGACCGTTTCTTTGCCAAAGTCTGTTTCCAATTTTCGTTAAATGGAGATGTCCCATAAAACTGTGGTGTAAATGGTTTATAATGCCACCAGCAGGCCCACTAATGGAGAACCTGTTTTCAATCAACAGCCAAATTACTGCAGAATTGGCTTCCAGGCACTTAACTACTTCTCAGTTCTCTAAACACAGAAGAGCCTGAGAAATATGAAAACTTTGCTATTTCAATGACAGCAACATGGGTACAGCAAACACAATGGGTGACTTCCACTTGGCATTTGTTGGGTCATAGGGTTCCAACATTAAAGTGAGAAACTGAACCTACACACAAAGGCTGAGCTACAAGGCCATCAGTTAAGTACACTTTGGATAGTCACTTTAAAGGTATAGCTCATAATTTACTCACTCTCATTTAATTCCAAACCGGTATACCAAAGCCTTTAAAAAAGTACTTTTGTAAGTATTTATAATCAATGCCTCGCAAATCATTTTGAAACCTGGCAGAATTTATTACAGCTTTGAATATCTACTGTACATATGCGAAGTGCATAGACATTGTTTGGTGGCTTTTACCAAACACCACACAGAGACAGTATGGAAGTTCAAATGTATTTGAAAATAAAGAATCAAAAAGACAATAATAATTCAAGACACAATAAGACACAAAAATGTTACTTGCCACAAATATTTTGACAGTTATAAGCAATAATTGTGTTGACATTATTATAATAACAATAACAAACATAATACAATGAATAAATAACCAAATTAGACATTATTCCTGCTTTCTAAAGTCAGAAATCATGACATTGATCATTTTATTTTTAGAATTATTCTTTAAAATTATTTTCTAGAATTATTTTAGGTTTATTCATCTAAAGTAACAGTACTCAAAAAAGGATACCAGTGTCATCTTAATAGAAAATAAATATTTTCCAGGTAATATTCTGCACATATATAGGCCTACCTCTATTTCTAATAGTATAAATAGGTCTTGCAAATTACAATACAGGTAGTTGTCTTAAGCACACTTTTATTCGCACACTGCAATGGTCGTGATATGACGCCACTCTCTGAAGCGTCTTTTTTATAAATGAATTCAACACAAATACTACACCCGAAATGTAAAAAATATACAATCTACTCGACTTTACTTCAAAGATATCGTTCTTTTAATTCAGCCAAGAGGTCACACCATGATATAAATCGATCTTCTACTGGTCACACTGCGAATTCTCAGCTCAGAGTTCACCAAGCTTGAACTTTGGAACACAAAGAAATGCGAAACTTTTCGTATGAGCTTGCGCCTCCGGTCTGACGCATTCGCTTGAATGGAAGTCAATGGAATGAAAAGTGCACTGAAAAATAAATAAATAAATAAATAAATAAAATAAAAAAACATATTTGGAAATCTTTTGGCAACACAATTTGAAAATCCCCAAAAAAAAAAACAAGGGCAAACCAATTAAGGGTACATTTACAAGACAACCATGTACTAAAAACAGAAAACATTTTCCTTCACGTTTTTTGCGAACAGACGACAACGTCAAAACGATCCCGGTTCACACGGATCCGCAAAAACACTGTATTATTCATGTCAGGCCAGTAGTTGGTGCTGACATGCCTACAGACTGAACACGTTATACAAACAGGCATGATGTCACAGTTTTCACAAATTCACATTTTTTTTGTAGTTAACGCGAAGACAATAATGGAATTGTTCACAAAAACTTGCACTTTGAAACCCAATTTCAAAAGTTTGCATTTTCAGCCCCCCAAAACGCCATTGTCATGTAAATGAACGACCAAAGCGTATAAAAAGCTTTCCGTTTTTAACGGCCCCTAAATCTAATCAAAGCTTTGTCTTTTATTCAGGTGCTCATGACCTTCTCAGAGTGAACGGCACTATTAGCAAACAACAGATCTTCTAAAAACTTCTAAAACACTGAAGAAATTTTGGATCACACTGGCTGTGCCACATGACTCCTAAAAAAGTGTTGACTAGGCTGAATTGTTAAAAAAAAAAAAAAAAAAAAAAACCACTGAGAAGTCCAAGAGACTTTCAGTTCCCAGATAGGAGTCCTATAAATGTTGATCCCCAACACCACAACCGATGCACTACAGAAATAAAATCTCTCATTAGAGCCCAGGCCCTGAAATTACCCAAATTCAGCGCACATGGAAATCATAAGTCAGCAAGGGGGAAGTTTGCACCAAGTGGCTTTTCGGCATGTGGCAACAGAGGGCCGGGCATTTCAAACGTGCCAATTAGTTCCCTCTGCCAGAATGAAGTAGGTAAGAGGGTGGAAGAGGAAGATACCAAATTATACTGACACAAACAAAACAGCTAGAAATACTCCACTAAACAACTGTATATCTTGCTTAGAGGGCATGTCCTATGGTTTCATAGCCATTTATTAATGACATGACACACATACATTAACCAGAAAATCCTTTTCAGGAACAATTTTATCAGGTCACAATAATCGGCTGTATCTGAAATGCATCCAATGATTCAGCAAATCAACAAATATATGCCTGTGATCCTTATTGCCTGTCAAAATACAGACCACAAATATTCTCCAGCCAGCCTTTGGCAAGGTGTCGTTCTGTCTTTTAATGAACAAAACCAGAACTGACAGAATATTAAACTAAATACATGGACCGAACGAACAGAAGAATCAGAAGACTACACAGGATCAAGAAAATGATGTTGTTCCTGGTCAAATTACTCCAGACTTCTGATGCAATTGCACGAAACTTGCTCTTGAGCTTTTCCAGATCATTCGATATTGCCGACATGCTTCATTTGTTTGTTTTTAATGAATAAAAACTCTGGATGGTTGAGACCCTCGCTAGCAGTGTTCACGTATGGTCATGTATAATATAGGCTCCCGTCTTAAAATAACTCCTGCTGGACAGAATCGCTGTGTAGAAGGACCTGAGAAAGGGCAAACCAGCGTAACAAATAATGCATAATGTCTATAGCATAACAAGAGTGGCATTGTTCTGCTGGTGCCCCACTGCATGAGTGATGTTAAAGGGACAGTTCACTCAAAAATTAAAAGTCTATCATCATTTATTCACTCTCATGTTGTTGTAAACCTGCATGACTTCCTTTCGTCCACAACAGGAGCTGTAAGGTGTCTTGACTGACACACATGAAAAATATGTAGTGAAAGAGAATAGTAACTGGGAATGCAATTCTGCCGAACATCTCCCTTTAACTTGCATGGGAAAAAATACAGTCTTGGTACAGGTACAAACAGCATTACGAGTAAAAAAAAAAAAAAAAAAATGTTTTGGTTGAACTAGCGTTTTGACGCGCGCGAGCTTTTCTTCTCATGTTAATATCACTGACATTTCTTTAAAGCCCCGCCAAAAATATCGCCAAAAACAGGTCAAATAACACTTTCTAACAGAGCGGTGTGGCTATAAGAGTTGGTTTGAACTGCACTGTAAAATATTACGACTGGAAAACGTTTAAAATATATATAAATAAAGCTCATTATGTGTTGTAGCGATTACAATACCATTAGAAATACTAAACTCAACAGACATCGACTTTAAAGGCTACGTTTTGGGTAAAATTAAAAAATAAAATAAATAAATAAATAAACATAAGGGGGAAAAAAGACCAATATGTTTGTATAATACATTATGTGGGTGTGTGCGTGCGTTTCAAAATATGCACGGCTCTTCCACCGACGGTGGCATCTTTAAAAAAAATTACTAAATCTTATCCATGTACGTGTCTGGAATTAATTTCTGTACGCCTTTTTCATAATCACACCCGACTGAACCAGAACAATTGTATGCATGAGTAAACAAAACATTGACTCTATTGCACAACACTAATATGAAGCACATTTGACATAAGGTAAAGCATCTTTGGAGAAGTGAGCTCGCGGACAGCCAGCAGCTTTAGAGGTAGAAGATTGTCCCGCGACACTTGTTCTGTATGTTTATGTGTTTTACCAGAGAATATGCGCTGTGCATTATAGATTACCTGTGGTCAAGAGTTCAACTTCATCGTTATCTAGTTCGTTTACATGACAGAACTACATTGCGCCCTGCACTTGCTCCTAATCAAACGCTTCTTGACAAGAAATTGCGACCACGAGGCACTAAAATGAGAGTTACAGCGACTAAATATGGTCAGTCTTTGCGTATAACTTGCTGTACTAGGAGAGGAACTCATTTGCACTTGTCTTTTAGGCAAACCACCGTAAATTAAAGATCTGCAAGTTTTTAAATCGTTCGGTTAGCTAGTGCACTAGCTTAGCCGACGTCAACTCACCCGTTAGTTTCTCTCAGCATTACTAGAATTTCGCGATCACTCCAAACCTCGTGGCTGAGAAGCTTCTCATTAATGCAAATAATAATCACCTTAAAAGTGCAGCTTTATGCAAAGCATGTCATGAACAAGACCGAATGAAGATGGAAACGCGTTGAACTCACCGTCTCTCCGTTCCGCCGCGGTTTGCATTTCTTTCCGTGCACGGCAACCGCTCGTCTCACCCGGTTCAGTTGGCCACGTACAAATCCACTTTTAAAATCGACTGGAAAATTCTTTGATTCCACAGAGTAACGACTCTTCCTCTACTAATGTGCCACGCGGCCGTTATAATCCCGTTATTGAGACTGGTTGCTATAACTACGGTAGAGTGGAAAAGCTTCTATTGTTGTGAATCCAGAGTTTGTGTCTCACGGACTTCTGCTGCTCCAGAGCGGTCGGAGACACTGCTGGTCTGCCTGCTGCCGTCCCCTCAATCACGCTGTCTCCCTCCCTGCCTGGTTTACAGGTTGCTCGTGCGGATTTTCGGAAACATTCGTGACCATTCGGCCGTTCACGAATCGATTAGATTAGTCTTCGTTTAGATTAGTGTGGTTGCTTTATAAGGCAGAGGTATTTAGTGGGGTTTAACCTAAACCAATCCAGATATTCAATTACGTTTAACCTACATAAAATACATTTAATCAGAGATTATATGTAGTAAAGTTATTATATCCATCAGCCCAGACCTTTTACCCAAACATTCTTTATAAATAACAACAATCAGTTTATTGAAGTTGACCAAATTATTATCAAATAGGGTACAAAGGGGCTAAAGGCACACCTTAAAGGGTTAGTTCACCCAAAAATTATTCCATGATTTACTCAACCTCAAGTCATTTTAGGTGTGTATGACATTCTTCTTTCATATAATCCCATACGAAATGAACTATGGTTTTACTACAAATAAAACCAAAAAAACATGGTTTTTGTAGTTAAACCATGGTAACCACAAATTGACCATGGTTTTGCTACTCAAACCATAGTTTAACCATGGTATTTGTGGTAAAACTGTGGTTATATAAATGGTAATCAATTAGCCAAAAAAACATGGTTACTACACTTTTACTACAATAAAACCATGGTTATTTTTCGTAAGGGATGTTATATTTAAAAATGTCCTGGCTCTTCTAAGCTTTATAATGGCAGTGAATGGCTGTTTCTGTTTTGAAGTCCATAAAAGTGCATCTATCCATCATAAAAGTGTTCCACACGGCTCCTGGGGGTTAATAAAGGACTTCTGAAGCAAGTTTAGGAGTTTGATAGAGTTTGTGTAAGAAAAATATCCATATTTAAAACTTTAAAAACTCAAATAGCTAGCTTCCGGCAGATGGCCTACGCAAGTCGACTTACAGCAAAAGAATAGAAGATGTAGGAGTATTGCAAGCTTTGACGCCTCTCGCGGTTCAAACAAATAGGGCTGGGCAACAAACTCAAGCCCCTCTTCACTTATATCTAAATTATCCGGCATTTCTCGTTTTAGACTTCTAGTTCATGACCGGTGTTTTGTTTTGCTCTATCCTCTGCGCTTCCGCGCACTGCATCATACGTCAGGTCAGGAGTTACTCTTTCACCATAAATCAATGCTTACAGCCGTCTGTCGGAAGCTAGTTATTTTAGTTTGTAAAGCTTTAAATTAGGATATTTTGTCTCACACAAACGCATCGCTTCGCTTCAGAAGGCCTTTATTAACCCCCCAGAGCCGTATGGATTACTTTTATGATAGATACATGCACTTTCATGAACTTCAAAATAGAAACAGCAATTCACTGCCATTATAAAGCTTGGATTAGTAAGGACATTTTTTTATATAAACTCTGATTGTATTCGTCTGATTGTATTTCGCTTGAGGGTGAGTAAATCATGGGCTACTTTTCATTTTTGGGTGAACTAACCCTAAAAAATAGTGCTTTTCACTATTCCCAAAATATGATTTCAGAAAGAAGAGAGAGAAAAAAAATTGGGGTAAAAGGCTTCCGCCGTTCGTCTTTGCATCATTACATCATGTCTGTATACATAAAGGAGTCTGGACCAGTAAGGCTATATTGCCTGTGTGGATGCTGCAGGTGGCGGATCGTTTATGGCCTCTTCTTACGGCAGCTGGAATGTAATTAAGCGTCATTTTGAGGACGGCTTGTAATGACAAAATGACAATCGTCACCCACACATACACCTCAAAAGAATCTTCCATGCTGAGGAGCCGTGCCGATGCACAACCCATGTAAAGAAGATAACTCCGCAAATAACTGCAATTTCAAGGTTGGCGGCAAAGAGGTAAAACTTACGGACTGCATTAAATTACATGATTTACTAACATTAAATCATATTTTATTATATGATGTGATTAATATCATATATATATTTTTTTAAATATGATAGTTTTATTATAAACATGGTGATATTCATACTAAGGTGGACACCCAACTTATATATTAACAATATATATTTACCATCTGAATCTAACCATGTCATGTCAACAAATGGAAAAGTCTGTTTATTATCATGTAATTGTGCCTTTCACCCCAACAGCAGATGCGCCTTTTATCCCAAATACAACACTTTTACAGATTCTTCCATTATTACAAAATATTTTTTTTGTTTTAATTAACTTGAATAAAACTGAAAATCATTAAGAAGACCTTTGTTTCAAAATATATTAAAAATTTTTAGCGGTTCTCAGTTGCTACTTAAATCTACAACATTTAAAAAAAACACGCACATTTAAATATTAGATCAAGGATCAGCCAAATTTCCACGTGCTTGATGTTTTGGAAAGTGCTGCGGCAAGTTTTTGTGCCATCTAGTGGTTTAGAGGAAAATAAAATCAAAGGAGCCTTTTACTCCGTGGATCCCTTAACCCCCGTTGTACCCTACAATTAATTGAATATTACACAATTAAATTTAAAAGTAACCAAAAAATAGTTAAATAATATAGATTTATATTAAAGTTGCCTTGAAATAAAAATTGCAATCGTCTTTTCTTCCCTATTGTGACATATATCCATGTAAAGCGGCTTCTTGAACAAGAAAAAAACTTTAAACAACACATGATTTTTGTTCATTGGGAATTTATCAGATCGTTAGATGGTTGTGTTTTGCTATTGGTAGATCTCATGTGAGTGACAAGTTGCCCCGCCCTTGTGCCAATGAGCGAGCGTGTCATCAGAGGAGAGATGAGATGTTATTGCAAGAGGAAGGGGAAGTTATTTTGATTAAAGATTATGAGGGCATTTAAAAAAATAAAAAATAAATAAAGATGTGCATTGATAAATCATTTATAATAAATAGCCTACTATAAATCTTGCAGTATTCCATAAAAAATAAGATTTGTCAATTTTGATTTTATGGTGTCTTTAAATATTGAATGAATCCCAGTATAATAACTATAAAATATATATCCCTTTAATCCACACTATGTAGGTGGTGAGAATAATTTTCCATTACATTTAAAGAAAGATTACATTCCCACTACTTGAGCTGAAGAAACATATAATGTGACCCTGTCCCAAATTCTGAAGCAGGAGAAAGTAAATAAGGGATTGACACTTTTCTGAAAGGAATCCATTACATGTTTCTTTTAATTTAAGGTAATTTCAGCTGGTTTAATAGTATTCATTAGTTCAAAAGGTGCAAAAATATGCCCAATAAAATCTATAATGTAGCTTGCAGAAAACGGAAGGAAACATTTATTTATCGGCTGCTGAATTTTGCAGCGTAACTATCTTGGATCGACATGTAAAAAAAGCATACAATTCTAGAGGAAAATACAGCCAAGGTCAAGTTTCAAGCAGGGTCTTGTACAGTGTGTCCTTTGCAGGCAGCATATCTTACAAATATGGTGGTATAATCATACATATCTGTGCATAAATGTCTGGCCAGATTTGTCATAAAGCATAATGGTTTTAAAATAACAAAGCCGCATTTGTGTTTCAGCACTCTGGTCTGGCTATGGGTGTGTTTTGGTGACCTCTCAGAAATTCCCCAGCAGTAGCTAAACCAGTATAAGCTCACTTAAAGGCTGGCTATGAAATGGAAAGCAGAATCCTCTTGAGAGGTAAGGGCTGCCACATTCCGGGATTAAGATGTACTTTTGGTGATTTTGAAATGTGAAATATTAATCAATTCCATCTAGTGGGATTTGCTCCCCTGAGAAAGCCGTCGGTAGGTTGGAGGATCCCTTTATCTAATAGTTTGGGACATTTTAAGAATGAAAACTGTGTAATTTATTACCCTGACAGGACACCCAGTTGCTGTGTTTAGATTTTCTGCTGTAAATGTTCTTCCTAGCTATGAATTTGAAGGCAGTTACTATGTGCCTAATTCAAAGCAATGATTTATTTTGCGGCAGGGACCTGCTAACATATTATATATCGTAGCAACTTTGGCCCCGCCCACAGGCGTGTTAGTGAGATGATGAGGAGAGGAGAGTAACATTACCTTCCAAAGGATCCTAATGCTATAGGAATGTGGTTATTTGTTTTCAACAATGTGAATTTCTCAGTTGAGCATTATTTATTTGTATTTGGTACATTTCACTGTGGATTATTTGGTAAATCATTCGCAATTTCAGCACAGGCTTTGCAAACTAACTTTTACGATATAGACACAACATGCAAGTAACCATGTTAATTCTACCTGATCTGTGACCAGTGATTTCTGATATGTAATGATTCATGTACAGCCCAATGTTTTTTGTCTATGTGTCAGTAAATCAAACCAGTGACTAAATGGTCACCTTTACATTGTTTCTCTTAGTAGGGTGAAAATAATCTTTTACTGACACATAGACAACTTAAACTGCAATTCATCGACTGGCTGCTAGGGACAGAATCTCATTGAGCCCCATGTTAAAATGCCCAACTTTACAGCAGAAAAAAACATGTTTACAGCCTGGTACAAATTGTGGTTTTGATCTATATAGCTAATTTTGCCCTTCATGACAACTGTGAGGGGGGTGAATTTTTTTTTAAAACTCATTTGTTTACATTATGTAAAGCCTTAAAGTTCTGCATAATTAAGGGCATGGCCACTTTGAGTAACAGGTGGATAGCCGTTTGTCTGCGGTCTGTTAGTCATCACGTCACCTCAGCTCCAGCCATGTCCACCCTTTGCCCATTGTCAGTTATCCGGGAGTGACGCGTGGGGACGCGCTGCCAAGATGGCAACAGCCGACTTTGCGCTTCAAAACTGCTCTTCAGAATCCTATGGGTGACATCACGGACACTACGTCCATATTTTTTTACAGTCTATGATATATATGTCAATCAAACAGCGCAAGTTTATTAGTGACTGAGTTCTGGACTCTTGCCAAATCAATGATTCTCTTATTTACATTGTATTTGCACTGTTAGTTATGATGAAAGCATTCGTTATTGTGCAGAAATCGAGTAGTAGATCACATGTCTGTGATCTGCTGCAATGCTCATCACTGCAACCTTTCATGCCACAATCTAAATATAATGCTATAATCAACACTTTTCATGATTAGTTAACCCTGAGAGCTGTAATAGTAAAAACGTGCTAAAAGTTTTCGAGAGAGTTAAACGTAATAATACTAGCTGTTTCATATGCAAACATGTTAGCAGTGGGCATTTACACTGAAGTCTCACAGCAGACACGCCCCCTTCTAACAGAGCATTCAAATCAGACGGCTAAAATCAGGGTAGAAAAAATTCCTTTTATTTCTAAATTATAACCATTTTTGATGTATCATAGTAACATAAGTGCACCCCAGGAAACATTATAAAACAATGCAGTTCATGACCTGTTTATAGCAACATGAGAGGAGAACATTATATATTCATATTATTTTTTATAGAATTAAACATTTAAATCTACATGTCTATAAATAATAATAATGGCATGTCCTAGTTGAAGAGAAAATGTAATGCTGGAGCTAGCGAAATGGAAAGCCATAGAACATTAGAGGAGAGTTGAAGTTGAAGAACATAGATATGGTACAGTATATAGATATGTCAACTTTGATGGTGTGTTATTGAAAAAAAATCAAAGCTAGAATGTTCCAGCAGTGAAGATGTCAGAAGAAGAAGAATGTAAGATGTCCTGAGTGTGAGGTGCAAAGTCAGTCAGCTTCTCTGCTCAACTGCTTGAGAGATGACAATGGAGTGGGAGGATCATCTCCCATTTTAAGGGAATGAAATGGAATCAAATCAAGTGCAAGGAATGTCATTCAAAATATAGTAAAATTGTCGTTTTGATGTATTACTTATTAATATATTATAATTAATATATTACAATTATAATTTCTACGTTTGGCTTGCCTGTAGTTACTCAATTATTTTATTTGACAGCCTTTGCACAAACTCCTAGTTCAGTATCATCGGGGTCTGTTTAAGTAACTTCATCCGTTCTGTTCCTGTTATCACTGTCAGACTTTCCTCCACATATAGAGTTGCAAGAGTCATTTCTTCTCCAGAAAGCCTTGAGGGAATCTGCTTTTTCATTTTCTTTTGTGGGAGCCATCAGCAAATGGATATTAGATGGTTAATTTTTAATTCCGCATTCGTGAAGTCATGTTTTTGATGGGTGGAGAAAACGCTAATGGGGCCAGATTGGGTATCATTGCGGATATGTGGGCATGACCCCTGGGACTGTTTCCTCGTGGTCTTGGCTGAGCTCCATTAACGTCTTGAAAAAGAGAAGGCACTTGGAGACACGCTGTCCAGCTATTGACCCTCATTGGCAAAACGAAAGCCCATGTCGGCGGTTTATTGAGTGGACACTGCGCATGGTTCATTAGAGAGGGCAGAATTAGGTGAAAATCTTCATTGTGAATGATTGAGATCATGAAAGCACATCCAAACTGTACAGAAAAACTTTTAACCACAGATCCACAAATAACATTAGGCGTCTAACACCAAACCTCAACACATACTTGACCAGAATAGCAAAGAGAAGTGCCCATTTCTGAAGCTATAGATTATGCACCGTGGGTTTGCTTTCTTTGAGTAGCTAAAATGATTTCCTGGCTTTCTGTGGCAATGAGTGTGATGATTGTTTTTATTGACTCAGATGTTCCATTAAGGGAGAGTGAGCAGTTGCAAAGAGAAGCTGACAGCAGCTCTGTTGTTGTGATGTTCTGATGCTGGACCTTACGCCAGGGTCATTAGCAAGCCTTTATTACAGCTCCACACTGTCCTAACACACGCACAATTACAAACACAAAACTCCTTGCAGAATGGAGATTGGTTCGGTTCCCACACTGACTGAAATTAAATGATTAACAAATTTGGACTGCAACATGCAACACACAGACATGGGGTCCAAACACAAACAATACTGGACCTAATTGACTACCATTCTATGGACAAAAAAAGAGACATTTTTCTGAATATCTTCCATAGAAGAAAGAAAGTCATACAGGTTTAGAATGACATTAGGTTGAGTAAATAATGGAAGAATTTTCATATTAGGGTGAATTAGTTCGCCCAAAAATGAAAATTAGCCCATGATTTACTCACCCTCAAGTCATCCTAGGTGTATATGACATTCTTCTTTCAGACGAATACAATCAGAGTTATATAAAAAAATGTCCTGGCTCTTCCAAGCTTTATAATGGCAGTGAATGGCTGTTTCTGTTTTGAAGTCCATAAAAGTGCATCTATCCATCATAAAAGTGCTTCACACAGCTCCAGGGGGTTAATAAAGGCCTTCTGAAGTGAAGTGATGTATATGTGTAAGAAAAATACCCATATTTAAAACTTTACAAACTGTAATCTCTAACTTCCACTAACTGTCGTACGCGCTTCACGAGAGACTGGCGTTCCAGCGTGTGGAGCAGTGTTCCCCCGGAGCAGTGTGAATCACTTTTATGATGGATAAAATAGATGCACATTTATGGACTTCCACATGCCATTATAAAGCTTGAAAGATCCAGGACATTTTTTTATATATATAACTCCAATTGTATTCGTCTGAAAAAAGATTGCCATTTACACCTAGGATGACTTGAGGGTGAGTAAATCATGGGCTAATTTTCGTTATTTGGGTGAACTATCCCTTTAAGGAGTCATATTTTGCTCTTTTACATTTTCAAATTTCTATAGTGCTGTTAGAGCATGAAAAGAGTCTGCAAAGTTTCAAAGCACATTCTAAAGGTACTTATTCTTTATATCAGGAAGCACTGTTTCTGAACTTCCCTTTTGAAATGCCTTGATTGTACTCTTGAGTTTTCTTCCAGGTCTCATTATCCCTCCATTTAAATAATTCCCACTCAAGGCAAATACAAAAAATGGAGGCGAGGCAAAGATTGAGTTGCATTAGAACTGTGTTAAAATTCACTGTTATGGTAAGAAGCGTGGCGCTTCTGAAACATGCTCGTAGTGGTTGACCAATCACAACACACTGGTCCAGCCGACCAATCAGAGAACATTGAGCTTTTCAGAAGGAAGGGCTTGATAGATACTGGAACTAAATAGAGGTTGTGTTCGAAATCAGCCCCTATACCTCATTCACTATTCCCTACATTACTCCACTAATATAGTCCACTTGAAGGAGTCAATGAAAACAAGTGAGTGAATTTAGACACCGAGTACGCCGGAAGGGCTGTGGCTTTTGCATAGTTTGGGCTTGCTGTTTGATAATCATTTGAAACTTTATCTTGAATTTATACCTGTATGGTATTATGCTGTACCCACATTGGACCAGCAGTTTGGAAAATGTATGGATAGATGATTGAGCTGTGGGCGCCATCTTCTGGCGAGGCGTGGGAATTCATTCGGCATGGCCTTCACAGTGCATTATGGGTATTCTCTAGCCGTTGAACTTACATCGGTTGTACACTCGTTATTATGGTGCATTGTGAGGTTGAATGAGTGCACTCGATAACACCCACTATGGTTTTGGACACTGGTTTTTGGCTGTCCCCTCAAATAGTCCCCACAATCTAATGTGTTTTTTTTTTTTTTTTTGTTGTTATGTTATGAATTTTACTGGTTCAGATTACAATCATAATCAAATGATTTATTGTCTGAAAGACACAAAATGCAGAACAGGCTTAGTGCAAAGTAATAAAATGTTAAGTAAAGTGGTCAGATTTGTAATTTTCAGCACACAATGAAATGCAATTGAGGCCAATGCCATTCCTGATATGGCCAGCAGACAATAATTGCTTCTTGTTTGTCGAATTTAACTTTGCCTGCAACCCTCAGATACACATAAAGTGAAAATTGATTTTACCAAATCAAGTTAAGGATTATTATTGGCTGTTGTTTATACTGCTGCACCAGGAATACAATGATGACCAGTCTTTGAGGCCAGGGTTTTCTCACTACTGTTTCTTACATTTTTTGATTTTGCTTTTAAATGCCTTTCAAACTTTTGAAGTTTTGTGATATATTGTTAAAAATATAGTATTATGTCACAGAGGTAACGTTGTTAAAGTGTTTTTCATGATAAATATCATTATTTTTTTAATTGTATTTTTTTAAATAAAAAAAGTGTGGGGGGTCGCACCACTTTTTACCACCTGAACTAACTAAGCCTTTTCATAAAGGTCAAATTATCTGATATTTTAATTGACAAAGTAATGAGGGTCTGCATGGTCCTCTCTATTATATCATTTCTGTCTGTTTTTGCATATTAACTAGCCAAATCAATGAGTTTAGATCTATGAATGTAGAACAGTTGTGGTAAAGTAAACCCAATGAAAAATATGTGTATTTTTTCAGAAACATATAAGACAGTTATGCATTATATTTACATGGTGTCTGTGAAAATGCTGGCAGGGCAAATAAAATTTGAAGCTATTTTGGCCAGCAAAAAATGTATATACTGTTGAGGCCTGACATAACAGAGAAACATCATAGAGAGTTAAAACCAGTCACAGACACAAGCACTAACGAGGTTCCACCTGTCCATGATATTCGTTGGCTCACTAGGGGCTTACAGAGCTTGTCCAGCTTTCACCTGTGGTATGACTATATGATTAGTATCCCTTTCAGATCTCCATCCCAAGTCCCTCGTCCTCTCTCCACAGATCATTACAGTAATAGGGCAGGCTCTATTACCCCAGCACGGTCCAAAGCAGGTCCCACCTCTACTGCTGTACGATGGCTTTAATTTCACGCTTTGCTAATGTCCTCCATCTCCTCGTGTCCTGCTAGTAAAGCAAGGATCACATCCTGTGCACAGTTGCGGATTTGACCATGCCTTGGGGAAACTCCACCTCGCTCTCACATCACAAATTGCTCCTGCAGAACAGATAGATAAGTCTGACACACACAAGTTCTCACGTGGGATAAGGGATAGTTCAACCAAAATGAAAATTTTGTCATCATTTACCCACCCTCATGTTGTTCCATGTTGGAACAACTTGGCGGCAAGTGACAGAATTTTTACATTTGGTTGAGCTAACCCTTTAAGGCAAAACACGACCAGTTGAAACATCCAAAATACACTTTTTAGTGAACCTTATCTTTTTGTGTACAATTGCAATACATATCTTTAAAGGTTGTTTTCTCAAAATGAGAAATTTTTCATGCATTTGTAATGGAAGCCAACTAGTAGTTGCTGTGCAAGTGAAACCTCACTCCTCTGATCTCAAGAGATGCTCTAGCGACTGACGTTAGAGGTTGCAGCCTTTAGCCTCCTTATTAGAGCGTCTGAATCTCACGTCAGTGGACCCGGGTTCGAGTCCCGCTTTGAGCAGGTGGGTCAAACAGGAGGGGTTACATTGGTGCCGTGACCCGGATGGGAGTGAGGTTTAGGGGGGTGAGTGTAACGGAAGCCAGCTAGTAGTTGCTGTGCAAGTGAAACCTCACTCCTCTGATCTCAAGAGATGCTCTAGCGACTGACGCTAGAGGTTGCAGCCTTTAGCCTCCTTGTTAGAGCGTCCGACTCTCATATCGGTGGACCCGGGTTCGAGTCCCGCTTTGAGCAGGCGGTTCGAACAGGAGAAGTTACATTGATGCCATGACCCCATGACCCGGATGGGAGTGAGGTTTAGGGGGGGTGAGTGTAACGGAGTAGTTGCTGTGTGAGTGAAACCTCACTCCTCTGATCTCAAGCCTTTAGCCTCCTTGTTAGAGTGTCCGACTCTCATATCGGTGGACCCGGGTTCGAGTCCAGCTTTGAGCAGGCAGCTCAAACAGGAGGGGTTACACATTGATAAAAAAAATCTCCACTTCAGTAATATTTACTGTTAACATACACCAAACTTTATAGTTTTATTCCTGTATTCTGAAGGTTTTTTGGGTTTGTTCATACATCATTTGCATGATTTTATACAACATTTTATTCCCAAAAACATGGTATGTTGACAGCATTTTGCAATTTTTGGAGTGATAAACATCAAAAATACAATCTGTAAATACCTTGATATCAACAAAATGAAACAAGAATTTTGAAACTGCAAAATTATCCAGTGTTCAGATTTCTGTTTTGCAAATTAGTAGGCCTACATATTTAATTAGGCTAGATAATGCATCATTTGCATATTTAAAGAGCCCCATAATGCATTTTTGTATATAATCTTTCATGTAGACTGTAATATAGCTGATTTTTGAATGTAAAAATGTCTGCAAAGATTAAAGTGCATGATAAATTGAGTTATTGTCTCCCAAAAGAAATAACTTACTTCCTGCACAAACCTACATAGTTTTTTTTAACAAACCTATGATCTTCATTGGCTGCCTGCAAACAACGTCTACTTTTACCAGCTCCAGCTGAGGCCTTAAAGAGTTTGGTTTGTCTTGTCGACATGCTGAGAAGTTTTCTGTGCTGTGAAAGCAAATCCACGTTGCATGCACTTCCAAAGGATGAGAACTCAGGCTCGAAGTGATGCGGTAAAACCGACACCATACTGTTTGTATCACCGTGTGTACAAGTGCTGAGGAAGCCTCCGGAGCTGAAATTATGGGCTTTTCATTTCTGACAACCACTGTAAGTGGTAGACCAGTCACAACAGACTAGACCATCTGACCAATCAGAGCAGAGTAGACTCACGGAGAGTTTAGAGAGAACGGATCCGTTTCAGACACTGTGAGAAAAAAAGATGCTGCTGCAATGGATATTATGAAAATATGAATGCATATAAACCTATTGTAGGAGATCTCCGAAACAAAATCAGAAACCTTTAATAGAGCACAATATGTGCACTTTAAACATAACTTTTCAAACTGAAATCAACTGGGGGTAGTATGGTGATATCTATTAGCTATTTTTAACCCCATTAACCTGGGGTGTCTTGCCTTAAATGTTTTGGTGCTGGAAAGAACATGTCCATTTGTGTCCAACAATTAATTGGTCTAAATGTTTTAGAGCACATCAGCGATGATACAATCTCACACCCACACCAGCCTTCACAACCGTCCAGAGCAAACACTATATGTGAAACTATGTGTGCTCTTCTCTGCAGTCAAAGCAGCGGCCACGTAGTTCTGACCTTTCCGTGTAACCATGGTTTCTGGAGGAACAAAGAATCCTTGATGGAAGAATCTTAACACCCCATCTTGCTCTCCATTTGAGAAGCAAATGTCTTATTTCTCTTTTGGCTTCTTTCTCTCCTCCTTGCCAAACTGTTTAGGGACTATTGTAACATTTTGGGCCTCCAGACCAAATATGTGAGGAAAAAATGTAGAACAAAAGGCTGGGAAATGGAATGGAGGCCCTCTGACAAGAAGAGAAAAGGAGTCTTCGTGGTATGCTGGGGGTCTTGTTTCCCAGACAAGTAAACGGGTAACCAAATCTCTTTGTGGGTGAAGTCAGGGGGTCTCCAGTGTGACTGCATTGATCTGCAATCTGCAAGACAGAAAGAAGAGAACAGAAGCCTGGCCCAGCCACACATGGGAGACTTATCACAGGCCCGCAGATGGTCCATTTCCAAATCAACCAGTCGATGCCTTTACACACTTCGATTTTTTTCATTTCACGAGAACACAAATGTTAATGGAGGCGTTGCCAGTAATTATCACAGTGCCAGATTTAAAGATGTCAGTACTGTTGATAATACAAAAGAGTAACCTTAAAGATCACACGTAAATTACTTTTTTAAGTGCTTTATATATACATGATTTAATCATGTACATTGATTCAACACTAATGCAATTAAATAAACATTATTTTTGGTTCAACAGTTAGATAATGGAATAAAGTTATTTTAAGTGACCCGATTAAGAATTGTCCACAACATGAGTCATTTACTAAACTGTTTGTGTCTAGCTACTCAGTTATATTAGGCCTAAAACCCTATGCTAGACAATTAGCAATAGCGCACTTCAGCATACTAAGTGCAAAATAGCCATTGCTCATAACACAACTAATAACATACTCTTCATGCAACTGGCCCGAACCTCAACAGTGTTCCTGTTGCTCAAAATAGCTAGTGCATGGCACTAAAAATGTCAAGATAATGGGTTCGATTCCCAAGAAATCCATGATATGATAAAATGCGTACCTTGTGTGTAATGTAACTTGCTCTAGATAAAAGTGTCTACATAAGCAAAAGCTCCACTCTTCACCACAATGGTAACCCAACATTACAGTCCTGGATATGAAACACTAACATCTTTCTCAAAACCAGTCATGTACAGTAAGTGATTTCTGAGAAACACAGCTGAAAATTGACATCAACACCTAAACAAACTATTTTGTGAATATTTGCTAAATGTCTGTTCTGTAAATAAAATTGTGTTTGTATATAGTCCTAGTTAAAACTATATGGATCAAACTGATCCACGGGGCACCAAAACACTCTTGTAGCCAATCAGCAATAAATTCATGATAGGGGAGGAGAGAGAGTGAGCAAGCGGGACATTTGTAGAAAGACTGTTGAAAGAGTGATAGCTGAGATATTACCAAAGAGGAAAAAGGTCAGAGGAATGTAACTGGAAGAAGGGTTACAATTAGACAAGTTCTCTGTTATGTCAGGCTAGGACCTGAATTAATATTGTTAAAGCTTTGCAGCGCTGGAGGGACGAGGTTCGTTTGTTTTTCCTCGATACATGAGCAACATTGCGTTTCATGATGTTTCACAAAACCAATTTATGGTGATGTTGTTGTTGAATCCCAGCTGATTCATCCATACTTGCACCAGCTATTAGTGGTTGCCTGTGCCACTATTTTGGAGCCAGAGCAATGAAGGAAGGGGCATGTTTGTTTTGGTGTTGATTTCAAATATCTACAGTTTCTCAGAAATCGCTGACTGCATCTTTAATTGACACTTGATTTGAACATTTATTCTCCCCATCATGTCCCATGCAAAGAATGTGGGATACTACAAATACTGCCCAGTTTCATGTCCCGAAGTGGATGAAGAAAAGTTTTTACAGAATTTTACAGATTTAAGTTAAAGGTTTTAAAGGTTCCTAATTTTGTTTTGGAGGTCTCCTACAACAGGTTGTTAGGGGTTAACCCAATACCAGTAGTGAAAAATGAAGACCAAGCGTCAGGAGTGCAATTAATTAAAGAAAAATTCACTGAAGAATAGTTTGCAGTTTCATCAGCAGAAGCCAGCTTCAAGCATCATGAGGAGTTTGTAGGCCGCACTCCCTCTCTACCAGTCATACTGTACATACAATTGTCCCAACAGTTATACTGTTTTCAAGGTCTATCCATGTCATTACTGCAAGGTGGATGGGAATCAGAATGATTGGCTCTGTGAAAGAGTGAAAGAGTGAAGAGTTTTATTTGTCACATACACAGTTATATACAGAATATACAACCGGCAGTGAAATGTAAACAGGTCCGCTCCATGGACAGTGCAAATTCACAGTTAAAAACACAAGGAGGAAATTATAATAGAAATAGAATAAAAAAATTACTATATATATATATATATATATATATATATATATATATATATATATATATATATATATATATATATATATATATCTGTAGAATTATAAATAATCAAGTCAAGAAAAAAAGTAAAAAATAAAAATAAAGAAGTGGAATAAAATAAGTGAAGTAAACTGTGCAGTGAGTAAACTGTAGACTTATAAATATGTGGTTAACAAATGTACAAAGAGTATAATGTGCAAACAGGTTGTTACACAGTAACAACGAGAACAGAAAGTGCAGTGCAATGTCAGTGTATCGATGGTCACGTGATGTTAAGTGACTGAGTTCAGGGGTCGGATGGCCTGGGGAAGAAGCTCCTCCTGAGTCTCTCAGTTTTGGCCATCAGGCTTGAAGCGCTTACCAGATGGCAGCAGCGTGAAATGAGGTTTGCAGGGTGATTAGAGTCCTTGATGATCTTAGTAGCTCTACCTTTGCAGCGTTTGGTGTAGACGTCCTGCAGAGACGGGAGAGCTGACCCTGAGATACGCTCGGATAAGCGCACGATTCTTTGCAGGGCTTTGCGGTCATGACTGGTGCTGTTCCCATACCACGCTGTGATGCACTGAGTTAATACACTTTCTATCGCCCCTAAATAGAAAGTTTTCAGGATAGCTGGTGAGACCCTGAATTTCCTCAGCTGGCGCAGCTGGTACAGTCTTTGCCTGGCTTTTTTCTGGCTTTTTTGTGTCTGAATGTGAGCAGTCCAGGTCAGGTCCTCGGAGATGTTTACACCCAGGTACTTGAAGCTGCTCACTCTCTCTACCGCTGATCATGAGGGGGGAGTATGTCCGTTGCTGTCTCTTCCTGAAGTCCACAATCATTTCTTTGGTCTTGCCAACATTCAGAGAGAGACAGTTGTCCTGGCACCATGATGTTAGATGCTCCACCTCGTCCAAGTATGCCGTCTCATTGTTGTTGGAAATGAGGCCCAGCTTTTGGTAAATCAGATGCACGTGTCCATAAATCACTTGTTGACGCTTTCACCCCGGAATTAGGCACGTAGTGACCTTCCAGATCTGGAGCAGGCGCCAGCTTGCCCAGAACAAGTCCACCCCATCTCTTAGGATGCCCATTGTACACCTTCTCAACACTGATCTGTAACACAGAATATTGTGCACATACACAGATACACAGTCTCTCCAAGGTTGGAGTTGATTAAGCTGATTAAGCAGATTAAGCAGTTCTAACCAGAAAGTTTCCCAAAACATACAGATAACGTGCTTTCTCTCAGTGAGAGGTACAGACAGTAGTACAGGCAATATTCATATTCAGTAAAAGGAAATATAAAATGAATAAAATATAATAAAAATGAAAGACAAATCCATATTTCATACCTGGAAGCTGGGCTAAGTGAGCAAGCACTGTTACTGTACTCCTGGCATGTTAGGGGTGTGTGATACCTCCAAAATCCAAACACATGACCACATGTTCTGCTGTCAAGTGTTTAGCAACGCATCACACATCCTTAGGCCAGACCCTCAGTCACTCCTCAGAGACCAAATACAAACTTTAGAAAACAAGAAACAATCCGTGGTTCTCTTGATTAAGCAAAATCATAACTGGAAAGAACCATTAAAAATCATTATAATAATATAGGAGGATAAATATTGATTAAGGCTTTGATTATGAATTTAATTAGGATATATACAGGTATATTGAAGTGGCAGTGGATTTCAGAATACATCTTTCAAGGTTTACATGCATCAAAGGTAAAAAAAACACTTTCATTTTCTCATAATATACATTGCATTTTTCATTGATTCTCAAAAGACTCGGCCTAAATCCCTCCTTTCCGCAAGCTTACTCTGCTCTTATTGGCCAGATGGCCCAGTCTGTTGTGATTGGTCTTCCCCGTAAAGCGTGTTTCGAAAGTTAAATTGCCATTACCATAACTGAACTTCAGCTCCATCTGCAGGCTTCCTAAAGCTCAGCGACTGTAAACACTGTAAAGACAGTAATGATGACGTCGATTTTACCATATCAATCCTAGCACAAGTCCGATGATGAAACATCAGAAGGAATAATTATTCAACCCGAACCTCCGTTGCAAGGACGACTTGAGCAGAACGTTTCTCAGTGATACGCTACTCATTTTGAGGTACATTATGAGATGTTGCGACTGTAATTCCTCACCATCAGTATTAACAAGTGTATGTCCATCAACAAACCGATGCGTATATTTATAATTTATTGCGGTGCACATGCGGGAACTGTATCAATAATAATGGTGCATATGTTAGCTGAGCACTAACGAGAATGCCTCTTGCTCCATCCTTTATCTTTACTCAAAGTGGTGAGAACGACGGACAATCTGCATTAATAGATACAGTAATAGTGGCCCACAGCAGCTTAGCAGAAGTATTTCAGTGAGACAGTAATAACGTGATTTAACTAGTTAGTCGGAAATGTACACAATATAAAACATAAAACTACATATTTTGAACACCCGGTAGAAAATATATACATCAATAATTATTCATACTTACAGGTTGTGATTCTGAGGAGCAAGCTGGTCCAAATAAATCAAGAGCAAGCGTTTTGTGAATCCTGCATTGAAGTCAGAGATTTGAGAAGCAATCGTCAGTAAAATGATGTTTGAGGGCAAGTCAAGTTGTTCGTGGACAGACGACATACAACATAGGCGGGAATTATGCAAATGTATTTTCTAGTGAAGTAGAACCGTCACGCAGTGAGATTCAAATTACAAACGACTCGTATAGTCGATTCTTTCCTTTAAGAATCCTGTTGCATAGCTCATTTAAAGTAATGTTAAGTAAATAATTTGCAAAAAAAAAAAAAAAAAATACACTTCTGTTCAAAAGTTTGAGGTCAGTAAAGTTATATGTCACATTTTTATAGAAATTAACACTTTTATTTAAAAAGGATACATTAATTGATCAAAAGTGAAAGTAAATATATTGATCTTTTTTATATATTTTAAATAAATTATGTTCTTTGGAACTTGCTATTCATCAAAGCACAAGTTTTCTGCATGGATAATAATAATAAATGTTTCTTGAGCAGCAAATCATCATATTAGAATGATTTCTGAAGGATCATGTGATCTGGAGTAAGGATGCTGAAAATTCAGATTTGCCATCACAGGAATAAAATGCATTTTAAGTATTAAAGTAGAAAAAGTTATTTTTAAATTGTAATAATATTTCACAATATTGATGTTTTACTGTATTTTTAAATTAAAAATGCAGTCTTGGTGAGCATAAGAGAGTTCCTTCAAAAACATTGAAAGTCATGCCAACCCCAAACTTCTGAACATAAGAATATAAAAATTAAAGAATATAAAAAAAATTAAAATTAAAAAAGATTTAAGTAAGTTGAACATCATTCTAATGTAACCTGAAATATTTATTCGTTGTCATGTTGGTATACACAGCTGAATGGAATATCATAACTTCTGCCTTTCAGGATAGTTCATGTTTTTATGGAAATATGCGGTGCCAAAACGAGACGATTATAAATTCTAGACCAATAACCAAAATTATGCATGCAGTCCCACAGATTTCAGCTTAATTATGATAAATGAATGAGTAGATTGTGATTACATGTGACCACTTAAATGGGCAATTCTTCAATGTGTCACATTAACCCATGAAACCAAATAATATTTGTAATGATAAATGTGAAGTTTTCAATCCAACTGTCCTCTTGTGGTATGTTTATGGGAGAATTAATGAACCTTGGAATAAATCTCAAGGCTGTTCGAATTTCTTTGCCAACAATGACCCAGTTATTAATGAATGTTTGACTAACACTGAGTTACGTAAATACCTTTAATTATCACGGCTAAGTAAAATGTGTGCCATATCAACCTTACATACAAAATCACAGTTGAAGTCAACTGTTTCTGAATTTCTCCTCTTTTACAGCATTTATTCTTGACGAGTGTTGTGACACGCCAACAGAGGATGGAGCCTGGCTATTGTTTGAGATCCCAGCATGCTTCTGGTTGCTTAGGAACCAGCAATAATGACCCATTTGCCCCTTGCGCCCTAAGTTTTTGAAATCCTCTCTATCCTACTTTTGAAAATTGGTGCACATTCTTCTTATGGCACTTCATTTTGATTCACTGCAGGATTTTCAATGGTAAAATATTCTTATAGTTAAAGTCATATCAGTTTCACTCCATAAACAGCATAGTACTACATAAATATATATGTCATATTAATTAAATTGCCAGCCATCGACATCATTTTCACAAAACTTTTGTGGCGCCCAGAATATCTGAACATACAATATATCAAAAGAAAAAACAGAGACAACTGCTTAAAAAAAAAAAAAAAAAAAAAAAAAAAATGGCTTCATGTATTCTTTTTCAACACTTGAATGTGGGTAATTTTCATAAAAATCAACATTTTGAACAAAAAGCTGTGAAAATCGTGTTTTTGTCAAAGATTAGGCCCAGATCAGATTTACAATAATCAAAACATATAGGTCAAGTAGGTCGTGTCCATCAATACCCCTAAAGCTTGCTCAGTCCTATATACCTCTTCATTTAATTCGGTAACATTAGGCAACTTTGATTTATATGCTGTTTAATGTTTATGCTGTTTATGATAATCTCGTTAGCTTCCATGCGAATAAGCAATGCACCTATCACTTGCTTCTGCTTCTTTTCCTGTGTTTTTTCATCCGCAGATTCTGTACTTCTTCAGAAGATGTGTAATAGCTGTGTCAGCTGTTCAATTTAAGTACACAATTAGATAATACCATTTTAGGTCAACCAAATAACAAAGCAATGATTAATTTAGTTCAGTCTGTGGTGTAAAAGGTCGCATTAGCAATTAAAGAAAAAACACTTAAGCAAAACATGCTCAGGTCAAAGTGTCTGAATAATTTTGGTCCCATTTTACTGGTAGTTCACTGTATGAAGATTTTTTTATAATATGTCACAGTTTACTTTATTTTGCTCTCCTCACTTACATAAATGAACTACAGTGTCCTGCACCCACTAATAAAACATTATATCTGGTGTCTGAATAATTTTTGGTTTGACTGTACATGATTATAACTTTAGCAATGTTCACATTCTACATAGGAAAGTACAATGAAACTCTGGCAAGGTGACCCTTTCGCTGATTTATGGGCTGTGGTTGCCAAGCCCCCACAGGAAGAGATTTGTCATCAGTGTTCCACCAGTGTTGGGTTACCGGCATCAAGTCATCTAGCCCTCCTGTTTGGGCATCGGTGGCATAATAACACAGATTATAAGCTTGGTGCATCTATATTTTATAACAGTGAGCGGTATTGGAATGCGAGTATGTACATAAACTTACAAATGGCATTTGAAGTGCACTATTCCCAGCATTCCTTGCACATACATTTGGATCGATTGTGTCATGAGACCTGTGTAGATCTGAATCACAAGTATTCAGGCTATTGTTTCTTTGTTTTGGGTCAATGACAAATAATAGTATCCAAAAAGGGGGGCCTTTTTGACTTGAAGGCCCCCCTGTTTTTCCAACACAACATTATAAGTCTCCTGATAGACTATATAAGCTATTACCAGTATTCCTGCTGTAATTATGACAAAGCTGTTGTTTTCAAACGTTGTGTTATTAACAGAAACAAAGAGTACTGATATTATATTAATTAACCAAGATTCATTTTGTGGCTTCAGAAATTTCAATAACTTAATGTTCTTTAATTAAAACCTTCAGTTATCGAGAGAATTCTTTTTATTATATATTTGACGTTTACATTTACATTAGAGTTTGATTATTTTAAAATATTAATAATAGGGCTGTCAAATGATTATTCACATCCAAAAGGAAAGTTTGTATTTATATAGTATATGAGTGTGTACTGTGTATAATGAGATAGATATACACACACACACACGTATACATTTAAGAAATATTTGCACATATATACTGTATCTGTTATAAATAGGCTTGACACGGAGAACAGATGGTAAGTGAACAGAGTCTTTTATTGAGCAACCAGAAATGAGCGGGGCAGGTAAGTGAATAGAAGATGTTAGCAGACGAATGAAGCAGATAACTGGATGATACTGTACTCTTGTATTGCAGAAGGCGCTGGAAAGTCAACCGGAGGAGACAGAGGAAACAGCAGACACAGGAGGCACGGAAACTGGACACGGACAACACTGGAGACTTGGAGGAATGAGGAGAATGCAGGTAGGTATCACAGGGGAGTCCTTGAGGTAAGCATAAGCTGTGCTATGTGCGGACAGTGACTGACTGAATGCATGGGGCTTAAGTGCTGGTAGTGATTGCTGGTGATGATGACGTGCAGCTGTGTGTGATCAGTATTCTGGTGATGGAGTGTGCTGTGATTGGGAGAGGGTGGAGCCTACTGTGCTTGTGACAGTATCTATATTAATATAATTTATATTATATATAAATATTTTATATGTAAATATAACACATTTTTCTTAAATATATACATGAATGTGTCTATGATGATTTATATATAAATAATAATTATACACAGTACACACATATATTATGTAAACACAAACTTTTATTTTGGATGCAATTAATCATGATTAATCGATTTGACAGTACTAAATTAATTTATTAATTGAAATACTTTTAGTCATCTTGAGGACCTCTAGTGGGCCCGGCCCCTTCGTTGAGAACCACAAAAATGTGCCATGTTCTTAAAAACTAATAATATTTCACAATATTACTGTTTTTACTTTGTTTTTGATCAAATAAATTATTTCAAAACCATAAAACATCTTTAAAAGTAAGAAAAAATGTCAAGGTTTTAATAGTTTGAAAGGCCTTTTTTTTTGTTAAAGTGTTCCTGTTTTGTTCACTTTTCTGGAATAACGTCATTTACCAGACATCCCTGTGCATCAGGTGTGAACGCTTCTAAAAGGAAAGAGAACATGTGAAAGAAAGGTCATGTGGATGTTCATCTGGGCCATTTGCACCTAAAGCAGAACTTCTCTCGTTTCCATATTCATGCTTTTCTTCCTATTGATGTCTGTACCTCAGCCACAGAAAGCAGACTCGGTGCGGATGCAAATAAGTTACAGACGACACCCACTCCCATGCAGCCACTCACTCCATTTTCTCAGTTCCTGGAAAAATCTGGCGAGCAAAGGCAGTGTATTTCAGCCTAGTGTTTGTGGGGGTGTGGACAGGCGAGCCCGGAGCCGTCATCCTCATCCTGGAGCTCCTGTAAGACAGCCATGCAAAACAACAACAAGAGATCAGCGGCTAATCCTCTTCCTTACGTCGCTCAGTGCGGCTCCCGCCCAGTCGCATATTCAGATCAGCTCTCCCACCTTTCCTCGGCTTGTCCTCAGGGAGTGAGGCTGATAGGCCTGTCTTTATTTAGCTTCTTTACCCAGTGATGGCTCAGATCTGCCGACTCTGAGGTGAGCTCTCAGCACACAGGTTTTCCCATGAGAACGAGGGCGTCTGACAAGCTTCAGTCAGAGCATTGAGCCTCTACCTCTCTCGTCATTTATGTAATGCTAGTTATAATGCACTGATGCCGGTGCTTATGTAATGGCTCTGCTTCTTTCATTTAACTGACCCTCCATTAACCTGCACGGGTTATATTGTTTGAGGGAACATCATTATTTCCTGAAAATATAATTAAATTTATAGTGTTGCTATTAATGTCAGAGGCCTTTATGAGAGGCCTCTCACACTCTCAGTTTTGTGAGCTCATCTTATTATGGGCCATAAACGCATAAGAAGCGCTACTTTGAGTCAACACAAGCAAGAAGATCAATGAAGGGATGCTAATTTAGTCTAAAATACATAAAAAATGCAATTCACACATATAATTGCTTGAATAAAATATCAGATAATTTATGACAAGTCAAAGTTAGTTCAAGTTGTAAAATATCATGTAATGGCACTCTTCAAAAACTTAATGATATTCAGTAATTTATGATATTATATAATAATTATAAAAGAATTCATGATTTATTTTATTTATTTATTAATTACAGAAAGTAGGCCTACGTTTTCTATTTTAAAATGTAATTTATTCCTCTGATGGCAAAGCTGATATATATATATAAGCTTTCCACAATTTTTAGGAGTGTGTCTATGGCAATTTTTAACCATTCTTCTAGAAGCGCATTTGTGAGGTCAGGCACCGATGTTGGACGAGAAGGCCTGGGTCGCAGTCTCCGCTCTAATTCATCCCAAAGGTGTTCTATCGGGTTGAGGTCAGGACTCTGTGCAGGCCAGTCAAGTTCCTCCACAACAAACTCGCTCATCCATGTCTTTATAGACCTTGCTTTGTGCATGTTCATGTTGGAACAGGAAGGGGCCATGCCCAAACTATTCCCACAAAGTTGGGAGCATGAAATTGTCCAAAATGTCTTGGTATGCTGAAGCATTAAAGGTGCCCTAGAATGAAAAACTGAGTTTACCTTGGCATAGTTGAATAACAAGAGTTCAGTACATGGAAATCACATACCGTGAGTCTCAAACACCATTGCTTCCTCCATCATATGTAAGTCTTGTGCGTGAAAAACACCACGGAAAAATAGGTGAATCTCAACATAACACCGACTGTGGGGAACAGTCGGGATCATTAATATGTACGAATATTTGCATATGACAGCCCATGTTCAAGGCCAGGCTGAACTGCACAGCCGAATCATCGGAAGTTCTGCAGGTATTGTGAAGAAACAAGCGTCAAGCGAGGATAGCGAAAATGGCAGATCATGGAAATAAATGTTATGTTCCAGGCTGTGCAGGGGATGTGAGGACTTTTCATACCCTTCCCACAGAACAAAACTGTCAACAGGCATGGTTGATGTTTATCTATAACCGGATACTGCAACAATTTAATTCAAAGTTGTTAGTTTGCTCGGCCCATTTCACAGACAGTTTTTCTAACCTGGGACTATATCAAGCAGGCTTCGCTCAGCATCGATACTGGAGAAGGGGGCAATTCCAACTATATTGGTCCAACAGACCATTTAATTCTAGGGACAATTTCTAAGGTTGTAAATGGACATGTAAAACCATATCTGGACAATTTTTGCCCTTAAATAAGCCACATACCCTCTATGTAGATATCAGAGAACAATTTAAAACTTTCTACTCATTTAAAACTCATTCTAGGGCACCTTTAAGAGTTCCTTTCACTAAAACTAAGAGGCCAAGCCCAACCCCTGAAAAACAACACACCGTAATCCCCCCTCCACCAAATTTTACACTTGGCACAATGCAGTCAGGCAAGTACCGTTCTCCTAGCAACGGCCAAACTCAGACTTGTCCATTGGATTGCCAGACAGAGAAGAGTGATTCATCACTCCAGAGAACACGTCTCCACTGCTCAGTCCAGTGGCGGCGTGCTTTACACCACTGCATCCGATGCTTTACATTGCACTTGGTGATGTAAGGCTTGGATGCAGCTGTTTGGCCATGGAAACCCATTCCATGAAGTTCTCTACGCATTGTTCTTGAGCTAATCTGAAGGCCACATGGAGTTTGGAGGTCTGTATATGGATTCTGCAGAAAGTTGGCAATTTCTGCACACTGTGCGCCTCAGCATGCGCTGATCCCGTTCTGTGATTTTACGTGGCCGTTGTTCCCAATTGGTTCCACTTTGTTATAATGCCACTAACAGTTAACAGTGGAATATTTAGTAGTGAGGAAATTTCAAATGGACTTATTGCACAGGTGACAACCTATCACGGTACCACACTTGAATTTACTGAGCTCCTGAGAGCAACTCATTCTTTCACAAATGTTTGTAGAAGCAGTCTGCATGCCTAGGTGCTTGATTTTATACACCTGTGGCCATGGAAGGGATTGGAACACCTGAATTCAATGATTTGAAAGGGTGTCCCAATACTTATAGTGTGTATATATATATATATATATATATATATATATATATATATATATATATATATATATATATATATATATATATATTAAACTTACACTTTTACACTCTTTCCTCTACTTTCATCCCATTGCAAGTTTCTGTAATACAATAGGCCTATATAATTTCTCAGACATCTTCAAGCTTCAGGAGGCTGCTTGATGAGTATGCCTTTTAGATTAAAAGTGAGTTATTGTAATAATGGACTTTTTAATTAAATTAATGATGATATTGTATAATATAAGTAAAGGAATATTTCATATTTAGTATCAATGAAGGGGGCCTTTCTGGGACTGTAGGGGTACATAAGGCTAAACCGGTTGGAACACACTGTCCTAGAAGATCTGAAGTGGCGGGATGAATTTCAATACCGTTCAGAGAATAAGTGTATCAAAGGGTCCAAGCTCTGCTTATTTTGCTTTCAGGAAAGTAGGTTGGCATAGTGCTTCAGTCATGGAGCATCCTTAAGAGGCTTGGTGCGATCCAATTAAAAAGAGCTTCCTGGTGGCTGTCATTGCAGCCAGCTTTGCCTCTCGGTTAAACAGGAAAGTCCTTTTCTCTTGCCACCCACTAAGACACCTCAAAGACCTCCAAATCTGTTTTCATCACCTAACATCACAATCTGTCATGTTAATATAAAGCGTGTGAAGGTTATCAGCTTAATTAAATAACCACAAAAGAACTGACAGAATTATAAAATACAGATGTACAGACACACACACACACACACACACATTATGCAAAAAGCCAATTTCATAGAATGGCGCATGAAAGCAGAATTTACATAAGTTTAAATAAAAATAATCAGTACCCCTATATTATAATTTTTACTTCAAATGAAATATCTCATAGCAGTTAAACAAACTGTATTTAGAAATTTAAATATTATTATTGTTTTCTTATCATACACTGAAAATAATTGTACATTTTCTTAATAACAAAATAGGGGTCAATTGTGAGTTTTTACACAATGCAAAGTCGTATTTTTCAAAACTCAATTCTCAAAACGAAGTGTGTAATCCACAGTGGAAGACAAGCATCTCAAACCATTCTCTGCTTATTCCCGGCTTTAAAGATCCCATCTGGTGGGTAGTAGGCTGAGCGATGAACTGTGTTTGTTTTAAATACATTCTGAAAGCCCTCTGGCCGTCTGGTAAAATCAGATGAGTCACAGAGAGGTGAACGCGGTGATAAGAAGGATGAAACCGTATCGTTCAATCCTCTCTCCGCTAGCATCACGTTGAGAGTCACCCCCCATTAACCTGAGAGATATTGCCTGGATCCTCTCTGGCCGCTTTAGGGCCAGTACAATAGAAACAGGATCAAATAACCCTTCACGCCAAAAGTAGGTGCTGCAGGCACCTCTTCTTGTCGGTATAGGCGTCACTTTAGCGATACATGTTCTAAAACCTACAAAAGCCACCCGTGCAGGTCACATTTCAGTTTCACTTGTGCAGATACGATGACACATCTCTGAAAATGCAGTGAATTATTAATGAGTGGTGTAGAGATTTACACTCTCACTGGCCTTTCACTAAAGACTCTTTTAGAGGTCCGACAGACTGTGTTGACTGGGTAGAGTGGTGGGTGAGAAGTGATATCCAGTTCCGAGGATAAAAAATTCATGAGTTCAGGCTGATCTATTGCACTCTCAGGTGAAATTGCTGTGAGAAAAGGATGCATCACAGAGTGGGAGATACAGTACGGCTGGAAACCAATCAGTGAGACTTCTATTTTGAAGTGCAAGGGCCTATGATGGTGTATATTGTGAAGTCCTGTGCATGTAGTGGGAGCAAAATAACACATCAAACTAAACCTCAAACAAAGACTCAAGACTACTCCAGTCAGTCACACACTCACAAAAATCTATATACTTGATAACCATTACTTTTCCTTTAATGTCTTAGGACACATCTACACTAATACTTCCTTCTCTAAGTTTTGTCCTTCCATCCATACAGAGACAGCTTTTTGTGGACCCTCTTTATCCCCCAAGTGGATGAATTTGAAAACTTTATTTTCACATTTTAGTGTAGATATCAATGGCTATGTCTACACTAATCTGGATACATTTGAAAAATGTGAAAAATTCATTCATTTGAAAACTACTTCTGTCCAAATAAACTTCTCTCACCCGCTTGACAAAGTTGAACACACTTCAAAATAGTGGCGGGGATTCCCCCAAGGGGAAGTGCTTAGGGAAGTTTTGCGAGTATATGTCTAAAAGTGGAGTTAAATACAAACTTCAACATAAAATAAAATTTATGGAGGATCAGGTAGGCCTGGACCATGGAGCAGTGGATGAGACCATGGAGGATCAGGTGGGCCTGGACCATGCAGCAGTGGACGAGACCATGGACCTTTGTGCAGTGGATGAAATCATGGAGGATCAGGTGGGCCTGGACCATGGAGCAGTGGATGAGACCATGTACTGTGAAGCAGTGGACGAGACCATGGAGGATCAGGTGGGCCTGGACCATGCAGCAGTGGACGAGACCATGGACCTTTGTGCAGTGGATGAAACCATGGAGGATCAGGTGGGCCTGGACCATGGACCGTGGAGTAGTTGACAAGACCATGGAGGATCAGGTGGGCCTGGACCATGGAGCAATGGATGAGACCATGTACCATGAAGCAGTGGACGAGACCATGGAGGATCAGGTGGGCCTGGACCATGCAGCAGTGGACGAGACCATGGACCTTTGTGCAGTGGATGAAACCATGGAGGATCAGGTGGGCCTGGACCATGGAGCAGTGGATGAGACCATGTACCGTGAAGCAGTGGACGAGACCATGGAGGATCAGGTGGGCCTGGACCATGCATCAGTGGACGAGACCATGGACCTTTGTGCAGTGGATGAAACCATGGAGGATCAGGTGGGCCTGGACCATGAACCGTGGAGTAGTTGACAAGACCATGGAGGATCAGGTGGGCCTGGACCATGAACCGTGGAGTAGTTGACAAGACCATGGAGGATCAGGTGGGCCTGGACCATGGAGCAATGGATGAGACCATGTACCGTGAAGCAGTGGACGAGACCATGGAGGATCAGGTGGGCCTGGACCATGCAGCAGTGGACGAGACCATGGACCTTTGTGCAGTGGATGAAACCATGGAGGATCAGGTGAGCCTGGACCATGGACCGTGGAGTAGTTGACAAGACCATGGAGGATCAGGTGGGCCTGGACCATGGAGCAGTGAATGAGACCATGGACCTTGGAGGAGAGGATGAAACCATGAAGGATCAGGTGGGCTTGGACCATGGAGCAGTGGACAAGACCATGGAGGATCAGGTGGGCCTTGACCTTGGAGCACTTGACGAGACCATGGCGGATCAGGTGGGCCTGGACCATGGAGCAGTGGATGAGACCATGGACCGTGAAGCAGTGGACAATACCATGGAGGATCGGGTGGGCCTGGACCATGGAGCAGTGGACAAGACCATGAAGGATCAGGTGAATACCACGTGGAGAGATCGGGTGGATGTAGTGGAGATCGAGAGCACCATGGCGGAGCTGACGAAGGAGATGGCCACATCAGCAGAACAGAAAGCCACTGGTGGTCAGAAGGTCAGGGTGAAGCAGAAGACCATGGCGGAGTAGAGAAATGGATGGCTTTTCAGGCCATGACAGAGCAGGCATGGACAGCCTCAGTGGCTGTGACATGGAGCACAGAATTTTTGTGGATGGCCTCTGTGGCGGTGGCGGACACCGCCACATTGGGGGAAGTGTGTACAACCTAGGTCACACAAAATAGTGGTGGCCACTAACAGAAGCACTGTAGAAAGAAGATGAATAGTATCTAAACGATATCTTTATGAATACAAAGTAGTTTACAGGCTTACACAGAGCTTGAGTCCATCATGGACAGCAAGCACAAAATGTTTACCCTCATTTCACGTTATGATTATATTAACATTGTGAACTTGTGAACTTTTAACATAGTTCAGTATCACATCAAACTGCAGACAAATGATAATTCACTTCAGCAAGAAGCTCAAAGACATAACCATGGCCCGTGGCCTGACACTATTCTAAAACAAGTGAATGATGAAATTAATTCTTGCTAGACTAGTTTTGGTCTGCTAGTTCTAGCCATCTGGGACATTGTCATTTGACAACCTGAAAGTAGGAAGAAGAAACACTCAAGATGCAGTCCACTGCATCTTATTTGAATGGGTATGTTTTGTCACTATATGCAGATTTGAGAATATAATGTGTGTGCAATGAAACAAGGGCAGAGTAAAAGTTAACATTTCTGTCTGAACAGCCATAACTGTTCATAATATACCATAATATAAAAATCCTCATTTTGATTCTCAATATTCTACTGTGACAGTTGTGTAAATCAAATTATACTCTCTGTTTGCAAAGGCCACAATGCTTCAAATAACATTACCTTAAAGATTTCTCAATCATTGGCTGTCGCTGTGGGTTATATATGTATGACTGAAGCAATACATTGCATTTAGACAGGTACAAATCTGTGAACATAGAAACAAGGTGTTGAAATATGAATATTAACTTTTCATGAATAGAACAAAGGAAGCAAGACCTTTATGGCAGAGCACAGATTATTAATCTAATAATTAGTTTGAATTAGCTGCAGTTTATTTCAATTCCAGAAATTACTCCCACAACCTGGTTAGGTTATGTTTAAATATGATAAATATGATATAGGTTTAAATATTACAGTTGTAGAACAACATATTTTAATTGACCGGGATGAATTGGACATAAAATTAGATCTGAATTCAACTTAAATCACATCAGTGATATGTTTTTTTTTTTTTTTTTGTGTGTGTGTGTGTGTGTGTGTGTGTGTGTGTGTGTGTGTGTGTGTGTGTGTGTGTGTGTGTGTGTGTTAACACACCAAATAAACATTCACAGTGCAGGAAAAAGTATACAAATCTAATGCTTGTGATTTTAACAAAAGCTAAGTGGAATAAGTTAAGAGAACACATTCAATCAATCAAGCAAGTTTTCAGATTTTGTCTTCCAGATTGTCTGTAAATGGAGAAAGTTAAGCACTGAATGTTCCACAGAGTTAATGGCAAAATATTATAAAAAGAATATTAATATTAAAACTAAGTAAAAAAATGACACAGCAAAAACCTCATCCCAATAACATTTGTTAGAGGGATCATCATGGTTCAGCCTCAAACCTGCCTGGGGACCTGGACAGCTTGCTACAGTATATCATCTACGGAAAAAAAATTTCCCAAGTTTATCAAGACTTTTTACAGGAGAATGTAAGACCATCTGTTTACTAATTCAAGCTCAACAGAAGTAGATGTAGAAGATGATGCAATGAGCGCAAGAGTAAATAAACAACAGAATGGCAACAGAACAGAACAAAAGACATCCAAATATTATTGCTGAACTGAAAGAGTTTTGGTAAAGAGGATTGTAATTATTATTTTTTTTTAAATCATTGTGACCATTGTGGTATAATTGTGATTATAAGAAATGTTTGATGGAAGTTATTGCTGCCAAAGGAGGGTTAACCAGTTGTTAAATCCACTGTAACACTTTATAATAACTGCATGCAATGAATCATTAGTTAAGCATTAGTAAATAGTTAATTCATCATTTATAAAGCGTAAATAGACATTAATAAGTAGTTTATAAATACAGCTAGCTTTATACTTGATTCATAAGCATATCTATAATGTGTTTAATAATTGTATTTCCATTCTTTATTAATGATCAATTTATCATTTCTAAATTAAGTATTTCATTATTTACAAGCCAGTTATTTGGGAGCTGTCAGTGGTTCATCAGATCATTTAGAAACTGTAAAAACAATATTAATGAACTATTTAAATATATATTTATATATCTTATTATTTAGACATATAATAATAGTTAGTGTGTTATTAAATTCTTCCTTAAATTCATGATTAATTCAAGTAGTTATAAATCATTTAGTAGTTGTCTGAACTATTTTTGTGAGCTCATCTAAAGTGAGGACTATTTATGCCTCGTAAAGCTTTGCAAAGGAGATTTAAAGAAACAAACACAACAGTGATACAGAACATAGAAATATTAAATGAAAAATGAATATACAAATTCCTGTACACCTGTGCAGTACTGTGCAGTAAAATGAAACTAAGCCTCTGCAGTCTGATATTTAAAAAATAATATATATAAAGTGTAAACATTGTAACAAATTAGCTCAAAGGGGAAATATTAATAATTAATCATAACTCGTTATAATTAATTATAAATATTTGGATCAGTTAACTGAATTAACATCATGTAACTGAATTAATATTACAATCAAATAATCTGTTCGTCCAGCGAACACTCAGTACTGACTGAGTATCAACTCTTCTGGCCACAGAAAAATAACTCTTAGCTTGTAGCTATGATCGATTCGTTAAAGTGACCGTATAAGCAGACCAGAATCAACTTGTACGAATGTGCACAAAGTTTATTTAACTAAAACACGAACACATAACTACTCTACACAAACATACACACTAGCACACATACATGGGTAGAATGGAAGGTAAACGTGACTGAAAAATCATGTCCACCGGATCAGAACAGAGGAATGAAGCTATGGAAAAAGAGTCTTAACACCCGGGAAAACCATCAGTTATGACAGGCTCCTTTGTCTGAACAAAGGGGTTTACAGCTTTAACTAACTACACAGCAGTTTTGTATATCGTACGTTACTTGCATTTGTCTGAGCTGTTGAAGTGCGTCCACATATACATTCGGAGGAGAAAGTCTTGATAGTTCGGTCCGATGGTGTTGAAGTTGCAATCGATTCCTTCCGTGTTGAGAGAAGAAGCAACGGTGAACTTGCAGAGACTCTGTTATGGTCAAAGAAGGTCCACATAGCTTGATGTGTGTGGGGCTGGCCGGCACGGCTGCAGATGAGGTCTTACGCGAACAGCGTTTGAAAAGCCAGCCAGTACTAACAACAACGTGTTGGCTTTTAAGTTCCACAGAGGCCACACCTTTGAGTTTTGAGTTTGACCAATGAGTAAGGTGCAATTCTCAGGCGGGAGAGTTCCTTTGTTTGAAAGGCTGACTCATTGGAGTGAGTTGAAAATTGTGTGTTCATTTATTTTCTGATAAATATAACAAACACACTGTTACACGACTATAAGAAAGTGATGTCCACCGAAGTCTGAGTAATCAAATGAGGAATATTTTGATAGGAGACACCAGCTAGATGGGCTAATATTAACTAGTAATTCTATCATCAAGCATGTATAACACTATGCAATATAAAAAAAGACAATATACACTCACCTAAAGGATTATTAGGAACACCTGTTCAATTTCTCATTAATGCAATTATCTAATCAACCAATCACATGGCAGTTGCTTCAATGCATTTAGGGGTGTGGTCCTGGTCAAGACAATCTCCTGAACTCCAAACTGAATGTCAGAATGGGAAAGAAAGGTGATTTAAGCAATTTTGAGCGTGGCATGGTTGTTGATGCCAGACGGGCCAGTGTGAGTATTTCACAATCTGCTCAGTTACTGGGATTTTCACGCACAACCATTTCTAGGGTTTACAAAGAATGATGTGAAAAGGGAAAAACATCCAGTATGCGGCAGTCCTGTGGGCGAAAATGCCTTGTTGATGCTAGAGGTCAGAGGAGAATGGGCCGACTGATTCAAGCTGATAGAAGAGCAACTTTGACTGAAATAACCACTCGTTACAACCGAGGTATGCAGCAAAGCATTTGTGAAGCCACAACACGCACAACCTTGAGGCGGATGGGCTACAACAGCAGAAGACCCCACCGGGTACCACTTATCTCCACTACAAATAGGAAAAAGAGGCTACAATTTGCACAAGCTCACCAAAATTGGACAGTTGAAGACTGGAAAAATGTTGCCTGGTCTGATGAGTCTCGATTTCTGTTGAGACATTCAGTAGAGTCAGAATTTGGCGTAAACAGAATGAGAACATGGATCCATCATGCCTTGTTACCACTGTGCAGGCTGGTGGTGGTGGTGTAATGGTGTGGGGGATGTTTTCTTGGCACACTTTAGGCCCCTTAGTGCCAATTGGGCATCGTTTAAATGCCACGGCCTACCTGAGCATTGTTTCTGACCATGTCCATCCCTTTATGACCACCATGTACCCATTCTCTGATGGCTACTTCCAGCAGGATAATGCACCATGTCACAAAGCTCAAATCATTTCAAATTGGTTTCTTGAACATGACAATGAGTTCACTGTACTAAAATGGCCCCCACAGTCACCAGATCTCAACCCAATAGAGCATCTTTGGGATGTGGTGGAACGGGAGCTTCGTGCCCTGGATGTGCATCCCACAAATCTCCATCAACTGCAAGATGCTATCCTATCAATATGGGCCAACATTTCTAAAGAATACTTTCAGCACCTTGTTGAATCAATGCCACGTAGAATTAAGGTAGTTCTGAAGGCGAAAGGGGGTCAAACACAGTATTAGTATGGTGTTCCTAATAATCCTTTAGGTGAGTGTACATACAGTAATGATGCACGAAATGCACTGGGGAAATGCATGTCATTAAACAGATTGTCCTCCCATTTGAGAACAATCAGCCCAAGTGTCTTTCAAAGTGTATGAATGGGCACCAGGGTGCTAATTCCCAGTGGGGAAACTAGACATCACGGAGCCTGTCTGGGTCCTTAAGGAGATTAAATTGTAAAAATCTCTGTGTTTGATTGGTCCAGTCGCTACACATTGCTGAATACAAATTTACCAGTGCCAATAGGTGTTACAGGAGTGCCGAAATACAATGAATAAAATTTGTATAAAACAATAATAATATAATTAAATATTTTGTATAAATATTTAAATAAATTGTACGTATTTGACGAGTTGCCCAATTTGTATGATTCCATACAAATTACCTAACCTCAAAGCCCGCCCCTAAAACCTACCCGTCACTGCGGTTTAGGCAAATCGTACGAATTCATACGAGTGAGTCGTACAAATTCGTACGAATTAGCCACAGTGTACAATTCGTATGAATGTTGTGAGATAGCGTTGGGAATACATGTTAATAAAGCATTTATTAACACACTGAGTAACAATTACTATATGTCTAAATAATATGTATAAATGTACATTTAAATAGTTTATTAATCATTTACTGACACTTTCTAAATGTTCTTATGAACCACTGACAACTCCTAAATAACTGGTTTGTAAATAATGTAATACTTAAATTAGAAATGATAATTGATCAAAGTATGAAAATACAATTATTAAACATATTGTAGATATGCTTATAAATCAAGAATAAAGCATTTATAGCTGTATTTATAAACTGCTTATTAATGTCTATTAATGCATGATGAATTAACTCTGTACTAATGCTAACTAATGATTCATAGCATGCAGTTATTATAATGTGTTCCACTCTGCACTCAGTTGTCACGTCCAATCGCCCATCTTCAAAAGTACAGTCATCTAGTCAGAAACTAAATTTCCTAGCATCCCACCTGTCCTTCACCTGCATTCATGTGGCTATCACTTGCTCCTGTTCCTCAGCACCCCAATCTGGACCTGTATAACAGCACACACTTCACAGTCACTCCTTGTCTGGTCTCCAATGTGGTTTACAGACTCCTTACCCATTCTAATTACCTGAGAAATCTCCTTGTGAAACTCCCAATGATCTCCAGTTATACTCACTCCAGAGGATCTTACTCACCTGTCTAGTTGCCAGGTGTGTGCTCGCCTGCTCCGTCACTCTCCAGTCATCCGATATACTCTTGTACCCTGGTAAAAAAAATAAAAATGCAGTATTCATCTATTCCACATCAACCTGACTTCTACATCACTCACCTGCATTGTTCGTCTCTGTGCCTATAAATATACCTGTTTGGGTTCAACTAACTCTCTGTCTCCGAGTCTGGTATTCCCTGACAGCACTATGAAAGTATACATGATTTTTTGAAAATGCATCATTGTTTTTGTATCTTTAATCAGACAGTGTTTGTTGATGATCAAATAAAATTTTGCAGCGGCTATTTGCACTAAGTGCCTCTATTTGCACTAAGTGCCTCTTATGCCACTAAGTGCAAATAGCAATAGATGCTATTTACACCAAGTGTAAATAACAACTAGATTCTATTTACACCCAGTGAAAATAGCATATTATCTTAATGATAATTGCTATTTACACTAAGTGCAAATAGTGATAGATGCTATTTACACCAAGTATAAATAGCAACTAGATTCTATTTACACCCAGTGAAAATAGCATATTATCTTAATGATAATTGCTATTTACACTAAGTGCAAATAGTGATAGATACTATTTACACCAAGTGTAAATAGCAAATAGATTCTACTTACACTAAGTGAAAATATTTTTAGTGATAGATGCTATTTCCACTAAGTGCAAATAGCTGTAGATGCTATTTACTAAGTGAAAATAGTGATATATTCTATTTACACCATATAAAAGTAGCAGTTCTTTACAATATAAATAGTAATTACATGTAATTTATACTTTATTTTGACAGATACATACTATTTGCACCTCAGTATTGTTGTACATTAACAGGATGCAATTTTTTATTTAAATTATTAAATGGCTGCCGCCTTAAAGGTGCGCTATGTAACTTTTCCATCCGCTAGAGGGCGCCTATTCAAAACAAAGGCGTAACTTGATGACGCCAAGTTTGAGCGCAGAACCTTGGGACATGTGGTCTTCATCTCACAGCCGGTGGAAAAGAATCGGGATAGGACTCGGGCAGAAATCATGTTCATTGATGCGGTTATTAACGTTACTGTAGTATGAAGCAGAGCAGGACTGAGTGTTGAGAGAGCTGAGCAAGGGCGCTGGAGTGATTGTTAAGATGAACGCAACACTAGTCTCATGAGCAGCGGGACTTTTATTATGCCACAGTTGCTGGCACCATTTCCACTTTTCCGGTCATGAGTATGAGTATGACCGCTTTTCCGGTCATGAGTAATAAATGCTTTTATTATAATTAAACATTTCGTTAGGCATTTTATTTCTACATTTAGAACATTTTCTTAATTTTTATTGAAAGTAAATGCCTTTCCGATGATTTGTGATGAGAAAAGAGAGAAGAGCAAGCTCTGCAAAAGGCAGATTCGAACCTGTGTTGAGCGCGTCAAAACAATGATCCAATAGCCACACTTTTCACTGATTATGCCACTGATAATGTTGAATTATGAGCGTTTTTTTAAAATGTTGTGTGGCACAACCAGGTATTGTTAGGCGGAGCTAGTGTGAATAGCACTTGCTAACAAGGCACGCTATTTGCACTTGGTGTGAATAGACACTCCGATAAAATTTTATGAACAATTTATGCAGTAATCAGTCAGTTCCACGGCTTGACATACTTTTTCCTGCAACTATAAACAATCATTTAAAGTAAGGATGGTTACATCTCACAGAACAATGTATCTCCCTGGCTAATTATGCACACTATTTTGCTGGAAAAGAATGTCTCAATGTTTACTGAAACAACAAAACAATCTCCTACAGCAAGCTGTCTACGATTGATGATTTCCTGTAATGTAACAGTCATGTCTATAACGTCGTGGAGAAGAGCTCGTCTATCTTCACAACACCTCTTACACACTAGACTCAGGCAATACTGTAGAAAGCAAAACAGAAGAACACGCTGAACTCTACAGTTATTGCCGGAGTAATTTATGTAAAGTAATACTGTGGGGGAAGAGAGAGAATGTGCAATCATTTGAGCTCAGGGATTTGCAAGTGTTTTAGAAGTTTAGGGAAGAATGCGTAATGCTCATTCAACCATTTCGTTTCTCGCCCTATTTTCCCTCTCTCTCTGCACCAAATGTTTCCTCCTTACCTCCATCTGCATCCAATGCTTTGGCAGATGTATGACTGTGTTTCAAGCATGCAGTCGCAAATAGAAAATGGGAGAGAGCTAAATCTACTGACAACTGTAGTATATACCAAGTCATCCTCTCAGGATTTTCAGCTGACATCAGATCAGCCAAGACATTCTTCTATTCCAAAACCTACACTGACATCTCCACCCGCACAGTCTACGTTCTTCTCATCCTCCTCTGCCTCCTTACTCACAACTAAGGACTTTATTATCTACTTTAAGAGAATGGGTAACATCACTGGTCCATTGTCTCTCAACCTTCTCTACCATTGATCCACCACAACCAGCACCCCTGAGTTCCGTCAATGAGAAAATACTTCAGCTTTTTATCCAATTTGCAACGACTTGTCTTCTCTACCCTCCTTTCCTCTAATATACACTACAATAAAAACACGTATTTCACTATAAAATAAATCGATATTTGAGGAACCATTTGATGTCTTTCAGATTGTCTCTGGCAGAACCCTATGGAGAACCTTCACACACCTTGTGTATTTAACCCTGTAAAGCCTGACATATGAAATAATATTATTTCAAATATTAGGCTTTACAGGGTTAAGTACGCAGTTTATTGAACTTTAAGACTAAATATAAAATAAAAAGGCTGAATAATTTCATAATTGATTTTTGTTGTTGGGTATTATTTGATACATCAAAAAAGACTCTGATAGCTTGTAATGTAAATCAATGAAATCTTTATAATGTAATCATATTTGATACTCAATTATTTGATCATTTGGATAATCAAGTAAACTTAAGTTATTTCAATCCAGAAAGCATTTATCTTAAAGTTATTACTAGAGGTAAAAGTTATTGTCACGTTCGGTTTTGTTTCATGTTTATATTTTTGTGTCTTTTATTTTTGTAATTTCTCAGGCACGTACCTGTTTGTAATGTGCTTCCCTTCATCCTCATTCCTTGTGTATGTGTCATGTTCTCATTGGTTGTTTTAGTCATGTGTTTCTCAGTTCTGTTTTCTCATTGGTTCTCTGTCTTCACAGGTGTTCCTTGTTAAGTCATTAGTCTTTGTGTATATATTGCCCTCGTGTTACCATTGTCTTTTGTTTAGCCTTGTTCTCTGTAACCACTGTTTGGTGAGTTTTGGGGTCAGGTTCAAGTCAAATTTGTGTTTCTTTGTCCAACCTAGTTATGGTCAAGTCTGTTCATGTTTGGATAAAAGTACAGCTGCACTTGGGTTTTCCAAGCTTTCCTTCAGTGGATTACATTAGTTATTCTGATGTTTACTTTGTAAAAATTTGTGCAAATGCACACCTGAACCACAACCTGAAGGTAGAGATTTTTCACTTTAGACCAAAGCGCTTACTGGACATTTTGCACGTTTCCTCCTAACTTCAGTGGAGTTCAGGAGAAACATTTGGATTCTACTCGACCTATGCAATGCATTTGACACTGGTTTGGATTTGAGGTCAGACAAAGTTAAGAGGCAATGATCTCTATCAGCACTGCAAGCATTTTATATAGCACAAAGCACATACAGGCTATGAAATGTAGAGGAACACAAGAATAAGTACAGTTGACATTCTCCTGAGAAATCAGTATTAAACAGACAAATTGGTCCAAATGACATAAACTCTAAGGCTCTTGAGAAGGCACAGAATATGGAAACTTAAGTGATGCAGTGTCAGAAAACAAAGTAACATCAACTCTGTTGATTCTATGTCAGTTTGCTATCTGGGGCGCTCCCCCCTGCTGAATCTTGCCACGGCAAAATAAATCATATTTTACATGAGTTGTGAATGTGAGATTGCAGTCTGGATTGAATGCTATGACATAAATAGACTGTTTACTGCAAAATATTTCTATTGAGTTGTCCTCGTGGGCTGCGTGGAAAAAAAACATACAATGTCACAAGTGTGTAGTCCGATTCACAAGCATTAACTCTTGAGTCAGTTCTTTCTAGTAAATCAAAAACATAAAACGTGAACCAAGCAGCCTGAACCAATTATGTGTTGTTCTTTTTAATGAATTAAAGCAAACAACGTGATCAGTACACTCTGATTCCCAAACGAATGACTCTTTTGAGCCATTTCTTTTAACTCTTTCCGCTGCCAGCATTTTGGATCATTTTCACAAAAATTTCATGGCATCCAAAATATTTTGTTGTTTGAATATCTAAACATGCAATATATCAAAAGAAAGAACTGTTTTATTCTAGCTTCATGCATTCTTTTTTATCAACACTTGCATATAAGTTTCATAAAAACAACATTTTGAGCAAAATCATGTTTTTTTCCAGAATACGTCTGGATCAGATTCAGAATGATTATTAAAACATAGATGGAGTAAATCGAGTTCATCAACACCCCTAATGCTTGCACGGTCCTGTAGTCGTCCTGGGTCGACGTTTCATTCAGTACCATTAGGCAGTTTTAATTTATGTGCTGATTAATGTTGGTGATCACGTTATGCATATGATTACACATGATATCGCTTGTTTCTGCAACTTCACGTGTTTTGATCAGGAGATTCAGTACTCTGTCAGAAGATGTGTCATAGCCCCCCCTGGTGTATATCAGTGAAACCGTTTTTGGCGGGAACGAGTTAATAATTATTTCAAAAAGACAAGTTTAAATCAGTCCGATGAATCCTTCACTGAATTTAATTCATCAGAGTGGTTAATGAATCAACATGAACTGATGTTACAAAAAATTCTACTCGAAAACCCCACATATTATGAAATTTGCATAGTGTTTGGCTATTAAAACACGTGATAAAAGATTGAATTTGCTTTATTCTGCAAGCACAGAATCTATACTCAGACATGCCAATCAGACGCACCAGCCACTTCACTTCAGTTCCTGCTGGACACCTATTAGTATTAGTTGGACACTTTGAGGAACTGCTTGCCTGGCACCCACACATACTTTATGAGGCCCCAGGTTTAATCGTTCTGCATGATATAAATTCCTCCACATATTGTCACAGACATCCTTTCTGCCTTGTGCCTGTGTGAGAGAAAGACTATGTGCTTGGCAGATCTCTTGGTGGAATGGGCCGTGCAGTGGCTTTCTCCCCATGCCAACCCCCAGAGCTCGCCAGGATCCACAGATTTTTTCCAGTATCTGTGGTAGAGCCAGACTGAGAGAGGCAACAGAAGGAGGGAGAGAGACAGAAAGAAAGAGATGGGGTTGAGAAAGAGGGCAGCTTCCAAAACTCACCCACATCCAATCATTCTGGCCTGAACATCTCAATATAAAAACAAACCAATTACAACTGACCTCCATGCCTGTTTCTAGATAGCAGCAGGAACTAATTAAAATGAAAAGTTTCCCTCTCTCTACTCCCCTGGTTCTGTATTGCCCCAATGACATGTTGGCTTGCCAGGTGGGTTGGAAGCCAGTTCATCTAACTGGACCAACTATATATCCTACTATATATTAAAGGAACAGTTTTCCCAATTAATCCCCTATTCACCCACATGTATTTCGAAACCTGCATTTTTTTTCACTGGAACACCAATGGAGTTATTTAGAGCAGAATATTCAAGCTGCTCTTTGAGAGTAAATGGTGACCATGGCTGTCAAATAATATTTTCAAGGCAAAATTTTAATTAAAAATTTAATTTTTAATTTTAATTTTTTAAAAAATTTTAATTAAAGGGTCATGAACTGAGAAATCCAATTTTGACATATAAGAGGTCATCATACTATAAGAATATCCTGTAAGTTTCAGAACTGAAAACTTCCTTGTTAGTCCAATAAAAGCTATGACACCAGGCCCAGCAAACGACAGGTTTTTCAAAGTGGGGATCTATGACATCAAAGGGAGACAAGCACCGCCTCTGCAGAAGAAGATCAACGCCTACTTCATCACTGCCTGTTTAGCCCCGCCACTGATTCACGCATGACATGCAATAGAATAGGTAGACTAAGTAACATAGGTGGTGTTAAACCAGATCGAGCTACCAAGCAATAAACATGCCATTGAGGATACTGCCTGGACTCAACAGTAATGCAACATGTAAGTAACTGTTAATTCTAATGCCTGATCTGAAGTGTAATGATTCATGTACAGTCAGATGTTCTTTGTCTGTGTGTCAGTAAATCAAACCAGTGACTAAACGTCAACTTGCCTTGTTTCTCTTAGTAGGATGAAAATAATCTGTTATTTAACAGTGATTAAATTCTATAAAGAAAGCAATCAAAGAAAGCTCCCCTTGCAATCGTTGGAGCAGCACGCACTGGAGCTGTCAATCAAACAGGGAGAGTTTATCAGTGATGCGTTTATCAGTGACTCCCGTTTTATTCAACAAATCTCTTAACTATATCACTATATTGCACTGTTAGTAAAGATGAAAGCATTAGTTAGTGTACAGAAACTGAGTTGCAATGATAAGATCACTGCTTTCATGCGTTCAACGTGTGTGATCGGCTACAATATTCATCTCTGCAACCTTTCATGCCACAATCTAAATATAATGCCATAGATCTAAATGCAATGCAACACTTTTCAAGATTAGTTAAACATGAGAGCTGTAATAGTAAAAACGTGCTAAAAGAGAGAGTAATACTATTTAAAATGGAAAGACGTTAGCCAATCACAGCAGTGGGTGTTTACACTGAAGTCTCCCAGCGGACACGCCCCTTAAAACAGAGCGTTCAAACCAGAGGGCTAAAATCAGGTTAGGAAAAATGCATATTATTTATAAATTATTGCAATTTTTTATTTTTATGTTATTTCTAACATTATAAGTGCACCCTAGGAAACATCATAAAACAATAAAACAATGCAGTTCATGTGGCCTTTAAATAATTGAGTTTGTTCCTAACAAAAAGCTTTTAAAGACAGTATGTAAGATATGACTTTCAAGTCAGGCTGTCAAAATTAACGAATGCAAATAAAAGTTTTTAGTTTAATGTTTTAAAGCATTTAATGCAGCATCCGTTTTTTCCCGTCATCCATTAGCTAGCGTTATATAATATGATCACGCTCTTATTCATGCAAATGCTTTTGAACCATTCAAGCATGATAAGACACAAAAGAGAATGCAGTGCAGTACTGGTACGCACCTGTGAATGACATACACAATTCGTGTGCACAGAAAGCCGCTTCAGACAGAGCTCGAACGGACAAAAACACAAAAAGAATTATGCCAAAATGCCAGTTTTGTCGAGTATCCTTGCAAACACACCTTAAATGAGTTAAATGAAGTCTTAAATGAATGTAAAGAGTTGTGAAATTAATGTAAAGATGATGCATGTCAGATCCGTGTCATGTGCGGCTTAAAGTGACAGCAACCTAATAAACCTGCTGCTATTTTTCATTTATGTTAATTAACGAACAAAAGAAACAGAAAATCACTCACTGCTCTTGACTGAATAATGTTTGTAAGGATATATTTAATTTATAATTTATGCAGTGAAGACTGTGTATGATAACTTTATTCAACCTACCTGGAAATCTTAAAGCACTGTTTACAAGGTTACATGGGTCAAAAACAACGAAAATAAAAAAATTTTTGTGCATTTTGACAGGGCAAGTACAAATCTGAACTCGTTTGACAGGGCCAAAAGAAAAAAATTGAGCCCTGATATATTGAAGGGCATAATATATGACATATATTATAATGGGTTTATGTGTAGATTGTTTTAAGTTCACTTAAATTAAAAGTTGTTATATTGTTTAAAGCTTAATACATTTTAAAATTGATATCTTTCAATTATACTGTAATGCTGAATGGTTATAATTAATGGCTAAAATTGAGAAGAAGAAAAAAATTCATAGAGACATCAGTAGCAGTATTGGTATCGCTGATACTGGACTTCTTTCATAAAAAGAAGAAGCTAATATTTAAAATATAGACTACTGTATTTATGTTGTTTTTACCTTAATTTGGTTAAAAATAAAAAAATATTAAATGTGAAATGAATACAATGTAAAATATATATGGTGCAATTAATCACAATTAATTACAGAAAAATGTGTGATTAATTAGTTGTTGTTTTTTTATCGACTGACAGCACTACTTTTCAAGGCTTTTACATCATTAACATGATCAATGCTTTCCAGAAAAAGTTTTTGTATATGATCAATTACACATTTTATGCTCCCTGGTGGATTATCCATGCTCTTCAGGAAGTAGACAGACTTTTAATATCGGGCATGCATGTCCCAATGTCCAGTACAAGTGCCAGGTCTGAAAGTGTGAAAGTCAGTGCCCACAGAATGTCACACATCTGAGCTTCCATGTTTATTCATTATTAGTAGTAAATGAAAAAAATAAAATAAAATAATAATAATAACATTTTTAAAGCTTTTTAAATGTACATAGTCAGGGACAAAGGTGACACATATGTATTTAACATAATTCTGTATTTTTAGCTAAGTGGAATCATGAATATTTCTATTCTGGTATCACCCCGTGAATGGGGAAGAAGAGCCAAGCCCAACTCTATTCCTAAATCCATTCTTGATGTAATACACCCCTAGTGGTTACTGTTTCAGCTGTGTCAAATTCCGCTTCATATGTTTCATTCTGGCCACTGGAGAACCATTGTGCTGTTCACATGTACAAAATACTAAAAACTATGTTTCATGTGAATTGAAGCCATTTCGGAAGATCAGTCTTGACCTGCCATGAATTGTTCCTGTGAGTCAGAGCTTCTGCTCTCTTTCACCATTGCTCTTTTAGTGGTCATTTGATCTTGAGTGTAAATCCTCTGAATAATCTAAAAGATTCTCACTAGGGACCTCTGAGTCTGTCGTCCCTTAACCAGCTGGCAAGGTCAAGCGTTTAGCTACTGAATCAGCAACCCATCTGAAACATATATTAGATCTGTTTTTGCCTTTTACTTCATGGAAATCTCTATCTTTAAGAAACCATATGCTAAGTTAATTTCCATAACATAAGTCATAAGGACATCTGTGATGGGGTATTATTCCACCAGACATTCCTTAACTTATAAATTACCATGAGGTCATGGTAGTTTATCTCACTTTTCCACTCAAGCAATCATTACCTCCCCCATGTACTTTTCAGCTCACACACACACATCAAAACACATCTAAAGCGCTGTTACCATCCTCATACATCACAATGCATTGCCTGACAAGTTATCGTTAATGTCGGCAACATCAGTTGGTGGTCTTCATTTCATCACATATGTGAATGTGCAAACTGAAAATTGCATTAATTATGGCACAGCGCGTGAACTTCCACTAATGAGCACCACATTCCCATATCTGACCAAATCCATATGGAATACATGATATAAGGACCTCATACTGCTGAAAGAAGACATGTTTATCAGAAGACTCTCATTTCCTTTTCCCAAGAGCCTTACATACAGAAGAACAATATGAACATGTTCAGGGGTTGTATGTGATGTTATTGGCCCGCCATTGGAAGCCTATTTCCCATTCCATAGTAAAAAAAAAAGAAATAATAATAATTAAAGGGTAATTATGAATTAATACGATGCAGTGCGACTTTTATCACAGTTGCAACACAATATGTCACAATTGCAACACAATGTCTTATTGTATGGGAAAATGTGAGTCGCATTTGAGATTTAATTCGACTTGAGACTTAATTTCTGACTTAATTTCCACCATTGGGCCAAACCGTTCTCATTGCTTAATTGCGTTCCATTCCGTGGCGATCCAGATCCGGTACAGATATGGTTTAATTTTCCATTGTCGGGCTGATCTTTGGAATGTAATAACGGTGGAAAATTTTACAATTATGACTTTGTTTCTCATAATTTTGACTTTATATCGGTCATTTGTTACATTACCTTGCTATTTTGTGTCTCTCTGGGTGATATGGTCAACAATATGATCATGTTTTTTATTTCTTAATCATTCAGTATCGATATTTATCACAATATTCATTTCATACCATTAATGGGGAAGGAACATCATTCCACATGCTTGTCAGACCTCATAGAATTTAGGACTCTATGAAATGCATTTTTTTGTCAAGTAAGGTGCTGCATAGCAGAACTGTATAAATATTGTATAATAGCCTATAATTCATATAATTAAAACATGTATGTTGTACTATATATACTGTAAGAAAAATTATAATGAACGTTGAAGATCTTGATGAAGTATATTGCAGCATAGCAGTGACAAATTAAATGAATCACCTTGGGTTCACCGGTGTCGGAATGAACCCAGAACATCCATATCATCCAAAACCTTTTATATTTCTATCATCATTTCTTCAAGTGAAACCTTTTATTTTTGCATTTTTGACAGACGATTGAGTTCCAGTGTGTATCTGACGATAGCTTTTCTCAAATAAAAAGGTTAAATGCTCATTAAGGTCATGGGTTCATATGTAGTGTCCTTGATATAGCATGTCAATGAATAGTGAGACGACAGACGCTGAAAACACCATGAGTATTGAGTATGTGTAGTTAACACTCATTCACTTAATTTTGAACATGATATTGTGGATTTATTTGATCATATATCACATGTAATATGTTGTTTTATCACCCAGCCTTACTCGCTGTTGCGACTTTATATGTCGCATTGTGTCTTTATTCCTTATTGTAAACTTTATCTCACAATTACCATTTTTATTTTTTACTCTGAGGTAGAATAAAGCTTCCATAATTTCCCAAACAACATTTCTGTTCCCTGCTGACAAAACAAAGCTTAAATGAGCCTTAGTTGGTTTGATCATCTCAGCTGGTCTGGTTTGCTGGCTTACAGGGGTTTTAATCACTTAACTGGACTTAACTGGCAACTGGACCATCTTAAACCAGCTACGACCAGCAGACTACAGTTGCAAGAAAAAAGTATGTGAACCGCTTGCAGAATCTGTGAAAATGTGAATAATTTTAACAAAATAAGAGAGATCGTACAAAATGCATTATTTTTTATTTAGTACTGACCCGAATAAGATATTTTACATTAAAAATTTTTTTTACATACAGTCCACAAGACAAAAAAAAAATTGCTGAATTTATTAAAATGAATGACCCGTTCAAAAGTTTATGAACCATTGATTCCACATTCCACATTTTTTTGTGTGATGGTTGTTCTTGAGTCCCTTGTTTGTCCTGAGCAGTTAAACTACCCAGTGTTCTTCAGACAAATCCTCCAGGTCCTGCGCATTCTTCAGTTTTCCAGCATCTTTTGCATATTTGAACCCTCTCCAGCAGTGACTGTATATGATTTTCACACTGAGGACAATTGAGGGACTCAAACATAACTGTTAAAAAAAAGCTTCACACATTCACTGATGCGCCAGAAGGAAACAAGACGCATTAAGAGCTGGGGGTGAAAACTTTTGAACAGGAGGATGATTTTTCTTATTTTGTTTAAATATGATTTGTTTTCATTTAGTACTGCCCTTCGGAAGCAACAGAAGATATTTACATGTTTCCTGGAAGACAAATTAAGTACAATTTACCTTGATTTTCAAATTCAATAAGTTTTCACCAGTGAATGTTTGAACCTTTCTTAATAGTTGTGTTTGAGTCCCTCGGTTGTCCTCAGTATGAAAAGATGGATCTCAAAATCATACAGTCGCTGCTGGAGAGGGTTCAAATATGCAAAAGATGCTGGAAAACTGAAGAATGTGCAGGACCTGGAGGATTTCTCTGAAGAACATTGGGCAGTTTAACTGCTCAGGACAAACAAGGGACCCATGAACAACCATCACACAACAACAACAAAAAAACAGCCATGGGTATCAAGTACACGGTATTAAGACTCAATGGTTCATAAACTTTTGAACGGGTCATTTTAATAAATTCAGCTTTTTTTTTTTTTGTAATGTAATGTCATTTTTATGTAAAATATCTTATTCAGGACAGTACTAAATAAAAAATAACATGCATTTAGTTAAAATTATTCACATTTTCAGATTCTCCAAGCGGTTCACATACTTTTTCTTGCAACTGTAGGCTGGTTTAAGCGTTACATTTCAGCAGGCATGTTTGCTGCCGTGCTTGAAAAGCTGGAACTGGAGTGGGTCCCAATTATCAACCCTGTGCCCCCCATGATCCAGCTAGGCTCTGTGAAATTTCAAGAGCTTTTAAAAGACCTTGCCATGGACAGACCTCTGCGAATATAGGTTAGGAGAGAGAAAGGGAGGGGCAAACCCCAGGTGATGAAAGCAGTTTAATTTATCATGGCATATGAAATTACGGGAGAGCACAAACACACACACCCACATACAAAAAAGAAGCTAGAAATCAGCTAGGATATTCGCAATGACACGTCTGCAAGACTTCAGTTTGTCATGACTTGTAACCTCATGTTAACTGTAAAACTGACAGTTGGATCTTTTCTCTATCTTAACAAGGATCATGATTCGGTTCCATTTGATTCAGTACACCTCGCCTCCCACGTACATGCAATGTCCCCAGGCTCAGCGGCAGAGCTGGGGGGTATAATAGCTTGTTAAACATAGAGCAAGGCTGACTGACTGGAAAAATAGGCTCGACTTGTACAGAATTGGAAGCAGTGGCGGACCAATTACCCCACGGTGATGGCAATACATGGCAGAGGCCATAGGCACAACTTTTGTAATTGATGTTGCTAGGTACCTGCCAGGGCCGCTTGGAGGCATGCACAGGGCACAGGCAAGTTCAATAATGTATCGTGCTAGGGGTCACATGACACAAGACACATCAGATCTTTGGGGACCTGCACTAACTACTCCCTTCCCTTCACTTCAGACTTCCTAAAATAGGAAACGGTTGAGAATCGCTGTTCTTTGAGTAATGAGGTGTGATGTTATTGGCATACTGATGGAAACAAATACTGGTTACTGCATACTGGTTGATAAAAAATAGAGCATAATGATGCAATATGAATGTGAATACACCTTCCATGGATAACAGAGAGTCTACTAACACATATAACATGAGAAATAAATATTACAACTGATGTTTGTGTCCATGGCAACAGTCATTCATGGGAGAGACTCTAGTAAGCAAGATCATTTGATTATAAAACAGATGGAGAGTTAATGATAGATGAATAAAATTAGCTTTTGATTGTCAAGAGCAGATCATTTGTAAGAAATAACCGTGAAGTCATAGAAAGAAAAATATAATTTCTGGCAGAGAAATGACACATTATTACTTAATGGCTTTAATATGCATATCTTAATAGAATGTGCTGTGAATAGCAAGGATTAGACATAATCTCACTTTACTAGTCATTGTCAGAGGCTCCATGACAGCTAAAAGTTTTGAATAATAGTTTGGAAGTACATGGGGGAAGGGTGCACTGGAGCATGTGTTTTACCTTCATAACATAAAATAACACGCAACCTCAATCTTTCTGACTCCAAACTTACATTTAAATAACAAATGAGGTTTAACAGAGAGCTCTTGCACAAAAAAACACATGCATTTCACATTTTCCACATGTGATCTCATGTGTTTCACATGGGATTCACATGGAAATATTCCAAATGCACACGTTTCCCATGTGCAAAACACATATTTCACATGCACTTTTAACAAACCACATGTGTTTTTGCTCCTGGAAAATTTGTGAGGTTTTCTGTAAAGGAAATGGAAGTATTTGCTTCTTTTAGAATAGGTTTTTCCTTTTTTGCCCAATGTGTTTTGGTAATACTTCATTTTAAGGTGACTTAGTTACACATTACTACATGTACTTACTATAACAGTAAATTATGTATAATTAGAAGTAACTAACCATGAATCAAACCTTAACCCTAACCATAACTCTATAGTATGTACATGTAGTTAATTAATGTTGCTCAAAGTGTTTCCTCTACTGCAGCAACTTTGGTCCTGGAGAGCCACTTTTCTGCAGAGTTTAGCTCCAACCCTGATAAATACTCACATGCCTGTAGCTTTCCAGCAATCCAGAAGACATTGATTAGTTTTGTTAAGGTGTGTGATTAGAGTTAGAGCTAAACTCTGCAGGACAGGGGCCCAAAGTCGTCCATCCCTAATGTGCAGTTTCAGAATTTATCTCAACAGTGTCTCAAACTACACTACAAACTACAAAAGGTACAGAGCTGTCATTGGGGCAGTATCCTTAGGTGCAAAAGCGAAAAAGGTACATCATTGTACCTTATTTACCCCTAAATAGTACATATTAGTACCTCAAATGTATATATTATTACTTTAGAAAGTACATATTAGTACCTTAAGTGTAAATATGAGTATACAAATTAGTACCTTTTAGTTTTTGTACCTTAAGGTACAAAACTGCTCCAGAGAGAGGATTGTGCCTTTTTTTTCTGACATCAGGTTAGCCAAAATACTAAAATCTTAAAACTAATTAAATATTTCTCATCAGATTCTTAAAGCCAAATGATCTAACCTGTTATCCACATACACCAATCAGACATAACATTATGACCACTGACAGGTGTAGTGAATAACACTGATTATCTCTTCACCACTGCACCTGTCAGTGGGTGGGATATATTAGGCAGCAAGTGAACTTTTGTCCTCAAAGTTGATGTGTTAGAAGCAGTTTGTTGCGTATGGGGCTGCATAGTCGCAGACCAGTCAGGGTGCCCATGCCCCTGTCCACCGCCAAAGGTGCCAACAGTGTGCACGTGAGCATCAGAACTGGGCCACGGAGCAATGGAAGAAGGTGGCCTGGTCTGATGAATCACGTTTTCTTTTACACCACGTGGTTTCTTTTAAGCCACGCTTACCTGGCGAACACATGGCACCAGGATGCACTATGGGAAGAAGGAAAGCCGGCGGAGGCAGTGTGATGCTTTGGGCAATGTTCTGCTGGGAAACCTTGGGTCCTGCCATCCATGTGGATGTTACTTTGACATGTACCACCTACCTAAGCACTGTTGCAGACCGTCTACACCCTTTCATGGAAACGGTATTCCCTGGTGGCTGTGGGCTCTTTCAGCAGGATAATGCGCCCTGCCACAAAGCAGAAATGGTTCAGGAATGGTTTGAGGAGCACAAGTTTGAGGTGTTGACTTGGCCTCCAAATTCCTCAGATCTCAATCCAATCGAGCATCTATGGGATGTGCTGAACAAACAAGTCTGATCCATGGAGGCCCCATATCGCAACTTACAGGACTAAAAGGTTCTGCTGCTAACATCTTGGTTCCAGACACCACAGCACACCTTCAGGGTTCTAGTGGAGTCCATGCCTTGACGGCTCACTGCTGTTTTGGCAGCAAAAGGGGGACCAACACAATATTAGGAATTTGTCATAATGTTTTGCTTGATCGGTGTACATTTTATTGCTCTGTAGTTTTATTGTATGTCAAAAATAATATCAAGGCCCATTCAGACCAAGAATGATAACTATATAGTGTCCACACCAATGGATAATAACTGCTGCTTTAAATGCTTTAGCTCTATAATGGTGTAATTTTAAGTAAAGGACAGGCTTTTGTCCCAAATTAGCATGGTCTGTGGTGATATAATAGGTAGGTGTGCACCTTCTTTCACGTCAAAATCTTTTCTGGTTCATTTCTTCTGTTAAGACTGTGGAGGTCAGACGTCCGTAAGGAAAAAACACGAACGCACTGGATTCTGATTGTTTGTCAATGTTTTTTGTTTTTTTCATCAGCTCGAAAAAATATCCTGAAAGTGATTCTTATGATATTGTTCCTCTTTGTCATTGGTTGACTATTCTCATCATATTAGAACAGGTATCAAAACTTTATAATAGTCATTATAGTTATCACACTTGGCCTTAACTCCATAACATCTCATCTCAGGTCATTCAAAAATGCCAGTCTCTTAATATCTTGATTAATTTGCTTGTGTACCCTTGATAATCACTAAGTAATTACTAGTAGGACACCAAAATTATTAAATGCACATTAACAGGAGGGCTTAAAAATATTTTAGTCCTTTCACAAGTATTTTTTTATTGAAGCCCTCTGGCATCTACCTAAGTACTTCTATTTGAGCTTAATTTATGAAATCATTGTTTTTTGCACTAGTGTTAGTGTCGCAGTATGATCATCTGCTAATGGAGCATGTCAACAATGATTATATTATATTAAGTGTCATGAATTAAGTCCAAACTTCTCTTTGAACAATAATTCGAAAGAGCGTGATTTTTTTAATTAGTGTTAAGTATCTGCAAAAAAGCCCTTTTCCTAAGCCAGTTTCATCCATCTTGTTACATAAATGCTAAACACGCTGGTTTTGTTTCATCCAGAACAATCTCATTCACAAAAGGAAATATTGCGTGTCAACATAATCTGTTGAGAGACCCCAATGCCCCCACCCCCACCCCCTCTGCTAATGATTTAATAGTCAGGCAATGTGGTATTTGTCATTTCCTAGTATTCAGTTGTACATTAATGGCTGAGTAATGCAGCGTGTGGACCTCTCTTCTATTTCTGCAGAGACGATGCACTGCAAAAAGCACCATCCCTCATTAAGATTTCACTGTGGTAGGTAACCCTGCCACTCATTACAGCCAGTTGCTTCCTGACAATGTTTTCTTCCCTCTTGAGGCAGAATGACAGTGTCTCTGTAGAATCTTAATGGCTGGTAAACTGCAGGACGTACATGTGTATATGGGGCTATGAAGGATATATGGAGCAAGCGCAAGGACATCAGGCAGAAACTGCACTCTGTTGTTTTTTTAATGACGAAATTTACTTAAATTGGCAGTAAAATTGTGGCACGACTACACAAACTGTTTTGTGCATTCAGTCTGTACTTGCTCTCCTTTTGTATTATTAACATGTACGGACGTCTGACTTTCACATTCCCTCGAAAAATCTATTTTTTTAATCAATAGCCATTGATTTTGGAAGACGGACTGTAGTAAATTGAGCCAGCATTCGATAAAAATGATGGCATAAACATTTAGATGAAATTATGAAGCAGTTTGTCAATCTGGTCTGATGTTGTCATCGGGAGATGGTGTCACCGGTTCACCTCAAATGCCTTGGCATCAGTGATGCCAATCATGACAAACCCAAAGAGCCTGGGACATGAGTGCCAAGGCTTCGACTGGCCCTCCCTCCCCTTCTTTCTCTCTCAGACTACCTACAGTGCAGAGTCAAACAAGTACAGCGCCTGCTAATCGATCATACCTTTGTACTGTTTTCATACAACAGATCAATACTGAGGGCAAGTAAACACTTTTGCAGATCCCCTGCTCCTGTACAAAAGCACTGTTACCCCCCATGTGAGCGCAGAGATGTCCTATATGCCAGTGCGACATGCTGGGTGTGCGATGGCCTCATTGTGTGGCTCGAACCCCAGGGGCCAGGAGGAATCAGTGAGATAAACAAAAGACTTTGGAACCCAGGTCATGTCAAGCGCAATGTCCCAGATATGCTACATTGCTAGATATGAAACACATGGTACATAATCAAGTTCAGCCACTGAAAATAAGCATAGCATTAGCAGCAGTTTGTTTGTGTTGTAAAGACAGTTCAGCCAAAAAAGAAAAATCTTTCAGCATTTACTCACCCTCGTGTTGTTCCAAAACCGTTTGACTTACTTTATTCTACTTTCTAACATTCTTCAATGTTGTTTTACCCCTTTGACTTTCATTATATGGAAAAACCTGTTGAAACATTCTTCAGATTATCTTATTGTATGTTCCACAGTGAAAAAAAAGTAATTGGGTTAAAATAAAATGGGGGTGAGTAAATGATTAAAGGCTCTTTTTGTTTTTTTTCTGGGGTGAAATTAAAATTCACTGTAAATATAATTTTCTAAATATATGTTATTGTTCGTATTGGAACAGTTCATCCATGCATTTCATTTGTTAAATATGCGTGTTTTGACCCCTTTTTAATCACAATTTCAAAATGATCTCAGAGTTTCCCATTCGTAAATAAGACTTGAGAGGCTGTTCATGTCCTACTTCTGACTAGAAAACTTATGTTTATGATCATATGAAACTCGTTTTTATGATAATTCTGATAGCAGATAAAGGCAGCATTAGAGGAGGTACATTCTCATCCTAGAAAGAATCTAATTGGACAAAAATCTGTGTAATGCAGGATGAGTCATCGACATTTTTACCCACAAGGTTTAGTTTTTCCCACAAGGACTGACATTTTGAATGTGCATTTCTGCTAAAATAAAATGTGTCAGTGTTTAAAGGGGTCATATGATAGTTCTAAAAATAACATTATTTTGTGTATTTGGTTTAATGCAATGTGTTTACGCGGTTTTAGGTTAAAAAAAAAGTAATTATTTTACAAATATTATACATTATTGTTTCCCCTCTATGCCTCCTTTCTGAAACACGTTGATTTTTACAAAGCTCATCGTTCTGAAAAGCACGGTGTGCTCTGATTGGCCAGCAATCCAGTGCATTGTGATTGGATTATGTCGGTCCTACCTTATCAATTCAAGACCCGAATCTGATCCGGAGGATGCAGATGACCAAACTGATCGATCAAATTTGCCAGTGTGACTGGACCAGAGAGTATCATATTGGTAAGTTTGCATTTGTCATCGTAGAAACGACAAAGACGTAGAAATGGTCTGTGCTCTCCCAGATGCTAGAAACAGTCCTCCGAAAACTGCACACAGAAGGGCTGTACTGTTCTGGGGTGTGTTTCCCGTACAACGATGTAACTCACTGCTTTATTACCATAGTACGTTGCATCGTTGAAGAAATCAACTAGCTAGTCTGACTGTTTTCCTGAAACCATATTGTCGCAAATCTGTTGTTCAACCACGTTGGTTAATGATGTCACGAAGGTGGTGGAGTAATAAATGATGTTTTATTAACAAAGTTCGGGAGAAGCATGTTCAGATAATTGACACAGGTGGAGAGCACTCAGCTAATCAACAATAAGATGTGTATATATACGCAGCAGTCTTTCCTCCGTTTTGTTGACAGTTTATCAGTATCCCTCCACCACCCCTTCTCCACCTTTTCTCTTTTTTTTTTTTTAGTTCTAACCACTTACATACACGGGGGGTACTCTGGGTTCGGGCCAAATTCCGAGCTCGAAGCCCTCCCCCCGGACAGCACGCCAAATATGCATTTAAATGTACTCCCTATAAATTATATGTAAGTGTGAACTCGTGAAATGCTTTTAATGAATTAATGGCTCGTTCTTACGTACTAGAGCACGTACGCACATGCACACTCTTCAAAAAAGGTGCTTTAAATCTCTTGACAAACTAAAAGACATAAATGACATTTGTAAGTATTCTAAATAAAAACATAGATTGTACCAAATGTCAGCTTGCTTATTTTGCTCAAGATAAGGATTTATTAAGTCCACACGTCATGCAAACAAGAAACTATGCTTCTAACCACAGGTCGAGAGCTGTCGTTGCAACCACACAAGTTTGCGATGCTGTTTGCGAATGTTCGTTAGAACTACGGTTTCAGGAAACACCGACTGGTTGAACTATGTTGATAACGACGGAACTTGCAACCATAGTTGGCTAACGGTGCTTTTGGGAAACGCACCCCTGGAACAGTGTTGTAACTAAAGCTTAGCCACTGTTTTCTAATTGTCCCCTCTTTTGGAAGGTCAAACAAAATAGTTTGGCTTTCGCAACAAAAAACACAGCGTCTCCACGACATGGCGGCGCCGCCGGCAACAATACTACAGCGGAAATAAAAGTCATGCCTTCTTTTTTTTGCATATAGCTACATTTGGGCGGTGTTATGAAACTCTGCCCCCACATACTGATGTAGATTTGTGGGGGCGTGTTTGAACGAAGCGTTTTAGGAAGGTGTGGTTGAGCCTTATCTTTTATGAAGAATATCTCTTTGGCTTTGTAACTCTGCAGATCTTATACATGCACAAACAGCTACATAACACACTAAATTGAAAGGAAAACAAGAAATCGCATCATATGACCCCTTTAAGAGTAGCATATACAATAAAATAAAATTCACAAAACTCAGAATTTGATTTTATTTCATCACTCAAACAGTACAATAATTAGCCTCAGTAACAATGTTATGCACTAGAATGTTAGCAACACTTTTGATGTAATAAATGTCACTCTAAAGAACTGACTGATTTAAAAAGTAGACTGAGGTAAGTAACTAATAGGTAGGATTTGTCACTTCTGATCTCAAAAGTCTTTGAATAGGGCTAAGTGTTGAAGAGGCTCATTGAAATGCAGTAGGACTAATGATAGCTCCCTCTCTTTCAGCTGAGGGTGGCAGTTTTCATGTTCCAGCCCCATGCCAAACGTGTTTTACAAGCCCTGTTCAGAGACGTCCTTGAAATGTAACACAACACAGTATATAGGACAACGTCTGCTGAGACCCTGCCACCTTTTGAGGTGCAGCAAACTGCAGGAAACAAACAAATCAGGTTTTATCTTGCCCGAGGTGTACCGTGAATGAAAATACAATGACAAAATAAAAGACTTGTTTTTTTTAAGCTTTGACATGATGTCATGAACAAGGGTCAGTCAATGTGCTGTACATTTTCATGACCCCATCATGCATCTTAATGTATTTGATAAAATATTTCATATACACTACCATTTAAAAGTTTGGGGTCAGTAAGATTTTTTAGATATTAATACTTTTATTAATACTTTTATCAAGGATGCATTAAATTGATCAAAATTATTTCTGTGATGGCAATGCTGAATCTTTAGCATGCAATGTGTACATAACAGTTGTTTTAAATTGTAATGATATTTCACAATATTACTGTTTTCACTGTATTTTTTTAATCAAATAAATACATAAATGCCTTGGTAAATACAGCATAAGAAAGAAAGAAAAATGGAAAAACACTACCTCATTTGTTCACATCACACTCTCTCACAAATTATTTGAGTGAAATTCAGTCTGTGAAAATCCAAAGACTCAGAGTGCTGATATTATTAAAGGTTTTCATACCAATTTAACTATTGAACGTTGACTGGATTTATTTCAGCCCATTCAAAACAAATTCTTGGGCTTTTTCAGCCTATAAGGCACTAAGAAATAGAAAATGGATCGGAGTGTCATTCTTTTATGTGGCAGTGTTGTATCTCCATCCCTCACTGTTTCTTTGCTTTTTCAAGCCACTTACATATTCTTTCACACAGCAGACACCTACAAAGCAAAAAAAGCTGTACATTTCAATCACAAAACCTGCATTTCATCTCCAGCTCTACAGTTTATACCTGCCAGCTGCCCTGTCTTTTTCTCCACCTCTCCTTCTATCTTCCTGCATGGTGTTTAGGCATGTGCTGTGGGCTGTCATTACTGCTGACTGTGTTTAATGCCAGTGGTGTTTTCCTCTCCCTGGTGGAAGGCTGGAATAGGGCACAGGAGTGCTGGATCTGGTGGCATGTTGTCATTACGTTTGACTCAGCTCTGTCTCCTGCCCTGCTGCTCGGGAACAAGAAAGGTCATCTCTACCTGAGGTGAACTCAAACATCAGACAGGCTCCAATATACTCAGCCATAGCTTGCTTTCCCACTTCACAGCCTGTGGCCCGAGACACGGACTGCTTAGTGTAGACTGATTGGCATTGTAATGCTGCTTTATAGTGCAGCATTAGCATTCAGGTCTCGTGAAGCTGTCATAATGACCTTGAAGCACAGCCTGACAATACAGTGAAGACAGAAATCGCAGTGGACTGAGAGGACCATTCCCATAGGTCTCTTAGTTAAGGGCAATAAAGCTCAGCGCAGACTTAATATCCTGTTGAGAGGGCAGATATTCTGGACGATTTCCATGTGGAAGGGGCAGAGGAGGGATATAAAAGAACCTGTATTTCACAACAAAAATGTGGTTTCTAGGATGTTACCAAGGTGTTTATGTGGTTGCTTGAACAAAGTCGACATTAAAGGAACACGCCACTATTTTTGAAAATAGGCTAATTTTCCAACTCCCCTAGAGTTAAACAGTTGAGTTTTACCGTTTTTGAAACCATTCAGCCGATCTCCGAGTCTGGCAGTAGCACTTTTAGCATAGCTTAGCATAGATCATTGAATCCGATTAGACCGTTAGCATCTCGCTCCAAAAAATGTCCAAATAGTTTAGATATTTTTCCTATTTAAAACTCAACTCTTACATTGTGTACTAAGGCAACTTTGTCAAAACAATCCCCATTCGCATGTCAAGCCAGAAGTTGGTGATGTCACATTATTGTTTTGGCTGTCAAGTACTACATCTTTATATAAATACTCACATATTTATACGATTTTATAGAACATTATCAATTTATATTATTCAAATCAGTTAAAGCAGAGGTCTTCAACCATGCTCCTGGGGACCCACTGTCCTGCAGAGTTTAGCTCCAACTCTAATCAAAGACAGGTGAAGCTAATCAAGATCTTCAGGATCACTTGTTGAAAATACACAGGCAGGTGTGCTGAAGCAGGTTGGAAATAAACTTTGCAGGACAGTGGGTCCCCAGGAGCAGGGTTGAAGACCTCTGAGTTAAATGATTGTTTTAGGCTGCATTACCTAGGTCAGCCGGAACCGGGAACACTTCCCATAACAACTGATGCACTCGTTATATCATAAAAATAATGGCATCTACGCTAATATTAGTCTCTCTGTTTATCCGGAGGTTTACTGTTGTCAGCCGGATCCGGGCCATATCCAGATCAGATGGTGGACCTGCACATAGACGTGACAAACACTGCACCAAAGTGTCAGCAGAGACCACATCAACTAGACTCTCCCTGTGATGGCCTCATCGACATCAACAAGCCCGTCTCCTGCGTGATGACTCCGATCTTCAGTGGAACAGGACAAATATTCTGAATATTCCGATCTAATATGACTTCTGGTTTGTAATGTTGCCTGAATCATAATCATACACTGTTTGTTCATTGGCAAGAGGAGAACTGGCACCCCGACCGAGCCTGGTTTCTCCCAAGGTTTTTTTCTCCATTGTCACCTGATGGAGTTTGGGTTCCTTGCCAGCGTCGCCCCTGTTGCCTTAGGCTTTTGGTCTGGTCAGTCGGGGACACTAAATATTTAACTATATTACTTTCTATTAAATTCTGTTGCATTATTTTCCTGTTACCATTGTGAAGCTGCTTTGAAACAATCTACATTGTAAAAAGTGCTATATAAATAAAGGTGACTTGACTTGACATGCCTACAGATTGAACACGTAATACACATGTGCATGACGTCACCGTTTTCACAAATGCGTATTTTTGTAGTTTACACAGATACGATACCAATATAGTTTTCAAAAACCTGCACTTTGAAACCCGTTTTCAAACGTTTGCACTTTCAGCCCACCAAAATGGGCTGTGTAAATGAACGGCCAAAATTGATTTGCCCTACCTGTTTCCTTCCTAGTTTCCAGTGTATTTATATATAGCCCTCAGTTTGTGTTCTTAATTGTCTGTTCTCGTCTGTGTATCCACCCTCTTCCTGACGAGCTTACCGCGTTTTGAATTATGGGAAGCCTGTCCAGTTTGGTGAACTTCCACTCAAAAAGACTGAAATAAATAATTACAAATAATAAGGTTGTGTTAATAATAATCCTAATTAGCCAGTTTGACTAAATGAGCTGTCAATTTCCGTTTATGTTTTATTCTTAGACGTCAGAAGAATAACGTAACACTTGGTATTTAATGTGATATGGTATCACAAGAATATCTGTGGCAAGAGCTCTTTTCAGTCTGCTGCGTTTTTTCCCTATTGATTATTTTCTTTTTTTCCCCCTTTGTATTCCGCTGTAACAGCATGAAAAAAGACAACATACTGCGCACTTGTGGTCTGCCCTCCTGATTTACTTTATGATATATCCCATGAATAATTCACTGGAATTCAATCTCTCGTTTTTATCCCCAAATCCTCACGTATCTTTCCAGGTTTGTTTTCATACATGTGCTTTAAAATGTAATTGTCCCCTTGTCATGATTCCAGCCAGTGTCTTGTGAAAATTTTGTTATTTCCTGTCTTGTCATGTTTTGTAGTTTATCATGTTGATTAGTTCTCTCAGGTGTTTTCCATTTAGCCACTCCCTCTTGTTAACCTTGTTTCCCTGTGTGTATATACACCTCAGTGCTTCAGTTGTTGTTTGTTGTTCTCCTGTATGCGTGTTCCTGTTGTTACCCTCCTGCCTGCTTCTGTATACCTTTGTTTTTGGATTTACTTTGGATGTTGTTTTGTTATTAAATTGGTTATGCTTCATTTGGATTCTCATCTCTCCTCAGCCCTGCTCACACGTAACATATTATTACTCAATGCTAACGTTGAAAATTTGATTAAGGCAATGTATGTTAATCTAGACTAAAACTACAGTGATATTTAACCTGTCCGTAATCTTGCTGTGGAAAGAATCAAGCAAGAGTTATTCATGTTGTAGTAATTTGTTAATGCTTTTACACTTTTATTTTTCCTTTTAATGTTCGATGGTTGAAGGGAATAATATTGCTTCATCATACCATTTAAAAAAAAAAAAATGCTTTTTGTTAACCATCGCCCTGGAGCCGATGCCCTAATGTGAGTCTGACCTGGGGTGTGAGCCAGCAACTACGTGACAGGGAATCCTGGTGGACTGGAACACAGAGGTACTGCCTCCCACCCTAAAGTAACTACCTTTATCATTACTGCTGGTTCGCTCCAGCATTGAGACTGTATCGTCGTCCTGTATAGACATTGAATTGTCGCCATTGATCCTGTCCAGCCTCACTCTCCCACCTGCAGAACTCAGCCAGTCCTTCGGCCCCACCTCAGCTGTGGTCCTGTAGCCCTTCATCTCCCCCCCTTGACACCTCGCTGCTTCGAGAAGCCACAGGCTGTGCAGTCACCAGCTTCACCTAAGCGAGAGGATCCTTCGGCTCTGCCTCTGGCCACTGATCCCTTGGCTCCACCAGAGACCCTCGTCCTTGCGGCTACACCAGGCTACCTTGTTCCTCCGGCTTCACTTCCTTCGGTCAGCCATTACCCTACCTGTACCGTGGACTTACGAGCCATCTGCTGCGCTCTGTCTCTCCACCCCTTCGGCTTCAGTGGGCTCCGTCCTCCCTTTGGTCCCGGCTGCGCTCTGGGTCACCACCTGGCCACACCTCCCATCATCTCTTCCATGACTTCTTCCTCCATCATCACCTCCTTGGTCTGTTATGTCTGCTCTCACCAGCCCTTAACCAGCTCCTTTCACCAGCCCCTTGTCCCCCCTTTGTTGGTTGTTGTTTTTGCACACTGTTATGCTGTTGTGGATTATCTGAGTTTATTTTATTAATAAAGACATTCGTATTGAACCCTCTTATGACTCTTCATCTTTGGACTCTTTAACTTCACAGAGACAACAGTAAAAATAAAACCGAATTACTTATGAGTAATAACTTGGCAAAATCAATTATTTAGTGCATGATCAAATATATTATACAGTAAGTGCTAGAATCTTGCTTTATTCTAGTATTTTTTTGTACTGAAGTGTTGGGGCCTTCTGCAAAGGCTGTTTGTTATTTCTGGAAGTTATAGTTTAGAAGGTTTTGCAGCACTTCTTGTAAGGCAGCAGGTGAGAGATGCAAGCAAGATGTGAGGGGTCTCTGATGATCTTGTCTGTCTGAATCCTGGATCTTGATTCATACAGGTCCCAATGATTTTCTCATCTGAGTGCACAATGTGCAAGATTCTGCTCCGATCACGTGCTGTGAACTTTTCAACTTGTGTATTCTTTTGGTGGTGAAATCTGTAAGCCACTTGCAGGTAACATCAGGGACTGTCAACTGAGCTTTGGCCAGTAAAGCTCTGGTATTATGTTGTTAAATGCAGAGCTTAGAAAGGACCACTAATTAAAAACAACCCCTTGAGAGGCATTTTTGAAGGCCTTCAAAAGAAGTGCAATGGCTAAAAATGTGCCCTCATGAGGGGCTCTACTCTGCAAAAGGGCTCTTTTTTTTGGAACTCTACACTAGTGGTTATCAGCCTTTTTGACTTCATGGAACCCCATTGATCAGTATCCCTGTTCTCTGTTTCCAGTATTTCTGCTGTAATTATGACAAAGCTGTTTTCAAACTTTTTATTGATGTGTTAAATGGATGGATGTGGTTAATTAATTTAATATATTACATTAACCATGATTGTGATTCCAGAAGCTATATTCTGTATCCTAGAACTGTTAGAAGTTCTTTAATAATAGTAAATTAGGAAAAATAATTGAAAAAGTAATTTAGATTATTTGATCATTATAATACGTAAATAATATTTTATAAATTTAATTTAAATGGAACTCAAAACCAAACATCACTGCTGCTTTATTTTGAATATCAGTGTCACCTTGATGTAGCAGCAACATTGAAGTTTATAGCTATTTAAATTTGACAGCTACAACTTTTACATTAAATATAGCTCTTTTTTAAACTAATTAGATTATTTGTATTTATTTTTTTTTTATTTTTTTGCTGTGTTGATAGAAACAAAAAGCAAAAATGAAAATATGTAAATATTGTCATATACTTTCCTTTGAAGGTCCTTGCATGTATTTCAAGTTCTCAAAGAGCAAAACAATATGTGATCCTGGACCACAAAAGCAGTCATAAGGGTACATTTTTTTTTAGTTTACAATATTTGGCCGAGATACAACTATTTGAAAATCTGAGGGTGCAAAAAAATCTAAATATTGAGAAAATCGCCTTTAAAGTCGTCCAAATGAAGTCCTCAGCAATGCATATTACTAATAACAATAATTTTTTTTATATATTTATGGTAGGGAATTTACAAAATACACTCACCTAAAGGATTATTAGGAACACCATACTAATACTGTGTTTGACCCCCTTTCGCCTTCAGAACTGCCTTAATTCTACGTGGCATTGATTCAACAAGGTGCTGAAAGCATTCTTTAGAAATGTTGGCCCATATTGATAGGATAGCATCTTGCAGTTGATGGAGATTTGTGGGATGCACATCCAGGGCACGACGCTCCCGTTCCACCACATCCCAAAGATGCTCTATTGGGTTGAGATCTGGTGACTGTGGGGGCCATTTTAGTACAGTGAACTCATTGTCATGTTCAAGAAACCAATTTGAAATGATTCGAGCTTTGTGACATGGTGCATTATCCTGCTGGAAGTAGCCATCAGAGAATGGGTACATGGTGGTCATAAAGGGATGGACATGGTCAGAAACAATGCTCAGGTAGGCCATGGCATTTAAACAATGCCCAATTGGCACTAAGGGGCCTAAAGTGTGCCAAGAAAACATCCCCCACACCATTACACCATCACCACCAGCCTGCACAGTGGTAACAAGGCATGATGGATCCATGTTCTCATTCTGTTTACGCCAAATTCTGACTCTACCATCTGAATGTCTCAACAGAAATCGAGACTCATCAGACCAGGCAACATTTTTCCAGTCTTCAACTGTCCAATTTTGATGAGCTTGTGCAAATTGTAGCCTCTTTTTCCTATTTGTAGTGGAGATAAGTGGTACCTGGTGGGGTCTTCTGCTGTTGTAGCCCAGCCGCCTCAAGGTTGTGCGTGTTGTGGCTTCACAAATGCTTTGCTGCATACCTCGGTTGTAACGAGTGGTTATTTCAGTCAAAGTTTCCTCTGACCTCTACCATCAACAAGGCATTTTTCGCCCCCAGGACTGCCGCATACTGGATGTTTTTCCCTTTTCACACCATTCTTTGTAAACCCTAGAAATGGTTGTGAGTGAAAATCCCAGTAACTGAGCAGATTGTGAAATCCGGTCCGTCTGGCACCAACAACCATGCCACGCTCAAAATTGCTTTCTCAATTTTTTGCAAAATTGCAAAATCACCTTTCTTTCCCATTCTGACATTCAGTTTGGAGTTCAGGAGATTGTTTTGACCAGGACCACACCCCTAAATGCATTGAATCAACTGCCATATGATTGGTTGATTAGATAATTGCATTAATGAGAAATTGAACAGGTGTTCCTAATAATCCTTTAGGTGAGTGTATCTTCATGTAATCTTTACTTAATATCCTAATGATTTTTGGCATTAAAAGAAAAATCGATAATTTTGACCCATACAATTAATTTAGCTATTGCCACAAATATACCCTTATGACTGGTTTTGTGACACAGAGTTAGAAGGAGACCTTATATAGAAACAAAGTTTTTTCCTTCGACAATATGGTCTTTTATTCCTCATACAACTTTGAAAGATAAGTATCTTAAAACTGTGGATATTTGAAAGGTTTTAGCAAAGACTACATGGGGAGCAGAAAGATATTTTCCAAATTGTCAAAAATGGAAATTGCGTGTAGCGTATAGTTCTACCTAGAAGACTCCAATGTCACGTCATTCACTAATTATCTATCTAGCCAATCATTATTCATCTTCTGTAATATATAAATTCTGTTCCCACCCATTACTAAGTTCGCAGATACTGACGCCGGCGTTCACCCCCATCCTCCTCACTACCACCAGGTCGGTCCCTGCCCATACATCAGAGGCTTGCAGTTCCTGCCTGCCTTCATCTTCAGGCAGGAACTGCAAGCATCCGCTACCCTCCGGATTCAGACTATGGACCTATGGACTGTGGTTCTACACCAAAGAATTTTATCATTTCATCTAGTCGATACTCATTGTATACAAACTGTAAATAAATCTTATTCTTGCCTCCTGAGTCTTTCAGTTAGAAATTGTGGGTATGGGTAGCCGGACATTGCGGAATCCCAGGAAACCACCAAAACACCACTGCTAAAGAACTTTCCACAGATATTAAAAAGATATTCCATACCACTCTCAGATTTTACTACCATGTAACAAATGGCTAAATGAACGGGATCAGTGTACAAACAATACGCTTTATGAAATGATCTCCACTGTGGGTAAAAGTCACATCTTAATTTTCAATAATCGCATAAATGATGCCAAATAGGAGTTTACAGAATCACACATGGCAAACAATGGCAGTGACATTTTAAGATATGCCAGTGCAAGTTGCTTTCTCAAACATGCATTTAGTGTGGGACTAGGCTTAAGCCTTGCCTGTGAAACCAGGGGGAAATTACTTTCAAAGAAATGCATATTGTTTTTTTAAATTGCTCTTTCATAGTATTTCAACTTGTTACTTACCATGAAAATAGCAAAGAAAGCTGGCTTGGCATTAAAACACCAACCAACCAACCAACCAACCTTGGGATGAGAGCAACCGAACATTTTAAAATCCCCTGAAAATCCCTCAGTTGTCAAATGAATCACGAGGCCACTTATGTGGTTATAAATGGTTATGATTAGAATTACTTCCTTGAAGTGTTCATGTCATGCCATGGAATCTTACCTCATTCCTCCTTCTCCATTCCCTGCTGAGGTGATGTGGGTGCATGCACACACCGTTAGCATGCTGATTTCACACATCTACTTCATTTGCACCGACAATAGTTTACGCTGCACATTACAACACACACACACACACACACACACACACACACACACACACACACACACACACACACACACACACACACACACACCTGAGTTGTCTTTTTTCCCCCTTTCATTTGTTTTGTTAATACTTACCTGTGTCCAGTGTTTGTTAGCGTCTGTGGAGTCGGAGTGCGTCTCAATCAGCTCCCGAGCTTGTGAATCAATATCGTGTACACAAATCCAGGCACTGGTAAGGACCCTGGTTCACTACTCATTAGGACAGTGATTATTCAATTTCCAGTGACATGACTATGTATGACATTAAAGTACAACATTGTAGAATGTCAGTGCTGGTATTAATCAACAGCTGGCATGACTTATAGCTGAATATAAAATATACATGTTAGTTAGATGTGTCTACCTGTCTAGCGATATGTTTATAGTGACATTTAATGAAAATGGTTTGTCTTTTCGAATCTTATATCGTGTGTCATTATATGAGTTGGCTTGTGTGCTTTATATTTCGAGCTTCAGAAATGTGATGTAATTTACGGTAAGGGAGTATGATTTTTGCAGTGCATTGTGGGATTTTTCAGGGAGCGAACATTCCAGTGCTCTGGAAGGATTTTGCAATTGCAGAGGTGGGTAGATTACTTACAAATTGTAATTGGTTACTGATTCCAAATTGCATTACAAAAATTGTAGTTAGTAACGTAAACCATTACATTAAGGTAATATAATCTACTACTACTTTTGATTAATTTTAGATTACTTTTGACCTAACTAGTTTTACATTTTTATTTCTTTGTTACTTTTATATATAGCTTTGATTATTTTCTTACTGGGACTATCACCTCTCGACCAAGGTAAATAAAACATCACTTTACACCTTAAAGGGATAGTTCACCCAAAAATGAAAATTACCCCATGATTTACTCACCCTCAAATCATCCTAAGTGTATATGACATTCAGACGAATAAAATTAAGTTATATTAAAAAAGACTTCATAAAGTAAATTATCTAGCTTCTGGCCGATTGCCTTCCGTATTCAACTTACAGAAAAAGTGTAGCGCCTCCCGCAGTTCAAAATGCTTACGCTACGTCTGACAACATTGCACACCAGTTACGCTCGTCAGACATAGCGTAAGCATTTTGAACTGCGGGAGGTGCTACACTTTTTCCGTAAGTTGAACACGGAAGGCGATCAGCCAGAAGCTAGATAATTACTTTATAAGTAATTTATTTTATTTCGTTTTAAATATGGATATTTTTCTTACACAAACGTATCGATTCGCTTCAGAAGACCTTTATTTGCTTCTCACCCTCTGTCATTAGGACAATTGAGAAACCAGTTTTCACCAGTTTTGTCTTCTCTTTTGACAAAAGTCAGGGCTCTCATAAATGTTCATCATTGCTTCTACAGTTGTATCTGAATCTTATCTGCTGTAAAATAATATACACTAAGAGCAAGATTATTTTACTGAGATTGCCATGTTATTAATGTATTGATTTCAGCAAAAAAAAAAAAAAAAAAGTAAAAAACAAATTCTATTTAAAGAAATCTTCTAAATCTTTCTCAGCGGAGGTGTTAAATGTGGCTGCTGATAAAGATCGCCCAGGACAGACTGTGGAGGAAATTTGATTTGAAACTGATTGTGGTGAAGGCTGTAGTTATGTTATTCATACAGGAATAGTAACTTGCACATCCAAACGTGTGCACACACATCATAATACACCCCCTTAAGCAAGCCTGTATATGTGACATTCTTCCAATCAAACAGCTTTCATACAGCTGATGTCACATATACAGAGGCAAATGTAATCATCCCATTACATTCTGTATAATTAAGACAATATGAATGCAAAGTCTTGAATTTAGCACATTCAAAGACTCCATAGAGGTTTGACATTTTTTACAAACAACGTACAGATATAATCACTGTAATTATGTAAAAAAAAAAAAAAGAAAGAGGAATTAATAGTATTTCCTAAGCATTGATCTGCAGTGTAATTAACATGTTTTCTTTTTCATTTTACCCTAACCTTAAAAAGTACAAGGGGTTACATATACTATATGTCCTCCATACAATTATTTCTGTGGAATAATTGGTCACTCACACATAATTACTTGAGCATTGATCATTTTAAGTTAATAGAACATATACAGAACCATTTCACTTCCTCCGAGATGCCTCTCTCAACTTATGCAACTTCCCACATACTATATGTGATTTGCTGTTCACAACCTTGTCACGTTTTGAGTTTATTTGCTAATCTTCTAGTATTGTGTTAGCTGTGTAGTTATTACTATTAGCTGTGAAGTTATTTCTAATTCTATGTAATTTCTTCTATGATATCATCTTCTGTTTGTGAATTTAAATAAAACTTCTGTGGATTTGGATTCCTGCTTCCAGTGAGTGTTTGAACTGTACAGCATTACAGAATACTGGAACCTATCAAAGACACAAGGAAGAACCCAACAAGGACTCAAAGATGGACTTGCCAGCAATCTAATTACTTTGTTTAGAATAGAAAGAATGAATCCTTGAGGACCGCACAAGGGATATGCTAATGTTGTTTCCCGGACGCTCATTAAGAGTTTTTTTTTATTTATTTTTTTATCATGCCTGCCTTAATGAGAAGACGAGGGCATGCCTGCTCATTGATGGTCCTCGGGGGACTATTGCAGACTGGGTGCTGGCCACTTGTGAACCCCAGTTCACCGTTGGCATAGCGGATGAGACCAACGGCAGCCCCACTCCCCCTGACTCAGCACAGAAGCAAAGTTCCACAATCCGATCCTCATGCCCTAAATCTGTTTCAGAGAAAATAATTCCAGAGTCTGTTCCAGTGAGTAAAATTCTTGAGTCCGTTCAATTGAGTGAAATTCCTGAGTCTGTTCCAGTGAGAGAAATTCCCCAGTCCGTTCCAATGTGAGAAATTCTTGAGTTGTTTCAGAGAGTGAAAATCCCAGAATCCGCTCCAGCATGTTCTCCAGAGTCTGCCTCAGCCAGTGATGGCTCCAGCCCCTGAGTTCAGTTCAGAGTCCGCTCTAGCCCATGAGCCTGCTCCAGAGTCTGCTCCAGCTCATGAGCCCACTCCAGCCGGAGTACGATCCTACCAGGCTTCCTGTGCCGCCTAAGCCACCATGGCCACCCCCTTCTCCAGCCCTTTTTCAGCCACCTGGGTGCCCACCTTCCCTCCCCTATTGGACTTTTTACAGCGCAAGGACTTGCCTTCCGGAAGGAGGGCATATTGTCACGTTTTGAGTTTCTTTGTTACTCTTCTAGTCTTATGTTAGCTGTGTATATGTTATTTCTCCTACGATACCCTCTTCTTTTGTTTGTGAATTTAAATAAATCTTCTGTGGATTTGGATTCCTGCTTCCAGTGAATATTTGAACTACACACTATACAGCATGGCAAACCTGAATTATAGAGCTTTTATTTGCTGTTTAACTACTAGACGTAAACCCCTGACACAAAGTCATCATGTCACCAGTCCACAGCAGACAGGTCACATCATCTGTGATTTTAAAGAGGACACTGCGTTCGCACCCTTTCAACCTGACTAAAAAAAAAAAATCCTTCTGCAGCATCCTGGAGAAGGTCTTGTGAAGTCCATGGACTGTAATGAATTATTAATGGAATAAATCTCCAACAGAAGGACAAGAAAAAGACAAATGTCGCTTGGCATGAGTAGCAAGGAAATGAATATAGTCTCAAGGCTAAGCAGGTAGACAAAGGCAAGATATATCAGTGAAATAGCAGGACAGACTTATAGGAAGGCAGCACTGTTCTCCACATATTTCAGTCCCACTGAGAAAAGCGTATAACCACGTCATTACCGTGCTGATGCAGTGACTGTGGGCTGTACACTATATTCTGATGAACACAAATTTAATAAAGAGTTTGGGAAGTTCATGTGAATAAGACTGCAGAGCATATTTGGTGTAATAAAACATGGTGTGATGAGGTTGAGGTTTTGCAAATATAAAAAATTGCCATGCCCAAATGCAACATCTGAAAAATGCCTCACAATTTTTTCTTTTAATAATAATAATAATAATAATAATAATAATAAAACAAAAAAAAAAAAAAACAAAAATAGGCAGGGGTCATTACAGAAGAAATGAAGAGTATTAGTCAAAACAGTCTTATCTGTTTCTTTTCGCCCCCAAGGCCATTGTGACAGGCTCAAAGACAGATAGTCATGAATGAGCTGTCTGTCATCTGTAAATAAGGCCTGTGCATGAGAAAGAGAGAGATGTTTGGATGAAGATCTTGTCGTAATGAGGGGAGTGATTGCTTTCTGACTGATGTCTGTCAGAATTGAGTTGAAAAAAGCAATCAGCAGATGACACACTTCATTTTTTTAAATTCTAAGAAGTGAGAAGTGAGACGGTGCTTGATAGTGCTAGATTTTCCCTCTCTCTTTCTCTTTGTCTGTCCTGATTCATTTATGGCTGGTGATGTAATACACATGACATATTAAAAAACAAAATGCCATTAAAAGAGTATAAGCGGCAAATGTTTCCTCAACTAGGCACTTGTTCAAAACAATTAAAACACACTTTTACTTAATTTCTTCACTAACAATGTTGTCTAATCACAGGAGAATGCTTCAGTATTCTGAAAGTCAGGAAAATGCACAATGCAGTGCAGTGTTGGGTGTAACTATAGTTACTAAGTAATTAGTTACTGTAATTTAATTACTTTTCCCATGAAAAAGTAAAGTAAAATAATTACTCTTATTTTTTGTGTAATTTAATTACAGTTACTTCACAAGTAATTGAACTAAATACTGTGTATAGACTTTAGAACATCTCGGTTACGTATGTAACCCTCGTTCCCTGAGGAGGGAATGGAGACGTAACGTCAGTGACTGACGAATGGGGGTTTCGCTTAGAAGCCTATCATCTTCGAGATCTTAGAAAACGGCCAATGGCAGTGCCAATGCCATGGGCATGCAGAATTTGCATGTATAACTCCGCCCCACCGCGTGGGTATATAAGGAAGTACGCTGGCACATCGGATTTTGTTTACCTGCTGAGGAGCCAAGACTGAACTCCGGTGTTCCAGCGGTACAGCGGAAGTGGCAGAGGGACGTTACGTCGCCATTCCCTCCTCAGGGAACGAGGGTTACATACGTAACCGAGACGTTCCCTTTCGTTCAGTCACTCCGAGTAACGTCAGTGACTGACGAATGGGGCTCCCAATGTAATCACGCCACTCGGCTGTCTTCCAGTGCCCTGCGTAAGTGCGAGCTCCCTGTCGTACGACTAGTATGGAGGAAGGACTTATCACAGGAATACCAAGGTACACTGGGAAGCATAATCCAGGTGGAACATGCGCCAAGATGCCTACCCATAGGGAGGACTTAGTAATACACATATGACCCGCTAAGGGCTGCATACGGAAATCTCTGGGGAACCAGCCGAAGGTGGACTTTTAACCCCAGGGTGGCAAGGTTGCCAAGGGAAAACACCTGCTCGAGGAGGCTTACGGTGGAAATACACATGTGGTGGTCGCCCCTGAGGGGGAACCATGCACACAGAGGCACCTGGCCTGACACGAAGGTCTGGGCGAGTGGGCAGACTTACTGGTGTCGGCGTCGACAGTGCTGGAGGAGCTCAGGGCTTCCGGGAAGCTCACCCCAGAAAAAGATTGCGCGTATCCAGTCCGTGGAGTGGAATGGCGAGCAAATGAAGACACCTGAGCTTAATCCATTACTGGCCACAAGTAGAGGCGAGTACATAGTCGGAAACAGACTCCACTCGGAGATTGTAAAATCTGGCGAATGTGTTAGATGTCGCCCAGCCTGCAGCTCTATAGCTGTCTGTTAGCAAAGCACTATGTGCTAAAGCCCAAGAGGAGGCCACACTCCGGGTAGAGTGGGCCCTGACCCCAAGGGGGCATGGACGCCCCTGCATCTGGTAAGCCAAAACAATGGCGTCCACTATTCAGTGAACCTGCAAGCGCTGACCTTGGAGGAGGCAGACCCAGCCATGGCACTGTTCTGTACCGGACAGAACAGTGCCATGGCTGGGTCTGCCTCCTCCAAGGTCAGCGCTTGCAGGTTCACCACCTGGTCTCTGAACGGTGTGGTGGGAACCTTGGGCACATATCCAGGCCGGGGTCTCAGAATCACGTGAGAGTTGGCCGGCCCGAATTCCAGGCATGCTTCATCAACTGAAAATGCCTGCAGGTCCCCTACCCTCTTGATGGAGGCCAAAGCGATCAGGAGTGCTGTCTTTAGCAGAGCCTCTGCAGAGCATCTAAAACTACTGAGAGGTCCCAAGAGGGTACGAGGGGAGCGCAAGGAGGATGTGGTCTCCTGGCACCCATCAGGAACCTGATGACCAGGTCGTGCTGACTTACCTTTTTGTTCTCCAAGAGGTCGTGGTGGGCAGATATGGTGGCCACGTATAGGCAGGGTTCCACTCCAACCCGAGACTCGCAGCTACCCAGGCAAGCATGGCTGTCAGCTCTGGGTCCGACTCGGACAATGCTGGAACCCCCGAAGGCGGCAGCACAGTCGAATCATCATCCTCAGAGGACTCTAGCCCACCTTGTGATGTGGCGACCGACATCTCTTCGTCCTCTGTGTCACCAAACGAAACACACAGGAGAGCAGGAGCCGCCCCCGGTGTTGCCATCTGAGTGCATGGCGGGAGCGGTGCATTAGAGGGGGGTGTGGGCCGAGGCATGAGCGTCTGAGCTTTATTCCACACCGTCACCCTCAGATCACCCTGGCCACCAGCCAAAGTGCAGCCTCGCGTGGAGACCACAGATTGGGGTGTGGCAGAGGGGACTCTCGCTCCCCTCTGCCTCTGAGTTCATTGAGTCTCGACTGCAGCACCGAGATGGTAATGTTCCCGCAGTGAGAACATGACTCATCCACAAATGCTGCCTGAGCGTGATGCAAGCCCAAACACGTCAGACAGTGGATTGTGCCCATCAGAGGGCGGGAGAGACCGGCTGCACCCAGAAGCACACGGGCGAGACATCCTGAAAAGGACGTGCCACATGTAAGCTCTTTTGTGAGAGGAAACCTCGCAGTCGATGCCGAAGTGCCCAGGGAAACACACACCAGCTGTATGCAGACCACTGCACAGATCAGCAGGCAGGAAGTATGCGATCGCTGGAACGCGCCGTAACACCAACACAACTGGAAAGCTGCTCGTCTCGAAGAAGCTGACAATCTAACTCAGAAGGCTTTGTGGAGTGAAGAGTAGGTACCCTTGGCTCCGAAGCAGAAACATAATGCAATGTGCCAGCGTACTTCCTTATATACCCACGCGGTGGGGCAAGGTTACGCATGCAAATTCCGCATGCCCATGGCATTGGCACTGCCATTGGGCGTTTTCTAAGATCTTGAAGATGATAGGCATCTAGGCGAAACCCCCATTCGTCAGTCATTGACGTTACTTGGAGTGACTGAACGAAAGGGAACAATTATATATAATACAATAGTGGAATTAACATAATGTCTTGTCACTTTAAAATGCATGTTTTTATCTATCCTTCTCATATTTGTAATACTTTGGTCAGTTAATACGAAATTTATGTACTTTTATATTATGTATTTGAATTAATTAAAAGAGCCGTTTCATGTCTATCCTTGAATCGCCTTGAAGGCTGATATAAATTTAGAAAGTAATTAGTAGTAAGTAAGATAAAGTAATTTGTACAGTAATCTAATTACACTATTGAAGATGTAATTAGTAACTAGTAATTAATTACTTTTTACAGTAACTTACCCAACACATGCTGCAATGTAATTTCCATCTCAAAAGATGCATGCTAGAAATGGCATTTTTAACTTTTGGATTAAATTTACAATGACTCATTTGTCTTGCTCTGGCTAGAATACACAGTTAAATATTTTGGTGATATATACCTTTATTTTTGGTCTCATATTTAATATCAAGCTCTTCACTGACACTGTTGTCTTATTGGTAAACAAGTAAACTAACCTTTGAAAACTGTTAGTTAGGGGCCACAACATTGAGACAGTCATACTTTTTGAAAATGTATTTTTATGATAGATTTTCTGACCTTGTCTGGGTCTGAGAAAAGGAGTAAACAATTTATACGTATGGACATTTGCCTTTAAATAAATGATGAAGCCATGATAGTTTCCCCAAACAGTTTTAATGGGACCTTCATATAAAATAAATAAATAAATAAATAACAGCAACAACAAATATAAATCTGTTAAATAAATGCAACATATTATGTCTTGACACAAAATTCTTTTATTTTGAACTTTCTATTCATCAAAGAATCCTGAACATTTTTTTTTTTAAATAACAAAATATTTTCAACATTGTTGATAATAAAAAAATGTTTATTGATCAGCACTTCAGCATATTAGAATGATTTCTGAAAGATTTCTAACGATATCCGCTGTAAATTCACCATCGCAGGAATAAATTACAATTTATAGTATATCCAAATAAAACATTTAGTTCTTTTTGATGTGCAATATTTGCAATATTACTGTAGGTATTAATATATTTACTGTATTTTTGCTTTTAAAAAGAAAATAATAATACTGCCTTGGAGAGCATAAGAGTGCAGTGTATGTGTTAGGATAGTAGGTTAGATTAATGGTTAGGGTTATATCTAGGGGCAAAGTCCAGATGATGTCACTCACCTGCAGGGCCATAACCGCATTGAAGGGGATGTGGGTTTTATCAATACTGTTGCTATACATTCTTCATTTGGTCATCCCAAATCTTGAATAATGTACACATTAGTAAAACATACATATACACGTCCGTCCATCTGTCAATCTAACACAATGAGAACCACAATTTAATCGACACATCATGCCAATTGTAAACAATTTCTTTTAAACGCACTACTCTGGTGAGAGTAGCGCCATGCTGTATATGAGGACGACTAACTAGGCAGCACACACACACACACACACACACACACACACACACACACACACACACACACACACACACACACACACACACACACACACACACACACACACACACACACACACACACACACACACACACACACACACACACCCTTGAGTCTGCCCTTCCAATCAACTCAAAACTAGCCCCAAAACTGCAGAACAAAGACAGGTGAAAGTGACAAACTTCCATCAATACACAGCCAGAGAAACGCGACAGAGAATATGAAGGCTTCATATGGCCTCCTGGGAAGTCCCACCTCAGAGCAGAAATCCATTTTCACAAATGCCCACATGCCCCAGTGGATCTCCTGCAGGAAAAGCAGGATATGAAATTGATGTCTGGAATGGTTTTGCTTGATCCCTTTAACGCAGATGTGGGAGTCTCACAAGATTCTATTTTTATCCTGTCATTTTTCATGGAAAATACACCATCTATTCTAAACAGCCAGATTATATTTAGCCCAAAGTAGGGAAGGTAATTCTTCTCCTTGATGTAGAAAATTTAATTCAATTTTTTTATTTCACACTTTATGTATACTGACTGTAGCAAAACCACAAATGAAAGTAATATGTTTGGATCTAAGTTCACTTTATGTACATCAGTGTTATTTGCGATATTAAAGTTATGTCCATGTAGTTTTTTTTTTTCAGTTTTAATTTCAAGTTTTAATTAATTTGAAAAATTGGTTCAATCAGGACATTTAAGTAGCTTTTATAAACGTGCCTTAGAAAAAAAAAAAAAAACTGGCACTGACATATTTTAAGATGGATGTATGACGTATGAGTATTTCTGTGCCAAATACACTCGAAACAAGTTTCGGGAAGTTTTTTTTCGAGTATGGCCCTGTATGAAGTCATAAAGGGCAGAATTCCTTGTATGGGCACTTCTCCTGGATGAGCACATCAACCAGAGCGAAAGCAATAGCACGCCCATCAATGAGCTTCATTCGGGTTACGGAAGCTGTCGGCAGTGCTGTCATTTAGTTTTTAGGCCACAAAATCAACAATGTCACTAAAGAAGTGTGTTTTTGATTGTGAGGGAACGTCTCAGTTACTACTGTAACCTTAGTTCCCTGAATAGGGAACGCAATGCTGCGTCACCGCTTTGGGAACGCCTCGGCGTAATTGTGTCGTGAAGCACGTGTGTAATCAGTCCAATGGAAAGACAGAATGTCATAGGCGGGTTACATCATAGACCAGGAAGGTACAAAGCATACTGGCAAACAAACACCGCTAGCTTCTAAGAAAGGCTGAAGCAAGATGCTTGCGAGCATGTGGGGAGTATGGCAGGGTGGCAGGGGTGGCGCCTATTCAGGCGTCTTACAGTTCCCCACGCGCCCATATTCAAGGAAGTTGAAGGTTATTCAGTTGAATACCCACAGTATAACGAAATGAAGTTTGGAGCCGGATGCCCGTCTGTGAAATTGTCTGGGCAAGCACCCGAGCCTCTGGAGTAACATCAATGTCTAGCTTGTAGGAACAGACAAAGGTGTGCGGTGAGGTAACATCCTGTCGCATCAAAAATATCATGCAGGGAGGCACCTGCCAAAAGTGCCTACAAGGCAGCCATACTCCTAGTTGAGTGGGCACGGACAGCCAGGGGAGAAGGCTGCCTGGCCGCCACATAAGCAAGTGAGATAGCCTCGACCACCCACTTGTTCATACTCTGTTTGAAGTCGGACCCCCTCTCGAGGGTGGCCTGTAACAGATGAACAATTGTTCTAATCTCCTCGCCAAGATGGCCCTGAAGACATAAGCATCTGATACACGAACAGGCAAGCAGAAGTTTCCCGGTCTGACATCAGAAGGAGGAGGACAAAGGCCTGAAGTACTAAGGGTCTCACAGGATAGTGGGAACCTACGGAACATAACCCGGCCTACTCATAGACCGGGAGTACAAACCCGATTCCAGAAAAGTTGGGACACTGTACAAATTGTGAATAAAAAAGCAATGCAATAATTTACAAATCTCATAAATGTATATTTTATTCACAATAGAATATAGATAACATATCAAATGTTGAAAGTGAGACATTTTGAAATGTCATGCCAAATATTGGCTCATTTTGGATTTCATGAGAGCTACATATTCCAAAAAAGTTGGGACAGGTAACAATAAGAGGCCGGAAAAGTTAAATGTACATATAAGGAACAGTTGGAGGACCAATTTGCAACTTATTAGGTCAATTGGCAACATGATTGGGTATAAAAAGAGCCTCTCAGAGTGGCAGTGTCTCTCAGAAGTCAAGATGGTCAGAGGATCGCCAATTCCCCCAATGCTGCAGCCAAAAATAATGGAGCAATATCAGAAAGGAGTTTCTCAGAGAAAATTGCAGAGAGTTTGAAGTTATCATCATCTACAGTGCATAATATCATCCAAAGATTCAGAGAATCTGGAACAATCTCTGTGCGTAAGGGTCAAGGCCGGAAAACCATACTGGATGCTTGTGATCTTCGGGCCCTTAAATGCTACTGTAATGGAAATCACAACATGGGCTCAGGAATACTTCCAGAAAACATTGTCGGTGAACACAATCCACCGTGCCATTCGCCGTTGCTGGCTAAAACTCTATAGGTCAAAAAAGAAGCCATATCTAAACATGATCCCAAAGCGCAGGCATCTCTGGGCCAAGGCTCATTTAAAATGGACTGTGGCAAAGTGGAAAACTTTTCTGTGGTCAGACGAATCAAAATTTTGAAGTTCTTTTTGGAAAACCGGGGCGCCATGTCATCTGGACTAAAGAGGACAAGGACAACCCAAGTTGTTATCAGCGCTCAGTTCAGAAGCCTGCATCTCTGATGGTATGGGGTTGCATGAGTGCATGTGGCATGGGCAGCTTACACATCTGGAAAGGCACCATCAATGCTGAAAGGTATATCCAAGTTCTAGAACAACATATGCTCCCATCCAGACGTCGTCTCTTTCAGGGAAGACCTTGCATTTTCCAACATGACAATGCCAGACCACATACTGCATCAATTACAACATCATGGCTGCCTAGAAGAAGGATCCGGGTACTCAAATGGCCAGGCTGCAGTCCAGATCTTTCAACCATAGAAAACATTTGGCACATCATAAAGAGGAAGATGCGACAAAGAAGACCTAAGGCAGTTGAGCAACTAGAAGCCTGTATTAGACAAGAATGGGACAACATTCCTATTCCTAAACTTGAGCAACTTGTCTCCTCAGTCCCCAGATGTTTGCAGACTGTTATAAAGAGAAGAGGGGATGCCACACAGTGGTAAACATGGCCTTGTCCCAACTTTTTTGAGATGCGTTGATGCCATGAAATTTAAAATCAACTTATTTTTGACTTAAAATTATACATTTTCTTTTTGTTTAAACATTTGATATGCCATCTATGTTTTATTCTGAATAAAATATTGAAATTTGAAACTTCCACATCATTGCATTCTGTCCCAACTTTTTTGGAATCAGGTTTGTAGTTCCAAGCCAGAGGGTGCCACAGAGGGGGCTAGAAAACCCCCTAAACTTATAGATATAGTAAGCAAGAAGGATGAACCTATTAAAAGCGAGAAACTTCTCAGAAACGAGCGGCTTGAAGGAGCCTCAGAAAGGCCTTGGAGGACAAAGTCCCAGGCTGGCACCCTGGTGTGTACTACAGGTCTTAACCTCAGAGTGCCACAGAGGAAACGAGTAACTAGAGGATGTAGCCCACATGAAACACCACCCAAAGGAGTGTGGCAAGCTACTAAGGCCGCCACAGACACCTCTCCTCACAGACCAGGAACTCCAGCACTGCGCTCGCAGGGCAGTTAACTGGATCCCACAGGCGATCTCTGCACCATGAGGGGAAAGAGTCTCCACTTCGAGCGTACAGTTTCCTCGTGGAGGGAGCTGTAGAGTGTAGAATGGTCTCAACAACCTCGGTTGAGAGACCAGAACTTATGAGCTGGGCCCCCTCAGAAGCCAAGCCCACAGTTTCCACAGCTCTGGGCGAGGGTGCAGGATGGCACCGCCCACCTGAGAGAGAAGGTCCCTCCTGAATGGAATCTCCAGAGGAGACCTGTGCAGGAGCGACAAAATGTCCGAGAACCAGCTCGGGCCGGCCAGAATGAGGCTACTAGCAGCAGACAAGACCTGAGCTCTGGCTTCAGCCTGAAGCACCACCAGCATTCCCAGGAAATTATGTGCCACGAATGATGACAGTCCTGCCATAAGTCCTGGGCTGAGCGACAACTCATGGTCGCCCCCCCCCAGCCCGTGAGGGAGGCATCCGTGGACAGAGATACTCGCTGACACATTGCCCCCAGTGATGGGCCTTGGGCCAGAAACCAAGGACCTTTCCACAGCCTTGACTACACGAGAAAGTGTTCCCCTCTGCGAAATCCCTTGGTCTTTAGCCACCACTGTCTCACTGTCTCTTACAGTGAGTGACCGGTCTAGCTTCACCCCTTCACTGCTGAGAGGATCGACCCTATGCGAGGCTCTAATAAGCGTGCCTGCATAGAGACCGAAATCCAACTCATGCCTAGATACGTTATTCTCTGAACTGGAGAAAGAACACTCTTCTTGGAGTTGAGCCTCAGCCCTAATTCCCTCATGTGCGCGAGAACAACAGGGGGACTAGTGCTACGTCCACACTTCGTGAACATGCGGGGTGAAAGAGCTAGACCAAAGGGAAATGCCTGATATTGGTATGCTTCTCCCCTGAAAGCGAACCTCTGATATACATCTTTGAGATCTATTGTGACAAACCAGTCCTCAGACCTGATTTGATATACAATCTGCTTGATTGTAAGCATCCTGAACCTTAGCTTTGCTACTGAGCGGTTGAGGACGCACAGATCTAAAATAGGGCGCCGGCCCCCCATCCTTCTTTGGCACGATGAAGTACCGGCTGTAAAACCCTGACCCTCTGTCTGGTAGAGGGACCCTCTTTATAGCCTCTTTTTGCAGCAGAGTCTGTACTTCTTGAATCATAACCAGAGCCTGCTCAAGGCCCACCAGCGTGGGAAGGACCCCGCTGAAACTGTGTGGACGACATCTGAACTGAACTTTTTTTTTTTTTTTAAATGCAGGACCCATTGAGAAAATCTACTAAGGGTACCAGCGTCTCAAGACTGGCCTCTGATGTACTCCGCACCGTGAGTGCAGCGCCCTGAAGCGGTGAACCTGCAGGGAACAACTGGCTCGACAGTGCTAATTCCCTCCTCGGAGGGTGTGAGCCATCCTCGGATGACTCGTGAGGGCCCTCCACGCCCCGGCACTCGGGCGGGGTTGGTGGATTGACCCCGTGAGGGTACCGAGGACAGATGGGCACCGTATGCTGACGGGCACCTCACTAGCAGGTGTTTGAAGTGGCGAGTCTTCAACCCCTGCAACGACGCTACAGACATCCACCTCCTCAGAGCTGGACAACTGTAGTACCAAAGCCGTGCCCCCCCGGGAGGGAGAAACCGCAGCGTGGGCTCCCGAACCCAGAGAAGCAGCACTGGACCTGCCAGGTGAAGGCAGAGAAAGGGCTGGCCAAAGAACAAGGTGTTACACAGAGCGCTTGCTGAAGACAACAGAAGCTGACGGCGTTTGTTTGCCGGTATGCTTTGTACCTTCTGGATCTATGACGTCACCAGCCTATGACGTTCCGTATCTCCATTGGACTGATTACACACGTGCTTCACAACGCAATCACAAAGAGGCGTTCCATAATCCCCCCTCCACTAAACTTTACACTTGACACAATGCAGTCAGGCAAGTACCGTTCTCCTGGCAACGGCCAAACTCAGACTCATCCATCGGATTGCCAGACAGAGAAGCATGATTCATCACTCCAGAGAACACGTCTCCACTGCTCTAGAGTCCAGTGGCTGCGTGCTTTACACCACTGCATCTGACACTTTGGGATGTGACTTGTGATGTAAGGCTCGGATGCAGCTGCTCGGGCATGGAAACCCATTCCATGAAGCTCTCGCACTGTTCTTGAGCTAATCTGAAGGCCACACAAAGTTTGGAGGTCTGTAGCTATTGACTCTGCAGAAAGTTGGCAATTTCTGTGCACTGTGCACCTCAGCTCCGACCCCACTCTGTGATTTTACGTGGCCTGTAGTTGCTGTTGTTGCCAATTGCTTGCACTTTGTTATAATACCTCTAACAGTTAACCTATTTAGTACAGAGGAAATTTCACGAATGGACTTATTGCACAGCTGGCAACCTATCACGGTACCATGCTTGAATTCACTGAGCTCCTGAGAGCGACCCATTCTTTCACAAATGTTTGTAGAAGCAGTCTGTATGCCTAGGTGCTTGATTTTATACACCTGTGGCCATAGAAGTGATTGGAACACCTGAATTTAATGATTTGGAGGGGTGTTCCAATACTTTTGGCAATAGTGCATGTCAGTGCAAATCATGCTTTCAGTTAAACAACTCAAACATGCATTTTAGTCTGAGACTAACTTAAGCCTTGTCTATGAAACCAGGGGAAAACTTAATGAAAAGGAGACACGTTACCTTGGCAACTAGATGGCAACTAGATGGTTTATGCTTTTTATATTTTATTTCGGCTAAAATTTATTTTATTGTAAGTATAACAAAAATGCTTTAAAAAAAAAAAAAAAAAGAAATTCTATGGTTTTAGTTTTAGTTAACTATAATAACCATTACATGTACACTTAATAAGACCACTGAAGCTATAAAGCGCTAGCACAGACTGATTATTGATGTTTGAATGGACTCAAAGTTCACCTCCGCTGCACCCACACCTGCTCACTCTGATGTGGTAAAGGTAATGAAGCACACTCTATTCAGCACAGAGGGGAAAATCGGCCCTGGCCATTTGTATAATTGGCTTTGAAAGAATAAAATTCACTTGTCTGAGCTTTAATGAAAGCCAGAGGTGTAAAGGCATGTGACATAGTATTTCAGGCTCAGTGGACAAAAAGAACACTGTTAGGAGACAGTATTTGTTCCAAAACGAAGTGAATTGTCTCTCTGCCTACTTTTAAGAAGCATCTTCATTATTATGCAACATCGTAAGTCATCAAAGGGATTGTCATTTACTCACCCTCAAGTTGTTCCAAACCTGAATTTCTGAACACAAAAGATATTTTGACGAATATGGGTAAACAAACAGTTGAGGGTCCCTGATGACTTCCATAGTACTTTTTCCCCCCATGCTAATAGGCCCATCAACTGTTTGGTTACTGACATTCTTCAAAATTTCTTTATTTGTGTTCAACAAAAGGAAGAAATTCATACAGACAACTTGAGGGTGAGTAAATTATGACAGAATTTTTGGGTGAACGTTCCCTTTAATGTTCTACATAGGCACTCTAAACAAGAAGTGCTCCATATGGGAGACTCGACGTGATTTGCAAACATTTCTGTAGCTCAAAAGGTTAACAGCACTAGTCATGGCTTCAATTCCCATGGAATACATAACATGTATATCTCACATTAAAAGTGCCTGTTACTGTAAATAAAAAAATAAAAAAAAGAGTTAACAACTGATTTCAACAGTTTGTTAACAGCTAACAGTGCAATACTAAACATAAAACTATACAAATATTGAGGAAAATATAATTATTTATTTTCTTTTTTGTATATTTCTTATTTACACTACCGTTCAAAAGTCTAGGTTGGTAAGATTTTTGAATGTTTTTGAAAGAAATATATTACGTGCGTACAGTTGAGTTCTGTTGAAAACTATGCGTCACTCGTCACTTACTCCGTTGCTCTGATTGGCTGTAAGTCTATCCAATTGAGTGCAGAGGCGTTTTCTTTCATGGTTCGGTTGAAACGCCCCATAATCACAGCCCAATGGAGCAGCATCAGACTCATATTCTGACTAGAATCTGAGTATTTTAGTAAACAGTAAAATTGTGAAATAATAGTACAACTTAAAATAACTGTTTTACATTTTAATATATTTTTTAAAGATTTTTTTACTATGATAGCAAAGCTGAACTTCCAACAGCCATTTATCACAAAACAATATTATTATGCTGATTTGGTGCTCAATAATTTTTTATTTAATTTCTTAAATATATTGAAAATTGTGCAACTTAAAGGTACACTATGTAACTTTTTTTAATAATGTTGTTGTTGTTGTTGTTGTTGTTGTTGTTGTTGAAATTCACAAAATTTAGTCCATACATCAATCAAACGTCTTTGTCTTACCTTGATTCACTATGGTAAGCCGAATATTATAAGTGTTTCCACACTTTTCAAAAACAACACAATTACTGACCCCAAACCAGTAGTGTCCAGTAATCTCATCATCTGCTATCTTAGATTACTTTCACAGAGCTTGTCGCAATGCATTTTGGGATTTCCCTGAGATGTTACCATACAATTTAGCTGTAACAAGGTATCATAAATAGGCTGGGCACTTATTGGAACATATTTTGTAGCAGACTTAGAAACAGACCAAATATACTAGCAGTAAATTAAATTTCCATTCAGGAGCATCTCACACAGTCAGCGTAGAGCTTGCAAGACTTGTGTCCTTTTCATAATGAATATGTCCTTCCACTTTTTTTCCTTCTTGCCTATTCTCCTGAGCAGCAATATGATCACTTCTGACCTCTATTTCTTCTTATTTTCCTTCTTCTTCTTTAGTTTTTTTTTTACATGACTGACTCTCGTAACCGTGAGTCTTAAACAGCTGACCTTAATCTGCCTAACCGCTATTTAAAAATGAGACTTGGTGAAATGGCACAATTGGTTTGTCACGCCTTTAAACCACTTGATTTGCTGGCCTTCTGCCTAGACCGGGCCATTACAATTCAAATTAAAGCATTTCATGATGCTTTCTTTTACATTCCTTGCTTTAGTTTCTCACATGAATTCCACTGATTAAAAATCTCTAGAAGTACTTTAGATAATGATTGCAAGGCCGTACATAATATTCTCACACTAAAAAAAACAAACAAACAAAAAAAACAAACAAGTTTTGTACTGTTTTATATTATAGAAATAATGCTAACACTTTACAATAAGGTATGTTAACTAACATGAACTAACAATGAGCAATACATTTGTTATATTTATTAATTATTGTTAATGTTAGTTAAAAAAAAGGTTGTTCATTGTTTGTTCATATTAGTTCAATGCATTAACTAATGGTAACAAATACAACTTTTCAATTTAATACTGTATTAGTAAATGTTGTAACTAAGATTAATAAATGCTGTGGATGTATTGTTCATTGTTAGTTCATGCTAACTAATGAAACCTTCTTGTAAAGCATCACCGAAATAATTACTTTAGCCTCTACCGTGTAGTTTTATATGTACTATGTGCTAGAATGTTTTAATTTTTTCATCAATGTTTTCAGTTGTCAGGGCCCTTTATAAGACAACACTAAAACACAAATAGTGAGTTATAGTCAGTGTTCCTTAAAATGTTTACAAATACACATTTTACATTGTATAAATGTGTATGTATTATATTAAACAAGCACATGCACAAGTAAATACACATTGGGTTTCCATGTTTTATAGGGACTTTCCATAGAAATAATAGTTTTATGTAGAAATATATTTTTTAATATATATAGTTTTATTTATTTTTAAGTGGTTATGTTAAACTTTGAGGATAGACTTAATGTATTTGTAAACATTTTAATGCAATTAATGTCCAATAAAAGCTGGTTTAAAGCACTTAATTAATGCCATTTTCCCATTTTCTGTGACCTAATCTAAAGAGATAACTATTTACAGTTAATATGTTGTTAACAGAGCATTAACTCTTTACATAAATTAAACATTAACACTTTGTTAATTACAGTGACAATGATTGAAAACTCACTTTTTGTATATAGTCTATAAATGTATTAACTACAGTTTATAAACTATTCATTCACTTTGCAAATTATAAGTGTTACCAAGATTTCGTCACTCCATTGACAGTACACGGAAACTAACATATAAATATTGATTAGTGAACAAAACAGAAGCTCAAACGTGCTGCGTAACACGAGAATGAACCTCATTGGTTCTTGCGGAAGCTCAAACGTGCTGCGTAACACGAGAATGAACCTCATTGGTTCTTGTGGAAGCTCAAACATCCTGCGTAACACATGATAATGAACCTTATTGGTTCTTGCGGAAGCTCAAACATGCTGCGTAACACATGAGAATGAACCTCATTGGTTCTTGTGGAAGCTCAAACGTGCTGCGTAACACGAGAATGAACCTCATTGGTTCTTGCGGAAGCTCAAACGTGCTGCGTAACACGAGAATGAACCTCATTGGTTCTTGCGGAAGCTCAAACGTGCTGCGTAACACGAGAATGAACCTCATTGGTTCTTGTGGAAGCTCAAACATCCTGCGTAACACATGATAATGAACCTTATTGGTTCTTGCGGAAGCTCAAACATGCTGCGTAACACATGAGAATGAACCTCATTGGTTCTTGTGGAAGCTCAAACGTGCTGCGTAACACAAGAATGAACCTCATTGGTTCTTGTGGAAGCTCAAACGTGCTGCGTAACACAAGAATGAACCTCATTGGTTCTTGTGGAAGCTCAAACGTGCTGCGTAACACATGATAATGAACCTTATTGGTTCTTACGGAAGCTCAAATGTGCTGCGTAACACGAGAATGAACCTCATTGGTTCTCTCGGAAGCTCAACTCTGCTGCATAACACGAGAATGAACCTCATTGGTTGTCACACGTCAAGCAAGCATGTTTGAGCTTCCGTTTATCATAACTGATGTGTACGTTGATGAATGTTGATGTGTGTAAAAAAGCCTAAATTCAATCTGAAGTGATCAAGTCTATTCAGAAAATTTGGACTAAACCGCTCGATTCATATGGATTCATTTCTCTTTTTGAACTTTTTGAAGCTCCAAGGTGGTAGTTGTGTGGACTGTCAATGGAGGGATAGAAAACTCTCAGATTTCATTTAAAATATCTTCATGTGTGTTTTGAAATTGAACAAAAGTCTTACGGGCTTGGAACGACATGTGGGTGAGTAAATGATGATAACATTTTTGGGTGAACTAACCTTTAAGTGAAATATAGTTGTTTAAGGTGACATTTTAACTTGCTATATTATTCATGTAATTTTAATGCCAATACTACACTAAAAGGTTTTTAATCAGTGCTGTGTTAATATACAGTGTCAAATGCTATTTTTGAATGGATTTTATAAAAATGTTACAAGTTAATTAGATTTGATGTCCACCTTTTTAACATGTTTCTAACACTTGTTACCTTTTGTGACATTTCTTGTATTACCTTATAAGTCTGTAATTGGCTTGACTAAATCAACAGCAACCCTACAGTATTTCCCTTTCAATAAAACATTGATTGATAAAAGAGCATTAATATAAAAGACTTTACTGTGAGTCATGTTGAAAGAAAGACCATCTCATAGTTCAGATGCTTTATGTGTGTCTATTAATGTATTAATTATCAAAATCTCTTTTGTGTTTCGAAGATGAACAAAAGTCTTACAGGTTTGGAACAACACAAGCTAACCCTTTAAATGAACCTGCCTTGAAAACAACACAGGATATGCAGCACAAAACTGTTGTAACTTCTTACCCTGGAGAAAGTGACAATATTCAGCATGCAGTCCCTTTGTGGCCACTTTTCATCCTAAGGCAATATTCCGTAAGGCCTCTTCCTCCCTGTAGACAGTGTTCTGAAACACAGCGTTTTTGAGCGGCAGAATCCTTCATCTCTGATTAACAGGAAAACACCACTGTCAGGAAAAGGCCCTGAATGATGCTGATGCGGCAGGTGATGCACCCTGACTCTGCACACAGGCCTGAAAGATGATCTTTCTTCTGTGACAATAATATTTGCTGCCTTCCTCTCTTCTAAACACTTATTGTGCTCTGCACTATATCTCTGCTGCTGCACTGCCCACATCATACTCAATAATAGACTATAACATTAAGTGGCCACCAGGTCTAAATGGCAGAGATAATAGCTGTAAAGAGTCTATTCAATGGTCTCTCAGAGAGTGCTCAAGTCTATTCAAACTAATACACAATTTTGCACAAAATAAGTCTTCCAAAGAAAAGCTAGGATTATACCAATGTAGGGAACAGCACATTCCAGGGCCCAGTTTTATGGCAAAGGTTTGCTACATTTCGATTGGATCTTGGTGGACTATAGCAGGGGTTTTCAAACCTGTCCTGGAGGACCCCCAGCCCTGCACATTTTGTATGTCTCCCTCATATAACATACCTGATTCAACTCATGAGCTCGTTATTAGAGACTGCAAGACCTGAAGTGGGTGTGTCAAATATGGGAGACATACACTCACCTAAAGGATTATTAGGAACACCATACTAATACTGTGTTTGACCCCCTTTCGCCTTCAGAACTGCCTTAATTCTATGTGGCATTGATTCAACAAGGTGCTGAAAGCATTCTTTAGAAATGTTGGCCCATATTGATAGGATAGCATCTTGCAGTTGATGGAGATTTGTGGGATGCACATCCAGGGCACGAAGCTCCCGTTCCACCACATCCCAAAGATGCTCTATTGGGTTGAGATCTGGTGACTGTGGGGGCCATTTTAGTACAGTGAACTCATTGTCATGTTCAAGAAACCAATTTGAAATGATTCGCGCTTTGTAACATGGTGCATTATCCTGCTGGAAGTAGTCATCAGAGAATGGGTACATGGTGGTCATAAAGGGATGGACGTGGTCAGAAACAATGCCCAGGTAGGCCGTGGCATTTAAACGACGCCCAATTGGCACTAAGGGGCCTAAAGTGTGCCAAGAAAACATGCCCTACACCATTACACCACCACCACCAGCCTGGCATGATGGATCCATGTTCTCATTCTGTTTGAGCCAAATTCTGACTCTACCATCTGAATGTCTCAACAGAAATCGAGACTCATCAGACAAGGCAACATTTTTCCAGTCTTCAGCTGTCCAATTTTGGTGAGCTCGTGCAAATTGTAGCCTCTTTTTCCTATTTCTAGTGGAAATGAGTGGTACCCGGTGGGGTCTTCTGCTGTTGTAGCCCATTCGCCTCAAGGTTGTGCATGTTGTGGCTTCACAAATGCTTTGCTGCATACCTTGGTTGTAACGAGTGGTTATTTCAATCAAAGTTGCTCTTCTATCAGCTTGAATCAGTCGGCCCATTCTCCTCTGACCTCTAGCATCAACAAGGCATTTTCGCCCACAGGACTGCTGCATACTGGATGTTTTTCCTTTTCACACCATTCTTTGTAATCCCTAGAAATGGTTGTGCGTGAAAATCCCAGTAATTGAGCAGACTGTGAAATACTCAGACTGGCACCAACAACCATGCCACGCTCAAAATTGCTTAAATCACCTTTCTTTCCCATTCTGACATTCAGTTTGGAGTTCAGGAGATTGTCTTGACCAGGACCACACCCCTAAATGCATTGAAGCAACTGCCATGTGATTGGTTGATTAGATAATTGCATTAATGAGAAATTGAACAGGTGTTCCTAATAATCCTTTAGGTGAGTGTACAAAATGTGCAGGGCTGGGGGTCCTCCAGGACAGGTGTGAAAACCCCTGAACTATAGCACATACAAATGTCCAATACCATTGGATAAGGATGCTAGGACTTCTCATTAGTCCACAGGCAGTTTCTACCCTGCACCCATCTTGACACTAATCCCTAAGGTTTAAGTCAACCTCCATAAAACTTATTTAGGACTTTTTCAATGCAAGAGCAGTGGAGGAATCAAAGGGAGGCCACAATGATCCATCCAACTCCATTCATAACTATGTTTGGAAACTTTAACACTTATGCAACTTCTTACACAAATTCAGCTGTTAATGTACAAATGAATGCATGCATGACACTTCAACCTTTTCCCATCATGTTTGGACAAATGTATTCTGGTGGTGGTTTGGAAAGAGAGAAATGCAGGACTAGTAGTAGTAGTACTCTTTATTTGTACATTCACAGGGCAATTTCTGCAGCATCAACAATTAAATACTAACTGACATAACACAAGATATCACAAACATACATTAACCACAAAAACACCTATCCATCTATTTTTAAAAGATACTAGTGCCCTCATAATCAAAAACCGTCCCCTCCCCCATGTAATGTCATCTCTTCACTGATGACGTGCACATGAGATCACAGCAATTAGCAAACAACAGTGATCCAACGATCCAATCAATTCCTGATGGAACTGATAGTTCAAAAAGCTGTTTCACTTAGATATACGTCACAATAGGGAAAAAACGATGACTGCAATTTCCATTTCATAAAATTCTAAAACAGTGAAATTACTGATTTACAGTGGCCTCAAAATTTTAGACACTTGTGTTAAACTACAAAATATGTCAGAACTAAGTTCACTTCTCTGCTATTTTTGCAATTACTTTTAAGCAGCAAAAAGAGTCAGCTTACCTCAGTACTCAGATGTAGTTCATCACATTAACTATAAACGTGATCCACAACATCTGAAAGCCAGAAATGCTTTATTGTGATTTTGAGCATATGTATAGTGGAATAATCTAAAACCTAACAAAAATTGTTTTCAGATGCTTTGCTGTGGTTGTGTTGTCTTTCATGTGCATATTTTGTTATCAAATGCTGTATTTATACAGTACATAATTGTGTGGCTTAAGTGTCCAATAAAAATACTTAAATACTAATATCATAAGACTTTCTTTTTTTATGTCAGCCTATGTTCATAACACATTCCTTTTTGCGGAGTATAGTTTTCTTTCTCTCCTGTTCCTCCTGCTAAATCCAAGAGATGCAGTCAAAGAAACTGCAAAGAGAGGCACAAACCAGTTTTCTGCAAAGCATTTTTGGGAGGAAAAAAGTTTCTAAGCTATAGTTAGCAATAAGAAACAATCCTCAGGAATTCACCAGAGCACAGGAGTATGGTCAAAACTTCAGCCGCTCTGAGACCAGAATAGGAAAAAATTCGACTCAGCAGCACTTTCAGCTGGTTGGATAATTTTCCAGGTCAGTATCAGAGGGCTTTTGTTTGACAACAGGAGCGCAAACAAATTTCCAGCTCACAAGTTGACAAATATTTAATATCATCACAGGTGTTTGAAAGGCCACAATGAAAACACTATCAGAAAGATATGCAAACTAGATGACTGTGTCATTTGATCCTGATGGACAACCAAACGAATTAGAAAAAGCTTGAAATGGGTGAAGAATGTGCATCGTATTTCCATTATAAGCTGATTGGAGACAAAATTGGTGAAAAAACAAACAAACGAAAAAAAAAAATGATATCACTACCTTCAGTTACTTTTGCATCTTTAACTTTTGTATGTGTGTGGTCCCGTCTCTCCCATCAATGTCCTTGAGGTTTGACTCTAAGGTCAACATCGGTATCCTCGAGGGAATGACCTCATCAGTGTACAACACAAAGAGACACAAATGACAGCCTTTTCAATGCTCTGCTTTTGTGCCACTGAGGGAATCAATTATAAAAAAGCATTTAACAGGAGCGGTAAAAGTGGTGTCCTGCATTGTCTGGGCCGGAGCCCAATTCTAAGGGGGTCTCGATCCATCCCACCATCACTTCTCCCAGCCGTAATTTCCTCTTCGTCTGAGATCCCATTGCTTTTTGGAATTGGATTTACCTGACTCATTCAGACGGTGAATAGACTGCCCTTACAGAAGCAGAAAAAACGGAGGAACACACTGTAAAATTGCCTGGCTGAATCCAGGGGTCTCTGAGCGACAGGCACACTGTCAGAATGTCATTAAGCCTCAATGAGAAAAAATGTCCTCATTACGCAGGGCACGCGAGGGGGAGAACAATGACGTGAGGCGGGAGGGAGGTGCGGCAAAGGTGTGAGGTCATCGGCTCTGTTTACAGCATCCTGCGAGTCCTTGTCCCCCCATCGCTTGCCTTGACCCAGTTTGCTTATGGCTGTGAAGTGCAATCCGTTTCTCTGAGCCGGTGGCACAGGATGGCAAATGTTGACACAATTCTCTTCTGAGGCGTTTCATCTTTGTCTCCATGGCTGCGAGGGTCGCTTTATCAAATTCCACTTTAGTGAAAGAACATTTGTTGACAGTATGTTTTTGCTGAAACATTAATTGCCATTTCAGCTGCTAATGCTCCATCATTCCAGTGGAAACCTTCAGAAGCCTCTCTTGGGGGAAAGAAAAATCTGCACCAGCAACCTTATCCGAGTGTTCTGGGAATGAACTGTAAGGCTGACTAAACAAACGTTAACAGCACCATGGTTTAAAACTGTGCATTTTTTTTTTTTTTTTTTTTTTTTTTCTACTACCTCTACTGCGTTTCCACTCCATAATTTATCTACACATGGTTTTGAAGAGAAAAGTGTTCATTAACAGTCTTAAAGATTAGCTACATATATATATATGAAATCTGACGGTATATGAAATCTGCACATATGTAAATAGTAGTATGTTGAAAAAAACAAAATACTATTCACAGCATTTGGGTTTTTAAAAGATTTTTTTATTAAATTATTACTATATATTTTTTCATTATTTATACACTCACCTAAAGGATTATTAGGAACACCATACTAATACTGTGTTCGACCCCCTTTCGCCTTCAGAACTGCCTTAATTCTACGTGGCATTGATTCAACAAGGTGCTGAAAGCATTCTTTAGAAATGTTGGCCCATATTGATAGGATAGCATCTTGCAGTTGATGGAGATTTGTGGGATGCACATCCAGGGCACGAAGCTCCCGTTCCACCACATCCCAAAGATGCTCTATTGGGTTGTGATCTGGTGACTGTGGGAGCCATTTTAGTACAGTGAACTCATTGTCATGTTCAAGAAACCAATTTGAAATGATTCGAGCTTTGTGACATGGTGTATTATCCTGCTGGAAGTAGCCATCAGAGAATGGGTACATGGTGGTCATAAAGGGATGGACATGGTCAGAAACAGTGCTCAGGTAGGCCGTGGCATTTAAACGATGCCCAGTTGGCACTAAGGGGCCTAAAGTGTGCCAAGAAAACATCCCCCACACCATTACACCACCACCACCAGCCTGCACAGTGGTAACAAGGCATGATGGATCCATGTTCTCATTCTGTTTACGCCAAATTCTGACTCTACCATCTGAATGTCTCAACAGAAATCGAGACTCATCAGACAAGGCAACAGTTTTCCAGTCTTCAACTGTCCAATTTTGGTGAGCTCGTGCAAATTGTAGCCTCTTTTTCCTATTTGTAGTGGAGATGAGTGGTACCCGGTGGGGTCTTCTGCTGTTGTAGCCCATCCGCCTCAAGGTTGTACATGTTGTGGCTTCACAAATGCTTTGCTGCATACCTCGGTTGTAACGAGTGGTTGTTACAGTCAAAGTTGCTCTTCTATCAGCTTGAATCAGTCGGCCCATTCTCCTCTGACCTCTAGCATCAACAAGGCATTTTCGCCCACAGGACTGCCACATACTGGATGTTTTTCCCTTTTCACATCATTCTTTGTAAACCCTAGAAATGGTTGTGCGTGAAAATCCCAGTAACTGAGCAGATTGTGAAATACTCAGACCGGCCCGTTTGGCACCAACAACCATGCCACGCTCAAAGTTGCTTAAATCACCTTTCTTTCCCATTCTGACATTCAGTTTGGAGTTCAGGAGATTGTCTTGACCAGGACCTAAATGCATTGAAGCAACTGCCATGTGATTGGTTGATTAGATAATCACATTAATGAGAAATTGAACAGGTGTTCCTAATAATCCTTTAGGTGAGTGTATATCATTTATATATTGTTCAATGTTGTTAAATACTAAATACAAATACTTTATAATTATGTCACATGCCTGTCTGTTTAGCTGATCTTTCAGTTTTCATCCTGTCACGTGTTCTGAGGCCTGTTGCATGAAGCTAGCTGAACAAACTCTGAGTTTCAGAGTAGGTTTAGAGTTAACAAATCCAGATAAATCCAACCTGGTTTAGATCAAGTTCAACGGTCTCTCAAAGCTTGGTATAAACATTCTCTGTCAACTCAGGTTTAATCCAGCGTTTGCGATTAACTCTGAAGCGTGTAAGTGTGATGTGCGGCAAACAGCCAATCACAGTGTCCGCTTGATTCACTTTTCGCGAGAGAGACGGCGCAATTCACTTCTCTTCTGAAGATTGAGAAAATTATCATGAAATTAAATGCGTTCACAGCACAGGAGTAAACACTTCTGCTGCAGCGAAAGTTTGAGAAGGCAGCCGAAAGAATATCTGACTATATCAATGCATGATGTGAATCAAAGAAATATGCCTAATAATTATAGGTTCACAAAGAGCTCAAATGAATACACATTGTTTAAAAGAATTATGAATGCATGTATTATATTTATAATAATTTGTCAATTAATATAATAATTATATGAATATATTATATGAACTAAAAGTCATTACAATTCATATGATATAAATATAATAAATAATTAGCACCAAAAGATGACCAATTTTGTCTCTAAAGTTTTTTCACTATAAACTGCTTTAATTTAGAACTAGAGATAGGTGTGGCTTTATTGCAGCTGATCGGTCCAGTTTGGGTTTGCGATCTCTAACCCAGAATAAAACCTGCTCCAGAGGTTAGCCTTGTAGTGTAAGTTACTATGGTGATAAACACTTCTAAAAACCAATCTACCTTCTTGAGCCCGAAAAAACAGAGTTTGTTCAAACTAATCTCGAACTTACCTGGGTAGCAACTAAAACCAACTTTGTGCAACAGGCCACCTTTGTCTTAGTTTCCTGCCACTAGTTTGTTTCCTTGGTTACCCTTGTTAGTTTAGTTCTGTTCAGCTCTGTTTAGTTAATTATCTCATTTCTGTCTCCTATTTAAGTTCCTCTTGTTCACTCAGTCTTTGTCTAGTCACTATCATGTTAAGTTGGATTCCTGTTGCCTGTTTTGAGTTCTTTTGAGAAGTTTTATTTAAATTTATGTTTGATTATTATCTCCTGAGTCTTCATCCTGTTCCTGTTCCTGGTACCTCCACCGTTACAAATTAACCATACATTTTGACGTTTTTGATAGATAATCACACAATAGCAGTAAAAAATACATTACACTAGCTATGTAATCCTATAAATTAAATACAGGAACATTCTTTAAATTCAAGGGATGACCCAATAGCATTAGATTATGAATTTAGATTGAGCGATTCTTCTCAACAGGCCTTTAGGTTATGGTGAATAATAAAAATGCAATCTAAATCATGGAATTATTAAACACTAACTCCATGAATTCTAATAGTGAACACATTGAATAATAAAAACACCAGCAGCAGTGTCACCGAAAGCTTCTTTGGCAATTCCGAGGAGCATCTCACTTTAATTTTTACTGTGTCCACAAATCTCTATTAACAATAAGACATTAAAACCTTTAATATCCAAAATAAACAAAACACTGTTGTCCAATGACAAAAAGAAGACAATTTAACCTCAAAATATTGAAAAAGTCAAGCTCCTTGAGTTTGATTGTCGGAACTGCTGATCTGTGTTTGTGTTTGCTTGAGTTGGACTTTGAGTTTATTTTGCACTGTTCCCAGTTCAGTTTCCTTAGTCTCTGTTCATTTGTTGCCATGGTTTTGATTTGCCCTCATGTGTTACACCTCTGTCTAGATAATTATCTTGTTTAGTCCCTAGGCTGCATCTGAAATTGCATAGGCTACTCTCTTGAGTAGGTACTTATTTTGAAGTAGAAGTACTTCACAACTACTAAAACAAATATGCTCTATATAGTATGCGTGTGTGCAGTATGAGTGTAATCTATGAGTATGAGTGTAAGACGTACTACATTCACCATGCTGTCATTATCATGTGACCTACCAGTGTCAGTTGCATCACTTCACTGCCATTCATGTGGCCTCATGTTATAGTAAAGTGTCCGTATGCGCACAAGATTCAGAATCTTGCCGGAAGTAGTAGGTCATCCGGGTACTGTGAATTTGGACATACGTCTTTTGTCACATTCTGCTTTTCACCTACTATATAGTAGGGAAGTATGTGATTTTGGATGCAGCCCTGGTGTTTCCCTGTGTATTTATAGGCCTCAGTTTCAGTTGGTCCTTGTCTGTTATTGTCAATGGCTGTTCTGTTTGAGTTTTTGGAGGTTGCCAAGAGTGAAGCCTGAGTGTTTTTGTTATTTTGATTTCGTTATTAATAAAGACTGCTGTGCATAGATCCTGCCTTTTTCATCCCTGCTGCAACCGTGTCCTGACATATGTTCTATTTTCTGGACTGAATTTGTATATAATCTTTGAAAGAAAACAGATGTGTTAACCATCACATCAATGTTAACAGATGCCAGTAGCATCAGAAGTGCAATATACCAAGTTTAAATAACACAAATAAAATCTAATAGAAAGTTAGTGCCCTAAGCAGAAGCTATTTTTTGTTAATTAACTGATATCCTTCAGGCAACAGACCTCATCATATGTTCTGTGATCTACAGAGACCTGCAGTATATCACCAAACTGCTCCAGTATATTAAGCATCAGGCATATTCTGATGCAAAGGTGAGATAATCGTGCTTGTTCACACAACAAAACAGGGCACTGAAGGATGACATGCACCAAATAAATGACAGCGGAAATGGGTTTAGCACAATCTGGAAACAGATAAATGGATTTAATCTTGTTCCGGGGACCTTCAGTGGGAAATGGCCGCTGACACCTGAGACCCTGCAACATGTCAGGCTTCAGTCGAGGCCACATGGCTGGGTTATATATCTCAATCAGAGCAGACAAGAAATGAATCTCAGCCTGGTGTAACAGTAGGAACATTGTCAAGAGAAGATACAAAAAGCCTGGAGGGTGTTGGCAGGTCTGGATATTCCTAACTAGGCGCTGCATTCTGAGACTGACTAAAATGTGATAAAAAAAAAGAAAAAGAAAATTCCAGGAGCCAAGTAAGCGTATCTTAAAAGAGGGACAGATTGACAGAAAGAGAAATACAAAAGGGAACAGACAATGACACGTATGGTTAGTCATATAGATCTCAGAAATCTTAGACTGATAACATGAATGTAACTCTGATAAATGTTAACATTTAGAGCATACTTTATATACAATTAGTTTGCTTTTGAGCCCACTCTTTTCTTCCCCCATCTCTGTCCGAAGCGAGCTGCAGCCATCTTTTTATGAATTTTTTATCTCTCCATCTGATGCACTGACAGTGCTTACATTTCTTCGGACTGATTCTTAAAAAAACATGAAGTTCAAACATGAAGCTAGTTAGCCTAACTTAGCATTGAATGATGGGAAAAGATGCAGAAAACTAGTACTTTTAGAAGGCTATATAGTCAGCTGATAAAGTGTTTACATCTCTTAATTTTTTTGCAGACTTTGTGTTGTAGCTTTAAAGGAACACTCCACTTTTTTTAAAAATAGGCTCATTTTCCAACTCCCTTAGAGTTAAACAGTTGAGTTTTACCGTTTTTGAATCCATTCAGTGGATCTCCGGATCTGGCAGTAGAACTTTTAGCATAGCTTAGCATGAATCATTGATTCTGATTAGACCATTAGCATCTCGCTCAAAAATTACCAAAGAATTTTTATATTTTCCTATTTAAAACTTGACTCTTCTGTAGTTACATCGTGTACTAAGGACGACAGAAAATGAAAAGTTGCGATTTTCTAGACCGATATGGCTAGGGACTATAATTCTCATTCCTGCGTAATAATCAAGAAACTGTGCTGCCGTACCATGGGTGCAGCAGCGCAATATTACACAGCGCCTGAAAATAGTCCACAGCTAGGTAACTCCAATGTGACTGGCACTAAAAGGCTGAATCCGAAATCGCCACCCTACACCCTCAAATAGGGCATTATTTGGGCTACAAAGTTATCTAAATGAATATATAAAATACTAAATCAGGTCTCCAGGTTCTACAGATGGTGGCACCAACAGTGGTAAATTAAGTGTTTTTGCACAAATAAAGCATTCACATTGCTTCTAAGTTAACTAAGTTAAACCACTGGAGTCACACAAATTACTTTAATGATGTCTTTTCTATATTTCTGGGCCTTGAAAGAGCTAGTCATGTAGGCTGTCCATGGAGGAACAGAAATCTCTCATATTTCATTACAAAGATCTTCTGTTACATGCCTATTAGGGGGATATTTAAGGGTCTTGTTCTCCATAAAAAATTATGGGTACTTTCACACTTGCCTGGTCTAAACCCAAACAAAAGTGATAACCCCTGAGCTGGATTGTTCACACAGTATTGCTTGATTCTGAACTGCAGTGAATCTAAACAAACTAAACTCTACATATAGTTCCCTAAAAAAGTATATGGTTTACTGTAAAAAAATGTTGAAGATAAGCAGACTACAGCTGTTAATTCATTCTGGGTACCATAATACCATAATTACGATTTTAGCTTCATTACAAATAAACAAAAGATTGTGTAAAATGGGATTTTAAAGTGATATCATATGTTCAGTTATCAAAGATTTACTCACCACGGTAGCAAGAAATTCTCTTCTTCTTTTGCCAAATGCCAATTAGCAGCACAAAAAGCCCACCAGGTATCGTCACTAGATGTCGCATCTAAGGCGCATGTCTTGAAACTCATAGCAGAAATTGTTAAAGTTCCCTTAACCACTTTAAGCTTGTTTTATCATAAGAATTAAATCATTAATTTCTAAATTTAGTTAGTTAAGAAAACATAGAATGTGGGGAAAAGAAGGAAAAAATATTAATATGTATTAAAATAAAAAAAAAAAAAAAACACTAATAAATAACATAATATTGACAGGGAAAGGATATTACATTTAAGTTTAAGCCTCACTGCTACATTCAATTTACCACATTGTAGGAGACCCACCCCCAGCATTCAACCTAAACTGGTCCGGGTCTGTAAGGCCATATCTCACCCAAAATCAGATGGGCCCTTTTTTTCCCCTTAATTTGGCTGAATATGGCTAAATGTACCGTGCAAATCAGGCCAAATCTGCACATCCAAAGCCTAGCCAAATCTGGCAACCATTACTGGGCCAGAGCTGGCACACTTTTGGTGAGCCGCTGCCGGAACACAGTCGAGAGAGCCGACACTCAGCCACAATTGGCCCGAGTGCGTTGTCTACCTGGTAAGTATCGGTAGAGTGGCGTATCCAACTGTATTCAATAACGACATTTCAGGAGAGTATAAAATTGAGTAGTATTCCACGGCAGCGGACACGGTGGCTCTGTGAAGCCCTCATCATGTGTAAAGACCAGCGACTCTACTTGCACAACTCCACCAAGCAAGGAAACTGGGAAGGCACTTGAGTATTACTTTTTTCCTTCCCTTTCTTTCCTTTCTTACAGCTTGTTCTCATCTGTTTATTTTAGTGCCTTTTATTCACTATGTGCTTTCAAATCTCTACTATTACTACTAACACTCGTAAATCGCGCTCTGTACATTGGAGACAGCGCAGTCCTAACAATCTGCGTAGTATCCCTATGTCCTCTGCTACTTTATTCTCTATTCCAATTGGTCTCTGGAACTGCCACTCTGCTGTAAACAAAGCAGAATTTATTTAATCTATCGCTACTCATTCAAGTCTCAACATCATGGCCCTAACTGAGACATGGATCAAACCGGAGGACACTGCCACTTCTGCAGCCCTCTCTACTAATTTCACTTTTCCCCACACCCCTCACCCGATTGGGAGGGGTGGAGGTATTGGTCTGCTTATCTCAAATGAATGGAAATGTAACCCTTTACCATCTCTAACTGGCAACAGTTCATTTGAATCACACACAATCACTATTACTCACCCTGTTAAAATCCACTTTGTAGTTGTTTATCATCCAACAGATCAACTTGGGGTAACTTCTTGGAGAAGTTGGATGTGTTACTCTCTAATTTCCCTGAGGATGGTACTCCTCTGGTACTACTCTGTGACTTCAACATCCACCTAGAAAAACACCACGATGCTGACTTCAACACTCTCGTAACCTCTTTTGATCTAAAGCGAGTGTCTACTACGGCTACTAACAAGTCAGGTAACCAAATGGACCTTGTCTACACACGCTACTGCTCCACGGACAACACTCTAGTTACTTCATTGCACACCGCAGACCACTTTCTTATCACTTTTAACCTCATACTGACTCCTGACACAACACACACTCCTTCGCAGGTCACTTTTCGGCATAACCTACATTCACTATCTCCCTCTTGCCTATCCACTATGGTTTCATCCTCATTTCCTCCACCTGCTCAGTTCTCAGCATTGGACACTAACAGTGCTACTGCCACTCTTTGCTCCACTCTAACGTCATGTTTAGACAACTTTTGCTCCATTTCATCCAGACCAGCACACACCACCCTCTCTATATATTTAAATATCTGAGTTTTTGGTAATTTAATTAAAATATAAGTAATAGATATATACATATATGTAACGCTTATTCCAAGAGAAGGAACGTTATTTATTAAATATATTATTAAATAATTTAGAATTAAAACACAAGTGAAACGTGTGCATAGCACAAATTGTCCTCTCACCTTATTGTGATTGTGAATGAGTGTCCAAGACAACTGATAAGCGGCGGGAAAAGGATAACAAAATCAAAACTAAGGCAACACATGGCAGAGTTAAAATATAAAAATAAAAGCTAATTTAAAATATACTATATTTTACTTCAAAATGTTATACTATTAATAATGTAAATGGATTTGTCAAAGCTCTGCAATCTATATTATAATATGCACAAATAGAATGGGCTACTTTTGTGATGCTTTTATGTGATTTATGAAGCAAAGCTTCAACAAAATTGCTTCTCTTTGTGACCCACCAGAAAACGTACATGATAAAATACATTTTATTTATATCCATTTTTCAACTTATGACTGTATTTCTATCAAGAAAGAAGCATTGTAGCCACTAAATACTTTTTTGCTTATCTCTAAATCACACTTGAATTTGGTCTAGATCATTAGACATGCAGTTATGGTGCCTGACTGAAGCCAGTTTTCCTAAGAGGTCCATTCATAGACAAAAGGCTGCTTGTTTAGTCATTGACTGACTCTTCAGCTTCAGCCACCACCATTATGATGTCATTCCGGCTGATGTCTGATATCAAAAGTTAGAGGGCCTAAAAGTTGACTGTGACTAAATGTAAATGTAAGGCCTAGCTCTCAAACAACGTATAAAGAAATGAGTGTTCAATTTCAGATGTAAGAGTAGCAGAGTGTGAATGAGTGTAATGAATGAGCCTACAAACAAACCTCGCTCCTTTGAATGATGAGATGATGGTGTGAGTAAAAAATTGCAAAGATCTATTTTATTCACTCAGTGAAGCTCATATTTTCATCCTTTGTGGACTTTAATGAAGTAGACTTGTAGAGCTTTTTCTAATACAAACCCGATTCCAAAAAAGTTTGGACACTGTAGAAATTGTGAATAAAAAAGGAATGCAATAATTTACAAATCTCATAAACTTATATGTTATTCACAATAGAATATAGATAACATATCACATGTTGAAAGTGAGACATTTTGAAATGTCATGCCAAATATTGGCTCATTTTGGATTTCATGAGAACTACACATTCCAAAAAAGTTGGGGCAGGTAGCAATAAGAGACCGGAAAAGATAAATGTACATATAAGGAACAGCTGGAGGACCAATTTGCAACTTATTAGGTCAATTGGCAACATGATTGGGTATAAAAAGAGCCTCTCAGAGTGACAGTGTCTCTCAGAAGTCAAGATGGACAGAGGATCACCAATTCCCCCAATGCTATGGCCAAAAATAGTAGAGCAATATCAGAAAGGAGTTTCTCAGAGAAAAATTGCAAAGAGTTTGAAGTTATCATCATCTACAGCGCATAATATCATCCAAAGATTCAGAGAATCTGGAACAATCTCTGTGCATAAGGGTCAAGGCCGGAAAACCATACTGGATGCCCGTGATCTTCGGCCCTTAGACGGCACTGCATCACATACAGGAATGCTACTGTAATGGAAATCACAACATGGGCTCAGGAATATTTCCAGAAAACATTGTCGGTGAACACAATCCACAGTGCCATTCGCCGTTGCCGGCTAAAACTCTATAGGTCAAAAAAGAAGCCATATCTAAACATGATCCAGAAGCGCAGGCGATTTCTCTGGGCCAAGGCTCATTTAAAATGGACTGTGGCAAAGTGGAAAACTGTTCTGTGGTCAGACGAATCAAAATGTGAAGTTCTTTTTGGAAAACTAGGACGCCATGTCATCCGGACTAAAGAGGACAAGGACAACCCAAGTTGTTATCAGCGCTCAGTTCAGAAGCCTGCATCTCTGATGGTATGGGGTTGCATGAGTGCGTGAATGAGTGCGTGAATCCAGACGTCATCTCTTTCAGGGAAGACCTTGCATTTTCCAACATGACAATGCCAGACCACATACTGCATCAATTACAACATCATGGCTGCGTAGAAGAAGGATCCGGGTACTGAAATGGCCAGCCCGCAGTCCAGATCTTTCACCCATAGAAAACATTTGGCGCATCATAAAGAGGAAGATGCGACAAAGAAGACCGAAGACAGTTGAACTAGAAGCCTGTATTAGACAAGAATGGGACAACATTCCTATTCCTAAATTTGAGGAACTTGTCTCCTCAGTCCACAGACGTTTGCAGACTGTTATAAAAAGAAGAGGGGATGCCACACAGTGGGAAACATGGCCTTGTCCCAACTTTTTTGAGATGTGTTAATGCCATGAAATTTAAAATCAACTTATTTTTTTCCTTAAAATTACATATTTTCTCAGTTTAAACATTTGATATGTCATCTATGTTGTATCCTGAATAAAATATTGAAGTTTGCAACTTCACCATCATTGCATTCTGTTTTTATTCACAATTTGTACAGTGTCCCAACTTTTTTAGAATCAGGTTTGTACAATAGTGTACCTAGGACAGGACTCTCCATTTGTGACCTCCAAGTTGCTTGTGAACAAAATGTGTTCTTTATTTATACTGCACGAGAACGGCTGTGCCCCATACTGAAAGTATGCCACATTCAGTAAATGTTTGGTCTTAGAGTCCCTATTTAGAAAACAGTATTTTAGGACACACACAATTTCAAGAGATTTCTCTACTTTGAAGTTTAACAGCAAAACTCAATTGTGAACAAGGCAAATAAAAGCTCACTTATATATGCAAGATGTTTGTAGCAGCCCTCGGGCTCGGTCAGATAATGCACAATATCAGCAGAGAGCAATTGCTGCTTGAAGCGCAGCTGACTGATTGCTGGGTGAAGGGCTTAGGATTTTACCTGAACACAGCACATGGAGAATAATGATAATGGGGACATACTGCCTTTACCAGAGGCTATTCACAGCACCACACCTCTGGTGTCAAGCACAAAAAAAAAAAAAAAAAAAAAAAAAAACTAAACGCCACGGCACGGCTGTCCAACATCATTGCATTCTAACATGGCAGGAACTGAGTAAATGACAGAGGGGTTTCCAAATCTGAAAGCTGCATTCAGCCTTTTTTTTATGCAAATCCTAGGATGAAAGTGAGTCTGAACTGAGAGGAGGGACTGGTTCCAAAGACTGCCTGTAGATATACAGTGGCCCTAAAAATATTTGGACACTTATGTAACACAAAAATATATCAATGTCGCTGCATGATTTAAGCAATGTTATTTGAACATGAATGCTGCTGTTTCTGAATATCATCACAAAAACAAAGCTGCACGAAAAGCACTTGGAGGAAAAAAAAAGTATGATTGCGAGTGTGATATTGGTTTTATACAGTCTTTCTTAGTATTTTTGTCTTGTGTTTTTATTAAATATATCTAAAAAGATTTAACTCTTTCCCCACCATTGATGGAAATTTCCGTAATTTGTGTGAAAGTGCTTCCGCGCCATTGACGGAATTTTCTGGCTTCTCAGTATATGGTAAGAGGGCGCTATTACACATCTTCTGACAGAGTACTGAATCTCCTGATCAAAACACATGTGAAGAAGATGTAGAAACAAGCGATATGCACATATAAAATAACGTGATCACCAACATTAAACAGCATATAAATCAAAACTGCCAAATGTTACTTAATGAAATGTCGACTGCCAGATGTGAAAGCATTAGGGATGTTATGCACTTAATGATCTGTCGCTTAAACAGTATATAAACTGCCAAATGTTACTTAATGAAATGTCGACCCAGGATAAGCTATAGGACTATACAAGCATTAGGGATGTTGATGGACTGTTGGATCTACTCCATCTATGTTCTATGATCATCATTCTGAATACAATCTGGATGTAATCTTTGACAAAAACGTGATTGTCTCATTGTGTGTAAGGCACCCTAGGCCTGACCTGCTGCCGCATACGTCCTGCCGTTCAAGCGTGAGGTGGTACATAACGGCTTAGACGGCAGGGTTGGGGCCTTAAAAGAAGATGTATGAGAGAAATAGCTCGCAAGCTTCTGCATATATCCCTGCTCATGCAATCCCTCCACATTCGAGTAATTTGAATGCTGAAAGGGATAAATGTGCACTGAATATGGTTACTTCCATGATCTCTCCACCTCAGCTTGAAGATCGGGCAGAAACAGAGGGATCATTGGAGTGGGACAGTTATGGCCTGACAGGAAGCGCTCGTTGAGTCTGCCACAAGCAACTTCCTTCCTTTCGCGCCCCGCAAACCAGATCTAGGCTGCATCCGAAAACCTAGACAGTTGACTTGTTGCCTTATCAGGCAATGACTTGTACGGTAGCGTAAAGGGCACAAAGGTACTTCACAAAATGGATTCCAGAGGCAGCGTAACAATTTAATGATCTACAGCAAAATAAAGCAAGTTTTGGTGAGAACTAAACAAATATTGAATTACTGCAGTAGTAATTTGTCGCTAGAAATGACACCAGAAGTGAAAAATATTGGTCAAAACATATTTACATACAAACTAACTAGCATCCGCAACTTTCAGATGCCATCTTTCTTTTTCTAGCTCAACTGGCACTGAAAGGAACACACAGGATTGTGGGATATCAAAGGCAGCGAAGGTGCCTGATGAAGGTCTCTCAGGAGGTAGGAAGTGAAGCTAACATTGGATTCAGGTGTGCCTTGATGCCTTCCTACCTTGAAATGTGTCCTCTGAAAGGCAGCATTTTCCAGTGTTCATGGCATGTGTCATAACCTCCAATAGCTCTTTGTATGCGGGCCTTGGCAGGCTGGGAAGGCTCACTGTCAGCAATATCCTCACCCTCCTCAACCATGTCCGCCTCCTCCTGGCTGGACGGTGCTAGCAATATGCTATACGCTGGATCAGAAGATTCAACAAACAGAACATCCTGATCCAGCAGATCGTTCAAGCCAATAACTAAGGAACGTGAGAGCGACATACCTTTCTCAAAATCTTCCAGCCAGGTTTCCACAAGTTCACAGTGGAATTGGATGAGATCGGGCCTATGATCTATCTGAGGGAAATTACTAAGAAATAATGGCAGGGAAAATGATTAACATCACGTTCAAAAATCAATTGCTTTTCTCCTGTGTAATCGGATGCATTCTAATGAAACATTGAACTTAATGTTACACTAATTTATCAAGTCTAATTATACTACTTCCTACCATGAATAACACAAATTCTCTGCCCTCTCATTAGAAGTCTTGACACCTAAAGTGTGTTGTGTTAGACAGAAATAGCACACCAGAGCCAGCTGGAATTATTTAATCTCCCCAAAAGGAAGACATTTAATGGTTCACTTCCAAATCTAAATGACAAGCTTTGGCATGCTGGCCTCACTCTTGATGTTGTAGCTGCCTGAGGCCTTTATTTTCCTTGCAGGAAACTCACCGAATAGGGACACCTAGCATGATGGAGACGAGAAGAAAATTCACATGATTTATCATCTCTTCATTTGAACGTAATATGACAAAAAGGCAAAAGATGAAATCCACATGCTTGTTTTTCTATCTACAATATAATTGGCAGGGTGATTGGCTGTCTGTTCACAGAATATGTGTATCTCCATTCATGAAAGACCGTATTGTTCGCAGCATAATCCAAAATCTCTGCAATATGACTCGGATCAAAGCCCTATTCATAAAATAGCTCACTGTTGGACCTTGCTCCCTCCATGTCACTGCTTCATACAGCAGTTACCCTATAAAACAGTCTGCCAAAGTAAAGGATGGTTGAGGATGTGGCCGGTCTGCAGGAATTTCAAAATGTCTTAAATTGACTGCCAAATACAATGGTTTGGTCCTATAATTATATAGTAGTTCAAGGCAGTTTTTTTTTGTTTTTTTTTTGAAAATACATACATGAAGGTTTCAGAGTGGCAGCTGCAAAGCCATGCATACATAATGCAATTTACTTTGGCAAAAAATGTTTGACTACTTAGACATTGTGAGCCACAATGGACCGCATGAGAAATTGTAGTGAAAGATCCTTTGTATTATGTATTCTTAACACAATATTGACATGAACATGGCTCATTCTCAGCCCATTTTTCCTTTTGAGGAGCTTCTGAAGAGCTATGGGGGAGAGTTATACATGCTTTGCTCAGTACGAGTCATTGTGATGTGTCAGCTTGAATTATTGTCATTTCAATACGTTGTTGTTATGCACTCAATTATTACTGCATTCCACTGAGTGCAGTTGTCAAAGCTCCATTGTGTGATAATTTAGATGATGTCTTATGGAGGAAGCAAGGCTGATTAATGGAAGACATCACTGCCTCTAACGCTAGTGTAAATACATGGGTCAAATTCTTCACATGCTATTGTGAACTTCACAGAGCTAAAATGTGAAATATAACACAGGAGGGATAGCTCCTCACCTTTGACCTCTACGGTGGACGTGACTCCTTTATAAGGGGAGCTGATCATGTTTGTACTGAAGCCTGTGCTAATGTGCCTTCCTTGTGAGTGTGTCCGTCTTGAACCTCACACACCCACTCTGGAGATCTGGACAGACATTGTAATGTAAGGTCAGAGTTGAATTGCTGCCCTGAAGTGCTGAGATCAGAGGTCACGTGTGTCCTCTTGTGAGCACACATTACTTTTATGGGCTTTTCGTTGTCCTTCTTATCCCTGAGTTATGTTGTGGCATGTTTCACACTGTTTTATCTTGGGTTAGCATTTATTCCTGGGTTATTAAGAATTCCACTGTACATTTTTAAACTAGTTCTTCTTTGCATATTTATGAACTTAATTACATTGATCCATCTCTCTACCTACCTGTCTGTCTATCAAAGTCCTGACAAGCTTTTCTTTTCTACTTAAAGGCAGTGCAGGGAATTTTCAGAGAGGCTAGCAATAGCAAGCTTAGCTTTGAAAGCATAAGATCCCACTCTCCCTTCAGAGCATCTCCAAAGTCACACCTCCTTCAAAGCACATGAATGCGTACATCAGGGAGCAAACAAGTTTCACTAGAGACGGCGTTTAACTACCTCATGTCTCAAGCACATAACATTATATAATAATAATGAACATAAACAACTTAATAAAGAGCACTGACCTGTGCCACCTGACTGCTGCAGATTCATTTCGGTGTTGACAGTGCTGCCATTGAAATGAATAAATTAAGTCACGGATCGCTCTGAGTATAAAGTAACTGCTCACATACAGAGGTATGGAAATACATACATCATACATTGACAGACAGGTAGGACATTGTTGGCTGTCACGTGTTTGTAATATAGAAATCGGATGACAAAGGACACTTTTAATGAATAATCACGGCAAAATACTTCTAAACACTACTAACAATCTCAAACAGACAGCAACTAAGGGAGAACTCAGAGTTTAAATGAACAGGGACTAATGAGATAACAGATCAGGTGAACCTAATGACTTATCAGACTAAGAAACTAGGTCATGGGGAAAATGCAAAGAGACAGAAAATATGAGTGAAACCAAGCATACATATAAGAGTACTCCTTTCACAGATGATATATAAATACATTTAGACAACTATATTGTGTTAGTCCCTCTTATGCTGCCAAAACAGCCATGACCTGTTGAGGCATGGACTCCACTAGACCCTTGAAGGTGTGCTGTAGTATCTGGTACCAAGATGTTAGCAGTAGATCATTTAAGTAAATGCTAAGTAAACCTGTAAGTTGCGAGATGGGACCTCTATGGATCGGACTTGTTTGTTCAGCACATCCCACAGATGCTCGATTGGATTGAGATCTGGGGAATTTGGAGGCTAATTCAACACCTCAAACTCATTGTTGTGCTCCTCAAACCATTCCTGAACCATTTTTGCTTTGTGACAGTCGCATTGTCCTGCTGAAGGAGACCACAGCCACCAGGGAAAACCGTTTTCATGAAAGGGTTTACATGGTCTGCAACAATGCTTAGGTAGGTGGTACATGTCAAAGTAACATCCACATGGATGGCAGGACCCAAGGTTTCCCCTGGTGCTGTGTGTTCCCCAGGTAAGTGACGCACACGCACATGATGTAAAAGAAAACATGATTAATCAGACCAGGCCACCTTCTTCCATTGCTCCGTGGTCCAGTTCTGATGCTCACGTGTCCAACTGTTGGTGTTTTCGGCGGTGGCCAGGGGTCAGCATGGGCACCCTGACTGGTCTGCAGCTATGTAGCACCATACGCAACAAACTGCAATGCACTGTGTATTCTGACACCTTTCTATCAGAACCAGCATTAACTTCTTGAGCAATTTGAGCTACAGTAGCTCGTCTGTTTGATCGGACCACACGGGCCAGCCTTAAACTGCAGTCCTTGTGGGGTGTTCCCAGTCTGCAGTGGTCAGTATCTTTCAAAAGTGGTCCAAGGAAGGAACAGTGGTGAACCAGCGACAGGGTCATGGGCGGCCAATGCTCATTGATGCATGTAGGGAGCGAAGATGAGCTACTGTAGCTCAAATTGTTCAAGAAGTTAATGCTGGTTCTGATAGAAAGCGATCTGATTGGTTCAAATGCTTTTAATAGGTACTCTCTTTAGTGCATGATTGCAATTCCTACAAAATCATGTTATGATGAATGCTGTTTCAACTATGTTATAATGACCATTTAGGTCTGTATTAGTTATCTTATATACTAGCATAGCATACAGATAAGCGATTAGCCTGATAGCTTAGTTTAGACACACATTTGCAAATACCCTACATATATTGTCATCTTTAATGTACTTATGTGTTAAATTAAGTGTTAAATGTCCAAATATTTCAGTTATAAATAAATTATTATTACGTTAAATTGGTATTATTATGCATTGTGTATTCAGATGCAATGCATACAAATTATATAGTATAAGCTATGCATATTTTAAATTAATATAATTCGTATATACTTAAGATAATCATTAACTGACAATTTGGGGAGACCCAATTTGTCATGAAACTGGACAAATGAATGTGGTGCAGATATGACGTCACTTTGTAGGCCAACTGGTAGTTAGCATCACACTGGTTCCCTTGTGAAAAACCCAATAGGATTTTCCCACAGGCTTTTTGGTTATCACAAAAAACAGGCTCTGTGATCAACAAAAGTTTATGATACTTACACATTTTGTCCATCAAGAGAATTATCACAGATGAACGCAGCTTTTATTAATTTTGAAGCACTCGCCAGAAGTAAAAAGCTAAAGACTCAACTTCAACATCACCATCACTAAGCTTTTAAAAGTTTTTATCTCAAAACATTTTACCAGAACATTTGAGTTAGAATAGTTTATAAGAGCACAATTATAAGGATAATGAGGCTGTAAAAGCGGACTGAGTTTACCTGCTCGGCATGATGACATTTATTCTCCTCGACAGCACTTTCTAGACACGTAACAGCTTGAAAAAAAATCACGAGTGAGGTGTGATTGGACCAACTTTCAAGTAGGAGCAATATCTTTTCCGAGATTAAAGTAAATTTGGTTTTATCTTTACAAAAAATCCTTTCACGAGGCGTTCAAATTAAGAAATAATTAAGTATCATGGAGTTTGGATGGAGTTGGCTGGCTGCGATGTAAGTCATGCCTTTTAATGTTTTCCCTGTTTGCTATTTCAAAGTCCTCCTATAACTGAAGCTTGGGGCAATGACACAGAAGGTCAATGAAACAATGCAGTTAACCTGAGGCAGTCGTCGGGGTCCAAGCACAATGTCTCTTTATGGAAGTATTATTATTTGTACTATATTAAAATAGACAAATAATATAGTGTCTCTTTCTTCATTTGGACATGCATTCAGTCATGTCTAATATGTTATCAGTGTCATTTAAAAATTAAGATAAAAAAATGAATCTGTTTTTGCAAACTTATTATATTGGGTTTTATTAAACTTTTATGAAACTATAGTGAATTTATTTAAACATTTTCATAGTATTTAAACTTGCTATCCTGCAACTTCCTCTATTGGACAACATTAGTATTCATCTCTAAATCGCATTGATATAAATGGCTGATAATTTTTTTTTTTTTTTGAAAGATTACAATTTTTTGAAAGATTATTTTATTACTGACAATATACCCACATCAAACTCAAATTCACTCATTTATGGTACCTTATTTCATGCTTATTTTCAACTTCCATTTTTTTAGCTAAGCAGAAATGATACATTATTATATCACTTGTTAAATGGTTATTTAACAATTACATTCAGTCCTGCAATAACAGTGATTCAATTTGTTTGCGTGAAGAAAAAAAAAATGTTGACAAAGTCAAACTCAAATTCAGTCACTCGTGGTACCTTTCCTGTAGCTCAAACAATAAGAGCGTGGTGCTAGCAATGCTAAGGTCATGGGTTCGATTCCCAGGGAAAGCAAGAACTGACAAAATGTGTACCTTGAATACAATGTAAGGTGCTTTGGATAAAAATGTCTGCCAAATGTAAAATGCAAAGTAATGTGTCTATGTGCAGCTAAGAAAACCTGCCACAGCATAACATTCTAGCACCACATTGTTTCATAATACCGTTTGCACCACAATTCAGGGCTAACTAACTATGTTTCAGGGTTAAAATCTCCTTTTCAAAATACTATTGTAAAATGTTGCATAATCTGTGGTTAAAATTAGATTAAAAAGATGTTAACCCAGGGTTAAGCGTAACATGAAACATCCTTTATAGTCTATGTATCTTTAAATGCAACATACTTCCTCAACCTGTGTCAATTTAGATCACTTCCACCTTCATCTTCTCAGGATTCGGCAAATTCTCATTAGAGCTGTTACTTTTCATCTTATTTGAATAAACATTCAGCATTACAAGTGTGAGGTGATGCCAGTGCTCTGAGATGTTTAAAGAGCTACAGGAAACAGGCTGTGAGTGGTTACACAGTACAACAAGCACCCTGTGTGAAAGTAAGATTAAGTCATTTTTTTATTCCATTACTGCGGTAATGCAGCATTAAGCATGAACACTCAGCTCGGATGAGAGAGGAGAGCAGAAAAAGGGAATGCATATACATGAAAAATGAAAGTGCTGTGGTTTATAATGTAACTGGAGAGATGTTTAATAAATCAAATATCGCCTTACACACGGGGACCTTACAGTCCTACGATAAATTAGGGGACAAAACTAGGTGCCAGGCTATGGTAATTGGCTTCGCCGTCCATTGTTATATTTTTCCTATCCAGAGAGTTGTTATTCCAATCATAAAATACAATGACTGCACATAATGATATTGTCAGGGAGGAGAGACGGGAGCCATTTGAATATATTTGAGGAAGATTTAGTTGGTCTGCCTGCCAAGCCATAACACATAGCATTCTTTATAGCTTTATTAAATGCCGTACCTCCAGTTGCTGTGCTGTTTCCGTGGGCGGAGCTTCCTAAATACAGGGCAGCTGCTGCATGGATTTTCTCCAAAAGAAATTTGCACAGTCATATACATTCAGTCATGCCACCTTTTATTAATCTCACAGGATTTGTGTAGAGGAAACGATGAAAAGGAAATGACAAAAACACATCAAGACTATGGAAATTTGTTATAATCAACATTTCGAAGTGAAGTGAAGAGGAATTTTTAATCCATGACCAAGATCTATTATCAAGTACCATTACTATCTGGCCACTGCACCATGGTGTCATCACACTTTATAAATGATGTATTCATTCAACAGGTGTTGGACACTTTGTCGTTTGTACAGAAATGCAAGTGCTGACTGGTGAGGGTATAGACAGCTGTCTTCTCTGACACACATGGGGTGCTTCTCAATTCTTATTTGTGCATCCTCGTTTCCTTTCCTAGCGTCTTATCTCCACCCCTTCAGGATGCGAGGGAAGCACGCAAGGAAAAGGCGCGAGGACAGAGGAATTGAATCAAGTGAAATGATACATCCTCGCTCCCTTTAGTGTCACTTCATAGTGTCAGCAATTAATGATGACTCTACACTGCTGGATTTAGTTTGCACGTCAGGATTCTTGAACATTAGAGATAACTATTTATATTATAATAGTTTCAACCTCCACAAAATACCACATTTGTCCATATTTTATTAAATATTACCAGTTATTAATAACAAATTATTCCCAGTTATTAACTGCTTTTTATTTGTTGTATAGTATTAGTTTGTTTCTTTCATTTTCTTGTGCGTTGATATAATTCTGCAACTGTCAGTTGTTATTTGACATTCGTGTCTTGTACATGCAAGTTAAACATAATAATAATAATAATGAATAAACTGTGGCAAGATGTGAAGGGGGAGTCAGGACATTAATAAGTGCGTCAGGTTTAGTCGATAAAACACTTCCGCAAAGGATACACCTGTGTATCCTCGCTCATGACCCCTCAGAAAGCCTCAGTCCTCGATCCTCGTCTCCTCACGGTGAGATTAGAGAACTGAGATGTCCTACAAGATGGCTGAGCTCGGTTGGTTTCCGGGTCATAGGATGGAGGACGGAGGAGTGTGGAAACGAGGAGGGATATTGAGAAGCACCCATGGAGTCTTTAACCGCTATGCACTTGCATGTGAGCTTCATTGGAAGGTAAAACCGGTTCTGAGATTTGCATAATTGCTATCCCACCAAGTTCTGTAAAAAGGATTTAATACAACCCATTGGAATCCCTTGACTGTATGGCATTTAAAAATGTTTATTCACTTGAAAACACAATTAAAGATTCTGTTATAGCATACTTTGTGCATGTTTGTGCTTTTGAACACAAACCAACAACTTCACTATACATCAATAAATGACTTACTGATCATTTACTAATAGTGTCACGGGTGTTTGCAGGCAGGAGGACGAAGACAGGCAGGTACAATTTCAAAGGAAGTTTTAATGTCGAAGATCCTCAGGTGAGTCATACAGGAAGGTAGCAAAACACACTATACACAGCGGGAGCCAACAATTCCTTGCAAACGCAACTTGGGAGGCAGGAGCCGATGACAGGTGACAAATACACTCACCTAAAAGATTATTAGGAACACTCTGTTCAATTCCTCATTAATGTCCTTCCTCAAACGAGACCAGACAAAGCGACTATGTGAGGTGTGTGCTTATATGCTGCCTGTGGTGATGAGGAGATGAGGTGCAGGTGATAACGGGGTGCAAGCAGATGTGAATCAAGGAGGGTGCTGGGAAGTGTAGTGCTGACATGATGGAACTGTCACAAATAGTTTGTTTATCATTTGTTCATGATATACCATTGTGTCGAACTGTCACAAATAGTTTGTTTATCATTTGTTCATGATATACCATTGTGTATCCTATCAATATGGGCCAACATTTCTAAAGAATCCTTTCAGCACCTTGTTGAATCAATGCCACGTAGAATTAAGGCAGTGACAAATAGTTCAATGATCTATTAGTTATTAATAATATATCAACTAATAACTTATTAATGCTGTGGTTAAAATGGCAAATCATGAAATAAACAGAGCATTAGTAGATGGTTAACATTCTAATAACTACACGTTGTATTAAAATGGCTATATTAGTATAATTATCTATTCAAAATAAATGTTTTTAAATAAAAATTCACAAAACATACATTCATAAATGTTGTCCACTTTGACTGAGAGGAGTGGAATAGGTTTTTCAAACCCTCCCAAAACCTAAAAGAAACTCTAAAAGATATTGTTAAACCGTCTTTCTTACTTCAATAGATTCAGTGCCATTGAAACTTAGCTTTTCTCCCACTGCCTTATCCTTTCCAAGTTTTGAACCTGGAATTCATAGACAGCTTAATGGAAAGTCCTGGAGCTGTGTGGCATTCAAAGAGTGGGAGTAGAGCCGAGGAACCACACAAAAGCTTATAACAGCCGTACACTAACACCCCAGCTGTAGGATGATGACAGTCTTTGCTCAGAGGGATTCCCCACGCTCCTGACAAGTGTAATTTTCTCAGGGAAGTTTCTCATTAAATTGATATTCACACCATGTTGTCATTAAGAGTTGCTGCATGATGTGTTTTGAAAAGTCTGGGAGAAAAAAAAGTTAGCTGCAACTGATTGGAAAACAATTTGAGATCAACAAAGTAACTGGTTGTAATCTTTTACTATACTCATTGAAATGCTGGCCGGCATTGCCAGGAATGAGGACTTGACCCACCATTTTAGCAGTCCCCTCCCTCTGTCCCCTTTCCTTGCTTTTCCTCCCCTTTAAGTTCTTAAAGGCAAAGAATAACATTCCCACACTTTCCAAAAGTTGAATTTCCATGACTTTTCCAATTTAAAAATGTATTGCATACACCGTCTGAGCTGAGTAAATGTAAGTAAAAAAAGTAGATCCGAGTAAAAAGATTTGGGGAAAAAAAACATTTAAAAACAATATTTATGAGTAATATTAACTTTTATAGTACAACTTTAATATTAACTTTAATTTCCTCTAAACCTTTGTAAAATACTCCACACAACCACACTTATAACTTACATGACATTGGCCTTTATTGTCGATGAGTACAGCAATACAGCATATATTACTGTTTTGACATGTATATAATATTGCCAAGATTTAAACTCATGTAACAAACATTTTAGAAGTAAAAATTAAACATTTAAAAGTAATTAAAGTGTAATCAACCGGTCCCTTATTAACTGCTGGATTTTTAGTCAATTATTTTGGTATGTTCAACTCAAAACATCAAGTAAATGATATTTCGAGATTTTATTAAGTTAATAAAGTAAATTATTACTGTGATATTTACTAAGTCACTGAATATTTTTAGAGTGTAGGGATTTAAAAAAACTTTATTCATGAAGAATAATTTCTGGCCAAAAAATAAATACAAATAAAAATACTTTAGAAGAAGAAACATTCACATTGACTAGAAATTTCAATAACTTTTCATTAACTTTTAAGATTTCAATGGCTTAATTTCAATGGCTTTTCTGATAACTAATCTGACTTCTGATTTGTAATGTTGCTTGAATCATAATCATACACTGTTTGTTCGTTGGTCAGAGGAGAACAGACTGAGCCTGGTTTCTCCCAAGGTTTTTTTCTCCATTATGTCACCTGATGCAGTTTTGGTTCCTTGCTACTGTTGCCTCTTTTGCCTTTTGGCTTGCTTAGTTGGTGACACTAAATATTCAACTATATTACTGATCTGCCCACATTGACACTATGTGATAATTTAACTGAGCTGGATAACATTACCATTTCACCAGAGCGGCTGTACAGCCGAATCAAATTCTTTTACATTGTTTTCCTGTTATCACTGTGAAGCTGCTTTGAAACAATCTGCATTGTAAAAAGCACTATATAAATAAAGGTGACTTGACTTGACTGTTTTTTTTTTTTTTTTTTTCATAATCATACTCACAAATATTCATTAGTATCCAAAGACTGTATTGTATATTAGAAGTAGAAAAAGTCATATTGACCATAGAAAGACTTTTCTATGACCTTTATTTCTTTATTAACTTTATTTCCATGACTTACCAGTTGTTGTGAAGGGTGTTATGAAAATGGGGAGGAGCAGGGAATGGGGGAGGAGCTGTTGGCTGCCCAAACCCAGAGGAGCCATCGCTGTCACTGCCCACCAGGAATCAGAGGACTGTCCACCGAGGGATATCCAGTGCCACCACCATCGGAAGAATGCAATCAGCTTGCCTCATCTTACTTTCCTGATCTGAATGTTTTAAAACTGCAGACAGTAAGAAAAAATAGAGCTGTCCGTCTTCTCCCCCTCACACAGGATGATCGATCTCTCGAGAACCATGTGAGGAAATTTCTGGATTTAGCCTCCCAAACACACTAGCCGGAAAACTGCGTCTCTTCTTTTTAATATGTCGAACTGAACACCTCGATGAAGTTATTCAGGGATGTGGACTGTTTTATTCTGCAATGTGGATCCCCTTTCACAGTGGGTGAAGAGGAGAAAAAACCCACCCTTCTGAGCCCATTCACCGCTCCACAGAACCCACCATGAAGGTTGAACCTGAAACCACAGCAGACCCAGAGCCAGAGCCTATGCCCACCATGAAGCCAACACTAGAGTCAATGCCCATCATGGAATCAAAGCCTGTTGCCATGCTCGTTTTGGAGCCAGAGCTTGCCATCAAGTCTGACCAGGTGTGTGAACCAGTCCCTATGTCCGTACCTATGAGAATTCTAGTGTAGCTAGATCATAAAGAGTGTCTTATTGAATGGAATTTGGCCAAGCCATTCCCACCCTTATTCCTGCCCATGACTCTCTTCCTTCCTTGGTAGGAAGGATGGATGAATTTCCTGCTCCCATTCAGATACCAGTCTCCTTCCTTGACACTCCTTTGTCATTGATGATCCCACCCAGACTCCCTCCTCCTCTATCAACTCCAGCCAGTTTGTTGTCTCAGCTGGATCACTTCAGCTCATCTGCTCCTGCTTCAGTGGCTCTGTCCAGCTGCTCGGATCCTGGCTTCTTGTCGCCAGCTCAGCCTTGGTGTAGGGATCCCCTGGCTCCACCTCAGTCCTCCGAGCTCATTATTCTAACTCGGCATGTCAACCAGCTCCATTTTGGCTCATCGCTTCCTTGGCTCCACCTGGCACTATCATCTTTTTGGCTCCACCAGGCTCCCTCATCCCTCCGGCTCTATGTTGGTCAGACGTTGCTCTGCCTCAGCCATGTTCTTCTGGACCTAGGAACTCCTTCCGGGGTCTCTACCACACCTGTCTTCACCTCTGTCGGGCAGACCCCGAGCTCCACCCAAGCTCCTTCCTCCATCAATTGCATCGGATCATCCTCATATGGATCACTTATTATAGATTGATTAATACACCTACATTTAGATCAGCTTGCCTTGTCTCAAAGTTACAAAACCATTCATATTGGTTATACAAAACTTCTTGATTTTTACATGACTTTAAGATTGTATTAATTTCCATGATGTTTCCAGTCATTGTGGAGGATTTTTAAAATAATTTTATCAAGAGTGCACTCACAAAATTTAATAGAAATATTTTTGAACAGGAAAAAAAAAAAAAAAAAAAATATATATATATATATATATATATATATATATATATTTTTTTTTACTGTACTTTATTGAGTACTTTTTTTATTTTTGGAAATTTTTACTTTTTATATTGTACTTTTTACATTATTTAGAACTGAAGAAATCTTCACCCACTCCAAGACGCGATAGAATTCACAAGTCTGACTAAAAGTGAGCCAGGAATGGGAGATCCTCTGTGCTTAAGTGTGCACATGACTGATGGTGAAAAAGTCAATTATTAATGCAGAATTATAGGTTTTATTATTGTAAATGAAAATTATGTCTGAATGGCAAGCTGTTTAAGTCCATTGTATGAAATGCTTGAATGTTCATATTTGTGTATTTCTGCTGTAGTAGTTTCAAATGATAACTAGTATGTTTGCATAGCGTTCTTCATATTTTGTCTGTTTTTATATTGCATGTGTATATTTGTCAACACACATTGACACACATTTTGTTTTTTCTTGTGTACTTCGTCCAGCACTGGCTGACATTAGAAAGTTCTGTGACCTTTCATTGATCTTCATAACTTTTCCAGAAAATTCCCTAATATTTCCAGGATTTCCAAGACCGTGGGAACCCCAAAAGAAGACTCATTCTCGGGCAGGTTTTTTCATCTCCACAGAGACAATGCTCTTTGGGCCCTGAGCGGCCCTTTCTCACGCTTTCAATTTTAACACTCCTGAAAAGGTTTTTTTTCCTGGGATGGCTCCTCCCTGAACACTGAAGTACAGTAACCTTTCCTCTCTTTCGTGCTGGTCCCACAGCCCTCCATTTCCAAAGGGTTCAAATCACACCCACTTTTCCTCTGACGGGAGGGACAGGACCATGAAAGTGGTGCTCAGACGTGCACAGACATTTAATCAGCTATTACATCCACACTGCCACCTCCACAGCGCACTGAGGAAATTAGCTCTCTCAAGCAAACTAGATAGACTGGACAGCTGGCACTGGGGACGTTGGCTCATTTCTCTTGGCATCTTTATTATTCGCCCTCCTTTACTTGCTTACTCAATTTTTTGCCGCTCACTGAATTCATGCAGCCTCATTCTTCATCTGCGGATGTGGTCATGGTGTGGTGAGAATGAGCTTATCGAATCATCCAGCAGCCAGTTTACATCGCACATCAGCTGTTTGGAGAAAAACAGAATATAATATGTGTATTTCTTTACCATATTTGTCTCCATGTCCATGAACAGCCAAAGCTAATAGCCCATAGTAGTTGCATAAGGAGCAAATAAATGATTTTTATTTCTCTGTAGTATCATCTGTTGAGAGTGGGCAATCTTTAAGAGTCCCTGCAAACAGCAGGTGCTTGCCTAGATGCAGACATTCATTCATTTAGAGCAATGATGTCTGAGTCGCAGTTAAGAAAGATACCTGCTGGCATCTAGTTAATTACCAAACTATGCAAGTAAACAATATTAATTATGAAATGGGTTGTTGCACTTCAATTACTAATGTTTAGTCTTATTTTAGATGCACACACACACACACACACACACACACACACACACACACACACACACACACACACACACACACACATATATTCCACATATATGTATTTCATATAAAAGAGTATATTAAATAGTTTTAAGGGTTTAAAAAACATGCTAACCAATGCTATACATGGGCTTGCTGCAATGCTGTGCAACGAGTGCTGTCTTAATATGATCAACAACAACAACAACAACAAAATCAGGTGTAACGTTTCGACTGCTGTTCTGCTGTTCAGACCAGATCAACAAAAATGCAGAGATCTCCGTGCCTGAGCGGGGATAGTTCATCGGACCTCTTTGCTGAGCTGGTCAACGCTTTCAGTCACTCCTTTCGTCAACATCATCTTCCTGCTGCTTCTGCCGGTTCCCATAGCCTGACCAGTGACCTACACCGCTGAGGTGGAGGATTGCAACAGGTTCATACTACAATGCTCATTATACTTCGAAATGCAGCCGCATCCACCATAGGAGTGTCACAATGCTTATCTGCCTGCTCACTGTCACAACCCACTTTGCATCCTCCGCCTTCCGTACCACCTGTTGCCCTTCCAGCACCAGAGTCGATGCAGATCTTTGTCTGTACTGTGGGGAGAGTTGCATATTATCACCAACTGCCTTATTTGACCGCCAAGTCCAGCGGTGAGTACCATTCAACTCCCTCCTAAAATCGCTCCGCTTACTAGAACCACTGTGTATATTCTCACCCATCATGCTTCTGTTTCAGAACAAGCCCTCATTGACTCCAGCTCAGCGGGGGACATCTCTCACCACCTCCTACAAAGGCTCAATGTCAAAAAAAAAACATAGAGATCCACACCATCCTGGGAAACCTCTGGGCCATGGTTGCATCTGCCACTTCTACAGCGGATATCATCCTGGGATACTCGTGGATGCTGTAACATGAGCCTAGAATCAACTGGAACACCAGTGAGATTCTTCAGTGGGGCGAATCCTGTTTTCCTAACTGTCTGACTCCTGTTACCAAGATCCCTCCAGTTCAACAGCATTACCAGTCCCAATCCACCGCCACCAGAGACCAGCCATTCACCACTGAACACAACCGCATGGATGGAGTTTCCTGTGCCCACCACAGACCATGTAGACCAGCCTGCCGCGATAGACGAGCCCGAACCAGAGAAGAGGTTGGAAGGAGTCATTGCCAGGAGCCCGGACCACTGCTAGAGTCTGACCTGTGATTCATCAGACCAGGCCACCTTCTTCCATTGCTCCGTGGTCCAGTTCTGATGCTCACGTGCACACTGTTGGTGCTATCGGTGGTGGACAGGGGTCAGCATGGCACCCTGACTGGTCTAAGGCTGTGCAGCCTCATACACAACAAACTGTGATGCACTGTGTATTCTGACACCTTTCTATCAGAACCAGCTTTAACCTCTTGAGCAATTTGAGCTACAGTAGCTCATCTGTTTGATCAGACCACACGGTCCAGCCTTCACTCCCCATGTGCATCAGTGAGCCTTGGCTGCCCATGACCCTGTCGCTGGTTCACCACTGTTCCTTCTTTGGACCACTCTTTATAGATACTGACCACTGCAGACTGGGAACAACCCACAAGAGCTGCAGTGTTGGAGATGCTCTGACCCAGTCGTCTAGCCATCACAATTTGGCCCTTGTCAAACTCGCTTGTCAAATGCTTGCCCATTTTTCCTGCTAACACATCAACTTTGAGGACAAATGTTCACTTCCTGACTAATATAGTCCACCCACTAACAGGTGCTGATGAAGAGATAATCAGTGTTTTTCACTACACCTGTCATAATGTTATGCCTAATCGGTGTATATTCTATCCCCCTACACTAACCCTACCCCTAAACCTACACATCAGACTAAATTATAAACCATGTTTATGTTGTAATACCCATATTATTATACACATTTATAACATTTATGTTTATGTTGTAATACAAACACACACACAAAGGTTTCTATGTTTTATGGGGACTTCCTACACAAACTGTATATTCTATCCCCCTACACTAACCCTACCCCTAAACAAACCCATCACAGAAAACTTTATGCTTTTTTAGATTTTCGAAACACTTCATTTAGTATGATTTATAAGCTGTTTTCCTCATGGGGATCAAAAAAACATCCCCATGCGATCAAAATGTACTAGTATATCTATCCTTGTGGGGGCATTTGGTCAACTCTTTAACCATTGATAACATCATTCTTGCCCCTTTATTTATTTATTTATTTGTAAATGAGCAATGTTTCCATGCCGTGTGTTTGATAATAATTGGTTGTGAGTGAAAATGTTTACTTTAAAGAGAGCTTGATTTTGCAGAAGACAATTAGAAGAGCTGTTAACATGCTCCTCGAGAACTCTACAGCACACTCACCCCACAGCTGAAAGTGACTACACTCCCTGATGGTCACACTGAATTTGGGGTCACATATAGGATGAGAATGAAAGTCATAAAGTGGAAAGGACTTAATGCAAATGATTCACAGTGAGCAAGTAGGGGCTCTGAAGGCAATCAGTGCCCTGTGTCAACTTCATATGCAGCCCCAGCCGAAAGAAACAGCATATTTAAAAAAAAAAAACAAACAAACATTTTAATTCAAACAAGCATGACATATTAGCAAGGCCGTGTGCACTGTTGTTGTGCCTATTTTCAGGCTTGTTGTGCTTTTTGAATGGAAATTAGAGTACAATAAATCAGCCGAGCTGCAGGCGTTGTGATGCTGGCTAAAGTAAACGATGTAATTTTGCATGAACATTTATTTATTTATCACGAATGTCTAATAATTAAATACACAGAGTACAGCCCATAATTAAATCACAGTGTAGCAGCAGCGAGGAAGCAGGCTTCTTTAATATAGCAGAAGCTGGTGACATATCACTCTGTAGAAACCAAGAAAATGCAGCTTCATTTGTCTCAAATGGAAATTGTAGGCCCAGCAGTGATCAAATAAGTTAAAGCGAGTGCATTTTCCCAGAAGTGAGTGTTCTCTTCCAGAGAACTGACCTTGCATGTTCTCCTGGGATATACATTCTTGGTTCATGAGCATTTGCATGAACACACACTTGAAGTTGAAGTTGAAGTTTATTCGTCATTACACATGTACAAGTACAGTATAACGAAATGAAGTTTGGAGCAAGCCTCCGGGCGCAGCCGATTATTCAGGCGCCCACTTATTTCACGTTCAATTGTCCTAGAGATGGATTAAGAGATACTGTGCTGTATAGGGTGAATTATTCCGCTTATGTGGCCTCCAAGGCAGAATGGAGCTCGATAACACCTTTTTGTTAAGTGCTAATTGTTTCCTCCTCCAGGTGCTCGAGATTCAAACGCTTGCTTCTTTCATTAGCAATATGTCATGACTTCTAATGTTTTTCACAACCTCTTTAAAACCTAAACCCCCTTAGTGGCAATGCCAATCTCATTTAGTAACAGCCTAATGCTTTTTTATGACTATTCCTCTAATGAACTAACTACAAAGACAGAGGTTCTAGCCACGCAAATGTTATCGCGCACGACTGAACTTTTTCTTTAGAAAATATCTCACGCTGTGGTCCTACTGAGGATGTTCCCCCATCTGTGAAGGTTTTCCAGTGATCCAGGCCTGTTTCACAATTCTCAAGCTTCACAAGGCAGTGAGAGGTTTCTTGACTCAATTAATATGCAAACATCTGTCGCCTGTTTGATGTTGAGAAAAAAATATAAATCACTGCTCGTGTTTGAGCATCTGTCAGTGGAAAAGCTTTCCTTTGGGCTTAGTCTACATAGCAGCTTTAGCAGCTCTTGACCCCGTGGATGGTACCGATGAGAGTCAAGAACGAGAAAATTACTAGAGGAAACACCACCATACTTTTTTTTGGAAGCGAAACCCTTCTGTTATCTTCCCCTCGGCACAAGTAATAATCCACAGTAGGTGGGTTTTGTGTCCTCGTCTGATTGTGATTTGGCTCAGGAACAAAATTCCATTCTCTCAGGGGCACATTACAAATTAAAACTGATGATTTTATAGCGTTAACAACACAAGCTCAAACTTAAAGACGTTTCTGCCGTAAGGCCAAGTGATACGCTCATATTTAGAGAATTAAAATCATAGTAACGCTAGTCTCACAAGGAAATCTGCTCACCAACAAACCCCCTGCACCCACAGCCCACCACAGCCCAGTTTTCTAATAACGGGGTGTGCATTTGAAACAGGGTGCCAGCCCATGTTGGTCAGCAGGTGAGTTACCATACCTGACCTCTTTTACTTCTCCGTGGCACAATGGAGGACAAAGACGGGTTTCCTACTGAGAAATGCATCAGTAATCCAGCATGGAAAACAGGTATATCTGTGGAGCCTCAACTCAGCTCACAATTCAACGGGTTTATATATAGCAGACATCACAGAGTATAGCAGAGTAATTTTAAATGCTTCTTCTAAATGCTTCAAAGGCTCTTTATGATGTCATCCTGTTGTTTGATTTGTTAAAAAACACACACACACACACACACACACACACACACACACACACACACACACACACACACACACACACACACACACACACACACACACACACACACACACACACACACACACACACACACACACACACACACACACACACACACACACACACACACACACACACACACACACACACACACACACACACACACACACACACAAAAACTACCTACCTAAGCATTGTTGCAGACCATGTACACATTGTCCCCATAATTTAGGGTTTACCTGAGACCTTATCACCGTAACACACACATGTCTGGTTCACTATCTTTGTGGGGACTCGCCATAGGCATAATGGTTTTTATACTGTACAAACTGTATATTCTATCTCCTTACACTAACCATAAACATACCTATTAGAAAAAAAAAACATGTCAGATTTGTGACTTTCACAGAAAAAAATCTGCATTTTTACATTATCAAAAAAAAAAAAAAAAAAAAAAAAAAAAAAACCTTTAAGCTTGTTTCTAAGTCAATTTAGGTCCCCACAGTGACACAAGTCCCCATGGGTCTGTGTGCATCAACCTGAAGTCCCCACCAGGATAGAAAAAAACATGAACACACACACACACACACACACACACACACACACACACACACACACACACACACACACACACACACACACACACACACACACACAAAAACTACCTACCTAAGCATTGTTGCAGACCATGTACACCCTTTCATGACCCCGTTCAAAAGTTTACAATCTATAGAAGCCCGTTTCAGCCACTAAAAATAAAAAATAATAAAATAAATTTAAAAGAGTAATTGCAACTTTTTATCTCAGAATTCTGACTTTATAAAGTCACAATTTTCTGAGTTATAAAGTCACAATTCTGAGATATAAACTCGCAATTACGTGATATAAAGTCACGCAATTGTGAGTTTATATCTCAGAATTGTGACTTTTTCAACATGAATTGTGAAAAAAAGTCAGAATTCTGAGATAAGTCGCAATTAATCTTTTAATTTTTTTATTTAGTGGCGGAAACTGGCTTCCATAGCAAACAGATATATTTAAACAAAATAAGAAAAATTTTGACATCTTCCTCCTGTTCAAAAGGTTTCACCCCCCAGCTCTTATTGCATTGGGTTACCTTCTGGAGCGTCAGAATGCTTCTTTAATAGTTGTTTGAGTAGTTTGAGTTCCTCAGTTGTCCTTAATCATACAGTCACTGCTGGAGAGGGTTTAAATATGCAAAAGATGCTGTAAAACTGAAGAGTTTGCAGGACCTGAAGGATTTGTCTGAAGAACATTGGGCAGAAACAAGGGCCTCATGAACAACCATAAAAAAAACAAAACAAAAAAAACAGCCGTGGATCTTCCAGGTAATGATACAGTTTTAGGAATCAGGGTATGTACACTCTTGAATGAGGTCATCTATTTTTTGTCTTTTATGTAAAATATTTTATGTAAAATATCTTATTCAGGACAGTACTAAATAAAAATAACCTACATTTTGTACGATCCTCTTATTTTGTTCTCATCAGCTAAGTGTTGAAACCGTTCTATTAACAATAGACTTATCTGCTTGCATTGCTTGTTTTCCTGAACCTTAAACATCTTATATATATATATATATATATATATATATATATATATATATATATATATATATATATATATATATATATATATATGAAAAAACAAAAAAACAACTAAGAGTATTAGTATTATTATACTAGAGTATTAGTTTATTCTAGTAAACTAATGTCTGTGACTTTTACAGTAGCTTTACCTTTTGCAGGACATCTTTGTGGGTAAAATGATCACACATGCCTGTACACTAAGATAAATGTCTTTTACCCACACCTTTGAAAGAAGAAGAAAAAAAAAAATCAATAGACCCACACTGCTTCATTGAGAACCAGCTATTTTTTCTCGTCCTCTCTTATGAAATCACCTTATATTGCAGCAGAGGTCCAAATCGCTACAATTCCTGTGAAATTAGGCTGTGCAACAGAATACAGATGCATGGTCTGGTTCTCCATCAAAAAGCATTTCTAAGTAAAACCTTGGCATATGTTAGAATCAAGAGACTGCCAGAAACCCATTCAGCGCTCTGATTATGTCTGACCTGGGGTAATGGTACATTTGCATTTTGTTCCTTTTTTTTATACATATATTTAACTATACATATTTGAACTACGCATCGCTATATTACTCTCATGTTGTGATAAACAACAAACTGGAAGCAAATAAAACAAGTTCTTTACAATTACTGCACATTTATGTAGCTGTGCACAGCCATCTGTGCTATAGTTAAACAAAACATATCCTGTAAATTGCCAGTATTTACAGTTATGATAAATGTCACGGTGAAAGCCGGTGACTAACACACACGCACACATACACCCATGCCCTGTTAACACTACCCACACCGGCATTGACAATGTTAAATGTATTGAGCATTGTTGTAAGAACCACGTTACCCGGTATATTTGATCCACCATAATTTATTGAGTAAATGGTCAAAGAAGCATTTACCAAACCTTTGTAGTTGAGGAGTCTGGTGTATTTATGGATTTGGATTGCCGCCATTTGGTGGTGTGTCACACTTGCGTATGACATCACAGGGGGTTTTATTTGTTGTTTGTAAAATGTATATATTTATTTTTGATTATGTTGTTTTTGTATGTCTGTACTGTTATGTATTGCTTATTGCATGCATGTGTTTGTTATTGTTTATTATTATTATTATTGCATATGTGGTTCTTATGTCAAGTATGTGTCTTAGTATATTTGATGTTAAGATGGTACAGTCCAGGGGGAGGAGTTAGGCCTATAAAATGGCTTCAAGGGCACAGTATGGAAAGGTAATGGTAGTTTGTCTTGGCTGTGTGAGCTGCGGTGACAATAAAAGCTCTTAAAGTTGAAACAACAGTTTTCCCAATGTCATTTTTGTTTACCATCTGCCGGTCATCCTAACAATTGGTGTCAGAAGTGGGATATCGACACCGGCAAAAGTGACATTGTGGATTAAAAAGCCGCCAAAGACTAGGAATCAGTTGATTACTGATATGGAAGTGGAGGAAGATCAAGGTGCAGCGAGTGCAGTTCCAGAAGGAAATGTACTGCCTACGGAGACTCCGACTGCCACAGGTGATACAGCCATTTCAGCTCTGGCGGGAATGTTTCAAATCTTCCTACAGTACCAGAAGGAGAGGGACGAGAGGCAAGAGAGAGAGTCAGTTCGGCGGGAGCAACAATATAAAGTCATTAACCTTCAGGTCACACAGATGCAGATGGACTTGGAGCATAAAAGGTTTGGAGCTACCTCTGTAGATCGGCCAGTTACAAGGGTGCTTGATCATGTACCTCCGCTGTCCAAGCTACAAGACAATGATGATATTGAACATTATCTGACTACGTTTGAGAGACTGGCAGAGGTGTACAGGTGGCCAAAGGAGGACTGGGCTATTCATCTGATTCCTCTGCTCACTGGAAAAGCAAGGAGTGCTTTTGTCGCTATGTCGCCTGCTTCTACCTCTGACTATGAGCGAGTTAAAGAGGTGATTCTCAAGAAGTATGAGATTAATCCGGAGACTTATAGACTGAGATTCCGTTCAGTGAATACACCTGCTGATGAGTCCCCGACCGAGTTATACATCTGTTTACAGGACTTATTTACAAAATGGGTCAAGTTTGATGTGAGCAGCAAGACTGAAATGGAGACCCTAGTTTTGGAGCAGTACGTGCGCGTTCTGTATCCAGAGGTGAGGACTTGGGTAAAGGAGAGAAATCCTAGCACTGCTGGAGAAGCAGCCAACCTGGTAGAAGCCTATATTGCAGCACGGAAGGGATTTTCCGGGACTTTCCGTTATGCTGGCAGCCTTCCGGATATGAAAGGTATGTCTGTGGGGTCAGGGGGGAGTATGTTCTCTCAAAATCAAGCCCAAATTTTGAAACCATCCCAGTCAAAGCTAACACCACCTGCAGTCACACGTCAGACACTACCTAAAGGCGATATTGTATATTATAATTGTGGTGAACCTGGTCATACTAGCCCACACTGCCCCCTGAGGAGACCCAAATCTGCCAGATTGTGTTATGTGCCTCAATCGAATCCTGTTGTTGTACTTAAGCCAGATAAGGAACCCAACATTTCAGTGTTATTGAATGGTAAACCACTGACAGCCCTGGTAGACACAGGTTGTGCTCGTACATTAGTACAGTCACAGTATATACCCCGAGAGTCATGGACTGAGGAGACTGTAACTGTATGTTGTGTACATGGAGACAAGTCAGAGTTGCCTACTGCTGAAGTATATATTGAAGTTAACAACCAGCCATATCTAATGAATGTAGGTGTTGTTGCAAATTTGCCCTATCCAGTTTTACTAGGCACCGACATGCCTGTATTAGCAGATTTGGTTCAGGAGACCGCTTGGTGTGGGGTAGTTACTCGAGCTCAGGCCCAAAAGTTAACCTTGGTGTCCCAACCCCAAGATTTTGTTGATAGCACCCTTCAGGAGATGCCATTTTTCACAGAAACAATTTTCAGTGAGGCAGTATTTTCCAAGGAAGACCGACTGGAGAGACGTAGAAATAAGGTTTCAGACTTGATTGAAAAATCAGTACAGGTAGGGTATGAGTTGGAGGAACCAGATTGATGAATCAGATTTGGTCATTCCAAGTGAGTTAGAGCAACTTCAGAAAGATGACGTCACCTTGTCTGAATGTTTTGAGAAAGTTAACAGTGAAGTAACTGTTTGTTCATTGTATGGTGAGATGTTCCTTGTGAAACAGGGCCTTCTATATAGGCAGAGTGAAGAAGGTATGCAGTTAGTGGTACCTAAAGCGCAGCGTAAGAAGGTATTAGAACTTGGGCATTCTATTCCCTGGGCAGGCCATATGGGCTTCATGAAAACATTAAGGAGAATTTCCAAAAGGTTTTATTGGCCTGGTATGTATAGCAAAGTGAAGGAATTTTGCAAGACTTGTCCTGAGTGTCAGTTGACAGTTGGTTGTACGCCTGCTAGTGCACCTCTCATTTCGATACCTGCAGTTGAAACGCCTTTTGAGAGTATAGGAGTTGATATTATTGGACCTGTGGAGAGAAGTCAAAAAGGGAACCGGTTTATTTTGGTAATTTGTGATTATGCAACCAGATACCCCGAGGCATACCCCCTGAGAGAGGTTACAGCAAAACAGATCACGTCTGCATTCTTGCATTTTTTTTTTTTTTCATACGTAGGCATCCCTAAAGTGGTGTTAACTGACCAAGGTCCCAATTTCATGAGTCACACTTTGCATCAGGTTTATCAGTTACTGGGCATTAAGAGAGTTCGAACTACTCCCTACCACCCCCAGACTGACGGTCTGGTAGAAAGGTTTAATCAGACCTTAAAAGGCTTGAAGAAGTTGAAGAAGTTTGTGTCTGAGACTGGAAAAGACTGGGACAAGTGGCTTCCTTACCTCTTATTTGCTTACCGTGAAGTTCCTCAAGCATCCACCGGGTTTTCGCCTTTTGAACTGCTTTTTGCTCACCAGGTTAGAGGTCCATTGGATGTCCTGAGGGACAGTTGGGAAACCACGGGTAAAAAAATCTAAGCAGAACGTCCTCCTCTTAAAATGAGAGAAGTTACAATTTGCATCTTCCTTAGCCCAAGAGAATGTGCAACAGTCCCAGGCGAAGCAGAAGGCGTGGTACGATCAACGGGCCAGAACCAGAACCTTTCAGCCAGGAGAGCAAGTTCTGTTGCTACTCCCTACATCGGATAACAAACTGTTGGCCAAATGGCAAGGTCCTTATCAGGTGAGGAGGAAACTTGGTCCAGTAACATATGAAATTGAAATACCCTCCAGAAATCAACCCTTGCAAACCTTCCACATTAATATGTTGAAAAAATGGCATGCACAGTCTTCCCACTCAGAACCAGCAGGGGCTATCGAGAAAGAACTCATGGTGAGGGCAGTACTGGAGGAGGATGAAGTAGAGGAGCAGTGTTTGCCAGTTCATAGAGATGAGTGCACCTTAAATCTTAAACATCTGACACCTGAACAACAGAAGGAACTGTTAGAGATCATCCCTGACCAACTGTTCCTGGATACACCTGGTAGGACAGACCTTGTGCAGCATCATATATACTTGAAGGACTTAACCAATTCGACAACCGGTTTACCGAGTTCCAGAACGGCTTGTGCACATCATGAGGAAAGAGCTGGAGATGATGCAAGAACTGCAGGTCATAGAGCCATCATCCAGTGAGTGGAATAATCCCATCGTGCTTGTGCCTAAGAAAGATGGTTCACTCAGGTTTTGCTTGGATTTCCGGAAACTTAACTCTGTGAGTAAATTTGATCCTTACCCTATGCCCAGAGTCGATGAGGTGATTGAGAAACTTGGTAGTGCAAAGTTCATCACAACCCTTGATCTATGTAAAGGCTATTGGCAAGTGCCCTTAAGTCCAGAGAGCAAAGAGCTTACAGCATTCAAGACTCCGTTTGGACACTATCAATTTCGGGTCCTTCCTTTTGGGCTTCATGGGGCCCCGGCCAACTTCCAGAGAATGATTGATCAGATCCTCCGGGGCACTGAGGAGTACTCTGCAGCATATTTGGATGACATCATTGTGTATAGTACGACTTGGCAGGATCATCTGGAACATCTCAAGGAAGTGTTAACCAGAATAAAGAATGCTGGACTTACCATTCGCCCAGACAAGTGCACTTTAGCCAAAAGAGAGACTTGCTATCTTGGACATGTGCTGGGACATGGAGTCATACGCCCTCAAGTTGCGAAGATTGAGGCCATTAAACATGCTGAGCGACCTACAACAAAGAAACAGGTGTGATCTTTCCTTGGTTTGGTGGGGTGGTATAGACGTTTTATCCCAAATTTCTCTGAAAGAGCTATAGTCCTTACTGAACTGACAAGAAAGAACAAGCCTAATAAGGTTAACTGGACGGCAGAATGTGACAGTGCTTTTATAGATTTAAAGAATGCTTTGTGCAAGAAACCAGTGTTGCAAAGTCCAGATTTTGACCAACCTTTTACAGTCCAGACCGATGCGTCACAATATGGTCTGGGAGCTGTGCTCTTACAGAGAGAACAAGGACACTTGAGACCTGTTGCTTTCATCAGCAGGAAACTCCTTCCACGAGAAACACAGTTTTCAACTGTAGAGAAGGAGTGCCTGGCAGTTAAATGGGCTTTAGACTCTCTCAGGTATTATCTCATGGGTAGGACATTTAAGTTAGAGACGGATCACAGGGCCTTAATGTGGCTTGGCCGAATGAAAGACACTAATGCCCGTATAACATGATGGTTCCTGGCAGTACAACCATTTGATTTTGAAGTGTTGTATCGGACTGGCTCTGAGAACTGCACAGCAGATTTCCTCTCCAGGACACCACGAGTGGTGTCTGGGGAAGGGGGAGGCAATATCATGGTGAAAGCCGGTGACTAACACACACGCACACATACACCCATGCCCTGTTAACACTACCCACACCGGCATTGACAATGTTAAATGTATTGTCTCTAAATGTATTGAGCATTGTTGTAAGAACCACGTTACCCGGTATATTTGATCCACCATAATTTGAGTAAATGGTCAAAGAAGCATTTACCAAACCTTTGTAGTTGAGGAGTCTGGTGTATTTATGGATTTGGATTGCCGCCATTTGGTGGTGTGTCACACTTGCGTATGACATCACAGGGGGTTTTATTTGTTGTTTGTAAAATGTATATATTTATTTTTGATTATGTTGTTTTTGTATGTCTGTACTGTTATGTATTGCTTATTGCATGCATGTGTTTGTTATTGTTTATTATTATTATTATTGCATATGTGGTTCTTATGTCAAGTATGTGTCTTAGTATATTTGATGTTAAGATGGTACAGTCCAGGGGGAGGAGTTAGGCCTATAAAATGGCTTCAAGGGCACAGTATGGAAAGGTAATGGTAGTTTGTCTTGGCTGTGTGAGCTGCGGTGACAATAAAAGCTCTTAAAGTTGAAACAACAGTTTTCCCAATGTCATTTTTGTTTACCATCTGCCGGTCATCCTAACAATAAATGTGGAAACACTCTGCCTTTTGAGATGCATTATCATGGATTATGAGAACACTTAATCCAGCCTAGCTAGAACGGTGACACTTTATAATAACTGCTCATTTATAAAGCATTAATAGACATTAGTAAGCAGTTTATAATAGAGCTGTTCTTGATTTATAAGAATATATATAATGTGTTTAATAATTGTTTTTTCATACTTTAATAATTATCAATTTATAATTTCTAAATTAAGTATTACATTATTTAGAAACTAGTTAATTAGTTGTCAGTGGTTCATAAGATCATTTAGAAGGTTTTAGTAAATGATTAATCAACTATTTAAATGTACATTTATACATCCTATTATTTATAGTAATAGTTACTCAGTGTGTTAATAAATACTTTATTAACCAGTATTCCAACTGTAATTCATGATTAATTCAGGTAGTTATAAAACATTTAGTAGTTGTCAGTTAACTGTTTTTGTGAGCTCATCTAAAATGAGGACTATTTATACCTCGTAAAACTTTTACAATGTATACATACTGAACAAAAATTATATATGCAACACTTTTGTTTTTGCCAACATTTTTCATGAGCTGAACTCAAAGATCTAAGACTTTTTCTATGTACACAAAAGGCCTATTTCTCTCAAATATTTTTCACAAATCTTTCTAAATCTGTGTTTAGTGAGCACTTCTCCTTTGCCGACATAATCCATCTACCTCACAGGTGTGGCATATCAGGATGCTTATTAGACAGCGTGATTATTGCACAGGTGTGACTTAGGCTGGCCACAATAAAGGGACACTCTAAAGTGTCCAGAAAAATTTACTGTATGGTGGAGGGGGGTCCGAAAATGGTGACCACCATTTGCCTCACGCAGTGCAACACATCTCCTTCACATAGAGTTGATCAGGTTGTTGATTGTGGGCTGTGGAATGTTGGTCCATTCCTCTTCAATGGCTGTGCGAAGTTGCTGGATATTGGCAGGAACTGGAACACGCTGTCATATATGCCGTTCCAGAGCATCCCAAACATGCTCAATGGGTGACATGTCCAGTGAGTATGCTGGCCATGCAAGAACTGGGATGTTTTCAGCTTCCAGGAATTGTGTACAGATCCTTGCAACATAGGGCCGTGCATTATCATGCTGCAACATGAGGTGATGGTCGTGGATGAATGGCACAACAATGGGCCTCAGGATCTCGTCACGATATCTCTGTGCATTCAAAATGCCATCAATAAAATGCACCTGTGTTCGTTGTCCATAGCATATGCCTGCCCATACCATAACCCCACCCCATGGGCCACTCGATCTACAATGTTGACATCAGCAAACCGCTCACTCACACAACGCCATACACGCTGTCTGCCATCTACCCTGTACAGTAAAAGCCGGGATTCATCCGTGAAAAGAACACCTCTCCAAAGTGCCAGACACCATCGAATGTGAACAACATTCAATTCACGGGCAACAGCTCTGGTGGACATTCCTGCAGTCAGCATGCCAATTGCACGCTCCCTCAAAACTTGCGACATCTGTGGCATTGTGCTGTGTGGTAAAACTGCACATTTTAGAGTGGCCTTTTATTGTGGCCAGCCTAAGGCACACCTGTGCAATAATCATGCTGTGTAATAAGCATCTTGATATGCCACACCTGTGAGGTGGATGGATTATCTCGGCAAAGGAGAAGTGCTCACTAACACATATTTAGACAATATTTGAGTGAAATAGTCCTTTTGTGTACATAGAAAAAGTCTTAGATCTTTGAGTTCAGCTCATGATAAATGGGGGCAAAAACAAAAGTGTTGCACTTATAATTTTGTTCAGTGTATTTAAAGGCTCAGTTCTCTTCTAAACAGACAAACACAACACAGAGTGATACGGTGATAAATTAAACTTGATATAACATGAACCTCTTTACCTTCATTTTGTTGCTTATTTTTAGTTCTATTCACTTTCTTGCTTATTTTCTTGCTTTTTTTGTTGACATATATTCATTTGGTTGCTTATTTTTATTTATATTCACTTGCTTTCTTACTTTGTTCTTTTTGTTCATTTTGTTGCTTGTTTAGTTCTTTTTTATTTTATATGATATTGCAGAGGTTTAGTTTTCATGTTGTGTTGTACAGTTTCATTTTTTGCATCTTGAAATAAAATTTCTATGTGCTGTATTCCTCTGTTGTGTTTGTTTCCTTTTAAGGAGTCTTTAAATCTCCTTTGTAAAAGCTTAAATAGTCCTCACTTTAGATGAGCTCACAAAATAGATAACTGACTACTAAATGTTTTATAACTACCTGAATGAATCATGCATTACAGTAGGAATACATGTTAATAATGCATTTATTAACACACTGAGTAATATTACTATATGTCTAAATAATAAGATGTATAAATGTACATTTCAATAGTTTATTAATCATTTACTTACGGTACACTTTCTAATGATTTTATGAACCACTGACAACTGGTTTGTAAATAATGAAATACTTAATTTAGAAATTATACATTTATTATTAATAAAGTATGAAAATACAATTATTAAACATTATAGACTAAACATTTACAGCTTTATTTATAAACTGCTTACTAATGTCTATTAATGTAGGGACAATGCTTTATAAATGAGGTATTAACTATTTACTAATGCTTAATGAATGATTCATAGCGTGAGTTATTATAAAGTGTTACCAGCTAGGTAATAAGTTGTGTTTTTAAATGTAGCAAGAGTCAACTTAGAATCAAATTGTATGTGTGATATTCAGAGAATAAATAAAGAAGCGGGATTGAATAGTAAGTATGTGGGTTTAGGCTTTATTGTTGAGATTGTCAGTGAATATTTTATTGACATTTCACTTTTATGTAAAAACATTTTAAAATATATATTCTCTGGACTGTTTTGTCCTCTGTTCAACTATGTTGAAGGTTACCACAGGTCAGAAGACATTGATTGAGTTGAGGAAAAACACAGACAGCTCTTTTTGCTCAATCAATAAAGACAACAAAACTTGACACACTGAGTATCTGAAGGATTGTTATGAACACTAGGATATATTACAGCAAACAGCAACCATTAGTGAAGATATAAGCCAAATATTACACATTTTCACTTATACCACACAATTAGGCTCCACATGTCGATGTTACTAAAAGCCATACCAGCTAACAGGAACATTCTCAGATCTTTGCTTAACATTCTGGCAAGGTTCTTTTAAAGTTATGAATAAGCATTCTTCCAGTAATTTTAATAAAATATTCATTCAAAGTTATCTGGTCTTATAATAATGTTCTCAAAACATACATATGTTCATAGAACATATTTTTGTTAGATGGGATAGTAGTGTTACAACTTTTATTATACCTATATATTATGTTATTTTGGAGCTTGACAGTCCTAGTCCTCATTCGCCTTCATTAATTATGAAAAGTAGTCTGGATATTCTTCAAAAATTCACATCTCTTGAAGTAGAATAAAAGTAGAGGGGGTTTGGAATGACATGTAAGTTAATTATGGCAGAATTAACATTTTTGCGTAAACTATCCCTTTAAGACTTTCCTCAGTCCTTTATCTGACCTCTGCCATAATTCTACTCTCTAATTACTGAAAGAATGCTTATATTTTTCTTTGGGGCTTTATCTGGGCTTTAAAGGAAACCCCTCGAACCACTAGGGCGTTCTCTCTCCCGAACCCATCAATCTGAAACCACTTCTGAGCCTCCAGCATTTTATTAGAATATGAGATCTGCTGCTATCTTAAATTTCCCAGAGATTTACATAAATGTCAAAATAGAACAGTTGTCTGTTTTCGTTGGGAGGTTTGGTTTAGCTTCATAGTGACTTCTGCCATACCACAAGGATCTTGGTTGGTTTCAGATTTTTTTATTTTTTTCAAACTATGGTTTTCCAAAAATACTCTCAAACTTCCCTGTTTCTGAGAGCAAATATGTTTTGAATTAGCAAGTATGTTTAGTGGAATCACCACTAAACAAAATAGCAAAATTTAAGGTTGTTTTTAAAGAAATACAGAGAAATCAAAATTGTTTTCTCATTGCCAAACACATGTAACTTTTCTTCAATTTCTCCAGCACAACTACTCACTGTAAAAAAAGAAAATAGAAGTATACTTTTAAATAAAAAGAAAATGCTAAAATGCACATAAACCATCAGTTCTAATAAGCTAATAACACCACCAAATTTCTACTAATTTTCTAATCTTAGAATACAATATTTACTATCTAAGATATAGGGGTGTAACGGTTCTCAGTAACAAAACCGTTCTCCACCCACAGGTCATCACTTACTCTGCGGTTTATCACAAATCTGATGACGCATACACATTTATAATATGGTTGGTTGAAAATAACAATGTGTAAAACAGACAGACAGAATTAGGCTAATGTATGTTTTTGTCAATGTATATGCATTCTGGCTCCCTTGTTCAAAGAGAGTGCCGTAGGCCTATGCTCTAATTATGACCAGGAGTCATTTATGCCGTTATAACCCGGATGTTGATCGTGAGACCTGGAGTCTGTTCTTCGAACATTGATTACTCAATTAGCTGGATTTCACTGTTGATGATTTGATATGATCCAGGATTGTTTGGTTCTTCAAAGCTTATCCTGGAGTTGCTGTCATAGCAACAGGTCCGTAAGCTTAAACCTGCTCGGGAGCAGGCTTATTTTATGTAAACAGGATTAGATTGCAACTTTTTTTTTTTTTTTTGCGGAGGTGATACTTAAAGATTGTCCCAGCCACTGCTACTTTCTTAAACAAGTACCATAATGAAACTGAATATAAAAACTAAATCAAAACATGACATAACTTCCCCTCCTGGAAGGCACGACCTCGCACCAGAGTCCAACAGGGGAGGGAGGGAATCACCACTAAACATAATTGCAGAATTTAAGGCTGTTTTCAAGAAATACAGAGAAATCAAAAATTGTTTTCTCATTGCTAAACACATGTAACCAGTCTTCAATTTCTCCAGCACAACTACTCACTGTAAAAATTAAATATAAGTATACTTTTAAATAAAAAGAAAATGCTAAAATGCATCTAAACCATCAGTTTTTATGAATGTTTGATAAATCAGAAATAGATAAAAATTTATTTAGTTTGGTACATTACGCTAAATATCAGGTAACTACAGTTAATTAGGTAATTACAGAAAAATTCCAGAGTCCGTTCCAGTGGGTGAAATTACAGAGCCTGCCCTTCCTGTCTGCCCTGGTGGGATCAAAGAGGTGGTCTTTACCATTTATGTTGCGGGCCACATGCACATACACTCTAAACCCTGACCAGAGTCCAGTGTCGGCTCCAGCCCATGAGCCCTCTCTAGAGTCTGCTCCAGCCCATGAGCCCACTCCAGAGTCCACTCCAGTCCAAGAGCCCACTCCAGTCCACAACCCCATAGCTCCTCCCAAGAAACTTTTTCTTTTGGGACGTGCTATACGTCCCCGGCCATAGTGGCCAAGCAAAGCTCCCAGGTCAAGGAGGCCGATCCTCCCTGGCTTCTTGAACTGCTGGCATCGCCCTGGCTTCCTGAACTGCCGGCAGTGCCCTAGTCACCTGCCACGACTCCAGGATGCCTACCGTCCCTCCCTCCCCTGTTGGACTCTGGCGCGAGGTCGTGCCTTCCAGAAGGGGAAGTTATGTCATGTTTTAATTTAGTTTTTATATTCAGTTTCTGTTTGCCTGTTAGACCCAGTTTACCCATGCGTTCGATTTTTTAATATCTTTCACCTTCTGTCTCCTCATTAGTTCTCCTATTTTATGACAGCTATTTTAGGATAGAAATGTTAAACGACCGACAAAAATAATCAGGAAAACTAATACATTAGTCTAATTTCACCATTCTGAATTAAAAATAGGCCTATATAATTTGCGTGATTCATGTAATGTACAGTAATAACTAGTGTCAATGTCAATGGGGGACATGAAAAATTAACAAAGCCATTTTCATCATATTAGACATAAGATTAATAATGAATGTGTGCATATTGTGAATTAATTTAACAAACTTATTTACCTAGCGTTCATAGCCTACAGCAAATTAACGAAAAAGAAAGAGTGATGGAGATGAGGAAAGAGCAGGTATTGACAAATAATCTACTGCCGACTGACATGATTTTAAAGCTATTTCGTATCCATTTTTTTGGGCCTTCAAATGTCTTGAAATGGACATGTAGATCAGAGAAATCAAAACTTTCTTGGGGGGAGGATGCCCCCGAACCCCTTTAACTAACTAAAATTTGGCACCTCTGTGATTTTAGAACCCTACCCCTGGCCCTGCTTGAATTTCAGCTACCCTGTTTGTTCCGTGATTGGATCCTCAGCCAATCATTAGCGTCCCTCATTTAAAGCCTGAATGCAGTTCAGGTCAATCCATCGACCTGACCTGACGTACCACCTGAAATAGGCTTGCACCAAGGGTCATGATGAATCAATCAGCGCAAGCCTGCTGAGAGACATTATTACACTGTCATTGTCCATGGACACAACGATTAACTCCCATTCTCTGCGTCATCATCAGCATAATTTCTTCTCACAGCCTGCACAAGAATAACTGACCCATTGTTGTTTGATCTTGTTCAAATGCCTGTAAGCATGCCATGCACTGTCTTAAACAGGATCCAATTTCCATAATTGAAGAGATGCATTTGTTAATATTGATTCTTCATGCCCATACCAGAGGATGTCCAGAGGGGTATTTACAACAAGAAAAAATAAGACATTCACATTTTATCATGCAGCCACTTCTAAGCAGCTGTAATTCAAGATAAATAGCTTATTATGTGCCCCCCAAGCATGTGGGACCCTGGCTTAATGAAGTGGAAAAGTCCCTTTTGTAATGGCTCCGATTCATTGTGTTGTCCTGTCAGAGCTGGAATGGAGAAATCATTGCGGACGCTGTCAGAGAAGTGGACAAAAGGCAGAAAGAGAAGGTCAGGCCATAGAGTCATCAGGGACAGAGCAGCCCATCCTCCTCTAAAGGAAGGACTTAAAGGAAAGCAGCTACTATTGCTTGAATCTCTTGTGAGGGCAGCAATGCATCAGGTTCTGAAGGATTACCATATGCCACTCATTTGCTGATTTGAATTCTTTACTAGACCTGTCAGCCTTCTGATCATGGTTAGAATGGGAATGTTTGTAACCTCTCTTCGTTTAATCAGTAAAAATTCAGTCATTACACTGATTATTACTGCAAAATTGCAATTAGTATTGGATAAAGCACTATATAAACAAAATGTACTCATCTGGGTAGACTGGGACTGGGGCTGTCAAGCTCCAAAATGACTCAAATGTTTCATAAAAGCAGTCCACTACTGTTTATTCAAAGCCTGTCCCAACCATATGAACTGAGTACTAAGAAGAATCACACTTTTGAGTCTGATCCTTTTGATGAATCAATTAATCCAGTTAACAAAACTGAATGATTCATTCATGAATCACGTTTCATTTTCAATTTACTATAACTCACGAGTCATGAAAATCAGCTGTCTAAATCATGATTGAATTTTTCTTTTGATTGGATCCAGTCAGTTTATCTAGTTCACCTGAATGATCCATTCATCCATTCATCAGAGAAATGTATAGTAGCACGTTGATCTGCCATTCGTGGGTCTTTAATGCAGAGACTCTCCTCATGTGTTTGCAGTTTAAATATAATGATGCATAAGTTAATGGCCAAACGTATCATTACAAAAGTTCACAATGCTGTTGCAGGTGAAATATAATGTGGATAACAAATATAATAAATATCTTTTCATCAGGTTAAATACTGATAATTGATCACTCAAACCCCTTAATCTAAACATCTCTACTTAACTGTTGGACTCGCATCCGCCATGTTTGTAGTTTTTTAACACTTTTTATCCGCATTTGTAGTTCTAATCAGATCCTTGTCCGGCTCGCAATGGGTTGTGGGCAATATCAGCACTTCGAATTCTGTCCGGAAATAGTAGACCATCCAGGTATCTTTGGAATACTCTTTTTAAAATACTACGATTTGGGATATACTAATTCTATTTTCGAATACTATTTAGTACGGATAGTATGCGAATTGGGACGCAGCATCCGATTCATTCACAAATCCGAGTGATTCGTTGAATCATAAGAAGTAGTATGCCACATCCGAAAACGTACTGAGCTGACTTGTTGCCTCGCTGCCTTATCAGCCAATGACTTTGTAGGCAGTGTTTGCACGTGAAGGTACCTCACAAAACTTTTCATACAGACTTCTGAGGCAACGTAATGGTTTTATGATCTACAGCAAAATAGAGAGAGCTTAGGTGATAACTATGTTTAATTACTACAATAGTAATTTCTCTTTAGAAATTACATCAGAAGTGGAAAAGTTGGTCAAAAATGGACTGTTCAACTGTCACAGAATGGAAAGCACGGGATTGTGGGATATCAAAGGCAGTGAAAGATGCATCTATGCTGCCTTCAAAATTCAATCAGATTAAGGTATCTCAGGAGACAGGAAGTGAAGCTAACAATGGATTTGGACATGCCATGATGCCTTTATATACAATTATTTTGTGACAAGTAGGGTGTGATTGCAAATGAGAGTCACCTGCGCGTCACACCAGTCTTGTATCTCTCACGGAGGAGCTGCGGAAGCATAAAAGGAGGAGCGACGGCAGTGAAGGACGTGACAGGGCCAGGCCTGGATTTTACGTTATGCTTTGTTTATGTTTTATTATGTGTGTGCGGCAGCCGTCCGTGAGGGGCTGCCTGCTTTACGTTCATTTTGGTGTTTATTTCTTTAATAAAGTGTTAAACGTTTGCCGGCTCCCACTTCCTTCTTCCCTGAACAAAGAACTGCATTACATATGTATATAAATTATGTACAATTATGTCTGTCTCTCACCAAAACGTGAATCATTTGGAACACGGGTTTGGAATGACATGAGGGTGAGTAAATGATGACAATTTTCGTTTTTTTTGGGCAAGCTATGACTTTAAAATAAAATTGGATTACTGATGAGCAATATGCTACTGCTTTCATTGTGATGAGTGTTTCTTAACAACAAAAGATAATTGTGATAATTATTCATCATGTTTCTAAGGAAACCTAATTGAGAGAGAGAGAGAAAAATGTCCTTGCCTTACAAGTTTGAATGCAAATAGCTAGATAGCATATGGGGTTCTTTCTCTTTAAAACACTGGATAGCGAATCTCAGCTCTGTCCTTCACGTGTTAATGAGAGAAATAAATCACAATAGCATCCTGCCTTCTTTCTGAGACGGGAGCTGCGAGTCCCAGCCTCCCTCTGCCTGCTAATCATTGGGTGGGTCCATACGGATGCAACCTTTTGTATGGCTGCCAGCTCTGCCTGCTCCCACAATGTCTGTTTCCCCTGTCCTATTGAGATCTCTGTTTACCCGTGGAGGTTGTCCAGAACAGGGCCTCCTGCAGGGACTGGGCTCTCTTAGTAGTGGCTAGCCAGAGACAACTTGAACAGCAATCAAGAAGTGATGCCTATCCTCATATAAAGGAAATTGGTTGATGGATGATGTACTGCATCTTGCTGTAGATGCAGTAATGTTAACTTGATTTAAAAGACAAGCTTTAATTTAATTCAGCTAGTTGCATTTCTCATTTTAATTTTTTCAACTTGATGTTAAACTAAATATTAGAGAGAGAGAGAGAGAGAGAGAGAGAGAGAGAGAGAGAGAGAGAGAGAGAGAGAGAGAGAGAAATTGCAAACCATGGGTATTTCGGGCAGCTGTTAAACTAAAGTAACATTTATAGAATAATTATGAACTTTAATGAAACAATATCAGAACATTTAGACAAATATATATATATTTAAATCCGTTTTTACATTTCAATTCAAAGCTATTTACATTTATTCACTGCAAGATTTTCACTCTTATGCCTTGTCCTTTCAACATTGGGAAATGATCCACACATTATAAACATCTAGCTACGTTTGAACAGATTACCTCTCTGTACCTCTCATTGGTTTCATACGGATTACATAATCAGAGATTATTTGTTCACATTTCAAGCTTTCTATAGACATATTTCTTATCGTGACTGAGGCAAGTGGCCTATCGAGTTTTGGTTCATTTTTGTGACAGGCATAAAGTTTGTTTTCTTTATTTTACAAAAGCACAATGTTTTGTTGTAACTGTGAGTGAATAAAAGTAGGCCTTTTACAGGTTTGAATGATGCACTTTTATCTGTATGACTCAAAACGACGGAGTTCTTTGAAAAAAAACAAAAACAAGTAACACGTCTGCGTGTTTGTCGAACGCTAATTCAACATGCCTGAATAAAACCCAATTTTAGATAATAATAATAAGTATGCCAAAACACTTATTTATAAACTTTAATATTTCATACAAAACAATCACAAAAACTCTGAAAAGCCATGCATGGATTGAGACATATCTTTATTTTATATATTTTTTATGATCTATTGGTGATGTAGTCTGCTGAGGAAAGCAATATCTTTGTCTTTGTCCTTTTAACAGTTGCATTTGTAAGTTGCTTCTTAAGGAGTTGTTTAAAGTGCCATCTAATGGTGTAATAATGTTGCTAACTTTCACTGAAGTCTAAATCAATCACAAACGGACCCTTTCTCAATGCCAGATATGGCATGTTATGTATATAAAATATTACTTATCGATCAGTAATATTTAAATAAACAATATTAGCCATTATAAAGTTTGTACATAAACACAAGGAAATAAACACAAGCAAACAGTTAACAGTACAAAATCAGCACTAGTTATAGCTACAGGATTTCAGTTAAATAAACATATAAAGTTTAAAACTGATTTGCTCTGGAATAGAATAGATGAATATGACCAAAAATGTCCTGTTTGATATACCCTAAATGAATTATACCTCATGTTTAAACATTATCTTCAAATTCCTGAATGACTGGCTGAGATAAAGCCGTTCTCGGCAGATACATGAGCGCCGAATGGCTGCTGACAGTCTGGAGCTCAATGTCTGAAAACGTCTAAACAAATTGTCAAATATGCGCAGTTAAATTACTACATTCTCATCTAAAAAACTCTTAAAACTACATTCTGTGACACAACAGCATTTGTAAAATTATTGTGGTTTGCTCATCCGCCATGACACTCCTTGTGAGAAATGTTGCAAGTGGATGAAAGTGTTTTCCCCCACTCTACCCTACAAACGGTGAAAAGGTTCCAGTGCTGATACTGGGGGAATATTGCACGGCTGGAAAAGGCTCTCAGCCTGATCAAATTCGAGAACCAGAATAAAACTGTTGCGTGTATATACGGTATTAATATTCTCTTTAACCTTTAACCTTCTCTTTAACTGACAAACTTTTGATTTTGATGGCTGCAACACACTCCAAAAGAGTTGGGACAGAGGCATTTTTACCACTGTGTAACATCACCTTTCCTTTTAATTACAATTTCTAAATGTTTGGGAATTGAGGATACTAATTGTTGAAGTTTTCCAGTCTCTCCAAGACAGTTGCTCAACAGTCTGTGGTCATTGTTGTCTGATTCTCCTTATTTTCACGATGGGTATGGCAAGCAGGGTAGGGCCGAGAGCCGTGGTGCAAATGCTAATGAGTGTCACCTGCTCGCCACACCAGCCTCGAGTCTCACGGAGGAGCTCCGGTAGGATAAAAGGAGGAGTGATGACAGTGTAGGACAAGAGAGGAGTGAAATCACTCTGTTTTAGCATGTGCAGAATGAGGCTTGGCATTGTATTGGAAAAATGTCATCTTGATGCCATTAAATGTCTCTGTACAATCCCAATAATATCTCCACATCAGTGGTACCATCACACACATGCAAGTCACCCATACTGTTTGCACTGATGCACCCCCCATACCATGACAGATGTTTGCTTTTGTACCTGTCGCTGATGAAAGTCTGGATGCTCCCTTTCATCTTGGGACTGAGAACTCAATGTCTGTTTTTTTCCGAAAACAAGCTGAAATATGGACTCATCTGACCGCAGCACACACTGTCTTTTGGACCATTTGAGATGAGCTTGAGCCCAGAGAACTCAGAGGCATCTCTGCATAGAACTGATGGATAGATTGCTCCTTGTGTAACAGAGATTCCTTGGCATTCCTTGATGCAGCAGCAAACTGTGTTAAGTGATAGTGGTTTTCCAAAGAATTCCCAAGCCCGTGTGGCTGCATTTAACACAGTAGCATGATGCTTTCTCATGCAATGCCATCTGAGGGCTCAAAGGTCATGCACATTCAACAGAGGTCTCCTGCCTTGCCCTACATATGAGATTTCTCTGGATTCCCTGAATCTTTTCACAATATTTTGCATGGTAAATGGTGAAAGACCCAAATTCTTTGCAATCTTGCATTTAGAAATGTGATTTTTGAATTGTTTGAAAATTCTCATGTCATGACCCATCTGGACTCAAAAATTGAACTTGGATATTCTATAAGATTTTCACATTTATTTTGCCTCTGTCCCAACTTTTTTGGAGTGTGTTGCAGCCATCAAAATCAAAATTTGTTTATACTTAAAAAAACACACTTAAAGGGTTACTTCAGCGATTAGCATTAAGCTTTGTATCAGTAGAAACCCAGTAGTATATTTGAATGATCGTGCTTCCCCTCCATCATATCCCCCTCAGACGAGAGATTTATGTATTTTATGTCTGGAAAAAAGCCTCAGATGAAGCAAATATCATCACTTTGCGTCATCAGAGGCTTTTTTGGCCAGAGGGTAGAGACTACAGCCAGTAGTAGGAGTTAGCTCCGTATGTTTTCAACCCGCCCATAGGGGTGGGATCTCACTCGCAGAATGTAAAATGAGCACGGCCGCTCGGGCATTCATAACGGAGCTGTGCAGAGCAAAGCGAGTGTTCTCAATGAAAGTTAAACTTCCATAGGCATGAACTGAAAACCCGCCAGACTGGACACACACCGTGAATGAATGCTGGGCGGCCGTGCTCATTTTAGTTTCGGTTTTGAATTAGCGCCAATTCGGGGGAGGGTTGTTTGAATTCTGGGTTTATTAGCCTATTATTCTTAATGAAAAACACAACAACAAAACGGTACAATGACAAACTCACTTAAATAGGCGCTTTTACATTTCGCTTTGATACCAAATCTTCCGCGATCATCTTGTCTGTCAACTGTTTGCTCTTGTGATGAATGAAATCTGACTCCTGCTGCTGGTGTGCGCGGCGACTATCGTTCGACTCGTGCTGTATTGAGCAGACACGTTCAGTTTGTACTTGTAGTGTCTGTTCTCAAACTGAACTAAATGATTTTATTACTATAAAAATCTAGACGACGGTAGGGTGGTGCCGCGGTGGGCAAGTGATGTAACCGGTAGGTGTGGCTTGGGAGTGGCCTCGTAGGGCAGCGAAGATAGTGCATTCTGGGAGTTGTTGTCTTTCATCCACATGAGCCAAAAGTACATTTTTCTGGCTTTTCTACTACATAAATGACAAAATTTAAACACACATTCATCTTTCCAGCGGTGAAGTACCCCTTCAAGTTGGTCAGTGAAAACTTTGAAAATCATTTTGCTGTACTTTTGTCAGTCTTAAAAAAAAGTAAAAAAAAAAAAAAAAAAAAGGTTAAAGAGAAGTAACAAGTCACAGATTCTCGATTTTATTGCATTTTACAAAATGTCCACACTTGTTGGGGTTGTGTGTGTATATATATATATATATATATATATATATATATATACAAACCCGATTCCAAAACCTTTATGCACAGAGATTGTTCCAGATTCTCTGAATCTTTGGATTATATTATGCGCTGTAGATGATGATAACTTCAAACTCTTTGCAATTTTTCTCTGAGAAACTCCTTTCTGATATTGCTCTACTATTTTTGGCCATAGCATTGGGGGAATTGGTGATCCTCTGCCCATCTTGACTTCTGAGAGACACTGCCACTCTGAGAGGCTCTTTTTATACCCAATCATGTTGCTAATTGACCTAATAAGTTGCAAATTGGTCCTCCAGCTGTTCCTTATATGTACATTTAACTTTTCCGGCCTCTTATTGCTACCTGTCCCCACTTTTTTGGAATGTGTAGCTCTCATGAAATCCAAAATGAGCCAATATTTGGCATGACATTTCAAAATGTCTCACTTTCAACATTTGATATGTTATCTATAGTCTATTGTGAATAAAATATAAGTTTATGAGATTTGTAAATTATTGCATTCCTTTTTTATTCACAATTTGTACAGTTTCCCAACTTTTGGAATCAGGTTTGTGTATATATATATATATATATATATATATATATATATATATATATATATATATATATATATATATATATATATATATATATATATATATACGTGTTACAAGATGCCCCACAAATAAACTTATGTGCACCAAATGGTCATGTGGTGCAACCAACCTACCAAAATGTCACAGAATATAACACATAAAACAGGAAATTATTTCACACTCATGACTGTGTCAAAGTCAGTAGGTCCCTTAAAATATCAGTTCAGTTGAAATGTCATGTGGTGTAACTTTTTCAAAAACTTGTATTTTAATAAATTATTTAATTATATAAATTATGTATAATCACAGGTATTCAAGTAGGAATATTTATTTATATATACCGCCTGAAACCAACAAAGAGTATATTTCTACACCTTGGTGTCTTTTAAATGTTACTTTTTTTTTGTTATGTTCTTTGGTCATTAACTGTCTTGTTTAGTTCAGTCATCTGTTTTATTAAAGGTGCACTGTGTAAATTTTAGCGGCATCTAGCAGTGAGGTTGCGAATTGCAGCTGCCCACTGCTCACCCCTCCCTTTCGAAGCCACGGTGGCCGACACAGGACAAATATGTCATCGTCTGAGACAGCAGAGAGTAGCTAGTGCAGTTTGTCCGTTAAGGGCTACTGTAGAAACATGGCGGTGCAAAATGGTGACTTCACTGTAAGGGGACCCGCGGTGTATGTATATAGAAATGGCTCATTCTAAGGTAATACAAACATAACGGTTCATTATGTAAGGTCTTTATACACCACTGAAAACATAGTTATGTACATTATATTGCATTTCTGTCAATAGATCCTCATAAATAATACACACTGCACCTTTAAAGCCAGAACAGTTTCATATGCTCAAACATTACTGCTCCCATAAATAAAGTAGTAGGAAGAGAAAAGCAGAATCATATCAGAATTTCTCACATCACTGACACATTTGCATATGCATTCACATAGCACCGAACACGAGTAGGTTATTTTAATTAATCTGCAAGTAAAATGTTTATTTTAGTGGGTCTACTATAAGTTAACATCCAGCCTTGCTTTTTTAATTTTAAGAAAATTAAGATTTATTATCACATATGCCGCAGACACAACTATGGAATATATTTGATGGCCAATATATTAACTTTAATTATGTGAAATCTGAAACATTTCCTGAATTATAAGACTGTCAGAACTTTTTTTTTTTCTTTACTTTGTAAAAAAAAAACACCTTCAGAAAAACCACCTGCAATTTTAAACACCTGCAATTTGCAGTAAAACAACAAAATGAGCAGACACTAGTCATGAGTTGTGATTTTGTGCAATCTAAATCCATTAAACACAGAGGGGGGCAAGCACATTACCCAATGGAACAGTAAAATAATACAAAATGCTATTTCCATGTTGTTTTTAAGGTTCCTGAATTACGGTATATACAACTTTACATTGGTGCTCTACATTGTGTAACTACAGACCAATATGACAACAGGACAAAACATACAGTTTTAATAAGCAGTAAAGCATTTTTTTTTAAAGATAAAGGTTATTCCAAACTACTTAATAAGAGTACATTTTCAAGAACGTGGCTTTTTCTTTCATTATGATATCAGGACAGTTGCACCACCTTCACATTTTTTATTTACCACAAAAAAATAAATACAAAAAAATAAAATGTTTTAATTAAGAAATTAAAAACATGCTCATTATAGAAAAAGTGTATTTGAGTCATTGCATGTATGAATTGCATGTTTAATGTATTTTGGAATAATTTAACAGATTTAGATAACAAATAAAAATAAAAATAAGTTGCATTATTTCTGTTCAGTTACTGGAGTCAATAGGAATGGATGAATTATTACATTAATGCAGTTCATCACTCCTACAGCAGCTTTATATAGCAATCAGTGGCCTGCAGCCCACTCTTAATCCATTTACCTGGTCTCTGTCTCGCTACTATTCCACACAGGTCTCTGTCAAATGTGAGCAGATTATTACAGAGAGAATAAAACCATTTGACAGGAAGATCAATGGTTGACTTGATTGATTGAACATCCACCGAAATGAACGACACCCCAGAGACACTCCACTCTGGCTCTCCCTGTGTCAGATAGATAGATGTACCAATACAGATGATCTGAAAATCAAGGTGGGTTTTAAACATTGTGCCCTCTGCTTGACTCCTAAACAGATTTTTCTAAACAATAATGTCACCCTTGAATCATTTGTGCCTGGAACCCACAATTTTTAGGACAGTGTCTAATAAATTATTGGTATTCAGGATTATGTGACACATGAGTTATGTGGAAAACATTATCTTGAGGTTGCAAACAAATGAGAGGAAAAATACCATCACAACTTAGTTGGAGGACATTTTTTTTTTCTCCAGCTCATCTTCATGGCAATCCTCCGACATTTGTCAGGCTCTGTGATGGTGATGAATAATTTAAGGATTAATTTCATTAGAGGCCCAGGCTTCTCCTTTGGGTAATGTGCGTGCCGCCCCTCACCTTCCATCCTGAGTCTATTGCCCTGGGGAAGACAAGGCATCATTTGACATTGACATTGATTAAAGCCCAAAGATGTTTGGACAGCGGGGCTAATATGCTGTTAATGCTGTTTCTCTGTGGTTGCAGGGGGCTCCGGTATCTACTGCTGAATACCTGTAGAGATGCCTTTGTTATCGTCAAAATTAACAAGGTACCCTGCAACAGCTTTGTGGATGTTTTGTAGACTTTATTTCATTGGTAATACTGGATGCCTAGAGGACTAAGAGAGCCACTTAAAAATAAAATGAAGGAATCAATTATTATTTATTAATTAAAAAATAATGTCTACAAGTGTCTGTCTCGAGTACAACACTAATGTGAAATTATAATTAGTACTGTAAGAAGCATTTGTGTTTCAAAATATTACAACCTCTGCAGGTTTCACTGGCAGCCATGCTGTGTTTTAAGGGGCGTGTGACGAGTGTTATGTGCGTGATTATGTGCGTGAGCACATTCTGCAGTTTAGCAGAGGTCTACAGAAGAACAAAGGTCCATGTCATCCTCTCATCTTTGCTTCTTCTGAAAATAAATACAATTATCTGTTAATGGGATCCATAGAGATAAAAGTAGTCCTCTATCAAACCTCTGAAAGAGGCAGGATGTTAAATGGATAGAAACTCCAGTTAAAGTACTTCCTTTATCAGCACACCTTTTTATATGCAAATGTAGCGAGTTGTCTATTTACTGGTACAGGAATTCAGGTGAGAATTCATCTGTGTCTCTTCTCCAGCTGTGGCCTGTAATCAAGAGCTGATGCACTCAAATATACTCCAGTTGGAAAAACAGCTTTGGGTCATTTGTGTTTGAAAACCTCAGTTTTATTCAGAGGCCCAAACTGAAGAAAAATATAAAATTTGGTGCATTTGCATATAAAAGTTATTCTTACATTTAATATATAAAGATTTCATAGGTTCACTCGAGCTGAAGCTATGAGGAACACTCATGGGCCTCATCGGTTGCAATTTTGAAGCCCGGATAGAATCATGCTAATTCATTGGCTGATGGTGCAGACACTGCTCATTTAAGAAATACTACACCATTCATACTATATAGGCTGTTTCTGTGATATCACTGCTCAGATTTCTTGTCGCGTTGGACTCCGAGGAGTTTGGCACTGCCTTTAGTCCCTGACCTCTAGGCTGTCAAATGTCAAGGTATTGAAAACAGCTGCATTTAGCGCATTTGATATATTGTATTTGCTGGCTGTGAGGAGCAGGGGTACGCTGGCTTTCCCTCAGTGGAGGATACGCTGGCTGTATATCTCTCCCTGTCCACGGCTTCCTCCTGGATGTCTCAGCCTGTTTTGCCATCCAAACCTTGCAGAAATACCCCAGGCTGCCGGTCAGGCTGGATTAGCGGTGCATGCAATGTCCTCAAGGATTTGGACGAGGGAGCTGCTGTGACCCCCAAGGCGGTCAAGGAGCTCTGTCGAGCCACCGATCTGGCACTTCGAGCAAATAATCATACCGCTCGCACAATTGGTCGCTCTATGGTGTGGCTGGTGGCTGTAGAAAGGCACTTGTGGCTGAATCTCACTGAAATTCGTGACAAGGACAAGGCCTTTCTTCTGACCCATGCTCTGGTCAGGGGCAGATTTAAGATATTGACACACAAGCAGATCTTTTCACAGAATCAACCAGGCAACAGGTTTGTCACCAGTGGATCTGAAGGAGACGCTTTTATATACAGACTGTCCGAAGACATAGTTTCTAAGGTTTGCTTTTGGGTAAAAAAAATCATTAAATAAAATTTGGGTGCTTCCTTTTGACCTGGCGTTAGCACCTTGCTCTTCATAAAGTGCATGGATGCTGCTCTGGCTCCATTGAAGCTAATTTTGATCAATCGGATGACTGGCTTGTCAACACTGAATCATCTTCGAGGATTAAGCCTCAGGCTGTGCATGCCATTTTTCTGGGGGTGGATTTGGACTCATGCACGATGCAGGCACAGTTGTCTCTAACTCATATTTTGTCTCTCCACGCTTGTTTGTCTCTTTTCAGGTCAGGTCAGGTCAGAGAGTCACACTTTGGGTCTGCTGCACATGAGGCCTTTCCTCTGGTGGTGCAAGAACAGGAGCCTTTCTCCCCGTTAACCGCCCTACAACACGCTCTTGCCTTCGAGACCTTACTGTATGGAAGCAACCTCAGTTTCTGCCTCAGGGTGTTTCCATTGTTTCATCGTTGCAAGCTGGTGACCACAGATGCCTCCCTTACAGGTTGGGGCGCTGTCTGCGACAGCCTTCCTGCCTATCGAGCTTGGAGGGGCGAACATCAGTCATGGCACATGAATTGCCTGAATTTGCTTGCCATTTATCTGTCTTTGAGATGGTTCCTCCCAATGTTCCATGTTGGGAGGACCACATTCTTGTCAGGACAGACAATATGACAGTGCTAGCTTACATAAACCACCAGGGGGGATGCTGTCTCACTGCATATGGCTGCTAGCGTGACAAATCCTCCTTTGGGCGCAGAACAACCTTCAGTCCCTCAGGGTGGTTTATGTTCCAGGTGTCAACAATCTGTCGGCAGACTTCCTGTTGAGCCACAGTCTGAAGTTTGAGAAATGGAGGTTGCACCCTCAGACTCCAGGTGTGGTTTTTGGATTGATTGCTCTCCTTGAGGATCCTTACTAGGATATTCTGATCAGGACGAATCTGCTGTCGCAGCTGAGGGACAAGATTTAGCATCCAAACCTATGATTTGGAGCTACTGGGTTTGACTGTTGAACAGTGCTTTCTGTTGACTCAGGGTTTCTCTGCTAGGGCTCCTTCTACTAGGAGGTCGTACGCCCTTAAATGTCTATGTTGCAGCTCTCGTGGCTTTCCACTTGCTAGAGGGGTGTTTACTTGGGGAAACTTGTTTCTCGGTTTCTTCACAGCATGAGACTGTTCAGGCTTTTCTGTTCTCTTACTATTCCTCCTTGGGATCTTTCCGTAGTCTTGGAGGATCTTGAAACCTTGAAACAGTTTTTGCCCCTTAAAGAGTTAGTTCACCCAAAAATGAAAATTAATCCATGATTTACTCACCCTCAAGTCATCTTCTTTCAGACGAAGTCCTGGCTATTCCAAGCTTTGTAATGGCAGTAATTTTTTTTGAAGTCCATAAAAGTGCATCTGTCCATCATATAACGTGCTCCACGCGGCTCCGGGGGGTTAATAAAGGCCTTCTTAAGCGAATCGATGCGTTTGTGTAAGAAAAATATCCATATTTAAAACTTTATAAAGTAAATTATCTAGCTTCTGACCGATTGCCTTCCGTATTGAACTTACAGAAAAAGTGTTGTGCCTCTCGCAGTTCAAAATGCTTACGCTACATCTGATGAAATTGCACACCAGTTACGCTTGTCAGATGCTACACTTTTTCCATAAGTTGAATACGGAAGGCGATCAGCTGGAAACTAGATCATTTACTTTATAAAGTTTTAAAAATGGATAATTTTCTTACACAAATGCATCGATTAGCCAGGACTTTTTTAATATAATTTTATTCGTCTGAAAGAAGAATGTCATATACACCTAGGATGAGGGGTGAGGGTGAGTAAATCATGAGCTCATTTTCATTTTTGGATGAACTAACCCTTTAAGACAGCTCTGTTACTGGATTTAAAGCAACTCAAACATGTTGGTGACCTTCAAGCTTTGTCAGTGAACGCATCTTGCATGGACTTTGCTCCTGGCCTAGTCAAGGCCTTCTTGAAACCTAAAGTTGGGTATGTGCCTAAGGTGGTGACAGTTCCTTTTCGCTTCTGGGAGGTGGATAATGTTTAAATGACCCAGTATTTCTTAAAGGAGCAGTGTCTGCGCCATCGGCCAATGAATTCTCTAACCTCTAAGTCCACCTCTTTGGACAACAAGACATATAGTAAATAGTTGCAAAATCACTAAAGATGCAACTGGAAACATTGCAAATGATGAAAGCAGAATTTGGAATGTAATAATAAAGAAACTGATCCACACAGTAGGGGGAGCTGTGATGCAAGTGCATGCCATGTCTGTTTCTGTCAGAGTTTTACAGAAGCACAAGGAAAGTTGAACACACTTGCTAGTTGCTGCTCACAAAATCATGTCATTGCAACTGTAACGATGGACAAAACATAATTTTTTTTTGCAGTGTCGCAATTGAAAGCCGCTCATGCGCACACCGTCATTCTTCTTGAAGTCAAATGATTCAAGTCACATCTTCTGATTGGCTTCTGTGGACTTTCTGAGGATTTTGCTGACAAAGGAAAGTGGCGTTTAGCGGTTTCTGCCAACAAACCGTTTTTTTTTTTAATGGGATTTAGTGGATCTGAAGTGAAAGTATGTGATGAATGTATGCTATGTAGGTGGCGTTTAGCGGATTTTGCATCTAAACTCTTCAAGTGTTACAAACTTGAAAAAAGTGTAACCCGAGGCATTAAGATTTCACAGAAAAAAGATACGTCATACACAACAACAAAACATATGAACTATCAGTCAGAGTGCAGAATGCATGTTGTGCACATGCATTCTGCACTCTGACTGATAGTTCATATTTCAGTTTTTAAAGCAAAGTTTCGATCATGCTGCTAATTTAGAGGCCTTAGAAATTTGTGTATCAAATATAGGTTTAAAGAAGAGAGTATCACAAACAGGCTTTTCGTAAATTGCTTAATTGGACAATTGCGGCATCTTGAAGCACTATGGAATCTGGCATAAACCCGCAAAAAATTTTGTGCTAACAAAGGAAGTAGAACAAGCCATTAAGGCTGAATAAGACCACAGGGCTTACTGAAGCAGCTTTTGAGGGATTACTTGCATTTTGGTGCAGAAGGGCCATCCTGAATTCAGCTAGATTTATTCTAAACCCTCCTCCACAGACACAGAAGTTTGAAAGGCCATCTTTTCCGTTTTTTAGTCATAGAGGCCTGCTGACCAATTTTCATTCTACATATTTTTACAGCATGATGAATGAAGTGCTGATAAAGTGAACACATTTGAAAATAGGACACTTTTTTGCATTTTAATTCTTCATTGGACTTACAAGGAAAGAACCTCATATACTCTATAGAACTATGCAGTTCATGAAGAAATTAACTGTCCAAGGCTCTGAAGATGATCAAATTACAACAGGTGACACAATCTGGTCTCTGTTTTGTTCATATATTAATGTTTCAATGATTTATCAATTTATTATTAATTGTTACATATAACTACATTTTAAACATTTTAAAACATTTACATATTTATTTGTATTTTATTTTGCATATTACATGTTATAATGTTGTAGCTTATACATATTGTGTTTAAATTTTATATTCTAAATTGAATTCGAATTGAATTGAATTCGAATTGAATATTTTATTTGTCATTACACATGTACAAGTACAGTGTAACGAAATGAGTTTGGAGCAAGCCTCCGGGCCGCAGCCGACTAGTCAGGCGCCGCCACACGCTCTCCAGAAATACAAGAATGCAGTTTAGCAAGCATTACATAGCAAAACACACAACAAAACATAAACATAAACATGACACAGTACACGTGGTCACGTGATGGGATTTTTTGTATGGACTGGGGGAGGAGATAGATAACAGGCAGACGGTAGTAGTGAGGTATTGTGTATGGTGCGAGTGAGTCTGTGAGAATGTTAGCCATAACTTCAGATGTTTTCAAGTTCAGTTCTATGGTTTGTCCTTGAAGGGAGATAAGACAGCTGCCCGGCTGCCCTGCTGGACTCCCAACCGAGAGAAAGGGACCAAGTGGGGATTAGGTCAGGCAAATACAATTTATTATTTTTAATCCATTTGATGATCTTCGTAATTTGTCCGGATCATAATCAATCAATCAGATCTGGTCCTCAGCGTTTCGCGTCCGGTCTGTGCAGTTTCCCTAGACATTACGTCCAGCCTCATGGCCAGACCGGTTATAGTCCGTAAAAGTTCACCGATCTGACCCCCGATAGAGCCCACTCTACCCTGCGTATCCGCAGTCCGGACTGCGTTGTTACGGTTCAGTTCCTCAATTCCTATCACTTTCTGATCTAATTCCTTCAAACGGTCACACACAACCCCAAAGCATTCTTTAATTTCCACAGACAGCGGCTGGGTGAATTTGCTTGCAGCTGTCTTACCAATCTTCCGATAGGTCAGGGCAATCCCAAAGCCAAAGAATAGGAACCCCGCCATCAATAATCCAATCATGTATAAATCTTCCGCATCCTCCACGGACAGAGCCTCCAGGCACAGGACTTGCCAGTTGTTCCATGCGTCCCTCACGTACCCTGCGGCAAAGGTCCCGTCCGGGCAGGTGGGTTCTCCCGGGGCACCCTTCCTTAGTGAGAAAATCTTGTCGATCGCGCTGATTGACCAGTTAATCAATTCCATTTCAGTATTTTCAGGAGTCCAGCAAAGCAGCAGTCAGAGAGAAAGAGAAGAGACGAAACACTAGACAAAACAAAACAGCGCTAGAGCACAGCGGGAGCAGAGAGAAAACACGTCTGCACGGATAGAAGGACAGATCAGGAATGATCTGTTGCCGAAGATCTGTTGAAGATCTGTTGCCGACCTGTTGCCGAAGACAACAGGTCAACAAGCCTCCAAATCTATGGTTTTTATTCTGTTCATATTGAATTGTCAACAGTATGGAGGTACAGATTGTGGAACATCTTAAAGTTTCAACAATTTATCAGTTCATTCTTAATTGTTACATATAACTATAATTTTAAAATGTTGAATAGTTTTAAATGTCTTTATTTTGATTAGAAATTACAATACAGAATTACAAATTACAATACAGGAGCATTATGTATTGTAGAAATTAATCTGTTAAATGAATAAACGTAAATTTAGAAAAAATAAAATGGCTACATTTAAGCCTCTTGTTTTAAAGTCTATGCTGTTTGACTGCATCACGAATTGAGATAAACCAAAACATGTAAATTTAGCGTTTACATCAAAGACATAATGGAAACAAGCCAGGGCGACAAGACAAGAAAAAAAACTAAATGAACTTGGCTAACCAGCTTATTTAATTAAAGTGTGGGCAACTCTAGAAGGCTTGAATAGTCCGCCAAATCTCTTGTGAGTTGAGATAAGCATACTGTACTAAAATTATCAAGTTTGAAAAATTTAGTTTTTGTGCTAGGGAGACTAATTGGTGAGATGGAAAGGCCTCTGGATTTGCTTAGATTTCTGAGTATGAGACAAAAGTGATTCCATGTGATTAACTTGATGCTGTCATGATCCTAGCCTGCGTTCCCCTGTCTTGTGTGAAGACTTCTGTTATTTCTTGTCTTGTGCCATGTTTTGTAGTTTTTCATGATGATTAGTTTTCCCCAGGTGTTGCCTATTAACCACTCCCCCTTGTTATCTTGTTAACCTTGTTTCCTTTTGTGTATATATACCCCAGTGCTTCAATTGTGGCTCCTCTATGTGTGTTCCTGTTGTTGTGCTCCTGCCTGTTCTTTGTAGATACTCTTGTTCTTGGATTTTCTGTTTCTGTTGTTTGTTATTAAATGTTCGTGCAGCATTTGGATTCTCAGTCTGCTTCATTCCTGCTCACACGTGACCGATATGATCTGTCCATGGCATGTTGCCAAGTCTCCACAGTATCACAGTCTGAGAGAAAAATACTATTTACCTCAGCAAAAAGAAAGCAATACTTCTGCACCTGCACAATGAACCTTACCTTGCATCGGGCAGAGTTAACTGAAGCAGGGATCAATACTTGTTTCTTTTCTGTTTTTAATGGCTATAAATACTGTAGAAAATTGACTAAAGAGTTTCCCAGACATTCCAGTGGAGACTGAAATATTATATTGAATGTGCAAGACATGAGCTGACCCTTACCATGTGCTGCTTGGATAGTTACTGGAAAACTCTCTGCAACGCTAATTAATACATTTACTACATTACTATTACTCAACAATTACAAAAAAAGCAACTCTTAGTTAAAAGCATCATATTAATGTAACGCGATTACCCATGAACATTTGTACAGTCAAAAATCTGAACCCCACAGGTCAAGACCTGAGCATCAATCACAAGTTATTTGCAGCTTGCGATGATCCCCGGTGTCACTGAACTTTTGCTGTTTCCTTTGCTGCTGTATTTTTTTCTCAAATCTTATTGTCTGACTGCAAATCTTTTCAAGTCTGACCGAGGAGAGTCACACTCACAATCATATCCTATCACAGGGTTTGCAGTTTCTCTAAAGCTGATCTCTGTTCTCAGAAGGCTGAGGAAAGACATATGACATCTCCCCATACTGCTTGACATCAATGGACACATTCTCAAACCTGCATCAATGGAAATGATTAGACCAGCCATCAAGTTTAGATTATTTCTACAAACCTTATACATTCTATCTTGGCTCACTGGAAACTTGAAAACTGAGCACTCTGCATTGCAAGTGCAACGCAGTACAAGGTTAGCTACCAAGCAAGATTACTACATCAGAAAAGTACAATCAATAATAGAAGTATAAATGTATATATATCTTCTGTGGAAGTCTCAGGAGCAAAAAAAAATGTTTGTCCAATCATTGCATTCGGTCCGAACCTGCTTGTCAAAATATGTCCATACCACCTCGCACCCTGCTTGTGCAGACATCACGTCATCAGCACGTTCCATGAGGCTATGTGGAGTTGTAGGCAGACAGGTGCCGTAAACAAACAGCAGCTGCCTTTTACAGTTCCTCCTGAACCGAAAGCTTATGCTGCGTAACCGTAGTCACAAGATGGCAACCTGTCACTTTCTACCTAGAGCTATTCACGTCCTCAGACTCAGATATTTGCATTTCTATGTCAACACTATCAACGGCAAAATTAAACTTCAGCAGTCAGGTGGTACAGGTACGAGCTCTGTAAATTGTTTACGTTCATTATTATTGCAATGTTATGTGCTTTGAGACATGAGGTAATTTAACGCCATCTCTCGTGACACTTTGCAGACTCTGCTGTGTACATTACGCAGATTTTGGAGTTTTTTGTGTTTTGGAGGCAGTGCAAGTGTGTTTTTTGCTAGTTTCAGCCTGACGCATTTATCATTTTCATGTCCAGCGCCATGTTGTTTAAATAGCAAATGCACTCGCGCCCATCTGTTCGGCCATGGGCGGTCTGAAAACGAGGTGTGTTCAGGCGCATTATTGGTGCGTTGCTATTTTGAGGCAAATGAAAACAACTGGGCCATTGATCACCAAAAACCTGGTCAAAAGTCAATAGCGCAGTATTTTTTGTGTTTTTTAAAAGGCGCATTAGTAATATGCGCCTATAGGCTGGAGCACAACACGCATTACACACACAGGGATGCGCAACAGCACACAAACATTTTTAAATATTACAAATAAAAGAATTCCTCTCTGAAGAAGTGTTTAGTCATTCCGCTCGCAAATTGTCATGTAAATAGCGGGTCCGCCATGGTGCAAGCGCAACTGGCTTTTAAAGGGAATGTTTTCCCCTTAGGAATGTTGTCCCATTCTTGTCTAATAAAGGCTTCTAGTTGCTTAACTGTCTTAGGTCTTCTTTGTTGCATCTTCCTCTTTATGATGTGCCAAATGTTTTCTATGGGTATAAGATCTGGACTGCAGGCTGGTCATTTCAGTACCCGGATCCTTCTTCTACGCAGCCATGATGTTGTAATTGATGCAGCATGTGGTCTGGCATTGTCATGTTGGAAAATGCAAGGTCTTCCCTGAAAGAGACGACGTCTGGATGGGAACATATGTTGTTCTAGAACTTGGATATACCTTTCAGCATTGATGGTGCCTTTCCAGATGTGTAAGCTGCCCATGCCACACACACTCATGCAACCCCATACCATCAGAGATGCAGGCTTCTGAACTGAGCGCTGATAACAACTTGGGTTGTCCTCTTTAGTCCAGATGACATGGCGTCCCAGTTTTCCAAAAAGAACTTCAAATTTTGATTCGTCTGACCACAGAACAGTTTTCCACTTTGCCACAGTCCATTTTAAATGAGCCTTGGCCCAGAGAAAACGCCTGCGCTTCTGGATCATGTTTAGATATGGCTTCTTTTTTGACCTATAGAGTTTTAGCCAGCAACGGCGAATGGCACGGTGGATTGTGTTCACCGACAATGTTTTCTGGAAGTATTCCTGAGCCCATGTTGTGATTTCCATTACAGTAGCATTCCTGTATGTGATGCAGTGCCGTCTAAGGGCCTGAAGATCACGGGCATCCAGTATGGTTTTCCGGCCTTGACCCTTACACACACAGATTGTTCCAGATTCTCTGAATCTTTGGATGATATTATGCACTGTAGATGATGATAACTTCAAACTCTTTGCAGTTTTTCTCTGAGAAACTCCTTTCTGATATTGCTCCACTATTTTTGGCCACAGCATTTGAGGAATTGGTGATCCTCTGCCCAGCTTGACTTCTGAGAGACACTGCCACTCTGAGAGGCTCTTTTTATACCCAATCATGTTGCCAATTGACCTAATAAGTTGCAAATTGGTCCTCCAGCTGTTCCTTATATGTACATATATATATGTACTTTTCCGGCCTCTTATTGCTACCTGTCCCAACTTTTTTGGAATGTGTAGCTCTCATGAAATCCAAAATGAGCCAATATTTGGCATGACATTTCAAAATGTCTCACTTTCAACATTTGATATGTTATCTATATACTATTGTGAATAAAATATAAGTTAAGGAGATTTGTAAATTATTGCATTCCTCTTTTATTCACAATTTGTACAGTGTCCCAACTTTTTTGGAATCGTGTTTGTACTTGCCTTGGGAATGACGTTGTTGTGTGGCCAGAGGGAATTATGCCATTCCCTATGTCTTTGTGAAATGCTGTCACTGCTTTATTGCCATTTGTTTAGCAAAGGTCTTTATTCGAATTTCATAAAACACCACATTTCAGGAGTGCTCAGGTTTTGGGGATTTTGGGACAGTGTTATTGTGTAGCAGTATGAAACAAAATATGAAAATGAACTGCACACAATAGTTTTACATTCTCAATAAGGCAGATTATACTTATAAAAATAAACCCCACATAATGACGTGTTGAAACTTAAGGATATAACTGCAGTAGCACAGGTGTCTCAGTTATCACTATAATGAGGGATATAACAAATATATAAATGACTGCATATAAAAGCATGAAGGTTTCTGGAGCTAAGAATCTTGGCAAGCTAACAGCTTTACATCCACGACGCTTATACAAATGTTCACTGTGATTCTCCTTAGCAAATCTTGGAGCAAACCGATGAGACAAACCAGCCCTGACACATTTTTGCACAATACATGTCATGTTCTTTTCAACAACATCTTCACCTGACTGCCTGTGCTCACTTTCAATGTGTTTCAGCTAAATGCTGGAAGGCCAAAAAAAAAAGCCCAAACATTGAGCTAAATAGCATGCTTTCATGAGATATGGGAATACTGTGGCTTCTTGGAGACTGCACAAGGCTAATCTAATGCAAAGTGAAAGTGTTGCAGGCCATATCACCTCTTTAAACCAACTGAGCTCAAATCCACAGTGACCAATGCCTCCTGCATACTTGCATGCAGGGAGAAAAAAAATGCACAATACACACTGCAGAGTATTTGCAGACAGAATATTCTGACATAATGTTTAGATAATTTTTTTTTATTATTATTATTATTTATTTATTTTTTTTACAGAAAATACAGGACAAACGTAGATGACTTTATTACTAAATAAAAAAATAAGCCATAAACACACAACAATAGACAAACTAACAAGGTGGGAAACGTATGTGAAGCCTTGGGTTTATTAACTGGTTGACCCTCCTTATGGCAGCAATAACATCCATCAAATGTTTCCTGTAATTACACATCAGATCTGCACAACGGTCAGGTGGAATTTTTCACCATTCCTCTTTAAAAACTGGACCACTCCACAAGGCATATTTGTTTCTGTTGAAGCCATTCTGTTGAATATTTACTCCTGAGCTTTTGGTCCTTGCCCTCTTGCATCACCTGACTTCTGTTGAGCTCCATTTACAGGACTTACATTCTCTTGTAAAATGTCCTGATAAAGTGGAGGACTATTCATATACTATGATCAAGCTTTGAGACTTCATTTATGTGTATACACTCACCTAAAGGATTATTAGGAACACCTGTTCAATTTCTCATTAATGCAATTATCTAATCAACCAATCACATGGCAGTTGCTTCAATGCATTTAGGGGTGTGGTCCTGGTCAAGACAATCTCCTGAACTCCAAACAGAATGTCAGAATGGGAAAGAAAGGTGATTTAAGCAATTTTGAGCGTGGCATGGTTGTTGGTGCCAGACGGGCCGGTCTGAGTATTTCACAATCTGCTCAGTTACTGGGATTTTCACGCACAACCATTTCTAGGATTTACAAAGAATGGTGTGAAAAGGGAAAAACATCCAGTATGCGGCAGTCCTGTGGGTGAAAATGGTTTGTTGATGCTAGAGGTCAGAGGAGAATGGGCCGACTGATTCAAGCTGATAGAAGAGCAACTTTGACTGAAATAACCACTCGTTACAACCGAGGTATGCAGCAAAGCATTTGTGAAGCCACAACACGCACAACCTTGAGGCGGATGGGCTACAACAGCAGAAGACCCCACCGGGTACCACTCATCTCCACTACAAATAGGAAAAAGAGGCTACAATTTGCACAAGCTCACCAAAATTGGACAGTTGAAGACTGGAAAAATGTTGCCTGGTCTGATGAGTCTCGATTTCTGTTGAGACATTCAGATGGTAGAGTCAGAATTTGGCGTAAACAGAATGAGAACATGGATCCATCATGCCTTGTTACCACTGTGCAGGCTGGTGGTGGTGGTGTAATGGTGTGGGGGATGTTTTCTTGGCAGACTTTAGGCCCCTTAGTGCCAACTGGGCATCGTTTAAAATGCCACGGCCTACCTGAGCATTGTTTCTGACCATGTCCATCCCTTTATGATCCCTTTTCAAATTGGTTTCTTGAACATGACAATGAGTTCACTGTACTAAAATGGCCCCCACAGTCACCAGATCTCAACCCAACAGAGCATCTTTGGGATGTGGTGGAACGGGAGCTTCGTGCCCTGGATGTGCATCCCACAAATCTCTATCAACTGCAAGATGCTATCCTATCAATATGGGCCAACATTTCTAAAGAATGCTTTCAGCACCTTACTGTAAACTTACCATGTGTAAGTACATATTACAAAATGCAGTGCATATTACAGTAGTTAACTGTAAATTTGTATATATATATATATATATATATATATATATATATATATATATATATATACTCACCTAAAGGATTATTAGGAACACCATACTAATACTGTGTTTGACCCCCTTTCGCCTTCAGAACTGCCTTAATTCTATGTGGCATTGATTCAACAAGGTGCTGAAACCATTCTTTAGAAATGTTGGCCCATATTGATAGGATAGCATCTTGCAGTTGATGGAGATTTGTGGGATGCACATCCAGGGCACGAAGCTCCCGTTCCAGCACATCTCAAAGATGCTCTATTGGGTTGAGATCTAGTGACTGTGGGGGCCATTTTAGTACAGTGAACTCATTGTCATGTTCAAGAAACCAATTTGAAATGATTCGAGCTTTGTGACATGGTGCATTATCCTGCTGGAAGTAGCCATCAGAGAATGGGTACATGGTGGTCATAAAGGGATGGACATGGTCAGAAACAATGCTCAGGTAGGCCGTGGCATTTAAACGATGCCCAATTGGCACTAAGGGGCCTAAAGTCTGCCAAGAAAACATCCCCCACACCATTACACCACCACCACCAGCCTGCACAGTGGTAACAAGGCATGATGGATCCATGTTCTCATTCTGTTTACGCCAAATTCTGACTCTACCATCTGAATGTCTCAACAGAAATCGAGACTCATCAGACCAGGCAACATTTTTCCAGTCTTCAACTGTCCAATTTTGGTGAGCTTGTGCACATTGTAGCCTCTTTTTCCTATTTGTAGTGGAGATGAGTGGTACCCAGTGGGGTCTTCTGCTGTTGTAGCCCATCCGCCTCAAGGTTGTGCATGTTGTGGCTTCACAAATGCTTTGCTGCATACCTCGGTTGTAACGAGTGGTTATTTCAGTCAAAGTTGCTCTTCTATCAGCTTGAATCAGTCGGCCCATTCTCCTCTGACCTCTAGCATCAACAAGGCATTTTCGCCCACAGGACTGCTGCATACTGGATGTTTTTCCCTTTTCACACCATTCTTTGTAAACCCTAGAAATGGTTGTGCGTGAAAATCCCAGTAACTGAGCAGATTGTGAAATACTCAGACCGGTTAGTCTGAGTGCTAAGCAACTGCCATGTGATTGGTTGATTAGATAATTGTATTAATGAGAAATTGAACAGGTGTTCCTAATAATCCTTTAGGTGAGTGTATATATATATATATATATATATATATATATATATATATATATATATATATATATATATATATATATATATATATATATATGTATTTACTGTTTTTTGGGTAACTGTAAAATTACAGCAAAGTCTAACAGTGTAATATTTCACAGTTAAGGTTTTTTCTTCTTCTTCTGTATTTTGATCATATAAGCCTTGGAGAGCATAAGAGACTTCTTTAAAAATGTTACTGACTTTGAATGGTACATTTCAATGTTACATATGAATACCTACGAATACTAATGAGATCAGACTGGGTGGTTTTTACACATTGCAAATAACCTTACTTGTAGGGTTACAAGTCTTTGCAGTGAGTGATCCAAATTTATATTACTGTTTCCTCTTATCAAATGAAACACTATGAATCTTCCTCACCAAAGAGCATTATGTTCCTCCAAAACAGCATTAAATCATTAATTTGTCCTTTGAGTAACACTACAACAGTATATTTTTATGAAGCATTTTTTTTTTTAAGTATACGGAAGTATGCTCTTTATGCGAAGTCTTTAAAGAATGTCTACATTAAATACATAAATTAAGCAGTTAATACTTTCAATTTACAAATTTACTCAAGCTACTTCTAAGCAGAAGGTCTTTCAATCCTTTCAGGTATTATAATATTCTGCAACTGTGGTGATCTGTGACTTAAACTGGAGAACATGGGCACACTTGCACAGCATGTTAAGAAGGCATATGACAGCTATTGCTGCTCTGAGGTCAAGAACAAGATCCACACACATTTCTTATTAAACAAAACAAATAAACAAAACAGGCGAGTAGCTCCTTTATTTGCATTTGGAACACAACATTCATTTGTTTCTTTTAATCACACTAAATGCTGTTCTTTGAGACCAGCAGGATGTATTACCGTATACACACTTAAAAGTTAATATCTGACTGACAAAATGGAGTGTGTGTGTGTTATCACATGCATATGAACACTAGGTTTCAGATATTTATTCTGCCCTCTTGAGGGGTGTAACATCTGGAGGCAGCACTGAGGATAGATGATTTGAAGGCTGTCTTTTTAAGATGAAAGATACATCTAGTCGCCACTCTACTTCAATTTTAATCACAGCTGACAACAGTGTGTGGTGGTTTCTAGGAAGTGAGTTCCTGCAATCTGAGGTTAATCACTAACAGCACAGCCTACATCGAGGTGGTCTTACCTGAAGAAAGCTGTCCAGCTATCAGTTGCTCAGCTGTGATTGTGACAGATTGAAAAAGAACATTTGTATTTTAAAAATGCATAAGTCTGTGTGCACTGTACTATATAAATGTGTGTGTGTGTGTGTGTGTATATATATATATATATATATATATATATATATATATATATATATATATATATATATATATATATATATATATATATGCTATTTTGAATATGTAGAAAAGTTTATAAAATATGTAGTTTATGGTCATTCTGAGTTTATCTGTGATCAGTTAGTTGGCACGATAAGTTGGACGCTCGATTGCTCTGGTCTGCGTGAAAACAACGAGTGCGAGTTTTGTGAATTTAATCTTTCCCTCTTTTCAGGTATGAAGTATGATTAGTCAAGACACTTTGAAATAATGTTATAATATGCTTAAGAGTATGCAGACGCGAGTATTATATTGACTGTGTGTTTGAAATGTTGAAACGTTTAGTTCAGAAATGCGCGAGCTCAGGACTCAATTTTGAGCACGTTGGTAATGGCGTTAAGCCTATATAATGGTGCGAGGCTCGAGTATGTTCGATGTTTTGTAATATTTTTATATATTTGTGTATTTAATGTGTAATCCTGTTTATTCAGTGCTGATTTGCTGAAAAAGGTGAGTATATAGATTATGAAAAGTGAATTGATAATTTCAGATGCATTTTCAGATAAAAGAACTAGTTGAAATAGTACATTTACGTGCTTATGACTGATTTGCCATATAGTTAATATGTATCTATGGCTATAAAGAGAAAGATTTCAAAGAGTTGATTCTCAGGTAATTGTAAAATGTCTTAAATGCTTTATTGTATTTTGTATACTTAATGGTTTTCAAATAGCCTATTATCAAGAAGTGTACTCATTTAATTCAATATGTGTACGGTACAAATTGTTGAATGTATCTTAAGAAAAATGTCAAAGAGGTTAATTTAGAAGAAAACTGTTAATGTCAATTATTGCAGAAGATTCTACATAAAGCTTGCAGTGGAAAAACGGTGAGTCACGAGTTTTGTGATTTTTAATCTTTCCCCCTTTTCAGGGGTACAACATGATCTGCATACTGCCATATTTGGACACAATTTAGTTTGAGCCAATCACCTGAGCTGTAAATGCCATGTGACTGATCACACACATTTAACACAAATTAATATAATTATCTAAATTAATTAATTACTCTACTGTTCAAACGTTTGGGGTCGGTAAGATTGTTTTAATGTTTTTTAAATAATCTTATTCTCACCAAGACTTTAATTAAAATCATTTTGTACATATTGTTACAGATTAAAATAACTGTTTTCTATTTTAAAATGTAATTTAATCCTGTGATGTCAAAGCTGAATTTTCAGCATCATTACTCCAGTCTTCAGTGTCACATAATCCACATAAACATTTCTTGTTATTATCGGTCACGATTCACCAGTGAGAGTGCCCCTGATTACCACCAGAGGGCACTCCACCCTGGGCTGTCACGCCATCAAAGACTACATTACCCATAATCCTTTGCCCGGACTCATCAGCACTCATTGTTTACACCTGTGTCTCATTTACCTCAGTCTATATAAACCACTCTGTAATGTAAATGCTCCAAGACTCAAAGGTTGAGGATCCAAGCGCAGTATTACACTAAACAAGTCTTTGCAATGAATGACAGAGTGAACATGGTTTATATAGGCTGAGGTAATGAGGTAAATGAGACACAGGTGTAAACAATGAGGTATGGTTGCATAGGGGTGCAGGGGGTAGGCACAGCCAGAATCCTGGAAGTTCAGGGCGGAAGCTGGGCATCGACCGCTGGAGGCCGACCTGGAGAAATGAGGGAACCCAGCAGAGTTTCCGGGAAGACGGGCCGAAGAGGTGATGAGGGAGCAGTGAAATTAGAAATAGCTGTTTATTAGTACTCATAAAGCACATATTCTGCATGACCATATTCTACATCCCTTATTACCTAAACTTAACAACTACCTTACTAACTATTAATAACCAGTCATTAGGAGTTTGAGGCAAAAGTCGTAGTTAATAGTTAGCTAATAGTGAGAATTGGATCCTAAACTAAAATGTGTCCAAAAAAATCTTACTGATCCCACACTTTTGAATGGTAGTGTGAATATTTAATACAATTATTATATAAACTTAACTCATGTCCACACAAACAATAACCGACAAAGGACTGAACAGAACAGGGAGAATAAATACACATGGTAAATGAGGGAACTAAATAGGTACGGTGGCCAGAGATTAACTAATAAGAAATAATGCAGACATGACAGAAAATTAACTAAACAGAACATACACGACACGTGACGGAGATAAACACCATGGTGGTGCTGATGGTGGGAGAAGCGTTCAAAGGTGGCGGAACCATGGTGAGTGGAGGAACCCATGAAGCAGAGAGGCTGACGGACCAGGGCAACATTGCAGGCCTGGAAGCCTGGTACTGAGTTGCTGGCTCGTGGAACTGAGGTGGCGATGAGGACTCGGATGACCAGGGCGACGCTGGAGCGAGTGATGACGACTGAGAAGTCATAGGAGAGAGGCCATAGGGGTGCAGGAGGTAGGCGTAGCCAGAATCCTGGAAGTCCATGGTGGAAGCTGGGCGTCAACCGCCGGAGGCCGACCTGGAGTGATGAGGGAGCCCAGTGGAGTTTCCAGGAAGACAGGCCGCAGAGGTGATGAGGGAGTGGTGAGTCGAGGCAATGGTGACAGGCCGAGGTGGAAAATTAGGCCTGGAGGCCTAAGGTGAAGCCAGGGGACTCGGCCTTAAGCTGAGCTGGTGGAGGGGAAGCCACATGAATAAATACACATGGTAAATGAGGGAACTAAACAAGCATAGCTGGATGGAGAACTAATGCAGACATGACAGAAAATGAACTTAACAGAACATACACGTGACAAATATATGGCTTCTTTTGAATGGCCATCAATAGGGAGACTTTTGGCCACAGAATGGTCGTTATGACATCTATCAGTAAGGGTTGACTGGATCATGCTAACAAGCCAAACCTTGAATGAAAGGCTTATGGCTCTGCTACTGATATTAATTAGAAATTTACATCAGAAATCAATATATTTGTAGCAAAGGACATAACAAACAAACAAAAAAAAAAAGCCCAGCTGAAATGCAGATTAATAAAATCAGTGAACAAAATGTATAAAAGAATAGGAGAAAGTACATAAAGAAGATGGTTAAAGCTAATCTAACAGAAGCATTAAAAAATTGATGTTAGTATGCCAACGTGGGCAGCATAGGGCAAAATCTGCATCTTATTTCCCAGTCAGTGTTTTGTGCTAGTGGTGTGCCTAAGCCAAAAGACTTATTTTAAACCAAGTAGTTTAAAGTATGCAGAGGGTCGTGCAGTATTAGTCACTTGCACCCACTGATATTTGATTTTGACCTTCGGCATATGCACTCAGCAGTGTCAACATACTTATTATGCTGCAATTTTAGCGATTTCCACCTCTCCAAATGGTTGTGGGGATCATCTAAGTGCATTTTTGAAAGCCCTATGCAGGATCCTTCAAGTGGCAATGTCATCAATTTACAGGGCATTTCAAACAGGAGGGCTCAGAACAGCTAATAACTGAGAGCCCTCCAAAATGACCTATGAAGAAGGGAACAGATAAAGGACACTTTCTAGAAGTGATGCCATGAAACGCTTGTCCAATTCTTCCCAACATGTTTAATGTTTAAATGTATTAAAAGTGATAATACATACATTTAAAATGTTACAAAAATAAATACATTTCCAATTAATGCTGTTCCTTATTCATCAAAAATCCTGAAATACATATATCAATCAATCAATACATTTATCAATCAATCAGTAAAAATAAGCAGCACATCTGTTTTCAACATTACTGATAAATGTGTAATAGGAAAAAAATTTTGTAGGGCTTGAAATCAATAGCTGTGTAGAATTTAGTTTTCTAGCTATTAGAGTTCCAAAATTATGCAAATTGCCTTATTATAGCAACACATAGTGTTGGAAGTGTGTGTGTCTTTGCAAACCTTAGTAGCAGTGCACAATTGGGGGGTCTCTACGATTTACGGACGCCCATACACTTTTAGGGCAGAAAGAAGAACGTTTAACAATATTACAGTTTTTACTGTATTTTTGATCAAATAAATGCAGCCTTGGTGAGCATAAAAGACTTTCCTTATTTAGACAGACAGACAGACAGATAGACAGATAGATAGATAGATAGATAGATAGATAGATAGATAGATAGATAGATAGATAGATACCCATTTATGTGCATAATTTATTCTTAGACCTCAGATCATAATTTTAATTCTCAAAAAGCCAACTGAAATTTGCCCTCTAGTCACCAAAACCCAAAATTATAGCACATTATATATAAGCCCAGGTCACTGAAATTCAGTGCTAACAAAATATGACATGATACGGCAATTCTCACATTGCTGTTACCCCCAATTATCTCATCTGCTTTGTAAAGTTGAATTACCAAATCAGATCACAAGTCACGCATAATTGGTCAGGTTTTTCCTTTTTCTTTTTTTTCTTTCTAATTTTATAGCTGTCTTTCTATCCTTTTCTACTCATGATTTCAATTTGCACTAGCAAAAGGTAAAAGTAAAAACAATAATATTGTAAAGTTCACATTGAGATGCCAGTGAAAGACCATGTGATCACAAGATTGATGTGTCTTCTCTCTGAAATTAAAGAGGAAATAATACACATGTAATAAGATCACAATGAGCTGAATCATCTCAAAGAAATCTGCTGATGCTTCACGGATTCACTGACAATGCATTAAGTGCATCCTGACAATTTCTTCATCCAAAAACAAGATGCTCTTGAAAGAATCTAATTTTTGTTAGATGAATTCATGGGATCTATTGAAAAACATCCCTTCCTGAATATTGAATTAAAGGATACTGTAGCTTGCAGCTACTTCTCTGCAGTCAAGCTCTCATGCAGGAAATGAAGGATTACCTGCACAATCTCTTCACAAGCATGAGTGTGGCTGGAAAAAGAGACAGACGCAGTGGAATAAAGGTGACGAGTCTCAGAGCGACTTTCATTATATATAAAAAATAAAGGATCTGACAGCAGATGGGTGACTAGGGAGATTGTGATATTCCTTTGGGGAGTCGTGACAGTAAAAGAAAGAGGGCTATGGTGAGGTGATGCAAGGTCTTCACAAGGGAAATTCCAGTCTGTTTGCTCAAGAGGCAGCTTGGTTATGTGTGCAATATTACAGGTTTCAAGGATGCAAAGTGCATCTATCTCTATGGGTGCTGGGTTGGGATTGTGGTCGTGAAAGGGAGCATGCAGGTCACACAAATTCATTCTAAGTGTGCCAATACCCAGTGGTTAAATTGGGCTGGGGCTCTCCGGGGCTCAGCCTCGGCACATAAGCCTGCTCGTTTGTGTCCTGATGTGCCTGTTTGCAGTCAGTTGCCTACTGGAAATTGTTACATAAAATTTGATGAAAGTTATGCTTTTGAAAATATATTTCTATGCTTGACAATAAGTGACAATAAATGAAAGATTTTTGAAATGGCATGTCTATTTTGTCTCGACGGAGCTGAGATGAGAACAATCGGAACACGGTTGTATTCTTGTTCAGCTGCTTAATCTCGTTGTCAGCCGACCATGATCGTGCACCGCTCGCGCATGCACATCTAGGTGACATGGATAAATGTACGCAGCAATATAAAATGAATGTTCCTTGGGAGATCCGTATTTGCGCAGGATGTGGAAGCGTGCAAAAGTTCCAGAAATGTACAAAAAGTGCCCTGCCTTGAATGACAAGGTAAGGAAAATAAGACTAAATCAAAATTAAATAACCAACAAGACTAGGTTGACCATGTGATTTTTCTCAGATGTTTTGAGCATTTTACTCCAGATAAAGTACATGCTGATTATCAGCAAACTGCCAAGAGAACTGCTAGCTGGCTACTCAAAATAAACTAGCAATCTATTCAGTCAGCATATTTGTGTTTGATCTGTGTGAATTACAGAAATATGAGACTTGCTACTTTTAGCTACCAAGCAACCTTTCCACAAGGATAGATACATTTTATTTTTGTGACTTGTGCATATCTTGATGTGAAATGACACAGAGTAGGATGTGTGTGTGTGTGTGTGTGTGTGTGTGTGTGTGTAGTAAAGAGAGAGAATGGGAGAAGGAAGTTTGTGTGAGGTGGACCTGGTCACCACAGACCCAAATCTTCTCAGCTGTTGCTACTGTCATATGCTGCACTGTCTCTTCATGTGGCACGTTATGTTTGCCACATTGTATGGGTCACTATATCATAACAAGGTAATACAATGTGTAATCAAGTGATGACTGATTAACAGTAATGTAAATGCCAAATGTCTTAATACATGTTGATACTAGAACAATGCAAAGTATATGCTCTTAACCTTGCAGTTTTTCACATATCATGTAAGACTCAATTTCTCCATTTCTTTGCACAAAACTCTCCAGAAAGTGCCATTTAAAATTCACGGGGGAGCATACCCCCACAAACACACAAAATAACCACTGCCGATACCACTTCACCTCTCTATGTTCGGAGAGCAGAAAGAACTTTGCAACTGCCTGCAGTGAGGAGTGTGTTATTTTAGAACTGGAGGGTTTTATTAGAGTGTTTTGTCATATAACCAAATCACTCAAGCAGTGACTGGTAGGAACTGAAAAAAAACTGAATGCCGCTTGAGAGGAGTGATTAAAAACACTTTAACCCGGTCGATTTACAGCCTTTCAGTATGTGTTTTTTTTTGTTTCTTTTTTTTTTCTTGTTGCACTCAAAACCTGAGGCTTTGACTGCAGAGGGACCATGAATACCCCTGGTAAGCTGGTGAAATATTGGAATATTTTTTAATATGAATCTTAGTGGTGTTCTATGCACACAATTATAAATGTAACCTGTTATTGAAATCGTGGTGGTATGGACCAGTTTATATGGACTCAGCTCTTGGGTGGGAAGATATGTGATCTGATCTAATATTATGAGAGAAATGTAATTTAGGCTTAGTTTTTATGCATTTGAACATTTGTGTTTGTAATTGGGTTCATCTTATTTGAACATATTATTTCCTTTTTATCAGCTAGATGAACCTTTCCAGTCAATTCTCCCTCAGTTTCTCTTCACTGCGAAAGGTCATAGCGTAATCGGACCTTTTAAGTGTTCGTTTTTTCTTCTCCGCTCTCTCCCTTTTCCTTTATGTTTTCTCTTTGACAACACTGCTAAAGAGTCCACAGCTATGATTTATGCGTTTGGATGACAGCAAACATATGAGAAACAGGAGTTATAACAGAGGATGAGATTAGTGTCCTTGGCCTGTTGGCTTCCAGCTTTGAAGCAGAGGCTGTGTCCCACGGTACACGTTTGTCAGAAGCTATCGTCTGGCTTATTCCATTATATACGTGCGTGTCAGTATGTCCCAGTATAGACCTTCCTTTTCAGTTCTGTGTCATGTGAACCCGTGGTCAGAGAGGGCATTGGCTTGGAATTGCTGTGGGAATCCTTCGGGCGATTTCCGTGAAGATGATGTAGGAACACTGGCATATTGCTGTTTCATTGGTTTGTTTTTGCTTTCTGCTAACTTAATTTAGCACCAGCTTCTGATAAGTGTGATCTCTGCCTAAAATCATTCACACATTTAATGAGACATGATATGAAATGCCTCGCCAACCATAATACTAAGCATGCTTCTGTGTGGGTGTGTTTATTGATGGATGGATGAGTAAGTGTGTGTGTGGGGAAAGATTTAGTTTTGTTCGTTTAAGGTTTAGGGGAGGGGGGCAGTTGTCACTGTATTCCTATGAGCTGGCAATCATTGGGACATGATAAAGAGAGTTGAATTCACTGAAGAGACAGTTATCTTAATGGCACCGTTTAACATGCAAATTTGAGAAGCTTACTGTCAACTAAAAGTGACCCAGTTTCAAATGAAACCGGTCTCTGTAGTGACAAATGTCACAGTTTTGTATCTAATCAAATCTCCATATGACATGCTGTGATCATACTACAATTATTTGCCTGTTGATTACAGCATCATCTCTTTCACGATGACCTTCTGTAAGCTGACGTCTGCCATACCTGTAAGCTGACATATATCTTTTCATTGCTAAATGATTTACGTCAAATTTGAATGCCTGTCATAGATGTCTAATCATCCCATTCCCCTCTGAGTGTTTATTTATCTTTTTCCTCCTCATTATAATTGCATTTTGAGAGAGTTTAAAAAAAATAAGAGACTGATTCAATAATATTTTCAGCTACTAATAGAAGTGTAGAAATCTCAATTCTATATTCCAGGGTATTTCAGTTCAGGGTACAGGGTGGGGTGGGGTGTTCTTTAATACCATAAACGTGAACTAAATACAAAACATATGAACTTGACATAAACTTCAAAAACTCACCAACAATGGGTTAGACATGAAACAAGGGAGCCAACGAAAACAAGACACATGAACAATCAGCACATGGCAGGATCACATGATGGGATAAGGGAATCACATGACAAAACCAGGAACATGACAATGGGAAAACTACAAAATAAGAAACATGAAAACATGGACATGAATACAAAACCCAAAAACAAATGTGACAAATAGTGAGCATAAAAAAGATACATTATCAACCCAATGTAAAGTAAATAATGTGCAGATAAAATCATAACTACATATTTTTGCTTAGTATAATGAGAATGTAAAAACGATATGGATGGTAAATGGACTGCATTTCTATCGCGCTTTCAACAGACCCATGGCCACCAAAGCGCTTTACATATTGCCTCACATTCACCCATTCATTCACTCATTCATACACCAACGGCAGTTTCAGCCACGCAAGGTGCCATCCAGCTCGTCAAGAGCAGCTGGGGTTAGGTGTCTTGCTCATGGACACCTCAACACTTGATGGACCACCAACCTTCTGTTTTGTAGACAACTTACATGAACCACTGAGCCACTGCCGCCCACATATGTAAACATACAACGATAACATTATGACCACCTTCCTAATATTGTATTGTTCCCCCTTTTGCTGCCAAAACAGCCCTGACCCGTCAAGGCATGGACTCAACTAGGCCCCAGAAGATGTGCTGTGCTATCTGGAACCAAGATGTTAGCAGCAGATCCTTTAAGTCCTGTAACTTGCAAGGTGGGGCCTTCCATGGATTGGACATCCCAGAGATGCTCGAGTGGATTGAGATCTGGCGAATTTGGAGGCTAAGTCAACACCTCAAACTCATTGTTGTGCTCCTCAAAACATTCTTGAACCATTTTTGTTTTGTGGCAGGGCGCATTATCCTGCTGAAAGAGGCCACAGCCACCAGGGAATACCATTTCCATGAAAGTGTGTGCATGGTCTGCAACAATGCTTAGGTAGGTGGTACGTGTCAAAGTAACATCCACATGGATGGCAGGACCCAAGGTTTCCCAGCAGAACATTGCCCAAAGCAACACACGACGGCTTGCCTTCTTCCCATAGTGCACTCTGGTGCCATGTGTTCCCCAGGTAATCTACGCACACGCACCCAGCCATCAACGTGATGTAAAACAAAATGTGATTCATCAGACCAGGCCACATTCTTCCACTGTTGGGACTTTTGGTGGCGGTGGACAGGTGTCAGCTTGGGCTGACTGGTCTGCGGCTATGCAGCCCCATACGCAACAGACTGTGATGCACTGTGTATTCTGACACCTTTCTATCAGAACCAGCATTAACTAAGTAATTTGAGCTACAGTAGCTTGTCTGTTTGATTGGACCACACAGGCCAGCTCCCCATGTGCATCAATGAGCCTTGGCCGCCCTGTCGCCAGTTCACCACTGTTCCTTCTTTGGACCACTCTTTATAGATACTGACCACTGCAGACCGGGAACACCTCAGAAGAGTTGCAGTGTTGGAGATGGTCTGACCCAGTCATCTAGCCATCACAATTTGGCCCTTGTCAAACTCGCTCAAATCCTTATGCTTGCCCATTTTTCCTGCTAACATATCAACTTTGAGGACAAAGTGTTCACTTGCTGCCTAATATATCCCACCCACTAACAGGTGCTGTGATGAAGAGATAATCAGTGTTATTCACTACACCTGTCATAATGTTATGCCTGATTGGTGTATATAACTATTGCAAACATTATTTTTTTAGATTTGCAAACAACATTTTTCTTAAAAATATGCACAATATTAAGTATAAATGGGTTTTTGTACATGCAAACATATAGGCCCGACAGACATTTTTTTTTCCTTTGAAGCAGGCTTACACGCATGAAGCATTCACTATGTGTAAATTACAACAATGTGTAAATTAATATATTTTTTAATCCATTTCACCGATTTGCACCCACCATCAGCACATCAAATAATTTTTTCAAAGTTGCAAACAAAATAAAGATTATTGGTGCACAGCATAACAACAACAACAAAAATACGGTAGCACTTTATTTTACAGTCCTGTTCCCCATGTGCATATTATGTATATTATAGTAATTACAATAACTGGGTAATACTTACCCCTAAACCCTTAAGTTGGGTACTTTACCTTATATTAACCCGTACTTTCTTTGGTATGCACACAGTAAGTACACATAAGTGCATGTGCTGTAAAATAAAGTGCAACCAAAAATGCTATTTCAGCCTTTCTGCTTCAAAACATCACATTTAATGCTATGTTATTAGCGTCTCTTTGTAATTATTTCTGAAATTTAACACTTGATTGAAAACTATTTCTAAGTAAATCCTGCACCATTTCGTTCTGTGTGGTGCTACTCATCAGATCAGCGTTTCCGTTCGGAAAGACACTCACTCCAACAAGGAGCAACTCCTCTCAGCACCCCGAGCCGCACTAGAGCTGATGGCTTCATCATCTGAAAGCAGAGTGACAAATGACAAAATGATTGTCATGGCTGTGTTTGAGATACGGCAGACAGAGACAATTGTTTTACAAATCATAATAGGATGGTTTGCCCAACGTGAAGTGATCATCTGTTGTTCTGGAGTCAAACAGAGAGGGAAATCAGAGAGACGATTGCTGTATTTTTGCAGAGGGGTTTTATGCTGCTCGTGGATGAGGACCAGATGGAATATGATGAGACTGATATCATAACTCAATTTTACCATGACAAATGAGATCAACATTAACTGCATGAGTTAAGAAACAGTCACAATATGTCGATAGCTATATGGTTATGCCTCTTAAAATAACACAGCTCTAATCCATATTAATAGCATAAAAATGATACATAGAGCACCACATTCAAATATACATTTTAGCATGACTAAAAAGTAACTGCAAATTACAAAAGTAATTTTTTCCTCATTAAAATATTTTACACAAACATTCTTGAATAGAAAAAAAAAGGTTTAAAATTATCTTTACTTACATGAGATCATGGGGCCAGACATGTTGACATCACATGATCAGCCAAATAATAGTCTTAAATCTAAGCAATTCCCTTTATTATTTCACATATTCACTCTTGAAATAATCATTGCTGACTTTGAAAAGCATATTTCTACAATGGCATCAGTAACTGAAACTTTTATGAATTCTGAAGCCAAAATACAATCGGCAAAAGTAAAATGCTGACTTCAACATCACCACCATTAAGCTTTTGACAACTCTTTCAGTCTTTATTTAATACGGAGCCCCACACATGACATGCAAGAAAAAAAAAGTAAATAATTCGCACGTTTTACTAATTTGTTCCCTTGATTGGTATCTGTAACAGACTGAGGAAAAGGGCATTCAGTCCTCCTCTCCCGAGCATTCTTCTAGCAAATGTTCAATCCTTGGATAATAAGATGGACGATCTTAGAGCCAGGATAAGTTTTCAACGGGACATGAGAGATTGTAACATCTATTGTTTGTCTGAAACATGGCTCACGCCCGCGGTCCCGGACACAGCTGTGACGCCATCAGAGAACTTCTCTGTTTTTCGGATGGACAGAACAGCCGAGGCCGGTAAATCCAAAGGCGGTGGAGTATGCTTCATGGTCAACAAAAAATGGTGTGATCCCAGGAACATCACCATTCTCTCGCGGTCCTGCTCGCCTCATCTGGAACATTTAACAATCATTTGCCGCCCATTCTATCTGCCGAGGGAGTTTTCTGCGGTTGTCGCGACCGCTGTTTACATTCCACCGCAGGCAGACACAGCGCTGGCTTTATCTGGCCTTCATGAGGTTGCCAGCGGCATCATAAACAAACATCCCGACACAGCATTCTTGGTCGTGGGCGATTTTAACAAAGCAAACCTAAAGAAAGTCCTGCCAAACTTTCATCAGCACGTCTCCTGTCCTACACGAGGAGCAAACATACTGGATCATTGCTACTCTCCGTTCAAGAACGCCTACAAAGCGCGGTCACTTCCAGCGTTTGGCAAATCGGATCATGCCGCCATTTTCCTCACTCCCGAATACAAACAAAAGCTCGTCCAGGAACCCCCGGTGAGGCGGGAAGTTAAGCATTGGTTGCCCCACTCAGAGACCGCGCTTCAGGCAGCTCTGGATGATGTTGACTGGGACATGTTCCGAGCGAGTTCAGCCGACGTAAACGAGTTCACAGAAGTGGCGCTTTGCTTCATCAACACGCTTACAGAGCAAGCCACGCAAACAATAACAATAACGTCCTTCTCAAATCAGAAACCGTGGGTGGACAATTCAATCCGTGCATCCTTACAACGCCGGTCTCCATTCAGGGAATATAACTGAATACAGAACGTCCTGTTATGCTCTGCGGCGTGCAGTTAAAGCCGCAAAGCTCCAATATAAAGACCGAGTGGAGTCTCATTTCCAACTCAACGACTCGCGGCGCATGTGGCAAGGTCTGAGGTCCATCTGCTCGTTTGGATCTAAATCCTCTGCAGAGGTGAACGCTGACCCGTTGCTCGTGAACGAGTTAAACTCTTTCTACGCTCGCTTTGACTGTAACCGCGGCAACGCGACTCCGCCAAGTGGCGCGTTAGAGAAAATTACTCAGAGCAGCAACAACCACGTGATCTCTGTCTCAGAGGATGAAGTTCGGAGAGCACTCAAGCGTGTGGACGTCAGGAAAGCTGCCGGGCCGGATGGTATTTCAGGTCGTGTTCTACGGTCCTGTGCTGATCAGCTCGCCGGGTTGTTTACATCTATCTTTAATGAGTCCCTCGCTACATCTGTGGTCCCCACCTCCTTCAAAAAATCCACCATCATCCCTGTCCCTAAGAACAGTAAACCCTCTTGCCTAAATGACTATCGTCCAGTGGCTCTCACATCTATAGTCATGAAGGTCTTTGAGAGACTCATTAAAAACACCATTTGCGCCTACATTCCTGACACTTTGGACCCTCTTCAGTTTGCCTATCATCCCAATAGATCGACTGAAGATGCCATCTCTCATGTCCTCCACTCCTCCCTCACTCACATCGACAGCAAAAGTGGGAACTACGTAAGGCTGCTATTTATTGACTATAGCTCAGCCTTTAACACCATAGTTCCCACCAAGCTAACCTCCAAACTCCTGGATCTCGGCCTGAATCCTTCTCTCTGCCACTGGATTGAGGACTTCCTCACTGGCAGGCCTCAGGTGGTGAGAATAGGCCAGTTCACCTCCACCTCCATCACCCTGAGTGTGGGAGCTCCACAGGGCTGTGTCCTGAGTCCCCTGCTCTACTCTCTCTACACACATGACTGTTTGTCCACACACAGCTCCACCTCTATCATCAAATTTGCTGATGATACTGTTGTCCTGGGCCTCATCTCCAACAACAATGAGACGGCATACTTGGACGAGGTGGAGCATCTAACATCATGGTGCCAGGACAACTGTCTCTCTCTGAATGTTGGCAAGACCAAAGAAATGATTGTGGACTTCAGGAAGAGACAGCAACGGACATACTCCCCCCTCATGATCAGCGGGTCACCAGTAGAGAGAGTGAGCAGCTTCAAGTACCTGGGAGTAAACATCTCCGAGGACCTGACCTGGACTGCTCACATTCAGACACAGGTGAAAAAAGCCAGGCAAAGACTGTACCACCTGCGCCAGCTGAGGAAATTCAGGGTTTCACCAGCTATCCTGAAAACTTTCTATTTAGGGGCGATAGAAAGTGTATTAACTCAGTGCATCACAGCATGGTATGGGAACAGCACCAGTCATGACCGCAAAGCCCTGCAAAGAATCGTGCGCTTATCTGAGCGTATCTCAGGGTCAGCTCTCCCGTCTCTGCAGGACGTCTACACCAAACGCTGCAAAGGTAGAGCTACTAAGATCATCAAGGACTCTAATCACCCTGCAAACCCTCATTTCACGCTGCTGCCATCTGGTAAGCGCTTCCCGAAACCCTGATGGCCAAAACTGAGAGACTCAGGAGAAGCTTCTTCCCCCAGGCCATCAGACTCCTGAACTCAGTCACTTAACACCACGTGACTTCACTTCAGGATAAACATACTGTCATTGCACTGCACTTTCTGTTCTCGTTGTTACTGTGTAACAACCTGTTATAAACCTGTTTGCACATTATACTCTTTATACATTTGTTAACCACATATTTATAAGTCTGCAGTTTACTCACTGCTACTTCAGTCTACTTCAATTAATTTATTCCACTTTATTCTTATTTTTTACTTTTTTTTTCTCTTGACTTGATTATTTATAATTCTACAGATATATATAGTACTTTTTTATTCTATTTCTATTATAATTTCCTCCTTGTGTTTTTAACTGTGAATTTGCACTGTCCATGGAGCGGACCTGTTTACATTTCACTGCCGGTTGTATATTCTGTATATAACTGTGTATATGACAAATAAAAACTCTTGAATCTTGAAACTTGAATCTTGATTTATAAATCGTGCGCATGATTTAGCAAATCGAGGGAACGAATTAGTAAAACGTGTGCATGATTTATAAATCGAGGGAATGAAATAGTAAATCGTGCACATGATTTAGCAATTTGAGGGAACGAATTAGTACGATTTAGCCTACTAGTTTTTACTGCATGTCATGTGCGGGCTCCATAATTTAACAAACATTTTGGTAAGACTTTATTTTGATGGTCCCATTTGAACATTATGTTGACTATAAGTAACTTCGCAACTACAGAGCAACTAACTCTCATTAGAGTATTAGTGAACGCTCTACGTAATATCTGCCAACTCTTTATTGTGACGGTCCTCCAACAGATAGTCTACTGACTATAAGTAACATTGCAAGTACATGTCAACTTATTCTAACCCTAACCCTACCTGTCAGGGTTCTGTCACTTCGGTCTAGTTTATTTGTGGTTTTGTGACAGAGCCCTGACACGCCTGTATTTGTCTTGTCTTTGTGTGAGCGTAGGGTCTTGAGTGTGCTCGAGCCATGCGCTCTCTTGTTTCCATGTCTCCTTGTTGTCATGTGAGCGTACGGATTGTGTTCTTTCACTCACTGTGAGCTCTTGTGAGTGCTTGGTTAATATTTTCTTGTGTTGTTCTCGTGTTCTGTGTAGTACACGGTTTGTGTTTTCACTGGTCTTGTGCTTTCATGTCGTCATGTTTTCTGTGCGTGTGCTCATTGGCTGCGTGTTCATCTTTTGTTTTGTGAGCACGTGGCTTGTAATTTTGTCTTTGCTGTCCATGTGCTTGTGTGAGCGCATGGCTTGTCATGTATTTCCTTGTGCCATGTACTCTCCTGTATATTGTCTAACCCTGCCCATCTTGTTTCCTGATTATTGGTTAATTTGCCCCACCTGTCTTCCCTCGTTACTCTCTTTTGTTTGCCTCCCTATTTATTCGCCTTGTGTTTGCAGTCCTGTGCTGGTTCGTCGTCTAAGGTACCCTTCTTGTGTCCTGACCCTGCCAAGTCTAGTCCTGGAATCTTGCTGCCTGTTTCCCCCCATGGTGTAGTTTTTATTTGTTTTGTTTTATTTTTATAATTAATAAATAACCCTTCACTTCTTACTCCTTTCATCACCCAAACCCTGACACTACCCAGTCTACTAATACTCTACTAACACTCTAATGACATGTAGGTGCAATGTTACTTATAGTCAACAGAATGTGTTAAAGGGACCATCAAAATAAAGTGAAACCAACATTTTTCCTGAAAGTTTGAGTCAGAATAGTTTATAAACAGCATGATTATAAACAGTGAGGCTGTAAAATCGGATTAGTGAATAGATGAGTTTTCCTGCACTGCATGATGATTAATGTCTCAGACAACCTCTGTAGTGGCACTTGTTAGTGTAACGACGGGAAGGAGGAGGCAGGAACTGGCAAATGAACATAAAGTTTAATTACAAAATAAACAAACAACTTATGACAGTAAACGGCAGCCCCTCATGGATGACTGCTGCATAAACAAAACAACAACTTAAAATGTCCCAGGCCTGGTCCTCTCTCATCCTCCATTGTCGTCACTACTCTTTTTATCCTTCTGGAGCTCCTTTGTGAGACACTTGCTCAACCGGCCTCGCTACACTCCCACGGCCCCTCCCTGCTTGTCACATTTATCCCCAACGTCCCTCGCTGGTCGTTATGGCGTCCACAGCACCTGGGAGTAAGGACACACAAGGCGGAAGAAAAGGGGACGGATGTGGAGAGACAGAGGCGAGAGAAGAAAGAAAAAGAGAGAAAAAATAGTACGGCTCCCATAACGCACTTCCATCCGGTCCTCCACCAGCTGGGTTAACTCCGCCACGATGCCTGGCGGTGGATGGCATTTCGCTCCCCGTCTCCTGACGCTGACTACAGGCAATGGCTCCTTGCATGTTGGTGTCCAGGAGCGAGCCTCACCCTGTTCTGCCTGCTCTTCCCCATACAGTGGACAGCAGCAGGCCCTACTGAACTGCAGCGACTCCTCCAACTCCTTCCGACGGCAGCCCGTGATCATGCTCAGGCAGATGGCGATAAGTGCATCTGTTCCTCCCGGCAAGTCATCCCAGCCCACCACCTCGAGCATCCACGGCGGCAGACTCTGCTTAATCAACATGAAAATATCTTGAGCTTGTGTTAACTACAGACTTTTCAGGCATTAATCAAAAGCGCATAAAAAAAAACATTGACTTTGGGACGATGGAATCAAAAGTGCTCAACCCTACAAAAATACAGCACTTTTTCAAGCAACATATAAATCACAAATATACCAAGGAGGGCTCTTATTTGTGGAAGGCTCTTAAAAGGATAGTTCATCCAAAAATGAAAATCACCCCATGATTTACTCAACTTCAACCCATCCTAAGTGTATATGACTTTCAGACAAATGCAATCTGAGATATTTAAAAGAAATGTCCTGGCTCTTCCAAGCTTTATAATGACAGTGGTGGTCCTAAATTTGAAGTACAAAAAAAGTCCATCCATCCATATGACTCTAGGGGGTTAATAAAGGCCTTCTGAAGCGATGCGTTTGCGTAAGAAATATATCCATATTGAAAACTTCATAATCTGAAATAACTAGCTTCCGACAGACGGCTGCCACTAAGTTCCATCTTCATGACGAAACTTAGTGTATTTACTAGTTGCCATATCAACATTATTTAGAGAAAAAATCGCGCCAAAATTAAAAAAAAAAAATCTTTGGAAGATATCACTGAACATTTATTTAACCACAGCCAAAGTAAATTTCTAACTTAAGTTTATTTTTCTCACAAAACCCCATCACTTCGCTTCAGAAGGCCTTTGTTAACCCCCTGGAGTCGTATGGATTACTTTATGATGGATGGATGAACTTTTTTGGACTTCAAAATCAGGACCGCCATTCACTACAATTATAAATCTTGGAAGAGCCAGGACATTTTTTCAATATAACTCAGGCTGAGTTTGTCTGAAAGAAGATTATATAGATCTAGGATGGCTGGAGGGTGAGTAAATCATGGGGTAATTTTATTTTTTGTGTGAACTATCCCTTTAAAATGTTAAATATACTTATTTGAATGGAATGCTATTGGATAGTTCACTCCTGATTGAGTGTGCTGGAAATTTGTTACATAATGTAACACTTTACTGAGATAGAGAGGATGTGTGAATTACTAAAATTTCACTTGTGAAAGTGTTAACCAAATCTGCCATGCTTAATCACCAGTTAGAAAACAAACTGGCGAGGACAGCGGCCGCAAGTCAAGTCCTTTTAGCTTTTGACAATATACAGTTCTAAAGGCAGAATGGAGCAACTGTGCATCTTCAATTTTTGCCCGTGAGGTAATGACAGTCAGTGATGGCAGGACATACAGGGTCACACCTCAGACATCCACGGGTGAGAGAACAGTCACTTGCGCAGACAAACAACTAAGTGAAGTGGCACTCAGCGGAAGAAAAGAGGCCACGTACACCCTGCTGTGATTACTAAGCACAATGTTTGCCTTGGTTTAAACATGCACCATTTGCAAACTACTTGAAAAGTTTTACAGCTTCACATGCAGAGTTGATTGTACATATATAACAAATGTACGTTGTATTTAACATACTTATCTTACAACACTTCTCTCTCCTTTCTTTTTCTCACCTCCCTGCCCCCTTCCCCCCTTTATATCTTTTTTGTGCCTTTTCTCACCAGAGCTTCACACTCCACCTATGGCTCCAAAGACTGTCATCTTCATCTTCCACTCTTCTTCCATGCCAGTCTACTGCTGACACTAAAAGGCTGTTTCATGACCATTTTAAAAACCTTTTGGACATTTGTTATTTATAATAAGCTCATTTGTAATGCATGAGGTTACATAAAACAGAAAATGTCAAAATGATACTAAAGCGTTCACATTGCTGGAGGGAAGATATCGCATTAGCTCAGCATAAAAGATGCTGGTTTGTTCCTTGATTACAAACTTAGTCATTTTTGTATTAAATTGTCAACAGATAAGATAAAACTAAGGATGAACAAGAAATGTGAATTGTCAAATTACACTTTTTTTGCAGATATTTAAAAATGCATAAAATTTTTTTAAAGAATTGTTTGTCATTTTCACATGGCACACTGGAAAAAACGAGGAATGTCAAATTACATTAACAGAAGAGTTGAGAATAAGATAATGGGCCCTATTATACACCCGGTGCAATGCGATGCTAGGCATGACACAAGTGTTTTTTGGTAGTTTCAGTCCGACAGAGTTATCATTTTCAAGTCCGGCGCCACATTGTTTAAATAGCAAATACACTTGCCACAATCTGTTCGCCCATGGTTTGAAAACGAGGTGTGTTCAGGCGCATTGTTGGCGCATTGCTATTTTGAGACAACTGAAAACGACCCATTGACCAACAAAAACCTGGTCTGAAGTCAATAGTACAGCATGTTTTGTGTTATTTAAAGGCGTTAGTAATATGCGCCTATAGGCGGGTGCACAACGCACGTACACACACACAGGGATGCACAGCAGCACACAAACATTTTTAAATGATAAAAATAAAGGATTCCTCTCTGGAGAAATGTTCAGTCTTTCCACCCACAAATTCCGGCATGTAAATAGCGAATCCGCCATGGCGCTAGCTCAACTGGCTTTTAAAGGGAATGGGAGATGAGACTCTGATTGGTTTATTGCATGTTACACCCAAATCACACCCATGACTCATTAAGAGACTAGGTACAACCCTTTTAGACCATGTGCCTGGCGCGCTGACCGTTTTCTCTGACGTTAAACTAGCTAAAGTGGATTCGGACACGACCTAAGTGCACCTGCACATTGCGCTTCATGTACCATGCTTAAGAGAATAATTGTGAGAATAATATTATTAGAAAATAATTTTAATTAACCCCAGCATATAATAGCAGAAGCACTCCGCTTTGTAAGAAGTTAATGAAGCTAATTTGAGCTTATGTCAGTTTGTTTGATTGGTTAGTTTTACTAACATATAGAGCCATTCCTACATAGTAGCAGGAGAACAAAACAAGGTCAAAACAAATCATATTTGCAGAGCTATTCTAGCATTTTGAATTTATAATTTTTTTTGTATGATTTTGGTGTAATGCTTTGATTTTGCCAAGTACAACATGTTCCAAGTACCAAGTTCAATGTTCCAATTTTGCCAAGTACAACATGTTCCTGGATTAACATCTTTGTTGATCCTGGAACATCATTCCATTCAACCAATCAGATTTGAGAGTCAAGTTTGGGTTTACAACCAGGTGCTTCTGCATCAGTGTTATTTACCAACCATTTAGGGATAAGTTATGGGTAGGCTGAGGTTCAGGGGTATGGGGGTTTACTACTACATTTTTGGACAAGAATGTTGCTCCAGGATCAACAAAGTTTGTTGACACAGGAACATGTCTTACTTGGCAAAATCACAGTGACCGCTTGGGTCTAGCTTGAACTTGTGTTACTATTACGTCCACAATATTTATACTGTATAAAAGCATTGGCTCGTTTGTTTAATTCATTTCACAGTTTAGCAGTTCTGTAAGATATTGCATTCTTCATTCAACTTATATTTATGCAGCTTGAGAATGAAGAATGTAAAAGCCATTAAACGGTTAATTCACCCAAAAATGAAAAGTCTGTCATCATTTACTCACCCTAATGTCGTTCCAAACCTGAACTTTTGTTCATCTTCAGAACACAAATGAAGCTCTTTTTGACGAAATCTGAGAGCTTTCTGTCCCTCCATTGACACCTATGCAACTACCATTTTGACGCTTCAAAAAGTTCATAAAGAGATTGTAAAACTAATCCATATGATTTGAACGGTCCAAATTTTCTGAAGAGACTCGATCGCTTTATACGATGAACAGACTGAATTTAGGCTTTTATTCACATATAAACATTCATCAACACACATCAGTTGTGGTAAACGGAAGCTCAAATATGTTCGTTCGACATGCAAGAGCCAATGAGGTTCATTCTCGTGTTACGCAGAGCGTTTGAGCTTCCGCAAGAAGTTTGTTCTCACGCATCAAGGAGGTTTGGTTTATGTTCACTGATCAATGTTAATATGTGATAAAATAATATTAAATAAAATTAAATCTGTTCTTCATATAAAGTGATCAAGTCTCTTCAGAAAATGTGGACTAAACCGCTAATTTCATATGAAAGCTCTCAGATTTCATCAAAAACATCTTCATTTGTGTTCTGAAGATGAACAAAAGTTTTACGGGTTTAGAACGACATGAGAGTGAGTGAATAATGACAGAATTTTTGGGTGAACTAACCCTTTAAGGCCATCAGAAAAATCCAGCAATCTATTCATTCAAATATGCAGATGAAGTCCAGATGTAGAAATATTTATTTTAATCTAGTAAATTATAACTGCTCAACATTTATGCTACTATCAAAGAAAAACATATTGCAAAGTTGCAAAATTGTAAATGTTGTCGTAGACTAAGCTAACCTCATCTTAATCTTTTGACCCAGAACATTCAAGAAGAGCACCAAGAATACATTTAGGATAATATTTTCAATCTCTCAGTGGTAAAGAATAATCATTTGCAGTCAGAGCAGAGTGGATTGGCATCAGCACTTTACAACTAAAACTGATAAAACTATGCTCTTTTGCAACTTTCATTTTCTATTATATTTTTGCACACTTGCTTGAGGACCCAAAAATGTGTTCTGGCATGAACATTGTTTTTCACTGCCAAATCTCTGAAAGCATCTGTATAACAGCATACTTTTCACACTCTCGAAAGCTCAGCAATGGCAGAGGTGGAGACAGTGATGTCCTCAATATTCTGTTTGTTTTTCACAGTTTGAGATCCTTGAAGTGTGTGTTGAGGAAATGGAAGTGTTGTGTCAGTAGTTTGTGAACTTGTGACAGTCTGTGTGTCTGCCCTCACAACAAATGAAGACAATATCTCAGCAAAGACATCCATCCATCCATCCATCCATCCATCCCTCCCTCCCTCCCTCCCTCCCTCCCTCCATCTATCCATCCATCCATCCCTCCCTCCCTCATCCATCCATCCCTCCATCTATCCATCCCTCCCTACATCCATCCATCCATCCATCCCTCCCTTCATCCCTCCATCCGTCCCTCCCTCTCTCCATCCATCCATCCCTCCCTCCCTCCATCCATCCATCCCAAAGCCTAACATATATGCTAAAATGGTAAACATTTTTGCATCTTCACATAGGTACTCACTTTGGCTTTGTATATGCATTAAAAGAGCTTGAAGTCAGAATGTACTGTTCTTGATGTGCACCTCCACATTTTATTAAGTATTGCTGGAACTAAAAAAGCCGAATAGCCACACAGTTCAAGTTTTAATATCAAAGAACAAACATGTTTTATTTATTTAACAACAACACAAAGAACTTCAGGTTTAAACACAGCGTATAACCTTAACTTTCACTTCTTTGTGACACCGTTTGGCTTTTGAGATTCATACTTCCAGAAAAACACCTGCAAAAATATAACAGAAATCATATCCTCCTATAGCGACAAAAAAAGTAGGTACCACATATCTGCCATCTAATAATTCACTGTTAGTAGGCTACATGGCACATTACAATTGATATGTAACAATTTCTGGTGACAAATATTTCACATCATGAGCGAAGACATGTGTTCATCAAAGCCATCAGCAACCCTGACAGAATGAAAGCTTTCATACAGAATCTACAGAGATTATGCACTTAAAGGGATAGTTCAGCCAAAATTGGGCATTCTGTCATAATTTTATGGAACACAAAAGCAGCTTAGACACATTACTAGACAGCCTCATATGTATTGGAATAATGGAGAAAGAAAGTCATGTGAGTTTAGAATAAAGCAAGTAAATGAGGTGAACTGTCCCTTTAACTGTGTAAAACTGCTCTCCACTGCTAAAGATCACTGATCCTAATAGATTATTCCATGCTGACATTCTCAGAGAAAGAGAGAGGCTTCACTTGGAGCAAGAAATGAGATGTAAACTCATGAAGAGCAGCAATGGGGTGTTTATTTGTGAGAGTGTTGTTCTCCAAATGTGATTCTCTTCTTATTATCTGCATGTGTGTTATTTGAATTTCACACCATTAGAATGAGTAATCATTAACAATGTGAACTTAGGCTCTTATGTGTTTTCATGTGAAGTATTATGAAAGGCTGTATTATTTCCACTGACTGAACATCTCTGCTGGAAGGAAGCTATTGGCTTAACTTGAGGGAAAAATCTTTCTATCTCACTACAGAAGTACAAGCCTAAAAAATACCTAAGTGAACCGTTGCAAATTATGACAGGGAAATAGCTTCTGCGAGACAACTGAATAAGACACGTTTTATTCACTTAAAAAAAAAAACTAAAACCCACAAACTCTTCATTCACATTTAATTTCTCAATTTAGGCCTTCAAATGGATAGTTCATCTACAAAAATGAAACATCTGTCATCATTTACTCACTCTCGTGTCATTCCAAACCTGTGTGGCTTTCTTTCTTCTGTGGAACACGAAAGACTTTGTAACAGAATGTCCAAGATGCTCATGTTCTTTTCTTTTTTTGTTTCTTTTTCTTCTTTGGAGTCTGACAGCCCCTAGTCCAAATATACTTTCACAATATAGAAGAGAGTAGCGTGATCATTCTTCTAAACTTCTACGTCAGTTTTTGTCCCACAGATGTAAAGAAAAACGTATTGGTTTGGAACAACATGAGGGCGAGTAAATAATGCCAGACTTTTCATGCTTTTTGAACACACTTATGGTCACTGAAAACATTTATTAAATTGGCATATATGGTCTTTTTATTGTATCAGCTTTATTTTAAATTTACAGATTTATATACTGTATGAAGCCCCACAATAAAAAAATAAAAAATACATATAGTGGCCACAAATAAAGAATTAGTGTACTCTAGACAAAACAAAATCAGAACCGTTTATTAACCGTTTTTTATGCATCATCAAGAGTTTACATTGGTTAGCAGCATGAAAAAGAAAATGGTCATTAAAACTGACAATATACAGAAAGCGAGCAAAGAAGGTTCCCCATCACTTAAGCGGTCCATGACTTCAGTCTAGGGCGAGTTATGTATTTTAGGGGTTGCAAAGACTAGCTGACTATTTGACTTTAATGCTCTGCCATGACATGACGCTTTGAGCTTGACGTCGATTAGTCGCTGCATTGCCTATAGAGGGTGCAACAGGATAAGAAATCTTTGTAATAAATTTTTACGCTCCTTTTCCAAACAGTTAAAATGACAAATAAATGCATATTCCGAGCAAACTCCGCAAGTTTGATTATGCCATCTGGATGCTCAAAATTTTTTCAGCTTATTGTTCACATAAGTTAATCGGCGTTATAAACTAATGCACTACTGCATTGTAACGAACACACGAGCACATCACATGCAGATTGCACACACACACATAATCATTCAGTAACGCAGAAATGTATTGTTAACACTGTTCTGTGATTTATCAATAAAATAGTTTAGAAACTGAAAAGTTCTGGTTTCACTTTATTTTGATGGTCCCTTTAACATATTCTGTTGACTATAAGTAGCGTTGCACCTGCATGTCCACTAAGTATCATTAGAGTGTTAGTAGAGTTTTAGTAGACTGGTAGGGTTAGGGTTAGAATAAGCTGACATGTAGTTGCAAAGTTACTTATAGTCGGTAGAATGTTGGAGGACCATTAGAATAAAGAGCTAGCAGATATTAAGCAGACAGTCTACTAATACTCTAATGAGAGTTAGTTGACATGTAGGTGCAGCATTACTTATAGTCAACAGAATGTGCAAAAGGGACCATCAAAATAAAGTGTTACCCACAGCTTCACTATTAGTAGAGAGACGCTGCCCGGTAGAATTAATTCACATGCAATCGCTCTCTCACTAATGCATTAAAATGTAATCAGAAATCTGTGAGAAATATAACTACCCAAAGACAAAAGGACTGATAAAAATAAGATGTTTTGCAGGAGTAATAGCCTTATGGGCAGCGTTGTGTTAAATGCCATAGTTCTGCACACCGTCTTTGAGTCTCAGCTCGAGGTTCAGGCTTATTTGTTCATTAACGGCGTCATCAGCGACTAGTAGACATCAACTCGACTATCATCACATCACAAATGTCGAAAAATCTGAAGTCGTTCAACCCCTAATGCACTTTTGTAAAAACTCCCTTTATAATCAATGAAGCTGTCTACACTATGGAATTAATCTCTTGTTTACTTGTATTTGCACTTTGATGCTTATGATAAGAGAATATTTTTCATATCTATTTTTACGTAAAGTGTGGTTCTACAACACATACATTTACTTACATTTTCATACACACTATAACGTACAACATTGACGTATTGACAGCATTAAAGCGTTAATTATTTACGTATTGACAGCACTAAAAACATATTAAAATATTTCTGTATCCATAAAAATATTTACGTATCCCTGTGAATGTGTAGCAGCTCATTCACAGGGATAAATAAATATAAAATAAAATCGTCTATTGTATTTAATTGTCATATCAATTACATGTTTTGAGTCTCATTTATTAAATGCAGTTTACTCATCTACTTACTGTAATAATTCTCCTATATAGCGACAATACAATCATAAAATACACCAAAATACAACATAAATCCACAAAAGACATCAATTGTATTTGTTTGGTGTAATCCAAATCTTTAGAATCCATATGTTTGCGAGGAACAGATCCAAAATTAGCCCTTTATCTGGCGATCTTCATCTCTAAGCAGCCAGTGACTGTAACGTCAAATCCCGCGCTTGCTTTACTTGTTATGAATTCAAAATTTTAAAAATCACGCACTCAAGAAGCGCTACGACATGCTTTATGACAGAATGCTCATTGGCTCTCGCCTGCTTCATCACAGATTGCGACATGTCGTGTTTTAGTCGATGTACATTTGAAATGGGAAATGTGCGCCTTCACGGAAAGAAGCCGGATCAACATTTTCATGGATTAATAATTTAAAATCTGCTCTGTACCTCATACAAAACTATACCACCAGAGAGAAATGGGACTGCAACACATCCTCAGCTGAACTACTTTTGGTAGAGCTTTTAACATTTTCACAAAAAATTTAAAAATGTAATTATTGTGATTGCACTTGTTTGTCTGTTATGCTTTTATTTTTAACAGTACATAGTTTTGAGGAATGGTTATGAGTAGGTCTAGGTGTAGGATTAGCGGCTCAAAATATTATTTTAATGCTATATTGTTACTAAAATTGACACATTTCTGTCCATTACGTTTTATTCTTTGAATATTCTGTATAAAATGGGTATGTTTAGGTTAGGGGATCTTACATTTATAAAAAGGTAAAAGGGAAATGATACAGATATTTAAATGAAAGATTTGTTAATATTTTAAGTTTTTTAGCTGTAAAACGTAATAATGCTATGTTTAAATGTCGACAATACGTCCATATTTTACGTTTCAGCACCTATCCAAACGTACAGAAACACGTTTTGTGTCTTTGAAAGTTACGTATTAATACCTACGTATTAACAATGAGACCAGGCTGGCATTTTCATCAATGTCAACGTCAATGCCTCTGATGGCCATTGCATTCATAAGCTTAACGGAAATGTGTGATTGGTTATAATGCTCAGCACTGAAAAAACAAACAAACATTCACAAACCATCAACATGCCACCATCAACATGTTTCATTCATTTTCCAACACAATCTTATGTCAAATCATAACTATTTTACATTTTGGTGAATTGGTGGATAATTCATATGAATTCATACGATCTCATCCATACGTTTTCATATTCTGCTTACACCCCAGTGGCAGTTAGGTTTAGGGGTGCGCTTCACTTTTTTTTCTCAAAATCATACATTTGCATACAAATTCATACAAAATCACAACCTTCCAAATGAGTTAAGTTTTCCTGTAAGATTGGGTTGTAATTTTTACATCTCATTTAGTTTAATTGTGCAAGGGCTTTTTCTTTTTACCCCATTATCTTGAATTTGGGGTGTATTTTTGTTCATTTTGATGGAATTTTTCCTCAAACCCCTTTAGTTTCCGACCCTGGTCCTAGTGACAGCTGTTGTACCATTTTTTTTTACAACACTGACTACGTTTACATGTGCATGAATAATGCGACTATTTCTAATAATCAGAGTAAGGTCTTAATCCCAGTAAGATGTTTACATGACATGAGCAGAACTCTACACTCCAGTTTACATGCAATTTTCAATATTCTGATTGTTTGCTAATAAGTATGGTTGTACCACTCTCAGATAGGCAGTTACTAGCCACTGTTGTAATCTACTCGAATCAAATTCATAATAAATTTTTATGGACGTAGTTTACTGGATATTATTCGGGACCGTGATGAACATCGCAATGCCAGGTTTGCCTGCTGCCGTCGTGTTCTAGATGAAGATACGGAGAGACTGCACAGCGAGTTCTGTTGACAGAGTTTAGTGATTTGGAGAAGAGAAAACTTAAGAATAATGTCACAAAGTTCATTCATGAAGTTGTGTGAACAACACACGGTATCCGTGTACATCCGCACACATGCGCACTTTGGTCAGAGAGGTAATAATGCGATTAAGGTGTTTACATGCCCTGTTTATTGCAATTAAAATCTGTGTACGCCACCTAGTTTAATGCGACTATGGTTACTATGATTATGAGCTTAATCGCATTAGTTTGATCAAAGTATTGCATTTACATGAGGTAAAGTTTAATCGCAATATTGTCAAAATCCTATTATAATCACATTATGAGGGAGCATGTAAACGTAGTCAATGAGTTTTTGTCATATCTAGCCCAAATGAGCAACATAACATTTTAATAATCAAACACAGGTAATAAGAGGTGAAACTGATCAGAAACTATGGAAACTAACAATGGGTTAATCAGAGGCACAGGGGAAACAGAAAAATGAACAAGCACAAAATGAAAACTAACAAATGTAAACCAAACTGAATAATCCTGACAGTCACAGCACAGAACATGTCAGCTTCCAAAACGTTTATCCAAAAACATTCCTGTCAAGATGTTTAAATAAAGGAATGAATGAGATTCAGAGGTCACACAAAGAATGCAAGAATAAGTTGCTCAAATTTAACCATGAATTTGTGAGTGTAAATCTCCAACGTCAATAATTGAACTCATCATTAAAAGCGGATTAATTTCAGCTGCTACGATGGGAATGAGGAGGTTGAGAATGCAAAAGGCAGATAAGGATGGGAGAGTTGGCTTGAAGGAACATTTTAGAATTAAACAGAATGCCACGAAATAATTAAGAGGGCACAGCATCCACTTCACATATTGCATACCGGTTTGTAATGAAACGCTTTTCAGTCTTCCATATTTAAGTGTATGATTAATGCATAATTATTCCTCTAGCTCTACAGACTGAGAGGAATATGAAGCCAGTCTTTAAGTTATGCAGTGCAAGAGCAACAGCTAATTGATTTCTGCCCTCTTTTGTTGAAAGCCTGTTCTCACAATGTAGACCATTATTCTCTGAGGTTGGATGATTGCGGGTCTGATGAAACTGGTGGGACAGAATGTGTTGAAAACCTAAATGAATCTCGTTTAAACACCTGTGAAAGTGAAACAGAAAAATCTCATTTGCCTGAAATTTTCAACCATACATCTGACTGTAACAACCTGGTCTCACAGAATTCCGTGAAATGAACACGGCCCCTTAACTCAAAATCTGTGGCAGTTTCACAGAATCGCAGAAAATTCCGTGATGGGTCCACGGAAATGATGCCTATGTAAGTCAATGACAGCTACAGACGTGTTGGGCATGGTTATCGTCATGATGAAACTATGTTTCATTTGTGTATCATTTGAATGAGTGTATAATTTGAATGAGATATGACTGGAGTGTGTGTGTTCACGGAGCGGCGGATTGGATAATTTCAGCGATTAAAACATTAAGATCAACTCTGTTCTTCTCATTGACTTACACAGGCATCACTTCCGTGGACTCATCACGGAATTTTTATCGTTTCAGTTTATCGTTCATATCGTTCGTTTTCACCTGGAAACATTGAAATTACGTCCGAAAGCATTGCTGTGATGAAGTTTCTCTTGCACTTCAACCAGAATGCTGGAGTCATTCATTTCATCATCTGTGTGCACAGATACTGTCGAGCAGATTGCAGGTCTGAGGTTCAAACCTAATGATGCAAGTCTGTCACAAGAAGACCTTCAGTATCTGCCTGAAATCCCCGAGATGAAACTGAAAAATAGCCTTTGGTGCACAGAGAGAATCAGCTATGAAATCAGCTTTTAATCTGCAAAACACTGGCAAGGCAGCTTTTCCAAAGAGCAGGTATTGCTCAATGAACAATGTGTACAGTCCAAAAGTCTGGAATCACACTAAATTCTGTCCTTCAGAATCTATTTCAAATAAATAAGTCTCAAATAAATAGTCTCACGTTGGTGCTCAAGAAATATTATTGTCAATCTTGAAAATTGTTGTGCTGCTTAATATTGCAAAGTGCAAATAACCTGTCTTGTTTGCAAAGGCTATATACTACCATTAACTGGTTGAGGAGCAATGGTTACAGGAACAGTGGTGTGATAAATAAGTGACTTTGCCTTTTAACACGACCAAGTTAAAATCTGCCTTTTCTCAATCCATTTCTTCTCCCTTCTCTCTTCTCCCATCGGCTTTTGAGACAGAAGTAAGGAACAAATAAGACAGCATCTATATGATAAAAAAGAAAGAAAAGATAATCATATACACTGAATATTTTGTTATTGCATACTGTTTTACAATGTACTTCAATACATCTAAAGTCATGTTTGCCTATTAGTATGACTAAATAGATCACCAAAGGTCAACAGCAAAGACATTGGTTAATAAAGTGAGATTAAATACATAAAGTACACTGCCATTCAAAAAACAGTAATATTGTGAAATATTATTAAAATGTAAAATAACTGTTTCTATAACTGTATACCTGTAAAATGTTAAATACTGTTCTTTTAAACATTATATTCATCAAAGAATCCTAAAAACAATTATTTTACAACAATCATAATAATCATCTTGAGCAGCAAATCTTCATATTAGAATGATTTTCTGAAGAGTGTAGTAATGATGCTGAAAATTCAGCTTTGACATCATAGGAATAAATTACATTTTAAAATATATTCAAATAGAGAACAGTTATTTTACATTTTAATAATATTTCACAATATTACTGTTTTTGTTGTTGTTGTATTTTTAATAAAATAAATGCCGCCTTGGTGAGCATAAGAGACTTCTTCTAAAAACATAAAAATCTTACAGATCAAAAACTTTTGAACGGCAGTGTATATTTGTACTATTCAACATATTTAATTATTGGTTTGCACTTAACCATTTTTATTCACTTTGAGGAATACTGAATCTGTTTTTGTGTTAGTGAGATGAATAAATGCATGCTCACATTTAGATTAGAACTACAATAACCATCACATAACACCTGGGGAAACAAAGTAGCTTGTGTTACTTATTTGAAAAGGTAACTCAGATATTTGTTGTAAATATAAAAGTAATGCGTTACTTTACTAGTTACTTGAAACAAGTAATCTGATTACGCACAATTACTCAACAATATCACAACACCAAGACATTACATGCTGTAAATCGTAGAAGCTGGATTTAAAGGTCAAACATTTTATTGATGTCATGATTTTCAGTATTCAGGATTTCTGGTGAAATCTTGATTTCAGTATTCCCTAAAGATTCTAGGCTGAGCATTCAGCAAAACCCCTCTTTTTAGTAAATTATGCACATGCTGTATGAAAGCATCAGGACCAGAATAAGGTGAGAGCAGTGGAATGTGTCTGAGCGGTCCTCTCTCTCCAGCAGTCGGGCCCCATGGAGGGAGCTACTCAGGTACCTGTCACCATTCTGCTCTCAACATCCCAGCAGGGGAGTCCCTAATCAGACTGCAGAATGAAGAATTTGTGGGGGCGACTACAAAGGCTGAGATGTATTCCAATTTCGGCAGCATGGGAACGAGAAGGACTGTTCTGTGCTGTTTCATAAAAGCATACAAGATCTTTTTAGACCAGAACACCGTACTGATGGTTTTGGCAAAATTCAATTTAGATGAGGGGATTTGTTCTGTAACCACCAGAACCCAAACTCGGCTGTCAGTTTAAATTATATTAATGTAATTTATGTCTGAAGATTTTGCAGATACATATCTTTTGCATGTTTTGTTCACTTGAAAACGTTTCGCTTTTCGGCACAATAATGGATTTATAAACAAAACAACAATCAAAAATTGTTTGCAAGAGTGAATTTGATTTGCGTTTATTAGTAAATAGCGAAATATTACAATCCCTGAATTGCAACATGTTTATCATATGATTAATTTTAATTTCATTTTAATTTCATGCAGAATCTCTTTGGGATTTTTAATGCACTTTAAATGAGACGATAACAGAACAAACACCTTCATAATTAACTGCTTCAAAAACAAATGTGTGCACTTAGGGCTCTAATTTATTATTTTTCTTTTTAATTAGTGTAAATTAGATGTGATTGAAATACTCCGTATACCCATGTGGGTTTGTGTGAAAATGACTGCATTTATTTGCGTTTTATTGTTTTAGCTTTGAGACCTGGGGCCTCTGATTGACAGGGGACTCCATCTGAGGGGCACCCAAAAATAAGACAAATAAATAATATCAATGCAAACAATATTTTGTCGTCATGGTTTCTAATTGGATTTGTCATCACTGTCAGCTGTGTTATCATTCATCACCTCGTTTGTCTGTGTATTTAAAGGGATAGTTCACCCATATTAAACCCTACAGCTCGTGACGACACATTGATGTTTTAAGACATGAAGCGATCGGTTTGTGCGAGAAACCGAACAGTATTTATATCATTTTTATATTTTTACCTCAAATACACCACTATGTCCAACAGCCTTTAGTGCGCGATCACTTCCGGTAACTGAGGTCTGTACACGACATGGCGTAGCTTATGCAAGCGCCAGAAGTGATCTCTCACGTGTATCGCTACGCCATATTGTGCACATTGACCTCACTCACCGGAAGTAATCGTACGCTCAAGGCTGTTGGACATAGTGGCATATTAGAAGTAAAAAAGTATATAAATACTGTTCGGTTTCTCGCACAAACCGATCGTTTCGTGTCTTAAGACATCAAAGTGTCGTCACGAGCCGCAGGGTTTAATATGGATTTCTCTGTGCATGTTTTTTTATGTTTGTTTTTTTAAATCTCATAGATGCATGTTACCATTCACATGCATTATACGACTGACAGACTGCAACGGTTGGAGTTAAAAATCTTAATTTGTGTTCAAAGTCACCTACATCTTGGATGCCCTGGGGGTAAGTTTTCATTTTTGGGTGAACTATCCCTTTAAGTCCTGTGTTTTCCGTTCACCTTTGTCCGGTCTCATTCGTGTATGGTTGTGTTTTGTGTGCTCTTCTTCTTTTGGATTACCCTGTGGAAACAGACCATAACCCATCCTTGACCGTACATAACATTGTGCCATAAAGGGAAGAAACTGGGTTGGTATAAAAAGTAAAATCTTTATTATTGTGAGTTCCGATCAAATTATGTTGTTTGCTAATGAGCGGAAGCCCTGAATATTTTTTTTCTGTCTTGTTATCTCGTGATCACAACATAATTTTATCGTGATCTCGAGATAACAAAAGCAAAACGTTTAATCCATTTGATATAATACAATCTTGGGATGCTGTTTGAGAAGAGTGTTTATGTATATGTGTGTGGTTTGCTACAAAGAAATGTACAAAATACAATAGTTTTAGTTACACAGTATCACTGAATTAAATGATAGGCTGCTACACATCTTTACATAGGCTATGAATCATATTTCTTATCAATAGGCTATACATTGAGTGACACAAAACTAAATTACTTAGGCTGATGATTAAAATGGCGTCTTAAAGATGCACAATAAGGTGCAAAGAGAATACAGTGACTTCAAAATGAGTTAAACAGTAAGTTTAGTATCACACCGAACGCTATTGCGGTAGTGAAGCTGTGATGAGTTGTGCATCTGCAGTAGAAAGTAACGATAATACAGATACACTTTCAAGCAAACTAATCACATTCAACCATTTAACATTTATTAAAATTAATGCACACAGCACTGCACAAATTATAGCGATCACGAAAGATCTTCAACGCGTTCAATCTGGGCCGATATGAACCGTCTAACACAGTAAGGTGGATAGGCTATACCGCACCCCATCAGTTACTTGGTTCTATACTGCCACCTGTTGGCACAGTTGTGTAACAGAGAAGATCAAGCCGTGATCACGAGAAAACAACTTTTGTCATCTCGAGATCACGAGAAAATATAAAGTCGTGATCACGAGAAAACAACTTTTGTTATCTTGAGATCACGAGATAACAAGACAGAAAAAAAATATTATCCATAGCCATTCAGGGCTTCCATATATATATATATATATATATATATATATATATATATATATATATATATATATATATATATATATGTATATATGTGTGTGTGTCTAAAATCCATTTTGAGATTAAATATTAAATGTTCCGATCTGATTTAGATCAGCACTCCAGTGATTTGTTCCACTCTGTTGAGTTTAAAAAAATTCAATAGCATTTGACAGAGTCTATTTTCTTAACCATTGGAGACACACTGCAATTAAGGCTGAATTCCCAGGGCAAACTGGTACATTAACTATCACAATATTGTTTAATGCTCAGTGGTCAATAAATAGTCCTGTGGTGCAATTATGCATGTGTCTCTTGGTAACTCATATATTCTTTTTTTAATGAATAGTAATCAGAGTAATACATTTACTCAATTAATTAGTTAGCTCTAATTTATTGTCATTAAAAAAGGATGCTTTCTGCTAGGAACATTGCTGAAAACAAATGACACATCTTTGCAAATTAAGTGAGGGATAATGACTCACTGACTGATACTATTCATACTTGGTGCAATTCATTCATGTATATTGAAACAAAAAAATCATATTTTTAAGAGTAAAAGCATTTATACCATTGCTGTACAAAAGCTTTCGGTAACACTTTATTTTAAGGTCCAAGTCTCACTATTACACTGTAAAAACGTATGGTAACACTTTAGTTTAGGGTCCAGTTCTCACTGTTAACTAGTTGCTTATCATCATGCATATTATACTGGCTGTTTATTAGTACTCATAAAGCACATATTAATGCCTTATTCTGCATGACCATATTCTGCCTCCCTTAACAATGTTAACAAAGTTAACACAATGAAAGAGATTGCTTTAATAAATAGAAACACCATATATTACACTATTTGAACCACATTAATTATTTAAAGGGGTGATGAAATGAGAAATCAACTTTCCCTTGAGCTTTGGACATATAAAAGGTCATGGCAATATAAGAATATCCTGTAAGTTTCAGAGCTGAAAACTTCCTTGTTAGTCAAAGAAAAGCTTTTATTGACACCAGGCCCAGCAAACGACAGGTTTTTCAAAGTGGAGATCTGTGACATCAAAGGGAGGCAAGCACCGCCTCTGCAGAAGATCAACGCCTACTTCATCACTGCCTGTTTAGCCCCGCCCACTGATTCACGCATGCAACTTAGGCCTAGTGTTAAACCATTGAGCTACAAAGCAATAAACATGCCGTTGAGGATTACAAAATATTGTGCAGTGACTGGGTTCACAGTAATGCAACATGTAAGTAACTGTGTTAATTCTAATGCCTGATCTGATATGTGATGATTCATGTAGTCAGATGTTCTTTGTCTGTGTGTCAGTAAATCAAACCAGTGACTAAATGTCAACTTACGTTGCTTCTCTTAGTAGGATGAAAATAATCTGTTATAAATCAGTGTTTAGAATATTACTTGAGTAAAAGTAATAATGATATGTATGTGATATTTATTCATTGTACTTAAGTATAAAAGTTTTTTTTTTTTCATATTAAATAAGTATTAAAAGTAAAAACTTTTAGTTTTTATATAAGTAATATATAAAGATGAATTACTTTATAGTGATAGGAAAACATGTACTGTAGTGTATAACATACCGTTTTGTTGTCTATGTTTTAAATCTTTTTAGAGTGTCCCACTCTGTGCAGCGCGCAGCCTCACGTGTCTTGTCACGTGGGGTTGAAGCCCAATTTATACTTCTGTCGAGTGTACGCCGTAGCTACGTCGTAGGCTGTGTGCTACACACACTACACGCGTAGACTACGACGTATACTGACGTGCAACTCTCCAAAAATGTAACAACGCGTCGATTCTACACGGACCGCAAGCGCTGTGATTGGTCTGCCAGAACCCCTCCCTCAGGGGTATCATTCTCCCTCTGCATGTGTAACCGCGTGTAATCGCGCGTCACTGCGGACAACGACGCAGAAGTATAAATGAAAATTGAGCATAGCCCACAGCGTAGAGGCTACGGCGCAGGTCCGACGCAGAAGTATAAACCAGCCTTCAGTCACTATGGCAACGGACGCAACCCGGAAAATGAAATCAACCGCGCTTATGCAAGCACTTGTTTGCACATGCTTGCTTGCAGTCTTCCGAATTTATTTTGTAGTAAGTAACGAAAATGCTTTGGGGAAATGTATCGGAGTAAAAGTATACATTTTATGTAGGAAATGTAGTGGAGTAAAAGTAAAAGTTGACAGAAATAAAAAAACTCAATTAAAGTACAGATTCTCCCAAAAAATACTCAAGTACTGTAACAAAGTATTATTACTTCCTTACATTATACCACTGCCTTTCAGTCAGTAATGTTCAATAGTCTTGCGTAACCAGACTGACTTTTCCGCAGCTTTCATTGGCCAAGGACCACAGAGGATGTTTGACAACTAATGCAACCAATCACAGTTCCAAATGAGTTATTTCAATTTATATTCATTCTATTTATATTCGTCAAAGAATCCTGAAAAAAAAAAAAAAAAAAATGCATTACAGATTCCACAAAAATAGTATACAGTATAAAATATTATGTTTTTAACAATGACAATAAGAAATATTTTTTGAGCAGCAAATAAACATATTGGAATAATTTCTAAAGGACCATGCGACACTGAAGACTGAAGTAATAAAAATAAACAATTTGAAACATTTAAAAAAAAATCTTACTTCAATGCACGTGTAATTTTTTCCATGTCAAATTATTTTCTCATACAGTATTTAATAAATAAGCTGTTCTCACTATCACTGTAAAATCTATTTCAACTTAAAAACTTAATTTAAGGCAGCAACTGACCTTAAGTTAAATCAACTTAAAAGTACAAGTCATTTCAACTCAGTATATTATAATTTACATTATACACATTAAACTGACTTACAATTCTGAGTTGAATCTTTATAACTTAAATAAAAAGTGAAATTGCTTAACTTAATAAATTAAATTAACTTAAAAACATATGTTGTCATAACTTATTGATCCTATACAATAAACATTATGTTTGTTCCCCGATCCTGAATATGTGGTTACATCCTTGTTCTGTTCTCTTTGTTGAGGTTTCTTTTTCTTATTCTTTTTGTCTTTTTTTTTTTTTTTTTTTTGTCAAATGGAGCTTTCACTGTCATAAAATAAAAGGACAAGACAAATAAAACAGAAATAGTCTAAACCTTAAAAGCAGAAAATGATTATCTAGATGTCAAAACAACTCTTACTCTGCTGTCAACTTCAGAGAAAAGTTTGTGCTCTTGATTGCTTTGGCAATTTGCAAAGCTTCACTCAGTGGAACAGACATCTTTAAGCAGATCAAAAATGCATTGAACAGGAAGCACCGTGAGGGAAGGAGTTTGAAAACTTGTCTTTGATTTGATTTCCTATTAGGCAAGAAAATAGGTATCTCTCATCACAAAAGGATTTGAAATGACCATCAGATCCATGCATCTGGTAACCTTTTCAGAGATGAATCGCTTTGAAAACTGATATTCAAATAGAAAAGTGAACATGGTGTTGCTTCTGAGATTGCTGAAGAGAACGTCCCTCAAAAATGTGAAGTTAAAAGAGTGAGAGACTAGATTAAAGTGCAACATACTTACCTTGATTAAATGAAGAACCTGATCCGTTCCTTTATAATGCAATGAGTTCAGACACTGATACATATAGACACAGATGGGCACCAAAAAATAGCCGACCCCAGATAAAGGGATCAGGCTGGGCTGCTACTTGGGATTGAATTATGACTCTGCCATTTAAGCTAGGGATTTCATTTGTCATAGCCACAGGCCACTTCATAATTGAGTTTTTTTTACTCTTTAAAAAAAAAGAAAAAGAAAAAGCTTATATATATATATATATATATATATATACACACACTCACCTAAAGGATTATTAGGAACACCATACTAATACTGTGTTTGACCCCCTTTCGCCTTCAGAACTGCCTTAATTCTACGTGGCATTGATTCAACAAGGTGCTGAAAGCATTCTTTAGAAATGTTGGCCCATATTGATAGGATAGCATCTTGCAGTTGATGGAGATTTGTGGGATGCACATCCAGGGCACGAAGCTCCCGTTCCACCACATCCCAAAGATGCTCTATTGGGTTGAGATCTGGTGACTGTGGGGAAACCAATTTGAAATGATTCGAGCTTTGTGACATGGTGCATTATCCTGCTGGAAGTAGCCATCAGAGAATGGGTACATGGTGGTCATAAAGGGATGGACATGGTCAGAAACAATGCTCAGGTAGGCCGTGGCATTGAAACAATGCCCAATTGGCACTAAGGGGCCTAAAGTGTGCCAAGAAAACATCCCCCACACCATTACACCACCACCACCAGCCTGCACAGTGGTAACAAGGCATGATGGATCCATGTTCTCATTCTGTTTACGCCAAATTCTGACTCTACCATCTGAATGTCTCAACAGAAATCGAGACTCATCAGACCAGGCAACATTTTTCCAGTCTTCAACTGTCCAATTTTGGTGAGCTCGTGCAAATTGTAGCCTCTTTTTCCTATTTGTAGTGGAGATGAGTGGTACCCGGTGGGGTCTTCTGCTGTTGTAGCCCATCCGCCTCAAGGTTGTGCGTGTTGTGGCTTCAAAAATGCTTTGCTGCATACCTCGGTTGTAACGAGTGGTTATTTCAGTCAAAGTTGCTCTTCTATCAGCTTGAATCAGTCGGCACATTCTCCTCTGACCTCTAGCATCAACTCTAGCATCAACAAGGCATTTTGTTACTGGATAACCGCATAGTGGATGTTTTTCCCTTTTCACATCATTCTTTGTAAACCCTAGAAATGGTTGTGCGTGAAAATCCCAGTAACTGAGCAGATTGTGAAATACTCAGACCGGCCCGTCTGGCACCAACAACCATCCCATGCTCAAAATTGCTTAAATCACCTTTCTTTCCCATTCTGACATTCAGTTTGGAGTTCAGGAGATTGTCTTGACCAGGACCACACCCCTAAATGCATTGAAGCAACTGCCATGTGATTAGTTTAATGAGCATTAATGAGAAATTGAACAGGTGTTCCTAATAATCCTTTAGGTGAGTGTGTATAAATAATTGTATGAATCAAATTGATAATATAGAATTATAAATCACAATAGGATTGTTTGTATAAGTGTTAATAACTGCTGGGTAAAATTCTGATGCATTTTACGGAAAAAAACATTTTAAAAATTTTTTTATTTATAGTACCAGACTTAAATCTGTTTCTCTTCTTTGTCATCTGAAAGAAAAAGAAAGAAAGAAAGAAAGAAAGAAAGAAAGAAAGAAAGAAAGAAAGAAAGAAAGAAAAGGTCAGTGTGATCTCTTTCATCGTTCAGAATCATTCAGCTCTACTTTCAATTTCATAGAGGTTTATGCTTTGCTTCACTGTTACAGTACATCTAACATATTGAGTCTTTTATTCCAAACCTTGGATGAATTGATTTACAATATGAAGTGTACAATGTGCACATTTTAACTGCAGCACCTCCTTTGTTTCAGTCGAGGACTTTCTCAAAAGATATACAACAGTATAATGTAACTGTGAAATATTGTGATATGTGATTCAACTGGCTTAAACTATTGAGATGCCTTGCAGCATGTCTGAATAGGAGAACTGAGAAAAGAGTTTTCATATGAATTTCTTTATATTATTTTATATTACATCTTTTAAACAACTTGTTGATGACTGTTTATCACAAATGCTGTAGGCCTATAGAAGTTTTTTTTTTTTTTTTAAAGACCACAGTTTTCTTATTTGACTAAAGGCCCATCCACACCAAGAACAATAACTATACCGATAACTATACAAGTGTCCAAACCAGTGCTTTAAATGCTCCAGCTCTTTAAAATCGGGTGGATTCTGATTGGCTGTCAATGTGTTTATCATTCATCAGCTGGGAATTTTTTTTGTTTTTGTGAAAGTGATTCCAGTTATATAATTTCTCTGTGCTGTTATCTTTATAGTTGTGGTGTGGACGTTGCTATATTTTTTAGATTTTTAAAACTATATCGTTACCGTTATCGTTATCATTACATTTATCATCCTTGGTGTGACCGGGTCTTAAAACTCTAATTCTGATTTCATGGTCTTTTTAATAACCTTGCAGAACTTACAAAGCAAGATCAATGAGTGAGAATCCTGAAGTGAAATAATGTTAAGGCAGTCATTCGTTTGACTTCCCTGCAAAGGTTAGGAGACATGAAGGCCACAGAAAAGTGCTGTTTGGAGGAGCACTTGTGGCTCAGGATTATTGAGCCACTTGTCAATTGCTGTAGTCACCTCAGGAGTGAGTTTTCACACTTGGTAGAGCAGTGAGCTCTCCTCTGACAAATCAAGACCCATTCAGCTGGAAACAGCATCACCTACTTAGTGCTAAAAGTGCAAAGTTCTACAAAGGCAAGGCATCAAGGTCCAAAATGACATAAATGACTTGATGGACTGTTGAACTTACAACCTTGAGATATATAGAGCAGACTGTTCAAACAACTGTCAAAAGAGATTAGTATATACAGATTATGAACAATGATCACTGATGAACAAAGAGTAGTATACACTACTGTTCACAAGTTTTGGCTTGGTAAGATTTTTTAATGTTTTTGAAAGAATCTTTTTCTCACAGAAGCTGCATTTATATGATCAAAAATATTGTGAAATAGTATTACAACTGAAATGTTTTGATGATAATATTAATCATTTAAATGGTAATAACAATTTACATTATTCTATTTTAATATATTTTAAAATGTAATTTATTCCTGTAATGACATATCTGAGCCACCAGAAGCCATTACACCAGTCTTCAGTCTCACATGATCCTTCAGAAATCAGTCTAATATACTAATATGCTCTACAGATAATATCTAGTTCAGTCATGAAACTCCAGAGGGGGCAGGCTGATAGGTCCTTTACATGCAATCTGCAAGCAATCACAATATTACCACACGGTACCAGCTGATTGGCCTCTGCTAATTCTGCAGCGAATGAGATTGTTTGCTCAACATTTAAAACGTTTTGTGATCACTGTATGCTAGTCCTGCAGTGCACTGTCAGAGTTCCTCCAGCTCCACCTTCCTAGGTTTTCTACGGGATTTATGTATGTCTATTTATGCAGCAGCAGTAGCATATCATACATGCTCACAGAGCTTGAACTTACTTAAAACAATTTAGTAATTTGAACTATCTGCATGCTATGCCTTTGTTACTTAGAAAACCCACGTAAAAAAAGGCGGGCAAAAGATTTGAGGCAGGGCAAATTTGTAAATTAATAATATATAAAATAACTATAATTTGTGTCAAATAATAATCTTTTAACATCTTTTAGAAACACCTATGGCATAATCTTTTAATTGGGTTGATATAATCCCTCTATATTTGTAACAATATCTTGCAATTGACTATGTCACACACAGATTTTAACATTCAGCATGCAAAACACAACAATGGTAACAAGGTTTATTTATTATTATTTATTTGTATTATTAATAAGACCTTTACTATTTTATTTGCTGTCATTATTGGGGTTATACTGACAAAAGACAAATGGTAAAATAAAGCAATTAATTTATTCATGCTACAATGCACTCTGGGAGCTGGACTGAACTTTTGGGAGTTAGCTGAACTTTTGAAATTGAGTTACTTGTACTCAAGTTTTATGGTAACCTCTACAAATACACAACTTAACTCTACAAAGTAGCAGTAAATAGTATCAAGTCAAAAATTATGATGTAATCACTTTCCACAGCTTTTCTAAGTAAAGTCAACTTATTACTTTTTGCAGACAACAGAAGAGGTGCTATAATACCCAAATGAAATTCTGACTTGGGAGACCGACTACACTGGTTTTGGTGAATAAGTTGCGAAAGAATTTCCATCTGTTAGCTAGCAGATTGAGCTAACGTCAATTACCTTAACTAGCATTTGAATAATTTTGAGATAGTGTTGCTATTAATCTAAGCAGTTTTAATCTTAATATATTAATCTATCTAAGTTTACTTCTGGCTGTAAACTTATGTAGGGCAGATTCTGGTCTTAGCCCTAGTTTATGATAAACATTTTGTATGCTTTGTATCCTAATTGCTGAACACATCAGACACACTTTTGGTAGAATTCTAATGTCTTTGTGTTATTCAGCCTTTAGTAAACAGTAAACACGACAAACGCATAGAATGCCATCTTAGAATTGCCAAAATGTAGTACGTATTGCCTCCAAATGTTGTTTTAGATTATTGTGTAGGAATTCCAGTAACAAAGTCATGTCTATTCTCAGAACAAACATAAAACAAACCCAACAGAACTACTGTATATGAAGGCTAATCACATGAGCACGTTTAAACTAAAGGGTTTATACTTTCATTCATTTGATATGCTACTCCACATAGGAAGAACAGACATGCCAACTAGGCTAGTTACTGACCTGATGCAGAAACATAGCTGAAGCGGATTGATGTCGTTTTTATTAAGGAGTGAGGTTTACGTGAGGTAACGTGAACATCTGCCCTACTGGCTCTCAATTAGAGTGCGCTTCCGTTCCATTTTTCACCTCAGATTTACATTGGACAACTGTGGGGCGCTGTAGAGCTGGGGAGGGCTCAGGCACCTGCTGCCCCGTTTAATATCATCAATACATTCCAGCCAAACCCATCAGCTTCATTTTAATATATCCTTCTCACTTTACGACTTAAAATAGTCTAGAAAATTCAAAAATATTTCTTGCAGAAATGAACACATTTATAATTTATTATTAATTCAGTGTATATAGAAGTCTATGTTTGGATGAATATTTAGAGTTTTCATTGCTGTTGTTGGTACATCATAGATAACGAAATTTAAAAAAAATGGACATGCTGTATTTAATTAATAATTTAGAAACAGTGCAGCATTTTAAATATTATTCATTTCAATTTCATAAATATGAAATTTACCCCCACCCCACCCCCAGTCTAGAACAATTATTCAGTCATCCAGGCGAAGAAAAAAATTACAAAAAAGCTGTTAAACTGAAGTACATATGGACGTTCATCACATTGATGTAGAAATTACTTCAACAGGATCCTGTGGTAGGCATGGGAACAGGAACCCTACAAGAAGACATTTTCAACCAGTCATTTGTGCAGCAATCATAGCATGACATTATTTTCCAAATTACACTCTCTTATGTCTTGTAATATAACATTTCTGGGTAGAATCAGGATATGAGGACATTGCCCCAGAGGCTGACCCTTTCCAATTAGACTAAGAAGATAAAAAAGGAACGATGAGTGAGGAGGAAGGAAGCAAGGAAAGGGGGGGAAACATCTTGTGTATCTGTGAATTGTGTTTTATAGAAGAGCATAAAATGAAACCTTTCTATATACAGCAATATTCAGGGGATATACAATATGACTAAAGTGCCAAAGTATTTATTGAGATGCCAGTGATGCTATTTATAAGAAAGGACATAAAAACATGGTCTGTAACCCCTCTGTAACCCTGAAGGCAATAAACAGATCCAACTGAAAAACAAAACAAAATACAAAACAGTAGATCTAATAGAAAACAAATACAAAGTATTATACATACTGTATATACATATACACTATATTGGCAAAAGTTTTGGTACGTCTGCCTTACATTACTTTAATGACATCCCATTCTTAATCCATAGGGTTTAATATGGAGTTGACCCACCCTTTGCATCTGTAACAGCTTCAACTCTTCTGGGAAGGCTTTCCACAAGGTTTAGGAGTGTGTTTATGGGAATTTTAAACCATTCTTCTAGAAGCACATTTGTGAGGTCAGGCACTGATGTTGGATGAGAAGGCCTGGGTCGCAGTCTCTGCTCTAATTCATCCCAAAGGTGTTCTTGGTAATGTCTCATCCAAAATGTCTTGGTATGCTGAAGCATTAAGAGTTCCTTTCACTGGAACTAAGGGGCCATGCCCAACCCCTGAAAAGCACCCCCACACCATAATCCCACCTCCACCAAACTTTACACTTGGCACAATGCAGTCAGGCAAGTGCTGTTTTCCTGGAAACCGTCAAACTCCATCGGATTGCCAGACAGAGAAGCGTGATACGTCTCCACTGCTCTAAAGTCCAGTGGCGGCGCACTTTACACCACTGCATCCGACGCTTTGCATCGGCCAGGCCATGGAAACCTATTCCATGAATCTCTCTACGCACTGTTCTTGAGCTAATCTGAACACCACACGAAGTTTGGAGGTCTGTAGCTATTGACTCTGCAGAAAGTTGGCAACTTCTGTGCACTGTGCACCTCAAGATGCGTTGACACGGCTCTGTGATTTTACGTGGCCTACCACTTCGTGGCTGAGTTGCTGTTGTTCCCAATTGCTTCCACTCTGTTATAATACCACTAACAGTTGACCGTGGAATATTTAGTAGTGAGGACATTTTCACAAATTAACTTACTAACAGGTGGTAACTCATAAATCATGATTGATTTTATATACCTGTGGTCATGGAAGTGATTGGAAGGGTGATTTGGAGGGGTGCCCCAATACTTTTGGCAATATAGTGTAGGCCTATATATAGAAATGATGAACAATACTGTATGTAAAATAAATAAATTAAATAAAAAACTTTTATGAAAGAAATTAGAAAACATCTTGAAAACATAAATATTATCTTGAAATGCACACAAACAATTGCAACTCATGAGTGCCTCAAAGACAGACACATTGATGGTGGTTGCATTATGACTTGAAAAGGCTTTTTACAGTTTTTTTTTTTTTTTTTTTTTTAAGTGCAAACATAAGGGAATAAAGTGGTCATGGATAAAGAGTGCAGTCAAAGGCGAGGCACACCGAGGTTAGTGAGGGGAACAGTGACAGGTGGGTAAAAAGATATAGGAAGGGGTCGGCCCATCTGTCATCTTTAGATGGCTCAGCTGTTCCTGGATCTCTCAAATCCCACTCCAGTTGAGAGCTTGGCATCTGGACAGTCCCTTCCTAAGGGGTCCTTGACTGATTCAAGCTGATAGAAGAGCAACTTTGACTGAAATAACCACTCGTTACAACCGAGGTATGCAGCAAAGCATTTGTGAAGCCACAACACGCAAAACCTTGAGGCGGATGGGCTACAACAGCAGAAGACCCCACCGGGTACCACTCATCTCCACTACAAATAGGAAAAAGAGACTACAATTTGCACAAGCTCACCAAAATTGGACAGTTGAAGACTGGAAAAATGTTGCCTGATCTGATGAGTCTCAATTTCTGTTGAGACATTCAGATGGTAGAGTCAGAATTTGGCGTAAACAGAATGAGAACATGGATCCATCATGCCTTGTTACCACTGTGCAGGCTGGTGGTGGTGGTGTAATGGTGTGGGGGATGTTTTCTTGGCACACTTTAGGCCCCTTAGTGCCAATTGGGCATTGCTTAAATGCCACGGCCTACCTGAGCATTGTTTCTGACCATGTCCATCCCTTTATGACCACCATGTACCCATTCTCTGATGGCTACTTCCAGCAGGATAATGCACCATGTCACAAAGCTCGATTCATTTCAAATTGGTTTCTTGAACATGACAATGAGTTCACTGTACTAAAATGGCCCCCACAGTCACCAGATCTCAACCCAATAGAGCATCTTTGGGATGTGGTGGAACGGGAGCTTCGTGCCCTGGATGCATCCCACAAATCAACTGCAAGATGCTATCCTATCAATATGGGCCAACATTTCTAAAGAATGCTTTCAGCACCTTGTTGAATCAATGCCACGTAGAATTAAGGCAGTTCTGAAGGTGAAAGGGGGTCAAACACAGTATTAGTATGGTGTTCCTAATAATCCTTTAGGTGAGTGTATATACTAAATAATATACTTTAAAATAATATACTTAAGTGTGAACTGAATGTTTTTGGACTTAGTGTAACATGTTATTTACAATTAAATGTAAATGTTTACTTTTATATTAAATGCAATTAGTTGAACTTAAACATGTTTAAGAAAACTGTTGTCATGTTGGCTGTATGAAGTGCACAAGGAAAGAGATAGAGAACAAAAATAGTTCTAATAAAATAAACAAAGAACAGGAGATCATAGGCCAAAACATTTGTTATATAACTCCGTTTGAAAGAAGAATGTCATATACACCTAGGATGACTTGAGGGTGAGTAAATCATGGGCTAATTTTCATTTTTTTTTTTTTTTTTTTTTTTTTTGTGAACTATCCCTTTAAAAGGGTACTTAAAGTCACCATGAAATCAAAATGGATGTTTTTTGGCTTTAATATGAATATGTTACTGTTATCTATCAGCTAGTGTGCTCCAAAACAATGACAAAATTCTATTTATATGATATAAGCATTCAAAATTTACAGTCTCTCACTTCCGCCCAATATGGACTGCACTTCACCCTTCACTTCAGCTTCTCATCAGATTTTCTGTCCAATTAAATGCTCTCTATAATCTAAGCGTCCTGCCCTACATTATAAATAGATGCTGAAGCTGGTCACTTGAAAAAGCTAAAATCGGTCACTTGTTCACACATTTACTTTTTTGTTTTTTTGTTTTTTTTGTTTACACATTTACTATTTTGCATGGTAAATGGAAGGGAACGATTCTTTCGGCTTTCCATAATAGGCTTTCCATTTGGGCACAATCTGCTCTGGCCCAGAGACACGATAGCACAGAGTGGAACATATGCGTGAGCCGGTGCAGACCACAAAACGTATTGAACCCATTTGAATTCTGCACAGAATTCTATACTTTAAAAAGACATTGATGAAAAACAGTTAGAGATTAGGAAGAAACTGTTGCTTTACTGAGCTCAGCGGCTCTGGCCGAGCTGTGATATAAACAAAACGCTACTGGCTATTTTAAAAAAGGGGATGAGCTGTTCTATATGTCCCGCCTTGTCTTCCTGTTTCAGTGGAAATTACATCAACATATTGAATAATGCTGCATGTTTCAAGGTACTTCAGAGGGTCTTTAAGTGTGTTACTGTCACGATTCCAGTCCATCCCAGTCACCTCAACATTCACTAGCACATTGTCACAGCATCAACAAAATAGCGGACGATCTACACATAATCAGTATCTTCACAAACCAGAACATTTATACACAAAATAGTTGCAACATAAACATAGACATAGGAAGTACATGACTCATGGGCATATTGCTTAGTTGTTATGAATGTAAAAACAGGAGCAAACGTGTCAGCGTCGCCAGAGGCGGATTAAGGTGGTCAGGGGCCCCTAGGCTGCTCTTTGTGTAAGGCCCCCCTTAATCATTATGCTTTTCTGGCATAATGATTAAAAAAAAATATTTAGTGCCATACATGGTCCACACGCAAATACGGTGAACTGGCATATACACACACACACACACTGAGACAGCCAATACTACAGTGTTTCTTCTACATTCCTTCAAGTGGTGGACCACCACAGTACAAAAAAATACCACCACACCACATAAGCAAAATGAGAAATTGAACATTACATACAAAACACAAATATGAGCAAGCACAAGGCCCAGTGCTTCGAACCAGTCCCTTAATTAACAAAAATGGTGGAAAGATATTACCTTCTGCCACCACAGCCACAAAACAAAGGAAATATGTTACTATAAACAGCAAAGCAACAGAATTCCCTGCATTCACAGTTCAACTGCAAGCTGGTTTAGCTTTATAAACAAACAGGTAGCCTACAGAATCTGCATCAGTGCAGAACACCGTTTTACTGAGGTACAAACCACTGTGCCATACACTAAACTGTGTATAAAACAAAGCCATAATAAAAAACGGTGGGGAGATTCCCTCCATCTCAGCTGCGGGCGCGGGCGCAGCTGACCCACGAGCAGGTGAACATTCGCCGCTTTTCCACTGTCGGGCCTAACGGTTCTTAGAATGGTAAGGAACGGTTCCAGTTGTGTTTCCACTTGAGCCTGGTATGGCACGGCACGATTACAAACCGTTCTCTGCCCGGTCAACTTAGCTAGAACCGTGCAGTGACGTCGCCACTCAGGATTTGTCACATCTGTTGCCTGGCTACCAGTTTCTCTGTAACTTAGCTGGCTAAGCGCACTATTTGAGCGACGTAAATACAGATTAAAAAATAAAAATAAAAATAAATACCTGATCGCCCTTCATAACGCGAAAAAATAGAACCAGCCTTAAAGAGCAGATGCTAGCTGGCAGCCCTCCTGCTATGGATCTTGTCCTCGACCAGATGAAGATTCAGCAGCCTTGAAGTATCCAGTCAATGTAGGGATATTTTTTTCTGTATATCTTGGTTACGTTGTTCTTTTTTACCTTTGTATTTTCCGTTTTTGTGCTCCACTATCGTACTTTCGGATATTTAGCCGTCTTGCCCGTCTAGCAATCACAGTGACGTAAATGAAAATGATTGACATGATTTGACCAGCCGCTGACTGGACAGATGTGACCCAAGTCACATCTATCCAATCACCTGCCTTTTTGTGTTTCTTATGGGCCATCGAGGGTCTTTTTTTTTGTTTGCGTTGAAGTAAAAAAAATAAATAAAAAAGTCTGGCCAATCCGGGGCCCCTGCACATGTGGCTAGGCTGCAGCCTAGGCAAGCCTGTGCGTTAATCCACGCCTGAGCGTTGCACATAATCCCAAGCAACTGTGAGGGTGCCAGGGAAGTACTTCTCCTCTATACGAATCCTCAGTTCATTTTCATAATAAGAGTCCCGATCTCACTCAGCAACAGACGATAATCTAAAAAAAAATAAATAAACTGTATACACTCAGACCATACCAAAGTCTTCTCTATTACAATTAACACAAGAAAAATGTACTTTTTCACAACTTTACCCAAAATGTGTACATATGGTGTCACACAAAGGACAAAGAGACTTTCAATTACAAGCTAAGGTGTTGGCTTACAACTTACTCTTGTACTGTTGGCATACTTGGCTCATTACTTGTGTTTGCACGTTTCAGTAAAGAACCTGTATCTTTGAATCTGCTGTCTCCTCATCTATTTGCGACAGTTAGAAGTGTAGTTAAAGTGTTCTCTCTTTATTTGATTATTTATTTATTTATTTGATTATACATTTGCAAGTACATAAATATACTTCTATGCTTTTTTCTTTTCATTTCAAAGTTGCCTTACAAGAGTAGTAGTTACAAGATAGTAACTTCCAATTTTGTCATTACTTTAGAAAACCATCATGACCGGAGTGAACTTTGGCTGAGGTAAGCATATTGGTTGGTCTCTTCTCTCCTACAGCTAAACAAAAGACCCCGTTGGCAATAGCATGTCCTCCCTTCAGCCTGAATGGGGCCCCCCACCACCGTTCAAACGAATCATAGTCATTCAACCAAGACTGCACAGCCAGCCACTATGGCTGCTTTCTCTTTTTTACTGTCAACTTCTCTCAGGTGCACTCTGAGTCGATAGTGTCTCCTCTCTCCTCTCACAGTGTTCATGTGCTACCTAGAAAGATGCAAGTTGGAACTTACAGCCAGATTACAGCCTTTCAAATTGAGCAAGCTGAGGCAATATCAAACACACTCTACTGGAATCTTTCAAATAACACTAGGAAGTCTGACTTATTTTAGTTAGATGATTAGTATGATTTTATGAAATGTTTTACAATTTTTGGACACACATGGACAAATGCGGAAGTGGTGGTTATACAGCATCTAGCATCATCATGGATCGCAATTATTTATTATCCACATAGTACAGATAATCCAAAATAAATGTAAACGTAGAGCAACTGAGGCAAGCAGACATTGGGACAAACGTAGAAATAAAACAAGGATCCATATCAGCATGGTGTTTTCAAATGCGATGTGACAGCTGATAATACATAGGTAGATTCACTTCAGAAACGAGTGTTCGTAATTGTACATAATTCTGTGTTTGTCACTGATTTGTCATCGCACTTTCAGTCCTTGGTCAGACCTCACGTTTCTACGGCCAGGTGTTTCACTAGAACGAGTGTCCAGGCATGTTGTTGTCTCAATCAGCCCTTCCCTGGTGAAATCCCCTGAGGATGGACCTTCTTTCTCAGGGGCAGGGAACAATCTGGCACCCACACCCAGACCTCTGGAACCTGTGGAACCTCTGGAAGTGGTAAGGGGAGACCCAGTCCTGTCTCTGCTGTGCCCAGTGCACACTCTGCACATGTACCTGGACCACATACAGAGCTTCAGAAGATCAGATCAGTTTTTTCTCTGCTTCGGAGGTCAGCACAAGTGGAAAGTTGTCTTCAAACAGAGAATGGCCCACTGGATACACTGTAAAATCTAATTAGTTAGACTAATTAGTATGCAAACCGATTTCTTAAAAAAAAACAAGTGAAATAGGAATAGTATGTTGTGCTAAAAAATGCTTAGTATAGTTCACTTACACAAGAGTGCTAGTAACTAAAAAGAACTGTAGAGAGTACTTGATCATTTACTTTAGATTTACTCTTGACCTAGTATAGCTACCATTGTTATTACTATTGTTGTAAAATTGCAAACAATCATTATACGACATGAAGACCTTAATTTCTGACTAAATCATTAACTATAGTCAGTAGGAAGAGAGTTGTAATAATATGAATGTTCCAAGTGCCCAACCAAAGTGAACACTGATCCCCATAATGGTGAGTATTTTTTGTTTTTTTGTGTTTGTTTGTTTGCTTGTTTTTTGCTTGATAAAATGGTACTCAAACCAATCAATTATTTTTTACTTTTTCCAAGCAAACAAGGACTAGTATGTGAATAGCACAGATTACTAGATTTTTACAATTAAGTTAAGACATTAAGTAAAGTTAACTAAAAAGTGTTAGTTAGAATCACTGTTGGATTTGTGGATGCCATTCATTTGGCTTATCAAGCCCAAGATGTGCCTTGACCTTGAGCTCAGAGCTCTTCAGCCCTGGCTAACAGTGCATCTTTGCAGACATTTGTAAAGCTGTGGGCTGGGCTACACCCTTCACCTTCACAAGATTTTATAATCTCTGCGTTGAACCAGTTTCGCCCCCGAGTTCTCGTTACAGGTAAAGCTCGGACAACTGGTCGGGTATAATGCTTGAGTAAGCGCCTTCCCCCTCTGCGAGGTGGAAAAGTGTGCTTTTTCGTCCCAGAGCAGATCCACAGGTTTAGTGAACCTAGGATACCTATACACCCAAAGTACTCATCACTAGTGAGTTTGTGTGTAGGAACTTCATACCAGGCCCATTACCCATGGTATGCCCCTTTTTAGGTGATCCTGCATAATCTGGCTATTGTTCCATATGTAATGGTTCCCTAATGGTGACCCCATATGATTTATTCTTCCATTCTTTGGTTTCCCTATCGCCAAACCTGTCTCTTTCCCTGATTTCTGTGCCAGATATACTGTTCTTTTTAAAGGTGTCATACATTATAATGTATGCAAACTCCCTTTGTAGTATTAAAATGATGTACTGTAGTACAAGCATATCTTTTAATTTTCTCAATTTCCACTTTTCACAGAACTTGTCTGTAAGCCACAGACAATATTGCTATTGAACAGCTGTCTTCATAGCCTATAGTCATATTCCATTGTACTTGCTTTTCTAGTCCCAGGATACTGTGCTAGAAGTTAATATATTATACCCATTTGTAGCATACAGGTAAGAATCCATCACCTTCATATGTCATGTCACAAGCGGTAATTAACTGGATTCTTATATCAGTCTAATGCATATTCACAGCCTCATTGCTTATTCAGAAAGCATCATCCTGTATATTGTGTAAACAGTAAATGAATACATAAACTGCTGAGTGTTGCAGTGTTGACTGTAATGATTCCTTTGTTCGTCGCTCCTTGCAAACCTGTTATCAGAGATGTGCTTTTATATAGAGGTTGTAATGGTTATGTACCTTAGTACAATACATTTAAAATTTTAAATACATTAACCAAAACAATGAAAACATATATCTGTCTATCTGTCTGTCTGTCTTGTTAATGCATAAATATTACCAACTGTCCATCAATACTAATATATATATATATATATATATATATATATATATATATATATATATATATATATATATATATATATATATATATATATATAATAATAATATTATATATATATAAAATCTTATTGTTTAAATCTTTTGATATAATATTTTAGAATTTCTCAGTGCAGAAATTCATTTTGGATTTAATTAGGATCTGAATTACTGGAAAGAAAAAATGATCAGTGTATTTTCAAAGCAGTAACTTCTCTACATTTATGTGAAGATACTAATCCCCAGTATTATGGTAATCCTCTGACTGCATTAATGGTTTTAGAGGCATTATTCAATTATAGCCTTCACTCATTATAGCCACCATAAAATTGCTTTCAGAGCCGCTAAAACAACTGCGCACTGTCTCTAATGCAGAATGAAGATTAACAATGGTGTGCAATAGACACTATAGGCTTTGTACACTATAAATTACACTGCATTTTGGCTGATAGATAGTGTAATAGTAGCATCAGTGGCAAATCGAAACCTCTTACAGGGTGGGGTTCCGTTTATTATGATTTATTCTGAGATTCAGAGACATGACCTTTTTTCTTATTATGAATCCCAAAGACCCCCCATAATAGTTTTAGCACTTAATTCCAGATTCCAGCTGTACGTCTGATGAGAACTTTGAAATTGTAAGAATCCGTCTGACCAAGGAGCCATTTAACCTTTAAGTTAATCATCACCTAACATGAAGCACCATGGGGGAGAAAAAGCATGTACATCTCATGTTCCGATGCATGTGGGGTCCCAGCACCTGAGGTTTTGGAGGACTAATACTGAAATCTTATATTACCTCTGTCTTAGCTGCATGTACTATTCAATCTTGAGAATCAAGCAATTCTCTGTCATTCTTGTAGTACTCTTTCTAAAACCTGCCAAAAACTGATTGATTTATAAGATCATATAAGGCTTTTTTTTCTTTCTTTTTTTCCCCGTTCATTACATTTTTCATATTATATATTATATCTTATACAGAACTCTTAAAGGGGTACTTCACCACTGGGAAGATGAATGTGTTAAATTGGGTCATTTATGTAGTAGAAATGTGAAATTATTTTAGAAGCTGGTGCCTTCTAGACTGAGAAAAGCCTGAAAATGTATTTTTGGCTCATGTGGATGAAGGACAACAACACCCAGAATGCACTTGCTTCACTGCCCTACGAGGCCACTCCCACCAGTTACATCACTTGCCCACTGTGGCACCGCCCCCACCGTCGTTTTGATTTTTATAGTAATAAAATAATTTAGTTCAGTTAGAGAACAGACACTACAATTAAAAACTGAACGTGTCTTTTCAATACAGCACGAGCCAAACGATAGTCGCCGCGCACACCAGCAGCAGGAGTCAGATTTCATTCATCACGAGAGCGAAGAGCTGACAGACAAGATGATCGTGGAAGATTTGGTTTCAAAGCGAAATGTAAAAGCGCCTATTTAAGTGAGTTTGTCATTGTAATGTTTTGTTGGTGTGTTTTTCATTAAGAATAATAGGCTAACGAACCCACCATTCAAGCAACCCGCCCCCGAATTGGCGCTAATTTAAAACCAAAACGGCCGCCCGGCATTCATTCATGGCCGCATTGTCATTCATTCACATCCGCACAGTCATTCATGGTGCATGTCCAATCTGGCGTGTTTTTAGTTCATGCCTATGGAAGCTTAACTTTCATAGGAATTCATTGAGAACACTCGTTTTGCTCCGCACCGCTCTGTTATGAATCCCTGAGCCGCAGCCATGCCTAAGTGAGATCCCACCCCTATGGGCGGGTTGAAAATGAAAGAATTGAAAATAATCAAAGATATTTGATTTTGTAAAATGAACAAAGACATTTGCTTTACTGTTTTCAACCCCCATCTCTCTCCAGGAGGGCCATTTGGAATTCCTAAAGACAAAGAAATGCTGAAGGCCTGTAGGCCAAATGTGTGTCACACCTGTAACACCGTGGGGGAAGTTTGGTCTGATTGGTCAGTTTGAATGGCTCACGTTAGGGTTTAAGTCACATGGTCAAGGAATAGATAAAAGAAGATTGTAACTGTTGCTCTGGCGCTTTTTCTCTGGCGCTCTCTTCTTGGGGCCTTCTCTTTGGCTCTTTCTCTTCTTTGCTCTCTTCTCTTCTTTGTCTCTCTCTCTCTCTCTCTCTCTCTCAGGTAACATTCATGCTGGGTACGATTAATGGTATAAGTTTTCATCATCTCATACATTTATTTTGTAACTATTTTAAGTGTAACCATAACTAGATTTTGTCATTAAATTCTTTCAACTACAAATGATGTGCTAACTAGTTTTGATTTGGTATTGACTTTGAAGTGTTACCTATTGCAATACAATATAGTCACATTATAGCCACGCTCTCCCACGTTTAGCTATTGTAACTGCGCTTATTTCCGTCGTTGGTATAAGCTGCAGTGGGTGGTAAAGACAAGAAATGTACAGTTTTCTATCATCTTGCTGATAACGTTTCTTTAGTCATTCGGCAACCCTGCAGTCAGAACCGCTGTAGAGGATCCACCCTTACAGATGGTGCCGAAACCCGGAATCCCTTTGCAGTGAATCTTCTGAAATTCATCAGAATGAGGACATTTTTTCACAGTTGATCTTGTGAATGGATTAAAGCTGACCTTTTGACCAAGGAATTGGTAAGTCTGTTTTCATTGTTTATGAATTGCATGAAACAGAAATTAGAAGGTTTTAAATAGCTTCAATAGTCCCATTACTGTACAATCCGAGAATATTCAGATTATCTCCTCGGGATGGAAGGGAAAATTTCTGATAACAGTGACTTATTGTTTGCTTTATGGAGTGAAAAGTTGAGCCTACCTTGTCCAAACTCAAGACAGAGTATATTGGAATTAAAAGTTCAGATGATGAAATGATTCGATGGTGGGACATAATTGGCAAACACCAAAAGAAATCAAAACATGGTAAAATAATTGAGGCTTTAAACTTCATAAGTTTTAAAAGGCTACATAATGGGATACCATTTCTATTATCAAGTCTAGATGAGAAATGTAAAGAAGTGCATTCTAAAAATGCAGAAGCAGAAAAGTCTGAGGCAAAGATTCAAGCTTCTTCAAGCACAGCTAGATAAATTACTAGCTGAGCAGTTAGCCCTGACTGAAAAGTGTAAAAATCACAAGGAGACCATTGCAGATCTCAAGGCTATGCTAAATGCTAAAAGTTCATTTCTCCCAAAACGCTTAACAGCGATGGGACTAAAAAGCATGTTCACTTCTTAGATGAGCTGACTTGCTCTAATGAATCTGAAACGTTTAGTTCAGAAAATGCATGTGCAACTCAAGAAAGTGTGCCTATTTCAGTTCTTAAGGTGATGCAGTACCGTAATAGCGCAGAGTCATGTACCAGTACGCATGGTGTACAAGCATTAGAGAGTCATGAAAATCCTCAAACTCCAGGAGAACATAGCATTCAATCCTATGGCAAAGAGAACAGGTTTTGCAGTTCTTGTAGGAAAATAGGCCACTCAGAGGAGAGATGTTGGTCACTGGGTGAAGGTCGACCTCCACCTTATTTTCAGAAAACTAGGAAATCACTTTCTAAGAGTAAAGATCAGCGCCATTTGCAGGTAAAACTCTTAGTGAGTTAACCGCAGTGTTCATGCAAGGCCTTCAGCTATTAACCTCACTGGCTAGTGGACTAGCAGCCTCATAGCAGTGAGTTTAATAGTTAAACATCTAAATTGCAATGATCCTGTTTGTATTTTCAAATTTGTAATTGTACTAAACACATTGTGCGCATTGAACACACATTATAGTTGTTTGTGTTAATATATACACATAGACTAGTTAAGTTTATTCTTTAAAACACATGATTGCTTTACTTTAAGTGTTGTATGAAACACTTAGGATAAAGGTTGTTGATGCTTTGCATTCTAGGCCATGTATCTTGTGAAAATTGAATAACTTGAATACTGGAATTGTTTAGCCATTTCCAGTTTCATGTGTTTCTATGTTGAATTTGTTTGTCTCCTGAGTGGAAAACTCTGCTATTTTCCATATAGCTGCAGTAAAACCATGTACAGGAGCATAGAATTGCCATGTGGCTACAGTGTAATTTACAATTGCATTAACCATGAAAATGCTTTCATCACAGCAGGATTTGGTAACTCTGAGCTTTGCGCTTTATCATGCTCCCTAACAAAAACACTGGTTTGAGCCAACCACACCTTACTCACATTCTCATGCTGGCTTCCTGTTACAACAGGACCAAATTTGCATCACAATTGTAAAACCTCCTTACCGTGTTTGGGGCATGATTTACACATAGCCACAGCTAAATGCAGTCACATAGATTTGATCTTCACCGACAAAGTCAAATCTACATCTGTCTCACAAAATGTATTCTATTTTATTTAAGTCTTTACATCTAGACTGTATTATAACTGTGAATTTCTCCCAGTTAATGTTTTTGTTTTTCTTCAGATTTACTAAATCAGTTAGTTATTATGTGTCTCACCAAGTTAAATATCAAAATTTACGTGAATTTATGCATTTCTCATTCTTACCTAAGTGCAAACATTTATTTTATCATTGTATTGTAACAATGCATTTGATTTTGAACTTATTTGATTTCTGAGTCTTTGTATTTTGTCCATTTGACTTGCAACAATGTTTTTGGACATCTATGGAATTGAATTTCTGTATTTGGTTACACTGAATATTACTCTTCATGAAAAGGGGGATTTAAGCCAACAATGATTGTTGTTTTGTTATAATGCAATTTATTTTAATGTTTTCCAGAAACAATGTAAGAGCTTGTGAGATCTTCTTTTATTCTCAGCCTTGACCACTTTATTAAGTACATCGATTTAATGGCTTATTGCCAGAGACTATTTTAATCTGACCACATCAAACTTCTGACCAATGACAAATGCTGTGTATGCTTTTGTTCTTTGTTGTGCTATATGTTCTTCTAATCACAGGATCCCTGCTGCACAAGTTCACATCCTGTGTCCTCAGAAAGAGGGACAAGCGTTTGCTCTAACCTTCAGTGACTTTTCTCAAGGTGTGAAGGATTCAATGGACGTTTTGCATATCAATGATTGGTGCAACACCATTTGATGGAGCCTTCTCATGCAGGACTGAGATGAGAACAAAGACTGAAGACTGACCAGCTGCTTTTGCAACAAGTGTGGACGAGAAGTCTGAAGATGACATCTACACACAACAGAAAGCATGTCTTTGTGGACTGTGCCACCTTTGTACTCAATGATTGTGGCCAATGGTGCCAAGAGGGGACTGAAAGAATTGAAAATAATCAAAGATATTTGATTTTGTAAAATGAACAAAGACATTTGCTTTACTGTTTTCAACCCCATCTCTCTCCAGGAGGGCCATTTGGAATTCCTAAAGACAAAGAAATGCTGAAGGCCTGTAGGCCAAATGTGTGTCACACCTGTAACACCGTGGGGAAGTTTGGTCTGATTGGTCAGTTTGAATGGCTCACGTTAGGGTTTAAGTCACATGGTCAAGGAATAGATAAAAGAAGATTGTAACTGTTGCTCTGGCGCTTTTTCTCTGGCGCTCTCTTCTTGGGGCCTTCTCTTTGGCTCTTCTCTTCTTTGCTCTCTTCTCTTCTCTGTCTCTCTCTCTCTCTCTCTCTCTCTCAGGTAACATTCATGCTGGGTACGATTAATGGTATAAGTTTTCATCATCTCATACATTTATTTTGTAACTATTTTAAGTGTAACCATAACTAGATTTTGTCATTAAATTCTTTCAACTACAAATGATGTGCTAACTAGTTTTGATTTGGTATTGACTTTGAAGTGTTACCTATTGCAATACAATATAGTCACATTATAGCCACGCTCTCCCACGTTTAGCTATTGTAACTGCGCTTATTTCCGTCGTTGGTATAAGCTGCAGTGGGTGGTAAAGACAAGAAATGTACAGTTTTCTATCATCTTGCTGATAACGTTTCTTTAGTCATTCGGCAACCCTGCAGTCAGAACCGCTGTAGAGGATCCACCCTTACAAAAACATGCAGAACTAACTCCTACTACTGACTGTAGTCTTTAGCCTCTGGGCAAAAAAGTTAAATGACGATGTTTGCGTCATCAGAGGCTTTTTTCCAGACTTGAAATACATAAATTTCTTGTCTCAGGGGGATATGGTGGTGCTACCGGGTTTCTACTGATACAAAGCTTAATGCTACATTGCTGAAGTAACCCTTTAAGTAATTTGGTATGGTAATAATGGCTGAATTTACTATATGTATGACACTTATAATCGTTATATACAGAATATACCCAGGAAATGAGTAAAATCGTTATAATAGAAATAGGAAGTGCTCTGTAAAAGGCCTGTTTGATCATGGTTATTACTTTAACATCAGGACAGCTTCTCAGAAGAACATCTAATGAATAACTGTAACATGAAGACCTGACGGTTCAGGAAATGCAGGCTGAAGATGAATATTGCCTGAGCTTTTTCTTAATTACTGAGTGGAGACTAATACAATTAAGTATCCAGAGGGCAGTGTTCTACATAAATTACCACTAGATATAACACTTAGTCAAACACCACTAGGAAAATTAGATTATGAGGTAAAATGCCCTGTTATAGAGAAAAATGTACCAGAACAATGGGTTTCATTATTACAAGGTTCGCATTTGGTTTAAAGGGATAGTTCACCCAGAAATGAAAATTACCCTATGATTTACTCACCCTCAAGCCATCCTAGGTGTATATGACATTCTTCTTTCAATCGGAGATATATTAAATAATGTCCTGGCTCTTCCATGCTTTATAATGGCAGTGAGGAAACCCAAGTGCATCCATTCATCATTACAGATATCCACACAGCTCCGTTGGGTTAATAAAGGCCTTCTGAAGCAAAGCGATGCATTTGTGTAAGAAAAATATCCATATTTAAAACTTTAAAAACTAAAATAACTATCTTCCGGCAGATGGCCTACGCAAGTTGACTTACGGCAAAAGAGTAAATAGTATGAGTAAAGAGAAGATCCTCTTCTCTTATATCGAAATCCTCCTTTAAAATTCTCGTTTTAGACTTCTAATTCGTGACCGGTGTTTGTTATGCTTTATCCTCACTTTCGCGTCCGTAAATACATTGTGCGTCAGGTCAAGGGGTTACTCTTTCACCATAAATCGATGCATATGGCAGTCTGTCAGAAGTAGGGATTACACAGACTAGTCGACTAACCGACTAGTTGACTTTAATGCTCTGCCATGATGCTTTAAGCTTGACGTCGACTAGTCGCTGGCCTATAGAGGGCGCAACAGGAAAAGCTGTTCCTGTTTCCAACAATTAAAATGACAAATAAATGCATACTCGGAGAGTATGTACATGTAAGTTAAACTAATGATCCTTAAACGTGAAAAAAAAGAAAGAAAAAAAAAAAACTTTATTCTAAATAAACCATGGCTATCAATCAGATTCAGCCATACATATATGATCCAGAATCTGACCCGGAGGCTGAAATTGAACAGGAGCAGCAGCAACAGCGACTACAGCAGGACGTCTCTATGTGTAAAATAAACAAACAGAGAACTATAGTGCTCAGTTAAACAAATGTATTTAAACACACACCATACATTGCATGCTCCATTGATAAATTAACTGTACGTGATCATGTTGTTTACTTAATGTGCACTTACGCGCCGATAGCAAAAAACACACAGACATTTGAAGCAGTTTTCACGAACACACGATCGTGAACCTTTATCATTGGGACCGCTCCATCTTTTCCCTCCAACGAAATGCAGGGAACAAACAAACACACTTGCACAACTTTGTTGCTGCTCTGGAAAAACAAACTCCAACCACTGTTCCCTTAATGCTGTACAGGGTTGTCTTGCCCTGGCAACCAAAAACACACTTCTTTGGTGACATTGTTGATTTCGTGAAGTCCTGTGACCTGTGCAGCGCAGCCGACGACTTCCCTAAAGCCGAGCAAAGTGCATTAATGGGCGTGCATTTGCTCTCTTGCTCTGGTCGCCCTTCTGGGAGAAGAGCCCGTACGGCCCGTACAAGGAAATTCCGCCCTTGTTGACGTCACGCAGACCCATAATAGAAAAACACTTTCTAGAAGAACTCCCCCCTTAATTAACGCTCTGGGGTGTGCTTCCCATACAAAGACATAATTCACTGCTTAAAAATTGTACGATCGTTAGAGAAATTCACGACAGTTCCCCAAAATCATAACTTTGTTGCACATTTGTCATTCAAACCACTTTGATTCAACAATATAGTTGTTAATGACATCTCACAGGTGGTGGATTAATAACTTCTGCTAATGAATCGGTTCAAGATCAAATTAATGTCAGGTTATTTCTGTAAATAACGGACATAGCATGTGAGGATGCCATCTGAGTCACTATTTTTGTTCTCCACTGTTTTATTTACATATATTTGACTCAATCCCCCGTTCCCCCAGGATACTAGAGCATGTATGCATGCATATGCTCACTCTTCAAAAACAGCACTTTCATTTTCTTTGCAAACTTAAAAATGTAGAATGAAATTTGTATATGTGTGGAATGAAAAATATAAGATTGCATGTTAGCATGCTTATTTTGCTCAAGAACATAATCTGTTTAAGTTCATGTTGTCTAACAAGACAGCATTCTGCAGGTCGAGAGCTGCAGTTCCAACCACCGACTCACTGAACTACGTTGGTAACATCAGAACTATCGACCATAGTTTGCTAACTATGTTTTTGGTGAATGCACCCCAGATCGATTCAGTTCAGTAAAGGATTTGTCAAGCTAATTCAAAACGTCATTTTGAATTATTCATGAAATCAACTCAAAAGAGTTAAAAGCTCAGGAATCTGACTGGTCATGCTGTACGTTTTTGATTCACTAAAACTAACCAGCTTGTAGGAGGCAAATGTTCGTGAATAGGACTACACTGGTAAATTGTTTTTGCATGCAGCTTGCAAGGACAACTCAATTTAATACTCAATATATATATATATATATATATATATATATATATATATATATATATATATATATATATATATATATATATATATATATATATATATATTTTTTTTTTTTTTTTTTGGACTGAAGTAGTTTTCCAACCCAGGCTCATTAGAAATACCCTGGTTACATTTCTGCAAAACTGCAAAAACGTACCCATTCATACATTCCACTCCAGTTTCAAGCTTAAACGAACAATAGAGGCAGTAAAACTTTGTTCCTTTTCACACACATTATGATTACAGATTATTGATTTGAGTTAATACCTCGAAACACTTTCACCATAGTGCATGAGTTTGATGATTAGACATTTTGATGTCTACATCACATAATGAACTCCATATGTATGGCTTTTCCGATGTAGTAAACTTGCTCAGTAGCTCACCTGGTACAGCATTGCACTTGTGATGGCACGAGAAGAGCTCAAAGACTCGTGGAAGCAAGCTAAAATGGCATGATTGATGTTAATTGATCAAACTTGATGGAGAATTGATATTAGCTAGATTCATGGACCGTACATTTACTGTTTACATCATAAGAGTAACCTATGACCATAATGGTAGATGGCAAAATGTTTTTAAGACTTTTTTTTATATTTGCTTTCATAACACCTGCTTCATTTACATCACTATATATTCAAAGTAGCATACAGAGTAGCATGATAGCATCACTGTTGATATCCATCTTTGTCCTCCATGGCATGGAGGAGTCTTCATCTGGGGCGTTGCTGGTGCCAATGGCCCTACCAAAGGCCAAGCACCCTGTTGTGGGATCATTCCACTGCCACTGCGATTCATCAGTCAACAGAAGAGCAATGGTCACATCAGGTTTCATCACATCAAATCGGGCCCCCAGTGCTCCACTCCTGACTGTAACCTCTTTAATATTCAGGAAATGAGCAGTCTCAGCTATCACATACTGACAGACACATGCTGCAAGCAGTCAAAAAAGTTTAATCTCATTATAGACTAGCATGGATGAGTCAAACTGCCTGGCTTCAGATGCCCGAAGAGGCCCTTCAGATATGAGAGCATCTGCTCTATGAGTCCTGGACGCTGTGAAGTGCAGCCGCTCAGATCTGGCTGTACCTTCAGCCTAAAGGCATCCTCTAGAGGTCACAGGACTCAGGGAGCAAATGTCAAAGACGGGAACGTGATGCATTTGTCAGAGCGCCTGAAGTTAATGGGAAGTCCCGATTCTCTTCTCCTGCTCCAAGTACACGGAAGGTCAAACGTCTTTGATGTGGCTTATAAATGTATTTGGCTGTGATGGTGTTAGTGGACTGACATTTCAATATAATAGTCAAATTGCTAAATATTTCAAACATTTAAATTAATAATTTGATACAAATGCACTTGTGTACATACATGTTTTTACATTGTACTTATATATATATATATATATATATATATATATATATATATATATATATATATATATATTAAAACCTGCATGTAATTAATTTCTGTAGTTACACTGTTGTATTACACTGTTGAGCCTACACTATTACACTATAATTACACTGTTGAGCCTTCCCTTACACCTTAACCCACCTTACCTGTATCCCACCGTAATATGAGCACAATTTTTTGATGTAAGTACATAGTACTTAAGGCAACTAATATAAAGTGTGCATTTGTTGGGAGAGCAAAAACATTTTAGTGGCATGTGAAAATGTTTTGAGAAGTACCATCTCATAATAGGCATTTTTTGGCATTTATTATAAATCCATGCACATCATTATTTTTTTTTAATTTTGCCTTCGTAATCTTTAATCAAAATAACTATTCTCTGATGATGTGTTTACTGGCATGAGGGCGGGACAACCTGCCACCCACATGAGATAGCAAATCACAACCATCCAACCATTCAATCAAGTTCCAGCCTATTTTTGTTTTTTTCTTGGTCAAGAAGCTGTTTTACTCGGATATACGTCACAATAGGGAAGAAAAGACTATTGAAAATGTTGTTTAATGCCGACTTCAATAGGAAGGAGTATAAGTTTAAATACCACAAGCTAAAGTGGCTTGTATGTTTAGTGATTTCACCGCAAAAAGTCTTGACCAGAATACAGTGGATCTGTATAAAAAGGCAACACGCTGACTTTACTCACAAGCCTCATTAGTGTCTGGTGAAATGAATGGATACTGCATCCATGAAAGCAGCTCTATGAGTGTGACGAACTCAGAAATTAGTTTCGATTTAAAAACAAACTACAACACAACCTTTTGTGAGGAATTTAGCCTTTACCCCAACAAAAACATGTGTCTTCTATTGAATATGCAATCACTGGAATGCTATCCATTACCAGCAAGTCAACATGAGAGATCCGTTCTGATGGGGCCCCTATAAGAAATTAATGAGGCAGGATTTGAAAGTGCCCGAGGCTGTAGGCGCACACTATGGCGAAATGATTTCAGGCAATTCCTTGTTTTCAATAAGTAATGACCAGTCTTCTCCTTTTATTTACTGCAGGAGACAGGTTTAACAGACTTTATGAGAGCCCTGAAGCCGCATGTGCTTACTGGAAAGAGAAGTGCAAATCTGGCACATGACCTGTAACTGACATGTAGCAATTAGCAATGCTCCAAATGAGGGAATGATCACAAATGAGGGAATCACAACTGCAGACTTATTAGTGAGCTATCACAACCTTTTCACATTAACGCCAGACCTCATTTTCACTTGAGTAGCAGTTTTACAAGAGTAACAAAGTTAGGCCTAATCTATCTACTAATCTAATCAAATAAAGACAATAACAAAGGAGAAGAAACTAAACTAGAATGTACATTTCCTGAAGAAAACCTGGCAAAACTGGCAAAACTCGGCACTGGGCAGATACATTGTTCTGCATGATTGCAAGAGAGCCAACCAACATTTTTGTATGATGTTGTGGAGCTGAAATATGGCTTCTTTATGTTGCAATATGGTTGCTAGGTGGCTCTAAACGGTTGCTAGGTTGTGGCTAGCATGGTGATATTTACAGACTGGTTTCTCACCTGGAAGAAAAGAGCCCTCCCCAATGTCTACGATATTCTGGTGCTGAAATATGGCTTATTCATGAAGTTTCATGGTTGCTAGGGTGCTCTAAATGGTTAAACTAATAGACTGCATGTCTGTCCAAATCAAAAGACCCAAACCCATGTGTCTCTATGATGTTCTGATTAATTTATATCCCTCTCCTCTGTTTTTCAATGGAAGTCTGTGGGGTGGGTGCTAGGGACATGTAACTGGTTGCTAGGGTCAAATGAGTGTGTGTGTGTGTGTGTGTGTGTGTGTGTGTGTGTGTGTGTGTGTGTGTGTGAGAGAGAGAGAGAGAGAGAGAGAGAGAGAGAGAAAGGTTTTAAGGCCCTGCATGTGTGAAAATGACAATTGGAAATTCTGAACATTCCTTCAAGTCAATGGGATTTTTTGACCCGCCTTTTTGTCCGCTGTGCGAACATTTTAGGTCTGAACGCTTTAAAAAGATAAAGCACACCTCGATTTGACACCTCATTCAGGGTCTATGACAAGCGGTATGGGAGGAGTAGCACGCCAAGCTTTTGTCCGGAAGAAGAACAAGTATGCAAGAGAACCAAAGTGATGCTTTGTTTGCCAGAGGCAAGTACCACTAATAATTATAGTTACACTGATTGAAAACACTTTTGACAACAATATTGAGTTACACCAACAATACTGGAGCATAAACTTTTTGGGCTGATGTTTTTCTTTACTTTTTATCAAAACTACTTTAGGAAGAAAGATTGATACATAATATTTTCACTCAAAGATACATCTGGAGGGGAAAAGCCTGTTTTGAATCTATCCGATGCATTTTCCACTCTCCCTCCATGTCTGGTTTTGATAAGCTCATAAGTGCATTTCAGAGAACGCAGGCATCCTCTGCAGCATTCCAGTAACAGGTCTCTATGAGGTCAATTAGCCATAATGGTCAAATAATGTGGTTTACTTGAGTTGTAATTGGATTTGGATAAGCCAGTTGTCTCTATAATGTCCTGTATGCATGGATAAAAATGCATATCAATTACTGCAGTTACTCTCATTACACATGACACCGCCTTGAGACGCAGCGGGAAACCTCCGGGCTTCACAGAACTCATGTCATGAAACATCTCAAAAAACGTATGCACTGTTTGATTTAAAAAAAATAAAGCAGTAAAACATCACAACACTGAAAAAAAACGGAACAAGCACATTAATTAATTCTCAGCAGCATGAACAGTGCCCATTTTCAACACATAACTTGGCCTTTATTGTCGGGAGCTGATACTGGGAACACATTCAATTCCCGTTGTTCTGCGGCAGACGATTAAAACAACAGTTCTAAGAAAGACTTTCTTCTCCCCAGCTGTGGAATAAACATGCCGGCTTTAAAGGAAACAGCATTCCCCCTGAGACTAGATTGACTTTAAACACTCTTGGACCATCCACTTGCTGAGATGCAGGCTATTTTTTGTGTATATCTTCAACTGTTTCATTTTGCTAATGAAAATACCCATTAGAGAGGCTCAGAAACAACGCAAAAAAACTGCCAGTATTATTCAGAATGGAACGCAAAAACATTTGTGAAATTCAAATCCAAATATTATGTGTGTGTGTGTATTCATCATTTATTCTTAAGTTTAAAGGAAAGATTTAGAAAGAACCTTCCCTGATTTCATGTTCTCAAAGGTAAAATTCCACAGTTTTTGTGGTGAGTGTGAATTTTTTTTTTTTCTCGATGTTAAAACACATTCCTATCCAGGCTTAATGTGCAGGGACAACTATAAGTAAGCCATTCGGTGGTTGATTTCCCTGAAGAGTGTGATACTGTGGGTCTTCGGTGCTTTCATCATCACCCTGTTTGTTTGAGCCGGCCAACATGTCAACTTCTGGCTCATCAAATGCCGTTACTTTGTGGAGGGACTACTAGTTTGTCCAAACAATGCAGGATTTGGGGAGTGTTTAAAACCTTATAAACAGTTATTATTTTTAAAAATTCAGATTAGTACCGCTAATGGCACAGAAATGAAACACTTCAGTTTATGTAATGCAGCATTGATTCTCACCAGCTGAGTGGCCCATGGCGCCCTGACACTTGGAAACAAGCCACTGCAGATGTAAAATGCATACAGACAAATGAACAGCACTTACTGTAAGCGTGTGCCAGGTACTACTGCTACAATGTGAAATAAGGTAAGAAATTCGAAATATTGGGCCAGATTTACTAACAGTTTGCGCCAGCGCAAACCCTCTTTTGGCATTAAAAAACTACTGTCAGGATTTACTAAAGACGTGCAGTGAAAAATTATTATTGCATATGCGTTTGTAGGAGTTTCCCCTTCAGACGCAAAATTTATGGGAGGAGAGTATTTAAATGAATCATGCAATGTGATTTACTAAAGTTTGCGCTCATCAATTTACTAGTGTTTGTGCCATTTACCGTCCCAAAAAAGCATGTCTTAAACCAGACGCTAACTGGTAGATTTTGTTGATCATTATGGAACTGATCGGCTGCGTCTGTGTCCTTTAATTTGTGCATTGTCAGTAGATCACGCGCAGAACTTTCCGCGTCCATCTCCGCTTTTTTGGAATTGCGATCTCATGCCAATTTGCCCTGTTTAGTAAACCCTTTTCTGCACTAAGGGTGTTGACATGTAGTTCGGTTCTCTTGGTTCTTTTGGTCCGTACCGAAGAAGAAAATTATACACTTAGTCCTGGTTTGCACAGTGTTCAAAATGTCATTTTTAACAACGAACCTAAAAAAAATTAATAAAAAAAAACAGCTTTTATTTGCAATGGAACTTACCGAACACCCAAAACAATGCTGTGTGCGTGCTGGGCTAAATGCTCTCATTGTACAAGTATACATATGATGGTATTTTTACCCAGAGAACTCAACACTCTCAGAAAAAAAGGTACAGTGGTGTCACTGGGGCGGTACAAAAGTGAAAAGGTACATCTTCGTACCTTACTCACCCCTAAATGGTATATATTAGTACCTTAAAAGGTACATATCAGTACTTTAAGAGTGCGTATTAGTACCTTAAAGGTACATATTAGTACCTTTTCAGTTTTGTATCTTAGGGTACCACACCAGTGACAGCAGTGTACCTTTTTTCTGACAGTGATGAAGAGCTTAGAAAGTAAAGGAGTCAAAACAGAGGCAGGAATTCCTCCGTCACACACAAACGAAGATCTGCAGCAAGGTTGTGGTGGTTCTGATGCTTGTACCGAACTGTAATGGGAAATGTAGGTCCTATGATGAGAAAAAACAGGTATGCTTGATGATTGAATCCTTTGAAGGATCCACCGTCTCGATCCGCTTGTTTGGTGTGCACCAAGGTTCGGATGGCAGCATTCACAGTTAGGGTGTGTTCAGATACCGAACCTAAAAGCAAAGGGATATGTTAACAATCTGATTGGTCTGCTTTTATGAAAACAGGTATGCGTGAGTATGTTATCCTTTTTAGGGTTTCATCTTCCTGTTTTTGGTTCGTTTACATGTTTGGTCCATGTTGCGTACATATATCATTCGAACCACACCAGTGTTCATTTGGAGGCTTTTCAGTGGACTTGGTCTGCTTGTTTGGTGCACACCAGGGTTCAGATGGCAAACTTATTAAAATAAACTGCACTAACAGAGCAATTGCACCAGAGTTTGTTTTAAATGAACCAAACCTCAAAAAGCCTTTTCAATTGTATTGAAAACCTTGATAATGTATTGTTATAGTATAATGTTGACTGTTTGCTATATATCACACAAATGGCATATTCATTTTTGTAATTGCAACTTTACTGTTTATATTTGTGATGTAATTTCTTTTTTTCTTTTTTACAATTGCAACAAGATACAGGTTCCCCAGGGCCTCAAAAAACTTGCTTCTTACATGCAGTGTAATTTTTTTAATTACTGTTCATTCACAAAATATCACAAGAACTCACTGAAAGCCTGTTTCTCCATCTCTCTCTCTCGCTCTCTGTGTTTTAAAGGGACAGTTCTCTCAGATGTATTACTCATAAAACTCAAAAAATAGCTTGAGTGAGCGTTTAAAGTTAAAGAGACCCACGGCCTTTTTTTTTTTCAAATCCCTCACTCTCTTCATCACACATAACAGGAATAAACCGCTCTTGTACCTTTCAACAATATCTACGGGTTATGCCTCAGTAGTGTACCTGATTCTTCATCTGCTTTTCCCTGGCTAGTATCGTTCAGTGTATATCTGGGCAGAAATTTTTCATTCAAAGTGACAGATTTATCTCTTTCTGTTACAGCTTGTCAGAAGTGCCAAGCTTCAATTTTCCAAGGCCTGGTTGTTATTGTGCTTCCCAGTTTCCTCTTTCTTTCCTGGCTGATCAAAACAAATGAAAAATCACATCTTTCACAAAGTTGCGAGAGCAGCATGATTCAAGTGGCTGCAATTTTTGTATGACATTAAAATCTGTTGTTTGCAGCGTTCAACACTCGCACATTCCAAACAGATCCAGTGATGAGAAGCAACACCATTTCTTTGGAAGCAAAAGCGTGCTGAGATAATGATCTTCTGCAGCTGCTTAATAACTGCATCTCATAAGCTGTTGTTGTGGAGTATTTTCTAAGAACATTTTGTATGGTCATAATTAATTCACATATTTTGAATGTGCAGATTGATTAGGGGCATGACATTTGTTAAAAATAAATAAATCAATGGTGCAACAAAACACTCCACTACTCCATTTTGAATCTCGGCAAATCCCTAAAAACTTGGGAAAACACTTTGGTGGAAGTAATTTGTATTTTGAGCATCAGAACATTGTGCAACTAATTATGCCTTGTTCATTGTGCAAAGTTTTGGAAGTGAAATCCATGATTGGTGTCTGATTAAAAATGATAGAAAATCACTTTATGGTGTGTTTGTTCTTAATCATGAAAATATGTTAATTAAAACAGAGTAATTTAAATACAAATCACATTATTATCAAGGCTAAAAATGAAATGTTTCCCTTTCTTTGTGGCTTCACTTTGCCTAATAATAGCTTAGCCTATCATCTAGATATTATGTAAACCGATTTACACAGAAGTGCAATTTTCTGGTTTGAAATATCTGATTCCCAGATGAGGAGGAACTGTTATGTGCACGTGGCCTATGTTACTGTAACAGACTAGCTGTGAAAACAGTAAACACATTAATAATTAGCATAATATTAGGCTATATACCTGTATGAATATGAATCAGCTGTCTCTATTTGATAGAAAAATAAAACAAAACAAAAACTACCATGTCAGGAAAAAAACTATGTAATGTAATGTAAGTTTTTCACTTTACTAAAGCATGAAAAAATACCATAATATATTTGTGGATATTTAGGAAACATGCTAAATTCACCTACTTTCTCAGAAAACAATGCTACAGCCAGTTATTCTACTTTGAAATGTGCGTTCCGTGTCAGAATGACTTTGTTTTGGTCTGTGCGATAACGCACACTGCCAGTTTACCCAATAGTATTTCGACACCCCAGGTTGCCAGTCGGTGGAAAACACAGCGTATTGCAGCAGCCATGGACGCCAGCAAACAAACCGGGTCAGAGATTGCAGATTCTACCAGACCTAAAAAGTCTCAGCATCCATCTAAAAATCTCTATGAACGAGAGCATATTAAAACACGGATAAATCAACACGTGAGCGTCGAGTCTGAGGAGGAGGGGCCGGGGAAAACAACGATCTCCAATATTTTGAATTTAGACCGCAGTACCTATTTCGACCACTAGCTGTCAATTCTACACACCGCACCTTTAAATACTTTTTTTTCCCACATAGTACATACTGTCTTATAAACTTACATTGTTTGAAAATATTGATTTATAAAGAAAACAGATATGTCTGAGTATCTGCATGGTAGTCCACATAGGAATTTACTTCAAATCAAATGTACTCTTTCCCAGACACTGACTGACTTTTCTGGCTATCCATGTTTTCACTGTTATACGGTAGGAGGCACTATTACACATCTTCTTTAGATAAAATAGTACAGAATCTCCAGATCAAAACACAGGAAAGAAAAACTGTAATAAGTGATAGAAGATTGCAAATGTGAAATAACTTGATCATCAAACATTAAACATGCAGCATATGTTAAAAACTGCCTATTGTTACCAAATGAAATGTCGACCCATGAATGGTTAACGACTGTGAAGCTTTGGGGGTGTTGATGGACTTGATTTACTTCATCTGTGTTTTGATAATTGTTCTGAACCTGATCTAGACTTAGTCTTTGAGAAAAATGTGTTTTTCTCAGCTATTTGTTTAAAAATGTTGCTTTTTTAATATAAAATTTACCCTCATTCAAGTGTTGATAAAAAAGGATGCATGAAGCTAGAATAAAATGTTTTTAAAATGGAAATAAAGTACAGTTAAAATAATATTTTAAGTATAAAAAAATGAATATCTAAATATGAACATTGTAGTAATATATAGGCCTAAATAGTAAACTATAAGTATGATGTTTTGTTCATATAAAGAAAATGTACAAGTATAATTGCAGTATAAAACTACTAAACTAGTAGTTTACTTAGTGTATACTTAGCATTTGACTAGTTACAGTTTTTGACAATCGCTATGACAATTTTTACAATACTTTTAACAATTTTCCTAAACTCAACGCAGTTAGCACAACATCTGTCTGTGTAGGCTATACAATTAACACATTTCTTGTTGCTTTTACACAAAATGCATACAGTTAACACAAATTTAAAATGCTTGAACTTCTTTTACACACAAGCTCAACCAAGACCAAAACAATGGATTTTTACTGCCAAATTTACCAACGCTTTAACACTGTGTGTCAGAACAGATACCACCATGTTCTAAACCTAACCTTATAGGCTAAAGTCAAAGTGAACAGCTGCTCGTATTGTGAATTGAAACACACACATATATTCCATTGCTATTGAGAAACAGATGATTGAAGTTATGCAAATATATAAATCACAGCTGATTCTCATCTAGGAATTGTTGATGTTCTTTCAATCACATGACCATATGGTATACAGTAAACAAGGGCCTCTTTGGGCCGATCTTGTGTGAAAAAGGAACGATATAGAGCAGCACAAAGAAAGTAAGAAAAATGCCTACACGAGGGAGAGGAAGATGAGTACCAGGACAAGGGAGAGGAGTGGGACAAGGGCAAGGGAGAGGAATGCCTGGACAAGGACAAGGTAGAGATTGAGGAGTTAGAAAGCATGGTGGCGCTCAAAGAAGGGCCAGAATTAGGGTAACTGATGAAATAAGAGCTACTATCACCATGTCATAAACCGCAAGCTATCATACAGAGAGGCATCCATTATCCAGATTTTTCAAGAAACCATCAGGTAGGATATTGTATAAGGGCTTCTCCTACTGCAAAGTGTAAATACTTTGACCATGTATTATAGTGACTGTATGCCTCTGGTCTCTAATATGTAACTGTATTTTGTCTATCTAGGGATTCAACGTCTACCTCCCTCAGGGGGCAGAGGAAAGCTCCTAAATGAAGAACAGGAACTTGCTATTGTCAAGATGGTGATTGCTGATAATTAAATAAAACTGAAGGGCATCCCATAAAGCTACTCTGAGATGGGTCATTAATTTTTTGTATTGAATTTCTGCAGCAAAAGAAACAAAATTCATGCATTTACTAAAGCCAACAAAACAAAAATGTGGAGAGGCTTCAAAAGACAAAATCTATGATCAATAAAATATACTGTCTATTGTATAAGGGCAGACCTGACTCATCAAATAATGCAGTTTCTGTAATTCCATCTGGTGTTAGTGTTTTTATGAAGTTGTGCTATGATTGACTAAATGTTCCTGTTGGAAGAGAACATGTGTTAGTGTTTTGGTAGACATAGTGTATTGTGTTAGTGTATTATTGTATTTTGAAAATTAGTGTTGACAATTGTGTGTTGTTGGTGTGTTAGTGTGTTAAGAGTTTAAGAAAATTGTTAAAAGTATTGAAAAAATTGTCATAGTGATCATAAAAATCTGTAAGTTCACTTGTAGTAGCTATAGTTGCAGAAACGAAAAATGTAGGGGAGCGCGGGGCACAACCTAATACAGGGTGGTTGGTAATAACACGCATGGTTTAAAACTTTCCACACGTGCCAGGATGACGAAACGTTGTGTATTTACTAGTTGCCATAGCAACATTATTTAGAGAAAAAATTAAGTACATTGTGACGCATTGTAACACTGCGTCACAGTGAGCCCCTATTAGAACTATATTATATTCTATACTTTTATTAATTCTTTTGAGAAACCATGAGAAAACGGTGAATAAAGACTGAGAGTGAATGTTCAGAAATGATTCATTATTATTATTACGCTTTTGAACTATGCTGTATAGCTGTATTTAGCGATGTGTTTGCTGTCAAACTCAAAAATGTGTATATTTTTAATTATTAAAAATGCCATTATTTTATTTAAAAAATAATAATAATTGTATTTTATTGAAAAAATATTTTAGTTTGTCTTGGATATTTTTTATTTATTTATTATTATTATATCAGGTAACACTTCAAGCTGTCATTTGGTCTTGTTATAATGTGCCCCTCACATGTTACAGTGTACCCCACCTATGGGGCATGTTGTCACATTTCACTTCCATTCTTTCGGGGGAAATCAAGAAAAAAACATACACTGTATTAATGAAACAAAACCACATAATTGTACTAGATGTGTGAAATTAATGTGGGAAAAAATAAATACTCTGAACCCCAAGTGGATTTACACAAACTGAGGTCAAAAAGCGTTAGGTTGTGCCCTGCTCTCCCCTATTTCTGCACCTCACACGGAAGCAGAGAAAACACTCAGTTTCAGTCAATCTCATGTCAATCTTGAGTGCATCTCCGAAAAAGTCTTTAGTTTTTATTATATTTATAAAAAGGAAGAGACGCTGTAGAGTCTTTCCGAATAAAACCGAGCGGCTGGAGGCGTATCATGTGGGCGGAGCTAAAGAATCACGAGCGCGCGCTATCGCGTTGAGAGCGTCTGAAAGCTGTAACGTCCTTAAACGTGGAAAAGAAAAGTTATCCTAAATAGACCATGGCTATCAATCAGATTCAACCATACATATATGATCCAGAATCTGATCTGGAGGCTGAAATTGAACAGGAGCAGCAGCAACAGCGACTACAGCAGGACGTCTCTATGTGGTATGTACTGTAACTGTATTTGCTTAACGGCTTGTCATGCGCGAGTTTTACAACATTTGTGTGTGTTTACTCATGGTTTATGAGGACATGATTTGGTTTATGGACTAGTGTATGCCACTAAACGTTAGCAGTAGCAAGCGGAACAGCTTTGCATGTCAGACTAGTGCGTTTACATAGAAAAACAATGGAATAGTAACGTTAACATTTGAATGAAGAAGTGCACTTTGTGGTCAGCTAAACAAATGTAGACACCCACCATACATCGCATGCTCCGTTGATAAATTAACTATACACAATCATGTTGTTTACTGATGTGATAGCACAACACAGTCATTTGAAGCAGTTTACTCAGCGCCTGCGGTTCCAACACACGACCGTGAACCTTTATCGCTGGGACCGCTCCGTCTTTCAGCATTAGACAAGCTACAAATCTGGCATCGAACTGGGCCTTGTTTATAAAAACAAATCGTTGCCAAAATGCAGGGAACAAACAAGAACACTTGCACAATTCCGTTGCTGCTCCGGAAAAACAAACTCCATCCACTGTTCCCTTAATGCTGGGTTCTTTGGGAAGCTGTACAGGGTTGACTTGCCCTGACTACCAAAAACACACTTCTTTGGTGATATTGTTGATTTCGTGAAGTCCTGTGACTGCAGTGCAGACGGCCTCCCTAAAGCTGAGCAAAGCGTGTTAATGGGCGCATTTGCTCTCTTGCTCAGTATGCATGAAACAGCACCCCCCCACCTCCCTTAAATTAAATTACAGCATTCTTTCACACTGGTTCATTTTGCCGACTGTCGCTATAGAAACGGATAATCCCCAGTTTGAGGCTGTGAACAGCTCCGAATACAACGTCATGTGTTGTCATTTCAAGTTTCCTGTAAATACAAGGTGACGTGAATGCAGCATAAGACAATAGACACCGGAGCATGTGGCATGTAGAAACACCCAAAACAAAGCCTTGTGCTCACACTAAACATGACACATGCAGCCACTGAGAGATAACACAACTGTGTGTCTACAGAAAACGGGACACAATGAACAAAAATCATAAAAACACAATAGGATGTGATAAAAATGTGGTAAAAAGCAACCAAAGTATAAATAAAAGTAAAACAAAGTACAAGAACAAGAGAACTTAACTCCGAAGATGTAAACAATCTTTTATTTGACCTCTGAACTTGAATTGCTCTTTGCCCGTGATTGCTGTTCAATCGCTGTGCTGTGTGTCCCCCGGGCAAGCACTCAAACAAAGAGCATAATTCATAAGTGCCTCGCTTTTACTAATGACTGACTCCACTCCCTCACAGATGCCTGTCACATGAACCCAGAGCGCACCCACTAAGAGATTAGATAATAGGAAAAATTATGAGAAAACAAGTTTCGGGCTGCAGCTAAAATCGGGGGAAACTGAACAAAACATTGAAATCGAATCTGTTCTATAACAGGTGCAGTGGAAGCAAAGAGTGGAGCCATTAGCTATATATGACATCCTATGGTATAGTGAGATCACATCATTCCCACGCTTCTACTTTCATTTGCATTTTAACTTTTAATTAGAGAACAGTAACAAAACAGACATGGGTCAGCTCCCTCAACCAGAGCTGTAATGTGAAGTGTTATGCACTCAAGTGTCAGCTGGATTTAATATCCTGTTGAGTTTTGAGCATAAACATTTGACAATTGTTCAAGCGTACTGTGTGAAATCAATACAAATGACTTATTTTCTGCCCATAAAAGTGCTTGTACTTTCCACAAGCAGGGTACAAAATAAAACCCGAAAAGGTCTTTTTATTTTCTACAAATGGTCAGTGAAAGAATGTATCATGCAAGGAACATATTTGTGCATTTTTCATCTAACATTTTTAAAGCATTACTACTTGTTTCAGAATGTACAGAGAACAATCAAATGTAACATTGCCATGATGTTTGCAAAATGATCAAATTGAATGTTCCTTTAACATTTGCATAACCAAGAAAAAAAAAAAAAAAAAAAAACGGTTTTAAAACATAAAAAAAAAAAAAAAAAAACTTTTGAATGTCCAGCTAACATGCAGAATTAACGTTTTCATAACTTAAAGGGTACATAACACACACAGTTTCTGTCAATCTCATGTTAATCTTGAGTACCTATAGAGTAGTATTGCATCCTTCATATCTCCGAAGAGTCTTTAGTTTTATCGTATTTATTTTTTTGGATCAATTTTTTATTGATTATTGCATAGATAGGGTCCCATAGAGTTGTCCATAGTTTTCTTCAAAATAAAACATAAACAGGGAGGTGACCCTCTGACCCAACCCCATCAGATAAAGTATTGGGAGGGAGCCATCTTTGCGCAATTATCTCTTTGGCAGAGGTTAGCCCTGCCAGCCAAATCTTTCTTTGTAGCTCTGTGAAACCTAAATTGGAGTCATCGTTTAGAAGGAACACAACTGGTTGCAGTGGCATCTCTTTTCCTATCATATCAGACAATATTAATGAGCTCTTTTCCCAAAACTCATAAACCTTCTCACATTCCCAGATCATATGCATGAATGTTCCCTCTTGTTGGTAGGGACAAAAACTTAAGTAGGGATTTGCAGATAATTTAACAAGGAAGCGTTTAGTGTCTAGTACAATCTGTGACAAAATTTGAAATGAATCAATTGATGGGTTGGATTTTTTTATTTTTCCATACTGTCTCCCAATCAATCTGGTCTACAGATAGCTCCCTTGTCCAAATTGTGTACAGTGGTAATTGTTTTTGCTTAAGTTCAAGAAGGTAAGGATAGACAGCTGACACTACCCTTTGTTGAGAAGGATTAAAGAGTCAACTGTGATTTATCATATTTATAAAAGACAGATACGCTGTATCTTTTTTTTTCTTCTCCATTCTGGCCCTGAAGGAGTTTTGGTTCCTTGCCACCGTTGCCTTTGGCTTTTGGCTTGCTCAGTTGGGGACACCTAAATTTCAGCTGCTTCAGAAATTAGCTGGATAGCATCACCGTTTTCACCAGAGCGGCTGTACAGCCAAATCAAATTCTATTTCCCTTTTAACACTGTGAAGCTGCTTTGAAAATTGGACTTGTAAAAAGCGCTATATAAATAAAGGTGACTTGATTTATTGATTCTTTCTGAAAACAGCCGAAATCATGGAGGCGTGCAGTTTGCAACAAACACACTTGCAGAACTCTGTTGCTTCTCCAGAAAAACAAACTGCATCCACTGTTTCCTTAACGCTGGGTTATATGGGAAGCTGAACAAGGAAACTTCCCGAAACTTGTTTGAATCCTCAAGGAGTGTATTTTGCACAGACTCTTTAGCAGGAGAATCCAACTCTTTAACTGTGTAAATGAGTCAGAATGCATGAAATAGCATTAGACATTAATAGATTAATGAAAACGTTAGATAAAATGTTGTAGAACATATTTTTTGTTTGATGGGTACTTAACTTGTAATAACTATGAAAATTAAATAGACAAAATTAATTAAATACAAGTAAGAATGCCACAATGGGTAACAGGGTTTAAAGAAACAAACTTGTAATAAGGACTGAAAGCTTGAAAAGACAAAATGGACACAAAAGTGTACCGTATTTGTGGAAAGTGCCTGTTCTCTGTATTAACACCGGGTTTGCTGAGAACAACAATGAAGAAAAGATGAGAGTTGGTGTAATGGACAGACCTGCAAAAGCACTGTCTCGCTCTATAAGCAGCGTCTCGGGACGCGTTCCACATTGCCTCTCACAAGAGGATGATCCTTGCTTTACTTTGCATGGCCGATTCTCATTTCTTTGGCTAATATGCCATAAATTAATGATAAGCCGTCACCCATGTTGTAGGTCCGAGGGCATGTTGAGGAAACGGGAGCCAGATAATTTTTCCATTTCACACTTGAATTTTTAATAGCCCTGTTTAATCCAGAAATACCAGGCAGAGGCCTTGAGCATCCCTCAGATGACAGACGACTGAAACTGGCTGTATGATCAGCATGGACTAAACACCCTGACTAAACAGATGTCGTTTATAGATGAAATTACAGTTTACACAAATTTACGCCAAAACTTCCGGCTTCTTTTCACACTCTGGAAAAGAGCTGTTAAACCATTCAAATTGAGCTGAAAATCAACAAAATGGGCTGAAACACCCCTTTTCCAAAATATTTTTGTAGCTGATTTAAATTTCCACAGCTCACATGCTCAGATATAAATATAAATAGAGCTGAATCGTACTTCTTTTTCCCTCCATGATGTTTGTGAGGGGATATGCACAATTAGCAAAATGATAAAATCTGCAAAACAGATCAAATATGTCTTTGAATTTATATTTTTCAAAATGCACAGTGTTGATAATCGTATATTAAAACATGATAAAATGTCAAATATTATTATTTATGTGGACCAATGACTATTTTGCTTATCCTTTTTTCCCCTATTTTATATACAAATTTAATTGTTTTTTTGTTTTTTTTTGTAGAAGTGTTGTCTTTTATGTGTAATGTCTGGCAAAATCATATACTGATTTTACTGTAAACCATCAGTATCATTATTTATATATAATTTTTTTATAGATCTGTCATCACTAAATGTAAATCACTAAAACCTCTTAATATGTCATGTTAATTTCATTTATCCACATCCAAGGAGCCCGCTAAACTTCATTTGAATTCATAGCTTTGTCTGTAATTAATTTCAGAAATTTCTTTTTGACAAGCTAAAGAAAAACATTTTTCCTTATCTTACATTCGTAGAGAAGAGAAATGTACTGGCAGCATGAATGTCAATATAGTTGACATGCAATGAAGTGGGGCCTGTTGAATGGATGATTAACCCTGAATTATTAAAAACTAATTTCCTCATTTGTTTCAGACATTGGCTTCCTTTCACTGTCAGCTAGATGCCAGCGCAGCATCAGAGTCATTTAAAACACACTGAAGTGGAAAGGCATTGAGAAGCCAACTTGACAACAGACATTTGCCCTTCGCCCATGAAATTTCACACAAAACAGCTTAGTGCCCAATTACGCTCACGGCTTTATTTCAAAAGACATTAACAGTGAAATGGAACAAAAGTTTAGACCATAATCAAATATAACCAGTCTATGAGTCTGTTTGGCATTAAATTTAAAGGGATTTATGATGTAAATGGACTTATACTCATGGTTTAATCTTTTTAGACTGTCTTCTGAGAGACAGAGAATAAAAACTGCATTACGGACAAATGGACAATATGCCCTGGGCAGAGCATTTTCAGCCAAGAAATAAGACATTTAAGTGCTGTTACTTGAAGCTAAACATGGCATGTCATGGAAACCATCTCAATCCTATTAAAATTCAATGATCGGTTGCTCAAGTGGGCTATTGTTTATAAAAATTGTATTGTATCAACTCGTGGAACCTGTTTCATGACAGCAAAGTGAAAGCTGTTAACCCTATTCGGACAAAAATAGTTCTTACCTTGAAAACTATAGTGAAAACTAGTCTCTAAGAATTATGTCTGAACAGAATGTCTCTGATTACAGTACTGTATATCATGTATTAAGGTTTTTAATTTTTTTTAAATTTTTCCTTATGCGAGGCCTTCACAGCTCAGGATAATTTCTAGTCAAGGGTTTGTAAATGTATGTTCTATGGTAGGCTATCATCAGTGTTGTCATAACGTTTCCTATGTATTTTACCTCCTGAGTTGCACTGAGGTGAACCTTCATTATGAAAAACAGCTCATATTTAAAATAAAAATATTGTATATTACTCTAAAAGGCACAATATGTCATTTTCACCACTAGAGGTCGCTTATTAAAAACAAAGGCGTAGCTTGATGACACCTTGATTTTGTGGAATCATGGGAGTTGTTGTCTTCACCTCCGATGGAAAAGAATCTGACAGGACTTCAGGTAGAAATCATATCCATGGATGAGCTAATGTATTAAAGATTCATTAACATTATTGTAGTATGAAGCAGGGTGAGACTGAAAGCTGCTGGAGCAGAACGAGGCCACTGGAGCAATTGCTAATGAGAGTCCGCTTCTCCCGGTCATATGTATGTGGGGTAACGCAGCGCTGTTTAATCATATTACATACATTTGAAAGTTGAAAGTTATGTTATAATGCTACTCTGTGTCTTCGCTCCGCAGCTACTATGAGACACTTGTTGCACGCTTCAGTAATTTAGATATTAGTTAATACTAACTGCTAATGTTATAATTTCAAGGGAACTTGCGCTGCATCACCGCTGTGGGAACGCCTCTGCGTGATTGCGTCTTGAAGCACAAGTATGTAACCAGTCAAATAGAGTGACAGAATGACACAGGCGTGTGACGTCATAGACCGAGAAACTATAAAGCACCCGTGAACACACAGATACTAGCTTCTGTGCCTTCAGTAGCGCTCTATGTAACATATATCGGCCATTAGCCGATTTTAAAATATCGGCATCAGCCGATATCTATGTTTAGTAGCGGCGATTTAAAGTCAGGCACGTCCGCGGGCAGCCCCGTGTTATTGGTGTGGTGGAACTGGCATAATGCTACAATGCTTGCAGTTAACTTTAAGGACTAGTCGAAAACGATCAGCAGCTTGCTTGCTAACATATTAGCCCCAAAGTTCTGTTTTATTTTTCCTGTATCGGAGTCGGAGAATTTCACTCTGTGCGTGGGGTGGAGAAAACAGCAGCTCTCACAAACACTGCAGCAGGATTGAGGGGTACATTACCATGCTCGGAGACACAGAGCTGTCCTCACTCATGGAGCAGCCCAAAACAGTGTATGACAGGCTAGCCTTGTTTATACTCAACGTATCCGAGTCAAAAATGCTGTCAACGCGGAGTGGGCGGTCGTGCGCATTGAGTGCAGTGATCGGAGGTGCACGCGCAGTCAGCGGAGGCTCGCGGAAAGTATAAACAAGGCTGAAGCACCCTCAAATGCAAGCAAAAGCACCCTCAGTTGACACTGTAATAATATACTGGCGAAACAGATTGGGCAGATTTGCACATTTGTGTTCTGTGTTCATTGTGTTCATCTGGCGGTTCAACATTGAGATGTTGTTCTCTCACACATAAGAAAGCTGGGGCTGAGACTAAACTCCAAGAAGAGCATTCTTTCTCCAGCACAAAGAACTACGTATCTGGCTGTGAGTTGGGATTCAATTACCATGTGGTCTCGCCTATCAGAGCCTTGTGTGGGGTCGATCCTCTCAGCTGTAAAAGGGGAGAAACTAGACCAGTCATTCACTGTCAAACAGTATCAGAGACTGTTAGGTCTGATGGCAGCAGTTTCCAACGTGATTCCTTGTGGCCTGTTGTACATGAGACTGTTGCAGTTGTGGCTCAAGACCAAGGGGATTTCCCAGAGGGGAAATCCATTTCGCATCATCAAGGTCACACGGCGATGCCTTCGTGTATTGGTGATGTGGAAGCAACCTTGGTTCTTGGTTCAAGGCCCAGTATTGGGAGCTCTGTGTCATCTAGTCACTCTAACAACGGATGCAACCCATCACGGGTTGGGGGGTGGTCATGGACCCAGGGCCGGTGGCAGGACCATCATCGTTCTTGGCATATAAATTGTTTAGAAATCGTGGCGGTGTTTCAGGCTCTGAGACACTTCCTGCCAGAGTTCAGGGGCCATCATGTATTAGATCGTACAGACAACACATCGGTGGTCTCCTTCATGGTGTGGGGATCACCAGTGGGACCCAGTTAAACTGGGTGCAGTGCTGGACTTCCTGCAGGAAAGATTCCCCACAGGGTTAGCTCCCTCCACATTAAAGGTGTATGTGGCGGCCTTAGCAGCTTACCACACTCCTTTCAGTGGGGTTTCATTCAGGCGATATCTGCTTATCACTCGTTTCCTTCGTGGCACTTTGAGGCTTAGACCGGCGGTTCGCACCAGGGTGCCGGTATGGGACTTGGCCATTGTATTACAGGGCCTGTTATTGGCTCCATTTGAGCCAATTGAAGAAGTTCCTGAGAAATTTCTCACTCTTACAGCTATATTCTTGCTATATTTCATCTCTTAAAAGAATTGGAGACATTCAAGCTCTGTCTGTGGCACCCTCCTGCTTGGAATTTGCACCCGGTATAGTTAAGGCTTTTTTTATATCCTAGGCCGGGTTACATTCCTAAGGTTCCTACTAATGTTGTAGGACCAGTGATACTGCAGGTCTTTTGTCCTCCTCCCTTTCTGACGTCGGACCAGGAAACACTCAATCTGCTCTGCCCGGTTCGGGCTCTCGATTGCTTATGTCCACAGAGCTGCCCTGTGGAGGAAAACTGAAGAGCTATTTGTGTGTTTTGGGCCACCCTCGAGACGGGGCCCAGCATTTAAAGCAGAGAATGCACAAGTGGGTGGTCGAGGCCATCTCACTTGCTTATGAGGCGGCCGGTCAGCCTTCTCCTTTGGCTGTACAGGCCCCACTCTACTAGGAGTATGGGCATGGGTATTGTCGTTCCCACAGCGGTGATGCAGCGTCTCGTTCCCTATTCAAGGAACTAAGGTTACATTTACATTTAGTCATTTAGCAGACGCTTTTATCCAAAGCGACTTACAAATGAGAGCAATAGAAGCAACTAAAAACAGTCAAGGGCAACAATATGCAAGTGCTATAACAAGTCTCAGTTAATCTAGCACAGAACACATAGGACAGACAGAGCAATTTTATATATATATATATATATATATATATATATATATATATATATATATATATATATAAATATAGAAAAGAAAACGAATAGAGTGCTATTCTTTATTGGTCAGGTGCTGCTGGAAAAGATGCGTTTTAAGATATTTTTGGAAAATGGCTACCGACTCGGCAGGTCATTCCACCAGGTGGGAACGGTCCAGGAAAAGGTCCTTGTGAGGGATTTCTTGCCTCTTTGTGATGGCGCCACAAGGTGCCGTTCACTTGCAGAACGCAAGCTTCTGGAGGGTGTGTAAGTCTGAACAAGCGAGTTTAGGTATGTTGGTGCAGAGCCAGTGGTTGCCTTGTAGGCGAGCACCAGTGCCTTGAATTTGATTTGAGCGGCTATTGGCAGCCAGTGCAGACTGATGAACAGAGGCGTGACGTGCACTCTCTTCGGCTCATTAAAGACCACTCTCGCCGCTGCATTCTGGATCAGTTGCAAGGGTTTGATAGTGCATGCTGGAAGACCCGCTAGAAGAGCATTACAGTAGTCCAGTCTGGAGAGAACAAGAGCTTGTACCAGGAGTTGTGTGGCCTGTTCTGATAGGAAGGTTTAATCTTCCTAATGTTGTATAAAGCAAATCGGCAGGACCGGGTTGTTGCAGTGATGTGGTCAGTGAATTTTAGCTGATCATCAATCACAACTCCAAGGTTCCTGGCTGTCCTGGATGGAGCTATGGATGATGAACTGAGCTGAATGGAGAGAGTATGGTGAAGTGCTGGGTTGGCTGAGACCACAAGGAGTTCTGTCTTTGCCAGATTGAGTTGAAGGTTACATATGTAACCGAGACGTTTTCTGTCAATGAATGTATCCAAACAGTTACTTGCATGTCTAATAAAATGCATAATATATTAAAGTGTCTTTGGTGTTTCCATGGTTTCTACAAAATAAAACTGGAAATTGAGGGTAACACGGGTATGATGTCATTGATAGGCGACGCACAGACACAGTCTGATGTCATGGTTAAAATAGCTTATTTCTCTGGATTAAATTTTTTTTCAACAAAATATATAACATTGTAGTGTTTTTTGGATATTTGAATCCAAAAGTCATGCCTGCCCTGACTCCCTTCAGCCCTTAGTATCAAAATATAGTTATAATTGCTGTGTAAATGCATTTATGCCACCTCTAAGCAGCGTTAAACAGTTCTGTGCCATTTCAGAAGCACTTCTGTGCCACATTTGCAGTGTATATTTGGCATTATACCTCAAATTGACACACACACACACACACACACACACACACACACACACACACACACACACACACACACACACACACAGAAAAGAAAAAAAAATCTTAATAGCATTTATCTAAATTCAGTGTTTAACCAATCCACCTCTCATTCATATCACATTTAGGGAATGAATTAAAAGGTTTGCAACATCATAAATTAATCTGAAATTGAGACAAAATGTCTAAAACACCTGTCATCAAAGCATGGAACCCTCAGTAAACTAGCATGGGGTCTACTGTTAAAGATGAGTAATTATTTACACTAAAAGTTAAGATAGGGATGGAAGCTGCGGCTTCAGTTGTGAAATCAATCAGAATTTGCTGACAGGAAAGCTGTGCCTCTGAAATGAGCCCAGAGCCTTAAATTGTCTCCACAGCCTCTACAGCTTCTTTATGCCACACGCTTTTTCACTGCATGAATTGGAATAAATGTACCATCCATTGTGCTTCTTTGAAGCCTTTGCAGAAATATGAGCAATACGCTCACTTTGTGGTCTGTGTAAGGGACTCTCTATAAGGGAAACAGGTCTATTTTAGCTCAACTTAATGAATTGATTAATTCATAGGGAATTTTGCAAGAGTCTATTTTACAACTGAGCAAATGACTCGTCCAGCGTTCATTTGAACGGACCGTAACTATCAACTCTACAGCGGATATTAATATCCACACAATAGTTAAACACTATTTTAGTCAGGTAACTTAGATCAGCAGTTTAAGACATTAAATTCGTAAGCATGTAACACTAATCTTTAAATAGAAACGAAACTTTATTGATTACTCTAACGCGTAAAACTAATATCTAACACAAAAACACACACACACACATTCACACGCGTTGCAGAAAGGAATAAAATGAGGAAAGGAATTTTAAGAGAGAGAAATTATGAAATCCCAAATTTCTAGCAATATATGCATTTATAACACATGACCTGAATGAACCACCGATCATTAACTTAACCCTCCTATCGTTGCTTAGGCGGGGTTATTCACTTTGATATCATTGCACCAGTTCAGTTTAGAATCTGGAGATTACTTGCGTTTGTGTCTCTTGTGTCGTCTTGGGGATTCCCTTTTGATCCTGGCTGGAGAGGGGTTTCCCTGTTCGTGATTCAAAGGTCTTGCCTGTCTTTAATAGATGTCTTGGGAAGCCAATCACGTGGTGTGTTGGCGGCTGGATGGAAAGTTTGAAGCGTGCTCGCTGGAGATTCACCGAGAGAAACTTTGCGACGAAACTTAACTTGGAACACGAGACTCACGGAAAGAAAATAAACTTAAGTAAAAGAAAGGAAAGTGAGAGGAGAGTTCTAGATGGCTTAAATGAAATCGCTAACCCATTCTCAGATCTTTGGTCTGCCACGATCATCTGATCATCATGTTGTCTGTCTTGACTCCTGAACTGTTTGAACTAATTGCAACTAACTGAACTAACTTCTTTGTTCATGTTCTGAGATTTAATACTCAAATATTGGCCCATCCTCTTGGAAGGATTATGACCAATCAGGGGTCATCTTAGTTCAGGGGTGTCTCTCCACCCCTCATAAATTAGGTTATCTGTGGTCACTTACGTTCCTGCTCTAAGCAGAGAGTAAATAACATGATTTATTATAAGAACACATTATTCTACACAGATTTCACTGAAGCCATCTTCTGAATTATAAACAGACAAAAAGATATCAAACATGGTGCATCTTCATTCACTCGTTCAATAGTTACATTACATGAATTGTGAGGGTTATATATATATATATATAGAGTAGAAGGCTATTTGATTATAAGTCCGGCTATCATTCTTTTGAATTATTTGATGCGGTTTATATGTAAAACAGTCTCTTTGGGTTTTTTTCTGTGGATTGTAACTCTGTGTCGCTCAGAGTTCATTCACAGGTTTTGAGAAGAAGAACATATGTTTAGGTTCTTTCCTTTGTCTTGACCAGATCAAAAAGACCCTCTGCCGTTATCTTGATGTGGCCAAGATCTTGCGAAGCCATAAAAGTAATTAGTTGTTGGTGGGTGCCGAGCCCACAGGTTAATGGCCTGTTAGGGGTTAACAGTTTATGACCCAAGACCAGTAGTGAAAAGACCAAGAGTCAGGAGTGCAATTAATAAAAGAAAAATTTACTGAAGAATAGTTTGCAGTTTCATCAGCGGAAGCCAGCTTCAAGCATCATGAGGAGTTTGTAGGCTGCGCGCTCTCTCTACCAGTCTCGTCGTACTGTACATACAATTGTCCCAACAGTTATACTGTTTTCAAGGTCTAGCCACATCATTACTGCAAGGTGGATGATTCTGATTGGCTCAGAGAAAATGAACAGTCATGGTAAATCAGATGCACGTGTCCATAAATCACTTGTTGATGCTTTCACCCCGGAATTAGGCAGCTTGGCTAGAACAACAAGTCCACCCAATCTTAGGATGCCGATTGTACACCTTCTCAACACCGATCTGTAAAACAGAATATTGCACACATACACAGATACACAGTTTCTCCAAGGTTGGAGTTGATTGAGCTCTGGCCCGAACCAGAAAGTTTCCCAAAACATATTGATAACGTGCTTTCTCTCAGTGAGAGGTACAGACAGTAGGATATGCAAGATTCATCTTGATTCTTTAGTGTTTCAGTAAAAGGAAATATAAAATGAATAAAATATAATAAAAATGAAAGACAAATCCATATTTCATATCTGGAAGCCAGGCTAAATGAGCAAGCACTTTTACTGCACTCCTGGCATGTTAGGGGTGTGTGAAACCTCCAAAATCCAAACACATGACCACATGTTCTGCTGTCAAGTGTTTAGCGACACATAGGGCCAGCCCAAGCCTTTATGGGGCCCTAAGCAGAATTTTATTTTTGTACGATTGACTATTGTCAATTCTTGATAATAATCGCACACCCATTATCAGTTTGATTAGTTGTAGCTGTGTTGATTACATCATGTCTGCCTGTCATGTTATTACCCTCATATGGTTTTTAAATGTAACAGTAGCAAACCCACAAGAGTCGTCAGGTGTTAATTTGCACTTTAATATTCAAAGTCTTACAGTACAGTTCAGACTGATTTTTAAGAGAAGTCTCTTACGCTGAATATGCTCACAATTTTTTACCTCAGGATTCTTTGAATAGAAAGTTCAAAAGAACAGCATTTATCTAAAATAGAAAGCTTTCAAAGAATCATAAAAAAATTTTTTACACAACTGTTTTCAACATGATAATAATAAGAAATGTTTCCTGAGCAGCAAATCACATCATTAGAATGATTTCTGAAGGATCATGTGAAGACTGGAGTAATGATGCTGAAAATTCAGCTTTGATTACAGGAACACAATTTACTTGATATTCATATCTCATATATGAATATCATATCATAACTCATACAAAACAGCTATTTTAAATTGCAATAATATTTCACAATATAACTGTTTTTACTGTATTTTTGATCAAATAAATGCAGCCTTGGTGAGCATGCAAGACTTCTTTTAAAAACAAGAAATGTTGGTGGATTTCTTTCAAACATTAAACAGAGCTTTTATTTTGGCGGAAACACGCAGGAATACATTAGTGCTTCTATTTGTTGACAACAACAGATTTATAGATTATTCTCATTACGTATTTGGGAAGGCTTTTTGGGAAGAACGAATTTGCATTCCCAAATGATAATTTTGAGCGACTCAAACATATAGTATAACACTTGCAGAGAAGAATTTACTGTGAACAGAAACTGGAAGCTCTGCTGTACTCCGTCCAAAACATGCAGCATGTCAAATAAGATATTTACACTAAACCATATCACGTTCTAAAATCCATCCATTCATAAAAAGGTTACCGGGCAACAGACGAGTAGCACCACGACTTTGGACTTTGAACCCTGGCTAAAAAGCTAATAGCCTAGTGTCCAGCCGATGGCGCCGCGAGCTCGTGCAGCGTTGTCAGAATCAATCCGTACATTATATTAGAAAACGTAACATTTTGCAGTTTATTTAGTAATTGTTTAAGGCCATTTCGCGATTTCAAACATTATAAAGTAACATGCAGCAGCAAGTCATTTCATGTGGTGGCCAAGGGGGCCCTAAGCAGCCGCCGCTTAGTTCGCTTATGCCTTGGGCCGATCACACATCCCTAGGCCAGACCCTCAGTCACTCCTCAGAGACCAAATACAAACTTTAGAAAAGAAACAATCAGTGGTTCTCTTGATTAAATAATATCATAACTGAAAAGAATCATTACAAATCATTATAATAATATAGGAGGATAAATATTAAGGTTTTGATATATACACTCACCTAAAGGACATCTGTTCAATTTCTCATGAATGCAATTATCTAATCAACCAATCACATGGCAGTTGCTTCAATGCATTTAGGGGTGTGGTCCTGGTCAAGACAATCTCCTGAACTCCAAACTGAATGTCAGAATGGGAAAGAAAGGTGATTAAAGCAATTTAGAGCGTGGCATGGTTGTTGGTGCCAGATGGGCCGGTCTGAGTATTTCACAATCTGCTCAGTTACTGGGATTTTCACGCACAACCATTTCTAGGGTTTACAAAGAATGGTGTGAAAAGGGAAAAACATCCAGTATGCGGCAGTCCTGTGGGCGAAAATTCCTTGTTGATGCTAGAGGTCAGAGGAGAATGGGCCGAATGAGTCAAGCTGATAGAAGAGCAACTTTGACTGAAATAACCACTCGTTACAACCGAGGTATGCAGCAAAGCATTTGTGAAGCCACAACATGCACAACCTTGAGGCGGATGGGCTACAACAGCAGAAGACCCCACCAGGTACCACTCATCTCCACTACAAATAGGAAAAAGAGGCTACAATTTGCACAAGCTCACCAAAAATGGACAGTTGAAGACTGGAAAAATGTTGCCTGGTCTGATGAGTCTCGATTTCTGTTGAGACATTCAGATGGTAGAGTGAGAATTTGGCGTAAACAGAATGAGAACATGGATCCATCATGCCTTGTTACCACTGTGCAGGCTGGTGGTGGTGGTGTAATGGTGTGGGGGATGTTTTCTTGGCACACTTTAGGCCCCTTAGTGCCAATTGGGCATCGTTTAAATGCCACAGCCTACCTGAGCATTGTTTCTGACCATGTCCACCCCTTTATGACCACCATGTACCCATTCTCTGATGGCTACTTCCAGCAGGATAATACACCATGTCACAAAGCTCGAATCATTTCAAATTGGTTTCTTGAACATGACAATGAGTTCACTGTACTAAAATGGCCCCCACAGTCACCAGATCTCAACCCAATAGAGCATCTTTGGGATGTGGTGGAACAGGATCTTCGTGCCCTGGATGTGCATCCTACAAATATATATATATATATATATATATATATATATATATATATATATATATATATATATATATATATATATATATATATATATATATATATATATATATACACACACATACACACAGCTATATTGAAGCGGCAGTGGATTTCAGAATCCCTCTTTCAGGCCACAAACTGGTTTTTGTTGTTGTTGTTTTTTTTTTGTTTTTTTTATGTGTGGAATTATGTTCAAACTAATCATCAGGAAGATTCAAAGAATCATTTGTGTCCGTGCAGGCCTCAATTCCTACATCTGATACGCCTTTAAACTTGGCAGAAATACACACACTTAGACAACAGTTTCATGCCATTCTGCTTGGTTGGTAAGTCTGCTATTTAATTGCTTTATGTTTCAGTCACACATGAGGGGAAAAAGGCCAGCTGGAAAGACCAATTTGAAGATATCACTGTTGATATGTTACTTACGTAACAGTTTCAAGATAGTGAAGTACGTAGGTTTAAACGAAAGCTTAAAGATCAGTTAGATACTGAATACTTCTTATAAGTTATATTCACTTTAGGGTTCTTTAAACCAAAACTTAATAATTCCAAGATTATTCATTTTTATTCAAGCCTTTTTAGAATTTTAGATAGAAAACTGGGTAGTATAGAAAAACATGTAATAAGGATGCAGATTTTTATATGTGTGTCACCATTTACTGCTTTAAATATAACAATTAAAATAAACAATAATAATAATCAAATAATAATAATAATTAAAAAATAAATAAATAAAAAAACAGGACAATTAATTAAAAATAATGGAACAAACTACCTTGGTTAAAAAAGGATTTAACTTTGCTTAACAAGCAAGAAAATTACAATTATGTATAAATTGTTGCCTAATATGCATTTAATGCATAAAAGCTGTTTGTTTTTTTGTGTCATTTCAGACTATGGCCTGTTGTTCTTGTACATTAACTGGCATATTTTGTTTTAAAACACAGACACATTAGTAGCTACAGATCCCCTAAAGGGACATGGTGAAGGAAAACATTATGAAATGGGAGAGAAAAATGAATGTCAATGCTTTTACGTTCTCACGCAAATGTTTTGCGTTCCCTGGAGAAACTTTGCATTCGCTGGCAAAATGTTTGCGTTCCCCCAAGAAACTTTGCGTTCACTTGCAAAGAACTCAAACGTTTTCTGAGCAAAGCAAAGGTCTCGCGAGCGAACGCAAAGTTTCTCGGGGGAACGCAGAACTATTGAACTATTTTTCACCTTCACCATGTCCCTTATGGGCGCCATTAAAATATTACTGTGTTAAGGAAAGTTTAAAATCCCCAAATTTGAAATCAAAGTTTTTTTGGCTTTTAGTATGAATATGTTGGCCTTAGTGCACTATATAGGGGATAGGGAATGATTCAGACAGTGTAAATATGCTTTCCATTTGGGCGAATTCTGGTTTCGCGTTCGTGTCACACGAACCGCCGCAGTGCACACACAGTCTGCTGCAGACCAGAGACACGAGAGCACAGAGCGGATCATATGCATGAGTCGGAGCAATAAACGTATCGGACCCTTTTGAATTACGCACAGAATGCTATATTTTAAAGCAATATGGAGGAGATTGAGAAACTGCGGCTTTGCCAAGCTCAACATGTATAAATGAAACGCTATTGGATATTCTCAAAAGGGGAGGAGCTGTTCGATATGTCCCGCCCTGTCTTCCTATTTCAGTGGAATTTACGTCAACACATTGAATAAAACTACGTGTTTCAAGGCACTTCTGTGGGTCTTTAATAACTCAGTCAACTGTACATAATGAATTCTTCTTTGTATTTCAACAAGTCAGCCAGTGTGATGTCTCACTATGCTACTGTTTATGCTATACTATTATTTCCATTGGCAAAAGAAAGCAAAATGTCAGCCATTTGACTGTCTTAAAATAAACCTGAAAACATGTTGTTTAAAGATGCTGGAAGTGTGCAGCTTTGTTGTGCCTGCCATAGGCGTCACATTGACCTAAATTATAAAGTCAATCTGTAACTGTTAAGGATGCCATATTCTTACGGCAGCTCGGTTGGGCTACATGTACAAGTGAGCGAGTAATTACCATTTGCCCTATGGAGGGACTAAAGCATGTGCTTTTTGCATGCTGATAAAAGGATGTTATGAATTTTTATTCTGGGGCAAAACCTCACTGCTCCTCCTGATCCCTGACCCAGTTCTGATACAGCCAATCAGCACACAGACTCATCATAATTAAACTGTGACTCTTGTAAATTGTGTGATTTTTAAAAGGTTTTATTTTTATTTTATTTTTATTTAAAATAATAAAATAAAATAATAAAATTTAAATAAATAAAATAAAATAGTATGCCAAATCAATGAAACAAGCCATAAGCAACATCACAGAAAAATAACTGGACCTGAACTTGGACTCTAGTTGAGCACTGCAAGATAAAACAAGCAAAGCATTATAGTGATGAAAAGGGTAAGACATATGTAACACTCATAGATTGCACTGAATCATTATCAACAACGGGGAGAAACAGTTATTGAATCATTGACTGAATATTTCATTAGCACTTGTGTTTTGACATTTTCCAAGGAGGGTGTTTGAAGCAAATTATCACATTAAAAGGGTTAGCATGGGGGTTGAATTGTTTTAAGAGTTTATTCCACTATGTTCAGGAATAAAGGATATGCTGCAAACTCCATTGGTGGTTAATTTCACCTGCTTTTCCTTCTTCCTTTTGTCTTTCACATCACCTCTTTAAATATTTATAAAGTCATGTCAATTTACATAAAGTTTAAAGCTGCTGATTACACATATTATAGCAGATGCTGACCTATATTAGCCCACAAGTCTCACACACACACACACACACACACACACACACACACACAGAGGCAAGGTTGAGGCTACGTACGTGGAACAAAACAGCGAGCACAAGTTGTCCCCTTAAAGTGTTTATCACTTTGAGTTCCAGGAAACATGATGTATACATGTATACCATATTACAGACAATCTTTCGTAATTTATTCATAAATCCAACAGAAGTGTGTGCGACATCTGCTGGATTTACAAATAAACTCTTACAGTGTTAAAATGTACTCTGTGAGTAATGAACATGTTTCACACTTTCGAAAGTGTTATTTTAAAGGGGTCATGAACTGAGAAATCGGCTTTCCCTTGAGCATTTGATATATAAAAGGTCCTGGTAATATAAGAATATCCTGTAAGCTTCAGAGCTGAAAACTTCCTTGTTAGTCAAAGAAAAGCTTTTATTGACACCAGGCCCAGCAAACGATCGATCTCAGAATATCCTTGATGTCATCGTATGCTGAAACGCCACCTCAACATAAGATGAACAACGCCTGGTTCTGTAGTAGTGATGTCATTTATGAACGATTCGTTTTCTGTTTTGTTCAAACAGAAAAGATTAGTTCATCTCTCGAGTCTTCGCGTTCAAGTCGTTCATTCAGTCTACCGGAAACAGAAAAGATTAGTTCATCTCTCGAGTGTTTGGGTTTGAGTCGTTTGTTTAAGTCCCCATAGGATGAATGCAGAAACAGGTACGAGTCTCGTTCTTTTGTCACGTGAACGCTTCAGTGTCTCGCAACGTATACAACATTACATTTGTACTATTTACTGCATGTTGTAATATATTTATTATTATAAAATCATCAGAAGATATGTTTATGTTATGCCTATTCATTTTGACCAACCCAATGTGTCCAGTCTTCATAGAAAATCAATTATTATAGCTAAAAAACTGAACTAAACAAACAAACAAAAACTATGCACTTGTTTGTAAGGAAGGTTGTGAATGAACACATTTATATATCCAACACGGCTGTCACGTGACAAAAGAACGAAACTCGTACCTCTATTTTCTATAGGGTGTTTCTAGAAAATGACTCGAGACTCATTTTCTATAGGGTTCAGGTCAGGCAACTGGGACGGCTATGGCAGAAGCCTTGGCATTCAACTGGGACGGCTATGGCATTCATTTTGTGCTCAGTGACTCATTTTGTGTTGATTTTAATGTTTTGTTTTGGATCATTGTCCTGATGGAAGATCCAACCATGGTCCATTATAAGATTTCTAGCAGAGGCCGTCAGGTTTTGATTTTTTTTTTTTTTCTGTTGTTATTTGCTAGAATCAATGATACCATGTATCTGAACAAGATGTCCAGGGCCTCCAGCAAAAAAACAAAAAACAAAAAAAACATAGACCCACAACATTAAAGATCCAGCTGTATTTTTAACTGTGGACATGGGGTAGTTTTTAAACCCTTTCTGGTGGGTTTGCTGCCAAAAAGCTCTTTTTTTTAGTTTCATCTGACCACAGAAACCAGTCCCTTTTTAAGTTCCAGTCGAATCTGACAACTGAATATGCTGGAGTTAGTTTTTGGATGAGAGAGGAGGATTTTTCTTGAAACCCTCCCAAACAAATGTAGGTGCTGTTTGATATTTTTTAGGCTTTCTGACACCAAGACTCAACTCTTTTCTGCAATTATCCATCTGTGATCCTTGGAGAGTCTTTGGCCACTCGAACTGGAAGACTCTAAATAAGAAAATGTGTGGCCCAATAACCAGTGCAGGAATTACACACTTAAGCCATCATCTAATCATAATTTTAAGACTGAATTACGGACATTTAATCATTGAATGTGGACGAGGGAGCACCTGCTCTCATACTGAAAACATATACTGGGCTGCATGTACAAAATGAAATATACTACAACTATATACAATTAACAAATATTAAATGTCAAATCATACATATTTACAATCTCGATTTCATTAAACACTGTAGAATGTATAAACCATCCATTCAGAGAATGTGCGCACCAATAAGCCGCAGGTTTGAACTTTACAGCACCACTGTATGAGACCATAAGGCAGTGATTTGCATTTAAATTGAGACATTAACATTAAATAATTTAATGTCTCTGTTGACGTTAATGGGCTATTCATTCATCAGGCTATTATTAGACGGAAGAGGTGCAGGTAAACCTGACTCACCGAATGACAGGCCAGCACTACGGGATATGAGTGAAAAATTTGATTTTGTACGCCAAACACTGGCATCATGCTGATGTTCTGTGACGTCACAATGATGTAGCTGACATGTTTTTTGGTTTTTTTTTTAAATCTTGAACTCTAGCCCTTTTTCCCCCTCTGCATACAAGAATCTTGACAGCAGGCATTCATATAGAAAGAGAAGAACAGTCAGGAGGCATCCTCTCTCCCTTGCCTTTTCCTACCACACAGGCTTCTCTTTTTATTCTTTGTGCATGTGTCAAGCTGTCAGGCAGAATAATATCAGTGTTTATCTCTAAGGTGTGTGCATACAAACGCTGTTCCAGAAGCAGTGGTGGTATTCATTATGACCTATAACTGCCTGTGACTTTGGGAGACCGGGGTGTGTTAAATGGCCTCACCTTCTAGGCTCCAGGCACAACACTAGAGAGACAGATGCTGCGAGTCTTATTGGCAGCGGCGGTTGCTCTCATAGTGTGTTTTTCCGAGGCAAAACCAAACATAAAAACAAAGAAAGTAAGAATAAATAAATAAAAAATCAGGAGAACTCAGCGAGCAGTGAGCCACACAAACTTTTGTGGTTCTCAAAAAAACCATTGTACGCCACGTTTTTTTATAAAGTCAGTTTGATGCATGTGGATAAGCCTTGAATTTCTGTGCTATAATCTCCTGGTCTAAAAAGCTGATGCATGCTGGGTAACGTCACAGGTCGCTCTACACACAGCAGCCGAGACTTTAATCTTGTTTATTTCATAATGTTATCAGCAGATACAGATGTTAAAACAATGTAACACAAGCTAACAAACGGCAGAGGAGTCACACGGTTCTATTGATAGAGCGCCATTATTCACTGCCAGTGGCCTCTAAAATTAACTTTACGCTAACAGGAGAGAGCAAACAGAGATGATACATCAAGCAGGAGTGGATAGAGTGATGCAGGATGGATTGGCAGATGGATGAATGGAAACAGGGGAGGAGAGCCAGACTCTGAGCTGGCACAGGTGTTTATCAGTGATGACGAGCGAAGGTCGAGGGAAGGAATGAATCATTGTACTTACAGGCTCACTTCTTCCTGTTGGAACACAATTTTACAATAGCCAGACATTCTGAAATTGCTCAAATACACTACTGGTCAAGAGTTTAGGGTGAATAAGTTTCAGGGTTTTTTTGTTTTTTTTTAAAGAAATGTATAATTTTATTCAGCCAGGACACATTAAATTGATTAAAGGTGACAGTACATTTGTAACTTGTAACACTGTTACAAAAGCTTTATGCTTCAAATAAATGCTAATCTTTTGAACTTAGTATTCATCAAAGAATCCAACCGTTTCAACACTGATAATAATAATAAATGTTTCTTGAGCAGCAAATCAGCATACAACAATGATTTCTAAAGGATCATGTGACACTGAATACTAGAGTAATGATGCTGAAAATTCAGCTTTGCCATCACAGGAATAAAATACATTTTAAATGGTATTAAAATAGAGAGCAGTTATTTTCTATTGTTAATGTATCTGTTTTTACTGTATTTACTGAAACATCTTCCAAAAAATATGTACAGTAGTATATTTAATGTTAGTTGACAGATAACAATTATTTTATTTAATTTTTTCAAAATGAAGAATTTATGTAATAAAACCATGTTAGAAACCATACAACAGCTTAGTGTGAGAAACAGACTGAAATGTAAACCACTGTAAGTATGATAATTCAAATATGTTATTTAAAAAATTTTAATGGAAAAGAGAAACAGGAATACGAATGCAATGAACCTTTAACATGCAATGTTACAGTTTCAACCATATAAGGAGAACCCATAAAACCCTTGTAGGTGAGACGGGGTATGGTTGAAACACTTTTTTCTTCAGCACCTAAAACTACCCTTTTTTTTAGCTACACGTCTGAAACTTTTAGGCAAAGTTCCCACATTTGTCTACTACAAATGGCAAGAATTTTAACTACTTAAGTACTAATTGGTCCTTTGTTACAACCTATCCCACTACTGGGGTAGGTTGTAACACATACTGGAATAAGTTGTAACAGGTAGACAAAATGCAGAAAAACTAAGGGTACCCCACCACAACAACAGTTTTATTTTAAATGAATGGCTACAACAATAAAATATGTGTGAATATGGGGAGTGTATGTGCATATTGTGCGTGTTTGTGAATGCACACGAGTGCGTTTGTTTGTGCATGTCTTTACATGCACATTCATATGGGTGTGTGTGTGTGTGTGTGTGTGTGAGAGAGCAAGAGCAAATTAACATAAACATAGGCATTCTATACAACAATAAAATATGTGTGAATATGGGGAGTGTATGTGCATATTGTGCGTGTTTGTGAATGCACACGAGTGCGTTTGTTTGTGCATGTCTTTACATGCACATTCATATGGGTGTGTGTGTGTGTGTGTGTGTGTGTGTGTGTGTGTGTGTGTGTGTGTGTGTGTGTGTGTGTGCGTGCGTGTGTGTGTGTGAGAGCAAGAGCAAATTAACATAAACATAGGCATTCTGTAGAATGAATAAAGTCACAAAAATGTTCTTAGTTGTATGTAAGTGGATGGTTGTAACACTTTTAAAACACGTGTTACAACCTATCCCGCCACTGTCACTCATTGTTTAGCTAGCTGTATTAGCATGGTGCTTTGAAATTAGCAGGAGGTTGATACACCATTCTTTACTAGAGAAACTACACTTTGACATGATATAACTCCTACAACATTATCTACAACGGTAGAAGTACTAAACAAAATTATCTTGTTATTTTTTCTTTTACTTTCTTACCTTCAGGAGAGATAGCAACACAGACTGGAAAACCTCCATGTGGGATCGTAAAGGAAGCCAGAGGAAACTGAAACTGTCATATGACTCCTATCTTATCAACTCTCCCCGTGTTACAACTATACCCGGTCACCCCTATTTAAAAATGTTGATTGGTTGCAGTTATGTTTAGGATATTTGTAGTTAGAGGAAAAAAATAACATTTTGATTGAATTACAAGTAGGCCCATAATGAATCTTAATCCACAGACATGTGCAGAAACCTCAGCAGATTTCTGCAGAATTGCAAGACACCTATCATTTATAAAGATCTAATTCCCCCAACCGCATTTTAATTTATTACATATTGTGGCTAACTTGATTATGCTTTTGGCTACTAATAAGTGTACCGGAAACCAGTTGACACACTTTACCATATTTTAATCCATTTTGCTAGATTTTGCACAAAATCTGCACAGAGAATAAGTCAGCAGATTCTACCTAAGCCTGAGTCAAACTAGCATGTCAACACAAACAGGAAATATAGTATGTGGGTTTCTAATGTACATGTCAGATTGTTTGGAAATGTCATGCATGTTTTTGAAGCATGCATCTTAATGTTGAATGCCTCAAAATACTGTAATACACACTGTAACAGATTCCTTGTGTTCCTAAAGGCACAGTAAAAAGAAACATGTCATTTAATGTCTCTTTGAGGACCAGCCAAAAATTAAACATGACAGCATCTCAAAGTTTATTCTGATACCCTGAAAGCAAAATGGTGTACTCTCTCAAGACGCTGACAGTTCTGAAAATGAAGATCAAAAACAAAGCACTTTTTTTTCTCGTGTTCCACTTAGGAAGTAAACACAGTTTCCAGGCCTGTTTGGTCAGATCGAGTCTCAAATGTACCTTGTGAGGAAAACTAGGGTGTCATTAACCTATTTCCGTCCGTCCGTCCGTCCCTCCCTCCCTCCCTCCTCTTGTTAACACTTTACAATAAGATTCCATTTGTTAACATTAGTTCTGTCATGACAACCCTTGGAGTGTCTGGCATGGCAATTGATATGAAGCTGCTGTACAATATTACTGCTACTGCTACAGCAGGAACCAATCAGCTGTGCCCTATAGAGAATGATGTGATTGCAAGCAGGTTAAGGACCTATTAGTCTGCACCGTCTAGACTGGAGTTTCATGATATAACTTGTTTTTGCCTAAATTAGTTAACATGCAATGAAAAATATTTATAAAGCATTTATTAATCTAGTTAACGTTAATCCTAATGTTTACTAATGTGCTATTTAATGGACCTGAGCGAACATGAACTCGCGAACAATGAACAGTTGTATTTTTATTAACTAACTTTAACAAGGATTAATACTATTGCAAATGCATTGCTCATAATGCATTAACATTTACTAATGGGACCTTTTTGTAAAGTGCTACAAAACTCTTTAAATGAGCATGTTAATGAGCAGTACAGAACATCTCTCTCTGTCTGCCATGGTCATTCCTCTATCACCCCTCCCTTCGTATTCACAGTCACATGGCGTCACAAACAGCCCAAAGCCGGAATCATCATTCTCACCTGCTGCTGTTCTCCGAGGACAGCTGGGCTTTGTTCTTCCTCCCAGCTCTGGCAGGTCTGCACCCCACCCCCACCCCACCCCCCCTTCCAGTCTTTCACTCTCCACATACACACTGACAGCCCATTCATTCCCCACCTCACACAGCGAAACTGACACCCAACACAAGGATGGGATTTTGAAAAGACCCTCTTTCGAGCGATAGAGGAAATCATTTAATCCGATCCCTGAAGAGCAGAAAATTGTGTTTATTTTGATTCTGGCTTTCTCCCCCTCTCTGTGCAGTCTGATTTGATAACTCCATGACAGTATCCCTCCCTACCATTGACTTATTAGAGCAGAGGGATGCTGGGAAGGAGGTGCAGAGATGCACTGTGACAGTCACAGAGGTGAGCAGCCTGTAAAATGCAGCTTATACCTGTATGAGAGCTGTCCACCCATGATTCAGTACAATGACTTCGGTTCAGATGCCTGAGTGACTTCTCTTCAAAAAAATCTGCCTACCCATATGTATTCTTGTATCTGGTTTTGAGGAGGAGTTCATGGCTATTTTTTTTATCCTCCAGTGGTATGTGGCCTGAGAAACCAATTATTGAGGAAAAAATCTACTAGATGTACCTTCATGGGTTAGAATGCCATAGAAAAAGGGAGGAAGAAATAAAACAAACAGATGTACACTTTTGGTCATGGCAGAGGTTTGCAGAATCATTGATTTCCCGGTGAGATACAAACAATGTAACTGTAAGTATAGTGCTCGCCCTGCTGAATCTAGTTCAAACAACGACTGCACAGTGAATCGCTCAATTACAAAAGTAAGAAGGTGTCCAGTGGTTTTCGAGGGCTGACAGACTACCCTACTAATGTCATAGTTGCTTTAGCAAAAGCTTTTGTTAAAAATATCAGTTAGGGTTTAGTGTAAATCAAGCATTAACCTTTTAGCACCGCAGACATTTCATTTCCTTCTACTTTTTATGTACTCAGAAATATAATTAAAATTACACACATGTATACACTCTAAAAAATGCTGGGTTAAAAGCAACCCAAGTTGGGTTGAAAATGGACTAATCCAGCAATTGGGTTGGTTTAACCTAGTAAATGGGTCGTTTTAAAACAACCCGGTTGCTGGGTTAGTCCATTTTCAACCCAATTTGGGTTGTTTTTAACCCAGCATTTTTTATAGTGTACTTACACTGACAGAAAAGTCAATGGGCCATATTTACTAAACAGGGCAATTCCAAAAAAGTTCACATGGGAGTGGAAAGTTCTGCTTGTGATCTACTGACGATGTGCAAATTAAAGAACATAGCCGCCAATCATTTCCATAATGACCAACGTAATCTACTAAGAGCGCGTCTGGTTGAAGACATGGGGTTTTTTTGGGCTGATAAATTATGGCGCAAAATACCAGGAAATTGATGAGCGCAAACCTTAGTAAATCATCTTGCATGATTCATTTAAATACTCTCCTACCATAAATTTTGCGTCTGAAATGGAAGCTCCTACAAATTGCATATGCAATAAAGTCAGCCGCAAAAATAACCACTCATTTTCAGCGCTAATTTTTCACTCTCTTTAGTAAATCCTGATAGTAGTTTTCACGCTGATGAAAGTTGTTAGTAAATCTGGCCCCAAGTATATTTATTTGTACTCTGTCTTTTGATCGAGATATACTTAAAAGTATAATTAAGTATTCTAAGTATACTTGGCTTGTAGTTGTTTATTCGTTTGATTGAGTAGCCTATTAAATACTTTTTACATAGTTTTACATACTGTCTTATAAACTTACATTGTTTGAAAATATTGATTTATAAAAAAACTTACAAGTGTACTTTCAGTATAAAACTACTAAACTAGTAGTTTACTGACAGTATACTTCAAAGTGTGCTTTCATAAACTAAAAAGTGCTACAAATATTTAACTAGTATCAGTATCTTTAATTTCTCTTGTATAGTTGAAAGAACATTTTTAGTTGTAAACTAGTCGTGTACTCAAAGTTAACTTCTGTTACTCTTAAAGTATACTTTTATACTTAAAGTGGGCCAATTTAGTCCCAAGCTTTGAAATGCGGCCTCACACGGGATGAAGAGGATTAAGTTAGAACTTAGAACTATTGAAGTATACTACTAGTAAATTGATATTAGTGTACAAAACATAAAATATACTTAAAAATATACTTGAACTTTACTTACCGTATATACCCGAATATAAGACGACCCTGAATATAAGACGACCCCCCCATTTTCCAGACTTATTTTTGGGAAAAAAAGGTGCTCGCCACCTCCGAACATTGCATTCTGTGATTCCAAATTTTTTGGCAGCTTTGCAATTATTAGATGATTCTGCCTCATTCACAACCATAAGTTTAAAGTTGGTGTCATAACTGTTTCAAACGTGTTTGGTTTATGTGACCAACTTTTGAAGCTCTTTTCTCAAAATGATCTCTTGACTTCACCATGGTGGCACTTTACTGTTTATTTAATTCATAACACTGTCACTAATTACGTAGCCTATCGTGTTGGCGCCGTCTCCTGTTTCCCCCTGCTTTCTCCCTTTCCCCCTGTGATTTTGTCTATATCGCGAATATAAGATGACCCCCATTTTTTTCAGCCTATTTTTAGGACACAAACCTAGTCTTATATTCGGGTAAGTATACTTAATAAAATATACTTGTATACCTATACAACCAATGTAATAAAACATTGCTAGATTCATTGTCATCTGGAAATTTCACGTCGAAAGTGTCACAAAAATGTGCAAAAAGCAATGTAATATTTTTATACAACATTTGCCAAAATGTTACCTTGCTTTTAGCAAATTTTGCGACACTTTCAAAGTGAGATTTCCAGTTTCATCCCAAATAGAAGACTGTGAATCTGGCAAAAATGTTATGGTGAGTTTCGCTAAAAGTTAATGCTCTACCACATTGTATTGCCAACAAACTATATAACAAAACATTGCCAGATTCATGTTCATCTGATTCTGATAAAACTGGAAATTTCACTTCTCATTTTGAGAAAGTCTCTCAAAATGTAAGAACGTAAGAAGCGACATAATATTTTGCAGAAACATCACCACAGGCATGTGTTTTCAATGAGCCTGGGTTGCATATTTATGTATGCGTTTAAGCTAACCAAGGTTATTGCAAGTTAGATTTGATCTCAATAATGATTGTTTATGTTCTGGAATATTTAGATACATTTTTTTATGGAAAAACACAATTGTAAAGTATTTTGAAATGTGCTTCGTTATAATTTGTTTTATGTGCTTTTAAACATAGGCTAGTTGTTCATTTGACGAGACTGCTTGATTCTAGATGCACATGAAATCGGTCATGTACAGGCAGATATTTCAATTGTTGCTTTAGTGTAAATCTATTATGCATATTTAATGGACTACCTACCACCTTGTACTGAGGTACCAGGCCTTTGGTATTGCACTGAGAGCTAAATTTAGGTACAGCTTCAGCCCTAGAGAATACAGTATTTCAGAAAGAGTTATGTAATGAGAGGCAGAAATCTGCAACCACTGCAGGGGGCTTGACAAGTCATATGATGTCATGCCGGGGGAAATGCTGTCCACCCAAATCACTCCACCTGGACTCACATTTCCCCCTAGTGGCTACATCTATTACTGCAGACTTTTTCATGAAGAAAAGCTGCAGCGTTATTAGAGAGATGCTTTAGTGAATCCAACACTGAAGTAGACATTTAGCAACATGGTGTGTTACTGAATTTGTCCTCAATATACTATGTGCAGGTATAAGTATTGCATAGTATAAAACATTTCAGACTGCAAAACCATTGGATTACATGCAAATATTTTGCTTGTTATATCACCACATCATCTGTGTTGTAGGTGTTTTTTTCAGCTTTGCCAAAAAAATGCCTTTCCAGCTACCCGAAGACAACATGCTACTGTCTGCTGAGTCAGTTCTAATAAATCTAACCCAGTCTCCTGCTCATTAAATATTTACAGTACATGTATCACAGCAGGACATACGCTCTTGAACCTTGGCTTCAGAAGAAAAAAAAATAATAATAACTTGAGAGTTATACAGTTGTCAATCTCAAACACCGACTGTGTAAATGTAAACCCACATTATGTCAAAGTACTGCTTCTGAGACAGAAAAATTACCAATCAATATTTTGAAAAGGACGAAAATATAATGAAATAAAACATATATTCCATTCCGAATATACTGTAAGTTTAAACTGCTTTGCCCAGTGGAGGAAACAGAAGGTGAGTTGGCGAACTTCAGCTTACCACGGAAAACAGGAGAGGTGAGAAATGGAAGCGGGAGCGCTCACTGCTTTCACTGCCAATGCAGCTGTTCAGATATTCTGCCAGTGACACATAAAGCCCCGACTTCCCACACAAAGCTCTGCAGCTGTGAAACTCTCCAACACACTGTCACTGGGATTTATTCATATCTCTATTTGTTTTAGATGTTCACAGTGACAATGGCCAGGTCAACATATTTGTGTGACAACAACAGAAGTGTGAAAATGAACACCAGGTTTGAATTATATTATGCAATCGTCATTGTTGGGTAAGTTACTCTTAACTTAATTAATTACTAATTACATATGCAACAGTGTAGTTAGATTAGTGTACTAATTACTCTCTAAAAAGTATTGGATTACTTATTACTAATTTCTTTCTGAATCTCATATCAACCTCGACCAGTTGAACAATACAAAGACAGAAACGAAACTGCGCTTTTGATTCTTTCAAATAAACAATATACAATTGCATAAATTATTAATGAACTGACCAAAGTGTGTAAAGGGAGAAGGTTACGTTAAAAATATACATTTTAACATAGAATTTTGATGTGTTGACAGTGCTGGCGATCGTTAAATTTCATAACACAGCAATTTAACAAAATCTTTGGTGTATAGCTCAGGAAAGGCACTCAGGTTACTTCCTCTGCTGTAGTCTCCATGGTAATGTCTCTCTCTCTCTCATAGTGCATTCTGATCCTGCAGCAGCCAGTGATGGATGACTAATTTGTCCTGGTCACTTGGAAACTCCGGTGCAGCATATCATATTAAAATTTCTGTGGAACAAAGTTGGGTTCCTTGGATACAGTGTTAGGAGTTACTGATGGTTTGGTCTCCCTCCTCTCAGTAAACACTGAAACAGTGCACAGATTTATCCAAACCACACTCTCCGGGACTCTCCGATATCCACTGACTAACCAGTGGTTCTGGGTTGGCAGTTACTTTGTGATAAGGGAAAAAGTCATCAAACTATGGCTTCTAGATTTTTGCTGGTTGAACGTCAAGATATATTCAGTTCATAAAAGTTCAAGCAAATCCAACAAATATATCTCATAATGAAAGGCAGAAGATGGTCAAGCATGTCCATTTCATGCCACTTTTCCCCGATGAACTATGTCACCATTGTTTTTTGCCATTTCACCCATTTTTGCTATTTCACTAAAAAAATTGAGGCAATCTTTTACATCAATGTTTTTTTTTAAGTTAAGAAATTTAAAGTTTAAGTAAGCATAACTTGCAGATTTTTATTTTGTACTCATACATTTCAATTGATCTTAACTTCAAATATTTGAGTAAGCTAATTCATAAATTTAAATGATCAACTGAAACTTGGCTAGCTTTATTAGCTAATTCAATAAATGCTACCTTTGCTAATTGATAGCATTAGCATAGCATAGCACTTTCTGAATGAGTATAAAATTTAACATATATCTGTTCTCAAACTAAGCTCATGCTCGACTTGTCACCATGATGATAACAACCCCCACTTCCACCCCCAAAAAACAAAAACCACCATAACAGAAACTCTTCTAAACTAGCATAGCAAAACATTAAACACTACTAAATCTCTACCTTAACATTAATCTTGCACAAAATTGAAGAAAAAAACCAAAAACAAGTTCATTTAAACCCATGGGAAAAATATCCTTGAGTGCGACATCTTAAAAATCAACTTGGTAATAGAGTCGACAAAAGTCTTTTGAAAATATTTTTGTGTTTATTACTCATAAAATGTGGTCTGATGTTATTTTAACTCACAATCATAGACAATTATAGAAAATCTAACTGACCTAATAACACAATTGTTCATTTCAATTCAGAATCCAGATTTTGAGGCAGCAAAGCATCACAAAACCATGATGCTTCAGAGTTGGGAAGAGCTTTTGGTGCTGGTGTGCCCCTTTTCCTCTCAAGTGTCGTGCATTGTTGCCAAAAAGTTCAACTTTTGTCTCAATTGTCTAGAACATTTTCCCAGAAGCACAACATCAAGGTCATCTTGGGAAAACATGGCAGCAGTGGTTTCCTGCTTGTATAGTTGATCAGTGTTTTTCTGATAGTGGACACTTTAACAAAGACTTCCACTGTTTATAAGGTTAGCTGGAGGTCTTTTGCTGATATGCTTGAGTCATTCTCACCTCTTTCAGGATTGCCTTTGTGATGTTAGAGGGATCTCTGCAGAATGCCCACCCCTAGGGAGAGTAGGTTTTTTTTTTTTTTTTTTTTTTTTTTTTTAAACATTTGTAGACAGTCTCTTACTCTGAGGTAGTCTTTATGAGGAACCAGGTCTTTAGCTATGCTTTTCTAGCTTTCCAGCTTTGTAGTTCCTCTGGACCTTTGTAGTGTGTTTTAAGGCATCTGTTCAATCCACACTTCTAATCTCATCCCCCCTTAATTGACTTCAATTAAGTTTAGGAGAAATCGTAACATAGGTAAACTGACTGTTTCCACCCTGTCCTAATAATCATTCAGGGCCCTATCATTCACCCGGCACATTGCAACGTAAGGCGCGCCGCACATGTTTTTTGCTGGTTTCAGCTTGACGCAGTTATCATTTTCACGTCCAGCGCCATGTTGTTTAAATAGCAAATACACTCGCCCCCATCTGTTCGCCCATGGCCGTGCTGGTATGAAAACGAGGTGTGTTCAGGCGCATTGTTGGCGTGTTGCTATTTTGAGGCAACTGAACACAACTGTAGTATGTTTTGTGTTATTTAAAGAGTGCGTTAGTAATATGTGCCTATAGGCGGGTGCACAAACGTCCACATTCTGCTTATTACACACACAGGGATGCGGAGCAGCGCACAAACATTTTTAAATATTAAAAATAAAAGGATTCCTCTCTGGAGAAGCGTTCAGTCTTTCCGCTCACAAATTCCGCCAAGTAAAAAGCGAATCTGTCATAATGCAAGCACAACTGCCTTTTAAAGGGAATGGGAGATGAGACTCTGAATGGTTTATTGCACATTACACCAAAAACCCACCCATGACTCATTAAGAGACCAGGGACAACCCTTTTGGACCATGCGCCTGGTGCACCGAAAAATTTTTCTGTCGTTAAACTAGCAAAAGTGGATTTGGACACGCCCGTGCATCTGCGGCATGCGCTTCAGACCATGCTCTCAGATCTTTAATATAGGGCCCTCAGTGTCTTCAAAAAAATGTTGAAAAGTGCAAAAGTGTTTTGTCTTTAATTGTAACTTAAATGAAGATCAGACCATTTTGTATCCGTAACCAGTACAAGAATCCATGATATTTTCAAAGGGTTTATAAACTTAATCTTACCACTTTTTGCTTTACAAGAAGTTTACTTATTTTCAAGGTGAAGATTTGACCCTTTTTAATAGTCATATAAACCCATAAGAGCTTAAACCTAGCCTACCAAAAACCAGCCAAGAGACCAGATTGACCACTACTGAGACACCAGCTAGGACCAAACCAGAGCAAACCAGCTTATCCTGATTTAGGATATTTTCTTTTTTTTTGGTTAGCTGAATCAAATATCATACATTTAAGCATGTAGAGTTTCTTCTCCATTTGCCATATCTGCAATTCTCATAAGACATTTCACATTGCCTACTGAATTACTGCAATTTAACCTGAACCTTAACCTTGAGTGATGCTGAGTGAAAAAAGTCATCATTTCTTAGCAGGAATATCCAGATGCATGGATTCTTCTAGAGATTGACCTAGAAAAGCTCAATTAAATCCAGCTCACAAATAACCATTACAAAAAAATAAAAATTATGATATTAACAATATTCAGAGACATCTGCAAGAGCTCATCTTCAGTTCCTTTCATTTTCTTTAAGATACCTGAGAGGCCGTGTGTGAGAGAGAGACGTTTCTGAGCTGTCATGCTGTATTTATGCACCACACTGACGTGCCTCCAGATGGTGATGGATGTCTCAATCAACTCGCTCTCACTCAAAAAATAAATAAATAAAAAATCACCATTCGAGGTGGGCAAAATAAAATGCTTTCCAACAAATTCACCTCACAGAACCAACAGCAATGGGTGATTCTGCCCAAACATATACACAGGACATCACACTGTGACCTTTATATTCAGGAGCAGCACTCCTGCCAAGGGCTATTGACTAAACCTGGAAATGCCTCTTCAGTTCCATAAAAGCGACACTCTGATTCAGCCACGCAAATAGAGACAGTTTAAAATGTAAAATTGACAAAACAGGTCAAGAAAGAAAAAGACGACACCAATAGAGCGACATAGCATCTCATAGAAAAACCAATTAAACTAAAGTAAGTGCAAAAACAAATCTAGCTCCAGCTGAGGCTGGTAATGAGCTCTGAAAAGACTTTCTCTTTTTTGTGTGAAATTGGATATAAAACAACTTATCGATTTTCTGGCACCTTAAATGCCCTCTCTGGAATGGACCATAGTCCTCGCATCTCTTTTCTTCTCATCTGTCACACTAAAACACCCAAACAGCCGAAAGAACAGCCTTTCTGCTATCTGCAGGCTGCCCACTTCTACCAATGCCATGCCCTATGAATAATTGATTACATAAAGAGTGGGTAATGAAGGACCACGGATAACTTCAATTAGGACCATGGCCCAGAGTCCTCAGGGCATGCCAGTAATATTCAAGCGTGGAGGGATATCTCCATCGGGAATCATGTATAACCTCTCGAGATCTACTGGGTTTGATACAACAGACCTTTGTCTCAGCCATGAAATCCCTCTGGGTTATAACTCAAACTGAGGCCTGGTCTCAGGGCCACACAGGACAGCAATTAAGACCCATTAGTAACACAGCAGCTTGAATGTAGGTCAATGAGTCTGCTGCAGTAGAGGATATACGTTTCTATTTATTTGAGTCCTCTGGGCCCATGCATTTGCTTTAAAAATGAATAAAGTGCGACAGCACCGAGGTTGGGAAAATTAAACTTTTTTCATGGGCTGCATGTATTAACTTAAAACTTTGGCTAGAAACAGTAACTTAGAAAAATTGCAGTGCTTAAGGAGCATGAGTCATCTGCAAAGGCTTATGCTGGATCTTAAGGGAAGACCAAAGGTAAAGCTCTAAAACATATTATGGGGATTCAGTTTATAATGATAGATCAGGCACAATGTTTACTTGAAGTGGAAGTTGTGAGCGTCTTTTCTTTCCTATTGTGACATACAATTCCATGTGAAACGGCTTATTAAGCAAGACGAAAAGTAGGGACTAGAGAATTGGTTGGATTGTTTTTTTGTTTTTTTTTGTTTTTTGGATTGTTGGTTTGCTATTGCTATGATATAATGTGAGTGACAGGTTGTCCTGCCCTCATGACAGTAAAAAAATACCTTAAGCATACAATCACTTTGGTGTGATTACTCGGCTGCTAAATTCAAATCTGCTTGCCTTGGTGCTTTTCATGTATCATCAAATTAGTAATATTTACTTTGTTTCAGACATTTAAATACATAATTTTTTTTTATTTTTTATTATAGTTTCCAAAATACACAGGCAAGAAAAAACCTTTCGAACGTAATTTTATGACATTTTAATCACACCAAACATGCATTGTATTATACAAAACGATAAAGGTTGGTCTTTTTCCAGTCCATCAGCCATTCGCTATTATGTCTTTTTGGAAGAAGTAAATGTGTTGTAAATCCATCAGACTCTGATTCCATGTGGCCTGTTGCACAAAGCTGCTTTCAGTCGCTGTAAGTTATATATATAACAAGCTTTGTGACACCGCTGAGCCTGATCTAAACCATGTTGGATTTATCTGGATTTGTCAACTCTAAACCTACTCTAAAACTCAGAGTTTGTTAAGCTAGCGTCATGCACCAGGCCTCTGATTAAGATGCAGTACAAACTAACATAGTGTCGCCCATATTCTGATCAAATAAAATGGTCATTGTAAAGGTGTTTAAAACAGGCACATTTACCTAAACATATTTCAGAAAAAATCTGATATTTCACAATACTTAAATTTGTGAGTATTTACAATAAGAAGAAAACTTTCAGTGGAATTCAGAAAGGAGAGTTATTTAATAATCTTTATCTAGCTCTTTTCAGATCAAAATTTTAGTTTTGTAATTTTACTTAAAGTTACGTATTCATTAGCTCCCAGTTTCATGTAGGATGGATATGCACTGAGATTGATTTAAAAATGTAAAACTTCTTTCAAAAATGTTTCATAGGAAAAATATAATAATAATAACATAATCATGTTGGTTTGAAACAACAAAGGAGAGTAAATAATAACAGTACATTTATTTTCTTTTAGCAAGGGAACATAACTGTTCAGTAAGAAGGTACTCTTTAGGTTTTTTCTACAATGGTTCTGTGAGGAAATTGCATTGTTTACATGAGGTGTGCATTAATACAACATTATGAAACATTGCAATTCATGCTTTTCATTTTCAATTCAATAAGAATTTTCCAAACAGAGAAGACGTCTGAGAAATATATACGTTTTATCATTACAGTGCTGCATCTCGGTGCTGTCACATACATAAATTTGATCACACTAACAATATTCATTACTACAAACTAAAACATCCAGTACAAACTCAATGTTAAAAGATAATCAACAAATGGTCTCCCTTTTTACATTAAGTTCCCATAATTACATACAGATGGTATAATTACAGACGCTTCAATATCACAACATAAGCATGGATATCAATGGAGAATAACAAACCTCAAAGATGCATCTGTGAAATCACACTCTATTGTAAATAGAAGTCGCATGTGGTTTAGTAACCATGCAAGATCACAATGCGATTTCAATTTGTATTTAATAAATTATGCAGCTTTAATGTAGGCCTATATCATAACACTGTCTCTGAGGTCAACATCTGGTTTCCCAGTGTCGCTCTCAGAACTGACATAATGATGAGATGTCACATTGATAAAGCTATTTCCTCATTAATGTGAAAGTGATAAACAAGAAAATAATAAAACTAATGATCATATATGTTCTCTGTGTGTGATAACCTTTCTCCATTCTGCTGTGATTATTGTTTCTGAGTTCTATTAATTTTCATTCAAACTGGCAAAGTGTACTGCCTCCCAAAAGGTAATGTCCATTTTTTGTCACATCCATTTATTTCCATATCTAAACTGGAAACACAAAACCTTGATTAGATTAATAGTGTTCTGTTGTCTGGACTCTGATGGCTATACATAAAAATGGTTCAATATACTGATAAATAGTGCTTTACCTTAAACAAAAAGCTAGCCTATACATTTCAAGATCTGACTGCATATGTGAGTAGTTTGTCCAACAGGATTTTAACTTTTGGATGAGCTATCCTTTTAAGATATCTACAAAACGCTCATGTTCTCAGAATGTGCTGTGAATTTCCCCCCAAAGCTATCTCCGTGTTCTTTTCAGAATTAAGTCCATGCAGCTGTATAAATACATACATTATTGTCACAGTCACTGCCACTGCTTAATTCACCAGATAGTGCTGCATAAACTTAAATGCTTTAACCACTGTGTCATCTAAATCCCCATTCTTTTCTTCCAGCTTCATGAACCCGGTCTCCTCCTTTGTTTGACCATTCTCTGGAGATCTTAGCAGTTGATTAGTCTCTTCTGTGTCTTGTGCTTATCTCTGATTGGAACCCAGAATCTCCTGCCTGGGGTGTCAGATTTAGCTCAGTCTTGTTCACTGGAATAGATGAAACATTTATTTTCAAACAAAACTTCTCCTCCCCAAATAAATCTGCTGGCTGTCTTTGTGAACCTGTTCTTAAATCTTTTGAATTATAGATTTGTGTGCAAGACTTTTCAAATGAAGCAATGAATACTGCTCTCATTTCTACCGTATACATTTGTCCCATTTCCGGTGATATATTTATATCCAGAGTGGCAGGTACATTTTGTAAACACATTCATACTCAAACTAAAATTAAACTAAACTAGCTAAACTTAAAACACATTTCAAGATTCTATCCTAGCAACAGTGGTAATAATTATTTGGTAAAACTCTATTAACATGTATGTGTACATGTGTATGTATGTGTACAACCATTTAAACCGTATAGTAATGTGTAACCAAATATTTAATAAAAAAAAAAAAATAGGACATAAATTGTTAGTAAAAAAAAACAAAAAAACGATGCATATACGAGACAACATAATCATAAACCATATGAGTAGAATTAATCAGTAAATAAAATATAAACTTTTTTAAAATGATGAATAAACAAAGGCCAATGACATGAGGAGGGCTTGATTCATTACCTTATTTTTTCCAGTAAAAAGATGAGCCGGGGGTAATAAATGAGTCTTAAAAAGGGCAAGGCTTGAGATATTAATCTTCTAAGACATCTAAACGGCAGAAACGAGGGAGTCACTCTATTAGCGCTAAGGGAGACGTCCACTCTCCTACACTTTATGTAAGCCACCAAGGAAACATTGCTGCTACCCTGAGGCAATTATTTCATCCGTTTGTCCACACGGCTGAATGGCAGAAAATAGAGATAGGGGTTAAAACTTCCTGATTTACTGAGGCTGACTCCATACTTGGGGTCTGGAGCAGTGAGAAAAGAAAAATCGAAAAGGGTGACCTTTAAGAGGGGGTAGCATGTAGCAACAATGGCTGACAAATAGCAATGAGGATTAGCAATGGGTGTGACCTTCTGCGGTTAAGGTCAAAGCTAATCGGCTAAACTAAGAGAATGCCATGAAGTGCTCGATGATTGTCACAACTGCAGGAGAAAAATCACAGAAGATGCATTTAGATGCCAATGTGCCTAGAATTCCTGTAAATTGACAGATACACTCACTAATATTGGTGAATAGCTCAGTTCCCTTTGAGGGAACTCACGCTGTGTCAGAAGTAGCGACACTATGGGAACACCTGAAGCTGGGATGGTGGGACATCATCCTGTAGTGTGTGACGTCACAGCCAAGAAGCTATAAAGCACACCCGGACCAAACAATGTCAGCTTCTGTGCCTTCAGCAAGCGCTCTGTGTGATCTGTATGTCTTATTCATTGTTTGTTTGTCCCATAGAACAAAGCATTTAGTTATGGCTGTGGTTCTCAAAGTGTGGGGTATGCCGCCCATGGTCGGCGAACAGATATTCAAAAAGCCACTTGAATAGAAACAAATGCTTGAATAGCGGTTGACGCTCTGCCTTTATAAAGCAGCACTGAATACCAATTCCACTGAATCATTCTTTTTCAGACCATTCATAGTTCTACCAAAAAGACTCAGAAGGCAGGTCAACATTTACATGCTATTTATTCCATAAAGTATAAACAGATAGCAGTGATTCAAATAATTCACAATGATTCAAATTTAGTTGAATAGAAAGGTTCTTTGGCCCTGTCCTTAGTCCAAATCCTGGGGATGCAGATTCGGCTGATCCTGCCTGAGGACGAAGGCAGGGGCGGATCCTACCACCGATGGATGGACAGAGCCAGTCTGGTGGTGGTGGGAGGATGGAGGGGAACGTCTGCGTCATCAACTGCGAACGTGAAACAGATAATTCAGTGCTTATATATTCTAGGTATCAAGCAGTGATTGGCCAGACCCATTATTATGAATGAATGACGTAGCATTAGAGTCTTCCTGGTAGAACTTATGCTGGTGCTATCATTTCCAAAAAAAGGATAGGGGTTGGGGGAAATCTGATTCTAGATCTGTGCCAACTGAATCGTACACTGAAAAACTTAATGTTGAAACTAATTGTGTCTCAAATCAGATCCTTCCATTAATCCATCATCCTACCCCAGTACAAGAAGTTCATCAGGTTTGCTTTTTGGTTTTTTTTGTTTTTTACCAGTATCGGGTTCTTCCTTTCGGTCTAGCATTGTGACCCCGCACCTTCATGAAGTGTGTGGATGCAGCTTTGGCTTTTTTGCGACTCCAGGGCACCTATGTACTCAGTTAAAACAATGATTGGTTGATTCTGGCTCAATCAGAGCATATGGCAGTTTGGCATATTCAAGATGTCATCCTCGCCCGTATGATGGATTTGGGGTTAAGGCTGAGTGCCAAGAAGAGTGTGCATCCTCCTTTAACTCTATAGCTCCCACTACAAGGACATTTTATGCCCTGAAGTGGAGAGTTTTCACTTCATGGTGCAAGAAATGCCAGTTGGATCCAGTTAACTACCCAATTGGTGCAGTGCAGTGGTGAGTTCCTTTAGGGCAGATTTTCTGCAGGGCAATCCCCCTCCACTCTGAAGGTATACATGGCGGCCATAGCTGCTTACCACGCATCTTTGGGTGGTGAGTCGTTGTCGAGAAACCCACTGGTATCTCATTTCCTTCATGTTGCTTTGAGGCTGAGGACTGCAAGCCATGTAATGGTTCTGGCTTGGGATTTAACAGTGGTACTAGAAGGTCTGTCCATGGCACCCTTCAAGCTTACTGAGTCTTTCTCTGAAAAAAAAAAAACAACAACTCTAAAAACAGGCTATATCATCTCTTAAGAGAATAGGAGGTCTTCTGGATCTGTCGGTTTCCCTTTCATGTTTAGAGTTTGCTTTCAGCATGGTTAAATCCTTTCTGCAGGCTACGTGCCTAATGTTCCGACCAATGTTGCACGATCAATAATTTTGCCAGCCTTTTATCCTCCACCATATCAGACATCAGACCTTGAGAAGCTGAATCTGTTGTGTTTAATCAGAGCACTGGACGCTTATGTCCACAGAGCTGCCTTGTGGAGGAAATCTGATCAGCTGTTTGTCTGTTTTGGTTCGCCCCAAGAAAGGTTCTCCAGCGACCAAACAGACAATGAACAGGTTTGTCATTGAGAATATCTCTCTTGTGTATGAGGCGTGCGGTCAGCTTTCAACTATGGCTGTCAGAGTGCACTCTACTAGGCTTCTATGGTCAAGGGTTTCACTACAAGATATATTTGATGCGGTCGACTGGTCCTCTCTTCAGACGCAGCGTGAGTTCCATAGACAGGGAACGTCTCAGAGACGGGACCAAGATGCTGCATGCCCATGATCCAGCTGCTTTGACCAATCAGAAGCTGACATTGGTCCGGGTCTGCTTTATAGCTTCCTGGTCGTGTCATTACATGCTATGGGATGATGTCCCGCCATGCCATTGAACTGATTCCTCTAGTGCTTCAAAATGCAAACATGCTGAGGTGTTCCCATAGCATCACTACTTCTGACACAGCATGAGTTCCCTTCTCAGGGAACCATGGTTACAGTCTGAACCTGAAACGTTTCTCTGACCATTTAGGCGTCATTCATGCAGATCTTCCAACCCTTTGACGTTATCTAATGCTACATCTGAATTTCCCCTTTCTTCTCAGATTAGATATATCTCACATGGTGTCAGTCTCTCAGCTTGTCAGGCAGCCGCGGGCCTGCTGTGTCTGAATCTGCTCCTGAAGTCTGTTGAAGTGCAATTAGGGAGCTGCAGTCCACCCTTATTACTTTAGGATACAACCCTGTCAGTCTGCTGCTATGTTAACTAATGAGTCTGGCTCCTCTCTGCAGATTAAATGGGCAGTGTAATCTCCTGACCTTCACGTCTATCTCCGCGGTCTTTCCACACAATAATTAATTAAAGCTTCTATCTTTCATACGGCCATGATATATGTAAACCTGACTTGAAATGTATATGCAAGAAATTAGAAATGGGTTTTAACCACGAAGGGGATGTTTATTCGCAGTGGAAACCACCTTGCCTAAGTATATACTTAGGATGCAAGCATAATGAATCATAATCAAAGGTTTCATGTTTGCATGTGTATATAACATGTTTGAAAGCAATAGCACATTTTCACCGATTTCAAAAAACAAACTCATAGATGGGTGTAAAATGAGTTAAACTGTGTCTATTATTATTTTTAGACTGTGCCTTAGAACGTGGTAAAAGCATTACCATGGGAATTAATCACCCGAGTGTCTGAGCATCTACCTGTTTAATAACAAATTTAATCACTTCCTCCAGAGGTTCATTAGCTCAAAAAGGGAAAGTGTGAGGTTTTATTAGCCGACAGGGCCTTCATTAAGAGCCAATTAAATAATGAACGCAGCATACCTTCTCTGCTGTGAGTTCTCTCTCTTCATCCACTGAACAGTATATGTAGTAAACACAGTGAACAATGAGAGAAGACAAACTTAAGAGCAATGGTTTGAAAAAGGGTTACAAAAAAGACAGATAGATAAACAACACAAACCTTCCCTCAATCCTATAAATTACATGATACAAAATTGTGTCTTCAGTGGTATTGCAGGCTACATGTGTACCTTTTGAATGTTACAGTGGGGATCCAGGACTATCTCAGTTAAGACCTTGAGCTTGTCTCAGAACCAGTAATTCCTTGGACAGATAGTGAAACAAAGTACATACCTGTTTTGACGATTTTGATGAACAAAAACATTCTGTCCACAAGGAAAACTCAAAAAATATGTGGGTAAAAATTTAGTTTCTTTAGAGATAAATAAATGAACAGCTTTTAATATCTGTACATGCTATTCATGATCAAACATTACATAAATATATAAATAATGATAATGAATACTTAACATATTAATATGGAAAAATATATATAAATATATATGCATATTCCATACATAGTTAAAAATATCTTATGCTTACCATGCAAGGCTGCATTTATTTGATCATGTAAAAACAGTAATATTGTGAAATAACTGCTTTCTATTTGAATATATTTTAATGTACTTTACTCCTGTGATGACAAAGCTGAATTTTCAGCATCATTACTTCAGTCTAATATGATGATTTGCTGCTCAAGAAACATTTCTTATAATTATTATTTGCAATGTTCAAAACAGCTTAATATTTTTGTGGAAACCTTTTTTCCCCAGGATTCTTTTGATGAATAGAAAGTTAATTTATTTGAAATATATATGTATTTATAAAATTATAAATGTCTTTACTGATACTTTTGAGCATTTTAATGCGTCCTAGCCAGTGTTAGGAAGGTTACTTTGGAAATGTAATAGGTTACAGATTACCCAATTTAAAATGTAGTGTAACTATTTAAATTACTTTATTCAAGTAATGTAACTGATTACATTTGATTACTTTTGTAATTTCTAGCACTAAACGCCTTTTTATCACTTGTGGCAACTCTCAGACAGGTTGTAGGCAAAATCTTTCAGCGGCAATGTGGATTGATGTAATTGGCAGACTTGGTACTCTGCAAATTCAAATGAGAATCAATCAAAAGCATTAGAATAGCATCAGTTTACTAAACAGCCTTTAAATGGCAGGAGGCATCATGCACATCAAAACAGGCAAAGCAAGAAATTAATATTATTCAACATATCCTAGCTTTTTACAGAAAAAAATCTAATTTAACCCCCTTTGTAATCATTAAATTATATTAAATTATATTATAGTTACATGTAACTACACTCTCAGAAAAAAGGTACAGTGCTGTCACTGGGGCGGTACCCTAAGGTACAAAAGTGAAAAGGTACATTTTTGTACCTTACTCACCCCTAAATGGTACATATTAGTACCTTAAAAGTACATATCAGTACTTTAAGAGTGTGTATTAGTATCTTAAAGGTACATATTAGTACCTTTTCAGTTTTGTACCTTGGGGTACCGCCCAGTGACAATGTACCTTTTTTTCTGAGAGTGTAGTTACTCCCCAACACTGATCCTTACTGAATAAATGAATAAATAAACCTCCTGTCCTCATACTTTTGAACAATAGTAAGCATATCGCAATTCTTTCTTACTGTAGAACAAATACTAAATGTAAAATTATTTAATATATAATATAAAATGAATGACACATTGTGTAACATTAAAATATGGGGTAAATAAAATATAATGTTATATATATAAAAGGGAAAATCTTAATAAAAAACGTCTCGGTTACGAATGGTAACCCTCGTTCCCTGAAGGAGTGAACAGAGACGTACGTCGGACGTCACCAACGAATTGGGATCACTTCAGGGAGCCCCTATCAGCTTCGAGATATAGAGAACAGGCCAATGAGAATTGGCGTGCGAGATTTGCATCTCGCTCTCCGCCCCGCAGCACGGGTATAAGCGGAAGCGAAATGCAGCACACCTTTGTTTTTCACTGAGGAGCCAAACTATTGACTCAGCCTGCAGTGATGCTACAGCAACTGTGGCGACGGGACGTACGTCTCTGTTCCCTCCTTCAGGGAATGAGGGTTACCATACGTAACCAAGATGTTCGACGTACTTCGGACGTCACCGATGAATTGGGATCCCTTTGGAAAACGCCACAGTTACTACCACCTCCAGCGCCCCGTGAGAGCCCATCTGTTTTCCGGGCTGGGAAATTCACGCAGGGAGAGTCACTGCTGCTGTTCTGCAAGACCCACTCAGCAGACTATTGGATAATGCTGAGAAAGCATGCCATGGAGGGCCGCTGCGGAAGCCACATCATGCCCGGAGGGAGTTACCATGTGGAGAATACACGTATGGACTGGCCGTGGGCAGTGCAACATACGGAAGTCCCAGGGGTGGCCCTGGCCATTTTAGGCAGGGGAGCAACACCACTCAGAGACGGCAGAGTGGCTCTGCTGAGGGAAAGACACAGGCTTGCCGTACCGTGGAAGAATACACATATGGGACCGCTGTGGGGGTCACAACATATGGAACCCAGCCTAACACAAGTTCCACCAATGCATACGAGTGTTAGACCTGGCGTCGGACACTCCGCCACGTCTGACTGCCGCAGGTTGCGGAGGACTCGATAGCGTTCGCCATACTGGGGAACACGACTGGAGCATATATGCACACGTATCCGTTCCATGGGGAAGGGAATGGAGCAGCAAGCCGACACTAGAACGGGCACTTCGGTGTTACTGACCATGGTAAGTGAGCACACAGGAAGATACCGGCTCTACATGTAGGCTATAGAACCTAGCGAACGTGTTGGGTGTCACCCAGCCCGCAGCCCTACAAATATCTGTCAGCGAGGCGCCACGAGCCAGCACCCAGGAAGAAGCTACCCCCCTAGTGGAGTGGGCTCTTAACCTGAGTGGGCAGGGCGCGTCTTGGGTTTCATACGCCAAGACGATGGCATCCACTATCCAGTGAGCCATCCTCTGCTTAGAGACAGCCTTTCCCTTCTGCTGGCCTCCGTAACAGACAAAGAGCTGCTCTGAGGTCCTGAAGCTTTGCATTCTGTCCATGTACAGGACAGAATGCAAAGAATGCAGAATGTATTTTCTCTGTACACGGACAGGACAGAGAAAAGCTAGGGCTGGGTCAGCCTCCTCGAAGGCAGCGCTTGCAGGCTCACCATCTGGTCCTGGAAGGGAGCGATGGGAACCTTGGGCACATATCTGGGCTGGGGTCTCAGGAGTACGTGAGAGTTACCCGCCCCGAATTCCAGGCACGATTCATCAACCGAAAATGCCTGCAGGTCCCCTATCCTCTTGATGGAGGCCAATGCAGTCAGGAGTACTGTCTTCAGAGATAGAATTTTTAATTCAGCTGACTGCAAAGGCTCAAAGGGAGGTCTCTGCAGTGCAGTTTCAGCACCAGAGGCAGGTCCCAAGAGGGTACAGAGGGAGGACGAGGCAGATTTAGTCTCCTCGCCCCCCTCAGGAACCTGACGATCAGATCGTGCTTCCCTAAGGACTTTCCACCTACCAAATCATGATTAGCGGCGATAGCGGCAACATAAACTTTGAGGGTGGATGGAGACAGCCTTCACTCCAACCCGTCTTTTAGGAAGGAAAGCACAGAACTGATCGAACATCTTCAGGGGTCTTCTCGGAGAGAAGAGCACCATTCGATGAACAGGTTCCACTTCAAACGCATAGAGGTGCCTCGTAGAGGGCACTCTAGTGGAAGTGATGGTGTCCACCACAGCCTATGGCAGGCCACCTAGAACCTCCGCGGGTGCCAGAGGGCGCCCCGTCTCTGAGTCAGGAGGTCCTTCCTCAGAGGAATGGGCCAAGGAGGTGCTGTCGCGAGGAGCACTAGTTCCGGGAACTAAGTCCTGTTGGGCCAATACGGAGCAACCAACAGGACTTGCTCCTCGTCCTCCCTGACCTTGCACAGTGTCTGTGCAAGAAGGCTCACTGGGGGAAACCCTGGGGCCAGCTGAGTGCGAGAGCATCCAAGCCGAGGGTGCCCTCAGTCAGGAAATGAAACAACTGGCAGTGGGTCATGTCCGGGGCGGCAAACAGGTCTACCTGTGCGGTCCCGAAGTGACTCCAAATCAGCTGGAGCACTGGCCGTACGACTGAGCAGACCCGGAATGTGAATGGCAAGAAGCAACCTCAGATGCTTCTGACTCCATAGGTTGTGACATGCGACGGGAGCGTAGACCACCCTGTTTGTTGATGTATGCAACGGCCGCAGTGTTGTCCGTACAGACCAGAACGTGCTTGCCTCTGAGCATGGCTGAGTGCAAGACAAACTGCTAACAACTCCAGGCAATTGATATGCCATTGCAGTTGGGGCCCCGTCCACAGACCCGAAACTGCAAGCCCTTTGTATGTGGCACCACAGCCGGTGGATGAGGCATCCGCGGAGACAACAGCATGCCTGGACACTTGTTCTAGAGGCCCTCCTGCCCGTAGAAATGAAGGGTCTGACCACGGGCTGAAGGTTTGGCAGCACCTCGGAGTCACTTGGACATCTGGTTCCGCTGTGCCACACCCATCTTGGGACTCAGTCGTGTAGCAAGCGCTGAAGCGGTCTCATATGAAGCAATCCCAACGGTGTTACTGCAGCTGCGGATGCCATATGCCCCAGGAGCCTCTGAAAATGTTTCAGTGGTACCGCTGTCCTGCATTTAAACGAATGCACGCAGTTCAACACCGACTGGACGCGCTCCTCTGTGAGGTGTGTTGTCAGGGCGACCAAATCCATCTCCATACTGAGAAAAGAGATCCTCTGCACGGGGCAGAGTTTGCTCTTCTCCCAGTTGACCTGAAGCCCCAACTGGTTGAGGTGACTGAGCACCATGTCCCTGTGTTCACACAACTGCTCTCGTGACTGGGCAAGGATCAGCCAGTCGTAGAGGTAGTTGAGGCTGCGAACGCCACGCTCTCTCATAGGAGCAAAGCAATGGCCGCCTCTGTGACTTTCGTGAAGACACGGGGCGACAGGGCCAGCCCGAAGGGTAGGACTTAGTACTGATATGCTTGTCCGTCGAATGCAAAGCATAGGAACGGTGTCGAGGGAGAATCGAGGCATGAAAGTACACGTCCTTCAGGTCAATCGCTGCAACAAATCTTGGGGACGGATGCACCTGAGGATGCGTTTCTGCGTTAGCATTCTGAACGGCAGCCCGTGAAGGGGCCAGTTCAGAAATCGCACATCCAAGATCGGTCGTAGCCCGCCGCCTTTCTTGGGTACAATGAAGTATGGGCTGTAGAAGCCAGTCTTCATATCGGCTGGAGGGACCGGCTCTATTGCGTCCTTCACCAGTAGGACTGCGATCTCCGCCTGGAGCACAGGGGTGATCTCTTTCGACATGGAGGTGAAGTGAATGTTCCTGAACTTGGGGAGACGCCGGGTGAACTGAATCGCGTAGCCGAGTCTGATGGTACGGATGAGCCAGCGAGACGGGCTGGGAAGCAATAGCAAGGCTCCCAGGGGCCATGCAAGCGGGACCAACGGCACCACAGACGTTCCCGCAGTGGGCCAGCGAGGTGGCATGCAGGGACCCGACTCAGACAGCATGGTAGCAGCCTTAAGTGGGGTCTGAGTGTGCTGTGCAACACTACCTGCTTCCGCTGAGGGGGCGCGCGAGTGTGGGAAGGCCATTTGTGTGTGTCCCAAACACAGCCGGCACCCCCTGCTGGTGATAGGAGAGGCGCCTGAGGGTGACAAGGCATGGAAGCGTCGAATACCGCCAAGCGCACTCTCTTGGCACCCAGAGGTATTGGAACTGCTCTTTAGAATTTGGGTACCACTGGCTGTTTTTAACAACAGTGGCAGAATAGAATTTACCAATGATTCTCCACCCGGCCCTCCTCTGGGGAAGAGCACCTCTTAACCAAATCCGGGTGACCTATCTCCGCTGACTGGCAGCTGAGACGGGTGGCATCGTGGGACCGATGCCCATGGTGACGAGCAGACTGAGGGGTCACTGCTGGGGTTTCTGGACCAGGGTGGACATCGTCTGGCCGAGGGCCAGTGCTGTGACTTTAAATATAAAAGTCACTGTGCGCAGCTCAACCTCGGCTCAGAACTACCCTCACGTACGAAGAGTGCTGGGCAGAGGCGACCTGCCAGTGGCACTGCCACCCCACCGATGAGGGTAGTGAGAGAGAGGAAAACTTTATACAGATTATGGCCCCTTTGGCGTTCCATGTTCTGGTGCCAAATGGTTCCACACTGCCAAAGCTTTCCAATGCACATCCAGGGGAAAGGCAAGGGGGCGGGCAAGGCGATTTACGCATTGCACTACGCCTCAGCCACCCGGGAAAGCATGGCTGTCAAGTATGAATCCGATTCAGCATGAATCACCCACTATTATAGTGGGAATCTCAGCCTCATCTTCATTTTCAACACATAACAGCCCACTCTCCGATGCAGCGATTTACATCTGTCCTCTGCTAGAGCCCCACATGAAACGCTAGGTCCCTCTCTTTTTTTTTTTTTTTTTTTTTAGGACCAGCAATCCCATCTGTAAGCTACCAGCAGGCATACGAGATAGTGAGCGTGGCTGTGAGACGGCAACACTCAAACCCTTATGAAAAGGCAAGATGAACAACGCGCCGACGTGGTAATGCTCTCCCCGTTTGAGGTTTCATAGTCTCGACCGCGCATCTAGAGCGCCGAGTGACGCTCGCTGGGTTGCCATGACAACCTGCGCTGTCAGACAGCACACGGCGCACTGAACACTCAAACCCTCACGGGGAAGGCGAGACAAACAGCGCACCGACGTGATCCCGTTGTCCTGAGAGAACATGGACCACCCACGAACGCAATCTCAACATAGTTATGCGAGAGGGCTCCTGGCCGTCAACAAGGACAGGAACGCACGGGTGGAATGACGTCTTGATAAAGACGCAGTGTCACACCCGCGCTGCTCTTTTAGAATGTGCTCTTTTAAATGTGCTGAAGCACCCAGGAATGACCGGCGGCAAAACACAGGAGAGTAGTGCAGCCTGTGTATGCACTCACCATTGGGAACGCCCTCACCGAACCAACAGACCAAACAGTGCTATGAAAACAGCAGTTTATCACTGTATCAGTGAGCTTGCGGCCGCTGCTGATCGTGCCATCTCTCTCAGCACTCAGAGAAGCCTCTTCTGTCATTCTCTCTCTTTCTCTCTGCTGAAGGAGGAACAGTCTTCTTCATCAACACCATGTTCAGCTCCGAAGTGAATGACAAAGGTGAGCTGCATTTCGCCTCCACTTATACCAGTGCTGCAGGGCGGAGCGCAAGATGCAAATCTCGCACACCAATTCTCATTGGCCTGTTCTCTATATCTCAAAGCTGATAGGGGCTCCCTGAAGTGATCCAAATTCGCCGGTGACGTCCGACGTACGTCGATTGTGACCGGCTGAAAGGGAAGCACAATTAAAACACGAGTTATATGTGTCCAATAAAAGTAACTTCACACAAGAACACACACAGGCTAAATGCAAGATGTGTGCAAAAACAAAGGTGTAGGTAGGAAAAACTAGCATTGAAGAAGCCGAGGAGAGGATGGAGTGGAGATCTTTTGCCAGAATTGACAGCTTAATGTGTTTTCAATGAGTTGTGTTGATGGCCGAGGGTGGATGCGAGGCCGCATGGAGCACAATACCCTGCCTTACATCCAAACAGGATAAAGTGAATGACACCACACCTGTAATTCAGAGCAATCTTTCAGCCTGCTGTTTGTTTTTCATACACATTGGCCCACAATGTTGCCAATGCATTCAGACAGCTATTATGTGCTCAATGTTTATAAAGTGCTCTCCAACAAGGACATTAGGGACTATGAAACCCACTGTAATTACTTATCAGAACAAAAGCCCAAAGGACAGGAGAGCTCCTGGCTGGCGAGGAAATACACAGACATATGGGATCTTATTCAGCGTTATTGCTGCCATCAAGGGCTCATGCTGTATCTCCATTTCTATTTCAGCACTGAGAGCTATAGTCATAAAAAACTGAGCAGAGTGAAATGGCCTTTTACATCCAGATAAACAGATTCTGGACAGGTACAGAAAAGATGTCTGAGCTGACATTATAGAAATACCCTATATCTAAAAATAGAGCGATAGCTGAATGCAGACAGAAAGCAGGCTCATGATCATCAGTGATAAGTTGTTAAAATGACAGGCATGTAGGCTATGTCTACATTAATCCAGATACATTTGAAAACTATGTTTTCATTTCAAAATGCTGTCCGTCCACACTAGAGTTTTCTAATTTATCCACTTGGGAGAGGATTTTCAAAAAGCTTTGTTTACACAGGACAAAAACATGGTCTCAGTGTGGATGGAAGGCCAAAGGTGTTTTCAAACAAAAAAAAAATTATTAGTGTGGACAAGGCCACAGAGATTAAGAACGGATCCCACTGAACCAGAATCATCTATGAATCCATAATTACGTGGGTCTCGTCAGTACATTTTTATAAATATAATCTTTTTTTCAGTTTTAAACTTGGTCTCTGGACAGCACACTAAAGAAATAAGGATGTTTGGATGATATATTGTGCGTTTGCTGGGGCGCATGAACAGGGAATTAAGAGTGCTAAGGTTCAAATACTCTTGAAGTTGTTTCATCAGAGAAATCACAGATGATTACAGCCTTTTGCATAATTAATTGCTGTAAAATTAAGAGTTTACTGTCATATGAGAAAAAAACGATACATCCACAGCCATACAATATATATCTCAGGTGGAAATCATATAAATAGTGCACATTCGCTTGTAATTTCCTATAAGAAAGTGATTGAGGTTTGAGTGAATCATGCTGTAATTACACTTAAGAAGACTCCTCATAGACACTCTCCAGCCACGACTCTATCTGAAGTAATTTAACCTATTATTGACTGATAGCAGGAGGGGAGACCAAATCACACCTTATGAGCTTCATGCTCACCCCTTGCTTAATTTAGCTGCATAACTATTAGCACTCAAAGCTTTATAATTACCATGTTCAACAAGCTCTTTATGGAGTGGAACTAAAGATCATCTTAGTGGAGAGATACATATTGTCCAATGAAATGTAGCATATCAAAACCATATTTGTGCCTCATTTGGAATAGAGACATTTTGCCTCCTTGGAATTATAAGGTTCTATCTGCATTCTGTGTGGTTTTGAGATATTGAGCTTCATAAATTTTTAAATGTAAAATATCAAAATCCTCTCAGATTTATAAATGGTGATTTTTGGAACAGGTCAAATGCAGAACCTAAGAACCTAATAAAAAAAAAATAAAAAAACTCGCAAACCAATAATTGAAGCAATAAATTTCAAGAAACCAACAGTTTATTTATAATTTATTTTAAAACAAATTATGTGTTGTAACAATCTGTCGACATGTATGAGAAAGTTAAAGGGTTACTTCAGCGATTAGCATTAAGCTTTGTATCAGTAGAAACCCGGTAGTATATTCGAATTATCGTACTTTCCCCCCTCATGTCCCCCTGGGACGAGAGATTTATGCATTTTATTTCTGGAAAAATCCTCTGATGATGCAAATATCGTTATTTTGCATCATCGGAGGAATTTTTGTCCAGAGGCTAAAGACTACAGCCAGTAGTAGGAGCTAGTTCCGCATGTTATCAACCCGCCCACTGGGATCTCACTCACAGAATGTAAATGCGCACGGCTGCTCAGTTCGGGCATTCGTAACAGAGCGGTGTGGAGCAAAGTGAGTGTTTCAACTTTTCAAATGAATTCATATGAAAGTTAAGCTTCCATAGGCATGATCTAAAAAAAATGCGCCAGACTGGACACGTGCCGTGAATGACTGCCGCACCCCGCTTACCTCAGCTCTGCTCATCTCTTGTGATGAATGTAATCTGACTCCTGCTGCGGTTGTGCCGTGACTTTCGTTCGGCTCACTCACATTATATTGAACAGACGCGTTCAGTTTTTAATTGTAGTGTCTATTCTCTAACTGAATAACATTTTTATTACTATGAAAATGAAAATGATGGTCGGGGCGGTGTCATGGTGGGCAAGTGATAACCAGTAGCAGTGGGGAGCCCTCTCTGGACACTGGTCTGGGGCTGGAGACGTGGCTGGGCTCTGGACGTAGGCGGAGACGTGGCTTGGCTCTGGACGTGGGCATGTCTCTGGGCATGGACAGAGAGGTGGTCGCTGGACTCTGGACGTAGACAGGTGCTGTGGGACTGTGGCGCTCCTCGTCCACCAAACCCACAGTAAACAAGGAATCACTCAAGCTCAACCAGAGTCCATGGGACATTGCTATCAGGCATCAGGTAACTTAAACAATCATTGAGGCCATTAAGAAACATGCCTTTTAAGGCAGCATCATTAAACTCCACCTGGCAGCACAGTCCACAAAACTCCTGTACATAGTCCTTAACTGTGCATTGGCCTTGACTGGGGTGAAGCAAGGCAACTGCTGGGTTCATGGTTAGGTCTCGTATTCTGTAACAAATGTCCACTGGAGGCAAGTTGCAGAACCTAAGTGCAGTTTTATTCAAAAGAAGATCCAAAACATTAACAGAAATCGAGTAGAAATCGAATAGAAACATTACAATGAACATCACCAGACCAGACCAGACCCAGAAGTGAGGATGGTGACTGCAGATATAGGGTGAGTTGATGGAATTAAACACCCTGGTGACCATCCACAACACAAGTTTTTTTGAACCAACACTACTGACATTTTTATCAGAAAATGTAAATCTAGCTTCATTCTGCTTTTCCACAAAGCCTGCAGCGTGTATAGCAAGTCAGACTGTCAAATATGTGCCAAACAGAAATACAATATTGTACAGTACCGTCTAATAAAAGATATGTGGCTTAATGTAGTTACAGTCAATCTGAACACACACATTTCTTGTTATTACTTTGCTATAAAAAAACATGCACACACAGACACTCTACACATGCTCTCTCAGTCACACACTAAAGCAAACACACACATGTCAGGTTTGCAGTGAGTTATTGGTTGTGCTGATTTTTCATCTCCTGTTGTTTTGTTTTCTTTTGAGTCTGGTCATCATGTCATCTCAGAGTAATATTCTCTACTAACAGCCTGGCACACAACACTTAAAGAAACTCCTACATTATCAGCATGATACAGACAGGTCTTGCCCTGCAAAGAGATTTATAGCCAATCTAAACATGCACAGTAGTTATTACTTGATACTTTATAGATAATTAAACAATACTGTAAATATCATGCAGCACTCTAGAATATTCTGATTGCTTAGTAGCATTCAGGTTTCCTATTTTTTAGAAAATGATATGATTAAATATAATTTACAAAGAAACTATATTAGTCAGTTGGTCAAACACTACTGTTCAGAAGTTTTGTTTTTTTCTCTTTGTGTGTGTGTACAGGTATATGCTGTTTATGATGACACAAATGTGTGTAATGTGTGTATTATAACATATACACTCACCTAAAGGATTATTAGGAACACCTGTTCAATTTCTCATGAATGCAATTATCTAATCAACTAATCACATGGCAGTTGCTTGAATGCATTTAGGGGTGTGGTCCTGGTCAAGACAATCTCCTGAACTCCAAACTGAATGTCAGAATGGGAAAGAAAGGTGATTTAAGCAATTTTGAGCGTGGCATGGTTGTTGGTGCCAGATGGGCTGGTCTGAGTATTTCACAATCTGCTCAGTTACTGGGATTTTCACGCCCAACCATTTCTAGGGTTTACAAAGAATGGTGTGAAAAGGGAAAAACATCCAGTATGCGGCAGTCCTGTGGGTGAAAATGCCTTGTTGATGCTAGAGGTCAGAGGAGAATGGGCCGACTGATTCAAACTGATAGAAGAGCAACTTTGACTGAAATAACCACTCGTTACAACCGAGGTATGCAGCAAAGCATTTGTGAAGCCACAACACGCACAACCTTAAGCGGATGGGCTATAACAGCAGAAGACCCCACCGGGTACCACTCATCTCCACTACAAATAGGAAAAAGAGGCTACAATTTGCACGAGCTCACCAAAATTGGACAGTTGAAGACTGGAAAAATGTTGCCTGGTCTGATGAGTCTCGATTTCTGTTGAGACATTCAGATGGTAGAGTCAGAATTTGGCATAAACAGAATGAGAACATGGATCCATCAGGCTGGTGGTGGTGGTGTAATGGTGTGGGGGATGTTTTCTTGGCACACTTTAGGCCCCTTAGTGCCAGTTGGACATCGTTTAAATGCCACCGCCTACCTGAGCATTGTTTCTGACCATGTCCATCCCTTTATGACCACCATGTACCCATTCTCTGATGGCTACTTCCAGCAGGATAATGCACCATGTCACAAAGCTCGAATCATTTCAAATTGGTTTCTTGAACATGACAATGAGTTCACTGTACTAAAATGGCCCCCACAGTCACCAGATCTCAACCCAATAGAGCACCTTTGGGATGTGGTGAAACGGGAGCTTTGTGCCCTGGATGTGCATCCCACAAATCTCCATCAACTGCAAGATGCTATCCTATCAATATAGGCCAACATTTCTAAAGAATGCTTTCAGCACCTTGTTGAATCAATGCCACGTAGAATTAAGGCAGTTCTGAAGGCGAAAGGGGGTCAAACACAGTATTAGTATGGTGTTCCTAATAATCCTTTAGGTGAGTGTACATAGTTTATGGGGACACTTCCTGTATCACTTAAAAAAAACATACTAAACAGTTGTTTTTTTTGTTGTTTTTTTTTTGAAAATCTAAAAATACAGAAAGTTTTCTGTGATGGGTAGCTTTAGGGGTAGGGGCAGTGTAGGGGGATAGAATATACAGTTAGTATAGTATAAAAACCATTACGCCTATGGAGAGAGAGAGAGAGAGAGAGAGTGTGTGTGTGTGTATATGTGTGTGTGTGTGTGTGGTCCAGGTAAACCTTATATGTTATGAGGACAAAATGTCCCCACAAAAATGGAAATATCAAAAAAAAAGTGTTGTGATGGGTACCCACGTATAGGAGGGGACATTCTCGCGACCTCAAACCTTTATGGATTAGGGACCTTCCTAAAACGTCCTCTTTTGGTTATGAAAGTGCTGCAGGTTAAAGGTTCCTTATATGACTTTAGGGGGAAGTTCCATTTTGGTTATTTTATTGTCACATAGCAACATTTACAAAGAGGACATTTGGGACGTTAACAGAACATTCCCACATGGTCCTCTGTTGGTCATATAATAATGTTCCCGATATGACTTTAGGGGGATGTTCCATTTTGGTTATTTTATTGTCACATAGCAACATTACAAAGAGGACATTTGGGATGTTAAAGGGATAGTTCACCCAAAAATGAAAATTTTATGTTTATCTGCTTACCCCCAGGGCATCCAAGTAGGTGTCTTTGTTTCTTCAGTAGAACACAAATTAAGATTTTTAGATTGACTGATTGTTGCAGTGTGCCAGTCAATGGGGTCAAATTCTATAAGAGTAAAAAAAAAAACATGCATTGTCTGAGAAACCGAACAGTATATATATATATATATATATATATATATTATTTTTTTTTTTTTTTTTTTACCTCAAATACAACACAATGTACAACAGCCGCGAGTGTGCCATCACTTCCGCTGGGTGAGGTCAAAACACATGAAGACTTCAGAGGACCAACCTAGAATGCTATTTTTTGGTCCTATTTAGGTCCTTCCATCACATTTACTGAATGTTTTCAGAACATGTTTGTGTGAATCAGTGTAACGTTACACAAAAAAATTGCACAAAAAGAATCAAATAAATACTTTTACTCAGTAAGGATGCATGAAATTGATCAAAATTGACAGAACTTTTTTTTTTAACAATGTAGAAGTCTTTACTATATAAACAAAAAGTAAAAAAAAATTTATTTACTAAATTTGGTAAACGCCTCTTTTCGTTGTAAATGGATTATTATTCAAGCTGTACAATTTGATCAACTATCAGTTGAACATTATTGATGGTTTAAAGATGTACTTCACTGAACACTCTGTGGCAGATAATTGTGAGGATGTTTCCAAATTTATCTCAGGAAAACTAAAGACCTATATGTGGGCTGATGAAAGCCTGAGGTTACATGAGTTGCGTCGATGACTAATCATCTCATATATGAATTATCTAGGAAGCTTGCTTAGTACAGTTTGTCCTTCTCTACAAATAACACAGTGCTTACAAAAAGGTATGAAAATATAGAAGGCTGAAACCGGGTGAGCTCTCTGTATTGTATGATATAGTATTATTAGTCTGTGGACTAATTGTTTTCCCTTCACTGTTTATTGAAATGTAATGTTCATATGCAGTTGAAATATTCCTGACATCAGATACAGGAGTACTTTTAAATGCTGTAAGCCAACCCTGTTAGAGAAAAAAGAAAGCGGGTAGTGAAGACTACACAACGTATCACTGGTGCCAGCCTTTCTGCCATTGAAGACCTTTATACCACTAGGTGTGTGAAGAACATCATACAACAGCATTTCTTGGTTCTGTGAAATGGCAAAAACCTAATGTTACTCACATATTGAGCAGAAACAAAGCAACCGCGGCATCCATTTTCCAGTCTTCCCACTCTCTAACATCTCTCCAGCGCTGAAAAGCTTTTCCAATATTAACACAGGTCCTGGATTTTGCCTGATCGTAACCTTTCTTCTTTCAGTTATATTCATCTGGCTTTTTCCTCTTTGGTAATATCTCAGCTCTCTCTCTCTCTCTCTCTTTTTCAACAGTTTTTCTACAAATGTCCTGCTTGCTCACTCTCTCTCTTCCCCCCATCATGAATGTATACGCCCCAATATTGCTGATTGGCTACAAGAGTGTTTTGGTGCTCCGTGGTGTAGGAAGACTCTGTATAAGGGAAACCAGTCTATTTAGCTCAAATTAATGAGTTAATTAATTCATAGGGAATTTTGCAAGAGTCTATTTTACAACCAAGCAAATGACTCGTCCAGCGTTCATTTGAACGGGCCGTAACTATCAACTCTACAGCAGATATTAATATCCACACAATAGGCTACTTGGGCCCACATTAATATATTCCGATGCTGTTTTCTACGTTTACAATATTTTTATTACAAATTCTATAGTTATTTATTTATTTTTTAAACCATATTCCCAATGAGGAGCATGGTTTTACCTGTGTCTACTAAGATCTTACAGTTAAATAAAACTTCAGTTAAACTCTGGATTCTATGCAAGAACTATGGAAAATTTAATTAGGGCAATTGTTAACAAAACAGCTTTAAAGCCTGGATCCCATGAATTAAGGACAAAGCTTGTTTTATTAACTTGGTAATAGTTCTAATTAATTTTATTTGAAGTAAATTGTTAATTCAGTGAGAGCCTCATAAAAAATAGATATCAGTGTTTAAATTCTTTAAATTGTATTGTTTTTAAAGGGGTAGTTCGACCCAAAATGTCATAATTTACTCACCTTAATGCCATTCCAAACCTGAATGACTGAATGGAACATAAAATAAAATCATTTGAGTCTGTTTTTGTCCATACGATAAAAGTTAAGGGCGACCAAAATGGTTTGGTTGCCAACATTCTTCAAAATATCTTCTTTTGTGTTTCACAGAAGAGAGAAAGTCATACAGGTTTGGAATGACATGAGGGTGAGTAAATGATGACAGCATTTAATAGCAGTAAATTTACTTTACAGCATTCTAGCTCGTTAAGTGCATTTCTATGACAAAAGTCCCTGTCCTAGTTTTATTTATTAATTTACTTTTATCTATGGCCGTAACCCTAGCAAAAACATTCACAGGGGAACTCGTGGGCCGCATGGGCTGGATTTGTCCAGGTCTGAATTTTAGCCCCGGTCCAGCCCTACCTGCTCATATGGCACATGAAGAAAATTTAACAGTGAAGGTATGACTGTAAACTGACAGCAATTTCAGAATTTAAATATCTCTTTTGTCAGTAAAATGCTTCCTCTGCAGTTTTCCCTATATTGTTGCTCCAATAATACAACTCTACATCAAATTCAGATCACACACACACACACACACACACACACACACACAAAAACCTTGACAGGGCTGTTAAAAATGGCAGGCAAACCTTTTAAATAGATATAGCTGGAAATTTTGACATCTTTCTGATTTAATGAACATTAAATATTGACCAAAATTAGTCTAGGCATTCTATAAACTACTGCATGGTGAAAGTAAATTGCTATTAAATTTAAATGATTGATTTTGTGCTATTGATAGAACCTTGAAAAATAACTAAATTATCCTCAGTTTTTTTTTTTTTTTTTTTTTTTTTTTAAAGAGCCAGTTTTCTTCTCCTGGCAGTCAAGTTGCTTTCTCTCCCTGCCACTGATAAGTTGATACAGTCATACAACACTGCACCCAACTTCAGTGCTTCCATTCTGTGTGCTGACAGCCTGGTAATTAATGCCTACCTGACTCCTCCAGCAGGCATCTCCCAAGGCTGCTGATTAGGACTCTGGCTCTGCAAAGTATGACACCTGTGTAGACGTTTTACCAGGAGCCCAAACAAAAAGAAAATAGCTGAGCACATTGCTAATTTGCAGCAATGAATTCCAGCCTGTTTGGATTTGTCTCCACAAGCATTGTTTTACCATCCAGGTCAATGAGTCAGATGAAAATTGTTTTTGCTAATGAAATGACTCCGGGTACAAGTAAATGCATGTTAAATGGAAACATTAAAGCAGCTCACCTGTTTTGCCTTCATCCAAATGAGAATTAGCACCAGCGTTATGACAGATTTTTCCATGTTTCATTCTTGCCCTTCCTAGACCACAGGGCCGTGCTCAGCCTCATCAAGAGAAATGACCAAAGAGAACAGAATCCTTTCATGTTGCCCTTTCCTCCTCTACTACACTTGTGATTACAAAATTGATTTTCTTCCTCCTCTTCTTCTCTCTTTTCACTTAAGGAGACCAGCTCTGCTGGGTTATTATTGTACCGCAGTGCTATAATAACAATTTATCTTCGCTTCTTGTACGATTACTGTACAGCTCTTCAGAAAGGAGGGCAGAGGTGCCAAGTCTTTGATTTATAGGAGCAATTTGACCGCTGCTTATTAGAATGATCCACTAAGGTGATCCAGGTGGTGGAAGGCCTCCACAGCATCTTAACGCTGTTCAAGAGCACGGGGGCAAAACAATCCACGACTGTACTTTTGACCAGAATTATGATGCTAACCTCAGGGCAGGTGGATGATTGTTGCTCGTGCCAAGACAGTAATAAAATGCTTGGAAAATGATCACAGAAAAGTCATTTGTTTTATTGTGGTCTGATTTGGTTTAGGCACTGGGACAAGTATGTAAAGATAGCACATTGCTCTAAAACTTCAAGAGCTGCTTGCTGTCAAAGTGATGCTAAAAGGTTATTGTTCTATCGCATTAAAATAATGTAAAACCTACACTAAATCTAACTGACAGTACCCAGCGAACATTTGGACGTTTAATGACCGTTGAAAAGATGTCTCTCCGACATGTTCCCGTCATGGTTGAAAAATAGTTCCAAAATGAAAGTTGAATGGTCATATCTGAATGAATATTTAGGAAATGTTCTGTTACATATTTTTACAGATTTATGCCATCCTACCACAGCTATTTCTAGCCAGGGACACGACGTCGCCGTCGGATCAATGTTTGTTGGGTAGCTACATTTACATGGATGTCTTCTGTTTCAATCAGAATTAATTCATTCCAATTGATGAATCCAAACGTAGTGTTTACATGAATGCCATACACTGATTAGGCATAACATTATGACCACTGACAGGTGAAGTGAATAACACTGATTATCTCTTCATCACAGCACCTGTCAGTGGGTGGGATATATTAGGCAGCAAGTGAAACATTTTTCCTCAAAGCTGATGTGTTAGTAGCAGGAAAAATGGGCAAGCATAAGGATTTGAGCGAGTTTGACAAGGGCCAAATTGTGATGGCTAGACGACTGGGTCAGAGCATCTCCAACATTGCAGCTCTTGTGGGGTGTTCCTGGTCTGCAGTGGTCAGTATCTATTAAAAGTGATCCAAGGAAGGAACAGTGGTGAACTGGCGAAAGGGGCAGTAAAGGCTCAATGATGCATGTGGGGAGTGAAGGCTGGCCCGTGTGGTCCAATAAAAAAAACGAGTTACTGTAGCTCAAATTGCTCAAGAAGTTAATGCTGGTTTTGATAGAAAGTAGAGGCTCCACCTCGCAACTTACAGGACTTAAATGATCTGCTGCTAACATCTTGGTGCCAGATACCACAACACACCTTCAGGGGTCTAGTGGAGTCCATGCCTCGCTGGGTCAGGGCAGCAAAAGGAGGGCCAACACAATATTAGGAATGGTCATATTGTTATGCCTGATCAGTGTATAAAGTGATTGACAGTTGATTTTTTTGACATGCGCACACTGCACAAATATAATTTCCCACTGTTTGCATATACAAACCATTCTCCTTTATTGCTTCTTTTCTTTTAAAGAGCAGACTTAATATGTATGAAGAGTTCAGATGCAAAAGCCTCTAAAAGCCACTTCGGTCAAAAATTAGATAACGATACTGAGTGAATGCTCTCCACATATAGTATACGTTCATCAAATACTTTCACTTCAAACCCACTAAATCCCAGCCTCAGCCCATTCAGAAATACCGGTACTTAGGCAGAAACCTATACATAGGAGCCTGACAAAAATGCGTATTTTAAAGAAAAACGTCAGACGGACTTAGAGGCTTTTGCATCTGAACTCTTTGTATCTATTTCGGGTCCTTATTAGGAGATGATGAGCACATGAAATGTTGTGCCATGCTGCTTATATTTATCAAGCAGTAAAATGGCCCTTCCTGTGCATAAAACAAGACATCTGTGAATGAGAGTCCAAAACATGAACTGGTGGGATGTTATTCTGAACAACAACAGCTCATTCCATTGCACTTCCAGTGCATGTCATTGCACTTGCGCAGTAGGCTACTTTCCATTTTTTTGGTTTCAATCCAATCAAGTGTTTACATCTCGGTCAGATTAGAAAATGTTTAAAGAACCACTTATAATCAGAACAAAATTTTAATCGGATTTGGCCGATTCATTCAGATTGATGTGGTTACATGTGACTTTTTTTATTCAGACTGCTACTGGTCAGATTATTAGGGTCGATGTAAACGCAGATAGTGTTAATAAAAGCAAACATGAGATAAAAACACATTTTCTGAAGCAACCATGTTTTTTTTATAGCTGGCTTCTGCGAGTCATGTTTCACAGGAGCTCTGCAGTGCAACGTTGTACCAGGTGAGCTAATGAGCAAGTTTACTACATCAGAAAAGCCCTGCCTCTGTAATCATAATTTGTGTAAAAAGGGACAAAAATTATTGGTGTTTTACAGCCATCAGTGTTCATTTCAGCTGGAAACGGCAGTTAATTGTATGTACGTTTTTGCAGTTTTGCAAAAATGTGGGTAGAGAGCTTTCCAACGAGCCTATGTTCATAATATCTCTTGAAAAACCATGGCAATAAGAAAGACAATCTGCAAAAAAAAAAAAAAGTTACAGAGTTACACCAATTTATATTATATATATATATATATATATATATATATATATATATATATATATATATATATATATATATATATATATATATATGTTTGGCTGCAGTAATTAGAAAAACATTCTACACTCAAAAAATAACTCATTGGACAAACTCAATTTAATTGTGGGCAGGTTTTCCATCCAATAAATATGTGTAGCCTCAACTCATAAAAACTAATTCATGCAATGAAATGTAATTGAGAGGGTCCAACTCAATTTTGGACATTGTAATTGAGTTGGTCCAACTCAATTTTATTAAATGCAGTTTAAATTATATTTATATACTTATAACATGACTTTTTATACTTGTCAAATTTACATTAAAACATTTAATTGGAAGATCAATTATAAGCAGTTTCATTCATCATCATACACAATGTATGAAGAAAAGATGTGTCACTCCTGACATTAGCGTAGCTCACTAAGTGCCCACAGCCTAAGCACAGGCGCCACTCTTCAGCATAGTGGTAACCACAAAATTAAAACACATTACAGAAACTCCTCTAAATGTCCAACATAACTGACCATTAAACACTAACATTAACTAACAACATCTTTCCCTTTACAAAAAAAAACAAAAAAAACACATAAAATAACACTTTAATCCCTAAATTTACTCTCCTAATGGAGTCCCTTACAAAGCATGCTAGGAACAGATCAGTTAGTTATGTCAACACAATTTCATGTCATTTTAACACAACTTAAGTAAACTTCAGTTTTAAATATATTAGGTTGATTGAACACAATTAAATGAAGTTGTGACAAAATTAGATATGTTTAAGTAAAGTGAACAGAATGTAAATGTGTCATATCTATGAAGGGCCTGAATAATTGTTTTGAGTGTAGAGGAGTGTTGGCATGTTGCTAAGCTAACATAATATTTTAAACATAAAAATGCACAGCATTTACAATTATTGGGTAAATTCAACTACACTGAAAAGTTTCCATCACCTTGTCTGCAATATTGGATTTATATTTTCACTGATTCTGAGATTGTTTTATCTGTGAAGGATAACTGTGATGCTGGCTGAATCTGAAATTGCCCCCTATAACCCTTAAATAGGGCACTATTTGAGTCATCTGTAGTGGTGTCCGAAACCATAGTGGACGTTATTGAGTGCACTCATTCTATCCCACATTGCACCGCAATAATGATGTACACAGAGCAGCTGTCCGAATTCACTCACTTGTTTTCATTCACTCCTTCTAGTGAACTGTATTAGTGGACTAAAGTAGGGAATAGTGATTGAGGGTTTAGGGGGCAATTTCGGATTCAGCCCCTGTCTTATTTGGCTAACACAAGGTAAGCTGCCTACCCTTTGGAAAAGTCTTGGCATTGAGAGTGTGTCTATGATTTCATAAAATGCTGCTAGCAGCTGACTAGGATCTGGAACAGAGAAAGACTATCTGCAACCACACACTACACGATTCTAGTCTTTTCTCTCTGATTCACAAAATCTGGCATTTATGGAGCCATTTTACAGCTCCTATCTTTTCTAGTTCCGCAGTGCTTTCTCCTGTGGCCTACGATAACATTTAACAGCTGACCTTATCTCCGGGTGCAATCGTTTTCCTTCTTCCCACACACATGTAATGACCACATTTCATGTCCTGATTAGAGATGACTATCTCATGGACATTATGTGGCTGCAGCATGCTGATGACTCCATGGTGATCCTAAACTGCATTGAGAATTGTGTCACGGCTGTTCTAAGGTCATCAGTACATCTCAAACATCAGAAAACCTTTAAAGCTGAATTCATCTCCGGTGAGCCTTTTGTATCAGTGACATAAGCAGCGAGCTGTTTGTTTCCTGGATACTAGATAATGGGTGTCAATGAATTCACAGTTAAACTGCTGTTAATTGTCTGAAGGCCCTTTTTTTTACATCTAGATGCCAAAGCCACTGCTTTGCTTTTACTGCCATGTCCCATCAAACAATGTCTGTTAGAAACATGGTCAATGGACCATGAAACACAGGTCACACAGTCACGCTGAGTGGGTTTTATGACAGAACTGATGGTTGTTTAGTGCTGAATTGGGTCACTATCCACTTCTATTATATTCGCCTACTATACATCTTCAAATAAAAAGCTGATTTGCCAGGAAAAGCTCACCTTAAACAATGACCATGATTCTGTCCAGGGAAAAGTGACAACAGCAGTGGAAAAGGTCCTTGCTGAGGCTGCACAAATACAAACAACTCAGAAATGTGCAGGACATTTTTAAACTTGCTCAAACGAGTAAGGTTCATGGCCTATTTTCCCCCAGTGGACCATGAACACATTAATTATTTTGAGTTTCAGGGCCACTGTAGCTATAATATCTCATGAGAAAAGCTTCCCACCCCCTGCTGCCTCAAACCGAAAAACTTCAGGGCAGCCAAGGCACTATGCTTTTAGCAGAGCCAGAATACTAATAACCCAGAGTGTTTTGACTTGCAGACCCTTATCAGTCCAGTGTCCCCATTACTCAAGCCACATGCCAAAAATGTACAAATGCCAAATACAGGCACCAGATTGGGTTCACCACACTTCCTCTATCCAGACACATTGAATAAAATAATATTCAGAGCTGAGAACAACTAAATTATAACTGTAAGACATATATATGGCACTAAAAATGGCACTGTCGTGGGAGTTTATATAGAAAGCTGCAGTGATGTATTTATGTAGGAGAACCTAGAAATTAGCATCACTCCGGTTCCCTCAACGAAATTCCATTAGGATTTTTTCATTGGTTTTTTGATTATTGCAGAAAAGCTCTGAGACCAACACAACTTTATGATTCTTATGCATAGTTCATCAAGATAGTCTTCACAAATGAACACAACGTTTATGAATTCTGAAGCCTAAATCACCAGAAGTAAAAAGATAAAGTCATGCTATAAATGAGCTACACAGTGGTTTAATGACTAACCTTCTGACTGATCAAACTTCTAACTGGTTCAATCTCGATTTAAAATGTACAAGCTGGTAAGTTTTCATTAAAATAGTTTGCACGTAGAAATAAAGCGAGGCTGTGAAAGTGGACTAGAGGGATGGGTTTTCCTGTCTGGCATACCAGATGTTAAATGTTCCAATCTCTGTAGTGCCATTTAGCCACTTTATTTATTTCAAGACACAAAAGCTTAAATTATTATTACTAAAAAAAATTACTAATGTATTTTATGTTGTAGAATAAAATGTGAAAAAATATCTTGAGCTTGTTTTATAACCACAGACCTTATTTCAGGCATTTAACCAAAAACAAAAAACTCACCGACTTCAGGACAATGAACCAAAAGTGCTAAAATGCTAACTTCCAAGTTTTAAGGCTCATTCCTGCTATTCCTTTCAGAAACAAAATTCTCCTCTTATGTATGTATATGTTACCGGCAATGTGTGAAATCCGGCATTGTATAGAATGCCTATAGGAAATATGAATATGAAATTAAGTTTGTAGGCAAAGTATGAAATGGTTTATATTTCACACAATTCCTAGGCATTCTACAATCCCAAGGGGCCAGCCGGCAGAGTATAGAATACTCCTGTTACTCGTGCTTGGGTCTTTGTTTGGCAGTGGCGTGGAGGTAGCGAAACACGTGAGCTTCCACTCTTGCCAACAGAGGCTCGCCCCTATTGTTCCCAGACGGCTGCTGTGCCACGATGTCGTAACAGTAAGAAAGTGTAGTGCCATTCAAAATGCAATTTTAGCCTTCCTTGAGAATGACTATCTATTAAACGTGACTAAAAGTCCACTAAAACAAAAGTGCTCACAACTAAAAAAAATACTTAAAGAGTATGTCTGAATTAACTGGATGTCTGAATTAAGTAATAATTCAGGTCGATTGGAATAATGATGTGCTTATGTGACTTTTCAGAGCTACAAAACAGTCATATTGAATTTCGTCTTTTATGAATGCATTTGGTTTGTGACAGGACAGGTGGATCAACAATGAAGTCTGCTTTCGACAAAAAAAAGATTCAAACAGACTGTGGTGACAGTCATTGAACACGTCTAGGCAGCAAAATGTCAATATAGCTGCTTTAATACTTACCAGCTAGCCTTCAACCAAGACAGTAATTTAGCAGATGGCAGCCTTGATCACTTTTTGGTGAAAACCGCCTTTTCATAGTTTAGTCTTAAAAATCTGATTGGACAAGACTAGCTTGAAACCATTAAATAACAAAACTCTAACCAGTCTATAGTTTACAGGCTCACAGTGAGCTAAGATATCATAAATCCTCTGTCCCACCTTATACACTATATATATATATATATATATATATATATATATATATATATATATATATATATATATATATATATATATATATATATATAACATAATTTATTTCTGGTTCTCAAATCTGATTGGCTGAGAGCCTTTTCCAGATTTCCAGCCCCAGTATCAGCACTACAACCATTTCACTGCTTGTATCACTCTGCTTGCGCCGACTGTCATGGCAGTCGAGCAAAGCCACCAATGTTTTTTTATTTTTTATTTAATTTTTTAATTTTTTTTTTTTTTTTACAAATACTACTGTTGTAGAGAGTGTGTAGTGATTTAGACCTCAAATATGTGACAATATATTTGACAATTTCTTTAGACACTTTTGCAGATGTGAACTCCAGGCAGTCAGCGGCCGTTCAGCGCTCATGTACCTGCAGAGAACTTCGGGAATTTGCTTCTGGCTCTTATGTAGATAGTGGTTAAACATGAGGTATAATTCATTTGGGGTATATCAAACATGCAATCTTTGGTCTTATTGATCTAGACTTGTTCCAGAGCAAATTGAACGATTCATAACTTTGTTTTTAACTTAAATCCTTTTGTACGTTTGACTGAATTGTTTGCTTGTGTTTATTTTCTTATTGTCTTTTATAATTGCTATTGTTGTTCATTTAAAGTTACAGTGGAAGTTACATTATTATGCAATTAGATGGCGGCAAAGATCGACTGGTTGTAAACAAGGAAGTTGTTTAGTGCTGTCATGGAAATCTTCTTAACTTTTAAAGGGGTCATGAATTGAGAAATCAGCTTTCCCTTGAGCTTTTGATATATAAAAGGTCATAGCAATATAAGAATATCCTGTAAGTTTCAGAGCTGAAAACTTCCTTGTTAGTCAAAGAAAAGCTTTTATTGACACCAGGCCCAGCAAACGATCAATCTCAGAATATGCCAGGCTGTAATGTCAGAGTGTGGCGAAACACCGCCTCAACAGAATAAGAACGACGCCTGATTCTGTAGCCACGCCCACCGACTCGTGCCACTGACATGACATAGGCCTACATAGAGCTAAACCAGATCGAACTTCTAAGCAATAAACATGCCGCATAAGCTTCATTCGGATTCCAAAATTATGAATGCATGGATGAACTTTATTTTTAATGAAGATCCAGCTCACGTGGAGAAGACATTACGCGTGTGTTCCTTCATTTCTGATCACGGATTCGTTTGTAAACAAGAGACTGGATTTGCAGACAGCATAAGATTACATGAATGAATGAAGCAACACACTAATATGAGTAAAAATTTTTTTTACATGTGATAGTATTGCATTGATATAGATTGTTTGATATGGATCTATTGATTATGTGTACGTGTCTAACAGAAGCCACTTAGCACGCTGTCAAAGGCTGGAGAAATCTTTATTTGTGGTGTTGTTGATTCATTGTGATTCAAGATTCAAGATTCAAGAGTTTTATTTGTCACATACACAGTTATATACAGAATATACAACCGGCAGTGAAATGTAAACAGGTCCGCTCCATGGACAGTGCAAATTCACAGTTAAAAACACAAGGAAGAAATTATAATAGAAATAGAATAAAAAAGTACTATCTATATATATATATATATATATATATATATATATATATATATATATATATATATATATATATATATATATATATATATATCTGTAGAATTATAAATAATCAAGTCAAGTAGAAGAAAAAAGTAAAAATAAGAATAAGAAGTGGAATAAAATAATTGAAGTAGACTGTGCAGTGAGTAAACTGTAGACTTATAAATATGTGGTTAACAAATGTATAAAGAGTATAATGTGCAAACAGGTTTATAACAGGTTGTTACACAGTAACAACGAGAACAGAAAGTGCAGTGCAATGTCAGTATGTATATCCTGAAGTGAAGTCACGTGGTGTTAAGCTCGGGAGGGGAGGACTGAATGCCCTTTTCCTCAGTCTGTTTCGAATTCCAGCATGTTTCCCACGGTGTTTCTTGGTTCTACGCCGCTGGCTCTGTCCATTGTTCAACTCGGCGTTCGAAGAATCTCAGATGGCCACAGAGTATCGGCGAAAGTGTCCTGAAACAGTCCAGTGTAGAGGTAACCAATGTCCAAAAGAGTTTTGCTGTCATAGTAGATCAATGCAGATGATAAGTTTGTAAAAATTGAGAGTAAAAGAAAGTAAAATAGTAAATAAAAGCACAGTCTTCGCGGAGCGACCTGAACGGCGACCGAACACGGCGGCGCCATTTTGATTCGGGATCAGACTCGGACATGTATGGGCCAGGGCTCGTAAAGCACAATGTCCCGGGGCTATGTGTTTTCCAGGCGGGCTACCAAACCGTATATCTTAAATAGTATCTTAAATAGTGAAATAACATTCCTTTCTTGATTGCTGTTGTTCACGCTTTTGACTTGATATTTGAAGGAAAAATACAATCGCGGAAGTTTTGATCATGCTGTCTGCAACGTACTTGGCACGCATGTGTGTGTGATGCACGGTTCGCACTTATACCCACAGATCGGGTGGGCCAAGTAATAAAAAAATAACATTCCAATCAATCGCGGGTGGAGGAGAGATAAATCATTGTGCATCCGAGCATTGCAGGAGAGAGCCTCAAAACCAGGGGAGAAAATAGCCTATTACTTATTCATTATGATGTTTTTGAATGTAAAAACCATGCAAATGTCATAAGTTGAACTCAGACAACAGTATCAAAAAATTTAAAAAGCCAGTTCATGACACCTTTAAAAGGATAAAGACAAAGATATTGCTTTCCTCAGCAGATATTCAAACTGATTTTTTGGATATAATATTATGCACATCGACTTGAAGAATGAATGATTTATCAGATGCAGGCAATATACTCATTTAGTCCATCTCTTTCTTATAATACCTTAATACTCTACATAATACAATAAGCTTGAGGCGACTCAACCTTCCTTTGTTACTAGTTCTAAAATGATGTTTTAAACTTAATAACGGAAGCTTGGGCTCAACTGTTAAACTGTCATCTTGAGAACTGAATCTGTGGCGGAGAAAATAAGTTATGCCCAAAAGTTTAAAGTTTAAACTTTGTTTCTTATTTATTTAATAATAATTTCGAGCTACAGGCAAAACAAGTGAAAATTCTGATTTTGGTCGATTTTAAGGTTTTCACAAAAATGAGTTCATTAAAGGGACAGTTCACCCAAAAATGAAAATTCAGTCATCATTTAGTCATGCTCACATTATTCCAAACCTGTATGAATTTCTTTGTTCTGCTGAACACAAAGGAAGCTATTTGGAAGAATGTTTGTACCCAAGCAGATCTTGTCAGCTATTGACCTACCATAGTGGGGGGAAATACTATGGTAGTCATAGTATCTTCCTTTGTGTTCAGCAGAAGAAATAAATTCATACAGGTTTGGAACAAATTGAGGGTGACTAAATGATGGCAGTGGTTTCATTTTTGGGTGAACTATTAAGCCCTCGTCTAGCGATCCCAGTGCTCCAAATAGCAATTAAATATCTTAAGGTATCTTTATTTGTACGTTTTCTGAGGAGTACCTTTCCTTTGTCCATTAAAATTATCTTACTCATGCTGACTGACAGATCTGACTCGTGGGTACAAAGACGCCCCAGACAGCACGCAATTCCGATATACACAGAATTATAGTATTTCAAAATATCTGTCATAGCAAGTATTCACGCAAACATTACCTGTTATGTCTTATGTGAATGTTTAGTTAACTGCTGGGGAAATAGTTAAAAACATCTCATGTTTAGCATTATATAAGATCTGTGCGGTATAGTAGGGGAGACCAGGTATAGTTGTAACACGGGGGAGAGTTGTAACACTACCAATTCCTCGAATCACAGATAAGATCACAGAGTCATATGACAGTTTCAGTTTCCTCTGGCTTCCTTTACGATCCCACATGGAGGTTTTCCAGTCTGTGTTGCTATCTCTCCTGAAACTACAGCAGAACATCTAATTCTGAGGTAAGAAAGTAAAAAAAATAACAAGATAATATTTTGTTTAGTACTTCTACCGTTGTAGATAATGTTGTAGGAGTTATATCAGGTCAAAGTGTAGTTTCTCTAGTAAAGAATGGTGTATCAACCTCCTGCTAATTTCAAAGCACCATGCTAATACAGCTAGCTAAACAATGAGTGACAGTGGCGGGATAGGTTGTAACACGTGTTTTAAAAGTGTTACAACCATCCACTTACATACAACTAAGAACATTTTTGTGACTTTATTAATTCTACAGAATGCCTATGTTTATGTTAATTTGCTCTCTCTCTCTCACACACACACACACACACACACACACACATATGAATGTGCACATACAGACATGCACAAACAAACGCACACGTGTGCATGCACACATGATATGCACATACACTCCCCATATTCACACATATTTTATTGTTATAGCCATTCATTTAAAATTGAAAACTGTTGTTGTGGTGGAGTACCCTTAGTTTTTCTGCAATTTGTCTACCTGTTACAACTTACCCCAGTATGTGTTACAACCTACCCCAGTAGTGAGATAGGTTGTAACAAAGGACCAATTAGTACTTGTCATCATCTCACAAACTCTGTGATATAGTAGGAGTTAAATTGTTGCCATTTGTAGTAGACAGATGTGGGTACTTTGCCGAAAAGTTTCAGACATGTAGCTAAAAAAAAAAAAAAAAAAAAAAAAAAAAAAAAAGGTAGTTTTAGGTTCTGAAGAAAAACGTGTTACAACCATACCCAGTCTCCCCAGGTGTTAATATGTAGGCTGTCTGTTTAATTAATGTTAATCAATCAATTGTGGTATCATGGGAAAAAAAGTTGAATGTATATTTTTCCGGTTGGTGTCAAATTTGATGTTATTACCAGGGATTTTCTGTTGCTAGGTTTTTCTTGCTAAATTTTTCTCAAAACTGACTTTACTGACTATATCAACTTAAAACAGGTGTAGCTCAGGTTTTTACATTTACATTTATGCATTTGGCAGACACTTTTATCCAAAGCGACTTACATTGCATTCAAGGTACACATTTTTACATTTTGTCAGTTCTTGCTTTTCCTGGGAATTGAACCCATGACCTTGGCGTTGCTAGCGCCACGCTCTTATTGTTTGAGCTACAGGAAAGCTCAAACAATAAGAAAAATAATTAAATTATTTTTAATAATTTAATATTAACTCAATTTTAATAATTTGCTCATTGCGACTCATTTTGCCAACATGGGTCACATATATATTTGTCAAAAATACATAGTGGTGCAAATGAAACCTATGAAGTGATCAGAATGTAATTAAATTGCTACTATCTTGGAGGAGAAAATAAAATGTGTTTTGGCACCTTTAAGACAAGTAGCAACAATCCTGATAAAAAATAAATAAAAAAAGTGTTACTTTGTAAAAATAGAAGCTAAGAATGTATAATCCCTTGACACTCCGAAATGTTTATGGATTCTAATGATCCGTCAGTTTCATCCTAGAAATATCGAATGCAATTATTGCCTAAGCGTTTTAATAACAGTGTTTATTTTCAGAGCGCTGATACAAGATTAAGAACTTAACCTTATCAGAAGCTGTGGATTTGCAACTTAATGAGGATTCTTGCCCCTTGAATCAATGGCAGATGGTGTGAGCAAGGTGCAGTTGAAATGCTTAGAAGTGTTTGATAACTTCGGAGAATCTCAGCAAGGGTGGAACATTATTCTGGTGCTTTGTATCTGAGAATAAGGTGCACAATGCAAAGGGCGGCAATCGTTCTCCTTTCATCATCGAGTCCCTGCGATATCATCTCAGAAGAGACTTATCACAGAGCCATAAAGTTTCATAAAGACACAATAAATTATTTCCTTCTTATTTCAGCGGCCCTTATTTCCATAAACCATGCTTTTGCTTTCCCCTCTTGCCTTCCTCTCCTGCTATAATGGCAGAAAGGGAGCAGAACATATTCAGAGTTCTGTTTTCATTCAGCGTTATTAGAAATTCAATTCTGTACAAATTACTTTGGAATATCACGGCAGCCGCTTTAGCTGTTCAGTGTGACCCATTTTCGTGCTGCTAGTCATGCTCTGGGTGCCATACCTGCAGATTCAGCTCAATGGTTACAATGGTTTTATTTAAAATGATCCATATAATACTCTTTCCCTCTCTCAAGTCCACTCAATGTATATCTTAATGGTCAAGACAAAGTCAGATATGCTTGATCAAGGCTGGTGACAATAGTGGATTCACAGTGGCACTGTTATTATAGTATTATTTATATACTAATATTTATTCCCGGTTTCACAGACTAGGTTTAAGATAGTCCCAGACTAAAATGCATATTTGGGCTGTTTTAACTAAAAGCAACTTGACCTGACATATCTTAAAATGTGTCAGTGCCACTGTTTTGTTTCAATATGCATGCCAGTAGTTTTTTTTTTTTTTTTTTCTAAGGCACATTTATAAATGCTACTTAAACATCCTAAAGTCTAATCCTGCCTTAATCTAAGCCCTGTCTGTGAAACCAGGCCTTTATCAATTCATTTTGAATTAGCTTTTATTTCCATATGTTCAGTTTTCATTTTAATGTTAGTTTGTTTAGTCATTTTATGTGCTTTTGTCTTCAGTTTTGTTAACATTTTTAATGTAGCTTTATTTTTTTATTTTTTTAGTCATTTTAGTACTTCAGCTTAAACATATGTTAATTCAGCTTTATTTCAATTAACAAAAATAGTTTTTAATAGTTGTAGTTTCAACCCATTCTCACTCCCAAGGCATCAAAATCTGAAGCAATGTCACAATGAAGACGCTAAAGGTACCCCATCGGCGTCACTATATCGATGCGCAGAGTACTCCATTGATTTCATTTGTTTGCATTTAATTCTTTACATTAAGCAGACATGTTTTTATGAATATTTATAGGCTACTTTTATATTTTGGAGCAACTAACCCAACTACCCTAAACCTACCTAAACCTATTTCTAAACAATATACAAACCCGATTCCAAAAAAGTTGGGACACTGTACAAATTGTGAATAAAAAAGGAATGCAATAATTTACAAATCTCATAAACATATTTTATTCACAATAGGATATAGATAACATATCAAATGTTGATAGTGAGACATTTTGAAATGTCATGCCGAATATTGGTTCATTTTGGATTTCATGAGAGCTACACATTCAAAAGAAGTTGGGACAGGTAGCAATAAGAGGCCGGAAAAGTTAAATGTACATATAAGGAACAGCTGGAGGACCAATTTGCAACTTACTAGGTCAATTGGCAACATGATTGGGTATAAAAAGAGCCTCTCAGAGTGACAGTGTCTCTCAGAAGTCAAGATGGGCAGAGGATCACCAATTCCCCCAATGTTGCGGCCAAAAATAGTGGAGCAATAGCAGAAAGGAGTTTCTCAGAGAAAAATTGCAAAGAGTTTGAAGTTATCATCATCTACAGCGCATAATATTATCCAAAGATTCAGAGAATCTGGAACAATCTCTGTGTGTAAGGGTCAAGGCCGGAAAACCATACTGGATGCCCGTGATGTTCGGGCCCTTAGACGGCACCTCATCACATACAGGAATGCTACTGTAATGGAAATCACAACATGGCCTCAGGAATACTTCCAGAAAACATTGTCGGTGAACAAAATCCACCGTGCCATTCGCCGTTGCCGGCTAAAACTCTATAGGTCAAAAAAGAAGCCATATCTAAAAATTATCCAGAAGCGCAGGCGTTTTCTCTGGCCAAGGCTCATTTAAAATGGACTGTGGCAAAGTGGGAAACTGTTCTGTGGTCAGACGAATCAAAATTTGAAGTTCTTTTTGGAAAACTGGGACACCATGTCATCTGGACTAAAGAGGACAACCCAAGTTGTTATCAGTGCTCAGTTCAGAAGCCTGCATCTCTGATGGTATGGGGTTGCATGAGTGCGTGTGGCATGGGCAGCTTACACATCTGGAAAGGCACTATCAATGCTGAAAGGTATATCCAAGTTCTAGGACAACATATGCTCCCATCCAGACGTCATCTCTTTTGGGGAAGACCTTGCATTTTCCAACATGACAATGCCAGACCACATACTGCATCAATTACAACATCATGGCTGCGTAGAAGAAGGATCCGGGTACTGAAATGCCCAGCCTGCAGTCCAGATCTTATACCCATAGAAAACATTTGGCGCATCATAAAGAGGAAGATGCGACAAAGAAGACCTCAGACAGTTGAGCAACTAGAAGCCTGTATTAGACAAGAATGGGACAACATTCCTATTCCTAAACTTGAGCAACTTGTCTCCTCAGTCCCCAGACGTTTGCAGACTGTTATAAAAAGAAGAGGGGATGCCACACAGTGGTAAACATGGCCTTGTACCAACTGTTTTGAGATGCGTTGATGTCATGAAATTTAAAATCAACTTATTTTTCACTTAAAATGATACATTTTCTCAGTTTAAACATTTGATATGTCATCTATGTTGTATTCTAAATAAAATATTGAAATTTGAAACTTCCACATCATTGCATTCTGTTTTTATTCACAATTTGTACAGTGTACCAACTTTTTTGGAATCAGGTTTGTAAAACACATAAAACACAAAGTGCAATCACAGGTATTTGTTGCAAAAACTGACCAAAAACAGTATAAAAGTATTAATTCGTGTTGCATTCCAAGTCTTCAGAAGTCATACGATATCTTTATGTAAAGAACAGAGTTGGATCTTAATGTTTTAATCACTGAAGCGATGATCCTACCGCTCCGTGAATGCACTAACACACTCAGTCAGTCATATCTCATTCAAATGATACACCCGACTCTTTAGCATGACGCAATCGGTCACAAGACACACGAGAGCCAATGACATTTTACAACCAAAGCTGACGTAATGACGCAATTGGTCATGAGACATACAAGAGCCAATGCAATTTCACTATGAAATCTGTAACATTTCTTCGAACGGCAATTTTTGAATGTGTGCGTGATCTTCGGTGGATGGATATGCTGATCGCTTTTGGGAATATTCTTCACACATCAATTGTTTGGCCTCGGAACACTTTTTGAATAAATTGTGCATGCAGTCATATATATCTGTTATATCCTGTGTTTTATATCATATAATACACAAATGAGTAGGTTTAGGGATGGGATGGGGTTGGGTTACATGTTCAAACGTGTCTAAATAGCGTAAATAAAATAAATGTAAATAAAATTATGCTGGCTGATTAAATTGATATTCCACATCCCTAAAGCCAGTTTCTGTGTCCAGAGATCGGGTCGTCGGGGGCCTCGCCTTCAACTGTCACCCGATCCACTATGCACCGGCCCCTTATGATCCCTCCTGCAGGTGGTGAGCCCACAGGAGGGCGGCCCCATGTTGCTCATTCGGGCTGAGCCCGGCCCGGGCCCCAAGGGGAGAAGCCCGGCCACCAGGTACTCGCATGTGAGCCCCAACCCCGGGCCTAGCTCCAGGGTGGGGCCCTGGCTGCGGCATTCCGGGCGATGTCTCGTTCCTTGTTTTTATTTGACAGTCAGAAAAGGGTGGCTTGCCCGCTTCAGGTTGTTGGAGAGTTCCTGCCTCAAGTGGAGGAGTTCAAGTATCTTGGGGTCTTGTTCACGAGTGAGGGAAGGATGAACGGGAGATTGACAGACGGATCAGTGTAGCTTCTGCAGTAATGCGGTCGATGTACCGATCTGTCGCGGTGAAGAAGGAGCTGAGCTGTTAAGGCGAAGCTCTCAATTTACCGGTCGATCTACGTTCCTACTCTCACCTATGGTCATGAGCTGTGGGTCATGACCGAAAGGACAAGATCCCAGATACAGGCGGCCGAAATGAGCTTTCTCCGCAGGGTGGCTGGGCGCTCCCTTAGAGATGGGGTGAGAAGCTCGGTCACTCGAGAGGAACTAAAAAGAGAGTCTAAAAAGAGTTCAGAGTTAAGAGTAGAGAAAAAGTTCTCTTTCAAGACTTGCGCTTAAATGGACAAATTCACACACAAATTCAACATGCCCATCTTGGCGAGTATTCTAGCAAACATAGTAGGTAATGTCTTAAGTAAAACTTAAACAGTTGAGAAATACGTGTTCATGTGTAGTATGTAGCTACTCTTTCCGTGTATTATTTCTTAAAGAGAAAGAAGCCTTTTCCTGGTGCCTATGTTTTTAATGTTAATCAAACAACAAATGACAAAGAAATGACTCACTGCTCTTGACCGAATAACTTTTGTAACTTCAATAATGAATCTTTATTTAATAAATACGGTGAAGATTGCAATATGCGATTGTGGCAGGATGAGTAAATTCACTATCAGCAACTCAATTCCTGCCTATATAAGGACTGAGTTTAGCCTACCTGGGTAAGCGTCATTTCTAGCTCCGCTCCTGTGGCACGGGCGTGCTGCCATTCAATGCTGAACTAGTGTTTGGTTTGCAGCTCCGCGGTGGTGTACAGGCTGTTATTACCCCCAGGTAGGTTAAGTTTTGAATATTTGTTGGTGTGGAACTCGTGCTGTTTGTGGTAACTCGCGTCTATCTTATTCCAGTTGGTTTGTTTCCTTTCATTTTGCATTCATATGCGTAAGATACTGTGAAAACTCTTCTGGGAGCAATACTACGGCCTATGCAGTTCTGTGATTGCCTGGTACGTATAGTTATTCTTAACTCAATGTTACTCATTTGAGCTAACCAACTGATGTTTTTAGCAGGATGCTTGATTCCTTTGAGGGTGCTCTGTCTTAGTGTGAGCGTTGGGGAGATTGTTCCTGCATAAAGGATATTAAGATGGCACTGCTGTTTCGCTGTTTGCTGCTCTGTTTTGCTGTTATTTTGTTGTATGTGTTATGTCCATGCTAAAGCCGTTTGACCAGTCTACCACTGCATGTGCCTAAATTGTGCACGCGGGCTTGCTCTTCAGTCATTGCTAACGGCTGCATGCGTGTTCATTTGTTTTCTTTCTTTTGCTATAGTGTTTTTGTCTTTTAGTTTGTTGATTTTTGTAACGTATTCAGTTGCCACATTTTGCTCAGATTTTTGCTGTCTGCAAGTCAGTGCTCCTTTATGGTGAGTGTCTTACATCAGCAACATCTGAGAATTCTGTTATTATTGTTTTATAGTTTGTATCTTTGTATTCATTGCATTTGTATTCTTTGGTTAGCTGTCTTTTTCTTGTGTTTTATTTTAGGCTGACGGGCCCCGGGTCAGGAGGCTAGCTTTTTTTTGCCTTCTGGAGGTGGTATTTCATGCAGTGTGGTTTGCTGCTTATAACCGCTTACACCACACCTCTATTGTGTGTTTGTGTGTGGATAGATCACCTTCCAGCTAGCCTACCCCACTCAGCCATATTAAATCTTTCGTGTGTTGACATGCACACTGTATTTTGCTAATTTGAGAAGCTCTGCTTTGCAGCAGTATCCTGAAAGTTTGATCTATTTATGTGAATTTAATAAACATCTTTTGTACTGATATCCACGTCTCTTTGCCCTCCATGGTAACAAACCTGTGTGCCCTATTTCCATTGGGTAGTTATTTCCCCTTTCTCGGAAAAGGGTTGGTGTAGTCAGCTTGTTATATTGTATTACCATTAATGAGTATATTGGTATTCGTCAACTCTTCAGCCCCACCACATCGCCACATAATGTTATTTTATATTTGATTACTTTATTCAGTTTCTGTATCTGAAAACTATTGTTAGATACCTGAAAAGCACAGTTTTTTTATGCATCTTTGCTCTATTGTATGTACTTGTGCTGTTGCATGTAGTTTGATTTATATGTACTTATTTTTATTTGACAGTTGAATATAGCTAATTTCCCTGAACATAGTACATACCAAAACGTACCGAAACCGTGATCCGTCTTGCCAGTCTTCACTGTGTCCGTCTTGCCAGTCCTTTTAGGATGGATTTCCCACACTATTATCCTTACCATCTAAGCATGGTCTTCTCCTAAACCTAAACAGTTTGAAGAGTTTTTGTCCATGGCACAGTCTTGCTCACTGGGCATTGTGAAAAGTGCGTTCATTCATGTGCGTTCATTCCAAAGCGTGATTATTTGACTTCAGTGAGCAGTGCATTTGTGGGGGTTTTTTTTTTTTTTTTTTTTTCATGATTCCTTTCAGCACCTTGAACTTCAAACATGCGTTAAGCATCTGGGAAGTGCTAAACAGGTCCAGGTAACAGTAGCAATCTAAATCTTAAGCGTGAAATTGATGTGTGTGCTCTCCTGTCTTCACAAACAAGGCTTATTAGTGGTGACGTGCTAAATCTGCTGTCACTCCTCTTTTTTAATTTCCTGCCTCGCTGCACATCCCACAACAGCAGAAACGGCCCCTAATATGCCTATACTGTTCACAAAGTGGCATCAATAGCTGCTTCCGTAAGAAATACAGGAGGGTACGAGTCAAGAAAATGAGAGACTGCAACGCTGCTTGTTGAAGACTCAATTTCCTGCTTTGGCAGTAATAAGAACTGGGGTTTTATAACTGCTACTTGCCATTGCATGAATAGTTCTCCAATTAGGGCTCTGCTTTTTCTTAGTTTTCCAATATATAAAGTCCCTCAGAATGCACAGCTATACAGTAAAGAATGAAGCTGAAAAGGGGGAGAAACCTTACCTCCATCATATCTAATAGGTAGTCGTTCACTTTGCACCTAGTGACACTGTCAATCAAAGCAGAACAGTCATTAGTCATGATCACTCCCTACTATGCTGAAAAGGGCAGCCAAACAGCATGTTCAAAGCTTATTAGTTCTGACCTATGTCACCCTAACACCTTATTACATACTAGTGAAAAGCACCTCAGCCAAAATAGCCCAAATATTTCATATGAACAAATCTCAGCTGGTCTGCTAAAAACCAGTGGAGTATTATGAGATAATTGCTCACCAGTTTCACTAGCCATAAAATGGCTTCACTTGTTTCAACAGGAACAATATGCCATACAATTGCTCCTACTCAAGGACAATTGCTTTGGAGTGCGGAATGGAAGCCAATAGTATGTGGTTTCTCATTGAAAAATCACGGTGAAACTACATTAGAAGCAATGCCTTCAATAAAAATGCATCAGACAATATTTCCTCCATTGTTCTAAGGTGTTTCAGAGCAGAGCAGTTGTGCAGCTGGCATTTACTCCACAGGCAGCTGAACTTTGACCCTGGTTTCATTACTCATGTATGCGCCCTCAACCTTGGTCTATGCCTAGGCTCTTTAAAGGACATGCTTCAAAGAGTTTGTCTTATACTGTTACTCTTTGATAATCCAAACTCACAAAGGATGGCTGAATATTTCAGAGCTCAACATTATGGATGGCCTGCTGCCCCAGAAAGAGTTTGAAAGAGTTTGGAGCATGTTGACTGGATTGTCACTGACCCTAATGGCAGGTCGAGCTCCAAGTTTCCACCCTTGACTACTTAACTAATGAAAGTTTGCTAATATATAGAACAGAGATTCAAAATAAAAGGTGGGTTGGGAATGATGGAGGGATGCCAGTAGAATCGCTGTGACAGTTACCACAGGCAGAAAAAAAAGAATAGGAAGTATCATCAGCAAAACTTGAAATGGCTCATTGATTGAGTGCAGAGCAAGTACTGAACGCAATCAGATATTACTGTCACTGCCACTTGATGTGGATCTGGTGAAGGAGCTGTCAGCGATCAAAATATAGATTTTGAAGATGTTGAAAATGATAGTTTTGAGAATATGTTTGAGCTGTTGAATATGAGCCAGATGCTGATTGTTCTGGGAAATGAGCTCTGACGAGGACAGTGATGATGGTATAAAACATCTGCTCAAACTGAACCCTTCCAAGCTCCAAAAGGTAACAAAACGTGCTTTATTTTATTCTTCTAATTGTTACTTAAATATCAGCTGAGTTTTATATTATTGCGACAGGTTCATTGTTCATTGACATTAGATATAGATCTGGGACGCTAAAGACCCGCATATGTAATAATAATTTGTAAAACATTCATGCATTTAAGGGTTAATGAAAAACAATATAAAAAAACATAATAGTAATACAATTCTGACACTATTTATTTGTCTGTCTGTGTATAATGATTTCTACACAAGGGCAAGTACAAACCTGAACTACTGGACTGATCTACCAGCATAAATTGTAGGTTTGTGATATTTTTCCATGTTCAGGCTTCAACAAAAGTTGTTTTTTTTTCTCTCCTGATATCAGGCCAGTAGATCAGATAATAGTTTCCTTGCCATCATTTTCATTTTTGGCCCAATATTATTATTGTTTTTTTTTCTTCTACTTCTATGGCATATAGTACAAAACATTGCTGATTGGTTTGTAGTTTCCCACACATTCTTATTGATGCATTAAAGGGGTCATGAACTGTGTTGTTGTATTGTTTTATGATGTTTCCTGGGGTGCACTTATAATGTTAGAAGGCATTTTTCCTAACCTGATTTTAGCCCTCTGGTTTGAACACTCTGTTTTAAGGGGCGTGTCCGCTGTGAGACTTCCATTAACGTCTTTCCATTTCAAATAGCTAAGTATTACTCTCTCTTTTGGCGTGTTTTTACCATTACAGCTCTCATGGTTAACTAATCGTGAAAAGTGTTGCATTACATTTAGATCTATGGCATTATATTTAGATCTATGGCATTATATTAAGATCTATGGCATTATATTTAGATATATGGCATTATATTTAGCTATATGGCATTATATTTAGATTGTGGCATGAAAGGTTGCAGAGATGAACATTGTAGTCATGTTCAGCGCATGAAAGCAGTGATCTCGTCATTGCAACTCAGTTTCTGTACACTACTGAATGATTTCATCTTCACTATAGTTAAGAGATTCATTTTTTGATTGACAGCTTCAGCACGCACTGCTTCAACGATTGCAAAGGGAGCTTTCTTTGATCGCTTTCTTTATGTAATTTAATCACCATTAAATAACAGATTATTTTCATCCTACTAAGAGAAACAACTCAAGGTGATGTTTAGTCACTGGTTTGATTTATTGACACACAGACAAAGAACATTTGACTGTACATGAATCATTACACTTCAGATCAGGCATTAGAATTAACAGTTACTTACATGTTGCATTACAGGCAGTATCCTCAACGGCATGTTTATTGCTTGGTAGCTCGATCTGGTTTAACACCACCTATGTTACTTAGTTTACCTATTCTATTGCATGTCATGCGTGAATCAGTGGGCGGGGCTAAACAGGCAGTGATGAAGTAGGCGTTGATCTTCTTCTGCAGAGGCGGTGCTTGTCTCCCTTTGATGTCATAGATCCCCACTTTGAAAAACCTGTCGTTTGCTGGGCCTGGTGTCATAGCTTTTATTGGACTAACAAGGAAGTTTTCAGTTCTGAAACTTACAGGATATTCTTATAGTATGATGACCTCTTATGTTATTCTATGACCCCTTTAAAGTCTTTTTTTTTTTTTTTTTTTTTTTTTTTAAGTAGACAAAGCCTCATCAATGTTATCAATGTTAGCCAGCTATAACATTATCATAGCTAAATTTGCAATAGTGATGTAAAATTGATGTACAAAAAGCAATAAACGTGACATTTTCAGCAGCAACACAGCACTAGCCTGAAATGGCAATTGACTGTTCGATCAACTGGCCTGAAACCCTCACACTGGACCTGATGTGTCATGATTTTTGTTGGTTTTCTGAGGGAAGGCTAACAGAAATAGAGATTGAGATCTATTAAAAACTTCAAGATGGTGAAGCACTAGAGTAGTAACAGAAACAACACTACAGTTCCTTGTGGATTTTCAGCCAACATCCTGAAGAGTGCTGAAAAATGCATGAGGGATAAAAATATATCACACGTTGTTCCATCTATGAAAAATTTAGTGGGGGAAAAACAAACTTATTATTCCAAGCATAATATACAACTAATAAAAGATTGTTAAGTCCTCTAAACCGACTAGGGATTTAACATGTGTTTTCTTAGCTGATAAAACCAGATTGACTGATGCATTATGGAGGAGCAACATGTGGTAGCGGGGGCAATCTCTGCACAAGCTCTGTCTTTACAACAAAAAACAAAACCGCTTATCTGACAGGGAGGCAGCTGGGATTTAGACTAACTAGACAGGTGCAGTATGCTTATAGGCTCTGAATACTTAACATGCACATACTAATGAACTGTCATGAAGATATTATCACAGAGATAATTGGTATATATAATATTTACGCAGAAAAAGAAAGACTGTTATGTATACATGGTTATAAATGCCATTTTTTTGTATCTTTAATTATCTTAGATTAAATGGGATCTGATTTTAAGATTCAAGTTTGCTATCCAACTTTTGGTTGAACTATGCCAGTGGTATTCAAATGGAGGACCCCAGCTTGGTTAAATCCGGATCGCGGGACATAATTGTGGCATTTTACTGTTTCTACAGTTTAAAGTGAACAGCGCATCAAAACGACGGAGTGGTTCGCGTCACAAGCACTCAGGGTCGTTTAAGGTAATGATCTTTCGGCGCTACATCCTCTAATATTTTTATCTAGATAAAATTGCCGGTGTTGTAAAAAGAATGTAAGGATACACAAAGTACTTACCAACACGATCATCATTTTTGAGAGAAATAGTAAAGGTGAATGCATATAAGAACAAGTTCTCCATTTAGTAAATAAATTATACCCAAGTGCTCTTTGGTGACGTGGATGATTACGTTACTGTTGATCATCTGTCCATCATCGTAAAAAAGCCTGCCCTCACAATTTGATTGGTCCAAACAGCTCTGGTTTGAGCATAGTTGCTCCACAACGGATCAAGTCCAGACCGAACTTCCTGACCTCAAATGTTGTGGGTGGGGCTAAGTTCGGCTGGCATCCAGGCTACTTCTATGTGCCATACACATCTAAATGTAAAACAATTACCTTTTTATACTTATATCCAGTTGGGAGAAATATTTACTTTTTTTTCTTTTTTCTTTTTTTTTTTTGTAAATATTGGTAAAAATTCTTAGACATCACTGCTTTGGCTCTCGGGACCCAATATTCTTTTGATTTTGAGAGTTTAGGATTTTTTCTTTTACAAAGTACTAAAAAAGTTAAAAAGTATTGTTCCAAAAAAGTATTCAGGACCTCTGCTGGGAAGGAAATATATAAAAATATTTTAAAAATTGGTATTGACAATATTTGTTTTCATTTCCGGTGGTTTAGTTCCTTTTAGCCTTTGTTTCCATAGCATATAATGTTTGTTCCCATGGCAACACATTACTTACACCTGTTCCTTGTTATCCTCTTGTTAGCCTGTGCATATACACTCATGTGTTTCAGTCTTTGCTGATGACATTTGTTCTTCTATACTATCATGCATTATAGCCTACGATTCAATAGGTGTCATCATCGGACAGTCAACCTAAATGTCTTATTAGATCCATGTCGTACAGTGTGATCTTATTGGCAAAGTCTGTAGCAGGCATTAGACTTATTAAGACCCCAAAGATACAGGACATAACAACAGCTTATATAATGATTGTAACAAGCTGATTAGTTAACATACAGCAGATTTTCCAAAAATAAACAAATAAAAAATGCATTAATAAGACCAGCATTAACCATATGTGTTCTCATTTCTATGTGGCACACTGTGAGCAGGCAATCCACTGTACACAAACAGCTTCAAGCAACATAACCTTCATGCCCCCAATAAAACAAACCAACAGCCATTCAGCCTGCCAGCAGGAAGTAAATGCCTGAATTTGTAGGCTGATGATGGTACTACAGCTGATGTCCATAGAGGCCTGTGCTGAACTGTTTAGAGATTCGTTATGGCATGTATGGGTCAATGTGGGCTTTTTCATTAAACACAGAAAATATCAACATTTTCAAAAGGTTTCTTGAATCTAATCAGTGCCTGAAGTGGGAAAAAAAGTGCTGGTAGCCTCTTGTTAACCGGCTTGCATATGTAAATTAGCATCATAAAAGAGAACTTAGGGCCTGTTTACACCTGGTCACCATGCATTTTTACACATCAGATAGCTATCTGATTTATCAAAACGATTTCATTTACACTTGGTCACATAAATGTGTCTCCTTCTTCAGTTCCCGCGCTATATGCCGATTTAATGGAGTTCACGTCACCGAAAACAACAGATATGAGCTGCATTTTATTGATCACCAGCTAATTTCAAAATCAAAGACCGCAATAGGAGAGAGCGTGGCAACAGCACTGGTAAGATCATTTAGATTCTTTACTTTTAATGAAGATGATTGTGTGTTGAGCAGAAATTCTTAGAAAAACTCTAAGATTCTAAGAATTATAAGAAAAAAATAGTGCGGTAGTTTGTGCGTTGGCTTGATGAAGAGATACTCGCCTGCTCATCTGCGGCTATGCGTGCTGCAGCGCTGTCATATCTGGCTATAACACTTCATATAGCCTATAACATGCTCTCACACGTTTATTTTTTAGCATTGTTGGGAGGAGTAAAATTTACATATGTGGTTTCAACAACCAGATGCATTTAGACTTGTTCAATTTAATCTGGAATGTGGCCCAAACCACCTCCTGAAGTGGTTTGCGTGATCGGATTTAAATCTGTCGAATGTGTTTCAGAGGGCATTTACACCTGGTCTTTTCACGATCGGATAGCTATCCGATCAGAGAAAATGTATGAAGTGACCAGGTGTAAACAGGCCCTTAGTCTACTCTTCTTACATTCATGTGATTTGTCAAGGTTAGAGGTAATTCATAGTGCCCTCTGGGTAGTGTGATGTCATTACCAGGGATGGGAGAAGCTTTTGGAAACTCTGAATCAACTGAACCAATTGCTTTGCAAAATAATTCACTGTTTCAAAGCACTCGAAACGCTTAATGCTGGTGATACCTGCTGGTCGAAACTGTTTTGTTCCATAGAAGAAAGAAAGGGGGAATGACATGACAGTAAATGATGATGACAGAATTGTCATTTTTGATGAAACGTTCCCTTTAAGAAGACAAGTTTGAAGCACCATGTGTATAGCTCCAGCCCCAATTAAATATAGTTGAAACCAGCTAATCAAGGTCTTACTAGGCGTACTAGAAACTGTGGCTTTATCCGAAATCGCCTCCTATACCCTTAAAGAGGGCACTATTTGAGGGGGCAGCCATTTGTAGTGGTGTCTGAAACCATAGTGGACGTTATCAAGTGCACTCATTCAATCCCACAGTGCACCGCAATAATGAGTGCACAGCTGATGTACGCTCAGCAGCTAGATAATACCCATAATGCACTGTGACGGTCGCACCGAATGAATTCCTGTGTCTTGCCAGAAGATGGTGCCAGCAGCTAAATCAATCATCGATCCATTTTCCAAAACCATGCTGGTCCAGCGTAATATCATACAGATATAAATTCCTTTTTAATTGCTTATTAAATTGTTTAATTGTGGTTTATACATGCTAGTTTCCATGACAGAGTTCTTTTCATTACTACTGGAGCTGCCAGCTTGCTACGTCTCAAAAGCAGAAAATATGCAAAAGCCTCAGCCCTTCCGGCGTACTCAGTGTCCGAATTTACTCACTCGTTTTCATACACTGCTTCAAATGGTCTATATTAGAGATGTAATGTAGGGAATAGTGAATGAGGGTATTGGCGGTGATTTCGAACACAGCATGTGATGAGGCAAGCTGGAGCTAAACCCTGCAAGACAGTGGCCCTCCAGGACCGAGTTTGGACACCCCTGTGTTAACATAATTTGTTATAATATTTACACTGCAAAGCCATTAAAATAATATGTGCAAGAGTCATATACTTGTACAGTACAGTAGGCTACTTAATACATTAATATTAAGGAAGGGGAATATTTAGATTCACTTAAGCTTCTTAACCTTAGCCTTAGCATAAGTTAACTTGCCCTTTTTTCTTAATGCATATCTTGTTTAATGCATACTTGAAACCCCTCCAAAAAAAAACCTGTTGATGATATACAATTAAGTATAAAATATGACAATGGGACCAAAAAAAAAAAAAAATGCTACAGTACATGATGAAAATCGCCATGACTTCATTCTAAATGAACTAACTAAGGCATTAATACTGATAACAAGGCCTTCCTTAATCTGACAGATGCGTACTGGACTCCTCCTGCAGGTAGACATATCATTAAGAGCCGACTGATCTCTCGCTGCTCATTCTTACTGTAAGAAATAATGTCTAGGCATCTGCTGCCTCCCGGTTTGAGATCCATCAGAGTGTACGGAGCATTGATATATCCGCATAATAAAATGAGGTCAATTGGCTAAATCTCGCATATAGAGTCGGTCAAATCCTGCTGTCCTTCATTTTATCTCACATATCTTCACATTCTGTGTAGCTCTCGCCACCATCAATATCCATGAGCACTTCAAAAGAAATTCCATCCCCTGGTCTGACTCTATAAATACACAGTGTGCCACCAGTGGGGCATCACGCTTGGTTAGTCCTGCCATCTGTCAGGAAGGAGGAGGCAGTGCAGAGCGCCGGCCAGGCAGACCACCAGGAGCAGTAGGGCCTGCTCACTGGAGAGCTGCATGGCTTGGCCTTGTCCCTCAGCCCTGCTTTTGGGTTGTTCAAACTCACAGGCATAAGGACAGAGATGCCGTGTTTAGACCATTACTGATAACCGGACTTGGTTGTTAGCCTCTGAGGTCTTTGGTCCCTTAAAACCAGCCTGCTATTAATGAGGGGGACAGATGAGAGTGGTGTAATAATGGGCTGCCATGCTTTTAAGAATACAGGGATAATGGGTCCACCATGGGCCATGGTATTTATGTAACTATGTAGGGCAGTTTCACTTCCCTTTGAAACTTTGAGATACTGTAGGTGGATTGCTAGAAAACAAATGGTTGCACTTAATTTAACAGTATGTGCACTTAAGTGTATTTGTACTTACCTAAGAAAGCACTGGGTAATATAAGGTAACTACATGGGTTAAGGTTAAGTTTAGAGGTAGGTTCAGGGTTAGTACCTAGTTATTCCCCAGTTATTGTAAAATGCTATTTAAACAATGTGGCACTGGACGTGAAAATGATAACTGCGTCGGGCTGGAGCTAGCTTGACTTGCGTCACACCTGGAGTCGCATTGCGCCGGGTGTATGATAGGGCCCGGTATGTACATGAGGAACAGGACTGTAAAATACTAGTGCTACCATTAAAATAATGCAAATAAGATCTCATGACTGTCTCAATTGTTTCTGCTAGTCAGCAATGAGATTAAATGGAGTGGCTTTTGCTTAAAGGAATCATTTAGTGACTCTAATGGTGTTCCAAGTTATTTTGGGAAATGTCTGGGTCCAAGTAAGATCCAACAAATTTTTTTGTTCCACACAAAAATATAACTAATAATATAAGTCATATAACTTGACGGTCAGTAAATGGCTCACTTCTGGGCTCATTCTCCAACTTTATAAAAATGTTCTCAGAGGAAAAAATCCTATTAACAAAACTCCAGAAAACCTTAATTTTGTTAGAAGATAAGCAATTTTGTGACAGTTTATTAGTAGACAATTTGTGTATGTCTTCGATTTAAATCGCTTGAGTCACTTATGTCGTTAGATTTACATTATTATATTTAAACAATGTTTTATGCTGCCTTTATTTAGCGAAACACACCAGTTGGCTGGTAACTATATTTTATTTACTCACAAAAGCCAGTTGGCGCCTAGATTTTGGACCCTGCATGTGTTTCCACTAGAGTGCCAGAAAATATCTCATTAATGTCTTTACTTGGAAGTCAATCAAAAGTAAAAATAATAATAATAATAATAATAATAACATTAACATTTCTTATCAAATTCTTCTAGGCTGAATTACCTCAGCTACTGAATGCGACCTGCATTAATTTTATACCTGTATACTCATACAGTAATTCTCTTTTATTTCTCCCAAAGCATTTTCAGAGAAACATCTAAGACAAAGCTGATACTTCCACAAAGCATAAAATAAATAAATAAAACAGAAAGCCTATCTTCATAACCATTGAAATCCAAATGTTTAGATTTCCATTTAAGTTTAACAGACATTGAATTCCAAATGAAACATCTCACACATTCAATTCAGAAAGAATAAGTTGACCAAATTCTCCATCCAACAGCTCTCTGAACAACAACATCAGCCACTGACTCCACCCCAAATTAACTCTGTGCATAAATATGCAAATGTCACGGCTTATTTTGGTCTCGCCTGCTTAATTACTTCTCCTGTGAATATTGAGTAAGATCATAGCCACGGCAAATTTACTGATAACTCAGGCATTAGGAGCAGGCAGAGCAAGAGTGGCCTAAAACAGCTTAATGAAGTGCTCTTGCCAAAGGGCCCCATCGCACTCTGTTTATCTCCCCCCGACCTCATCGCTCACACTTCTGTTATCAGGAGTGTTTACACTGGCGCTCCGCTCACAGGCTGATTAATTAACCACTGCCTCTGCCCCGCCACACAAGTCACATTGGGAAGAGTTTCACAGTGTGAAAGTGCAGTCCAACTCCTCCCTCCCTTTAAATGGCAAATTGATGGATGCAGTCTGTCCTTTTGCTGACTCCATTTCTTAAGTCACCAGCACTTTTTTCTCCACGCTATAATGCAAGACAATCTTTCCTGATGACATCTAAATTGCAAGCATGGTTGAATAAACGGAGCCACATGTCAGCGTTACCCTTGCCCGCATGAAAGAGGAACGTCGTTTTTGCAGATCATTCCCATCAATATTCCACTGTTTTTCTATCTTTTATATAGAGTTATCTGAACATTTTTAGCAGAACCTTTCTTTTCTATCAAATTTGCTATGAATAATGTGTAGCATTTGCTATATTTTGAGCCCATCCACTGCTGAATGGCAAAGGGTTATGTAAGCCAGTAAAATCTATTTATTGACACGCTGATATAGTGAGTGATGTATACACTACCATTCAAAAGTTTGGGCTCAGTAAGTTTATTTTTTAAAAAGAAATCAATACTTTTATTTAGCAAGGATGCATTAAATTGATCAAATATGACCATAAAGATATTTATAATGTCACAAAAATGTCAAATATATGCTGTCTATTCATCAAAGAATTCTGAAAAAAAGGGTTCGATTTTAAGCAGTTTTCAACATTGATTATTTCTTGATTATCTTCTTGTTTTTACCGTTTACTGTTGATCAAAATAAATGCAGCCATACCAAGCCCAAACCTTTGAACAGTAGTGTGTAAATATACAAAATCAGACCACTTTCCCTCGAAATCCCTCGAGACATATATTATTCTCAGCTGACCATTTGTCATCAAATAACCCAAAATGGATTCCATGTGCAAACAGTGTATGACAGGGTATGTTTACACAACACCGTTTTCAACTTTTTATGCGTTTTGGCTGTTCATTTACACGACAACAGCGTTTTAGGGGCCTGAACGTGAATTTGTGAAAGCTGTGACGTCATGCACAATATGCGTTCGTGGGTTGTTACTTGACAAAGTGACATTGCCAACTACTAGCCTAGTGTGCATAATACAGCCTTTTTAGTCATTTTCGCGGGTCCATGTAAACAGGGATCGTTGACAAAGTTGTCACCTGTTTTTAGTACATCATTGTCATGTAAACATCGTCATGTTAACAGAGTCAACCGCTGCACCTGAAATCGAATACTTCCCTGCTATATAGTATGCGAAAAACAGTATGGCAACAGAGAAGTGTGTCCGAATTCATAGTATTAAAATAAAACAGTAGGCAAAAAGTCTCCGGATGAAGTGCACGTTCGATGGACACTTTACTATCCCATGAGGACACAGGAGAGGATTTATGAATGGCAGTGAAGTGACGCAACTGAAGCTGGTAAGTCAAATGACATAGATTTCGGATTTAGTACATTTGAATTTCATTCATACTACCCATATTCATACTATATATAATAGAACATGTTTTTTAACAGCCGCAAGTAAATTCAAATTCATGTGTAATACCTACTTAGGTATCTACCGTTTTGGGAGCTTGAAACCGCTATTTTATGAAACCGGGCCCCAGAGTGGATAAATCTGAAAACGATACCCTTGCGTTTTCATGTGTGCAGCCAATCCGTATATATTTTGTGAAACGATGATGTCATCACCCCACGTCTGGACCCTAGTCAGACACCATGGCTGAATCCGAAATCGCCCCCTAAGCCCTCATTCACTATTCCTTACGTTAGTCCATTACTATAGTTCACTTGAAGGAGTGAATGAAAACGAGTGCGAGAAATCGGACAGCCGTTGAGTGTACATCGGCTGTACACTCGTTATTGCGGTGCAATGTGGGATTGAATGAGTGCACTCAGTAATGTCCACTATAGTTTCGGACTTATTGTCCCCTCAAATAATGCCCTATTTGAGGGTATAGGGGGTTTTGGATTAATCCCATTTTGGATTCATCCCATGGCTGCATCCGAAAACCTAGGCAGCTGATTTGCTGCCTCGCTGCCTTATCAGGCAATGACTTGTAAGGCGTTTGCGCATGAAGGCTCCTCACAAAACTGATTTTGGAAAACTTCTGGGGCAGTATAACAGTTTAATGACCTACAGCAAAATAGAGAGAGCTTTGGTGAGAACTAAACAAATATTTAATTACTACATTAGATTCTCGCTAGAAATTACATCAGAAGTGGAAAACGTTGGTCAAAAATTTACATTTACACACAAACTGACCAACAACCGCTACTTTCAGACGCCATCTTTTATTTCTAGCTCAACTGTCACCGTATAGGATTGTGGGATATCAAAGGCAGAGAAGGATACATTTATGCTCCCTTCAAAAATCCATCAGATGAAGGTCTCTCAGGAGGCAGGAAGTGAAGCTAACTTTGGATTCCTTGATGCCTTCCTACCTTGAAATGTGTCCTCTGAAAGCAGCATTTTCCAGTTTTCGGACGCAGCCCGCATGCACATGCTCCAAGTCTTCTTCTCCATTTTTAGTGTATCTCTGTGGCAGAATTACAGCACCACATACTGGTCTGGCATGTATACGAGTCTGTTTCAGTGGTTTTGTGTGTACACAGATGTTTCGTGAGACAACGGCGTGTTTACGGAAGAAACATTTTTTTAGAACGAGGGGAAAAAAAGATTGGATAGGGAAAGCTCTGGCTTTGTGTGGATGTGGCCTTGGACTGTACACGATTTCAGACATGTGAAGAACACACATGTTAAAAACTGAATGAAAGATGTTTGGATTGCACGCTCCAATTCTGTGCAATTGACATACCTTCACGTTTCCCACCCCTGACTCGCTTTTACTGTCTTCAAACAGTCACTTTAAACGTTAACTCTTATACAATGAAGGAAATATTTCTCCTTTGTAGAAAATATAGAAACAGGAGTGTCCTCAAGTCCCACAATCATAACTATGCAAATAATGGTGTAATAGTAGTGGTACATTTATGCCTTGAGACATTGTAGGCTCAAGGGGAAGGCTAGTTGAAAGAGTAAACTCCCAATGAATCATCTTTGCAAATGCACACACTCCAGAATATAGTCTTGAAAGCAAAAGGTCACCTAAATGTCGTCTTATCCGATGTTTTTTGACTTCTGCTCAATGAAAAAGAAAAATCTACAATGCATTAAAGATGCTTTAGAATATCTTTGGCAAGGCTCACTGTCGTTTGGTTTTGCTTTCAGACTAGTTTGTAATTTTGATATTTTACCTGTATAAAAGCGTTGAATATCAAACAGGTCTCACTAACAGCTATTTCCAAAAGCTATTGCATTTAAGTGCACTTTCAGGGCAAGTAAAGTGATACCTGATGTCATGTTCCTCCAGCCAGACTTTTTAATGGAATAATTCCTGTGGAGAAAGACCACTTAGGACAAACTACTGCATACAGACTAGCACCTAAGAGCACTAAAATCTAAACAGTATTATCCTCTTGTAATGTCCCCTGACATTCCCATACATCTCAAGTGCAGAAAAGTTTATATAGAAAGACTTTTAATACTTTTACTTGACCAACCAGAGGCGATGCAGGCTACTATCATTTACTATCGAGTTTTTTTTAAAGCCACACAATTGATTTAAAGAATCATGCTCAGAATCAGAATTCATTTATGATATCTGTGTAGAATTTAGATAGTTCCCCAAAAATGAACATTCTGTCATCATTTTCTCACCCTCATTTCATTCCAAACCTGTATGACTTTCTTCTGAAAAAAAAAAAATCATTTAGATTTAGAAAAATATCTAATTGAGTAAAAATTTTCTTTTATTAATATAAAAACATGCAGCATTTCTTTCTTTTTTTATTTTCCTTTCTTTAACTTGTCCACAATGAACTTACCATGGCAAGCAGGGCAGTCCTAAATGTTAAAAAGTCCTGAAGCCCAAGACTGCCATCTGGTGGTTGATATTGATACTGCACAATCTATTATGCAATATAAGGAAATCAATCAGGCCTTTTTCTGCTACCACCCATAATACTGCTGGGTACCTCATTAAGCATCCCCTGGGTGGAAGCACATAATAGAGACATCCTAATTCAATGCAGAAGCACCACTGGTTCGTTTTATCACCACAAATCACCTTCCACCGCTGCCTCTGTGTGCTTATACACCCCCATCCCTCCTGCCAGCCTTTCATCTCAATACATCCGGCCACCCTGAAACAGAGGGGAAAACAGTAAGAAGAACCAAAAGGTGGGTGTGTGTAGGGGGGTTGTCCAAGGAACAGAAAAGAGGGAGAAACGGATAGATGGAGACAGACATGGTAAATCTTAGACTGAAGTCTTGTCCTTGGAAGATGATCTTTGATGGCTATCCCCACGGAGGTGTTGGCTGAGGATGAGAGAGAACACTCGTGAGTTTTGCCTCATGTCATATTCTTTTGGAGACGTTCAGCCTGCTGGCTTCAGGAATCAAGATTGTGGGACTCAAGTTGGTTTGAACCTGCAAAAGCCATTCGTAAGCCTCTGCTGGCATTGAGATTGTCATCTGTTGATTATCATCTGACTGAATGTAATAAGTAGCCAGTAGGGTTGGGTGATAAGATAGATAGATAGATAGATAGATAGATAGATAGATAGATAGATAGATAGATAGATAGATAGATAGATAGATAGATAGATAGATAGATAGATAGATAGATAGATAGATAGATAGATAGATAGATACATAGATAGACAGACAGACTGTTGGTGCTTTTTCGCACCATTTTTGTTGAAGAAATAAAATGTGATATGGCACCTCTTATGGGTTCCTTTGTCAAATGGTGCTGTAGCACCTCTAAAGATATGGTGCTATATAGCACCAAAAAGTGGTTCCCCTATGATTACAAGCCAAGAACCACTTTTAGTGCTATATAGCACCATTTAGATTTAGATGATAGATAGATAGATAGATAGATAGATAGATAGATAGATAGATAGATAGATAGATAGATAGATAGATAGATAGATAGATAGATAGATAGATAGATAGATAGATAGATAGATAGATAGATAGATAGATAGTTATTGCATTCTCATTGCATTTTATCATTTGTTGACTATGATACGTGATACATGAACCCATTTGTAGTAGTTATGTTATTGTGTTCAAGAGTGTTATTTTCATGAGTGTGGTAGAATGCTCTCTAAAGCTGGAACAGAAAAGCTCCAATCATCACACGCTGATTCAGGGTCACCCCAGACTGCTCCTTTTGAAGAAAATGGCTTGTAAGGGAGGAGGGCTGCAATTTGCTTATGTGACAGCAGTTGAAAGGCGATGACTAATAATCCATCAGCATGTCACACAACTGGTATACTCTACTCTCATCTCTTAACAAGCGTCCCCTCCCTTATATCATTCGGGACATGAAGTATGGAATATTAGTCATCTGCACCCTATATCACTGCATTATATAATGAGTAATGTCGTGGAGGTTTTTATCATTTAGGGGTTGTAAGAGAACACAAATCTTTGTAAAGTTCATTTGGATAACCATGTAGTGCTTGATGTGAATCACATTAGTCATTGTCTCTCTCAGGATCAGGAGCATAATAAGTCTCTAAAGAGCAAGATTGGCCAGGGGTCATACTGTGCTGTTTGTCTTATGTACAATAAAATAAGATGAAAACGGTGCCGATCTTTCATAGCAGTTCTGCAGCAACTTAAATAACATGGGTCAATGTCTCCCTCTTGTGGCAGAAGTACAAAGTGAATAAACCCTCACAATAAGTTGTTGTTTTGTTTTGTTTTTAGCTTTGGTACTATTTTCACAAGTAAGGTGTACATTTTCAAAACTCATAGTACTAATATCACAACAGATAATCAAAAGTGCACTTTTTTTCAAACATTTCAGCATTTTTTCAATTGTGTTAGTACAATACACAAAACCACAAAGTATCCTTTTGACTACACAAAATAAGTGTTTCATCTATATAAATGTTTCATTCCCAGCACTGCCTTTCATAAAGCTCTTACTATCAAACGTTTGATTTGCATCAGTTTAATACAGTTGTCTATTATTTAATCCAACTGATCTTAATGGTTAATCATTAATCATTTGGTACACCAATAGATTTCTATAGTTATTAATTCTATAGACATAGTCTCTACTTTGTTTGCAATTTCCGATATGGTTAACCTACCATATGTAATGAATTCTTTTTACATTCTAAGCGATTAGAACCATTATGTGTGTGTGTGACACATAATGTCCCCATAAAGATGGCAATATCCTAAATCCTTGTCCTATAGACAGACAGACAGACAGACAGACAGACAGACAGACAGACAGACAGACAGACAGACAGACAGACAGACAGACAGACAGACAGACAGACAGACAGACAGATAGATAGATAGATAGATAGATAGATAGATAGATAGATAGATAGATAGATAGATAGATAGATAGATAGATGATGATGAGAAGACTATATCCTAATCTCAGTGTTCATCGCTTGTTATCTGATTTATTTGAAGGGGGAAAATAATCTATATTGTTTATTTGATTCAAGTAGCTTCAATAGGGTATCGTAAAGTATATGACAAATCCATAACTAGGTTCTTGAGAGACGCTTTGAAAAGGACAAGAACAAATGAGTTGTAACTAACAGCTGCAACAAAGTACAATATAGCCTGAAAAACTTTTGTAAAATAATTAAATATGCTAGTAAATAGGCTACAGTGTTAACTAAATAGTGTAACTGATATACTAAGCAATTATAGTACCACCAGTATATCATTAAGTGTAATATACTAATGCCAGTGGATTATAAGTAAATTAACAGCCCATTGTAGAACTATCATTATAATGTACACTTGAAGATGAATTCAAGGTGTAATATCATCTTCTAGTCTTCTCATCTAATCGTCTTCTTGTCGCCCCCTCATGGCCACCTCAGTGCTGACATCACATATAGGCTATGTATGAATGTATGTTTTTGTACGTATGTTTATTGATTTATCTATGTATGTATGTATGTATGTGTCTGTGTGCACGTGTGTATGTATGTACACTCTCAGAAAAAAAGGTACAGTGCTGTCACTGGGGCGGTACCCTAAGGTACAAAAGAGAAAAGGTACATCTTTGTACCTTACTCACCCCTAAATAGTACATATTATTACCTTAAAAGGTACATATCAGTACTTTAAGAGTGCGTATTAATACCTTAAAGGTACATATTACCTTTTCGGTTTTGTACCTTAGGGTACCACACCAGTGACAGCAAATGTACCTTTTTTTCTGACAGTGTATGTACATATGTGTGTAAATGGTAAATGGACTGCATTTATATAGCGCTTTCAACAGACCCATGGCCACCAAAGCACTTTACACATTGACTCACATTCACCCACCCATATATATATATATATATATATATATATATATATATATATATATATATATATATATATATATATATATATATATATGTATGTACACTGATATCTTCATTCTTTATTTAAATATTAATATAAATGTGTTAAAAATTTTGTAAGTTGTGCTTTGAGTTTTATTTTATGATAACGCAATAAAGCATATCAAATTGTGCTGACATAATTTTTTCTAGGCTGTCATACAAAGAAATGATTAACACATGCAAGAACCAATGAAATATCAATAACTGATTTTGTTGAAGTCAATGTACCATATACTTTTTCCTGTGAGATTTTAATTTGAATAATTATTATTTTTATTTATTTTATTTTTTGTACTGTAGCAGTGTAAAATATGGATATTTTCTTACACAAACACATCGATTCACTACAGAAGCCCTTTAATAACCCTTTGACTTGACACTAAACTGCTGTAAAAGTGAAGCAAAAAACAAAACAAAAAAACAGTGATAGCTTGCACATACATCTACAACAGAATGGGGGAAAAGGTTTATAGAATATTTTCAAATGAAAGCACATCTAATGTTAGCGAACTACTCTGTCACTGTCACTTAATGTACATAAACATGTAAAATCTGTGGGGCCATTTTTGTGTCTTTTCAGTTCACTCTTTTAGCCCCGAGGGACTCTAAGAAAAGTGCTCCTCAAGTTGAATCCTTTTGATTTCCCTGCATGTTGAGAGTTGGCCCGTTACCCATCAGCCTGCGGCCAGTCAGAGGGTCCGGTGCCATTTCGCCATTGTTCAGTGGCCAACCGCAGTGTCCATCCCTAGCCTTTTTGCCCGCTAGTCTTCGCTTTGGCTGACTATATTTAGTCGATTATGAATATGCAATAGTGCTGAGAGTAATGTGGCCAGACACGCCACTGTCCGGCCCAATAATGTCAAAGTCATTAGCAGCAGGAAACAGGATCCACATGCGGGGGGATAGGGCCTTCAAAAAAATCTGGCCTGTCCACTCCGCTGCCTGTCTCATATAGATGTAGAACAATGACCAGAGCCAGCGATATGCACCGCTAACTGACCTACATACTGTATAAAACATCCACCACATTCACACACACGCATTGCCGTCCAAGAGAATCATGAGAGAAATGCTATAGATCTGTCGGGATGGATGCAGAATCATGCTCAAGGTCTCGTGGTCCTTCCCTGAGATTATGAATCTATATAACTGTCAACATATAATGCCATAATACAATTAAGATTTACCCTTTATCATCATGAGAACCTTTCAGTATGTCCAACATGATTTAACTGTATGTGCTTTAGCATGGCAACCGCAAAATATTACAAGTTAGACAAATTAATGGACAGGACAGAAATGTCTCATTAATGCTCAAGTATGAAAACAGTATCCCACATTCTAGTTAAAGGCAGAATGTCCAAGCCGCTCTTTTCCATTCAATGAAACTGAATGTTTACCATGGCTGTCAATTGATTTTTTTGTCTTATATTTGTGACCCTGGACCACAAAACCAGTCATAAGGGTCAATTTGAAACTGTAACAAGCTGAATAAACTTTCCACTGATGTATAGTTTGTTAGGATAGGACAATATTTGAAAATCTGGAATCTGAGGGTGCAAAGAAATATTGAGAAATATTGAGAAAATCACCTTTAAAGTTGTCCAAATGAAGTCCTTTTTACAAAATATCTTCATGGAACATGATCTTTATTTAATATCCTAATGATTTTTGGCATAAAAGAAAAATCTATAATTTTGACCCATACAATGTATTGTTGGCTATTGTCACAAATATACCTGAGTGACTTATGACTGGTTTTGTGGTTCAGGGTCACATATTAGTCTATTCTTCACACAAAGTTATTGCATGCATACAGTGTTTGTAGTATCATTGATATACTATTATAGTTTTTGGTAATATTTTGAAATATATTTTCTTTATTTTTTTCTGTTTACATTTTAAATTTAGTTTAATTTTAGTTTTTTTGTAGCAGTTTTTAGTTGTTTTTATACTATTTTTTTAATATGTCTATAAAGGTTTTGTAAAATGTTATTATAATTTAATTTAATTTGATATTTTAGTACTTAAACTTAAACCAAATGAAAAATAGAAATGTTGTTTTATATATATATATATATATATATATATATATATATATTTGATATATAATTTGTTTTAGTTAACGATAATAACCCTGATTCTATGACTTCATAAAACTTCATAAAACAATCATGGCATTCAAATGAAATACTTATTATAATAATTATTATTATTATATTTTCAGAGCTCGACAAGTCTTTAAGTTTTAGTTTTAGTTTATTTAGTTTCAGTTAGCCTTGGAAACTTTTTTATATTTTATTTTATTTCAGTTAGTTTGTTTTATTAAAAAAAACAATTTAACAATAATAACTCTGATTGTATAACTTCATACAAACTTAATAAAACAATATAGTGTGGAGCTTTTATTATTATTATTATTATTAGTCTCATTGTAAAGAGCAGTTTGGGCAATCTGCTCAATAAAGAAAAAAAATCAAACAGGATTGGAAGAACACAAGGGTGAGAGTAATGATGAAAGAATTTCATTTTAGCATGATATGTATTTCATAAAACTAAAAGATGAAACTCTATCTGTCTTTAAATCAATAGTGTCATCATCAAAGTGAGAGCACAAATGTTTAGCTCAGATCCTTCTGCTGTGAAGGAGATGCTCCTTATAATCACTCTTTGTGTCTGTAAGAAAAGGGCAGCAGATGATATGAGGGTCAGGTGTCAACCCTTGTCCACCTCGGATGATTCCTACAGGAAATGACTGTACGAGACTGTGTTCCTCCTGCCTGCCACACCCCATCCCATCACCCAACTGGGCTCCATCTGCAGGACTGGTAATCCAGCAATATGCAGAGGTCCTAACAAATGATCTTCCCAAATTTCTATGGATGATTAGTCTTTGAGGTTTGTCATTAGCTCATATTCAATGCAGCCTCTGGCTAAACCTTCTGCACAACGTTCACCCACATGAACGTTCCATCAGCATCAGGTTCCTGGAGAAAAGTGTGTGTGTGTGTGTGTGGTGGTATTATATTGATAACAATATAAACAGCATCATAAATATATTATGTAATAGGCTATACAGTGCCGTTCCAAGTTTTAAAAAAAAAAGTTGTTCATGAAGGCTACATTATTTAAAAAAAAAAAAAAACAGTAATATTGTGGAATATTATTATTTAGATTTTTTTTTCTGTGGCTGGTGAGAGTGGAATGTATGTGAGCATGTTGTTGTGTATGTGTGTATTGATGTGTGCTTGTGACCCCACTGATGGGAGAGTGAGGGTGAGATGTTGATCAGGCCTGACAGGGTGTGATCATTACCGGGCCAGGCCAGCGAGGTCTCAGCCCTGCCACTGTAATGAGATCAGCGGGAGTCATGGCCGCTGCCACGCTGCATGACCCCGCTCATGTGACAGCAGTGCGCTGAGATGGCTAATTTAGCGCCGGTCATCCAGGCACCCACCACCCCACACTGAGCTACTGCTTGTGTAGTGTGACCTCAAGCATGTGGAAAGCACATTCATGGGAAACTGACATTTGAGTGACTGCAGTCTAACAAGAATAAAAAACTATTTTTCCATCTCAAGCCCTTTTTTGTCTTTTCAAAAGAGCATATCAAGGACATTAAATGGACAGTCAATATCTATTGTGTAAATGTAATTTCTTTATGTATTATTATTTTATTATGTTTATTTATATGTTTAGGAAGAGGTGTTAGTGAGGCCAGCAGGGGGTGCTCACCCTGTGGTCTGTGTGGGTCCTAACACCCCAGTATATTGATGGGTACACTATACTGTAACATGCACCGTTCTTAGGATGAGACGTTAAACCGAGGTCCTGACTCTCGGTGGTCATTAAAAATCCCAGAGTAGGGGTGTAACCCCGGCATCCTGGCCAAATTTGCCCACTGGCCTCTGTCCATCATGGCCTCCTAATCGTCCCCATATACTGACTGTCTCCTCTCCACTATAAGCTGGTGTGTGGTGGGCATTCTAGCGCAATATGGCTGCCGTCGCATCATCTAGGTGGATGTGCACATTGGTGGTGGTTGAGGAGATTCCCCCTAGAAAAGCACTACATAAATGTAACAAATAATAATAATTATAATTATGTATAATATTATAAGAAGTTTGCTAACAAGTGGCTAAATGGGACGACAGAGGTAGTCTGAGACGCCACAGGTAAACTCATTATAAGGGTTATGATTAGTTTCATTTTGTTTTAGTTGGGTTTCCCCGTTCCTGTTTGCCTGAGTTCTCATTCATTATTTATTGTCATGTGCCCCATTTCCACCGAAATTACCCGGAACAGCTTGTCCCAGGAATTCTGCGTTTCCCTCGCGGTCTAAAGCACCGTGAAGATTAGTCTGGTGACGTAGGACTGCGTGCGACTTTCCAGAGCACACTGGATTTCGTCGTCCGCAAGTACACGTAATAAAGCCTGAACCTCGTCGTCGGTCCATCTGTCGTATTTTTTAAACTCCATTATTGATTTGAATAGCAAACAACTCTTACTGCACGCACCGCAACAGACTTTTAGGTTGAAATAAAATGCTGCGTGAACTCAACCAATCAGCATGTTCAGCGCCCAAGTCCCACCGAAAGTTCCTGAACTTTGAAAAAATACCTCCTCGCAAGCAGGGCCGTTTTGAATGGGAATTTTTTTTTACCCAGAGCTTCATTTAGACCCCGGTGTCATGAGAAATCCTGTCCCCCTGTGAAATAGTGTCCGTTTAGCACCCCAGAGCGATTCTATTGGCTGAAATAACTTTTAATTGGTAATTTGTTCAGAGCCTGATTACAATTCTTTCAAAGTTTAAATTGTGTTGAAATAGTCTTTAACGTCTTGCAAATCATATGTTTCATATACTAGTATATAACCGATAAGTTGTGAAATCAAGCAAATCTCGTTCTTAATGTTTTTGTAGTTAGCGTACGTTCTAGCATAGCACACAGCTACCCAATTAGCTTAGTTTATACACCACGGCTGCATCTACCCTTATCTTAAAAGCCCTAGCCCTGCTTTAATGTTTATACAATAAAACAAAAAAAATCCTGTTGTATTTATTTTGTGCACCTGTTCTGTATATTATTGTTTTTTTTTTTTTTTTTTTTTTTTTTTTTTTTTTTTTCTTTATTATTTGCATTATAGGTACATTACTATGGTATGATTTTGTATTGGTATTATTACTTAGTTTATCATTTGAAATAATTTACAATATGTTAGGCATTTTATTGCTTCCATTAAAGCAATCAATTACATATTTCAAATAAATGTTGTTTGTGTACACATTGTCAAGTGTAGTATGACAATGAATTCATAGGTTTTTTTTTTAAACAATTGCTTGTCCAGAACATTAAACAAAACATCACGATAACAGCTTTTGATCAGGCATTAAAAACAGCTACCACATTGGGTCCTAAGCAGACACTATTTCACAGGGGGACAGGATTTCTCATGACACCTGTTCCTGTGGTCGAAACACACAGAGTACCACCCCAAAGTCCTTAGTTCCTGGGGAAAATTCCCGCTGTGGAAACGTGGCTATAGTTTCTGATTGCTTTGTGCACCTGTTTCTTGATCGGTTTGTTTTCTCCTGTGTATTTTATCATATTGAACAAAATGTGTAAGAACCAACAAAAATACATCATCACTGAAGCACTCAAATCTCATGGCATTGGTTGAGCCAATGTTGCTGTTGGGCTGTTGTGTTTATACTGAAATGTCAACCTTTACATTTTGCAAATCACAACTTATTTGAAATAAAATTAACTTAGATTTAAAACTTTCTAGGACCAACGATTTTTTTGTAAAACTTTTAGTGGTCTCAAATACAGCAGAAAACTTAAATTCAAAATAATCAGGCATTCATTGCTGGGGGTGTGTGTGGGGACTCAGTATAATTTAAAGTTGGCTGGAAGCTGCTCAATATTTTACTGGCACCAAAGCTTATGTGTGCAGAGCTCAGATAATTCAGCAGGTTTCACAAAGAAAGCCTTTGCGAGTGTCAGGAAGGGGATTTCTCATCCCTCCTGCGAGTGGCTGATATGCAGAGCCTGTGCGTCTGGACCAGACGGCCTATCTCTGGGATTTGTCCTGTCCTTACAAACCTGAGAAGATCAGTCGTGAGATGGAATGCCAAATGACACAGAGGCGACCGGGGAGGCTCCTACAGCGCTAAACAGATAAAAAGAATTAAACGGAACTGGTCACAGATGTTCCTATTGCCCTTTTTAATTTCCCAATGCACATTGCTGGATTCACTGTCAGTAGCATTGAATGTGTTCTCCTGGTATGGATGAAGAAAAACAAAATAGCTCGCAATACCAGTGGTCACAGTACACACACACACACACACACACACACACACACACACACACACACACACACACACACACACACACACACACACACACACACACGTACATTGTGTTTTCATGTTTTATGGGGACATTCCATAGACATAATGGTTTTTATACTGTATAAACTGTATTTTCTATCCCCCTACACTGCCCCTGCCCCTAAACCTACCCATCACAGAAAACATTCTGCATTTTTACATTTTAAAAAAACATCACTTAGTATGATTTATAAGATGTTTTCCTCATGGGGAACAAAAAATGTCCCCACAAGGATTTCGGATATTGCCATCTTTGTGGGGACATTTTGTCCCCATTAGGTAGGGTTTGCCAGGCCGCACATTTACACATTTACATTTACGTTTACACACACACACACACACACACACTATTTGTTGTTACATTGGGGATTAATTCAGGTATTTTTGTATTGTTGTATATTTTAAAAATCACAGTGTTCTATTAATTACAATGTCAAAATAATCTGTAGTTTAACTGACATCGGTGTGAACGTCCTCTATCTGGAGATCTAGATATTCTACGACTTTCAGCAACTATATTTTCCCTGTGGAAGCGAAATAAGACTTGACATTACAGAGGACAATTTCACATTTCATTTCTGTTAGCGTTCACATCTCTCTCTCACGTGTTGACAAGTGGAAGATGTGGACGAGCGGTATTGAGGATGTTTAGGGTGAAAGACGTGTGGGGTTGTTTACGGTTTGGAGGTGGGAGACTGGGTCAGTATGGGCCTGTGGAGGTGGGAGACATGTTAAAACCCTCGTGCCCCTCACACTCCTCAGCCCCCCTCATTGAAGGCAGTGACAAATGACTGCCAGAATATGTATTTAAAATAAACTGCCAGTACTCCTGAGGCCAAGTAGCCCAAAGCTGTTCTGAGTCCAGAGGCATGAGACCCTGACAGACCTGTGAAGTCGAGGTCTGACCTTGGCCCACTTTCACTCTCGGGCACGAGGGAATGACACAACTCATGGAGCAGGAATATGATGACATTCAGGAAGTGAATATCTTAATCGTATTCAGCCCTGGATTTAGCCATCTAGAAATAAATGTACATTTATCTATATTTGTTTAAACTTGGGTCTAGGAATGGAGCCACAGGGTCACAAATCAGTCAAATAAAGATGGTGGTTATTTACTGTAACAATTATCAATCTGCTTATGTGTCTCTACTAGCACAAACTGGTTTGGCAATAATATTAATTGTTATTAATCAGAATATATATATATATATATATATATATATATATATATATATATATATATATATATATATATATATATATATATATATTGATATCCATTTTTAAACATTCTTTTAAATAATTTTTGATTTAAATTTGTTGTAGTTATTTTTGTGGCAAAAATCTGATTCTTTAACATACACTTTAAAAGTCACAAAGTGTCCTTTAAATGTATTATGGTACCTTCTATCTCAAAGGACACATTTATCTTCATTCTTGAAACCTTATATGATTACACTACCATTCAAAAAAATTAGTTTTTGTAAAGAGATTAATACTTTTATTCACCACAGATGCATTAAATGTATCAAAAGTGAAATTAAAGAGATTTATGTTACCATTTATGTTAAGTTCTCTATTTCAATGCTCTCTCTCTCTCTCTCTCTCTCTCTCTCTCTCTCTCTCTCTCTCTCTCTCTCTCTCTCTCTCTCTCTCTCTCTCTATATATATATATATATATATATATATATATATATATATATATATATATATATATATATATATATATATATATATATATATAACTATAAGTAGCCCACTGTTTCTAACATTGATATTATTAAGAAATGTTTCTTAAGCAGCATATTATATTAGAATGATTTCTGAAGGATCATGTGAAACTGAAGCCCAGAGTAATGGTGCTGAAAATTCAGCTTTGCATCACAGAAATTACAGTTTAAAATATATTTTGAATTGTAGTAATATTTAACAGTATTGCTGTTTTTACTGTATTTTGATCAAATAAAGGCAGCCTTGTTTTTTTTTTTTTTTTTTTTTACATTAAAATAAAAAAATACCCGAATATTGAACGGTAGTGTATATTTGCAGAAAAAAAGAAAAAAAAAAAACTTATGGAAAAAATACATCAGGATTTACTTAAAACACTGCAGTATTTTATTGTAAGCAAAACACATGCAACAAAGTAAAATGGGATAATTTGTTAAGGGCTGAATTTTAAATATCAGGCTATGAAAAGATGTGATATTGGAGAAGAAGTGTGCAAAATCTAAGTCGTGGATGCCAATTGTCCCCGTTATAGATGTGATACACTGTGTATCCATATGTCCTTTACTCTACTAAAATGGTCCCTAAACATAAACTGGAGAACAAGAAAAGCCTTAAACCCTGTAAAACCTTTATAAAAAACAATACCAAAACAGAGAATCTCACAAAATACATACTGATGTGTTTCAATACTGTTCAGTGAGCAATACAACATTTATTGATGATAATCATGTCAAATTTGAGACAAAGTTTGTGGGAATTGTGGCAGAAACCCAAACACAATAGTCTGGACTTCAATGCTTCATATGGTACATAATCGTGAAGTCTAATAATGCATTTATAGCAGGTGTGGTCAAGTCTATTTCACAAAATATATATACATTTTCACAATGGCAACCAGCAAACTAGAGTTTGTGTACTTTTGTGTCATAAAAGTATGTCATTCAAATAACGGATGACGTATGTTTGTATTTTCATATGGATTAGCATGATTATCTTCAAACTATTACAAAAAATATGGTGTTTCAGAATGTCTTGATAATGAGAGCTAAACAAATGCTAAAAAGAATCATCAAAGCCATTATTGAAGGCAAAGGCAATGAAATATCGGTCACATATTTCTGTTTCTTATACATACATAAGCTACTTTCAGTTTTTACATTTTTGGTTTTGATAGTGAATAGCGATGAACATTCCCAAACATCCCCACCCCCAAATTAATTAAAGAGGTGGAGCGTCTTCCTTTTTGGCAATGTTTTTGTTAGAACCCGTGTTAGAGAGCACAAATCAATGAGGGATAATATGATATTAGAAACTGGTGTCATATTAGCGATACATAAACATCAGAGCAGAGACGATCGACCGGCTTCACTTCAGGTCAGGGTTTGGAACTTGTTCAGAAGCCGCTGAACTGATTTCTGGGTTCTGGGGCAAAAGGGTCCATATAGAATGAATGGTTGCACGGCACTTTACCTGCATCAACACAGCAAAGAGTGACCGTTGAAATGTCCAAATCATATTAACTTAATGACTTCCCCATTTAAATGGATTCTGATTCAATGTACTGCAAAACAAACTTCATTACCCGGAGCTCTGACAGACAGGGATATATTTTCAACAAAAATTAGTTAACTATTGGATTTTAACTAAGATCATTTTTTTTCAATTAGGCAGAAGTGCTACATCAGTCATGATTTCACAATGGAAACAGTGGCTTCAGCGATACAAACTGGCCAAAAGAAATGAGAAGCCATTTCTGACTTCCTTACAAATGCTACAGAAAACCGAGAAAAGCTCTTTATGTTTAAACAGCTATGAGCATGATATTTCATATTATTTTACGTTGTTTAAACAAAGGATTTTGGTTACCAGCGACACTCAGCTGTAATGTTAAATGCACATTGCTTGTTTCTAAAACTGTACACTCACAGTTGGCTCTCATAGTTGAAATTACAGGGAAAACATCTAGATGTCAGGTTAGCATTTGCTATGGCGTGGCCTTCTGATGAAACCTTCAAGGTTTTTGCTAGTCAATGGAACATGGAATAAAGGGAACATAATAAAACTAATTCAAAACAATAAAGAGCATTAGTGCTTGTTTTTTCCATGATTTGGGGTAGTAAAAGACACCAGTTTGTATAAACCAAACAAATATATTGCTCTTTACGTCAAATTCCTTCACTTAAGGGAGAACGGGAATAAGGGAGTGTTTGAAAGCAATCTGAAGTGAAAGCGGGGAGGAAATGTCATTATAGACCATAATGACTTGATGCTTCCGCCATTTCCGGAATCAGTTATATTTTCATCGACTCACAGACGGTGTCCTCAAAAACAAACAGAGTGAGGAAATGACTCCAAATGAAATCTACGACAACAGAGTTGTTTGGACTGCTCTCTACGATAAAAGTAAGCATTTACCTTTATCTAATGGACAGCTTTTAATGGTTTTATGGGGAAAACATGATAATCAGCTTTCAAATGGTCAATGGAGTGACCTCCACACATCCTACAGTATTTCACGTTTTATACAAAGATGTACAAGAAAAATCTGTTTTTATAGGGCAAAAACTGTCAAAGGAAATACTTGAATATAGCTGAATTGATATTGGAGGGTCTTTTGAAAAAACAAACAAAAACAAATAGTCAATATATCACTATGAACAAAATATGAACAAAAGAGGCAATACAAATTGATCGTACCAATGAGGAGAGCTTCCTCTCAAGCACTATATCAAGTGGTATCTGTTATTTTTTAGAAAACAAAGACTGTTTTCTCCTTTTTTCTTTTCTTTTTTTCTTTCTTCTTTTTGCTGGGAGGTAGAATGAAGCATTTAAATTGAAACACAACGACTGGTTGTTCCATCATTAACAGTAGCCTCATAAGACTGAAACAGTCACAGGTTAGTTAGTCGCCCTGTGCCACCTAAAAGACACTGTGAAAACTGTACAAACACATCTTTTCTTTTTTTTTTTCTTTTTTTTTTTCAAATTCATAATTGTTTTCTAAAATCTTGTAAAGTATCCCAAATGTTCCACGGTGGTATGGCATGATTGTGTATGACCATGTGGGACGTTAATCCGAATCTGCGGAGGGTGGATCGCTGGATCTTTAGCGAGAGCAGTCTGAAGATCCCACGCGCTTTGAGGATGGATGGTGCTGATCAGTTGGAGGTGTCAGAATGGACACTCCCGGGTCCTTCCGTGGGCGAGGTCACTGAGGAGGGTGTCGGGGCGTCTTGCCAGCCGCCGTTCGCCTTTCATGAGGAAAGAGCAAAAGACAAAATGATGACGTGTACTGTATATTTCAAAACACAACGCTCATCCGAATGAAAAGACGCATTCGACCGGCTACAAACCCTGTTGTGAAATCCAAACGAGAGCTACTATAATGAATTCCCTCACTATAAACACACTTTTGCAGGAAGTGAGGCAGTAAAAAGGAACGACGTTATGCTGCATATTACGAGTCATAGCGAGTCATTTCCAGAACAAGATTTTCAAAAGACAGATGATGGAGGAATCAATTATTGCAAATTATCACATTGGCTAAAGGAATGAAAGTATAATGGGCACCTAAAATGGAGGCCATTTCATGTCCGGGAGACAGGTTGCCTAAAGAGCATTTGGGGCATTAATAGCAATTTCCATGCCATCAGAAAAAGGACTAGAAATGGGCTTTGGCAGCCTCTTATTTTCCCAGCCTGTTATTTTAGATAGAGGCAGTCTGTAATCAAAAAAGAAAGAGCAGAGCGAGGAGAGAAAAAAACTTTTCAAATCTTCAGCTTTGGTGACACCCCATGTCTATTTCAAAGGCGTAATTACAGCGCATGGGCGAGAGGAAAGCTCCCCCACATAAATGCTTTATGTCTCAGGCCATCATTATTCACAACCGAAAAAAAGGCGAATAACTTATTTGGGTGTAGAAGGAAAAACATCATGTTATTTAAGACAGTGAATTCTGTCTTAAATAAGATTGAGACACTTTCTCTGGCTACATTATCACAGCATTACGATGCAAATGTTTGTGATGCTGCGTTCTTCTTTTTTATTTATGGTTACAGGTGCTCATCTATAAAATACTGATGATTTGATACAAACATGAAATCAATTAAGTTGAGATTTATAAATCTGCAATAGAAATGACTGCACTGAAAAGCGTCAATTTAATATTTTTAATTTAATATGGGAAAACGTTTTAAAGGGGTCATCAATTTTCCTTGAAATTTTGACATATAAGAGGTTGTTGCATTATAAAAAAATATCCTGTATGTTTCAGAACTCTAAACTTCCTTGTTGGAAGCCAAACTGCCAAAATGGACTTTATCACATTATTAAACACAGTCTTTGCATTGCAATCCTTGGGATTCTAACACTAAGAAAGCGTGGATGAACTTGAATTTTAACAAAGTTCCAGTCAGATCGTGTCAGTTAGACACTGTTAGTTTGTTTGCTTCATTTTACTGCAGATTCGTTTTTTAAACAAGACACAGTTGGGCGCAGCCTTTTCAGAGAGACTGAAAATAAAAGATGATGCAGTTATGACTATATTGGATCTGGCAGTATTATGGGGTTAAACAATGGTACATTAATTCATTATTCCATTTACACGAAACACTGTAAGTCATCCTATGTCCATTTTAACTGTGGTAACACCAAGTACCACCCAAAAATTAAAATTCATCATTTAGTCACGTTCAAGTTGTTCCAAACCTGTATAAATGTCTTTGTTCTGCTGGACACAAAGGAAGATATCTGGAAGAACCAAGCAGATCTCCAAGTGGGGGGGTGGGGGGGGGATACTATGGTAGTCAATGGCTGCCGAGATCTGCTTGGTTACAAATGTTCTTCCAAATATCTTCCTCGGTGTTCAGCAGAACAAAGAAATTCATACAGGTTTGGAACAACTTGAGGGTTAGTATATGATGAGAGAATTTTCATATTTGGGTGAACTATCCCTTTAAACTTTATTTGCCACAACCAAGACTTGTAAATGTTTCGCATAGTTGGCAAATGTTTCAACTATGCAACGAGATATTTTTCCAAATCTGACATTCCACATGTGTAATGGCGGGGATGCTGAAAATGATTTTATTATGCAAAACTACCCAATCATAGCAGTGGCCGTTTACTTCCAAGCCTTGAATGCTGCTCGCTCGGAGTGTTCGAAACAGAGGGTCAAAAACATGATAGAAAATAGCCTGTCACTTCTAAATTAAGATGTTTTTGATGTACAAATCGTAAAAACAATATAAGTGGACTTCAGAGAACATTATATCATTTAAAAAAAACTTATGCGCAGACTTATTAAAGCAGTCAAGACATTATATTCAAAATTTGGATTTTGTTTAAATTCAAAAATACTTGCATTCAAAATGTGAATAAAATAAAATGTCAGATAAAATGTCTTTACAGACTTTTTTAATTAAGACATATTTACATTCAAAGATCTGTTTGAATAAAGGAAATGGTCCGATAAAATATGTTTTCAGGTTTTATTTAATTTAGATTTTATTCTAAAGGCTTCAGATATTTATTTGTATCATCCTAAGCCATCCTGACAAAAACATGCTCTCCGTCAGCCATAGATGGCACAGAAGCGCTGGGTCACTTCCACAGGACACACTCGGCTTTGCTTCAAGCCGGCTATTTAGAGAGACTGTGTTGGTGTGTTTGTCTTTTTTTCCTTTTTTTTTCCCCCTTCTCACACTTTGCTGGCTCCCTGTCAGTGCTGTTAAGGTGGCAGATGTGTGATATGACCAATGCACTTGGATTGCTGTCCCAAATCTCTACTCAGCCCTCCCTTGAGACTGTCTGATCAATTTCCTCTGCTGGCGACACGGCTTGTCGCTGTGGATTTTACATGCTGGCCTCTGCCGCTTGTGTTCTCGTTCTCTCTCTCTCTCCCTCTCTCTTAAACACTCCTCCCCCAGTACAAAACTGATGGTTGGAGCTGCTCGTCTCCTCTGGTTAACACAATTCTTTTAATGTGTGCTCAGAGCTGTGGTGGAGGACACAATCGAAAGCTTTCAATGAGTGTGATGATCAGAAAAGCACCTGCATCTTGGGCTTCTTTGATGTTGGTGCTGTTTATGTGGCTGGAGCAGCTATGGTAACACTGACACTGATCATTTCCGATTTACGGTCGCCTTGGTGACTGTTGCCAGTGTGCCTATTACCACTGGCACCACTAATCAATATGGACCAGCTAGAGGTGAGCAATGTTACCAAAACAATCAATAATGATTGTGGGAGTATATGTATGTATATATATATATATATATATATATATATATATATATATATATATATATATATATATATATAGAGAGAGAGAGAGAGAGAGAGAGAGAGAGAGAGAGAGAGAGAGAGAGAGAGAGAGAGAAACAACTTTATGACAGTATTTTTGAATATTTGTTGTAATGGCATCTTTTTATAAAGCTATTATCACTTTACTAATACAGCTACTGATATTGATTATTTTTAACCATTAATTATAGACTTTCCACATTACAGTATAATTGAAAGCTATATCAATTTCAACATTTATTAGGCTTTAAAAAATTAACAACTTTTAATTTAAGTGAGCTTAAAACAATCCTCAACCATTATAATAAATGTCATATTTACCTGTGGCCTTCCTACAGGTAACAGGTAGGAAATATACAGAAACTGAATAAAGTTATCAAACAAAATATAGATTCATTATTATTAAAGCTACAATTTTATCTGTTACCTTTGTTCTTTGATTAACATTAATGACAGACATCACAGCAACTGGTTTATTAGGCTGCTGTCACTTTAAGACATGCCGCCCTCGAACATGACGCGGATCTCACGCGCATCTCATTTTCTCACAGCTCTTAAAGTTCATTTAAGATGTTATTTAGCTGCTCTTATAAGGGATACGCAACAAAATGAACATTATGCGTGTTATTGTTCATGCAAGCGTGAAAGAGAACTCGAGTTCTCTTTTGTCATTTGCATGAATAAGAGCTTGATCATATAATTGCATTAAATATGTTTAACGCGTTAAACTTAAAAAAAAAAAACGCATGCATTAATGCGCTAATTTTGACAGCACTTATATATATATATATATATATATATATATATATATATATATATATATAGTTTTTTGTTTTTGTACGCACTGTATAAAGACATTAATAGATGTAAACATCAGTTACAATGGTAGTCATTGTAAACAAACTGTGTGGTTATGAATATGGGACTAATTTAAAATTCTTGTATTTTATATATACAATAAGAAGAAGAATTGCAACAAAAAGAAAAAAAAGTGGAGATACGTTTAGAAAGTATGAAGCTTGCGATGTCAGAATGCCAACACGTTATAGCAACAACGTCTCAGATAGTCTGACGGCAGATAAAAATAAACAGTACATAAATGACTTTCAAGTGATTCGTTACAAAACTGCGCATTAAATATGCCAAACACAAAAGCTTGTGCGTGTGACGTGTTAGAACAGACCTCTTTGGTTCTTGTGTGTCATGGCGGTTGGCAAACCTACTTGAAGGTGCATATCGCCACCTACTGTACATTACCTGCATGACAGCTGAAGTAATATAAAGACTCGAGCTTAGGATAGCCGATACAATCATTTAAAAAATGCTTAATTGGCCCCGATATCAATACTTGAGATCGGCTCGGGACATCCCTAATAATAATATTATAATGTTATTAATTAATCGTATTATTAAACAAAATTATATACATGTAATAATAAGAAATGTTTCTTGAGCAGCATATTAGAATGATTTCTGAAGGATCATGTGACACTGAAGCCTTGAGTAATGATGCTGAAAATTCAGCTTTGCCATCACAGGAATAAATTACATTTTAAAATATATTAAAACAGGAAACAGGTCATTTAAAATGTAATAATATTTCCTAATATTACTGTTTTACTGTATTTTTGATCAAATATATGTGGCCTCGGTGAGCATAAGAGCCTTACAAAAAAAAAAAAAAAAAAAAAAAAAAATTCCCACACTTTGAATATTAGGCTAATGGCACTGGTCTTGAAAATCAGGTACAAGAGCAAAAGAAGTGTAGATCAAATTGAAGAGGCTAAGTATGGACTTACATTGATGCCCTGTGGACTGTATATCTGACTGGCAGCGAGGCTTTCACTGTATCCGCCTGTCTGACTGATAACATGGCGAAGAGTATCCACCTGCAGACAGAAGAACACAACACAAACAAAAGACAGGGTCAGACAATACCCATACAAAACAAAGACGTTTGTGCTGAGAAAAGGTCACCCTGATATCAAAAGGATATTGGCAACCAAAAAGGTCATGAAATGTTGAATGAAATGTTTGTGCTGCAGATATCAAACAAAGGACACAATTTGTTCCTGAATTGATGAGAAAATAAACCCATGTTTACAGTGTAATTAACAAACAATGTGAATGTGTGGTTAAATGCGATGAAAAATTCAAAACAAAAATATACAAATGATAATGAAAGAAAATAGGGCTTCTGATTCAATATGTTAATTCAATTAATTAGTTATGGAAAAATAACGCATTTAACAGACCTGATGTAGGTAATCTCACATTTCATTCAGTTTATTGGTGACGAACATATAATACAGATCAACAACTCACGGTGATGAAGCCGAAAGAATGCAATTAGAATGTCCTAAAATTCAAGATATCAGGGCAAAAATGCCCCGTATGAGTTGTCTCATATTTATATCATATGATATAGTTAAGCAATATCACATGAGTAACGAGCGCAATATCACACAAGTGCTGTTTCTGTCCCGAATAGCATGAGTACAAATGTGATATTGATTTTATACAACACTTCAATAAACGAGAAGTTAATATTGTGTTATATTTTAGACACAATATTGTCGGTTTTGTTATTTCAATTTTGCCAACAAAAATATTACCAGTAAAGCCACAGCTAGCCTAAACATTTATGTGTAATACACTCTATGTTGAATCAAATGAAATGTTTCTTTCTAAAGCTACTTTCTGTAATATATATTAGATGCTTTCCTCATTTAACACAATAATGACTATCTTTTGGGGTAATTTCTCGATTAATTCGATTAATTATTTGGGACATCATGTAATTAATTAGAATAAAACTGTTAATAAGCTTGACAGCCCTAATTAACTATATATATATATATATACACACACACACACACACACACACACACACACACACACACACACACACACACACACACACACACACACACACACACACACACACAATCATACCTAAATTTATTCAGACACCTTCAAACATTTCTCACATTATAACAGTTTATTCGCTATAGTTTAGAACATGGTAATAAAATATGACAGGATCTCAGAGTTAAACTGTGACAAATTCATCTTGATAATGTCAGGTAACTTTGATAGAAAGGTACGTAATGGATTACAATCAACCAATCAGTTGTCAGCTGTTCAATTTAAGTACACAATTAGATAATACCATTTTAGGTCAACCAAATAACAAAGCAATGATTAATTTAGTTCAGTCTGTGGTGTAAAAGGTCGCATTAGCAATTAAAGAAAAAACACTTAAGCAAAACATCAAAGTGTCTGAATAATTTTGGTCCAATTTTACTGGTAGTTCACTGTATGAAAATTTTTTGGATATAATATGTCAGAGTTAACTTTATTTTGCTCTCCTCACTTACATAAATGAACTACAGTGTCCTGCACCCACTAGTAAAAAAATATATCTGGTGTCTGAATAATTTTTGGCCTGTGTGTGTGTGTGTGTGTGTGTGTGTGTGAGATTTTTATCAATTCTATCAAAACACACTAAATAACCTCATGTAAAATCTCTCTCATGTAAATCCTGCACCACATGAACTCATTTCAGAAGATTTCCTCTGGGATTCCAGCACTGAATATTCATGAAGCACCCCGAGCCTTTGGAGAAGTTGCTTCGTTATGGGAGAAAAACATTATGAACGTCAAAAGGGGACAAACCGAAGCACCCCGTGTTTGGATGCTAGCGTGCCGGGCAAGGTCAGGCAGCCACGGTGGCGGATGTGACAGCATGACAGATACGCAATCCCGCTGACAAGAGCTGTATTGTTTCCAAGACTGTCTTTGATGGTCTATTCATTTGGAAGTTGACAATGGCCACGAAGCAGTGTACGACTGCTGGAGGCAAACTGTAACCCCAGTCCGTCCTCAAGGTCAGGAGGCCCGTCATGTCAACCACGACTGAGCAGAAATCTACACGCGTCGGACACTAAGATGAGCGGGCTGGAGCTGAGAGATGAACTTTGTTGTGACAAGGATATACAACAAGATGATGAGTATTTTATCAGTTATGACAGAGACATACCATTCGGTACTAATGGAGAAGGTTCCCTTGAAAATATGGGCTAACACAAGAACAAATTATTAGATTTCAGGAACAGCATGTGCTTCGTTTGCAAAGGGGGTTTGGCGAAAAGCAAAGCTTAATTAACAAAAGGGCCCCACAAAAAAGGCAGAAGCACTTTTCTAAGGTTCCTTTGTTAGAAATTTAATAAATATAACAAAAGAATTGGAGTACTAATGGATCCAGGGCCACTGGGCAAACTGCAGCCGTGACGTGACGAGCTGGGTAATCAGGACCGCCATTACAACAGCACAATGTGTGATTGGGTGTAATTGAATGAAATTAGAAATCTGCTCTTTCTCTCAGCGGTACTCCCTACCTGTGACTGAACGTTGGCCCCCACTTGGCCCCCCTGGTATGAGTCCCCATTCAGAGACTGCACACTCATGAACAAGTCCCCGGAGTTCATGTTAAAAGAGCCAGCAGAACCTAAGAGGAAGAGAGGCCAGGAGAGAGAGAGAGAAAGAAAGACAGGGATAGATAAAGACAAGAAACCGTCATGCAACAGTAAGACTGAAGTAAGGAGGGTTAGTAGTGCAGAGCTGTTACTTTAAGTGAGGGTAACCTCACAGGCTTTGTTTCAAATGCCAGATCCAAGCTCAGAATGAGTCAAGAGAAATGCTAATTAATATAGATAGATTTACAGTTCATTCAATATCTAAAAGTACCTACTATTTCTGTTAGCTTAGCAACATGCCAATTAACTCTGTTGGAATCAATTTTTCAACAATACTCTTCCATATCATTCAATATCAGTATTTATCACAAAATTAATTTCAAACCATTAATGGGGAAGGGAATGCATTCAAAGTGTGTGTCAGACCTTAATAATGAATGTAAACATAATTGTTCATAAACTAGATAGAGGAAGCTATATACTTATTCATTTAAAAATCAATTTTATTTATTCTGGATTCTGTGTTTTATGATTTAATACATATTTCTGTTAAAAATGGTGTCTAAATAAAATAATTAATAAAACCTTAATTTAATTAATATTACAATTAATTAGTACTGCACAACAGAACTTGAATATTGTATGAAATAAAACATACAATACACAAAAAATACATTACTTTGAGAAGTACATTTGGTTACACTTTATTTTTTACGGTGTTATTGGTACAGTATAATTATAAGTACTGAGTAATATTAATGAACTACATGTACTTACTATAGGGTTAGGGTAGAATTAGGGTTTGGGTTTGGTTGAGGGTTAGTTGCATGTAATTATGCATAATTTACTGTTATTACTATGGTAAGTACATGTAACATAAAAAGGACACTGTAAAATAAAGTATTTTAATGTACAATAATATTTTACTGTCACAGATTGTTCAAGTGATTGACGTGAAGACCTTTGAATTTCAGTGTGTATTTGACAATAGCTTTTCTCATGAAATATGAGAGATGAAAACACAGTGATCATCTCATGTGCTTGAGTATGTGTAGTAGATAAAACATTGTCACTCGTTCACACAAAAACACACAGAATATGCAGACTAACGATACACACGATGAGGGCTAAATGTAGAAAATTACTCAACTGTTTATCATCAGTAATATTGTGGATTTATTTTATGTATTTATTGATAAATAACAATATTGATTTATCACCCGGCCCTAAATCAATTTTCTAGTCCAGTCTCCCGTGTGCTTCATGTAAGCACTACACCTTTTTAATGCTAGAGGACATAATAAATCAGCCCCTTGTAGGTTTCTTTTCGATTAGGATGCTGTCTATATAGAAAGTAGACAGCAAGGCAGCTCACTGGGTTTTGGAACAGTCCTGCTGAACCTGCCTAAGGTTGTTTACTGTTCTCAGCCTGGTCATGCTGGTCTTTAGCTGGTTGGCCAGTACCCAAATCCCTCTAAAACCATCGAAACAGACCTGCCTGGCCATCTTGGCAAGGCTGGGTGACTAGCTAACCTCCTTAGGCAAGTTTAAGCTGTTTTGTTTCAACAGGGAGAGTTGTAATGTAGTAAAATGTCACAAATGTACATATTCAATTTTAAGGTGTGGTCACATTTAGCATTGTGGGTGAAATCCCATCATTTCAGTTGTAATTCACCATTCTGGGATTTCACTAAATTTCCCCACACAGATTTCTCATCCGGTTCAAGTACGTCATGAGGATTTGCAGAATTGACCAACAGAAAGCTGCATGGTTTGAAAGTGACTTCTGTGTGAGAAGACACTTTTATGACAATAGACATATCACAGAAGTTTTGACTGCACCTTTACCTTAACACAAAAACCTATAATAGCTATTAAAGTGTTTCTAGAACAATAATGGGTGAAGAAGGATTATTAATAGTACAGTGATATCTAAGATGGACAGTACAGTTACACAGCCACAGGCAAGTCATTCAGGATGTGCTAATTGAGTCACACAAGGAATCAAAGAATGCTATTTGCCTTTTAATGGAGGAGACGACGCAAGATGCCCTAGATGTTTAAGAGAGAGCAGGGCTTAACTTAATTTCCGCTTTAAAAGCTGCAGGGCACTAATCAAATGTACATGGACCTCTAATCACTTCAAGGCTATATGACAAAAGGCTTGACCATCTCTTCATAATGACATCCAGGAGGTCAACCAGACAACAGTGACCAAGCCAGCTGGTACCTTAGGTGCGATCATACCAGATAAAGCAAAATATCATTTTAGCCAAATAACTGTTAAGTCAAACTGGCAAAATTGAAAAAAAAGCAGAGAAATCGATGAGTAAAAGGTGATTTTTTTTTTGGGTGATGAAAAGCGAGAGTTTTGTACGAGCTGTACTGCAGGTCAGGCTGCTGATGTAGACAAAGAAGAGGAGGATTTGGATCTCCTACAGAGAGGCATTATGGGAATGCTACAGTAAAGTTAGTGTATTAAAGGTAAGCAATTGTGGAACATTCAAAACATTACAATGGTGAAATACATAGTTCAGGCATGAAACGCCGTGGCACCACCCAATCAGAAGTACTTTCAAATCCACATAACCATATATATCGTATCCAAGCCTGCGATCGGCACACTTCGTGATATGAAAACTTGTGTTAGCCCTCCTCCTCCCCAGTGCCACCTGTAGAGATCTGCTATGGCAGTTCTATTATTTCTTGCAGCAGCCTTGCCTTTGTCTGTAATTTTGACTAAGCTGAAAAAATTATTGTATTTGCTCAGCAGCAGCAGCATAGCAGATCTCGTCCACCAAAACAAAGCCTATGTATATTTCATGTCCCATGCAAATAAATGCGGGATGAAATGTATTAAATCTGAGAGTTGTCATGACTGAACTTCTTTTTTGCCAGTTGGGGACATTAAAGTTGGCGTTTCTGCACCATATTCTAAAAACTTGTTGGAGACCAATTAAAAACAAACACATGTTGTTTGTGTGTTGATTTACTGCAATACTCACCAGCTGAATTTGGTGTGGAAGGCGAGTTGGCTTGGCTGCCGTGGGTGGAGACGTTGGTTGCGCTAGCGGCGGTTCTGGCAGCGTACATGTTGGCTTCTTCTTGGAATTTTCCGATGTTTTTCTTGTATCTGATTCTCTTATTTCCAAACCAGTTTGATACCTGAGAAAACAAGAATTAATGGTTAAATCAGAATTCAACTTTAATGTTATTTGATAGCTCTTTAGTTTCTTTGCACTACAAATGTCTAAGCATTGATTGTATTCTGTGTCACTGTTACCGCATTAAAGCATTCCTTTATGCATCAAGCTGTATTAGAGTTGAATAAGTTACATAAAAATTAAATCTATACTGGGTTTTGTGTGTGTGTGTGTGTGTGTGTGTGTGTGTGTGTGTGTGTGTGCAGGTATAAGTATATATGTGTGGTTTATAAGGACACAAATGTGTATAATGACAGGTATTACAACATAAACATGGTTTATGAGGACACTTCTTGTGTCCTTGCAAACTAAATGGCTTAAAAAAATTTTTTTTTTTAAAATGCCAAAAGTTTTGTTTGATGGGCAGGTTTAGGGGTAGGGTCAGTGTATGGGGGAAGGAAATACAGTTTGTACAATATAAAAAAAACCATTATGCCTATGGAGAGTCCCCACAAAGATAGCGAACCAGACGTGTGTTTATGTGTGTGATCGTAATTATTTTGCTTGTAGTGTGGTTTTGTATTTGTGAATGAACTTACTGTAGCACAAGACAAATTTCAGACTTTGTCTGACAATAAGGTTATATCATCATCATCATCATCATCATCATCATCATCACTGAATGAGGTGAAGGTTGGTGAGTCTCACCTGTGAGACTGTAATGGAGCATTTCTTTGCCAGCTCCTCCTTGGCCTCCTCGCTGGGGTATGGGTTGCTTAGGTGGGAGTAGAAGTATTCGTTCAGGATCTCTGTGGCCTGCTTATTGAAGTTTCTCCTTTTTCGTCTAATGGAAAATGACAGAACAGAAAGAAAGAAAGAGAGAAAGCGAGAAGGAGAAAGAGAGAATGAGAAAGGGAAAGAGCAAAGCCAGCTTGATTCAGAAGCTACAGTGTTCAGAAAGTCCTTCACATTTGAACCGGCTGTGTGAGATGCTCATAAAATGTATTTATGTTATCTCATAAAATGTATGAGATACTTACACACACACACACACACACACACACATATACACTCATACAGACCTGGCGTCAAGGAAGCGGGAGCGCAGGATCATGACCGCCTCGCAGGTACTCTGTTTGAGCTGCATCTGGATGGAGCTGAACTTGCGATGGATGATGCTCACCATACGCTCGATCTCTTTGGGAGAGATGGGCCGAGTGCGAGACTGCTCCCTCAGCAGGTTCATCACATGGGTGGTGAACTCATTACACGCCTGAACATGCACAGAGGGGGGGGCGCAAGGATCAGTCTCTGTGCATGTAAACATAACTACAGGAGCTGCTCTCCTGGACAAATATCCTATCCTGAAGAGAGTATTTGTCTTTCTTTGTTATTGTTTTTAAAACATTTAAATTTACAGAGGTCAGTCTCTGAAATCCAGACTCACCATCTGTTCTCTCACCTGCTCATACTTCTCCAATTCTGTGTGGTAGATCTGACGGATCTGGGACAGCTTGGCCCGGTAGTCTGAGTGTTCGGCCGAGTTATCGGACCCGGCGCCACCTGCTGCAGCAGCGGCGGCGGCAGCTGCAGCAGACCCGCCTCCTTTCTCGGGTCCAGACACGCCCTCGGCTAGCAGCATGTTGTCCAATCGCATGAGTTGAGCATCTGGTGGCTCCTCCTCCTGAGCCCCACGGATACTGAGTACTGTCAAGAAGGAAAGAGAGAATAAAAACGTGAGTCATTTTTGTACGCTCAACTGCTAAAAACAGTCCTTAGCCACCATCAAATTCACAGAAGCCTCTTACTGGAAAGTTTGCTGACATATTACACGGTTTATTATCATAAACAGTATTAGCTTAAGCTAAGATTTGCAATTTCTAAATACAACACTTAAAAATGAGAAGCACATAAATATGTAATGTATATGGTTTTTCACAATTGCTAAGACACAATGTTTCTCACAACATTAAACACAAAAACCAAATCTCCAACCTACAGACACTTCATTAAAAAAAAATGGAAAACAGCGTCCTGAGCAAGAGGTTACAGAAAAAAATTATATATTGTATACAGTAAACTACATCTGCAATTGTGTGAAAACGTATAGTAACTGCAACTAAGTAAGGTGAATAAATTGTATACTGTATGTACTGCATGAATAGCATTGTATGTATTGAATATTGTATACTATTGAATATCTGTATATTCAGCACTTGCATACTGTACAAATACAGTTTTCTAAATACAAAAGCCCAAAAGGCCAAAGAAAACTCTAAATAAGCATGCTACATACATACTCATGATTGTACACTCAAAAATGTTGTGCAACTGCAAAATCAAAGTCAGTGAGAGATTAATTCTGCCTTAGTATCATGTCTTCAGGCTACGTTCAGACTGAGGACTTTGTCCACATCACAGACAATGCTGTCGCTTGCCAGACAAAGGAAAAAGCCTGGTGATGCCGGATCCTGCCTTGACAACACTCTCCACACCTTGCTCTTTCTCATCCTCATCCTCTTCCTCCTCGTCAACATTCAGTGCACCGGTTCACTCTGAACTGGCTTATATTTTGTACAGTTGGTTTGATCATTAGAAACGAGTGTGAACAATTTGGAGTCATTGTGTGTGTTAAACGATGATAGCTGTGTTGTAGTTGTGTTTAACTTTTGCCACTTGTGTTGAACGTTTTGCAACACAAGTGCAACACAGTGCAAAATGCGTTTTCATGAGTGAGAATGTTGTTTAGGTTCAGATAATGGGGTTTAGTGTCTTAGCAATTGTGAAAAACTTTAATATGAGTGACCTCCATAAAGTAAATGTCTGCAATAAAGTCAACATAATAACATTTCATTGTCTGCTTATGAGCTTTCACAGATCTTGAGAAATGATATATGGCCTCATTTTAATTGCTCTCTGTGATTAAAAAAAATAAAAAATAATTGGAACTATACAGTGATCTTGGCAGGGCATGAGATAATAAAACCGTAATTTAATTGATTTGCACAATAATTTAGAATAAATTATTATATCAGAGCTCATTTTTGGTTACTGATCTTGTGATATTTACCCACTGAGGAGTAAAAGCATAAACTTATTTTTATTAAAAGCATTATAACTAAATTATTACTAAGATTATTACCCTCCACACTGCTGTATTTTTCTTTATTTTCATAGAAGTGTCAGGTTCTCTAGAAATTTTTCCAATTTAAGTTAATATAGATTGAGTTAATATACCATGAATCTCAACTCTTTGAATCTCTCTGATTTTAGGACTACACATGTATCACTGTTTATACGGACTGTGTTACAGAGGTACTCAGTCCTATGCAATCTACATTACATTCAGCTCCAGTGCAGGTCAAATTATCACCTGATTTAAATGTAAAATATGGTAAAAATGGTATGTTAACATAGCTAAAAGTATGACACTGTTATTGGTGGCAGAAAGCATTATCAAATTAGCAAGAAACAAGCATGCAAAGAGTGGAGGATGTTTAGGATTCTGCTTGGTCTGGTTATTACTAAACTAAGAAAATAAAATTTTATAAGGACTCTCAGAGGAGTTTTGGCTGTGTTTGTGCGGTGCTATTACAACATGATAAACTGCTGTATCTTTGTGTGCCACTAGATGTCTCTCCTTCTGTTCTGTTCAAGGACGGCACACCGACAGCAGACAGAACCTGCACCAGCCATTGATTCAACAAAGAGCAACTTGAGACAGCACACAAATCCTGATTTACAAATAATTTCACAAACAACCATCTGCACGTTTCGCTGGAAGACCAGCTTGACAATAAAGATCCACAGCAGTAAACAATGCTAGAATGCAAATAAAACCAATACTCCTTGTATAAAGCAACAGTTCTGTCTTGGTTACAGTAATATTGGACGCCAAGTGGTGACCAAACACAGTATCAATATTGCTTATTTGAACAGTAGAAGTTTATTCAGCTTTCAGATGATGTATAAATTTCAATTTAATCATTTTTTACCCTTTATGGTCCAGGGTCACAAATACATACAGTCTTTGAAAAAAGAAAAAAAAAAAAAAACCAAGAGACTGTGTGTATATACAGCCCATAACATTCAAAACAAAAGATATAGGAAGTGTTTCCCCTCCTTTTTAGAAGCTGATACTATTACCACTATATGGAAGTATATGATTAATTAGATTTTTTTTATTTGCATTAAGCATTGTTTTTTTTCTATGTATTCACAAGTTCACGTACATATAATCAGATATAGTATAAAATAAGAATATTTGGTGTGCTGTCCGAGGAAAGGGCTCCAAGTTTGGAATTTGGCCTGAACACGGAGCACCATTTCTGTGACCCAATCAGAAAAGGCTGCAACCCACCAGTTAAGACTAAGAGCTGCTGATATAATGTGACCCATATGGCTTATTACATATGTAAACCTGCAAAATCAACTACTGTCTGTTGCCGCTACTGCGGTAGAGGCAATGCAAACGTTCCTGTGACATCATTCTGAAGATGACAGCGGAAGGTGAGGCAACCAGCGTGTTGCAATCTGTTTCCATAACCTGAACCCAACCAGCCCATCCTCTTCCAATCAGCCCACTCCCACTGCAAATGTCAGGGGCTGTCAGAGGGCTTCACAGGTCAAGAGTTCAGGGCACAGGTTGAGCGACACCAGCGAGGTCAGATTTCTCCATAGAAAGCTGGCAGTACCGCAAACATCCTGCTTCTTTAACATGTCCTTCAGCGGCACTTGTACGGTATGTGCGTTTCTTAAAGTGATTATTTTCTTGAACTCTTCGCTTCAACTCTTTGACAATGGCTTCAGCCTGTTTTCAACCGATCTTGTTCTGCTTTTCAAATAACCCTGACTGTCCAATTTCAGCCTCATCTCAACTGTCTGCCCACCCAACTATTTCACAGCGAATAAAAAAAAAACACAAGTGTATATCAATAGCTCAAAACCAGAGAGAAACAGCGAGTCTTTTATGCCTTTATAATAGAAAGAGACAGCAACAGTGGAACGTGACTGGTGTATGGCATCGACTAAAGAAACCCAGGCCCAGAAGTGTGCAACGTTCATCTGGAGAGGAAATCTAATGAGGCAAATAATGATTTATTCATTCCAACCATATCCTCCAGTGCACAATTAAATGCATGAAATATATTAAATAAATACAATGAATGCGGATAATCATACAATTCACTTTGCTGTTGCTTAATTACCCCAAACCGACGCAATGCACTTTATTTATTTTGATTCAGTAATGGCATGGCAATCGATTAGGCCGTAATGCTCCCGGCCCTGCGTGTGTGTGTGTGTGTGTGTGTGTGTGTGTGTGTGTGTGTCCGTGCCCAATGCGCTGCTGATGTGAACTGAGCTGAACTCAACCACCCGCAGACAAACATTAACAGTTTTCTGAGGAGCAGATCATTCTCTCTTTCGGTCTTCCTTCTATCTCTTTCTCTAGGAGAAGATGGGATAAGACGACCCCCTTAAGAACATTGTGTTTTCACTAACATATAAGAACATAGTAGGAGTTTAGCATGTATAAAATTATTAGTGGGGAAAATAATATATTATTAGGTTACAGCCACACTATTGGGGTAAACTTGTCCCAGCTGTAATGTGATTTTTAAAATGATCTTATGCATCGTATTTTGTAGTTTATTTCATTTGGGTGAAAAATTACAACAACAACAACAAAAAATAATACTGGTTACTCTTTATTTAACGGTGTCATTGTTATAGTGTAATTATATATTTAAGTACTGACTGAGTAATATTAATTAACTATATGTACTTACTATAGAGTTAGGGTAGGATTAGGGTTTAGTTGCATGAAATTATGCATAATTTACTGTTATTACGATACATGTAACATGTAACAAGGACACTGTAAAATAAAGTGTTACCAAAATATCACAGAATCCCAATCAAATCCCCAAAACGTTCATTTTCTGTTGACATGCTAAAATTAATAAGAGCATAACCATTTAATTAATGTGTTCAGATGAAATACCCTGACATGTCGGGAAGAAAATTAAAGGTGGGATGGATGTGTTACCCCATCTTTCTCTTTCTTGTTTTCTCTCTTACTTTTTTACATGTGCTATTTAGCATCATGAACTGCAGCAGTTTTTACAAGTCTCTAATGAACAATTTTACTTTTGGAGGCTTTTCAGATGTGACTTCTCCTCAGACAAGCCTTAATTTCACCCTCCCAGCAGTCGTTTTCCTTTTCACAGCTGATTTGCCAATCTAGAACCCACGCACCTGATAGCAAGACCTAATTTCACTCTCTTCACTTCTACAACAAGGCCAAGCGGGTCTGGTATTCCCTGTGATAATCCTGAGAAAACTCACATCTTCCTCATGTTTGTGAAATTGTAATCTTTTTAAAATGTATGCTCGATCACAAGGTTAAACAGTCTTGTAATCCTCCTTTGGAGCAATAAAAAGTGTTTCGTTTAGGCGAAACGAGGCGTTAACGCAGTCAGGGGCTTCGAGCTAGGTTTAGTCAGGGGGTTTATCTTTTCAATGTCTAAACCAAGGCTGGTATCAACTTCAGGGAATTAAGTTGGGAGTCAAAGAGTGGAATGGATTACTGTTGATACAGGAGGATTTGGCCTGATTTTGTATCAGAAAGACATATGGCACATAACAGACTCGTGGCTCTTTAGTTCTCTGTAAAAGCTCCTTGGAGAAGAATGTGTGAACAATTTTGCTGAAATGTTCAGCGCTGCTAAAAGTTGTAATAGCATCTAAAAAGAAATACAAATCTTATGGTGTCATCTCTAATTTTCCCATTTTTTCCATTATGCGTTAAAATCAACCTGCAAAATCCAATTGTTTGTGTGTGTTTATTATATAATTGCATACAGTTTGTTATTGAAATTTCATCTTTGTTTTCAGTTAAAGACAATAAAAGCTACCAAGCGGATGACAATTAAGTTCACTGAGGCTGTTATAGCATGGCAATGACAAAAAAAACACAAAAAAAAACGAAATTAGAATATTCCTCTTTTAAAATCATAATTCACAATACCTTTGAAAATGTCATTAATATACAGTATTGACCACTACACTAGAAACAACAAGTTGTCTCCTACAATAGGTTTACATGCATCCAAGATAAAAATTAAATAAATAAACACTTTAATTTTCTCATAATATACACTGAAACATCTCTTTTCTCACAGTGTCTGAAAATCCAGACAACTTCTGGCAAATTTAGATTTGCTCCGCAAGTTAGTCTGGCAAAGAGACCATTCAAGCCCATTTCTAATCCCTCGAAATCGCAGCACCAATCAGAAACGTTGGGGCGGGCTTTACACGATGACGACAGCGCAGCGACGGTGAAGCAGATTTTGTACATTACAAAGATGGATGCCGCTGTGGAACATCACTCGGCCGAATCAGCTATCGCTTCTGTTTTAAGCGATTTAAACTTTTCCTTTTCATTAAATCAAATCAAAATCAAATCACCTTTATTTATATAGCGCTTTTAACAAGTCCAATTGTTTCAAAGCAGCTTCACATTGTTAACAGGAAAATAATGCAACAGAATTTGTACAGCCGTTCTCATGAAACGGTGATGTTATCCAGCTAATTTCAAGTATCGTATAGTGTCAATGCGGGCAGATTGTTAATATAGATGAAATTTAGGTGTCCCCAACTGAGCAAGCTAAAAGCCAAAAACAACGGTGGCAAGGAACCAAAACTCCTTCAGGGTCAGAATGGAGAAAAAAACCTTGGGAGAAACCAGGCTCAGTTGGGGTGCCAGTTCTCCTCTGGCCGACGAACAAACAGTGTATGATTATAATTCTGGCAACATTGCAGGTCTTAATTCATATTAGGTAAATAGATATTCGTAAGATTATTCGAAAGATTGGAGTCGTCACGCCGAAGACGGGTTTAATGAGGATGTCGTGTCGATGCGACATTTACGGGGGGAGGTACTTGACACGCTCTCTGCAGACATTTCAGAGAAAAAAACTGAGAATTGCTGTCAGCGTATCAGATGTTTCTCCGTCGCTCTGTATACGTCATCTCCTTCATTGCTCTGATTGGTTTTAGGTCTATCCAATTGCGCCTAGAGGCATCTGAGCGACGTCCATTGGTGACGCCCCTTATGAAGCTTTGCTGTCTATGAAGCTTTGCCAGACCATAACTCAGTTACTACTGAGAATGGTCTGGTTTTAACCAGGCTAAGTGTCTGAAATAGTTTGATAAAGAATTCAGTCTCTCGAAACCCCTCCTTTCTGAGATACTACTCTGCTCTGATTGGACAGATGGCCCAGTCCATTGTGATTGGCCGACCACTCAAAGCGCTTGTCAGAAATGAAACGTCTATTATACTAGAGAGTCACCAATCGACCATCAATCAGAACTGGATGGTTTTTGCCTCAAACACACAATCAGCAACCTATATATATATATATATATATATATATATATATATATATATATATATATATATATATATATATATATATATATATATATATATTCATTAATTCAAACTACATTGCAATTATTTTCCAAAATGTCATTTGTGTGGAAATATCATAAATTCTGTAAACAAGACGTTAACATAGGCCAGGGAAAATACTGTACCATGCGTAGAAAGCTCACTGCTATGAAATATTGGAAGAAATATATAAATATTTAATTGGAGGTGGGGTGTTATTTTAATGTATCGTCTTCAGAAAAGTTTCGATGGCATTTTCGATTTCTTTTAAGTTCGTATAATGCCTATTAAAGTAGTGTTTATAAGCGCTGCTTTGTTTACTACCAAGGAAAGCTGTATCGCAGCCGTTCCATAAGTGCCACCTACTGTGAGAAAGTGAATCTGCATTCTCATTTAGTCCGTCTGCTGTTTTTGTTACATGCAGGTATGTTTTATGTAGCATAATTTCACAAATCCAAAGTCAGACCATTTGGTTTTTGCTTTAAATTGAATTAATCTTAATTTCTTCTTTTATTATTGAACGGTAGCGTAAATCTATTATATTACCTAGAAAATTAACTTACTTCATTCTACTATAAAGATACAATCACACACATTAGTCAGTGAGGCAAAGTTTATTTGTTTCTGAGCGAGAATAACAGTGATGTGGCTAGCCTGACTATATAAAGCCAGATATTAAGTAATTGTCCCACTCTGGCATGTTTTAATTGAATGGTGACAGGAGACAATTCCCACCTCTCTCTGTACTCATCTATAATTAATCTGTGGATGGAGGAGGCCCTATCAGTGACATTACATTGTGTTAATTGCACCGGAACGAATGTACACACACACACACACACACACACACACACACACACACACACACACACACACACACACACACACACACACACACACAAGACAAATAATATACTGATGACAGAGGAACATTCTGATACATTGAAGTTACAGTCTTATTGTTAAAGCCTCTTAAAAACCACTTTAATTTTGTCATTTGGTGTTTGTATTAACACAACCACGATCCCATAAAAAACTAGACAGAGACATGACCACAAAGCCAACCAGTCAAAACAAAAAAAGAAAAGAAAGGAAAAACAAAAAATGCAAACAAGCCGCCCTGGCGCTGCTGTGTTTTCATACTGCCCAGCCCCCTCCCTGGCCTCAACTCCCTGTGAGCGTCTTAAATGAAAGCATGTTTAATTAATGATGTTGAAGTATTCTGTCACAATTAGGAAGATGTATGGTCAAACAAGGCGCTTCTGATGGCCCTGACAAGGATGATGAAAGTTTGCCTTCCTGGACTGGCACTGGCAGCCAGCGCTGGGCCCTGGAGCTTCTCCAGATGCAGTCAATACGGTAACCTGAGACCTCAGATCTCCAAGCAGACTCATGCAGTCAGCCAACAAGCATCTAATGCACCTCACTACACCACACGCCTTGATTAGAATATACTGTAAAGGTACAAATATCTTTGAGTTTCATACATTTGAACAATGTACTATCAATTTCAGGCGAGCGTTATGACATATCCTTACACTGTAAAAAATTACCACTGTAATCCTCATTTTTGCCTAAATACTTTAGTGACTAACAGGGATGCACAGATACAGATACAGATATATATATATATAGATATATATATATATATATATATATATATATAGATCAAATTGCACACAGATAAAGTTGGCGTCCATAGCTATTGGTGTTAATTTTATGTGGTGGGGCCAATTTTGGCAGGGCAAGTACAAAATTTGAACCACTGTATATATGTATATGTGTGTATATGTGTGTGTATATATATATATATATATATATATATATATATATATATATATATATATATATATATATATATATATATATATATATATATATATATATATATATATATATATATACACATTATTGATGGGTGATATGATCAAAGTCTTATTTGACTTATGAGTAATTTTAAATATCAGTGAAATTTCACAATTATTGATACTTCAGAAAAAACGAATACTAGGTTAACTAGTAATGGGTCCTAAAACAATTACAGTAATAAGAAAGACAGGAAGAATAAGAATAGGCGTAAACAGCAATACAATAATAACAGATAAACTAATTACAAAAATTGCCAAATAAATGCAACAGAACGAAAATACAAATTAAATAATTTTTCATGAAGATGTACTAACAGTGGTATTCAGATAAGTAATAGCCTACAACAAAGAGTTGCATAATCAAATGTAAAATAACACTGCATAGTCTTACTGTATACATTACATATAGATTAATCCTAAAGCTACTTAAAATGATTCAGTCAAGATTTTGAGTCATTTTGAGATTTTCAGAGTCATTTGTTTGATTATCATTAATGACTGCAGCATGTTTATTAGGCTGCTGTCACTTTAAGAGCTAATGCGCGTGTTTTCTTTTTCAACTGTGTACATTTATTTAAGACATTTATTTATTTAATCTATTGTGTTTACGTGAATACTCCCCAGAAAAGGTATGCATTTTGGCGTGTATCCGAAGCCCATTTGCTTAACCGCGTTCGACTCGGACTCGAAGCGCACGCACAGAAAGCCGCCTGGGGAGCAGTGTCTCTTTTACGGCTTAATGTGCTTTTAATAACACTGTTTAATATCAAACATGCCCCACATGTTAAGTTTGGCTTAGGGAGGCACAAAAACGCACTGCTGTGAAGGAAAGGAACATGCACTGGACAGAATGCAGCAGTGTCACAATAATCATTTTACCTTGATTTTCTTGTTTCATATTTGTTGGAAGCTGAAATTGCAAATAAATTACGAATAAATTGAACAGCCCTATATAGGCCTATATACATCAAGTTACCAATATTTATTGTACATAGAATAATAGTTGCTTTGGTATTTTGGTGGAAACTAAACCATGGTAAAATAAACAAACAACACTTAATTTTATGACTGCATGACAGCACTTCCGGTATGTATTATTTCCCTAATAATTCAATGGCCCATTGTCAGTTATTACTTAATAATAGTGAGCAAAGCAAAGAGCATCAAAGTTTTATACATTTCAAGGGCCATCTATTCAGTTTTTCTCTATTTCTGACTTTCTCTCTCTTGTCTGTGTCATGGTGGGCCTGTCACCAACTCGTCTGAGAGACCAAAAAAGGGACAGCGACATGCTAATGTAACACTGCCGTCATTATACACGGCCTGAATACAGTGAGAGAGACAGAGAGCGATCGAGAGAGAGAAAGAGAGACACCATCTATGGTACAGGCAGCATAATAATAACATTCACAGTCATTCAGCACAGCTCTGTTCTTCACTCTTTGTTTGTGATGTAGGGATTCTGACTGTTTTGCTAATCTATTGCATTCTGTGTTACTGCCACATGCTGAAAATCTCATCCCACAACACAAATAAAAAAGGTTTCACTGGTCCTATATGCATTTACTTGCATTTGGTTTAGAGTTACAACAAAGAGTTATTCATTTCAGTCAATTCAGACTCCACATAGACATCTAAAAAATAATGACAGAAAGGCTCAAGGAATCAGAAGGTGACAGAATGAACACTGAAGATGCAGAGGAGGCGGGGAAAGAACTGAAATGGAATGGTAAAGTACGGTGTCAATTAAAAAAATGAACTGGAGAACATTGCCGTGATGACAGCTGGTGGGAGCTGAGATGACAGGCGTTACATTACGCAGCTTTGGTGGCTGCCGTTGTTCCCTTTCTTGCCCCCCTTCCCCCTTCCCTGCGGACGATGGTCAACGAGACCAGGAGAGAGGAGAGATGGGACGCCACTGGCCCCCAAGCTACAGCTAATAACCGTGATTAGCATTAGCAAGCCTCCACCAGGCAGTCTGGTGCACACCACAAGACAATTTAGAGCTACGCACTTCTACTTAAAGACCTTCATTAAAAGAATTTGTTATTCAAAACAGGCGATGCAAAGTGTCCTCAGGCTATTAAAGTCCTGTCTTTTAAGGTGCCTCGGAAACGAACCTCGCTAGATCTAATCAGACTTCAGCTTGGTGCATTAAGCTAGCTGAGTTTTTATAGCCTTTGGGCTAAATTAGATGTCTTTCGCTTGGGTATGTTGCCAGGACAGATCACAGGGACAAGAATACATGAGAACGGCTCATTTAGTTCACGGTGTATGACATATAAACCATAACATAACATCTCAACGTACTAAAAACACAAAGTTCACACAGCTTTTGGCTGTTTGTCAATAACACTCCACTTTGACACTTTGTATTGGCTTCTAACAGACACGTATTGAGTTTCCAGAGTTGCTCTATAATGTCTGTCTCTTAAAAAGCTGGAGATGGGAAATGATCCCTTTGAAAGACAGCGACAGTGATCAAAGTCAGAATTAATTATGCACGCTTGTCTCTCTCCCCCTCCTCCTCTCCCAGTGAATTTTGCTAATCTAATCGAGCTGGAGCAGAATGGTTTCCTCTCTGTCATCCCTTGCATGCGTGTGGTGCCTGTTTACTAAAGGGAGAGGTGCGTATGACTTAATCTCTGCTCCTTGGGGAATCCGCCAGCTCTCTGTATATTGCTTCCTTTATGAGGATTGCATGTTAGAGAGGAATTTCTCTGTAACAATCAACCACCAAGGAAATCAAGTCATCTTTCTCCTGGAATAAATACCTGCAGAGTTATACTTGAAGGCTGACACACACAAAGCATTATTTTTAAAGCTTATTTTGTTCTAGAGTATGACATTGTTTCTTTTGTAGAACACAAAAGGAGATGTTTTGAAGAATGTTAATGCTGCTCTTTTCCTTACAATGAAAGTAGATGGGGACCAGAGGCTGTAAAGGCTCCAAAATGACAAAATAGCACCATAAAACAACATTAAAGCCCATGTGACGTGTCCGTTCTTTTTCAAGTGTTCTAACAGATTTATGAGAGGAACTGTCAATCATGCTAGAATGAATGGGGTGCTTTTGTAGGGGAGTGCACTTGCATAGACAATAAAAATAATTTAAAAAGCTGAAAATTAAGTTTTTGAGTGCAAACCATCCTTTTATGGATAAAATGAACAGTTTTAAAAATATCTTTCCACTTGAGTCTTCATAGGCCATATTCCTTGTCTGGCTATCACCAGACCAAGCTCAATATTTTAAGATTGAACATTGGTCTGGGGAGTCTGCTCTGTATTTTCTACTGCACAAGAGGCGCATCAACGGGCATAGTTCAAATGACTCTGTACACAATTGGATAGTCCTTCAACCATTCAGACCACAAGAGGCATGATCAACGAGCAAAGTTCAAATGACTCTGTACGCAATTGGATAGTCCTTCAACCAATCAGACCACAAGAGGCGTGATCAACGGGCATAGTTCAAATGACTCTGTACGCAATTGGATAGTCCTTCAACCATTCAGACCACAAGAGGCGTGATCAATGAGCAAAGTTCAAATGACTCTGTACGCAATTGGATAGTCCTTCAACCAATCAGACCACAAGAGGCGTGATCAACGGCATAGTTCAAATGACTCTGTACGCAATTGGATTGTCTTTCAACCAATCAGACCAAAAGAGGCGCATCAACGGGCATAGTTCAAATGACTCTGTACGCAACTGGATAGTCCTTCAACCAATCAGACCACAAGAGGCGCATCAACGGGCATAGTTCAAATGACTCTGTACGCAACTCGATAGTCCTTCAACCAATCAGACCACAAGAGGCGCATCAACAGGCATAGTTCAAATGACTCTGTACGCAATTGGATAGTCCTTCAACCAATCAGACCACAAGAGGCGCGATCAACGGGCATAGTTCAAATGACTCTGTACGCAATTGGATAGTCCTTCAACCATTCAGACCACAAGAGGCGTGATCAACGAGCAAAGTTCAAATGACTCTGTACGCAATTGGATAGTCCTTCAACCAATCAGACCACAAGAGGCGTGATCAACGGGCATAGTTCAAATGACTCTGTACGCAATTGGATAGTCCTTCAACCATTCAGACCACAAGAGGCGTGATCAACGAGCAAAGTTCAAATGACTCTGTACGCAATTGGATAGTCCTTCAACCAATCAGACCACAAGAGGCGTGATCAACGAGCAAAGTTCAAATGACTCTGTACGCAATTGGATAGTCCTTCAACCAATCAGACCAACAATCCATCGCTTCTCTATCCGTCACTGTGTTAAACCTGCCAATAGCGCACCAGGCAGATAAGCCGGTTTGTGATTGGTCCCCGCAAATTTGTAACAGAAGCAGGATAGAAATATGTACAGGTTTCCAGCCTGAGCCACAGGGCAAAATCAATTCACCAGCAGATCGGGCTGGGTTTACCCAGTCTACCATATTCCCTCTTTGACCCATTCAATATGACAATAAAACAGTAATAACTTGTATTACGTTTATTCTTAAATAAAAACTACTGTGTTGCAAAATATAATTATAATTAATACAAAATATAAAACATCCTTTACATTACAAATACTTATGTTTTATTTATATTTTATTTTCAAACATTAAACCATCAAGCTTTTATTGTAGTGGTTTTCCGGCAAACAAACGTGGGAAAAGAGCAGTGTGAACATTCTTCAAAACATCTTCTTTAGTTTTTCATGAAAGAAAGGAAGTCTTACAGGTTTCTAAAAACATAAGTGAATAATGACAGATGTTTCATTTTGGGCTGAACTATTCTTTTATTTAAATCTAAACATTCCCAAAAAAGCAACTTCAGTGAGTGAATTTGTCTTTAAAAATAATAACATAGCAGGACTGCACGTGGCTTGATGTTCGTCTATGTAGGTGGGGTTAAGAGCAGAGGTGAATGTGTTAGAGCAGTAACCTCACTCTGTTATAGCCCTAAAAAGGGTCTCTATATGAGCGACAGCATGTAAAGGGAGCCCCTGCACGCTCGTCGACGTCCCTGTGGTGTGTATTTGCACGCGTGGCACATTTCATAAGGCTTCGCTCTTTGACTGGTGATGAGTTTATGCGAAAGTAATTAACAGTAATTAATCCTTAATTACCATAATTAGCCAAGTCGCAGTAAATTAAACCACATCTGGAGGCAGATGAAAGGGGCTCGGCAACCGAAGCGGTCTGTTTTCTATTTTTTTTTAACTTTTTTTTTAAGAGGACCGGGGGCGAAACCGAAGCCATCTGACAGCATTTGGTGGCAGCTACCTGTTTGATCAAGACTCCTGTGTTTTTTGCTCTTGATCCCATGAGAATGACTGAGTGAGTGAAGCTAAGGGGGATGGAGCATGATGGGAAGGGGGAGGAATGAGGGATTCATTTCAAACTACAATAACCTCTCATCTCTAGGGGAGCATCTCCCTTAAGCTACGACACAAGGACGTGCAACATATGGCCACTCGCAGACACACAGACAATTGCCTGTGGTGTCTGGCTTCTCTGGAACATGGATGTTTGCATCTCACATATGACACCAGGTTCTCAGAGATAGCAGCCGTCCTCATCAGATAAATCCATCTCTGTGCGATGCCGAGTCATTTCACTCCCTCTATGGATAAATGCAAACATGAAGAGTGTTTTATCAAATACAGACCTATTCACATGGGAATAGTTTTCCCTGAGGAGCTCAAATAAATTTGCGTTTTCTACAGACGTACGTTGTGGTTTTAATCCAGTTCAAATCAACATAGCTGTTTTTTGATGTTGTTGTTGTTGTTGTTTTTTTCACAGCTAAAAGTAATTTACCCACTGGTTTGCAAATCATGCATCCTCTGAGAAATCTGATCTCATCCGGTCTGTGATTGTAGTGCATTATTTTTAGTTAATATTGTAACTAAAGCTAATCTTCTTGTTGCAGAAATATGCAGAACAAAAAACAGGAAATTATATTATAGGAAGGACCCCTGCAGACCCTCATGTGTCAGCGTGAAGTCTCTTAAAATATCAGATCATTTGACCTTTGTTTGACAAGACAAGGTTAGTAAAATGTAAGGTTGTAAAATGTCATCTGGTACGACTCACACCAGGTACGGTCGTCAGACATTTTAAATATGGATATTTTTCTTACACAAATGCAGCAATTCGCTTCAGAGGCCTTTATTAACTCCCTGGAGCCGTGTGGAGCAGTTATATGATGGATAGATGCACTTTTATGGACTTCAAAAATAGAGCAATAGTCACTGCCATTATAAAGCTTGGAAGAGCCAGGACATTTTTAATATAACTCTGAAAGAAGTTTTATTAATCTGAAAGAAGAATATCATATACACCTAGGATGGCTTGAGGGTGAGTAAATCATGGGCTAATTTTCATTTTTGGGTGAACTGACCCTTTAAACTTTTCTTGAAAAAAGTATGATGTTTTTCAATACCATTAAAACCAACAGGAATACATAAGAAGTACATGTAATATTTTAGCACATTCAGATTTGTCAATGTCCCATACAAGTCTTGTTTATTTCAATGGGTTTTGTGATGGATGTATCCAGAGCACATGACCTTCCATAACGCTCACATACTCCCATTTTAATAAAAACTGGAGATCCCAATCCTGTCAAATCAGTACATAGAATCATAGACATCCTACCTTAATAATTGTAACTCAAACATCGTTTAGAAAGCTAATCTCATCCCAATAGTGCTTAAGTGATGCACCAATAAACTAAACACTCAAACAGAGAAATGAAAGTGCTGTGGGCTGTGGATGCTTGGCATGTGTGTGTCACTCTCTAATCAGTTATTTACACAGAGTGTGAGCAGATTAAATTGGGATTAGGCTATTTGCCACACCCGCAGGCAGCCTATGCACCCATGTGCCTTCCCAGCCGCCCACTAAACCACAAAGATTTACATTGCATCCATATCCAACAGCTCCAACACTGGCACAACATCCGGCAGATAAGGACTTATCTGCATAACATATTCACAAACATGCCATGTGTCAACACTGCACCAACATTCAACATTCAAATCATACCAATGTTCCACATCTAATCACAACTGCCCAAAACTCAGTGTTCAAAATTCAGCACAATAAAGAAGCATAAAAGAGTCCTTATGACTTGTGAGCCGAATTCTTCTGAAGCCATATGACAGATTTGAGTTGGCTGGGAACCGTTCAAATGTTTTTGAAAGAAGTCTTGTGTATTCACCGTGTATTCATACAGTAAAAACAGCAATATCGTGAAATATTTTTACAATTCAAAATAACTATTTTCTATTTTAATATATTCTAAAATATTATTTATTCCTGTGATGGCAAAGCTGAATTTTCAGCATCATTACGCCAGTCTTCAGTGTCACATGATCCTTCAGAAATCATTCTAATATCATGATTTTGTGCTCAAGAAACATTTATTATTATTATTATTATTATTAAATGATGAAAACAGTTGTGCTGCTTGATAATTGTTTTTTCAGGCTTCTTTGATGAATAGAATGTTGTAAAAGCATTTATTTGAAATAAAAATCTTCTGTAACACTGTCTTTATGGTCACTTTTGAATAACCTTTTGCAATAATTGTTTTAAAAATGATTTATCATTGAAATGATCTCACATTTAACAAAGAATCTTTCATAGATGTATTCCTTTAAAGTACTACAAGAATCGTCAATGGAACTGTTAAGGAACCAGAATCAACAGAGATTTTAACTGGAACTGGAGTCATTAAATTCATTTTTATATCTTTATGTTTTTCAATGAAATTTTTCAAAAATCTCTTCTTTTGTGTTGCACATTAAAAAAATAACAGTGTTGACATGAGGGCAATTAAATAAAGTACATTTTGGATGAACTCATCTTTTAATTATCAAGAGAATCTTGTAAACTGCATTCTGTGAGCCCATCGTAGTGAACTATTTGAAACAAATGGCCTGCATGTCTCTGCAGGATTGGCCCACAGATCGTTTGCTGTTGAGGTGTAAATTAGAGCACTGGTAGAAGGCGAGAAAAGTCTATTAGCACACACGCTTGGACACGATTCTGGTGAAGAAACTGGATCTTAAATGACCCCTAGGTACATAGCGGTAACGGAGGGCAGGTTCAAGTCACGGTACATGTAAACCTGTTACTTCAATAACACGTTGCTAACGTGATCTCACTCCAAGTGCAAGCCGGAGAGGAGATCTCACACTGTGTACCGGACTTGACACGTCTTATGTAAACAAGAAAAATGAGAGGGCTTGCCAACACTGACACAAGCACCATCTCTAATTGGACTATAGCCTATAAGCTATTTTTCTTGGTTAAGCATAGTTTCCTCGTACACTATAAATGTCTTGTGGAAATAAGCGTGTTAGTGTTTTTAAATCTGACTACTTAAAAAGTAGTAACAGGTCTCATCTGGAATCCGCAGAAGAAAATGTCAAGTTACCTTGCAAACAAAATAATATTTTGCCATACACTTCTTTCTATCCCCACACACATTTTGTTATTGTGATGTGTCTGTCTCACGTTGAAATTTTCCATTTGCAAGCTGTGGTGTGTTGGCTTTGCTGAGGCTGCCTTGCGCAGTAAGCAAGAGTAAAACAACATGAGACATCAAACTTCATAACAACTTCCATCCACAAGACACCAGGCCGCTAGAGACCAGTGTTTTATGTGCGGTAAGCAGCAGGCCCTGGAGAATAGAGGTCTGTGCACAGCGACGGGACTGTTTGTTTCAGTTACTGCCAGTCATACTTTTCACTTACTCCAACATAACTAAAGCCTTGTCAATACCAAGTTAAGCATCAAGTTGAAAAAATAAAAAATAAAATAAAAAATGAATATAAGATTCTGTGTATAAAGTCTGTTAAAGTCAGCATGCAATCAAAAAGGATTTTTCTTATTTTTTATGGAATACTGCAGTGTTATTAATGATTTATCTGTTGCACGTCATTATTTTTGTTTTAATTAATGTGCCAATTCATGTCCAACAACACTGGACCCCATTGACTTTTATTGTATGGACAACAAAACGACATTTAAACATTTTTCAAAATATCTTCTTTTGCGTTGCACAGAAGAAAGATATGGAGTGACATGGAAGTGACCCAATTACAGAATTTTCACATTTGTTGAACTCATTAAACCACCTAAAACTGAAAATTATTTTATCATTTACCCGCCCTCATGCCGTGCCATATGTATATGACTTTCTTTCCTCAGATGAACACAAACACATTTTCTTTTTACATGTATATAATGCAAATGTATGGGTCCCGCCATAGCTGGTAACTCAAAAAATACAAAAAGTGAACATGACGGTAATCCATGCAACCCTAGTTGATGAATCAATGTCTTCTAAAGCAAAAAGATAGGTGTGTGTGTGTATGAAAAATACAAATAGATTACAACTTTTTTTTTAATCTATAAACCATCTCTTCCGGCCAAATGACATACGTGCATTCATGAGAGCATATAAGCACTTGTGAAGAGTGATTCGAGCACGTACTGAAGCTAACGCGAGAAGAGAAGCAGATGCAGAGGGCCGTCACTTCTCATGTGGGTTTAACAACGCGTCACAATGTGCTGACATTCATGCCAAGCATGAATTTTTCAGTTTTGGAGGTTTGTATTCATGTGAAGAAAGAAAGATATATACATCTGGGATGGCATAAGAGTGAGTAAATGAGAGAATTTTCTTTTTTTTTTTGGTTGAACTATCCCATTAGAAAATCCCCAAGAAATTGGTTGGTTGATCGAGGTCAGGTGAACCCCAAAAAAACAAGGCTTCCTTAATGGGATAGTTCACCCATAAAAATGAAAATTCTGTCATTAATCACTCACCCTCATGTCGTTACAAACGTAAGACTTTTGTTCATTCGATCAACCTCAATTTTATGAAGCGACATGTAGGGGTGTGCGATACTGACAAAAAAATTATATCTCGATATTTTCTGGGATTTTCTCGATAACGATAATTAGACGATATTTTGCTGAGTGTGTTATTGTGCTGGTTTAGGACTGTCATGGATGGCTGACTCCTAAAGTTTTTGATATTCTTCATATTCTGTGTGGTGGTCAGTTCACGGCAGTGACAGAAATTATTTTTTCCAATACGTTTCAATTTTCAATTTTTCAAGTTTTTTTATTTTTACCTTTTTATGGGCATTTTTACTTTTATAAATGTAATTTTTAAACCTAATTATTTACATGCATCTTTTGTCAAAATCATAAATATAATCAAACGTAATTATAAGATGACACGATAGGGCTGTTAACAATCAAATTAAATAAGTATCAACAAAATTCATCTTTGCAAAGGAGAGGAAATACAGAAGCTGCATCTTAAGTGGCATTTAGATGCATTTACACTGTTTAAGTGACAAATGAGTAACCTGCAGTAACAGATGCATAAATAATGTTGTTTTTGTTTTAAACAAAACATTGAATATTGATATTTAAGATTATTTAAAACATGAAGGTACTTTAAATGTTAAATTAAAACCACCAGTAGGTGGCAGCAAGTCACTGTTAACGAGCGAGTCATTAAGATTCAACCGATTCATTCCAATGGCTGATTCATTCAGGAACGAAGCATTTTAATCTATCTCAGGTCATCGAATCACTGATTCAACTGATTCATTCCAACGTCTGATTCATCCAGGAACTAAGCATTTTAATCTATCTCAGGTCATCGAATCACTGATTCAACTGATTCATTCAAAATGCTGATTCATTCAGTAAGGAAACACCCCCATGTGTTACTCAGAGACGCAATTACAGTGCTGTGGCTTTGTTTTTGGTGGCGAAAGGAAGCAAAAACAGGCAATATGGTGTCTATAAATGTAAGTCACTTATTAACTTCTTGTTTAGTAAACTATAAAAAAGTATAAAATCATTATCACATTTGTTATGATGCCTGGAAAAAAACTGCACTCTTCGTGTGATATTTATTAACTATATTAAATTAAATATACACTAACACACAGTGAAAGCGTGCATTCTAAATGTGCACCCACACTCTCTGGTAATGTTAGATTGCACATCGTTAAAACAACAATTACAATATTACGATATTATCGCACACCCCTAGCGTCATGCAAACAAAGCTCGCGTTGCTTCATAAAACTGAGGTTAAACCACTAGAGTCGCATGGGCTACTTTTATGATGTCTTTAATACCTTGCGGCTTGAAAGTGGTAGTTACGTAGGCTGTCAATGGAGAAAGCTCTCAGATTAAATTTTTTTTTTTAAACTTCATTTGTGTTACAAATATGAACGAAAGTCTTACGGCTTTGGAGCAGGATGAGGCTGAGTAATTAATGAGAGAATTTAAATTTTTGGGTGAACTAAGCCTTTAAGACTAGTTGACTATATTACTTGACTAGTCTTACAGGCAACACACAGAGTAATTGATTTTAAAACGATCTCAAATGAAATCAGCTGCCACACCCAAAACTATTTTAGTAAAAACAGACCTCATTTCCCAAACCTCATAACACTGGAGAAAACAGAATGAACTCTAGAAAAAACACGTGATCCAATTTTTCACATATTCAAAGATAATTGTCACAACATGGGATTTTCTGTTCTGATTGTTTTGGGTTGGAGATTAGCGGCGCAGCTAATCTTGCTAATTAGTGCTAACAGCGTTACTCACTTGACTCCCCAGTGAGACAGGGACTCCTGCAGACTCCACGAGTTAAGAAACGAATGCGGCTGAACATGCAAATGAGCTCAACGTGTACCGGGGATTCGAGGAAAAGCCGGCCCGGACAAAACCAACGTGCCCCAAGGTTCACAACACTTCAATCACTCAATCTTACTGGCTTATGTGGGTCGCATAACAGATGCACATGTGGGTCAAAGGGAACCCCCGTTGTCAATCAAGAGACAAAAGTAGAGAGAGGAGGTCATTTGTATATGAACTCATTAGAGAAAGTAGCGGGGGGTCATTTTTACATCTCCTTCTGTCCTTGAGGCGATATGTATGAAAAATGAGAGGCAAGTCTCGGAAGGCAGCAGCCACGCTTGACCCGAAAAAGACACTGCGGTCTGACGCTACAGCTAAATGGATAGGTGATGATAGAGCTACAATACAGGGCGCTTCACATGTTATACAAACACAAAACAAAAAGGAGAGAGAATCCTGTTTTGTCTAAAAAACGCCTCAATGTGAAAACCAGTGAAGTGCATAACTGTCAAGGGGAATCGGAGTCTCGGCTCAGGGGCCGGTCGATTGCGCTAAGAACGCATAAAGCATCCTCATTCTCCCTCTCTCTCCTTCGCTCTCTCCATTTGTCATTCTCCTTCCTCACCCGGCTGGCTCGGAAGCTTTTTCCCCAACCCATCCCTCACCGAAATGCCCACTGCAAATAAGCTATGCATGAGTCAACACAAAAGGAAATTGAGCAAACGCTAGGCGTGTTTGCGCGGCATCTGCTTTGAGGGATTGCAGTGTGACTAAATAGGCAGCTTTCTGTCGGTCAGCCCATCCACACCTGCCTCCCCAGCTGGACTGCCACGCTCTTCTCTGCACACAGCCCATTCCAAATAACTCCCAGCTGCTGACTGTATTTTTAGCCACAGCTTTTATTTTCACACCTGCGGGGAGTGTTTTCACAGTCGACTTTGGGCTTTCCCCCCTCTGGCTGCAGGCAGGTACAGTAAATGGGAACACATGTTGTTTACTCATCAACTTTCATCAGGATGTTTGCGTGAAGAACAGGCCTATATCTGGCGAGGGCCTGGTTTTCAAGCACTACGTGACGATCCATCCTTTGGACGTGTAGCTCGAAAGACATCGCACCTGCATATTGAAGGTGTGTTGTGAAAGCTAGGTACACAGTTATCTTTTGTTTATTCTGGCCTATATGACAGGATTTATACTGACACCTATTGGCGTGGATGAAGCGTCGTGCAAAAGCATATAGCAGTGATTAATTTATTCCAAGAGTGATAAATAAAGCATGTTCCAGAGATAAAGTGACTAGTATTCAGTTGGTCATGTGATCTAAAAATGGAAGCCCCCATGAGGTGACCTGCTCCTTGTAAAATAAAGGGGACTGATTTTTTTATTGTTTATTATTGGATTTTTTTTTATGCATTATTATTTATTTCATTATTTTATTGTCGATTTATACAATTAAGAAAAATGTCAAAGATAAATAAACACAATTTAGCCAAAGGCTTATTTGCACTGTGGTCCCCTACACTTGATCGGAACACAGGTAAACGCAGCCAACAAATATTTTGTTCTACTTGTATAATCTTTATAGAAACTGGTATTCTATGCCAAGGGATTGTACTTTTACTGTATATAAAAACGTGTCTCTCCCCATGAAACTCCTAAAGATTCTTAAGGATAGATGTTTGTATTACAATGTAAAATGGCTCATGTAAATCTACAAATTTTAATAACTATTTCATTAGATGTAACACTTTTTTAATGAAGAAAAAAATATATTTCATGCATGCAAAACCTGAGCCATCTCCGGCACATGGCAAACAGCGAACTTGACAAAATGATTTAAGCGTGCCACAGTGGCACTTGGTATGATCTGGGCCAGCGCCGACATTAGCATGATAATGAATGCCGATTTCGACACTAGGAAATATAGAAATAGGATTTTTGTAAGTGCGCTGCGGGCGAGAAGCTGAAATATGCTGTGGGAGTGGGAGGTTTCGCTTCATCTTCTCCATCCTCACGTACAGCTGGTTAAGGGTAGAGATGGTGGGATTACATTATGAGTCTGACCTAGTTGGGAGTTGCCTCCAGAGACTCAGATACTTGCCTCAGTGGCTGGGACTGGCTGTAATTTCTCCCTGCTGGTGAAGTAGAGAGAGAGAAAGAGAGAGATGGGCAGACAGGCCTTCGCTCAGAGTCTCAGTGTTGACTCTGGGGCTCTCCGGGACGTTGCTGTGTGGGGGCGGTGGTTACAAAGCATGACTGTGCTTTGGCTCAGGGGCTTTATGAGCTCCATCTCTCTCACACTCTCAGCTCTGTGAACCTGCGCTTCTTAATTTGAGTCGGTCTATGTTAAACTCACATGGGCTTCTACCAAGGTTGGGCTTTGACCTTCTCTAAACAGTGGGTGTGTAGTAAAAATAAGCACAGGAGAGGGCTCTTTGAAGCATTTTGGACCTGTTTATGTGACCACGTACTATAGCTATAAACGAATGAAACGAAAGGTTTGACAAGCAAATGAAAAATGACATACAGTGTGGCCCAGAACTTGGAGATCACTAATGCTTTGCATTTATTTGAATACTTTTTTCAAAGCATTTTCCAAGTATTAATACTATCAGCACAAATATTTAGTTAAAACTGTAATTTAAAAATGCATAAAAGTGTTAATGTTTAGTATTTTAATAACACTATTTATATTATAATATCAATAATTTACTTTTATTGTTGACATATAAATAGTTTTTAACGCCATGTTAGCATTAGGGCTGTTTACATGGCAAACACAAGGTCAATATCACAATCCATACCATTTTAATTATTGATTTGAAGTTATGGAAGACAATTATTTTTATACTGGGGTTTGTTTCATATTTTATTTGTCCCATTCCTTAATTCCTTATTTTTTGTTTAAAATAATAATAATAATAATAATAATAATAATAATAATAATAATAATAATAATAATGATTGATAATAATATTTTTTTCACCCAGCAATGTAGTTCTTCAGCAAACAATTAGCAAAATGGTTGTCATTATTATAGGGTATTTTACAATGGCTTCAAGCACAGCTCAGCCAATCATAATCAAGGCCCGAACTACCTGTTTTAAAATATTATTTATATTATATTTAAAAACAATAATGATATTGTTAATGTATTCATGTATTAATACTATTAATGTATTAATAATTCTGTTAATAATAATAATAATAATAATAATAATAATAATAATAATAATAATAATAATAATAATAATAATCAACATCCTAAAAATCTTACTCTCATCCTAAAACTTAGTTCAAGGTTTGAAACTACTTTAAACCAGATTGTAATACAGGCTTTTGGAACTCACTGTGCATGGCAAAAGTAGCAGTTTGTAATAAAATCTTTTTATGTTCTGTTTTGTTGCACCATCTTATAATGTCACTTAATATTTGTTAAAAACAAACGAAATCATGTTGAGTCTCAAATCGATATCTATGGCAGAGGCTGACAAACAGGTACCGAATAAAGGCGAGCAAAATGAAATGTGAGATGCCATTCTAAATGTAAAAAAAGTCCCTTTATATTCAGTTTCAGTATATTCTAAAAGTACACATTTTGGATTAGTATGTGAGTGAAGAAAAAAAAAAATGATTAAAAGAATAAATCAAGGAATAGGTCAAAATAGATCTAGCTTTTTCCTGCAGGTGTGCTTCTTTCTCTCTCCATCTCCTGTGTCAGAGCCAGCTAGCCTTTATCAGAGGGGTTGAGGGGAAATGTGCTCTAGCCAGATTAGCCTCTGCTCTGTGCCAAGGTTATAAACAGCCTGTTATCGGCCTCCCAAACAGAGTAATCCGCACTGTATCAGCACCCAAACATATGGGGCCACACAAAGACAGATAGGTCCTGATGGACACCTCATTTTAATTGCGATGAAAACAGTGTTTGAACATCTTTCAGGAGACTAGGGAGTATATATTTCCCAGCGTCTCTGCCTCCTTGTGTCTGAGATGTACATACACCGTGTTTAAAGATGAGGGTTTTTGTGTCGTCTCTGAAGGTCATTATTCATTTTCCTTGTTTAACTTCTATCACATTTATTCAGCTTAATTGATCTTTGTTCAGCGCTCAATCTGGTCCCAAAGCTTTCATCTGTGTGCACAGCTCCAATATTCAATAGCAATGTTATCTGAGACACTTCTTACTTCATTTTAAGCAGCGATGTGATTAATATTCATCGGGCGGCAGTTAATTCAGTTCAGAAACATAAAAGAGGACTACATAAACGTGCACACTTCATGTGAGATAAAACACCTTTTTAAATAATACAGCGCTAATTGAAAAGAGGAACCTGCATTCCTGGAAATTTGGAAACTGTGGTGATATTAGGTCTGTCTGAAATTGTATAGATTATTTCGAGTGAGTTTGCCTACGGTTTATAATAGCTTTCTAAGCCATTACGGAGGACAGCCAGATTGAGCAGTAATGGCCTTGGTAGCCATGGAAACATTATCATGGTAGTAAAATGCTACATGACATCAAGAGCACAGCGAATCGATGAAAATAAACAGCATTATGTCTGATCCGCCATGAAACCCCAGTGTTTAGAACGCAAATTTATGAATGAATTACCTGACCGTCAGGTTTAGCGAGACTCTCGCTTGACAGAAGTGCAGTGCTGACGCCCCCGGTACGCCCCACGCCTGGGAAACTCATCCACGGGAGAAAGCAATAAATTCCTCAATTTTTATATACTGCCCACAGATTTAAAAGTCTTGTTCAATAAAGTTTAAAATGTCACAGAGGGGCAATAACCGAGATCATATAAAAGCTTGGGGCTAGGAAAGCTATGCAAAAATGGCCCTCGGAAAGCTATGCAAAAATGAGTCCTTTTCCTTGAATGCAATAAAGTTTTATATGTTTCAATCAGCCATAAAAAAAATGGTTTTGCAGGTTGTCAACGAGGGAATAATTGGTACATTTTATTAATATTAGCACATCGTCCAACAGGCTCTTTTTGCCACGTTGAAAAGTTGAAGTTGTTGAAGTTGAAGTTTATTCGTCATTACACATGTACAAGTACAGTATAAAGTTTCAATTATTCAGGCGCCGCCCTCACTCAGCAATTTAGCATAAACAATAAACATGGATTTTGTACAAGCTTGTCAGATAGATAAACAGGCAGAGGAATAAGTCTGAGATTGTGTTGTGTGAGAATGTTAGCCATAACTTCAGATTTTTCAGAAATGGTTTGTCCTAAGGAGATAAGGCAGTGCACAGGGAAGATAGATAGCATGCCCGGCTCCTCCCAACCGAGAGATAGGGACCAAGTGAGGTTCGTTGGGCTAGTTATTAGGTCAGGCAAATACAATTTATTATTTTTAATCCATTTGATGATCTTCTTTGCCGGATCATAATCAATCAATCAGATCTTTCGCGTCCGGTCTGTGCAGTTTCCCTAGACATTACGTCCAGCCTTGGCCAGACCGGTTACAGTCCGTAATAAAGCCCACTCTTCCCTGCGTATCCGCATATTACGGTTCCCTCAATTCCTATCACTTTCTGTCTCCAAAAACCTGTTTAATTTCCACAGAAGATTTTGCAGGTTGTCAATCTTCCGGGAAATCCCAAAGCCAAAATGGAGCCATCAATTTTGTATTAATCTTCCATCCTCCACGGACAGAGCCTCCAGGCACATCGTCCCTCACGTGCCAGGCTCCCAGGGCACCCTTCCTAGTTTTTGTCGATTAAGCTGATTGACCAGTTAATCAATCCATTTCAGTATTTTCAAGAGTCCAGCAAGCACTCACGAAACACTAGACAAAACAAAACAGCGCTCATGCCGTACAAGGACAGAATGGAAAATCCTCACAAAACCCTAATGCCGTTCCAAACCTGTAAGACTTTCGTTCATCTTCGGGAATACAAATGAAGATCTTTTGATTAAATCTGAGAGCTTTCTATCCCTCCATTGACAGTCCATGAAACTACCACTTTCAGAAAGGTAGTAAAGACATCATAAAAGTAATCCATGTGATTCCAGTGTCCTTAGTTTGCACAAAAAAAAAAAAAAAAAAAAAAAAAAAGCGGTAACACTTTATTTTAGGGTCCAATTCTCTCTATTAACTAGTTGCTTATTAGCTTGCATATTACTAATAAATTGGGTATTTATTAGTACTTATAAAGCATATATTAATGCCTTATTCTGCATTACCATATCTACAACCCTTAATCCTACCCAATACCTAAACTTAAACGCTACAAAAACTACCTTACTAACTTTTAATAAGCAGTAAATTAGGAGTTTATTGAGGCAAATGTTGTAGTTACAGTGAATATGTGTTTACTATACTAAAATGTTACCAAAAAAAAAAACATACTTTGCCACTTTATTTACAAAATATTAATCTCCAACTCTGGCCTCGCGTCAACAAACCACGCATGCGTCGTGGTGCTCTCGTGACTGCATGTTGGAGATTAATATTTTGTATATATTATTTTGTTCAAAAAAAGCTCTCGCATCACTTGATAAAACTGAGGTTAAACCACTGGAGTCACATAAATAGGCTGTCAATGGAAGGACAGAAATCTCTCAGATTTAATTAAAAAGATCTTCATTTGTGTTCCAAAGATAAATGAAAGTCTTATGGGTTAGAAACGACATGAGGGCGAGTAATTAATGACAGAATTTTCATTTTTGGGCGAACTAATGCTGCGTTCCAGGCAACCCATAACCCGTGTTTTTCCGACCTTCTACCTGTGAAAGTGCACTGGAACGGCAGTCAAACCCGTGATTTCCCACCCGTGAACTCGTACTAGATCAATGTACTACCAGTTACGAGCTCTGACGTCACATAGCCCGCAAGACAACAATGGCAGCCCCTACGGATATACAAATAATGTAAAATAAAAGGTATAACAGCTTCTCTTGCATTTTGCACAGTGTTTCCCTCAAATAAGCAAGGAGTAAGCACCTTTGGTGATAGAAATGATTCTAAACGAGCATAAGCCCCGTATGGTCCGCAATGCTTTGTTTACATCTAGCTACCACAATTCCTTGCGCTCAGACAGTTTGGCGTGACTTTGCCTGGAACGCTACGTGAGTCGTGGTTTGAAGTCGTAACTTACGGGCTCAAAAAACTGCCTGGAACGCAGCATAACCCTTGAAGTTCAGACACTCTTTAATTCATGCTTCTTATGATCTTAAAACATTACAGTTGCTGTTTAAAAGTTTGGGGTGAGTGAGTAAGATTTGCCATCACAGGAATAAAATACATTTAAAATGTATTCAAACAGAATAGGTATTTTGAACTGTAATAATATTTCACATTTTACCGTATCTAGCCTTGGTGACCAATCGACTTCAATCGACAATCGAACAACCGACCCCAAACTTTTGAACAAAATATGAATTTTTTTAATTTATTTTTTTTTATGTGCAAGCAGATGGTCAAAGAAAAACAGTAAGTGTCCAGCATACACAGGATCTCTTTGAGCTGGTTTAGGTATTTTCTAGTTTTTAATGATTTTAATGTTAAAGTACTATGGCTAATGTGGAAAATAGTAATAATAAAGAATTAGTATAGGTATGTCTATACTTTTGACTTCTACCTCTGCCAATGAGGGACTAAAACCAGCCATCTGCTCACCTCTGCTAACATGCAGACTTCTATCCCCAAGTATAATCTAGTAAATGTCAGTGCGCTTCTTTTTTAACATCATTTCTTAAGCAGGTGATGAACCGCGACCACAGGCGTCCCTCTGTTTACGTAAATGTCAGTGTATCAAGCATTTGTGCGGCTGAGAGCTAGTCTGGGCAGACATCTCGGAGCATCCTAGGCCCTCATTAGATCAGTGGCTGCTGTCAGGACGCCCGCTCGCCTGCCGATGTGCTTCTGCTCTGGCTGGCTGGCACACAAACACTCCTGGTGTCTGTGCATCTTCAGCCACACGTGAAAAAGGAATGGCATTGAGGGGTTAACGTCGGCTCTTCTCCGCGTGCGCTCGCTCAAACGGTCTGTTCCAGCAGGCTGCTTTAAGCCATTACCTCTCGCCACATTGCCGTGCCAGCTCATATGCTGGATGGCCTCGCTCTCCCATGAGCACCCCGCTCCAGACCGTTACACAACCCAACAACCACCCCATACACGCACACACACCTCTTCCAACACCCCCCAGGTCTATATATCACATTTAACACTCTGACAGTAACAGTCTATAATGTTTCAATTCTACAAAATCACTCTGCCAACTCCAGGATAGCTGAGCGCAGACTGAGGAAAATAAATAACCCCCTCGGCCAGCCACAGTCCATTTCAGAGAGGGAAGAAAGAAAAGAAAGGGAGGTGGGGAAAGGGGCAATTTTAGCCCTCATAGACTTTTCCATTTCCTGTATGAATGATTACAGCATGCTGGCAAAATGAAATGGGGTAATTAATTTGTCACTCTGTTTGTTTCGGCAAGATTTGGCACCAAAAGTCAAGCAGGTTCTTGAGTGCAGGAAGCATTTGAAAGTGAGCAACTGGATAAATACACACTGAAAAGTTGAATAAATCAATAAACGCTCGCTGAATGACTGGCGAGGTGAAAACGGACTGTTGCTTTAGCTATTGTTACGTTTACACAATCTCAACAAACCCGCACACGGACTTTTGATACCCTTTCAAAATGTCAACAATTGGACAAATTTTTCTTTTGGTAGAAAAAGATTGTTTAACCTCTAGCCTTTTAAATAACAGATTTTCATATTCAAACCAGGCGACATGCTGTTGCGCGTTTTGTGTTTTCCGTTTTCCGTCTCATTTTAATGTCGCCAACCTGGGAAGATTTACCTCGGCTAGATTCAATCATTCCGGCTGTACACAAGCTTCCTGTGTTTCACATCCAAACCCAAAGATTTGTTTTGCTCCACAGGAGTATTAACATAGACATATTGTCAACTGCTCCTGCTCTTAGGAGCCATTCATTTAAATTCGCCCATTTGAAACACTTCAGTTTGTCACCATTATTCATCCCCAGCACACCACCAAGTCAACTGCAACAATGGCCCTATTTTTCAAGCTAATGGTAGGGCTTGCCTGCCATTAGCTAAAAAGGCATCTGCTTTTGAATAAGCCTCTCCAAATGTGACTTCTGTTTAAGAACGAATTTGAATAATTAATTACACGATAAACCAGGCACGAGCAACAGTAACAGAGCTTCGGGGCTCAGACGGTGAGTTTGAACTCTTTTTTTTTTTTTTCGTCCCCGAGGCCAAAGGGATTTCTCATTTGAGAGCTAATCTTCAAGGATAGCAATCTCAGCCGAATTTAATGAAACAGAAGTAAAAGATAACGTCACATTCGATCACGTCAACTCCCGAGCACTTCCTGCACTGTGCTTTTGAGGTGGCACTCATCCATAATGGGCAGAAATGTGTGATTTCACCGTAAAGAAATGAATTTGCCTGGAGTGCCTGTTCTCCACTTCAGTCTAGGGGGTTATTTGCTGACTCCTGACCTGAGGTCATAACCTGCACTCCCAGCTGTCAAATCAAAGACCGGTCAACTCACAATTATGAGGGCTACACTCCAATGAGGATGTGATTCATATTCTCAATGAGAAATCCAATAACTGGCCTACAGTCATCTTTACATATATATGCACAAAAATAATTACACAATGCTTTCATTCAGCCAACCCACTGACCAGTTATGCACAACCCTATTCTGTTTGGAGCCATTCAGTAATTGTATGTCAGCCCTCCCGCCACATATTAATGCGTAAAACAATTTCCCCACCATAACGCATTCATATTTCTCGCCCCATCTAATACAGCCCCGCCAGCACTCAGAATATCGTCCAGACCCAAGTTTGTTTAAACAGAAGCTAATATCCATTTATACCTTGAGCGTGTATTTATTTAATAAATCATTCAGCTCTTCGGAGGCTAACAACCTGCCAGTACCAGACTTTAGGTCATCCTGCAAGCTTTTATTTGTTTACCCCCTTCTCTTTATTCTTGCAGAGGGCCATATCTGCGGGTGCCGGTGCTCCATTATACATGAGCCATCCTTGTTCCATTCCTTTGCAGGGCCACACTGTCTTTATTATTTAATTAAGTCGCAGAGTCGTTACATTAATAATTGAGTGCGAGGGGACCCAGTGCAGCCCGCGGCTGTGGCGGATGGGCCTTTCCTGGTGTGGAGTGTATTAAAAAATGTGTGTATTTATGTCCTCGGGGAGTCTGTCCTGGCTGCATAAAATTGAATTGGTTATATCTAATATATCCACCCCCGAAGGGAAGGGGGGAGATCGAGTGAGAGAAACGAGAGAGAGTGAGAAAGAGGATGAGAATGAACGTTGGAGGGAAGGAAGGAGGGAGGGCTGGATGAGTAGATGAGGTGCTTGAATCCAGCCATTGGGGAATAGAAAGCTTGGCTTGGCTCTTGGATTTGGCAAGATGCACAGGGCCTTGACGTTAATGTCCCTGAATCAAATCAATGGATGTCCAAATCCTGAGTGTGTGGTGTGTATCGCCTTAAGGCTGAGAAGGAGAGAAAGACAGGGCAGAAAGACAGACAAGACAAGACAGACAGAGAGCGAGAAACAAGAGAGCAAGACAGATTAAGCGCATTCGTTCACCGGGCCTCTTTGTTCTTCCGGGATGTGTGTATACGAGGATGGCTTTGTGCGAATCAATAAGACCAAGAGGTGGATCGGGTCTTAAAAAGGATTAGCGGCAAAACAAAGCTTGCATAAACGTGTTAAAGACTCCCCGGTAGGAGCGCGTTGAGGAACACAATGCTGACATATACGATAATGTGCGCCTGGATTTGAATATACCAATAGCACGGCTCAAACAAGCGGTTCAAAAACACATTTGAAAGGAAACCATCTCTCGTTCGTCCTTATGAAGGGTTTTACGTCAAAGTCCATTCATTCTGCGCTGCACCTTTAAGCAGCCTAGCCTGCGGGCTTCCAGACGTATGAGCTTTTAACGCTACCATTAAGGCCAAGGCCTAAATTATTGATCCGCTGCCTCCATCAGCATAACAGTCACGTCCCCGGTATCACAACCTAACCAGGCCGTGCCGGGCCATTCCACAGCCACAGTCTCTGATCTCTGGAATAATTAGGGGGGAGTTGGACAGAGAAGTCTTAAGGTCTGGTGGGGGTGGGGTGTTTAATATCCCCCCCACAGGCCTGAGATATCTCTCCAATCAAATCCTCCGGCAGTGCCTAAAGATGGCAGGTCTCATCCAGGCCCAAATACAGCAGATAAGGTGGCGGTAAAGAAATAATAAAAGAATAATGTGAAAGGAGAGAAAGAGGAGAGGAGAGCGCAGAGCAGGGGCATAAATAAAGATGTGGCGCAGCGGTGTAATGAATTCTGAAGGCCGGGATCAATAATATCAGCACTCTGACTCTACCTTATACATACACAAAGAAGAGTGAGAGCGAGAGAAGGGCTGCTCACATACAGTCAAAGAGATAAGGCTCCACTGGATGACAGAAATGCTACGAAAAGAGAAATTCTGAAATCACTACTGAAAAGTAGGGTTTGGTCAGAATGATAGACTAATAAAGAAACCTCTTGTCAATTATGGGGGCCAACAAGTGAACAATTTTTGTGTCTGTGCTAAAAGGGGATGAATTTAGAGGCGCAATGCTTTTTCTTTTTTTTTTTTTTGCATTTAGCCTTCCAGGTTGAAAGTTGAAAAAGTTCAACCATCATTGAATTTATGGCAGATTACAGATAAGCAGTTCTTATTTGCATTATGTAGCTGTTTAAATGTGGATATTGTGACTATGTACTACTAAATGTACTTCTTTATGTACAGTAAAAATAATAATAATAATACACTAAAAACAAAACAAGAAGGTTTGTATGATAAAATAAGCCATTGTGACATTATATGGAATAGTATGAAAAAATCCTAAAATCTGCTATAAAATAAATACAAAAAGTGCAAATATAAATATATATTTTACTGTTAGGGTGATTAAAGAATTCTTTAAATTAATTAATATTTTTATTCTGCAAGGATGTCTTTAACTGATCATCAAAGAACCCTGAAAAAAAAAAAAAAAAAAAATGAAATGCAACACAACTGTTAACATTAATAATAAGAAGAAATGTTTCTTGAGGACCAAATCATATCAAATATCATATTAGATCAGTGAATCACTTCGCGCCGTGGGCGTATTACCACCTCTGTGTGCATTATTTTTCAATAATTCAATGGCCCAATGTCACTTATTCTTTACATACTGTATATACACACATAGGCTATCGTCTATATTGGCAGAAATCAATATGGCTGATATACATTGTGCATACGATTTGGCAACTACCAATAGGAGAAGATAGTGGAACACACAATCTCCTGTACCATAATCTGGTATATGTTGCAGTTAAATGTTGCAGTGAAATTACAGTAACATGAACTGCTTACACTTTAAGCAGTTCATGTTACTGTGAGTAGTACATTTAGTAGTACGTTTCATTGCAACATATGATTTGTTTCCAATTCATGCAAAACCATGTCAGAAATCGTCAGGGCTCATTATAGACAAGTTTGATTCATTCATTGTTAATTGTAGTCTATGTGATTGCACTTTAACAAACACATCTGATGGTGTCTTCTGGACATAACCCTAAACTTGTATAATCATACACAGACAACCCATTGACTAGTTAATTGAAAAAAATTATGAAGTGGTGAAAAAAAAGAATGTGTGTGATTTGATATAGTGACTTTCTCACAGCAGGAACAGACAATACTTAATGTTGAGGAGATGGAGAAAAAGTCAGGCAGCCTGCGACAGTGACACACACACACACACACACACACACACACACACACACACACGCTGCTGATGAAGTGAACCGTGTGGGGGTGGGGTGCTCTTATCTGCAGTGGTGAGATCAGACAGAGAAAGACCAAACGAGCAGTCAGCACTGATGGTCTCCACTGGTGAGAAAGCGAGGGTTGACATGATACCAATACTAGAGAAATTTCATGATTCTCGATGGCAATTCCGATATCAAGGCAAAATCTAACATGCATAAATACTAGGAGAAATTAGGGCTGTATATAATTAACACATTTAAAGGGATAGTTCACCCAAACATGAATATTCAACCATTATTTATTCATCCTCATGTCATTCAAAACCTGTATTACTTTTGTTCTTCTGCAGAATTCAAAAGAAAATATTCTGGAAAATGTCTCCATGTTTGTTTTTTTTTGTCCATTCCAATATTGTTTTGGACCCCATTGGTTTCCATTATATGGACGAAAACGTTTGTGTTTCGAAGACAAGTCATACAGGTCTGAAACAAAAATAGGGCGAATGTAATGCTCCCTGGCCTAAATTCCATTCGCAAGGATTTTCTTTGTATCCAAGCGATAAAAGTTTGTAATGGCCAAAGACATCTAAATATGAACATAAACCAACATTTAACTAGTTAACTCTTTCCCCGCCAAACACAGAATTTTACGTTATTTGTGAGAAAACGCTTCCCTGCCAAACACAGAATTTTCCGTGTTTCCACTGTTAGACGCTAGGGGGTGCTATTATGCATCTTCTGAATGAGTACAGAATCTCCTGATCAAAACACAAGCGAGGAAGACGCAGTAAAACAAGCGATCGTATGTAAGCAGATGCACATGTAAAATAACGTGATCATCACCATTAAACATCATAGAAATCAAAACTGCCTAATGTTACTGAATAAAATGTGGACCCAGGACGAGCTACAGGACTGTGCAAGCATTAGGGGTGTTGATGGACTCGATCTACTCCTCTGTGTTTGATCATCGCTCTGAATCTGATCTGGATGTAGTCTTTCACAAAAACATGATTTTCTCAGCTTTTTGTTCAGAATGTTTTTTTATGAAACTTACCCATATTCAAGTGTTGATAAAGGAATGCAATAAAAGGTTTTTTTTGTTTTTAAGAAGAGGGTCAGCTCTTTCTTTTGATGTATTGCATACTCAGATATTCATAAAGCTAAATATTCTATGGGCTAAAACCCTGGTGGTGGCTGGTAACTTTTTTTTAAATGCTGGTGGGGAAAGAGTTAACAATATTTCACAAACAGCAACAAACATCTATAAACACAAAATTGTAGAAGTTTCTGGGTTTTGTTGGATAATTATATTCGCCTTTCTAGTGTTTGTTACGGTTGTGTGAAATGTTTTCCAACCAAGTAAATCCAACAGTGATCTTCAGAAAGTGTGGTTTTGATTGGACTAAGTGAAGCAGTCTTAAGTCTCCTTCAGACGGACTGAATAGATTTCGGTGGACAGTAGATCAGAGACAAGCTTATGTTCAATTATTTGGAATTTAAACAAACCATACAGGCCTACTGACATCTTAAGCCACTTTTTGTTATGTCTATCCATTGCTTTCATCTGCCACATTAATCTAATGTCTTTAAATTGTCTTCATTTGATGACTCTTCTCATCAAATATTTATTTGCAATTAATTGAGATTAAGGCTACGTCTACATTAATCCGAATACATATGAAAACAGCATTTTCGTTTCCAAATGCTCCTCGCCCACACTAGCATTTTCAATCGTTTTCCGCATGTTGCGCATCCACAATGAAACATCTGAACATGCTTAAATCACCTCACTGCACATGCATAAAACTTAATAAATGCTCACGAGATGATACTGAGAAAGCAGCCATAAAGTTCTCAAGCTAGCAAAATACCCCACCACTTAGTGTTGCACCCAGGTCACACTCAAAATCGTATGGTATAGAATGCAATTGTCATAATGTTTTGCCGCAGGACAGCAATTGTGAGTAAATTTTCAGTCATCTTTGCAGGAATGTAATATGAAGATTCTACAAAGGGACATTCATCCTCAGCAACACTATGAAAGTAAATAGCAGGCACAACAATGGCAGTATATCCATAGATATTATTGGCACAATATGCGTCACATGACTAAACATGCGTCATCGTTTTCAAATACCTCCGGCGTTTCCAAATTAATCAACTTGGGAGAGCGTTCTCAAAAAAGCTCCAATTTCATTGACAAAAACAAAGTATTAGTGATATATATATATATATATATATATATATATATAGTGATGCACTCATTTGTGTCACGTTTGCACCACACTAGCACAATCTCTAGCCCACGGTACAGTCACGAATGGGAACAATGAGTGTGGAGGGATTTTCAACTGGCCTCTGGTAATAACAGACCTCATTATGTCCTCATTATGCCGCCAAGCCAACGTTATGATGATGTTTCAGAAATGTTATGAACCACTCTGCCACTCCTATAAAACTCCCTCAGTAGGCCTTTGCTTCGGGTTACGCTCCCATCTGGCTGCAGGAGCAGACATCATGTCCGATGCCTGTCACATGAGCGTCGAAGCCATGTAGCGGAGCGTCACCTGGCCCGTGCAAATTCCTCCCCGTGCCATGGAAACGGGGTGATGCTTTTGCCAGTGGGAGGGGTTATCCTATGCAAATGAGGGTGCTGGAGCTGTATCAAGGAGGCCCGGAGGCTGTGATCATTTTCTCCCACCATGCCAGCTCGGCTCCCCGATCGCTCATACAGCACCACAGCCTAATGGCAGCCCATTAACATAATTGCCAACACAACTAGTGTTCCGTGTCTGAGAGTCATTCCCTATCCTTCAGGAGAAAAATACAGAGAGAGAGAGAGAGAGAGAGAGAGAGAGAGAGAGAGAGTATAGAAAGGGAGAATAAATGGATGGAGGGATGGAAGGTGAGTCATACTGCAAACCAGTTAAACTTATCATATTATCATATTATAATTGTCTATTGTCTCATTCAGAGGGCTGAGAGTTCGTTTTGAAACCTTACAGAAGATGCGTCTAGATATATGAATGGAAAGAAAAGGGTTTAGGAGATGTGAGACAGATATAAGTGGAAAAAAAGAAAGCCAGAAGAGAGAGAAGAGGACCTTAAAGAGCAGTAGAGAGAGAAAGGAAGCTGATTGGAGGTGGGAGGCCGGTATTTAGTCGGGCGAATGTGCCAGACGCGTGCTGGAGCACAAACCAACCTGCCAGGCAAAATGAAATTCCCATTATTTTTAATTAATCCCTAATTAAAATATATTACTCCACAGATTCCGCAAATCTCTCTTAATATGCAAATGCAGCCCACTGAAAGATATTTACATATCATTAATTAAAGTAGTGCATTCTTTCAGTCTAACGAGCTGTGGTCCAAGTCTGCCAAAGAAAACCCCAACCTACACAGCAGAGAAAAAGAAAAAAAAGAGAGAGAGAGAGAGAGAGAGAGAGAGAGAGAGAGAGAGAGAGAGAGAGAGAGAGAGAGAGAGAGAGAGAGAGAGAGAGAGAGAGAGAGAGAGAGAGAGAGAGCGCAACAGTGTGCTGGAAGCCAACTGAAATAGGAGACTGGCAATATGGCTGCCACCTCACTAGCAAAATATAGCAATATATTAGGGCTGGGCATTATAGCTAAAAGAATCATATTTCAAAACTTTTCAGCCTCTTGACAATATGTGATAAATATGTTGGTATTAAAGGGGTGTTATTTTCAATTAAAACATTTTTGGGTCAGTTTGGGGACCAATTCTTACTATTAGCTTGAAAATTACTAGCATATTGGCTGTTTATTAGTACTTATAAAGTACATATGCATCCCTTAATCCTAACCCATACCTAAACTTAACCACTACATCAACTACCTTACTAACTATTAATAAGCAGTAAATTAGGAGTTTATTGAGGCATAAGTTGTAGTTAATAGTAAATATGTGTATCCCATTGTTGTTATACTGGTTAAAAGTCTCTTCACATCCTGATAGCAATCAATAATAAAAGTGGTGTGTGTGTATATATATATATATATATATATAGATAGTATAATTTCTGCCTGTCAACCTATGTACTTGCATACAGTACCTCCGCACATCACACGTCATCAGTGTGTTCACATTGCTAATCCTGAGCGAGAATGGCAAAAACAAAAACTTTATGAAACTGCACAGCATATAGAGTATATAGAAATGATACTGTTAAAAATGTATTTAGTAGAATTCACACAAAATTGTTTATTTACATATGCCTGATGTGTCTGCCTGATCGAAATGAGTGCATTCCCCTTTAATTGTTGTGATGTCACAAATCAACATCCCTGTTCTGCCTCTTCTTTCCTTTTGCATTGTAACCTCATGGGAGAGGTAGGTTTCTTTTGACTTCCTGATAATCTCATTTAATCTTTACTGTAACTATTACTTTTATATCTATATGAACTACATGTGAACATTAATAATCTTTTAATTCACTGTTTGAACTCATTCATAGAACTTATCAACGCTAATGCTTTTGTTTCTTTAGTTTAAATCACACTATCAAAGCACTTCCATCATAAAGCTCTCATACAAGGAAGGACAGCAAAATTAATCTAATGACTAGGGATGCTCCGATCGGTCGGCCACAGATCAGTATCAGCCAATAATCACATTCTATAGCTGAGTCCCAATTTAGAGGCTATATCCTTCGAAGGACCGAGTGTTGTTAAATGGGTCCAATGGATCATATTTATGTATATAATAAAGAGTATGAACTATATAAAATAGTGTCTTAGTAAGATATGTCAACATTTGAACCGCTGTAAAGTTTATCAAAATCTATTTCCTATCAAGGTTTTCTATCAAATGAGACTATGTACTTGATGATACCTTGGGGGTTTTTTTTGGCAGTGGCTATTTACACTAAGTGCACTATAGATGCTATTTACATTAAGTAAAAAAAGCTGTAGATTCTATTTACGCTAAGTGACAATAGCAGCATTTTCTTAGCGTGAAAGTAAGTGAAAATTATAGATTCTATTTACACCATGTAAAAGTAGCAGTTCTTTTCAATATGTGTAAATAGTAATTATATTCTATTTATACTTTATTTTGGCAGATACATACTATTTGCACCTCAGTATTGTTGTACATTAACAGGATGCAATAATAACACAGTGTAAATGATTATATTTATTAAAATTATTAAATGGATGCCACCTTGATGGGACAATAAAAGCCCTTCCCTACACCTACCCCTAACCCTACCCAATACATACTTTAATTATTATTATTATTATTATTAAACAGTCATTAGGTATTTTGTTTTCACTTTTAGCACATTTTCTTCATTTTTATTGAAAGTAAATGCCTTTCCGATCTGATATGTGATGGGAAAAGGGAGAAGAGCAAGCTCGGCAAAAGGCAGATTCGAACCCAGGTCGAACGCGTCAAAACCTAGTTTCATGAACCTTATGCTCTACTGACTACACCACTGCAGACATTATAACGTACACGTCCCAACCAGGCATTGCTTGGCAGAGCTAGTGTAAATAGCGCTTGCCAACAAGGCACGTTATTTGCACTCCCGTTTTTGTTTTATTTGTAGAGTTATAAGCCATTACTTTTAAGTACGGCACTTGAAATTATGTGAAATAATTAAAAATGGGTGTAAGGGATTAATAATGAGAGCTTATATCACTTATATAAAGCTTGGATGATCAGGACCGGGATCGGTATCGGCCAATCATGATGACAAGAAAACTGTCATCATGACAGACCCAGCCCCACTACACATACACGATAGATTTAGTAAAATCCAATTAAAATCCATATATAAAATCCATTCAACTGGCGTCTGAATCGATGGTTTTGCTAAGAGAATAGTTTTCAAAAACCTGTAGATGACATTTCCCATTTAAAAAAAAAAAAAAAAAAAAATCATGTCATGCTCAGGGTGATTCCTTGGTTTATACTGCGCACATGTGCAGCCAAATTCAACGTACAAACACACAATGTAACTTACATTTGAGAGGGAGCACAATAAATGGAGGTGACTGGGCAGAATTCATTAAGTTGATAACCGCGGGCTCCATTACACAACTCCACAGCACTGTAATGACTTCTGAGGATTGGGGGAATGAGAAACATGGCAAAAAGAGTAACGTGTAGAAAAAGATTTGACTGAAATAGGGAAAATGATGAAGAGAGAGGAATGCTTGGTGGCTTTCTCTTTTAAACCGAAAGTCATGAAAGCTATATATATTGTGATAACAAACAGCTTCCTGATTACTGAGCTCAGGAGCACATGAGAGAATGCTGATTGACCCTCAGAAACATAAAATAAGTGATAATAAGCACTTCAGTTCACTAGCATAACCCAAGCAGTCATCTGATACCAACTGATTGAGGTTAATTGCTAAAACAGACATAACATGAAGAGGAAGTGCTAGCATTAAGCATAGGAAAAATGATCATGACACGTACAAGATGGATTTATAGCGCACTGTCTGTGTTGTCCATGACATATTATGATGCTCATGAACGTACTGTTCAGCATGTGAAATCATTTATCCTTCCTGTCTCAATCAAAGGTCTATTATGATCTTAACTTGTCATTTCACATTCATTTATTATTTAAATAGTGATTAAATGCTTATGTTAAAAGTAAAGTTTTAATTAACAGTAGGGAAACTCTGGATTTTGTTGATAGTGATCAATTTTAACTTGGTAGTGATCATAATAACCTAGCGTACACTGTAGTCTGCAATCATTAAAAAATATATAATAATAATAATAATAATATCGAAGTCTTTCCTGAAGAACTTGAAGACATAATAGAAGCCTATTACAGTAAACAGCATTCAACTTCACTTGTTCACATTGCAAAGAAATGAAGGGATGGAATATGTTTGTTACAGAGATGCGTCTATCAGTGTATTGGTAGGGGAAGGCTGGCATCCAAAGTCTCTGAATGATCCCTCACCAATCTATCGTGTGGACCTGGCTAATGATAATCATGATTCTTAATGGCAGGCCATTCATTTCATAAATCCTGTTGGGCTTGATTGCTGAAGAAGCTTTAAAAACCATCCTTCATTAATGTTAATGGGCTTTTTTAGTGGAGGCCAGTTGTGGTTAGGTCTACATGGCAGGTTTCCCAGGCTTGTTACATTGATTCCCTCCACATTGAACCCTGATTGGCACAGAGATCCACCAGTCATGACTGAGATCCACCCCATTGGTTTATTTCAGTCCTCCTTGGGCGATATACAGCGAGTGGACAGTTGACAGCTTGTGAAGCGGAGATGCTAACAGCTCTTAAGATTCATCGTTTTGAACGCTTGCTTATTGAAATCACACAATAGGCCATAACAGCTGCTATAAACTAAAAGCTCCTATAAAAAGAAATGTTGGTGACATCCCAGAGGAAGCCAAAATTACAAAGAGTAGAAATCTACTCCCACTTTCTGACTGCACGGCAATTACAAAGGAACAAGGCAGATGCTTTTTTAGGATCAAATTCAAGAGCCACTAAAGTGAAAATGTCAACCTACAGACCTCATCATGGGAATCATAAGAAATGATTGAGAAGCTACACTCAATAAGAATAATATAAAAGTGCCCTATAAAAATGCAGGCAGTAACGGATACGAGCAAGATATAAAGAAATAAAAAACAAGCTCAGAAATAACAAACCCTGAAACGTTTACTTCTAGTAAAACTGTTTGCTTGGTGCAGATTGTTATCTAATTTGTTTTTCATTACTCCCTTTAGCAAACGGCAAGTAAACAAAGAAGCAAGAGGTGTCAGATTAATGTCAAATCTGCAATAAAAACACATTGTTTTCACACTTTATTTTCTGCATTAGTGGTCTTGTGACCATGGTATTCTGGGACATTAAGCATTATAATTATAACATCTCCTCACTCCCTAATTAACTTAAACATCCATATTTCACAAACAACTAATAATACTCACATTCGTTACAACCCACTAACATAAATAAATGGCTTAATTTGCTATGGGAATAACAGTTTACACACACCGGACACACATAAAAACTCAAGTCTCACACTTTACACTGACACATTTGAATATAAAGAACAATGTGGCAGGCACAAATATAAAAGACGTTATTAATACTGTAAAAGTCGCCATGCTTTCAGCATTCTGCTGAGAGTAATGGAGGGCTAGTGTGTGTGGTCGGGTGGAGGGGGGATATCTGTGAAGACACACTAAATTTGGACAGTAAGGAGTATCACCCTGTCAGCGCGGTACACCGCACATTTGAAATGGCCCATTTAACGGCAGCACGCGCCTATCCGCTGTGCTCATTTGCATACTTCAGTGAGGCCCTGATGGATGAAGATGGATGAGAGAAAATCAACCTCGCTGAAACAACTGTTATATCAAGGTTAAACTATCCACAAAGCTCTTAACCTGTGCAGCTTTATCTCCCTGCCGCCTCGACCGATATCAATTCATCAATAGCGCCTTATCGGGGAGGATTTCCGAAAGACGCGTACTATGAGGTGTAGTAATAGGAAATCAGATGAAAGCAAAGTGTATGCAGATATAAGGAGGCACCTCCTTACGATCCTGTCAGGGGATATTACCTAGAAAAAACCCTGGACACCAGCAAGAGGAGATGCCAGACAGCTGCTTAAGCTCTGGGTCTGATGCTGAAAGGTCCCTTTTTTATTTTTGGCCAGAGACGAGAGAAAAGAAAAGTCTGAACACCATAGCTCAATATTAGACCATTTGTATTAGGGATGTCAAAAGTTTTAAGTCAATACGAAGTAAATAAATAAACCCAAACAAATCCAGTCTGCAATATTGATAGTATTCCAAATAAAATCAAACTCACAATATGGCCTGTTATTAAACAGCAAAACTGTTTTAAATATAATATAATATGTGGTATTAACATTAAACACGTTAACGCATGTGATTTTTTTTCAGCATCCTTTTTTCTGTCATCCTTTGGCTAGCACTACATTATATGATCGCACTCTTATTCATGCAAATGCTTTTAAACCATTTAAGCAGGACAAGACAAAAGAGAACGCGCTGTCTGTGAATGTCCTGACACATGCGACACATAGAAAGACTCTTTTCTCTTTTGCGCTTGAACAAACAATAACACACAGAATTATGCCAAAATTCCCATTTTGTCTAGTATTCTCTCAAGAGCAGTCTTAAATGAGTTAAATGATGTCTTAAATGAACTTAAGAGTTGTGAGAAAATTAGAAGCGCACCATAGCTGTGTCATGTTTGGCAGCGGCAGATCTTAAAGTGACAGCAGCCTAATAAACCAGTTGCTGTGATGATTATAATATAATATAATGCTGTTTCAGTGTGAGATGTTATGTTTATTTTATCACAATGTGATTTTTTTTTTTTTTTTTTTGTCCAAATAGCACTGCCCTACTTTGAATTCGAATTGCATGATGGGAAAAGACAATAATGCCACAGTGAGTTCCTGTTTAAAGCAGATATAAATAAAGAAAGGACACCTAAGTCTTTCATGGTGGTGCACAAAATCTCATCCTCTAAAAAACACAGACAGTAGGGTAGAGTACACAATGTCACCAGCTGGCCTGACGACACAAGCCTCCGATGAGGGTTCTCCAGTCGATAAGGATTCGATGGAGGAGGTTTGGCTTCAGGTCGAGGTAAACTCTACTGCACATGCCTTGACATCTCACTGTTCCTTTTTCTGGCAGGAGGCTTGAAATGCAATATATCACTAGAACAGCCTTCTTCCTCCCCTGCTCCCAAATGTACACGCACACACACACACACCTGCCACCCATGTTTCCGCCTGTGCTCTCAGCAACGGAAGACCTAGACAAGAGCTGCTAAAAGCGGTTATGTAGGACAGCGGAGCACAATGCTGATTATGCAAAAGGCAAAAAAGGAAAATGACAGTCATTAATAGGATTCCAGGAGTTAACTGTCCATAACTAACACTGCCAAAGGCGAGCTGGCAAACAGAGGCAATCAGGAGTGCGTGTGTGTGTGTGTGTGTGTATTCAGGGACAGCGAGCATACACTGTACAAACAGTTCTCAGTTTAGAAACGAACTATAATAGCAAACACGCAATTAGCCAAAAGATTCAAGACCTGCATCCTCAAGGTCAGACGCTATTGAATATTTTGTGTTTAGCGTACAGGAAATAATTACCACCCACATAATTATAGACGGTGACTGTGTTGCAGTTCGCAAACGCACCGTATTGCCTTCGAATCATTTCATTCTTCATATAACGTCTTGCGAGGGGAAGCCCACTGAGCTATTGCAAGACCTTGAATTCCTTGCCACATGAGGGGCTCTTTGTTTCCCCTCGATTAAGCTTGCCTGAGTGTTCAGGGCAGAGTGTGTCACGGTTCCTCAGTGTGTGTGTGGTGTTGCCAGGCGGCCATGGTGAGCGTTGACCCCTGCTAAAGCTCCTGCTCTTCACCCCGCTGTGCTAAAAGCTACCTACGCGCTCACTGGCCACCATGTTGGGAAGTGATCCAAATCCACCTCCTCGTACTCCCCCAGCACGCTCTGCTCCTCCACAGACGGGCCTGCATTCGGTCACATCTGCTGTGCCGTCAGCTCAAGTGTGGATTTTACCATGTTAAACACTTTCTTCATCACAATTTAAGGTGCAGACAACAGTAAATAAGCCAATAGTTTGTTAATTTCTCCCAAAAAAGTGTATACATTGTGGCGCTATCAAAATGTTTTAAATTGTTTAATTGCATCTCGACCAGCCTGACACAGCAACAGTGGCTCAACCAATGGCATGAGTTTGAAGCGGGGCTATCTGTTTGACTCACCAATGACAGAGAGGGGGAATGTTTGGGAAATCTGTTTGAAAACAGTCATTGTTTGACTTTGTTCGTTTGGTGATGCTAAAGGAGTAGACATTACTAATGTTCGAAAATAATTTATTCAAATTGTGTACAAATGTGTACAAAAATACACAGAAAAAGTTTAAGTATATACAGACACTATCTAATCTAAAAAAAATTTAAAAAGAGTGAAAAATTCAGAAGTTTGGGGTCAGAAAGATTTGTAAATGTTTTTGAAAGAAGTCTCTTAAGTTCACCAAGGCTGCATGTATTTGATACAAAAATACAGTAATACTAGTGAAATATTACAATTTAAAATAGCTTCATTATTTGTCAGTCATTACTCCAGTTTTCAGTGTCACGTGACCCTTCAGAAATCATTCTAATATGCTAATATAATATAATGTGTTGCTCAAGAAACATTTCTTATTATTATCAATGTTGAAATCAGTTGCTCTGCTTAATAATTTTGTGGAATTGATTTTGTGCAATTTTTCAGGATTCTTTAAAGAATAATAAAAGTTCAAAAGAACAGCCTTTATTTGAAATATAAAGGTATATAAATACATACAGTACACATTTCAGCTTTAACTCAAAAAAATTAAAATGTATACTAAAAAAGTATATATAATAAACAAAGTATATATATAAAAAGTACAAAGTATATACAGTATGATTTTTTCATTATCATGATACATACTTTAACTCAAAGTGATCTTAATTTATTCAAACTTGTTACATGTCAGATAAAAATATACATGAAAAAATTATATTTAAGTACTGCATGATTTTTTCATTATCATGAGATATACTTTAACTCAGTGATCTTAATTTATTCAAACTCATGTTACATGTCAGAAATATACATTAAAAATTAATATTTAAGTACTTAAGTGTACACTGTATATGCCAACTAAAAGCATTTATGTACATTTTAATTATATGTTCTTTATGATTATATAGCTCATGAAAAGGTACATGAATTAGTTTTTAATTTTAAAAAAAGTGTTGGCAAGTCACTGTTCATCATTCATCTACAACGTTCTATTTAAATCTATAACCAGACCTAAAACTGTGTCTTTGTGCTTTAAAGTGTTGCCAATCAGATATGAACACCACCGAGGACGGTGGCTTAATTCATCATTTCTCTCCTTCACTCTCGCAGAGAGAAAATATGTACACTCATGTATGTGTTCACGGAGGGGGTTACGCAGGCTCATAGCCAGCCCTTTTGTTTCTCACGGCTGTGCCAGCTTCATTAGCATAAATTAGAATATTTCACGGCAAGAGAGCGACTCATAGCAATGCGTTACCTTCACATAACGACACACGTCCTCCCGCACCCCTCGACTCTATCTCCTCGCCCGCTGTAACATCTAACCCCCTGCTGATTAAAGAGAGTGGAGGGGATCTTTAGCACAGCCACACCACGCCAATAGCATTACATTAATCTACATTAGAAACATTCATTACATGCTAAACCACTCAGGCAACATGCCTCTTCCCCAGCGCACTCTGCATATCATACCATTAGCTTAAAGTATATGGAATGAATATGAAAAGGCACTTCCCTGTTGAGACATTTCCTCAAGTAAAACACTAAGACGAAGCTGAGGCAACACTATAAGAGTATGGTGAAATCTAACAAAGATACAAGATATCAGTGTCATTTCATTACTCTAATACGCACTATATTTAAAAATGAAAAGGTGTGTAGGGCTGTGAATAGAGTCTACAAAATGTGTAGGGTCACATAGCTATCTGTGCGCGTGTGTGTGCGGGTCCTCAATCCCTCCACGTTTCCCTGAACACAGAGATACGACAGCGAATAAATGTTGATCAGTGTTGATTCCGTCCAATGAGCGCGTGTCGACTGACAGTATTCCTAAACTGCGGCGAAAGGCGGCCATTAATCTTGGTCTGGTTTAAGTAGCATATATTAATTTGTGTCATTTTTACTAAGTCGAGACAGGAAGGGGCGCTCGCCAGTCCGTGTTTGACTGCTCACAGCAGCGGGAGGGGAGCTGATGGCTGGGGGAATATAGGGGGGTCTTTTATGTATTGCGCCGCCACTGCCGTCGTCAAAATCAAACAGCAGGACGCGGGAGAACGGCAATCGCCGGCCTTTGAATTAAACTAAATGAACTCCTGGGGTGTTGGTATGGCAACCGTAGCTGGAAACGGGACCGCCTTTTATACTTAAAGCACGTAAGGAAATGAATGAATTGAAATGTGTTTGTAACGATGAGGATTTTGTGGCAGAGAGAACCCTAATGCTGTTACATGGATCACGGCCATTGACTGCACCGCTGAGGGGCTGAGTCTGACTCCACTGAGACAATAATAACATCTGCAGAGCCTTTTACTGTAATTCGCTTTTTTACATTGGGCTACAAACTGCACCACAGACTAATATCAGACAGAAAAAAGAGCTCCGTCGCATCTGCAAGCAAATTTCCTCTCTAAAGCAATTTTTAATCCAATAAGTGAATAGATGTTCACTGTAATGGCTCTGAATATGATATCTGTCAGACAACTATGAACAAAGCTCAGTTTGCAGAATGGCTGGCACTGATGCTGCAGATAGCCAAACCGTCCAGAGCTGCCATGCTTTTATGCACATTAGATGCTTTCGAATCTTTTGAAAGGAAACATTAAATGACCATTACTATCATTGTGTCTTACACTAAAACAAACAATGACTTAACTATCCATATTGTTAGTAAGTTCATTCAAAAAATGAGAATCCCTTATTTAAAATGTAATGATGTATTCATAGGCCTGTACGATTAATGGAAATAAAACCAAAATGACAATATGGCTTTGTGCGATTAACAAATCGCAACGGCTGTGATTTAGTTAAATAATTGCATGCGCTGCAAGTTTCAGAATGAAGCGAGGGCCGGTGTTCTTTTCACGCGAACAGCTCATGATCCAGTGTTTTCAGGGTCTCAGAGTGGCTCTCTTCACTGTAAATGAACAAATGTTCATCTCTGGAGTTTTGCTTATAACATTGAGAATGCAACATGTGCTGACCATTTTCCCAAACTTGTAATAAGAAGCGCCTATAAACAGGCAGCCAAAGGAGTTTTAAGGGCTCCCTGGGGTAAATAAACTTGAGGGTTTTGACATTTCAAAATTAATATATTAAGACAGCAATAAATATTACTTTGGTAATTTTACAGTTGTACTAAAAATATAATTAGTGCTGTCAACGTTAACACATTAACGCATGCAATCAATTTTTTTCTGTTTAAAGCATTAACAGTATTTAACGCAGTTAACGCATTATCCATTTTTTCTGTCATCCTTTGGCTAGCGTTACATTATATGATCATGCTCTTATCCATGCAAATGCTTTTAAACTATTCAAGCGTGACAAAAGAGAACGTGAATGTCCGATCTATTGACACACACAACGCACAGAAATAGATGCGTGTCAGTATTGTGCGCAGAGACAGCGCACTAGAGTCGAGTTCTCTTTCGCACTTGAACGAACAATAATGCCAAAATGTCAATTTTGTTGAGTATCCTCATAAAACCAATCTTAAATGAGTTTAACAAAGTCTTAAATGTACGTAAAGAGCTGTGAGAAAACGAGATGCGTGTGAGATCCGCGTCATGTGCGGCAGGTCTTAAAGCGACAGCAGTCACTAATGCTGTCTGTCATTATCAAAGAACAAAGGTAACAGAGAAAATTACTTACTGTTCTTGACTACAGAACTTTTGTAGCTATTTAATTTATTATTTATGCAGTGCAGTTGATAACTTGAATCAATTTCTGTATATTTATATTGTATACTGTATATTGTCTAACAGGTAGGAACGGCACGGATAAATATGACATTTATTATAGGTTTATGTGAGGATTTTTTTTAAAAAAATCGATAGCTTTCAATTGCACTGTAATGTTGAATGGCTATAATTAATGTTTAAAATTGGAGGGGAGAATCATTTTAAATCAGTAGCTGTATTATCAGTGATACTGGCCTTCATTCATAAAAGATGCCATTAAACAAGTATTTAAAATATACTGTCTTTATGCTGTTTCTACATGAATTTGGAGATTAATTTGAAATTATTACATTATAAAATATGTTAAAGACTTATAAAACGTGTTTTTAATCACGATTAAATCACAGAAAAATGTGTGATTCATCTAGTTAATTTTTAATAGATTGACAGCACTAAATATAATACATAAAAATATAATATATAAAATAATAATTACTATTATTTATATTTAATATTTTCTTAAAGCTGCAGTCCGTAACTTTTTGCGCTCTAGCGGTTAATAAACAGAACTGTATGCGTCTTGCGGAAGAACATTGCAGCCGGAGCTACTTCTCTCTGTTTATGTCTATGGTGAGTCACGCAGGGACTGTGCTCCTCCGCAGCGGTTCCTACCAGACCAGTCTGAAATAGTCCCAATATAAGCACTTATTATAAGAGTACCATAATCATTCAGGGTAAGACAAAAACACGGTTTGGAAAATGGATTCATGTTGTACATTCTCATTATATAATTTATGTAAATCTTGAACACAAAAAAAAAAGTTACAAACAGGAGCTTTAAATGTTTTATTTTACAGTGAAATATTACAATAGTAATATTTCTTATTTTGTTAAATATTTTTATTTAGTAATAATAATTACAACAAAAATAATAATACTGATGTATAATCACAAATTGTGCAGACCTACAAAAGTGTACAACACGCCTGGACATTATTTTTTAAAATATTCAATTCTTATCTGAAAATTTAAAAAACTTTCCCACCAAATTGTGCAGCCCTACTTCAGTGCTTCAGTACTTCAGGTTCGCTTTGCCACAAATTACAGTGATGATGATTAATGTCATGTGTGGAGATGACTTAAAGGAGGAAGGAATGGGTTTACATGTAAATAAAGGTTTTGATCCTGAAGCAATGTGAAATAATATTAACATGATGTCGTCAGCCAATACTCTGATGAAAAGCAACCGCTTCAAACAGGACCACCGTAACCTTAAGCCATGTCAATAATTATTCCATAAAATGAGGGTTTGGGTTCCTTTATTGACCATCCGCAGGAGGAAAACACCTCCCACACAAAAAACGCTTCTTCACTATTCACACGGGCAACCTGTTATCAGAGCTAATTAGAGACTCCCACCTCCGTTATACATTTCTGTAATTAGGCTCTTAAAACATGATTAACATGTCTCAATTACGCCAGTCATCATTTGCATAATTTATAAGGAGCTCTAATTGCGAGTGAGTTTAGACTTGAAGCTGGGTAATAACAGAAACACACAGGAAACATTATGCTGCTACTGAGGCATGTCCGTTCCAACGGCCCTAAGTATGATTAGCAATCACGTTCCAAATAAAACAGGAGGAGGAGAGGCTCTCCTCATGCAGCTGTAGCAAACGCAATATTTCTCCACAATTCAACACGGCGGTCGTTAGATATCTCGCCAGCTCTAAAATTACGTGGCGCGCAAAAGAACAAATGAGTTAAGGAATGAAGCCCAAACTTTATTAAGCGCGGTGTTGCAAGCCCTCCTAACGCTACAATAAATGTAAAAGAACACTGTGAATAAATATGTGAATATTACAAGAGTGATATATCAAAATACAGTCCTCACAAAATGTACTCCGTTGTTTACCTCATAATGGCAATTTTAATATATGAAAGAAAGACATTTATTTGAAGTTGAAAGTTATTTTGTACGAATTTTGCAGCTGAATATTGTTAAGGGTAATTAATCATTACCTTGAGACAAGTGTGAGATACATGCAAGATTCTATCACTCATTTGACATTAGATAAAAGGACATGCTTGTTAGCAGTATCGCAAAGTATAGCATATTGCTTTTAGCAAAATGCACATGCATGTTATTGATCTTATAGTGAACATTCATACATATGTTTCATTTAAAACTAAATAAAAAAATCTAAATGTCAACTTCTCTCTGGTGACGTAGTATGCCAGACTTCTCCAATCATTTAGTCAACTTAAACCCACCCCTTTCTAACAATTGACCACAAACTCACATTTAGAGCTGTCACCATCCAATCAACAACCGCTGGATTGAACCAACTTCCTGAACTACAGCTCTTTTCAGTTTCATTTGGATGAACGTCTCAATATGTACAAAAAGATCCATCACTACTTCCCCATAAATGACAAGAAAAGTTACCACATTTAACATTGGCCAATGAATTAGGGTCAATGACATGACATTCAGTTTGTCCAGATCTATTAAAAAAAAAGTGGTTAGTGACTTACAAGTAGAGTACAAGGCCGTAACCATGTCTTGAACATTGGGGGGGGACCAGTTTTTTATTTTATTTTTATAAAGCATAAAGAAACAGAACAGTGAACGAAGTTCTAGGTTTAATTCTAGTTGGGAAATAATCATTTTGGGACTATTTGCATTAATTTGCATCAAATATATTGTTAGAGATTTGTCACATTAGTGAATAAATACATAGATCCGCTGTTAACATATAATTTCCCTAGTGGTAGAAATTTTGTAAACCATGTCAAAGGTTCCGGATTCTAATCCGCCCTCATATAGTTTGTGATGTTCAAAGATGTTCATCAAAGATTGTAAATTAAAAGCAGGGACACATTTGTGTGCAATTTGTTTTGTAATTTCACCAGAAAGAATAGAGTCTCCATAATGGTGTTAAGCGACAGATTGACGTGCTCATCTGTGTGAAGACGAGCCAAAAGAGAACCTAAACCGCGCCTACTTTGATTTGATTGGCCATCTCAATCATTTTGACATTGACGAGCACTGTTAGACCACTGAGGAAGACCAGACAAAAAAATGTAACTTGAATTCAAATTCAATTTGGCCATTTCTAATTATTTTAATTATTATCCCCTTAATGTCAATGTCTAAACATTTATGGTATTAATTAATAATTCTACAATATTTGAAAAAATGAAAAAACAAAATGACTTTGAAAAAATATATATTTTAAAACATTTTGGAAAATAATGAATGCAATATATTAAAATATGGGATACCTTTTAACACCACATGACATTTTTACATTCATAAAAGTGGTCTGAATTGTTTTCAAAATTTTATAAAACAAACATGAACTCAAAAGTACATTTCTAAGAATTGTTACATAATTTGTAAATGTTTTTTTCTTCTTTTCTTTTATGGCGGACTCTAATTCGTAATTGACCCTCTATAGTTTAGAGTTCATACTAAGTTTAAGTTTATTTTTCAAAGCTTTGTTCATGGTCAGGCAAATGTATGTCAATGTGAAACAGGCCTAATGAAAGCCCCAAGGGTAAAAAGGAGCTGAAATCCGATACCAACAAGCATCCAAGTTAATGTCCACCTTTCCCTACACGACCATCTATATGTGCCAGTTGCTGAATTCAAATACACACAGTGGCCTTGCATTTCCAAGAGCACGCAGTACACACAAATACACGGACAATTTAAATAATCTGAAACACTTGCAGTGCAAAAGCAGCCTTGTTTAAAAGCCCCCACCCTGCATCACATCCTATTCCATGAGCCGCAGTACTTGTTTATACTCGCACGCTGGCCTGTGCCGTGTTAGCTCGGTCAGGCCCTGTGTAAAAATACACAGCGAGGTCAGGAGTTCAGGCCGGCTCTGTCTGCTGCTGGCACACCGTACTGCCCCGCTTGTCAGCTGCTTGCCAGAGGAGGGCTCATCACCAAGGCATCCTCCCGCACGGCTGTCAACACGCCGACGCCATCACGCAACACGTGGTGCACGCCGGGCAACTCGCAGCCGTGTCAATCTCGGCAAATCGGCCGTAGGTTACGAAGAATTACAGGAGCCGTGTCATTTCGTGCTCTCTCAACACGTCTGCAGATGAAATATATTAGCAGAGAGAAAATTTATTGTTCCTGTCGAAGAAACTGTGTCTTGTCTGAATAGGAATTACGAGTTACGCTTAAAGCAGAATGCTGAGGTGGCCGAGGTGACGAAGCAGTTGATCCGAAGTTCTAGTAAATCAAGGTTATTGTGAGCAGAAAAAGTTGATTTTTTTTCAAACAGAGGCACTGTTTCATTGAGACAAGCTCTCGGTCGGATCCATGACCTCCACAGTCTGTTATGAAAGCTAAGACACCACTGTTCCACAGCACGCTACGCCATTTCAACAAAACAGACCTGCTACAGATTTAATAACCTCGCTTTTCTGGAATCCACCTGGGACTCTACGGCTGCAACAATGTAAAACCATGAACGAGGCTGGCTCTTTATAAAAAATAAAAAAAAATTAAAAAGGGCCTGACAAAAATGGTGGCTGCTCTCGTTTGGGCGCTCTGCACTCAGCACATTTGCAGTAAATGTCACGGCGGAGGTTTGAGCCATTTTCTCTGTGGCGGCTGTGGATTTTTAGTGGTGTCTGTCTGTGCAGTGTGAAATTACACCCTCACATTAAAAAGAGACAGAAGTGAACCGAGGTACAGCTCACGGCTAATTCCGTAGGAGCGAGTATGGGGTGGGTAAAGCACAAGGACCTTTCAAATCAACCATCAGGGCTTGAGTTCATTTATTTTCAGTGTTTGCTAAACCATGCATTTTCAACAGTGTAAAACACTGACAGCTAAAAACACTGAATCTCTTTTCTTTCTATTTTTGGAGTGTTTTCTTAAGTCACAACCAGGCTACTATCAATAGCATCCACTTAAAAAGCATCAAAAATCCTTTGTTCTCTCTTAATTCCCAGGCCAAGGCTAAAAGAAATGACAAAAATAGTTTGCAAATGCTTGTGGCTGAATATTTGATGGTTTCAATTAAAGTAATATATTTATATTCATAAAAAAACACTTCCTGTTCCTGACAAGTTTCCTTCCTTCAACAACTGGAAAGCCCAAACTTTAGGGATTCAAAATGAAACAAACAAAAAGCAGGAATCAGCTAATGTTAATATTCTGATGCATGCTGATCAAATGCAAGTAGGTTTGATTTTGATGATCCGATGCTCCTAATGAAGTCCTGAGAGAAAAGCAACTGTGAGGAAGCTGAAATGAGCCCTCCTTGACAATAACAACACCAGGGCTGCGTTCAAGTACAAACAAAAGCTCAACATGAGGTGTGTTTTGGGGTGAAGGGGGTGGCATCTCACATTGTGCTCTGAGATATGAAGAAGATAATATAGACAAAACAAACAAACTAATTCTCACACAGGAGAGTGACATCACAACTATAATTCGACCTAAATAAGCACCATCTTCATGATCTTACAATTCTAATAGCTTGTTTGGAGTCTAACTGGGTTTATCACTCTAGTCAAAAGCTCTGCAGGTTCCTGGTTGCCAGGAACTGTGGGAAGAGAAGCAGGAGCAAAGAGTCAGGAAGAGGTCCAAGTCACTTTGTTCTTCTTCTTGGAAACGAACTTTGAGTGAACCCCGGGTGACGCCAGGCAGTTCAAAAGAGTCAGGCATAACTCTTTCCCTCCTTGGAAAAACTTGCTAAACAAGAGGAGGGGAAAAAAGCGAACCTAGTGCCATGAGGCCCCTGTGATCGCTGACACTGTGGCCCTCCGAAGCCCTCTTAATTCGGTCAGAATTTCACTGAGGAGGGGGGAACCTCTCCACTGCAATGCCTTTCAGAGAGTGTGGCAGAGAGCCAACTTCAGCTGCCATGTAATGAAATCTTTGTAAATTACACTTTGGGGCTAATTAGAAGGAAGATACGGCTGTGTGTGTGCTTTTTTTTTTTTTGTACATTTGTTGTTTCTTGCTGTAACAATCTGCCTCGAAAACCTTCACTCAGGGACGATCGCGTAATCAAAACAGCATGTTCATTTCACCCTAATGAATAGTTCTTCTGCTGGACTTTTTAACTGCTCTTAAAGTGCTTTACTCAACCAGCTACATTTTATGCACACAAAAACTTCAAAACATATCCATTAAAAATGTAGAATGTGCATCTAGCAAGACAGCGCAGCAAAAAAATGGAATGTCACAATAAGTCGAGTTTATAAAACTCAGATGGGCATTATCAAAACCATGAGGCAGAGTACTGAACGCAGTCAGAATCGTAATTTAATGAGTAAAATAACATCCTAAATTCATATTTTCTAACTAAAGCCACTGATATTCTCATATACTGCTTGCTACAATCTAAAATAACATGAGAAAAGCCTTATCACTAGTGCTCAATGCAGCATAACCTAACCATACAATGCAAAATGCTGTATTCAAGTAATAAACCTCAGCTCAGCCGCACAAATTATAACCCTACTAGCAAACAAAATAATAATAGCTATCTATTTGAGGAATCTGAATGCTGTATAAATCACAAGATATTTGAATAACATGAATTTGTGTGTTATTATTGTAATATCAGAACTTTGACATGATGCAGTCTAAATATCTAATAACGCACAGTCTCACAAGACACACAATACATCATTGTATTAAAGAGCTTTGTTGCAAAAAAAAAAAAAAAAAAAAAAAATCAATATTTCAATATTCAGCTTAATGTAATAACTGGATTTAAACAAAGGGTAGCACTTGCAAGTTTTCGCCTTCTGTTCTCTATGTGAGACAGGAAAACCCACCTGTTTTTTCTTTAATTTCACACAGGACATTGAATAGGGCCGGCTTCATTCTGTGACAGTTCAGTGCATGTTTCCTAAAAACACAAACAGAAAATAAATACCAAGTCGTCACTATGCATGACCTGTCAGAACTGTCAAAACACAGACATTAGGCTTAGAAGGAATGTCTGCGATTTGTGATGGAAATTTTGAGTATTTTACAAATGGTATTTGATAGAAGACAGCTGAAAATGGCTCTAAATTGCACAGCACTTTTGGAAGTGATAAAATGTGTTAAATGAGCAAAAAAAAAAAAAAAAAACTATGACTATGACTATTTCACGTGCATCATAGACAGCAGCATGAAGTGAATTGCAAAGCTATCAAATACTCAATTAAGGTGACTGGCTGCTTTCCATTTAAGAAAGTAGAACAAAAATGTCATGAATAAAAATTAAACCACAAATATAAATTGCATATCAGTATAAGAGTATTTCAATATGCATGATAATTATTTAAAGTCAATTTCAAGTTGTTTGAATATGATTTCAAATGTAAAATGTTTGCATTAATTCCAAAGTGTTTTAGAAACACCTGTGTTGACAGTAGGCTAATAGGGTCAAGTGGATGAACACTTGTCTTTAGTCACATAAATTAGTCTTCATCTTGCTGCCTTATTGACTTTGATTACTATAAATTGATGTTATATTACATAAAAACATTCATATGAAAAGTAGCAGATTTAACAAGGTTCCTTCAATGTACACACAGGCTACAGAAACACTGTAAATTGTCATTAGAGTTATGAACTTTCTGACCAATAAGTACGATTAAAATGATGCAAGAATGCATATTCAGTTATATTTATTTCCTTGCTTAATTCTTAGATACTTGCAGTCCAATAAATAAGTAAACTAGGACTGAATCCACCCGCAACATGTAGTAAGTCTATATGGCACTGAATCAATGCGCCTTCTCATTTGTAACCTGCGAGATCCAGAGCAATTGGAAATCGAAACGATGCATCTGGGAAGAAGAAGACAGCTCAGAATGTGCACAGAGGCGCTCGGAAGTGGATGTAACGTATTTGTAATGCAAAAAAAAAAAAAAAAAAAAAAAATATCGCCTGCATAAAAGTTTGAAAGAAGACGCAAAAACAAAGTCGGTGCGCTTTCGGCTGGCGCGTAAAAATATAAAGCTGCTGACTTGTTAAATACTGTCGACGTGTTTCAGTAGCTACTATGAAGTTAATAATAAAACGACAGCATGCATACACTCTTAGATATATACCTGGCCTGTGCCTCATCCAGACTTTGGTCGGTTATGGTCATGATTTGTTGTAATATGTCTCCAATGTCCTGTTTTCTTCCCTCGCCGTCAGCTCCTCCCGTGCCATCCTGCATATGCTGCGCCAGGCCGGGGTGTCCGGCCATGCCCACCCCGTGAGAGGAGTGCATCAACCGGGGCTGATCATCCATCCTCGCCGCTGTTCTCTAGACTCTGGTGACTTTTTCAATTCTTGCCTAGGAGAAGGAAAATTCCTTCAGAAACTCTCGCCGTCACTCCCCCTTTGCTTTCTGGATGTCTGGAGCGCGCTTACAACATGGAGAGAGGGAGAGAGGGGAGAAACGGCAAAGCTCCCTCTCACAGCTGGTTTGGGTGAAATCTGATCTGGAGAGCTGCTTTAGGATCAAGCCACTCCTGCTCTTGCCACCAAAGCCAAGACAACAGAGCCCAACTTTGTCTAAGGGCTGCTGTAATCCTGTGTAATCTGCGACTCTGCCGCGTAACTCCTTGTCTCCTTTGACAGCTTTACGACTGAAACAGCTCTGAGACGTGCTTTGAAGGCGTTAAACGTGGGGAGAGAAGTGCTTTTGTTTCGCACAGGTCCGCTGGCAACACTGACACATAACGGGAGGCTCCGCCCACCAACACTGGCACACAGCGATGGGGCACCGCCCATTGTCCGTGATTGGACGGGAACGGGCCGTTGGCCCCGCCTCGGTTCTTCCACGATACGTCAATCATATTCCTGAGGAAGGTGGGTCGCCGTAATAAGCTTTAAGATGTGGCGTTAGCGCTTGGACTGGACAGGGTGGTAACACGGTGATGGATAGGGGTTGAACATGAAAATAAATAATGGTGTTTGGCGTAAAGCGGCTGTGTCCGCTCGGGACTTCCATGTTATCTCATTCTGTAAATGAATGTGGTCATTTAATATCTGTTTTCATTTGATGCCACCGGTGACATGTATGAACAAAATGTATTTTTGCGTTTGAAGGGTCTAAACAGAGTTGTTAATGTATTTTACACAAAGCTGTCAAGTATAAATCAATGACTGCATGGTGTAAATAGTCACATGACCAGAGGTGTTTGTACAGAATCTATTAATGTATCATATAGATTACCCTCCCTATCATATAAATCATGATGATCATAATACTACAGGCTAAACATGTAAGATGAAGGAAGATGCCCACCTTAAGAACAATGGGATTTACTTTTAAATCATAACACAGATGTAAATTTATAGCATGTGCAAGATGACAATGAGGCATCAGCCAATATTTTATTAAAGGAAATAAATAGAAACATTTACAAATGTAGTCATCATAGCACTAAATGTAAAAATATTTAGAGGACAAACTAAATTAAACAAAGTAAAATCAATAATTTTTTTTTTTTTTTTTTGATCATCACCCTTTTTAACCATATGCCTAATATAGTAAAAGAAAAATAAATAAACAAACAAATAAATTCCAATAAATTGGAATTACATGGGCTACATTTGTTTGACTGGGATTTTTATAAAGCATTCGACGTTACAGATTAGGCTATATGGTGTCTCTTATGAAAGAAAAGTGATTTGCAACAAGACATCATATCTTTTCTTCTATGTAAATGCCTATATATCCATATTCGATATCCATACCATATCAAATATATAATCTCATATTTCACATTCATTCCCCCAAAAAGACCTTCATGCTGCTGAAAGACACCATGGCCACTCAATGTGTCTTGGAAAAATGATCAGACAGGCAGTTTGCTCAGCCATGTGGTCTATTTAACAGTATTAAATTCACTGGCTATTGACATGGAGCTCAGAATGTGGCAGAAATGTCACGCTCTGGCTGCAGGTGCTGGGAAAAGGACCAATAAAGAGAGTGTTAAAGAGGCCATTTCTGATGCCTGAGTACCCATCACTGGAGCAAATATTCCAGAAGCACCACTCCAACTATTCATGTGATGTCTCATCCCCGTGCTCAACATATGAGGTGTGTCACCTTCCATTATGTTCCTTATGAGAAACGACACCACTTTAACCTGTCCTACTTAGGAGGCGACTGCTGACATATACTGGTCGTATAGGTAATATCTCAACTTTTTTATTGCAAACAATATCAATTCCAGAGAGCAAAAAGATATATGAGGGATAATTTATAAATCCTTCAATGCATTATATATTCAGAGCTCGTGAATTAAATTCAGCCCTGTTTTGATTGGTTTATTAAACAAAAAACCCTAGTAAGAAAGATAGATAACAGTGCAAGATTTACTAGCCTAGTTCTAACCTATGGGGGTGCACCGATATGAACATGTTGGACGACCGATAACCGATATATTGGCCAATAAATCGAATTCAAAATTTTTTTAATATAATTTTCGAGATCCTGATTAAAAAGACGAAGGTTTCACCATTAAAACCATGTCCCAAACACTTCAACATAAATCAAACATATACAGCCTATCTATCTATCTATATATATATATATATATATATATATATATATATATATATATATATATATATATATATATATATATATATATATATATATATATATATATAGCCTTACAAATAATTAAAAAAGTGTCTAAATAATGCAAACACATCATTGGAAAACATTACTTGTGTATAAAAAATCTAAATGGAAGTGCCATGGATAAATAAATTGCCTCCACATGGACAATAATGAAATGATTTTAACTAAACAATATTGTTGATGATGCTAGTTATTATTAAGAATGCATCAATATTTTTTAAAAGAAACATCTGAAATTAAGCCTACACTGTAAACCCAAATAAGTTGGCCTAACTCAAAACATTTGGGTTAATAAGTTACATAAAAATTTTATTGTATGAAGTTATGATGTTCCCATAAATTGTTTGAGTTTTTGAGTTTTTTGACCTTGAAAAAAGGTTTGAGTTTGTAGTACTCATGAATGTTAATTGTTAGTTAGCTAACTCATACATTTTGATAGCAAGTAACATAAAGGATTTAGTTAATTCACTTTTTTTATTTTGAGTTCTTGTAAATAAAATGAGTTATTTACTTCACTGTAAACCCTAATAAGTCAGAACACAAAAAAGTTGAGAATTTTAGCTTAAGAGTTTTATTTTATACTCATACATTTTTATTGTTCTTAACTTGAAATATTTGAGTAGTGTAATTTATACATTTAACTTAAAATTATCAGGTTATCTCAACATAAATATTTTTATATATTTTATATTAATTCTCCAAAAACCCACGTTAACAGAAACTCTTCTAAATTAGGATAACATAACATTAATCACTACTAAATCTATATTGCACACACACACACACACACACAAAAAAAAATAAATAAAATTAAAAAAACATTTAGTTCTTTCAAAGTGGCATGGGCAAAGCATGCTGGAAAATAAAAAATCCCAGCCCTGTTACAGTTAGTCTAAATGAAAGGAAATTACTTCATACAACTCAAAACAATGAAACAGTTCGGTTTATTTTAAACATGTCTGTGCTGTGAACTCAAAAGAAAAAGAAAGTTCTAAATTCGCTAATTTAACTGAACTCTACTGTTTAATTTAAGTTTGTCCTACTCAAAGTATTTTGAGCATTCAGTGTATTTGACAGATTTGCGCTGCAATATCGATATGCTGGCAGATACTCTATGTTGCCAAAAATTTTGAGACGCCTGCCTTCACATGCACATGAACTTTAATGACATCCCATTCTTAATCCGTAGGGTTTAATATGGAGTTGGCCCACCTTTTACAGCTACAACAGCTTCAGCTCTTCGGCTTTCCACAAGGTTTAGGAGTGTGTTTATGGGAATTTTTGATCATTCATCTAGAAGCGCATTTGTGAGGTCAGGCACTGATGTTGGATGAGAAGGCCTGGCTCACAGTCTCCGCTCTAATTCATCCCAAAGGTGTTCTATCGGGTTGAGGTCAGGACTCTGTGCAGGCCAGTCAAGTTCCTCCACACCAATCCATGTCTTTATGGACCTTGCTTTGTGCACTGGTGCACAGTCTTGTTGGAACAGGAAGGGGCCATCCCCAAACTGTTCTCACAAAGAATAACAACTCCACACCATAATCCCTCCTCCACCAAACTTTACACTTGGCACAATACAGTCAGGCAAGTACCGTTCTCCTGGTAACAGCCAAATCCAAACCCGTCCATCGGATTGCCAGACAGAAAAGCGTGATTCGTCACTCCAGAGAACACGTCTCCACTGCTCTAGAGTCCAGTGGCTTTACTTCACTGCATCCGACGCTTTGCATTGCACTTGGTGATGTAAGGCTTGGATGCAGCTGCTCAGCCATGGAAACCCATTCCATGAAGCTCTCTATGCACTGTTATTGAGCTAATCTGAAGGCCACACAAAGTTTAGAGGTCTGTAGCTATGCAGAAAGTTGGCGACTTCTCTGCACTGTTCGCCTCAGCATGCGGTGACCCCGCTCTGTGATTTTACGTGGCCTACCACTTCATGGCTGAGTTGCTGTTGTTCCCAATTGCTTCCATTTTGTCATAATACCACTAACAGTTGACCGTAGAATATTTAGTAGTGAAGAAATTTCAGATAGACTTATTGCACAGGTGGCAACCTATCATGGTTAAATTCACTGAGCTCCTGAGAGTGACCCATTCTTTCACAAATGTTTGTAGAAGCAGTCTGTATGCCTAGGTGCTTGATTTTATACACCTTTGGCCATGGAAATGATTGGAACAACGGAATCCAATGATTTAGAGGGGTGTCCCAATACTTTTTTGGCAATATAGTGTATATTGTGCATCCTTGCTGTCTATAGGAACAACCAACTTGTTAACATGATAAATGCAACTATTTTTCAAGGAGCCAATTTCGTATGAATTTGTACAATGTGATTCATAAAAAAAAAAAAAAAAAGATCTTTTAGAAAAAAAGCATGAAGGCTTCTAAACTTAACCATCAATGGGGTGTAGGTAGATTGGATGAAAACACATGCATGCAACGTATGAATTTGTAAGAATTAGTCATAAATTCTTCAAAACATCAAATAGTTGAATTGCAATGAGATTGTATTGGAGCAACTTGATGTTTCTCTGTGAATGATGGACAAAATGTGATCACTCTTGGTAAAAGATTTTCACATTGTGGTAGAAGTTAAATCGATCCATCAGATTTCTCATTAGTTGAAGAAGAGGAACTAGTTAATGATAAAAGGAATAGGCCCTGCTGCTGTGATAGTATCTGAAGACTGCTGGGCTAGAACAGATGTATAGACTAAGTGACCTTCCTCTGTAAAACCAGACCTCGCTGATTGTCTGACCTCTTCACAGCTATAGCCTACAGCCAGAACAGACATGTACCGTAGCCACACAGCTCAATGTCAAACATCTTCGAACGAAACAGGAAAGAATACAATGTTTTTGCACAAAGTATTGACTCACTAACAGCTGGCTGCTTATATACTGTTAGCAAAAATGTAACTGCTGCATAAACAGTATGAACATCTCTTATTAATGAAGAAAAATGCAACATCAGGCTTGAATATAGCCTTTTGATATAGCTTGCCGTATTTGAACATTTCCCGGTCATTCTAGCAGCGTCAGAAATTGCCCGCACATTAAAAAACTGATGCCCAGTCTGAATTTACAATGAGCTTCACGCAGCAAATAACACACTTACAGATATTTGACATTCTCTTGTAGACGCTTGAACTCTTGTGGTTTGAATTTAGAGTAGTTCGGTTTTCCCTACCGATCAGCACTTCTGTATTCCCAGCGGTGAGAGGAGCACATTGTGCTGCTGAACACTTTTCTAGCTCACTCGTTTCATTCATATTTATGCCAGCTCATCTAAATTGTCCTCTCTAATAACGTGTGATCTGCATACGCTCACTTATATCAAGCACATTCATCTTTTTCAAAAGCTTTGGAAACATTTAAATAGTTTTAAATGGTTGTGCAGTGTGAGGCTGAATATTTGGGTCAATCAAAAATAAGTCCACGATAAAGAAAAAGAAAAAAATCTTTAAAAAATTGAGTGCCAACTTCTTAGAAATGTAGTCTTTGTATTTGGTTTTGAAAAACTTCTATAAAATTCGCAAAAAAAGTTCAAATCCCTTAATTCGCTCACTTGAGGTGGTGTTTGACTTGTGCGAAAAAGAGTCAATGCGAAAACTGGGAGATGGAAATGCATTTGCCGAATAAATTCTGACATAGCGAACATTAAACCCACATGACCAATCAGCTGTTTCTGGGGATGGTGTTTTATTTACTGTTGGTTACTAGGTTACCAATACCATCGTCATCCGCTCAAGGAACTTGACGGAAACGCACCTAATTCACATTTGTTTATTGTTTTTTTGTTTTGTTTTTTTCGCACATACTTTTTCTTGCAACTGTATATATACCTGAAACGCACATAATTCGCATTTGTTTGTTGTTGTTTTTTTTTTTAATTTATAGCAATCTTTGAACTATATGAAACTATTTTCACATTACTCTGACCACACCACATCAATTTGGTCACAGCACCACCTATTGGTCAAAAGTGATAAAACATTAAATCATATTACTAGTAACTGTATTTATGATTTATCCATGATTTTGCCTAAAATTATCTTAATAAGTCTTAAATTGCTCATTGTTGCAGTTGGTCGGATGCTCCCAGCTATAATGCCATGACTTATCATGCCTTCTTTGTGTTTGGCCCCTTAATGGCTGCTTGCAGCTATATTTATCATTATCATCCAGGGAATGACACACAGTTTTGAGAATCAATGGTTCATAAACTTTTGAACGGGATCATTTTAATAAATTCAGCTATTTTTTTGTCTTGTGGACTATGTAAAAAAAACAATCTGTAAAATAATATTTTGTATGATCTCTCTTATTTAGTTAAAATTATTTACATTTTCACAGATTCTGCAAGCGGTTCACATACTTTTTCTTGCAACTGTGTATATACACTCACCTAAAGGATTATTAGGAACACCTGTTCAATTTCTCATTAATGCAATTATCTAATCAACCAATCACATGGCAGTTGCTTCAATGCATTTAGGGGTGTGGCCCTGGTCAAGACAATCTCCTGAACTCCAAACTGAATGTCAGAATGGGAAAGAAAGGGGATTTAAGCAATTCTGAGCGTGGCATGGTTGTTGGTGCCAGACGGGCCGGTCTGATTATTTCACAATCTGCTCAGTTACTGGGATTTTCACACACAACCATTTCTAGGGTTTACAAAGAATGGTGTGAAAAAGGAAAAACATCCAGTATGCGGCAGTCCTGTGGGCGAAAATGCCTTGTTGATGCTAGAGGTCAGAGGAGAATGGGCCGACTGATTCAAGCTGATAGAAGAGCAACTTTGACTGAAATAACCACTCGTTACAACCGAGGTATGCAGCAAAGCATTTGTGAAGCCACAACACGCACAACCTTGAGGCGGATGGGCTACAACAGCAGAAGACCCCACCGGGTACCACTCATCTCCACTCCAAATAGGAAAAAGAGGCTACAATTTGCACAAGCTCACCAAAATTGGACAGTTGAAGACTGGAAAAATGTTGCCTGGTCTGATGAGTCTCGATTTCTGTTGAGACATTCAGATGGTAGAGTCAGAATTTGGCGTAAACAGAATGAGAACATGGATCCATCATGCCTTGTTACCACTGTGCAGGCTGGTGGTGGTGTAATGGTGTGGGGGATGTTTTCTTGGCACACTTTAGGCCCCTTAGTGCCAATTGGGCATCGTTTAAATGCCACAGCCTACCTGAGCATTGTTTCTGACCATGTCCATCCCTTTATGACCACCATGTACCCATTCTCTGATAGCTACTTCCAGCAGGATAATGCACCATGTCACAAAGCTCGAATCATTTCAAATTGGTTTCTTGAACATGACAATGAGTTCACTGTACTAAAATGGCCCCCACAGTCACCAGATCTCAACCCAACAGAGTATCTTTGGGATGTGGTGGAACGGGAGCTTCGTGCCCAAATCTCCATCAACTGCAAGATGCTATATATATATATATATATATATATATATATATATATATATATATATATATATATATATATATATATATATATATATATATATATATTATGTTAAATTATTATTAAAATAATTAATTATTTTCATGAGGCTTTTTTTTTTTTTTTTTTTTTTTATATCAGGACAGTTGTTCCACCTTGATTTGTTTTTACTTTACTTTATTATTAGAAATTAAAAACACGCATCATAATAGATGAGGATATTCATTTTAAATTGATAGTTGCATACAAAAAATAAATGTCACAAGTTATGACCCTTAAGCTCAGCGAATTAAATATTAGTGTTTTTGTTGTTGTTGTTTTATTTAGTTTTTTGGCTTCTCATTTTCACCACTGGCAATCTCTGACGCCAGAGGACAGACAAAATTATATATGGGAGAAACTGAAGGTTATGATGTCACTTTGCGGTGACAAGGGATCTAACGCAATTAGCATGTTACAAAATAAGAAAAGTGTTTTCTATTGCGTGCAACATTGTGAAGGATTTCCAGAAGCTTTGGGTTTCATTCAAAAAAAACCTTTGGGATTTAATCTATCAATCATTTATTATTCTTAAGTAAGACATTAGATTCTCATCAGCTCTGTCATGCCACGGTGTAACAGAGGCTGAGTAAAGCACTTCATGACACGTCTATTGATCACTGTTGCACGGTGAGTGCGGTCCGGGTTGAGAAGACATTGCAGCGCTGCAAGCTTCAAGTACATCTCTCAGGGGGAGGCTGTGATGAAATATTCAGGTGTTTGGGGCGCCGTATCCCCCAAGCATGTATAAAAGGCAGTGTGAAATAGAGAGACCTGGACACAGCTTGAGTCTGCATCAAGTGCAAACCTGAAAACCTCTCCATCTCGCAGACTTCAGATGGAGCTAGAGGAATTAAACTTTCATTGAGCTTTAAATGGGTTACAGGCCAGTGGTTGAATCAGCATTTTGCACTTTCCTAAAGCTTTGGGGATAAGAAAAAACCTACCTGTTCACTTAGCATCGCACCTCTGAGGAAAAGCTGTTTTTTTTTATTTTTTATTTTAGTCATTACCTTCAACGTTATAAATACAGCCAAACACCCAAACCCCATGATCTGAGTGATTGTGAGACAATGTTACCCTGCTATTTCATATGCAAAAGGCTGCTTTTCCATAGAAAAATGCTGAAACGTGGGTTTACTGTTAAATTTAACTCATCTAAATGTCCCTTTTTGAGTGTTTCTCCCAGTCATCCCTCCACAAGGCTGTCAGTGTCCTAGGCCATTGTAAGGACACACACCACGGCTCTTCCTGACCACAGTAAAAAGGGAGCGGGACCTGTCATAAAGCATTCTCATTTACGGCTGCAGGGTGGATGCCTGGAGGAATAGAGAGAGAGAGATAGAGAGAGTGAGAGAGAGGGAGAACACTACTGTAAATGTCAAGAGATGCTACTGGAAGGCCACTCAGCACCTCCCAGCCTCCCATGCGAAAAGGCCACTTAGAGCAGTGGGCAGATAGCAGGCTGAGTTTATGTGCTGACCCAGCGCTCCAAATCAAACTTACAAATAGCAGGGGCTGGACGGGTTGGGCCGGGGGAGGCTGGGGAATGAGAAAGACGTTGAAGGAGAGAGAAATTGAGAAAAGAAATAAACAGGACTAACAGCAACCTACATGTTTAACACTGACAATACATCATCCACCTTAGCTTATAGTAAATGCAGGGTTGGGAACCGAGCACCTGAATAAGAACTCAATTTTCAACAATAAAATTAAACAAGTGTGTGTTCACACTTGGCAGGTTTGGTTTGATTAAAAGAAACTCTGGCGTGATTGCTCTGTTAGTGCGGTTTATTTGAATAAGTGTGAATGCTGCCAACTGAAACCAGACCAAAGACATCTAAAAGAACCAAAAACAGGATGTGATGATTGTCATACACACATACAATGAGCGCATTTAGCCCAGCGAACAGCATTGTTTTGGATTTTCGGTAAGTTCCATCACAAAATATATGTGATAAAAGCTGTTTATATATACACTACTGGTCAAAGGTTTTTGAAAGTAGTCTCTTAATCTCACCAAAGCTGCATTTATTTGATCAAAAATACAGTAAAAACTGTAATACTGTTATAATTTAAATTTCTGTTTTAAAATGTTCAAAAACATTAAAAAATCTTTCCAAAATGACAGTGTGAATACTAAGCGGGCAAAATGCATCATCTTAGTTTTTGGCCTGGACCAAAAGAATGATAAGAACTGAACTACAATCTTGAACACACCCTGAAACAGCAGAACTGAATGGTCATCGTGCACATAATCTTTCACTGATACACCACTGCTAAATCTAAAACTTCTGCATACAACCATCACATTTTTACCCCTAGTTGCAGATACACTGAAATTTTAAAGTCAGCCATTTTAAGGGCTGTCTCAAAATCCTGCCACTGCACTGAAGCATTCACTCCCTAAAAAGTCCCACAATGCACCGTGAAAACCAAGGGTGCATCGATGCTCACTATGGCTGAAATCGCATTCTCTCTTATTTTGAGTATCAGTAGCAACTTGGAGCCCGAGTCTGCTCAATAGTGAGCGGGAAGTGGAGCCAATATCAAGGTCCCGCCCACATTCCCGCCTAATCAACCACTTTTGGTGAAATAAACAGTTATGTAAATGTAGAAATCTCCTTTCGAAGTTCCCGAAAAATGTCCGTTGGTGCCTCAGTGACGACTACTCGTAACGTCATACCCCTGTTTTTATAGCTTTAAATAACTTACTAAAACCAAACTTATTTAAAGAACGAACAGTTGGACTAACATCAGCGTGATAAAAACAGCCTAAAATGACAGAAACCATCTTTGGAAAAATGTATTTGAAGTGTAATTTGATTGTTTAGTTTGTCTATGTCCCATTACATTTCATGGAGAGGGCAGCTTTCTGACCTATACTGCTTCCAGCCACCTGGGGGCGATCGAGGTGCTTTGGCTTCACTTTTCAGGACTCGTGTGGCACACTTGGTGTAGTATGAGTGTAATCCGGATTCACCATGCTGTTATTATCATGTGACCTACCAGCTTCAGTTAGGTCGCTTCACTGCAGTTCACATATCCTCTCCCGTGGCCTCATTGGATAGTAAAGTGTCCATCATATACACTCTTCACACTCTAAAAAATGCTGGGCTAAAAACAACCCAAGTTGGGTTGAAAATGGACTAACCCAGCAATTGGGTTGTTTTAACCCAGGAAATGGGTTGTTTTAACCCAGCGGTTGGGTTAAATGTTTTGCTTAAAACAACCCAACCGCTGGGTTAAAACGTATGCTGTGATTAGTCCATTTTCAACCCAACTTGGATTGTTTTTAACCCAGCATTTTTTAGAGTGCAGAATCTCGCTGGAAGTACTAGGTCATCTGGGTATTTTTTGCCTACTCTTTTATGAGTACTGTGAATTCAGACATATTGTTTTTGTCGCATACTGTTTTTCGCCTACTATATACTGTAGTAGGAAAGTATGTGATTTCGGATGCAGCCATCATTCCCTTAACGGAAGTTTTAAAGCGTGACACATAAATCACATTAGCCAACTCACTACACATAATGACACACAATACATGTTTTTTTTTTTAAATACAAACCATTATTTAAATATATGTGAGCATAGACATATATCACTATTCAGGTAATGATGTTGTACAATGAGGATGTTGTCATGCCGCAATGTGTAGTGAACCAGAACCACTGTCCTTACCAGAGCCCGAATTAGTGTACATGATATACTGATTCACGACCCAGGAAGCTATGGAGTTGACTGAAATGCACCTCTAGTGTAAATAAAGATTGACATCATGAGTTTTGTAGCATTTTATAAAATAAAAAAGTAGTATTTTTATAAAAAAAAAAAAAAAAATGAATTACATATTTTTACCAGATGTTTTATATTATTTAATATACTTTATATTATTTAATATAGACCAATTATTGCATTTCATTGCATTTACCCTAAAAGCCTTTTGTAATTAATTTATTAATTTATACATTTATTTATTAAATGATGTACTTTATTCATTCTTATTTACAAATATTTATTCTTTAAAAGTACTAAAAACTAAAATCTGTAATGGAACAGTTAAGGAACCAGAATTGTTCATGGGAATCAAAACCAGAATTGTTGAATTCTTTATGATTTCCATCCCTAAGTATGGTTAACATGACACTCAAGACTTATTTTTTCTTCTTTCGTCTTTAAAAAGTGTTAGGAAGGGAAAAAAACATAACTATTGCAGAATTTTCAGTGCTGTTCGTAGCATTTTTCAGGCTTATTTGCATTAATGAAATGGCTGTTCCTTGTCACAGTGTGTTGTCTTTTATTCCCCCTCCCTTTCTTTATGCCGTCTCTAAAATCCCTGTGCGACTCCTCACAGGAGTGCTGTGGGAAAATCCGACTGTCAGTGACGACAAGACAAATGAATCGCGGTGTCAGGCGTGTGTGACTTCAACGATGACAGATTGAGAAGAACTGTCCCTCCGTCGACAGGCATGCTTCAGTTTTGAATTAATAAATCTGAATAAAATATTTCCCCTCTCATCATAAGGAACTCTGCCGTATGTTTCCATTCCCAGTGAGCATGTGCGGTGAGTGACCGAGGTGAACGGTGAAGACAGCTATAACCGTAATTCCACCTGGCCATCAGATTCCAGTCTATCTGTGTTTGTGTTTCTCTGGAAGCTCTCCTTTGGTTTTCCACAACATCCAGCAGTGAGAGTCAAGTGTCACTGGAGCACTGCAGCTGCACTGTGGTTTATGCAATGTCTAATTTTCTGTTTTAAAAAAAGCACCAAGATAAGAGAACGACACACATATATTATATAAACACATACTTTTATGTTAGGTCGCAATTAATCGGTCGTGACAATTAATTGATTTGACAGCTGTGTATATATATATATATATATATATCTTTTTCTTTCCCACTCTGACATTCAGTTTGGAGTTCAGGAGATTGTCTTGACCAGGGCCACACCCCTAAATGCATTGAAGCAACTGCCATGTGATTGGTTGATTAGATAATTGCATTAATGAGAAATTGAACAGGTGTTCCTAATAATCCTTTAGGTGAGTGTATATATATATATATATATATATAAATGTGATTTATAAGTAATAATAAACAGCCAATATCGTAGTGATATGCATGCTAATAAGCAAGTTAATAGTGAGAATTGGACTCTAAACTAAAATATATATAGCCTAAATATTATTTGCATTGTAACATAATGAGATAATGTGGGAAAATGAAGGAAGAGAAATTTCACAGATTTTCGATGAGTGTCCAAAACGATTTCTTATTATAGCATGATAATATCACATAAAAACAAACAGAAGGCTAAATGTCTGTCGCAACGATTTTCCACAAACCGAATTGATTTATTGCAGAGAGCAGCTGCTTTAATCGCCGTAACTAATGACCTTTTAGAGTGGCAAACAAAATCCCTTAAAAATGAGGAAATCCAAGCAGTCGTATTGTTAAATAGGTGTAAATGGTGCTGGAACAATAGGGAAAGCATCCTCTGGAATCTGTGGCCCACAAGGAGCAGGATAATGTATGTGAACATCTGGTGTGTGCAGAGGGCTGCCAGGACAAGACAAAGCCACGTGTCCAGGCATGGATGCACACACACGGTCCCCGGCGACACACACATGGACACCTCACCTGGCCAGCCTCAAAAAAGAGGAATAAAGACTCAGAGGAACAATGGCTCCCGTAATAGAACTGGCTGGTGCTGAAAAGAGCTGAGGATAAAAGAGAAAATGCTGAAAGAAATGAGGGAAGCAAGAAAGAAAGAAAGAAAGAAAGAAAGAAAGAAAGAAAGAAAGAAAGAAAGAACACATCCATGCCTACAGGGCAAAGAGTATATAGCTGGTGATGGAAAGGGAATCTGCATCTAAATGTGACAAATCTTTATGCTCAAAGGCTTAGCAAATGAATATGCATGAGAGAATAAAATTATATGCCTTTAAGCGGGGCACTTATTCTGTGTGTTCACCCTCTGAGGATTTTCAAAGGTACAGCTGAATATGAAGACAATATACTGCAGAATCAAATAGCAAATACGGCCATATAAAAAAGCCCTCGGCCAAGTATAAATGTCATGACACCATTCAATGTCATGCAGACTGGAGCCTCAGAGGGTTCAGGCAATGCAGAGAAAGATTAGATATCTGCAATTGCAATCCATAAAATTCAAGAACAGTTTTACCAACATCTTCTATAGATACAATAGTGCACATTTTTTATTACACGGTTATATCTTGATTCTGGATGGTCAAATTACAACATTCAGTGTATGCTATATAGACACAGAAATTTCACCAAAAAAAAAAAAAAAAATGTCAGTCAGTGGTGTTTAAGGAACACGCCGACTTTTGGGTACTTTAGCTTATTTGCCGTATCCCCCAGAGTTAGATAAGTCCATACATACCATTCTCATCTCCATGCGTGCCATAACTCATAATGACAAAATAATGACAACATTTTCCTATTTACATGTTGTGATGTGTGTACTAGGACCGACGGAAAATTAAAAGCTGCAATTTTCTAGACCGATATGGCTAGGAACTATTCTCTCATTCCTGCGTAATGATCAAGGAACTTTGCTGCCTTACCATGGGGACTATTTCCAGGCGCTGCGTAATATCATTGCACCTCTGCACCCATGGTACAGCAGCAAAGTTCCTTGATCATTACGCAGGAATGAGAGAATAGCTCCTAGCCATATCGGTCTAGAAAATTGCAACTTTAAATTTTCCGTCGGTCTTAGTATACAATGTAATTATACACATCACAACATGTAAATAGGAAAATGTTGGCATTATTTTGTCACTTACTGAGCAGTAGTCTAGATGGAGCCGTTTACCTCCAGTCTTTGTGCTAAGCTAGGCTAGTGGTGGGTGTGTCAGACAGAGTTATGGTAGGCACGGAGATGAGAATGGTATGTTTTATTAACTCTGGGGATACGGTCAATAAGCTAAAGTCCCAAAAAGTCGGCATGTTCCTTTAATACACTATTGGACCCCATTGGCTTTTATTGTGTGGACACAATTTGTGTGTGTGTTCCACAGAAGAAATTCATACAGGTTTGGAAAGACGTGAAGGTGAGTACACAAATTTTTGGGCCAACTATCCATTTAAATGCTTGGCAAGGAACTATTGGACACGAGAGCGTCACTGTTTGTTATCAGGTACATGGAATAAAAGGAGTCTTGATCCAGATGGGGTCTGGCAGCTGTGGCCATCATCCACAACCATATTTGGTTTAGATTGGGGGGAGAGGCTTTTGAGGACAGGATTCTTGTTATAATGGACTATGTGATGCAAGGTAGACTACAAAATGTCTTACCCTCAGGTGAGAGCTGAAGAACATCTAGGAGCCGGGCAACACAGACACAGTAGTAGCATGGTGGGGGAGGGGAAGTTAGAGATGAATGGGCCATCAAATATTGAAGAAATACCAGATGAAAACAAGAAGCATCATTTGAAAAAGGCAGTAAATGTGCAGCGCAATCAGCATGAAGATCGTTTGGAAGATCACATAACAATGGCATGGAGGCTTGTGGCAAACTGATTGAAAGAGCACATTTTGACATTTAACAATTTTATGGGAATGTTTAGCCGCTAATGCTGCCCATACTCTGCGCAATTTCCAAAGTAGTTGACACTACATAACAGTCAGTGGTTGCGAAGTCAGTTATATTTCACACATTTGCACTATCGCAGACAGGTCTAGATATTAAACCAGCATCTGTGCTTCTCTCAAATCGCGTGTTGCGTCTTCGATAATTCAAACACAATCGAATGCCACTCACGCAAACGAGCAGATTTGCTTCTGATTTTGAGCTTTTGTCTGCACTCTCCATTAACTTGCGGCAAGCAGAAAATACAGGTTAAAACTGTGATTTTAACGATCTGAGCGCATGGTCTGAAGCACATGCCGCAGGCACATGGTTCAAAAGGGTTTTACCTTGTCTCTTAATGAGTCATGGGTGTGTTTTGGGCATAATGTGCAATAAACCAATCAGAGTCTATTCTCCCATTCCCTTTAAAAGCCATTTGCACTTACACCGTGGCAGATTCGCTATTTACATGGCGGAATTTGCGAGCAGAAAGACTGAACGCTTCTCCAGAGAGGAATCTGTTTATTTTTAAGATTTAAATGTTTGTGTGCTGCGCATCCCTGTGTGTGTAACATGCAGAGTGTGCATGCGCTGTGCACCCGCCTATAGGCGCATATTACTAATGTGCCTGTTAAATAACACAAAAAAATACAAAATAAAAGTTTTGTTGGTCAATGGCACAGTCGATTTTAGCTGCCTGAAAATAGCAACGCACCAACAATGTGCCTGAACACACCTCTTTTTAAGACCAGTACACCCATGGGTGAACAGATGGACGCAACAGTTAGATTACGGAAGTAAAAATCCCTTTAATTTCCTCTGTAAAGAAACAGATTTACCATTACCATTAACTACAAGGTTAAGGTGATGATGCATGCTTCTGTAGAAGCTACAAGTGTGATTTCAACTTCAGTAAAAAATTAAAAAATAAAAAAAAACCTTTAATTGTAGAATTCCATGTGAAGAACTACACCACCCATAATTCCTTACAAGCGATCCACCAATTAGAGATTATGCAGTTATGGAAACTAAAATTGTAGCAAATAAAGTTCAGCTGTGACTGCTCTCTCCTATATAGTACAACTGTCAGGTTCTGAAAGTAAAAATCACACTAATTTTCTCTATTGAGGAATTGTTTTTAACAATAATTTACTGTAAACTCGGGGGTTGTTAATTAATGTCAGTTACCATTACTTCAACTTATTCCTTAAATAATCATGTTAAGCAGTGGAATTCCTGGTGAAAAACTATATTACCCATGATTCTGCTAAGAAATTTCCACCAAAAAAAAAAAAAAAAAAAAATCGCCACAAGGAAATCTTTAGCACCCATTCACTCATTCATCTCAGAGCTGCTTTGGTTAATTCATGGCTTTAAACTTTACTGAATAATCTTTTGTCTAAATGCATATGGAAAAAAATAGTTACGAGATCAAGGCCACTGAAAAAGTGGGCGGTCGCAGTTCCCCTACTCAGAATGATGTCTCAATCAGCCCTTAATTAACACCTGGGGTCAGCGTTTGTCCAGCAAAATTATTTCCTTGATTTACGGTGGATACCGTAACACCACAAACACTAAGCAGGCCGCCTTCTCTGCAGGAAGTTTTCATCTCTCATACGCAGCCACATTTAATAACCTAATAATGATGAGGCCAGTTCCCTGTTGACTAAATATTTCCTCCACACAATAAGATAATATAAAAGAAAGGGGAAAACACAAATAGAAAAAGGACAGCGAAGGAGGAAGAAAGAAGCCGCAGGAGCCTGAGCAAAATGTCTCTAGTCAGGAAGGAGTTAAGGCCATAAAGATGTACCTCAGCCCTGACCCTTCACACTCCAAGGTATCCCCTGCGTGGAATTCTTATTCCCCACCAAACTGACAAAGTGTTTTTAATCTTTTCTTGCCCTCTCTCCTGGAGATTGGGGAAACAAAAATCAATACTCGCTGGCAGGCGATCTAGCAAGCGGGTGAATTACAGAGGCCGCACTCCGGCCACAGCCGCACAGAGGGAGGCCTTGGAGGCGAGGGACCTTGGGACTGGCGTTTGAGATGCAGGGGTCAGCGGTTCAGCCCAGGTACGCAGTCTGAGGAGCGCCGTATTTACTGCAACGGCTCACACCGTAATGAAAAACAACTCTAGGTGAGGAAGAAAGGGAGAGAGAGAGAGAGAGAGAGAGAGAGAGAAATGGAGAAAGGGAGAGAAGGAATCTCAGTGAGGATGAGGAGATGGGGGGGGGATGTGGTGTTTTATGTCTGTCAGCAAGCACTCAAACAAAAGCTTAGGAGGAGAGAATCGTTGCGGATGCAGGAAGGGCCAGGCGTAACACATTATTGCTGTAGAATAGCGTGTGTGTCTAGATTGGTCATTATCCACTGATAATGTGACAGAAAACAAAATGTAAATTATGAAAGAATATCTTGAATATAATTTAAAAGTGAAAAAGAGATAAAGAGATACAAAAAAATAAAAATACAGTTTCTGTTTTTCTGTATTTTAGTATCTTTTAAGTGGTTCATGTGACAATTAATTAATTATTCATGAGATCCAACATATTCTTGGATATTTTTATTAAATCATTTATTCCATTTCATAAAACCAGTCTGATTTGTTCACAATTCTGTCCTTAAAGGGATAGTTCACCCAAAATGTAAATTCTGTCATCATTTACTCAGCCTCAAGTTCCAAACCTGTATGAAGTTATTTCTTCTGTTGAACATAACAGAGGAAGATATATATATAAAAAAAATTTAAAAATAAAATAAAAATGTGGGCAACCAAACAGTTGATGCAGTTGATGGCATTGACTTCCATAGTACAGAAAAAAAAAAAAAAAAATACTCAATAGGAAAAAAAGTAATTGGGGACCAGACACTGTATGGTTACCAACATTCTTCAAAATATCTTCTTTTGTGTTCAGGATATTCATATATAAGAAGAAATTCATACAGGTTTAGAACAACTTGAGGGTGCACTCTAAAAATGCTGGGTTAAAAACAACCCAATAGTCCATTTTCAACCCAACTTGGGTTGTTTTTAACCCAGCATTTTTAGAGTGGGAGTAAATGAGGACAGAATTTACATTTTTTGGGTGAACTATCTCTTTAAGTTTAACTGACTCAATGATCCACTCATTTTTGTTGTTATTAACTAAAACTAAACTATTAAATATATATATATATATATATATATATATATATATATATATATATATATATATATATATATATATATATATATATATATATATATATATATTTTTTTTTTTTTTTTTTTTTCATTAATTGAAATAAAGCTGAAACACAATAAAATATAAATATTACATTAAAAAAACTTAAAAGGAAATAGTTGCCTTGCAGCTAACTGACAGTTGAGTGAGGTAATAAAATTAAATCTGAAATCAAAATAAACTATTATAAACTAAAAAGAAATATTTAAATAAATAATACAAATGACAAAAGCACATAGAGGAATTACTAAAGCTTAAACTGAATTAAAATGAAAACGAAAGATCATTCAAAATATTAATATAATAGCATATAAATTATACAAAAATAACAATGAGGCAATATAAAGGGAATATTATTTGTGACTTCCTTCAGTCTGTTCCTCACACAGTTGCTGTGTGAATGAACTTTATGAATTCAGAATTCATTAGTTCAGAATGCAGCGCGTACAGAGTCGTACAGATCAGTACAGTACAGGCCTCTTTTATGGTGTTGTTTTTATTGTTGTTTTCTCAATTTTGAGCGTGACGGTCCTATTCACTTTCATTATATTGAAAAGAGATGCAAGAATATTCTCCTTTTATGTTCCACCGAAGAAAGGTTTGGATCAACATGAGGGCAAGTAAATGAAGAATTGCTTTAACTGGTCTTCTTAATATACAACTCAATATGTACACCTGACACAGAATGACAGCCACTTGATATTAACAAACTGGATAATGCATCATTATGTACAATCTTCAAAGGCATGGTTTAGGAAAATCTAGCTTTAACAACTGAAAATATCCAAATGTCCTGTTATATCACTTTTTTATTTATTTTCACATTCATACTCAAATGCTATTCGACAAAATATAAAGCGCTTACTATTGAACAGCTAAATTTAGAAGTCTTTCTCAATCAATAGGCCGGCTGGCACCTGTCGATTTGTTTCTTTCTCTGTTAATTATCCACTCTAGCCCAGCAGCTGTCGTTAGCAAATCAAATAAAGCCAAATTACTTTATGTACCATAAATCTGCATTCTTTTTCTAATGTGCTTTTAAGAGTTTAAAAGACATCATAAAAACCTGCCAGTTTAAATTAAGCACACAGTAACCCAATAGCATTCCTGACTTGTAAAATGCACAAATTAAGTTTTGCTCTATTAGACAGTATTTTACTGATTATTAGGATTACTGTCCCTTTTGCATTTATAAACCATTCCGAATATCGTTTAACAGTGTGAAAGAGAATATCAGAACACACTTCTCCAATATATTTGGTGCCATTCCTAGCAAACTCATTCATGACTGACAAGGACAATCTATATGTTACCAATTCACCAAATGAAGCCTTTTTTTATTTTCTCTTTATGAAATAAGCACCTCATTTAGGTAAACAAACATTCTCTGTTGATGGGGAGATTGTTTCAGGAAGCTGTTGCAAAAATGTCAGATTACTCAATTATCCCACCACCCGACAGCTGGCAGGCAAAACAATTAGGACTGTGAAGATGATAATGATGATGATGATGAACTGAATCTATAATCCCTTTATTTTTTTAAAACAATGCAAAAGAATTTCTGCCGTGACCCTGGGCTTGTGGGCTTACAGCAGGGCTTGGTCAAGAGCATACTGTCTGATGCCGAACTGGGACAGACAAGGTAATGCTGGAACGACAGACAATGGTAATTATGCTATTTTAATTATGGCTCGCCTTTGAAGGCATGAATCCAGTATTGAGGCCACTGTAGAGTATCTGGCACCATTTTCATTGAACATTTTGGAGCCCTGGGAGTCCATTGCTGTAGATTGATTTAGACAACAGGAAGGAGGTGAGTCTTTCTGTGATCAATGATTGAAAGGTGGCTGATTTGCTCGCTCTCAAAGGGCTCCCTTGCCCTTTTTCTTAGGCGATAGTGGAAATAACTCACAATAAATGTATTTAGCAACATGAGATTAAAATCAACCAGTCCAAAATGAAAAAAAAAAAAAAAAAGGTAAGGACAAATTTACTAGCATAAATATCTTGCCAGCCATAAACATGTATTTTGCATTATTATTATTATTATTATTATTATTATTTTTTTTTTTTTTTTTTTTTTGCATTTATGTATTTAGACATTTATCCAGTGACTTATATTTATAATATATTAATTTATTATATATAAATTTATTTATTACAAATATTTCTTACCAGCCATGAAAATGTATTTACCATTTATTTGTTTTTATCCACAGTGATTTACATACAAATACATTTCTTACTAGCCATGAAATAAAATTAAAAATTAATTTACGTTTACACATCTTGGAGATTTTAATCTACAGTGATTTATACATACAAATATATTTTAATTAATAATATTGCCTATTTGTCCCTACAGTGGAATTTTTCAGTTTTTTTCCTTACATATTTCTGACAAATGCTTGGCCGTTGCAAGTAGGAATCACATGACAAAGGAGTAGAATGGAAAACAAATGTTAATATAATCCACAAAAGTACACATCAATACAAACACAAAAACAGTTTGGGGGAGGCAAAACAGTCCATGGGGGAGCGGAAGGAGGGATGAGCCGGGGAGAGCCGGGGGGAGCTGGATGATTACCCAGAGTCCAGCCAATAAGGTGGCATCGAGGGAGGGAGGGAGGAGCTATGGTGAAGAAGCCCTCAACAACACCATGGGGACATACATTGGAGATAGAGTCGAAGGTGATGGAGCACAGACAGCGAGAAGATGGAACCAGGCAACACCGCTGGTCCTGGAGGCCACGACAGAGCTGAAGCGTCGGCCGTCCGAGGAGGAACCGGGGTATTAGAGGGCTGTGGGGGAGCCAGAGTGACTGAGAGCCGAGGTGGAGCCGGAGAGAGGGCGAAGCCAGACAAAGCCATAGGAGCACAGTGCACGGCTCGCAAGTCCGTGGTGCAGCCAAGGCCATGTCCGACTGAGGTGGAGCTGGAGGATCGAGGGAGCCCGGTGAAGCCGTAAAGGCCAATGGTCCCAGGTGGAGCCGAGGAAGGGAGGAGCCAAAGCAGAGGAGTCAGGGCAACAGGGCGAGGTGGATTGATGGGAAAAGTGGCTGGAGGTGGAGCCAGAGGATCCACTCACCTGGTAGGAGCTGGATGACGGAAGGTTCATGCCACAGATTGGACTGGCTGATTTTGAAAGAGGAGGCGGAAGGGAGGCTAGGTGGGAACTCTGGAGACTTATAACTGGACAGAACCAGTAGGGACAAAGGAGATTCTGACGTGGACTGGACCAGCGGAGGCAGGAGACAAAAGGAAACATCCTCTTCAAAATCATTAAATAACTCATAGGACAGCAGCAGCTCACATTCAATGGCAGGAGTGTTGGCAGGGCTCCTATCCATTCCCACAAACTCTACGAGGACTCCCATGGTGGACGATGGTGCTGGATCACACACCTGGTCAGACATCTTGCAAGGCTTAGGCTGTGGGGTGATGGCTTGCTCCACCCTATTCTCCGGCATGGGCACATGCATTGAGGCAGGCTCCGTGCAGCTGGGTGATGGCAGGCTGGGCTCTGGGTCACAGGTTGTTAGGGAAACCCCTTTTAGCATCCATTTACTCTTGGTTGATGCTTGGTTGTTGCAAGTATGAATCGAGAGAAAACGAAACCAAAACAGAACATGTTACAGCAGATCACTTGCAGCATTATATACAGTTGGAAATGAGCCTGTTTTAGTCTGTACATCTGACAAAAACAGTTAGACACACTGTGATTTTGTTTGTCATATAGTTTTTCATACCAGACAACTGGCAAGCTTTATTTACTGTAACTAAAGTCAAATATTACTTGGAGAATGTTCATTTTGGACCCCTCAACCATATCTTGCCAATATCAAAAGCAAAGGCAACCAGGTGAATCACCCTTTTGAGCAATAGTTGTGGAGTAATGCCCTATTGTTCACAGAGATGTCCATATTTCCTAGTATAGTTTAGCTTCAGTAGCCCATTGGGATTTCAACCGCCAAACAACAATCTCCTACACAGACTTTTCAAAGACAGCTTTGCACTTCTGAGTTTTGCAATCTCGTCTCCGTTTGTTAAAGATTTCATGTAGCACCTTGGCACTTATCGGAACACTCTGCGAAACTAAACGACCTGAACTCTGGGCAACCCCCGCTGAAGGGCTTTCTCTTTTCTGTCTCTCATTTGCATTAGCATATTAGAGTGTTTTCTGGGAAAATGAGCTATAGAAATTAATTCAGGATTAATTGGTGCCTTTATCTCGTTAGGACAATCTAATTTGGGGGATGATGGAATTGTTTAGACTCCCTTTTGCATAATTGGATTGCGGTGAATGGCTGTCATTATCGTCTGTTTAGCGGTGTCTGCGGACCCCCTCTTCCTGGCCTCCACCTCGTAAAGAGCCATCATGTGTTCCGCCAGTATTTTGCTAACCCCTGAAACACAACGCTGAGCCAGAGACGAGCATGTGGCTAACAGCACAGCAGTGATTAGCGCTCATATAAAACCATTAGTGCACAGTCAAAACTGTTCATGGGCAAGCTCGTACTCCATCCCATCTGACACACACAGCATATACAGTAGGGATATACAAAGGATACAATGGATTGAGCTTGAGCTAAAATAGATGCTTGGCTATATAATTGTTTTTTATAGTATTTCAACTTTCAGATACAAGTTCTCAGAGGGCAAATGTACTAAAGTAGCAGTTTAATGTGCCAAAGGTGTATTTCACCATTACTGTGTTCTTATAGCAGTTTTGATTGGCAGCAGCTTTTGACAGTAGCCTAATTATCCGCCTACAACCAGCTTCATCACACGCTATCATGCTAACAATAGTATCAATTTAAATTTTCCAAATCCTCATCCATCAACCTAGATATGAGCTTCTGAAGGACAACTAATCATATGTAGAAAATAGACATCAAAACAAACGATTAAAGGAAGTGTCTTAAAGTTAACATGAAGTATATTAATTTATTAATGTAATACATTTTTATGATCTAATCATTTCTTGATGGGAATAATGTAGCCTAATCTCATTAATATTTGTAGGTATTTATATATAACAATCATACAATTTGTGTATGATTAAATACATACTGAAACATAAAAATGCATTTAAAACATGATAGCATTTATGTACACTACCATTGAAAAGTTTGGGGTCAGTATGATTTTGTTAAATAAAAAAAAATAATAATACAAGGCATATTTGTTAAGGCCAATTCACACTGCACCGGCAGACGCAGAACAACGCAAACAATCACCACATTACAGTACGTCACTTCTCAGACATTCCACAACCCGACAAATGCCAACTCAACAAGTTCCAACCAACGTCCAACAGATGTCGACAGGGGTAACACACTGATCCGACAAAACCCCACAAAACCCCATCTGCCAGGGCAATGTGAATTGGCCTATAAAAGAAAATGATGAAGGGAACAGAATTACATTTAACCCTTTCACTACAATGGACAGCTATTCAAAAAGCCCTTTTTGTGTATGCATGGGTTTTGATTGCACAATTGTCAACCACTACAGTGGACACTAGTGCATCATCCTGTGCATCATCCTATCTTCATCCATTTTTTTTTTTCTCCAGTCAAAAAAAAAAGTTTCGCCGCAATATCTATCAATTTCTTCTATCCTAGGAGAAGAAGAGGTTAACCACTTCAGCTCTGCAGCATATTCTGAATGATTATTGATGATGATGCAATATTGGACCCACGGGTGGGGAGCAGAGTTGAATTAGTTAAAAAAAATTTGTAACCAACATCTAAGTAACATCTAAGGAGTCACATCATTGTCACACATTGTTACATTTTCCAAGTATTGGTTTTAGATTGAGAGGAAATTCTGATTAATCATCGGACATCATGCATCACTAGCTACACTCACCTAAAGGATTATTAGGAACACCTGTTCAATTTCTCATTAATGCAATTATCTAATCGACCAATCACATGGCAGTTGCTTCAATGCATTTAGGGGTGTGGTCCTGGTCAAGACAATCTCCTGAACTCCAAACTGAATGTCAGAATGGGAAAGAAAAGGTGATTTAAGCAATTTTGAGCATGGCATGGTTGTTGGTGCCAGACGGCGGGCCGGTCTGAGTATTTCACAATCTGCTCACTTACTGGGATTTTCACGCCCAACCATTTCTAGGGTTTACAAAGAATGGTGTGAAAAGGGAAAAACATCCAGTATGCGGCAGTCCTGTGGGCGAAAATGCCTTGTTGATGCTAGAGGTCAGAGGAGAATGTGCCGACTGATTCAAGCTGATAGAAGAGCAACTTTGACTGAAATAACCACTCGTTACAACCGAGGTATGCAGCAAAGCATTTGTGAAGCCACAACATGCACAACCTTGAGGCGGATGGGCTACAACAGCAGAAGACCCCACCGGGTACCACTCATATCCACTATAAATAGGAAAAAGAGGCTACAATTTGCACAAGCTCACCAAAATTGGACAGTTGAAGACTGGAAAAATGTTGCCTGGTCTGATGAGTCTCGATTTCTGTTGAGACATTCAGATGGTAGAGTCAGAATTTGGCGTAAACAGAATGAGAACATGGATCCATCATGCCTTGTTACCACTGTTCAGGCTGGTGGTGGTGGTGTAATGGTGTGGGGGTTGTTTTCTTGGCACACTTTAGGCCCCTTAGTGGCAATTGGGCATTGTTTAAATGCCACAGCCTACCTGAGCATTGTTTCTGACCATGTCCATCCCTTTATGACCACCATGTACCCATTCTCTGATGGCTACTTCCAGCAGGATAATGCACCATGTCACAAAGCTCGAATCATTTCAAATTGGTTTCTTGAACATGACAATGAGTTCACTGTACTAAAATGGCCCCCACAGTCACCAGATCTCAACCCAATAGAGCATCTTTGGGATGTGGTGGAACGGGAGCTTTGTGCCCTGAATTAAGGCAGTTCTGAAGGCGAAAGGGGGTCAAACACAGTATTAGTATGGTGTTCCTAATAATCCTTTAGGTGAGTGTATATTTAACATACAATTCATACTGTTATTATGACAGTTGTTCTTAAAATGTACTTAATCTGCAGTAACTTTTTTGGTTGTTGTAAAATGTATTTGTGTTATTAGAATGTGATGTGCTGTTACGTCAAAAAAGTAATCTGATTACGTAAATGCATGTTACTTGTAATGCGTTGCTTTACTCGTTACATCCCAAAAGTAATCTGATTACATAATGCATGTTACTTGTAATGCATTGTTTTATCGTTGCATGAAAAAAGTAATCTGATTACGTAATGCATGTTGCTTGTAATGCGTTGCTTTACTCATAGCATCAAAAAAGTAATCTGATTACATAATGCATGTTACTTATAATGCGCTACTCTCAGCACTGCTCATTTCAGATGAGATTTGAAAACACCTGATCGCTAGTTTTTTCCAGTCTGAAAACATCAATAGATCAATGTAGATTTCAGTCTAGTTTCAGAGGTTTTCTCAGACAGGAGAGCTATGGTATGAATTTGTCTATTTTGAACATAATCAGAACATCAGAAATTAAAAAAAAAAAAAAAGTTTAGATCTTGTTTTTTGTATTCCCTAAGAATAATAAAAACTGACAAAAACTGGGGTTAACATAATTCATGCATGGAAGGGTTAAAAAGAGCTTCTCATGTAATAGACCTTAGACATGGTAGCACCATATTTAATTTTTTTAAGGAATGAGAATAAGGCTGTAAGGGATAGAATACAGTGTGTTCAATTGATTGTATCATCGTTTAACAACAATTAGATTGTTCAGCTGACTAAACATATTTCCAAAAAAAAAAAAAAAAAAAAAAGGAAAATGATGTGATCTTAGAACTTTATACAGTGCGTGCCATGGTAAAGACAGCACATCTGTCCCTAAGAGCCTCATTTTCAATGAACCACTTAAACAATGACAAAATCTATTAATTTAGAATTAAATCATAATGCCAAATTAGTGTTAATAAAAATGTTAATTCAATGTGATGACACTGAACATACTGTATTTATTAATTTCAGTGAACAAATACAATAAAATCAATCTATCAAGTCATACAATACATATATCAATATTTGTCCTAGAACCACGTTTTGAGATCACAATGAATATCCTGATTGACTCGGAAACATCACATTACAGAAGCAACATGAAAATAGTCTGATGCTGACTTTAAACGCTCATTAATACATGGTCAGATATGCTGTTCTTCAGCACATATGGGTGCTTTGCTGGTTTTTATCACTGTGCACTGTTCTCAGAGCTGCCGCATTAAGACGTTCCATTAACAGTGATCGCTGATAGAATAGGGAGGTCACTGGAGTATCAGTTGATTCACTGTTGTCAGCACCCACAATTCTTGTCTGCCTAAACTGCTTGGTAACTATGGCAACAAGGCTGGAGGGCCCACCATTGTCTCACGTGGTGAAAGGAATCAAGGATATTTTTTACACAGCAAGAATGAGTGTGTGACAAAAGCGAACGGGAGAAATGAAATGATACACAGCCAAAGATCGATATAAGATCTCAAAGCACTTATCAAATTTTATGGGCTCATAATAACTTTTTTTTTTTTTTTCACCCACACTAAATGTTGATGACAAAACCCTCAAATGAAGTTTGAAACCATCTTCGCTTGTGTCCCATCTAGAGCTTGTGAGCTGGATCATCAGTGATGTGCAATTTGAAAGCATTATTATTCAAGCACAGCTCCTAATGCTATTATACTGCAGGCCATTTGAAGTTGTAAACAACAGCAGAAAGAGAAATGAAATTCAATGTGCCACTTCCAGGCAGCATACAGTCCATAAAGTGCATCCCTTGGCGAGAAAGGAATTTTTATAGGTATTTTTCAGGGGAAATATGTTGGGGTTTGTCTCATGTTACACAAATTACACAAATTGTCATTTGGCGGCACTATCACAGTTAGAAAAGCATCTAAAAGTCTGTTGTGGTCTATAATAAATATGTAATGTAAATCTATAACTGGCAACATATGCCTATATGTATATGATTGTGTTATTGAGACAGAGTATAGAGTGAAAATAGAGTATGTACTTCTAAGACCCTTTCTTTAGAGGGTTCAAGTTTTAAATAGGGGTCAGACCCACCAAATCTCCAACCATGATTCCAGAAATTCAGTATATACACTATAATATCAATAACTGTAAGATGTACTAAGATGACAGTGATGAGGTTCCAATTAAAAGTGCGCAGTGTGCAAAAAAAAAAAAAAAAAAAAAAAAAAAAAAAAAAAAAGAAAAACTGGGTCACACTTTATATTAGGTGTCTTGAACTACTTTAGTTGTGGTCAGAATTATTGGCACCCCTGGTAAAAATGATCAAAGATGGCTGTAAAAATAAATCTGCATTGTTTATCCTTTTCATCTTTTATTTAAAAAATGTCACACAAATCTAACCTTTCATTGAAGTAAAATAATTGAAAGTGGGGAGGTAAATCACATTATGAAATAAATGCTTTTCTCCAAAGCACGTTGGCCATAATTATTGGCACCCTTTTATGAAATACCTTTTGCAACCCCCTTTTGCCAAGATAACAGCTCTGAGACTTCTCCTATAATGCCTGATGAGTTTGGAGATCAGAGACCATTCCTCCATACAGAATCTCTCCAGATCCTTCAGATTCCCAGATCTGTTGGTGCTTCTTCTCTTCAGTTCACCCCACTCATCTTCTATAGGGTTCAGGTCAGGGAACTGGGATGGTCATGGCAGAATCTTCATTCTGTGTTCAGTGACACGTTTGTGTGTTGATTTTGATGTTTGTTTTGGATCGTTGTCCTGATGGAAGATCCAGCCACGGCCCATTATAAGATTTCTAGCAGAGGCCATCAGGTTTTGATTTTTTATCTGTTGTTATTTGCTAGAATCAATGATACCATGTATCTGAACAAGATGTCCAGGACCTCCAGCAAAAAAAAAAAAAAAAAAAAAAAAAAAAAAAAAAAAAATTAAAGATCCAGCTGTATTTTTAACTGTGGACATGGGGTACTTTTTATCCCTGTTTTCACCAAACCCATCTGGTGGGTTTGCTGCCAAAACACTCTTTTTTTTAGATTCATCTGACCATAGAAACCGGTGTCGTTTGAATTTCCAGTCAGGTCTGACAACTGAATATGCTGGAGTTTGTTTATGGATGAGAAGGATTTTTCTTGAATCCTTCCCAAACAACATGTGGTGATGTAGGCTTGTTTTTTGTTTTTTTGGCTTTCTGACCCCAAGACTCAACTAATCTCTGCGATTCTCCATCTGTGATCCTTGGAGAGTCTTTGTCCACTCAAACTCTCCTCCTCATCGTGCATTAAGACAATATAGACACACGTCCTCTTCCAGGCAGATTCCTAACATCATTGGTTGATTGGACCTTCTTCAGAATGTTCAATTCTTTAGCTATTTTCCTACAGCCACTTTCTATTTTGTGATGCTCAACAATCTTTTGCTGTACATCAGAACTATATTCTTTGGTTTTACTCATTGTGATGAATGATTAAGGGAATCTGGACTTTGTGTTTCCTCATATTTATATACCTGTGGAACAAGATAGCTGGACAATTTCACGTTCCTAGTCACCCTGGTGTGCTAAAATTGTAAATATTATTTGAAATATACTTCAGAGATTCTAGGGGTGGCAATAATTGTGGACAACTTGTTTTGGAGAAAAACGTTTATTTCACAATGTGATTTTCTCCTGACTTTCCATTCTTTTACTTCAATGAAAGGTTAAATTTTTGCCATTTTTTTTTAATGATAGATCAAAAGGATAAACAGGATAAAAAGGATAAAATTTAGAAAATGTACAGCCATCTTTGATCATATTTACCGGGGGTGCCAATAATTCTGACCACAACTGTATGTACTTACATTTAAAAAAAAAAATGTACAATGTACTTATTGTGTTCATATTGTATTGCAAAACACTTGTGCTGCTATTGAGGTGGGATATGGGTAAGTTACTGTCCCTAAGTAAGGTTAGGGACAGGTTTGCTGGTATGGGTAGGTTTAAGGGGTCAACAGTGTAATTACAGATATAATACAGAATACAGGGTAACGTCTCGGTTACGTATGTAACCCTCGTTCCCTGAAGGAGGGAACGGAGACGCCACGTCGGAGTACCGACGAATAGGAATCTCGCGAGAGCCAATCTACTTCGAGTGTAACTAAAACGAGCCAATGCACATTGGCATGCAATGATTGCACCAGGTGCTCATGCCACGCTGTGCGGGTATAAATGAGACACAGGTGATTGCATCAAATTAGCCTTTTGCTGAGGAGCCGAGTAGGTAGGCAGGCACCCCAGCAGGGTACAGAGGACATGGCGATGGGGCGTGGCGTCTCCGTTCCCTCCTTCAGGGAACGAGGGTTACATACGTAACCGAGACGTTCCCATTCAGTCGGTCACTCGACGCCACGTCGGAGTACCGACGAATAGGAATCCCTACCAAAGTGCCATGGCCTCTGCCCCTTCCAGTGCCCAGTGTGAGCCACCTGAGCTCTCTTACCTGATGAGACGGGCTCACACCAGGAAGTCCATCACTGCTGTTCCGCATGACCCTGTTCAGTGATTATTGGATGACACTGGGAAAGCGTGCCTAGAAAAGGGCCGCTGCTGCGGAGCCCACATCGTACCCCGGAGGAGTTATGTGGAGTACAAAGCTGAGCCGTAGCCCGCAAGGGAGGAGGGGGCTCAGTCCCGGTGACGGGAAGGCTCTCCCGAGGGAAAGACACGGGCTTCCCGTAGGAGCGACCGTGGAAGAAATATGGGATCCCCGCAGGGTCACTCATATAAGCCCAGCCCATTACCGGTTCTCAAGGATTCAGCGGCAAGGGGCCTGATGCCCGACGTTCCACGACGTCCGGCACCGAGGGAGATGGAGGACTCACAGAGTTTGCTTCTGGAGAATAAGAGCGCCGGAGCGCAGCAAGCCGACAAGAGCCGGGCCTCTCAGTGCTTCTACCCGTTTGAGGTGAGAACACAGGAGGAGACCGGCTCTACACGTAGGCTATAGAATCTAGCGAACGTGTTGGGTGTCGCCCAGCCCGCAGCTCTACAGATGTCTGACAGCGAGGCGCCACGTGCCAGCGCCCAGGAGGATGCAACACTTCTAGTAGAGTGTGCTCGCACTTGACGGACAGGGCACACCTTGTGCTTGGTAAGCCAAGGTGATGGCATCCACTATCCAGTGGGCCATCCTCTGCTTGGAGACAGCCTTTCCCTTCTGCTGGCCTCCGTGACAGACAAAGAGCTGATCTGAGGTTCTGAAGCTTTGAGTTCTATCCACGTAGATCCGCAGAGCGCGGACGGGACAGAGCAAAGCTAGGGCTGGGTCTGCCTCCTCCGGGGCAGCGCTTGCAGGTTCACCACCTGGTCCCTGAAGGGAGTGGTAGGAACCTTGGGCACATAGCCAGGCCGGGGCCTTAGTACCACGTGGGTATTACCCGGCCCGAACTCTAGGCACAATTGTCGACCGAAAATGCCTGCAGGTCCCCTACCCTCTTGATGGAGGCCAATGCAGCCAACAGCAAAGTCTTCATAGACAGAATCTTTAGCTCTGCTGACTGCAAAGGCTCGAATGGGGCATTCTGGGAGTGCTCGGAGCACCAGAGCAAGATCCCAAGAGGGTATGGAGGGGGTCGAGGAGGATTTAACCGTCTCGCCCCTAAGGAACCTGACGACCAGGTCGTGCTTCCCAACCGACTTACCTTCTACGTGGTCATGATAGGCGGATATAGCAGCAACATAGACCTTGAGGGTGGAGGGTGACAGCCTACGCTCAACCCTTGTTGCAGGAAGGAAAGCACAGACGCGATCGAACATCTTCGGGGTCCTCGGCGAGAAAGAACACCACTCGACGAACAGGTTCCACTTCGAGGCGTAAGCCTGTCTTGTAGACGGTGCGTGCGAAGTGATGGTGTTAACTACCTCTTGGGGTAAGTCACCTAGAACCTCCGCGTCCGTCCCGGGGCCAGACATGAAGCTTCCACAGGTCTGGGCGCGGGTGCCACAGGGTGCCCCGTCTCTGAGTCAGAAGGTCCTTCCTCAGAGGAATCGGCCAAGGAGGGGCTGTCGCGAGGAGCATAAGTTCTGGGAACCAGGTCCGGTTGGGCCAGTGCGGCGCCACCAACAGGAGCTGCTCCTCGTCCTCCCCTGACCTTGCACAGTGTCTGTGCAAGTAGGCTCACTGGGGAACGCATATTTGCGCAGCCCCTGGGGCCAGCTGTGCGCAAGGGCATCCGTGCTGAGTGTACCCTCGGTCAGCGAATAGAACCACTGGCAGTGGGACGTTTCTGGGGAAGCAAACAGGTCGACCTGTGCCACCCCGAACTGTCTCCCGATCAGCTGAACCACCTGGGGTGGAGTCGCCACTCCCTGGGAGCGCAGCTCGTGAGAGCTCGTCGGCCACACGGTTGCGCACACCAGGGACATGAATGGCCTGAAGCGACCTCAGACACTTCTGACTCCAGAGGAGGAGATGGCGGGCGAGTTGCGACATGCGACGGGAGCGCAGACCACCTTGTCGGTTGATATACGCAACAGCCGCAGTGTTGTCCGTGTGGACCAGTACATCTTTGCCCGTAAATCGCCTTTTTGGCGGCTCAGAGCAAGATGTACTGCTAGCAACTCGAGGCAATTGATGTGCCAATGCAGGTGCGGGCCCGTCCAAACCCCTGACACTGCATGCCTGTTGTACGTGGCTCCCCAGCCCATGGCGGAGGCATCCGTGAAAACCACAGTATGCCTGGACACCTGTTCCAGGGGCACTCCAGCCTGAAGGAACGAAGGGTCTGACCACGGACTGAAGGACTGGCGACAGGCCGGTGTGATGCTCACCCGGTGAGTGCCTGGGCGTTACTGCCGCCGCGGCTGCCATATGCCCCAGGAGCCTCTGAAACCGTTTCAGTGGAACCGCCATCCTGCCCTGAAACGTGTTCAGGCAGTTCAGCATCGACTGGACATGCTCCTCTGTGAGGTGCGCTGCCTGCTCGACCGAATCCAACTCCATACCGAGAAAGAGATCCTCTGCCCGGGGCGAAGTTTGCTCCTTTCCCAGTTGACCCGAAGACCCAACTGGCTGAGGTGTCTGAGCACCAGGTCCCTGTGTTCGCACAACTGATCCCAGGACTGTGCTAGAAAGAGCCAGTCGCCGAGATAGTTGAGGATGTGAACGCTCTCATGGGCACGAGGGCCCCCTCCGTGACTTTCGTAAAGACATGGGGACAGGGGGCCAGCCCGAAGGGCAGGACTTTGTACTGATATGCTCAACCCTCGAACGCAAAGCGCAGAAATGGCCTGTGTCGAGGAAGGATCGAGACATGAAAGTACGCGTCCTTCAGGTCGACCGCTGCAAACCAATCTTGGGGACGGATGCATTCGAAAATGCGCTTCTGCGTGAGCGTCTTGAACGGTAGCTTGTGGAGGCTCCGATTCAGGACTCGCAGGTCCAAGATTGGCCGTAACCCACCGGCTTTCTTGGGTACAATGAAGTACGGGCTGTAGAGGCCGGTCTTCATATCGGACTGGGGCGGCTGTCTCGTGGAGGCGGCCCGCAGCGAGGTGAGAGTGTGCCGTGCAACACTTACCTGATTCCACAGGTGGGCAGCAGGAACATGAGGGGGTTGTCCACTGCTGCCCGCTGGCGAAGAGGGAGGATGAGTGTGGTCCGGCGTTTGACCGGCCACAACTCTCCGAGCCCCCTGCGGACCCGGAGATGGAAGGAACTGCTCTTGTGTTGAGAATTTGGGTACCGCTGGGGCTGAGCCCAGCGGCGGAACAGAGACAAAATGGAACACAAGATTCTCCTCCCGGTCCTCCACCGGGGGATGGAGCGGTGTGGTCACCATCTCCAGAAGAGCAGTCCTCCTCACCTCCGGGTCGCCCGTCTCGTGGCAGCCTGCCCTTGGCCTTGCCTCCCCTCTTGGCAGGCGTCTGGACGGGTAGGGCGGCCTGCTTGCGCCCGGCTCCACAACGCCGTTTGGGTGGAGGCTGCTGCTGCGGCGCGGGAGCGGAGGCAGATGCAGGCGGCCGCCCTCGGCGACGAGCAGGCTGAGGCGCTGCCGGCGGCGGGGTGGAGACAGCAGCTGACCGCCGAGGCAGAATGTGACTGACCGCCTCAGTCTGCTTCTGTGCAGCCGAGAACTGATGGGCGAAGTTCTGGGCCGCGTCGCCGAAGAGGCCAGTCTGGGAGACGGGGGAGTTAAGGAACCTGACTTTGTCGGTCTCCCTCATGTCTGCCAGACACAGCCAGAGGTGGCGTTCCTGGACCACCATAGTGGACGGCCTGTTCCACGGGGGGAACCTGCGTGTATCCCTTTGCAGGTCCGCCATCGAGGGTGGTGAGGGAGGAGGATCCACTAGGCCGGTTTCGGGCAGTAAAGGTGCCGTCCCACGACCTTGTGAGCTCCTCGTGCACCTCCGGGAAAAAAGGCACCGGGTGGGGCGCTGAGAACCAGCACGGGCCACCCCGAAACCAATCATCCAGCCTTGAGGGTTCGGGACACGGTGGAGGGTTCCACACGAGCCCGACTCTCTCGGCGGCCCGGGCAAGCATAGCCATCATCTCCGGATCAGTATCGGGCACAGCGGGTCTACCGGAGGAGCCCCTGCGCCGACACATCCTCTCCAGAGAGTTCTGACCCTCCCTCCGATGCAGCGATGGACATCTGGTCCTCAAGGGGGAGCCCCAAAGGATACGGATGGTGCACATCTCGTGGACGGCCCACCGCGTTCCAATGGCAGCTCTACTGGCTGCGGAGTGCGAGAGGGATGAGGGTTCCCGGGGTTGGTTCCCTGGGGAAACGCGCTCACCGTAACCCTCAAATCAGCCGGGCTACTGCCTGAAGTAACTCTCTGAGGAGAGTTAGATCGCGGCAGAGGCACAGAGGCTCCGCCCTTGCGAGGGGAGCCGCGATCGCAACTCCGAGATGGTCATGTTCCCGCAGTGAGAACATGATTCATCCACCAGCGCTGCCTCAGCGTGCTGAACGCCCAAACACGAGATACAGCGCTGATGACCATCCTCGGGTGACAGGAAACCACCGCATCCAGAAACACACAGATAGAATGTCATCTTGAAAAAGACGCAAGCTCTATCTGTGTAAGCTCTTTCAGAAGGACGCTCTCCTTGGTGCTGAAGCACGCGGGGGAGGGGTCGCGCGACACCGTCAGGATAGTGCAGCCTGACGTGTGCGCTCTCTCTCACGGCGCTCTCTTACCAGCCGTGGGAACGGCTTTTTAGCGCTCTCCACCTAGCGCACCGAACCGGCTGTGAGAACAGCCTTTGTGATCGTTCTGTTCAAACAACAAAGAGAGATGATCGGAAAACCACATGACCCGCTGCTGTGCCGTCACACCAACACCGAATGAAGAGATCGCTTCCGAAAGGCGGCTTCCGTCTTCAGTCAGGACTGCGAAGTAAGGAGTGATATCTGTAGTAACCATCTACCACTCGGCCCGGCAAAATGCTAATTTGATGCAATCACCTGTGTCTCATTTATACCCGCACAGCGTGGCATGAGCACCTGGTGCAATCATTGCATGCCAATGTGCATTGGCTCGTTTTAGTTACACTCGAAGTAGATTGGCTCTCGCGAGCGAGATTCCTATTCGTCGGTACTCCGACGTGGCGTCGAGAGTGACCGACTGAATGGGAACACTTTTTACAGCTGTATTTACATGCAGGTAAATAAGTACAATATAAAAACGCATTAACGCATGAGATTCAATTTTTCAGTTTAACGCATTAAAAATATTTAACGCAATAAACACAGCATCCATTTTTTTCTGTCATCCTTTGGCTGCACTATACATGATCACACTATCATTCATTCAGGTGTTATTAAACCATTCAAGCATGATAAGACGCAAAGAAAGAATTCAAATCTGTACTGGCACGCTGTGTAGTCTGTGGAGCAGCTCTCTGTGAACAGACAGCCAAAACGCACATGCAGAATGCTGCTTCAGACAGAAAGGCAGCACCACATTGAGGTCTCTTTTGCGCAAAAACACAAAAATGATACCAAAATTCCAGTTTTGTTGAGTATCCGCGTAAGAATAATCTTAAATTAGTTAAAAAGTGTTAAATGCGTGTAAAGAGGTAAAGAAAATAGGATGTGTGTCAGATCTGGGTCATGTGTGTCAGGTCTTAAAGTGACCCTAATAAACCTGCTGCTGTCTGTGTCATTAATGTTAATCAAAAAACAAAAGAAAAAGAGAAAATCACTCACTGCTCTTGACTGAATAACGTTCAAAGAAGAAGTTTGTTTGAAATCTTTGCAAATTTATTTATTTATTTATTTTATTTTTTAAATCACATGTACATAAGTATTCACAGCCTTTGATCAATACTTTGTTGAAGCATCTTTGGCAACAATTACAGCCTCAAGTCTTTTTGAGTATTATGCTACAAGCTTGGTACACCTATTTTTGGGAAGTTTCTCCCATTCTTCTTTGCAGGACCTCTCAAGCTCCATCAGGTTGGATGGGGAGTGTCGGTGCACAGCCATTTTCAGATCTCTTCAATCGGGTTCAAGTCTGGGCTCTGGCTGGGCCACTCAAGGACATTCACAGAGTTGTCCTGTAGTCACTCCTTTGGTCTCTTGGTTGTGACCTTGGTTACTGACCTGTTGGTCAGCAGCAGGAAGCATGAAGTGCTCTAAAACTTCCTGTAATATATGGCTGCATTGACCTTGGACCTCAGAAAACACAGTGGACCAACACCAGCAGATGACATGGCACCCCAAACCATCACTGACTGTGAAAACTTTACACTGGACCTCAAGCAACGTGGATTATGTGCCTCTCCTCTCTTCCTCCGGACTCTGGGAACCTGATTTCCTGATTTCCAAAGGAAATGCAAAATTTCCTTTCATCAGAGAACATAACTTTGGAGCACTCAGCAGCAGTCCAGTCCTTTTTGTCTTTAGCCCAGGTGAGACGCTTCTGACGCTGTCTGTTGTTCAAGAGTGTCTTGACACGAGGAATGCGACAGCTGAAACCCATGTCTTGCATACGTCTGTGTGTAGTGGTTCTTGAATCAGACTCCAGCTGCAGTCCACTCTTTGTGAATCTCCCCCACATTTTTGAATGGGTTTTGTTTCACAATCCTCTCCAGGGTGCGGTTATCCCTTTTGCTTGTACACTTTTTTTCTACCACATCTTTTCCTTCCCTTCGCCTCTCTATTAATGTGCTTGGACACAGAGCTCTGTGAACAGCCAGCCTCTTTTGCAATGACCTTTTGTGTCTTGCCCTCCTTGTGCAAGGTGTCAGTGGTCGTCTTTTGGACAACTGTCAGGTCAGCAGTCTTCCCCATGATTGTGTAGCCTACAGAACTAGACTGAGAGACCATTTAAAGGCCTTTGCAGGTTTTGAGTTCATTAGCTGATTAGAGTGTGGCACCAGGTGTCTTCAATATTCAACCTTTTCACAATATTCAAATTTTCTGAGATACTGAATTTGGGATTTTCCTTAGTTGTCAGTTATAATCATCAAAATTAAAAGAAATAAACATTTGAAATATACCAGTCTGTGTGTAATGAATGAATATAATATACAAGTTTCACTTTTTTAATGGAATTAGTGAAATAAATTAACTTTTTGATGATATTCTAATTATATGACCAGCACCTGTATATATATACTGTGTGTGTGTATATATATATATATATATATATATATATATATATATATATATATATATATATATTTTTTTTTTTTTTTTTTTTTTTGAACCCTGATATATATAAGGGCACAATAAATGTAACATTTATTACAATGGGTTTGTGTGAAGATTGTTTTAAGCTCACTTAAATTAAAAGTTGTTCTATTTTTTAAAGTCTATTAAATGTTAAAATTTATATCTTTCAATTATACTGTAATGTTGAATGGCTATAATTAATGGATAAAATTGAGATTTTTTTTTTTTTTCGATTGAAAGCACTAGTACACAATAAGTGCATTATATCAAATTATTAATTTAAATGTTAGTACATAGTTAAAGACACCTAATAAAAAGTGGGACCAAATATTGAATAGTAAGTAAATATTGATAACTTTGAATTGTACATGTCTTTCAGGTCACTACCAGTCTGCACATGTTGAGAAGCAAAGAAGAAAGGAAATAAAGAAAAAAGGAGGATAAGAGAAAAGCAGAAATGGAGAGAGAAGAGAGCGAGTGAAGGAGCACTCCTACGGGAGTTGGAGACATTAGGACCCATCAGCTTGACATACGAATCATTCTCTCATGTAAACATAAATATGAGAGTGTGTTCCTGAAGTCGTGGCAATTTCTGTTGCTAGGCTACGTTGCATTAAGCAGTGTAGCTGTCCCTGTTCATTTCGCTCCAGGGATTTCAAAGATAGCAAAAGAACCTGCCACCTATAATGAAGATTTTCTCCAACTATGCAGCCTTTGCAAGCTCATAAACATGGCTTTAAATGCATCAGTATTCAGTTGTGAAAGTCTTATTGTTGCATGCTTCTAGACCCTACTGCGTACAGAATTAACTTAAAACTTCATTAAGAGTGCGCAGATACTCAACTGGGACTGGTGAGGTGGGAGGAGGTGTATCATATAAGCCCAAAATGTTTTAATATCAAAGAGCAAAAATGTGTAGTATGCAGCTAAAATATTTCATTATTTTGTGATGAGCATAAACAACACATTAATTCCAGAAGTATATATATATATATATATATATATATATATATATATATATATATATATATATATATATATACTCACTTTAAGGATTATTAGGAACACCTGTTCAATTTCTCATTAATGCAATTATCTAATCAACCAATCACATGGCAGTTGCTTCAATGCATTTAGGGGTGTGGTCCTGGTCAAGACAATCTCCTGAACTCCAAACTGAATGTCAGAATGGGAAAGAAAGGTGATTTAAGCAATTTTGAGCGTGGCATGGTTGTTGGTGACCTGTTTACATTTCACTGCCGGTTGTATATTCTGTATATAACTGTGTATGTGACAAATAAAACTCTTGAATCTCTTGAATCTTGAATCTTGGTGCCAGACGGGCCGGTCTGAGTATTTCACAATCTGCTCAGTTACTGGGATTTTCACGCACAACCATTTCTAGGGTTTACAAAGAATGGTGTGAAAAGGGAAAAACATCCAGTATGCGGCAGTCCTGTGGGCAAAAATGCCTTGTTGATACTAGAGGTCAGAGGAGAATGGGCCGACTGATTCAAGCTGATAGAAGAGCAACTTTGACTGAAATAACCACTCGTTACAACCGAGGTATGCAGCAAAGCATTTGTGAAGCCACAACACGCACAACCTTGAGGCGGATGGGCTAAAACAGCAGAAGACCCCACCGGGTACCACTCATCTCCACTACAAATAGGAAAAAGAGGCTACAATTTGCACAAGCTCACCAAAAATGGAACAGTTGAAGACTGGAAAAATGTTGCCTGGTCTGATGAGTCTCGATTTTTGTTGAGATATTCAGATGGTAGAGTCAGAATTTGGCGTAAACAGAATGAGAACATGGATCCATCATGCCTCGTTACCACTGTGCAGGCTGGTGGTGGTGGTGTAATGGTGTGGGGGATGTTTTCTTGGCACACTTTAGGCCCCTTAGTGCCAATTGGGCATCGTTTAAATGCCACGGCCTACCTGAGCATTGTTTCTGACCATGTCCATCCCTTTATGACCACCATGTACCCATTCTCTGATGGCTACTTCCAGCAGGATAATGCACCATGTCACAAAGCTCGAATCATTTCAAATTGGTTTCTTGAACATGACAATGAGTTCACTGTACTAAAATGGCCCCCACAGTCACCAGATCTCAACCCAATAGAGCATCTTTGGGATGTGGTGGAACGGGAGCTCCGTGCCCTGGATGTGCATCCCACAAATCTCCATCAACTACAAGATGCTATCCTATCAATATGGGCCAACATTTCTAAAGAATGCTTTCAGCACCTTGTTGAATCAATGCCACGTAGAATTAAGGCAGTTCTGAAGGCGAAAGGGGGTCAAACACAGTATTAGTATGGTGTTCCTAATCCTTTAGGTGAGTGTATATATATATATATATATATATATATATATATATATATATATATATATATATATATATATATATATATAATACATTTTTATTTTATTATAATGTGACAGATAGATAGATGGACGGACGGACGGATAGATACATAGATGTAATATATAGGTATATAATAGTATAAAAGCATATAGTATATAAATTATTCTGTTATGGATTTTGTGGATGTTTGTGTGTGTGAATTGTTCTTATTCATGATTATCTATCTCTATCTGTCTATCTATCTATCTATCTATCTATCTATCTATCTATCTATCTATCTATCTATCATGACAGACAGACTGACAGACGTATGGACGGACGGACAGACAGATCGATAGACAGATCATAAGAACAATTCACACACACATCCACAGAACAGAACAGAACAGCAATGCAGCTGCCCAATGGATCTCTCACATTATTATTTACTGGCTTTCAATGTCAACCGAATCACTTCTGAAGTGTAAGGTGTTCTATGTGATATTTGATTACATGCTGCTAGAAGTAAATGAACGAGAATTTAGGTATCACAATATCCTGTTGATTTAGTACAAATGTCCTTCAACAGTATGAGATGTGAAGGGTTCATGGGTCTGTGTATTGCTTATCCTGGTACAATAACCACAGCAACAAGAAATTTTGGAGAAAATTACTTTCTGAAGAGGAACTGTTGTGCCGTGGGCATGTGGTTTAAAAAAATGCCTCTCATTTCACATCCTCACCTAATGTGATGTTGAGTGCGTAAATAGACGGATGCCTATCGCAGCACATCAGATTCAACATTCAACACTGGGATATAGAATTTCACAGCGCTTAAATTGCATTGAAGCATCGCTGCAATGCTGCTCTATGCATTTATTAAATGCACACAAACCTGTACATTCACAACAGCATTATCAAAGTCATTTGCTTATCTTTAATTTCATCCTCAATTCAACATATTGAAGAACACATGCTGAATTCGATAAACGCTGAACATGTGTGGAGATAAAAAGTGGTTGATGTGTTTGCTTGCCTGTAATTCTTTAACTGTCTCAGTAGTGTTATTCGCTCATAACTCTGACTGATATCTGCACCGGTGTGGTTTTATTTTAGTACGTGCTGCCGCTCTTCAGTGTGTGCTCAGCATTGTTGGGCTGAAATAAGGTTACTATTACAGGCCAGGTTCATGAAATTGTATGAGCGGTCCTAATCCATGAATAGAGGAGTATGCAAGCCCAGCATAAAGGATATCCCTGAAGCCCTGAGCTGAGAAAGACAAGAATAAATGACAGCGACGTGACAAACAGAAAACACAACTCAACAAAATGCGAATAGATTTGATTTGTTGCATCTCTGACTAACAGCATAGGAAACACCAGCACAGAAACCGTATAGTCCCATGTAATTCTTGGACCCCATTACCTGTTTTAATATACTGCATTGTATTTTAATTATTTTAAATTGCGTTGATGTTGCAAAATAATAAAATTATACATCAATAATGAATAAATAAACTACAATTTTTTTATATATATGTATATATATATATATATATATATATATATATATATATATATATATATATATATATATATATATATATATATATTAAGCCAAGTAAATTGTGCACAATTTTACAGTGAAATTACATACACCAATCAGGCATAACATTATGACCACTGACAGGTGACGTGAATAACACTGATTATCTCTTCATCACGGCACCTGTTAGTGGGTATTAGGCAGCAAGTGAACATTTTGTCCTCAAAGTTGATGTGTTAGAAGCAGGAAAATGGGCAAGTGTAAAGATTTGAGCATGTAATGGCCAGCCAAGGCTCACTGATGCACGTGGGGAGAACCCTGAAGGTGTGCTGTGGTATCTGGCACCAAGATGTTAGCAGCAGATCATTTAAGTTCTGTAAGTTGTGAGGTGGGGCCTCTATGGATCAGATTTGTTTCTGTTCCTCGATCTGGGCAATTTGGAGGCCAAGTCAACACCTCAAACTCATTGTTGTGCTCCTCAAACCATTCCTAAACCATTTTTGCTTTGTGGCAGGGCGCATTATCCTGCTGAAAGAGCCCACAGCCACCAGGGAATACTGTTTCCATGAAAGGGTGTGCATGGTCTGCAACAATGCTTAGGTAGGTGGTACGTGTCAAAGTAACATCCATATGGATGGCAGGACCCAAGGTTTCCCAGCAGAACATTGCCCAAAGCATTACACTGCCTCAGCCGGCTTGCCTTCTTCTCATAGTGTATCCTGGTGCCATGTGTTTCCCAGGTAAGTGACTTTGGGATTTTCCTTAGTTGTCAGTTATAATCATCAAAATTAAAAGAAATAAACATATATATATATATATATATATATATATATATATATATATATATATATATATATATATATATATATATATATATATACACCCTTTTGCTTACATGGTTTAACTGTAATAAACAGATTTATGTTTTGCTACAAAACTATATTCCATATCTCCAAGCAACATATTGAAGCTCATATAGCTCGTCTTTGAAATGAATGTCTCAGAATATAGAGATTTGTGCTGCATGTTGGAAGTCTGGCTCATAGTTTGCTGGGCGATGTCCAAGTAAATCTGCTATCATCAAAGCAGTAGAAACGCCACACTCCTCCACATCATTTCCTCTATTTCTAATCATCTTTTCTTTCCTAAGATTTGATCACTGCCAAGTCCTGATGCTCGAGTAGGTCTTCTACACAATAGACCAATCTGGTTTCAGAATATGGAGGTGAGTTCAGTGATCAATAATGCTTATATCCTCTAAAATGGCAAGAAATAATATCCGAGGCTAATGTGCCTGAAATTCTCATTTAAGAGTCTGTGTGCTAACCTCCTTAGCACGTCCCCTTGAGGAAACGGGGGATATGATTAGGAATTCGTTAGCAGGCTTCTATTTTTATGCTGATGACACACTTTTCTCTCCTCTCTCCCAATGTTGCTGGCTCTTGACTTTCTCAAATGCTTCTCAAACTAGATCAGCTCTTTGCCACATCGTCGAGAAATGTGACACGCTGTTCATTAAGAAAAAAAACCAATGGCCTCAGGGAGACGGTGGCAGTGGCATAATGGATGAATCTGATTTGCACTTTACATTGTGGAAAATGGTTACATTTAAAGTTGCTTGATTATGCCTGGAACTAGAGATTGAAGAATTTGTTTATTGATCTATGGTATTTGGAGGTCTACTCTTAACTTTTTCATGTTAACTTTTTGGGATACTTCGAGTCGATTCTTTCTTTTGGGAGACAATAACTTCATTTATCTTGCACTTTCGACTTTACAGCTTTGCATAACGTTTACATTCACAAAACACTATATTACACACTGCATGAAAGGGAATATTCGAAAAACAATAATAGGTGCACTTGAACAGATTTCAATAAAGGAATGCCCAAAGCTAAACTAAAACTCGTCTAATATTTATAATTTCTCTGACTGGTTAAATTAAAAACGTGTATGAATAGACACAAAGCTTGGGGTGGAAACGGCTGTATCTCTGTCCCCTCTGTCCCCTCCTGCCCACTGTGGCTTTGGTATTGTGTTAATGTAAACAGGACACAGGGCCCTTGGACAGGGTAGGTGCGGAATGTACTGTCTCCGCATTTGTTTTTCATTGAAAAGGGGATTGCGAATCCTGACGGGCATGATTAATCACCGAGCGCCAGACATCTGAATGCGGCTCGAAAAGGTTCAACTTTTTAATTCATCCTACACGCAATCTATTCAAACCAGCTGCTGCCTTTCCTCATGCTCATTTTCACTCTTTTCTCAGTGACCACTGCTGCTATTCTCTCTCTCTCCATCTCTTTCTCTTTCCTTGGCTTTCATAATTATCAGGGGAGAAGGGCCATTGAAAGCTGTTGTTTTTGAGGAGATTTCAGTCGTGTCAACGGCTCGCGCCGCAGCCAACTGTCTTCCTCTCTCCGTTCTGTTGAATTATTATTTCAGGCTTACAGATATGACGAGGAAAACAGTCCTTTTCCCAACAAATACCTTTGTGAGTGAGGCGCTGCTCTGTGTAATTGTGAAAGAGGTAGGAAAAGTAAGAAAATACATCTTGTTGAGGGCTCTGTATTTTGTGTCAGATTGATTTTCTGTTTCCCTTATTACCAGCAGACAACCCCAAGAGGGAGAAGTGGATCAAAACATTTTTGAAATGGTTTTGTCTCCGGTTCCCTTATTTTGTAGCTCACTTTAGAGCCAGTCCAATATTTCTCCTGGGGAGCTTGAACATACTCATCAAAATCTGTTGGGCAGCAACAGCCCACTAAAGCCACAGTGTGGTTGCTCCAATTGTATAAAACATCTCCTCCATTATGAGAACAGGCAGAAAAACAAACCACAGCATGCTTGGCATCAAAGTCATTTAGAAAACAGCAGACAGACACGGAACAATTTCAATAACCCCACAAAGATACCACAGAAAAGCATTTGGTTCATTAAACTATTCACATACTGCCTAACCCTTTCCTTTTCTACAATTCATTTCCACCTCACAGTTTGAGGTGAGGTTGGGGATTTTAATACCTAGTGAGCTGCCTCGCTGCCTACATAGGCAGCATCTTAAAGCCTCATTTGTCGTTCTAAACCTGTTTGACTTTCTTTCTTCCGCACTTTCAGATAAACAGCAACAATATTCATCACTGGGGTGGTATCCCCTTTCAAAAGGTACTAATATATATCTTCTGCACCCTTTAGGGTTTAACGAGGTACAAAAGTGTACCTTTTGAAAGAGTAACAGCTCAGTGATAGCTGAGTGTGTGGAACATAAAATAAATGTTTTTTTTTGTTTTGCTTTGTTTTTTGTACATAGAAGTTAATGGTAACTAAAATGGTTTGGTTCCCAACATTCTTCAAAATATCTTTTTTTGTGTTCTGCATACGAAAGGTTTGGAGAAAATGTTCTAAGTAGGAAGACACACCACAAACATCCTGCATTTCCAAATGATTCCGATAGTGTTGCTTAATAAATTCCATTTTTAATTGCACTAAACTATTTTTTATTCACACTTTTATAACCAACATTTCTCTTGCATCATCCATGCCAAATTGGATGCATAACATCACTCATTCTTGGATTTCCTGGGATTCTGTTAACCTAATTTGGTTAAAATTGGGTGTCTAAAAGATCTTTTGCCTTAAAGTGCATAGGCAGCTCACTATACTGAAAAATATATGTACTTGTTCGTAGCCAAATTTAAATTTAAATCTTCAAATGCTAAAACATATTACAAAATGTACTTTTGTAATAAGAGTCAAGAAAACATTTACAATCTAGAAATACATTTTGGGCCATGCAAAATGTATTTATATCTAATTTAAATCTTTTTTGTTTTTTTGATTCCCTTCTTAAAATGAATGATATCCTATTGGTAAACCTACTAAGCATTATAAATGCATCAGGTGGATCTATTTTTCACTCCTCTATCCCTGGAGATGTTTTAGCATATCTATGGCTGGATCTCCTCCAATACAAGCAACACATACATCTGTTTAAAGGATTAGTTGTGAATAATGCTGAAGGCAGAGGGCAGTTTTTTATCTGAGGCAGCCACTGCTGCATCCTCAGGTAGGAAATTCCAGAAGCCTGTTTGTCTCTTGAGCTGACTGACCTTGAAAGACCCTTGTTGTTCTCCTGCACCGCCACACAAACAGACTGCAGATGATTTTATTGTTTGCCCTTTACTGTCTGTGAGACGGGCGCAGGGAGTCGGTGAGCCCGGTGGAGAGAGAGAACATCAGTGGCACCCGGTACGCATTCGATTCCTCTTTGACGCGTGAACAAAACACTGCAGAAATCGTACGTCTGCTATTCCTATTCCGTGAAAACAGAAAACATTGAGAGAAAATGTAAATGCAGGACTATTCTATTGGTATTATTCATTTAAAAGTATTGTGGAGTTTTTCCCCGCTGAGTTTCTCCTCGGCTCACTTTGGAATGACAGTCTTTCATCTGTAGCTGCACTAGCGAGTGTGAGTCACACTTCGACTTCACAGAGGCATCTTCCAGCTCTCCCTCTCTCGTTCTCTGAGTCTCTGAGCCGAGATTCTCCCTCTCTGACTTACTCTCTAACTGTGTTCTCTCTGTCTTGCTCCCTGAGGAAACAGGTTGAAGGATGAGCGGCTGACTACAGCATGTCAAGATCCTGAGAAAAACAGACAGTATCAAATGCACAAGTCAGAGTTTTAATAGCATTTTCAATATCAAATGCGATGATAAGCACTTGGTTGACACCGGCTGCTGTTTATTTAATACCGTACATTGTATATGTACCTATTGCCTATGGTTGTGTGTTCGTGCACGTTACTGGAAGAAATATTGGTTGTATGCATCTTTGATACTTGTCCACGTTGATGGAATTTATAGAGCAGTTTGTTGTATTTTGAATGTTCATATGTTCAATCAAGGAGGTCTAAAAGAGAAAGCTATCAGTTAACATTCCCATTCATATCAATACAGCTCCAAAAGCATGCAACCTGCATGCTGACATCTTTGGTCATTTGGTCTTTGCCACAGCCATATAACCCTGTAGCCCAAGCTCACCCTGTGAGTCCTAATGCTCCAGTACAGTGACGGGGACACTATACTGTAATAAGCACTGTCCTTCGGAAGAGGCGTTAAACCGAAGTGCTGACTCTCTGTGGTCATTAGAAAGAAAAAAAAGAGTAGGGGTGTAACCATTTGCAGGTGGGACAGGTGGGACATGTCCCCACCACTTTTCGCCAGGATCGATATTGTCCCCACCACTTTTTGAAACATTTTGCAGCACGGATGTACCTAATAGAAAGAAACATCTCTATTTGATTAGCAATTCATTCATCTGTGTTAAATAAAAGGCAATCTATCACTGGAATTTGTTGTTTTTTGCAGTTACTCATTGCCGCTGTTCAGTTCTCAGTTCTCTCTTGGTGCTTGTGCGCACTGCGCGGTCTTCACACCTGACGAGCACTTCATTCTATCACTTAGCGCCATTGCGGTAAAATCATCAAATCATCAATCGTTTATTGTGTTTCATATTGTGTAGGTATCTGGCTAACTGGCTAACTTACGTTACTGTCTTACTGAAATACTTCTGCTAATCAGATGTCTATTAATGCAGATTGTCTGTCATTTTTACTACTTTGAGTAAAGATACAGGATAGAGCAAGATTTGTTTTGTACACTTTAATGTTACATCAGTCATTCACAATAGTGCTGGGCTAACGAATGCTCTGTTACTGATACAGTTCCCGCATGTTTGTTGATGACACAGACACAGGTTTGTTGATGGACGCACACTTGTTAATGCTGATGGTGAGGAATTACAGTTGAAACATCTCATAATGTACCTCAAAATGAGTAGCATAACTAAGAAATGTCCTGCTCAAGGTTCGGGTTGACTAACTAGTTCTTCCAATGTTTTGCGCTGGGATTGATATAAAATCAACGTCATCGTTACTGTCTTTACAGTGTGTACAATCGCTGAGATTTAGGAAGCCTCCACACAGGGAGCTGGAGTTCAGTTATGGTAATGGAAGTTTAGCTTCTGAAATATTTGCTGTACGTGGTAGACCAATCACAATGGACTGGGCCATCTGACCAATCAGAGCAGAGTAGGCTCGTGGAAAGGAGGGATTTAGAGTGACTGATTCAGTTTTTTTGACCTTTGAGGCATGTAAGCCTGTTGTAGGAGACCTCCAAAACTAAATTAGGAAACTTTAAAATAGCATAATGGGGGCACTTTAACAAAAATTCTACCACTATTAAAGCGCTCAAGCATTGCATGCGAATCTATGCATTTATTCTCTGATGTGAAGAATCTCTGGACTAACAATATTGTATAGGCTATAGTAGATGTAAGGATGAAACTATCACGTTAAACATGACTTCTGTGTTCTCCTCAAAGTTGATGTGTTAGAAGCAGGAAAAATGGGCAAGCGTGAGGGTTTGAACGAGTTTGACAAGGGCCAAATTGTGATGGCTAGACGAATGGATCAGAGCATTTCCAAAATTGCAGCTCTTGTGAGGTGTTCCCGGTCTGCAGTGGTCAGTATCTATCAAAAGTGGTCCAAGGAAGGAACAGTGGTGAACCGGCAACAGGGTCATGGGTGGCCAAGGCTCAGTGATGCACGTGGGGAGCGAAGGCTGGCACGTATGGTCCAGTCAAACAGACGACCTACTGTAGCTCAAATGGTCAAGAAGTTAATGCTGGTTCTGATAGAAGGGTGTCAGAATACACAGTGCATCGCAGTTTGTTGTGTATGGGGCTGCACCACAGACCAGTCAGAGTGCCCATGCTGACCCCTGGCCACCGCCAAAAGCAACAACAGTGGGCACATGAGCATCAGAACTGGACCACGGAGCAATGGAAGAAGGTGGCCTGGTCTGATAAATCATGTTTTCTTTTACATCACGTGGATGGTCAGGTGCGTGTGCATCACTTACCTGGGGAACACATGGCACCAGGATGCACTATGGGAAGAAGGCAAGCGGGTGGAGGCAGTGTGATGCCTTGGGCAATGTTTTGCTGGGAAACCTTGGGTCCTGCCATCCATGTGGATGTTACTTTGATACGTACCACCTACCTAAGCATTGTTGCAGACCATTTACACCCTTTCATGGAAATGGTTTTCCCTGGTGGCTGTGGCCTCTTTCAGCAGGATAATGCGCCCTGCCACAAAGCAAAAATGGTTCAGGAATGGTTTGAGGAGCACAACAACAAGTCTGAGGTGTTGACTTGGCCTCCAAATTTCCCAGATCTCAATCCAATCGAGCATCTGTGGGATGTGCTGAACAAACAAGTCTGATCCATGGAGGCCCCACCTCGCAATTTACAGGACTGTTTACACAATATTAGTAAGGTGGTCATAATGTCTTACCCCTCTTTTAATATTTGCCATTTTGTGCTATAACAACTTAATTACTATTAATTAGTTTCTATTAATTTCCTATAATAACACATTGGCTAAAACATCATAATCCTGCACATGCTAAACTTTCATCTAAATATGTTACTGTTTAAAAGTAAATACACATTGTTCTTAAGGGGGCATCTTCCGCCATGTTGCATGCAAGAACATTGTTAAATAGACAACTATTTTTGAATGTCCATCAATGAGGAAAGATGGTTTTGGCTGCAGAATGGTGTAATTATTGTGGCATCTACAGCAGGGATTACTGTCAAAACTAACCAGTCAAAACTTGTAATCATATGGACAAACTTTGAAGTCTGGAATTATATAAAACTGCATCAATGAAAAGATGAAAATGCGAACACAAAAAAAACAAACGTATTTCACAATTTAGTGATTAGGCCTATAAGTCAAATGTCGGCTATTTATTATTCATCACTTTTTTTTTTCTTTTCCAGCATGGAGCTGAAGATCACAAATCTTAGGCACGGTAATGTTTTGATATCAGAAATTATTATTTATAAAGCCTGTTGTGCCTCTTGCCTCTCCCTTATTGAAATCAATCATATTCAAATGTGCTCGAAAACAAGATGGGATTTAATTAAGTTATGCAAGCTAGCTGAGAAAGCACAAACACTCCAGGATTTAATGGAGTGAATGTTGAATACTTAGCATTTTTATTTTCTTTTCCTCTTCCCCCCTTACTGCAAAGTTGCATTCAACTCATTTCATTTGAAGGAATGTTTTCTGCCATGATGGGGCTTTTCGATAAGCTCCCTTTTATTGCGCTTTCTGTCTGAGAATGACTAGTGCGCTTTTCTCCCACCTGCTCGCCTGTCACGGTGTCAGCTTGAGTCAGAACGCTGTGAAATCCCAGCGCACCGCCACGCAACCGTGTGGAAACACCGCAGATGAGAGCACCAACAATGGAGGAAGGAAAGACGCCGGCAATCGGATGAAGATGTCAGTTACAGTCAATAAAGGGAGAAGTCTTGATGTGTCATCTTGTGCATTCTGAAAAGGAAAGAAAGTCAGAGAAGTGATTGCGTTGATGATGGGGAAAAGGGGCTTTTATGAGTCATTATACTATCAAAATGTTCTGTTTGGTCTCTGAGATCCCCTTTTAATAGCTAATAAAAACACTAAAATATCAAGTTGACACTTCTGACTTTCTTATGACGATTGATTATACACAAAAGTTCAACTTGATAAAGAAATTTTGTGTCCTCCATAATTTTCTGATAGTTGCAGAGTCTTTTGGTTCAATGACACAATTTTGAAGGAAAAGTTTTTTTAAACAATTTTTTTATTATATATAACAAATATCTTGAAATATCACATAAATTGATATTTTTCATGACAAGCTGTAAAAATTTGTAATACTACAATTATTTGAAGAAAAACAAACAGAAAAGGGTAACACTTTATGGTAACACTTTACTTTACATATGTTACATGTACTTACCATAGTAATAACAGTAAATTATGCAACGGAACAAAACCCTAATCCTACCCTAACCCTATAGCAAGTACATATAGTTAATCAATATTACTCAGTACTTAAAAATATAATTACATTGTAACAATGCACCTTAAAATAATGTGTAACCCACCTTATTTCAGTGTCCTTGTAACATATGTTTTACCATAGTAATAACAGTAAATTATGCAACTGAATGAAACCCTAATCCTACCCTAACCCTATAGTAAGTACATGTTGTTAATTACTATTACTAAGTACTTAAAAATATAATTACACTGCACCTTAAAATAAAGTGTAACCAAAAGTATTGGTCACCTTTCAATATCACAATGTTGTATCACAAGGTCAGATATGTAGCAGCACTCATAAGAAAGGCCTTGATAGATGTTGGCCTCTCAGAGTACAGACTAAGTATTTAGGTCTGGCTGTGGTTTGTTATTTTTTAGGTACTTTGGAGCTGAGTAAAGGGATCATGAGGTGAGGAGTCGAACCAAGGCCAGGCTGACTGATAGGAGCTGGGTGAAGGGGTCAGTATGTGGAGCCTGTATCACCCTCTGACAGCCTGATTTCCTCCACCATTATCACAGCCATCTTTTAACACACCACCACAGCTGTGTGTAATAAAAAGAGTTAAAAGTAGAGAAAGAAAGCACTTTTCCCTCTCCCTACATGCCTTTCTCTCTTAACAAAACAAATAAGCGTAGTTAGATTGGAAATAATGAGATGATAGAATCAGGTGAGCACCGCCCACCCCCAACAGAACCAATTGTGAGAAGTTATGAAAGTCAAGAAAGTTGTGAGAATGGCCCCTGAAGCACAGTGCAACTACCATTTAGACAAAATACATATTTTCGACAATTAGCTGGAAAGATATTCAAGTGTTCCCTTATGTAGCTCATTAAAAGCCTTATAGGTTTCAATATAATGGAATTATTCTATTAAATTTGGTTCAAATACACTCTTCCTTCAGTCATTTGCTTTCCATTTCATTCAGGCTTTTCATTACTGAAAGGGTGGGGGGGGAATCAATTAAATCGAACACCTGAACTAACAATACTGCCAGGCCAATTTGCAGTTGCAGGAAACTGCCTACGCAAGAATTAGTAATGTTAATGAGGAGATTGATTTGATATTTTTGGCAATCTGAGAGCACAAAGGCAGGCCCGTCCTCTCGCTCCCACTCCTTTTGTTGACTGGTAAATTAAAGAGCTTGGACACGATCAAAGAAGAAAAATCAAATTTCCTCTTTCATTAAGCCCGACCAATACGCCTCGACTCTGTAGCGCGGCCAAACCCTGCCATTGTAGTGCTAATCACCAGCAGAGTCCAGGAGGATTCAAACTTGTGTTCCTTTGAAAAGACTTTTGTGTTGCACCAACTTGTAGCAGTTGAATGTCTTGAATAGCTATTCATTATGGAATTTCATATAACACAAGCCAAATTAAATGAGTCTCAGGTAATTATGATTGGACAGGGAGTGTGCAGTCATCACAATGACCCTTGGGTGATAAGTCTAGATGTTGTCTGCGGAGGTAATGCAGATTATATTCCATATTAATACAGTATTCACTGATTGGGCGCTATCCCAAGCATCCTCACACCGGCAATAACGAACACAGCAGAGTTATCTTACAGACTCACATTTCTGGATTCACTGACCCTGGCCAATCCCAGAGTGGAGTATATTCATCATATCTGTGCTCGTGTAGACCTCAGCCATTCCAGAGGACTCTGCAGAGAGACTGGAGTTCATAAATCTACTACCTCTCACTTAATGAAGCTCCCCATTCCTCTGCAAAGCAAGCTGGGCTTAACGTACTGTACAAGTCTCAGAGAGAGCTAATAACTGAGGTCAGACTGGAGGAAAAGTTTCTCTTAGAGACTAAGTCCCACGGTGAACTGTATGCAACACTGTGACAGCTTGACAACCAGGAGTTAAAGGGATAGTTCACCCCAAAATTAAAATCCTGTCATATTTTACTCACCCTCATATGGTTCCGAACAGGTATTAGGTTCTTTTTTAATCTCATTAACAATTGCATATTTTAAGCATTAAAAACATAAAATCACAATCAGCCATGACAGCCAAAGATGTTTGATGTTATTGACCTAGTCTTCAACCTTGCTCCTAGGGACCCACTGTCCTGTAGAGTTTAGCTCCAACCCTAATCAAGCTCTTCAGGATCGCTTGAAAATCATAAGCTGAAACAGGTTGGATATGAACTTTACAGGGCAGTGGGTTTCCAGAAGAAGGGTTGAAGACCTCTGTCCTATAGCACAAACCTAGCACAATGTGTCTTGAGACACACAACGATGAATTCAACTCTAAAAAGCAGCTCAGACATTCAGCCAAAGGCTGTTTATACGACACTGTTTATACTAGTTTAAACTAAATCATTTACCCTGTTCTATTTAATATGACAACTATTCATTTAATATGACAACATTTTGGGAATCGAAAACGCAAGCTTTTGAAAACGGGTTTCAAACTTTTTTGTTTCTAGGAACGTTCTTTTTAGGTTTTATTTTTTGCAACCATAAAATAACTTTCCCAGAATGTTGCGAGGTTGTTATTTTTAAATAACCTAAAAAAATTAAAAAATTAAAAAAACATATACAGAATGTTTCTTAATAGCTATTTTTAGGTTATTATTTTGGAACCATAAAATAACGTTCCCAGAACGTTGCAGGTGGGTTATTTTTAAATAACCTAAAAATAACTTATGTGGAATGTTCCCTAATGGTTATTTCTAGGTTATTTTGCAACCATAAAATAACATTCCCATAATGTGTCAGGGTGGTTGTTTTAATAATCTAAAAATAACTTCTACAGAAGGTTCCATACTGGTTATTTTTAGGTTATTATTTCGCAACCATAAAATAATGTTCCCAGAACGTTAGAGTAGTTATTATTAAAGAACCTAAAAATAACTTCTACAGAACATTCACTAATGGTTATTGTGTGTGAAACCATCTGTAACTGACGCTGTGTGTGTGTGTGTGTGTGTGTGTGTGTGTGTGTGTGTGTGTGTGTGTGTGTGTGTGTGTATGCAACCATAAAATAACGTTCCCAGAACATTGCAGGATGGTTATTTTTAAATAACCTAAAACTAACTTATACTGAACGTTCCCTAATGGTTATTCTTAGGTTATAATTTTTATAAGCATATAGGCATGAGTGAGTACTTGACAACCAAAACAACAATAGCAGACTTCAGGACCTTGTCAACTACTGGCCTGGCATGCATGATACATATTTTTAGTCATTTTCGCTGATCTGTGTGAAAGAAGATCATTTTGAAAACGGTGTCATCTGTACTCCAAACTTTTCAAAAAAACGTTTCTATTTTTAAGTACATTGTTGTCGTGTAAACGTACCTTAAAATCTGCTTTTGTGTTTCACATTAAAAGAAAACAACATACACTGAAAAAAAAGCCGTTGAACAAACTTAATTAAATCAAGGAAAACTTTTCCATGAAATTGAATTACGTTTTTCCAACAAAATCTAATTGGTTTGAAATTATTTGTTGTATTCTTGTTGTATGAACTTAAATTAATTTCTGTAAAGACCACTACCGTCAGATTGATTGACAATTAGCATACAGTTTGGATTGGCTGTATGGTTCTCTCCCTGCCCATCCATGCAGCCTAACATGGATAAGAGCAGAGAGAGCAGCAATATGGTCTTATGGTAAACATGATGTATTGCAGATATCTTTAAAGTTGATATTAAATGTACAAAATAATTCAGGAATTTACTCTGATTCAATTAGAATACCAAAACCTGACTGACAAGAGGAGGAGCTGGGGATGGAGTAGGGTAAATGAGCTCTGGAGAATGCGACAGCTGTTGATAGTACCAAGGAGCTATGTGTGCTGTATAGACGTCTCATTCCTATAGGTAGACGTGATCAGCTGACAGACAGCTGATGCGAGTTTGACTAACGTGACCTGCCAGAACTGACGCTATACGCTTGATTTAGTCAAGACTTCTAAAAAAATCATGGCATTCCAATTAGATAAAGTAAGATAAAGAGAGGTAGGACTGATGACTATATTTAGACTGTGGGAACTGTGTCAAACTAATTTATTTTCTTTATTTCTATAAATATTAATAGTCAACACAACACTTGTTCACATGCTAAGTGTAATATTTGTAGCATGCAAGTAATGATCTAGCAAAACATCTCTCATTACTGGCATTAGCAGTTACAGCTCATTGAGAACAGCAGAGCCTAACCACAAGGTCTACACTTCATGATAATGGTAACCTCAAAAATCGACACAACATAACTTTTAAATGTCAAATATAACATCAAACTTTAACAGGTCTTTCCCTTTACTAAAAAACACATTAAACAGCACTTAATTCCAACATTTACTCTCCTGATCCATCCCTATGCAAAGCATGCTGGGAACAAGAAATACACTGCTCAGTTTCAGTCAGTGCAACATAAATGATTCATGTAGTCCCAACACAAATGGTTTAGGTTAACTTAACATTTTACAAATTTCATTTCATTTAACACAATAAAACTGAGTAAGATGGCAACTGAAGATTTGTGTTGTTTCAGCTTATTTCATTTAAATAAACTGAGCAAACAGCTAGAATAATCTTTTTGAGTGTACGTTTCATTTTTGGGCGAGTTATGTAGCTCAAACAATAAGAGTGTGGCGCTAGCAACGCCAAGGTCATGGGTTTGATTCCCAGGGAAAGCAAGAACTGACAAAATGTAAAAATGTGTACCTTGAATGCAATGTAAGTCGCTTTGGATAAAAGCATCTGGTAAATGTAAATGTATCCCTTTTCATTTTTTCATACTATGATAACTGACTTCATATACCTTTATATTTCACAATCTGACTTTATTGTGAATATGTAATTATGACACAATGTGACTTATTTTGGTAGCATTTTACAATAAGGTTTAGGTATAATTTGGTCTCATAAAATAAGAAACAACAAACATTTTAAGGTTATGTTAAGTCATAAATATAGTTCCCTTTCAGTCGGTCATATTCGACGTACGTCGGACGTCTCCGTTTCCTCCTTCAGGGAACGAGGGTTACCATACGTAACCGAGACGTATTGTTCACTGTAAACTCTTGTTTGTTTACAATACATTAACTAATGCTAATATGTTAAAAATGTAGTTAACATTAACCTAGATTGATAAATGGCTGTTCATGGCTTTGTTTTTGTTTTCATGATAATTAATACATTAACTAATGTTCACAAAGAGAACATTATTGTGTAAAGTATTACCCTTATTTTAAACTTTTAGGTGGAAACAGGCTTCCAGTAAATCATAGTCTCGGTGGTCCTCGTCTGAATGGTGCTTTTTAGTTCAACAGTGTTCCACTATGTTGCTTTGTGTAAAGTTTTATAATGCTTTGAACTGAACTGAATCAGTCTGATAGTACAGAGACACCCCTCAGTGAAATGTGTTTTCTTGGTCTCTCTCCAGCTCTTCATCACAAAGCAAGTACCTTCTGTCAACATATTGCATTTTCCCAGGCTTCCACCTTTCGGTAGCCGGTGGGCCGTCACATCATTGAGCTCCACGGCAGCCGAGAAAGTCATATCTGTCGAATTCAGTGCGAGAGAACGGCTGAAGCGAGGAGGAGAGGAGAGGGAGCGGGAAGAATCTGTGTTTGCCATCAACAACTCAAGAGAGCAGAGCGCCGGCAAGATTGATGATCCCTTCCCTGAAAGTAACAAAAGATCTACCGCCCGTGAGAGCCTGCTTATGGGGCCTGATAGACTTGTCATTCTCTTAATAAACGCCACAGATATGTCAGCAGCAGCAGCAGTGCAGCCTGAGGTGGACCCACCCAGACACAGAGGAAGCTCCATCAACCCCAAACCCTTAAAATAAGCTCAGAGTGGCCGAACACAGAGAGAGACAGCACCGGCAAAGCGGATCTTTTTAAGGATCAAGATTGATCCTTGAAACATGTTTTTCTTGACCTGGAATTTTATTTAAAAGAAAAAATATCCAATATTCAATAAACACTGAATATTGGATGAGTAAATATTCAATATACACTGAAAAAAAAAAAAAAGTGTAGAAACAAATTTTACTCCGAAATTGATAGTAAGTTTCACAAATAATTCTCAAGTAACAAATTGATTTAAATGTGAAGTAGAAAGACTGAAATAGTATCCCACATCCTTTGACTCTCATGGCTGATCGTCATTTTACTGAATGCTCTTATTTTGTGTTTGAAAACAGCGATGGTGTGTTTTGTGGGCGGAGCCTACCTGGTGGCAGAAAATGACAGTTCTGCATACAACTCTATGGAAGCCACGTGATAAAACAATAAAAAAATTGTAATTTCGAGTTTATATATTTCAAAATGTTTTTTTCTCTCGCATTTTTATATTTCAGCGTTCTAAGAAAAATCTGAAACTCGATATTCTGTCTTTTTCCCTTAGAATTGCAGGTTTATATCCCCAATTCTGACTTTTTCCCCCTCAGAATTGTAATGTCGACTCATAATTGCAAGAAAAAAAGTCATAATTGTGACATTATGTTTAAATGCTACCTATATGGTATAGGTTTAAATACTATTTCATGAACTGCATTTGTGAATATTATGTAGACCTATTGATTACATCAAATCCATGCTTTAATATTAGACTAATCAATCATCGCAGGTTTCAGGTTTCATCAGTCCAGTCTGTGGCTTGCAACCATAAATGTCTGCGTTTAGTCTCTTCAACGGCAGTACTCTATAAACATGAAGACCATCTTTTTTGCATTCCGAATCTGACATCCAAAGGTACAACAAGACACAGATTTTGCCCATTTTCCTCCACTTGTTACCACTGTTTTTCTGCCACCACAATGCATGCACAGCTGCAAATGAAGTAACCGTGACGTCGACTCCAAATCGGTCTATAAGATTAAATAAGGACCCACTTTATATTAGGTGGCCTTAACAATGTACTAACATTTTAATTAATCATTTGATACAATGCACTTATTGTGTACATACATGTTTTTACATTGTACTTACATTTTTAAAATTACCTGCATGTAATTACAACTGTAATTAATTTCTGTAGATACATTTATTATTACACTGTTGACGCTTCCCTTACACCTAAACTTACCCATACCACCACAGCTGTCCATAACGTACCTGTATCCCACCACAATATCAGCAAAAGTGTTTTGCAATACAATATGAACACAATAAGTACATTGTACTTATTTTTTTATGTAAGTACATAGTAGTTAAGGCCACCTAATATAAAGTGGGACCGAACCGGAAAAGTGGATTGGAACCACATGAGGGTGAGTAAAATATGACAGGATTTGAATTTTTGGGTGAACTCAGCATTTCCACATGGGACTTAGAGAAATTGTATTTGTTCAGTATACACTAATAGAAATTTGGTGTATAAACCATATTCACTCAGAAATTGCTAGTAAATTTCACAAATAATTATAAAGAAATAGCAAACACATTGAATCAAACATGAAATTTTTAAATAATATTTCTTTTTTTGTGTGTGTACAACAATAGAAACTGTTTATATATTTCCAATTCTTTTATTCTTCATAATTTTCATAGTGCATATTGAATTTGATGAAAACTACTGATGAAGCCTTTATGGACCCCATGATACTATAAGAATCTCATGTAGATCATATATTTCTAGTAGTTTAAGGAGAAGGTTGGGAATGCCATATGCCCAGATGTCAAAAGCAATTGCTGTTGTACCCGTTGGCTTGAGACTGACAGCTCAGGCCTCAGTCTCTTTACATAACTGTCCAATCAGATTAATCCTGCAGGGAGGCAGCCTAAATTATGCAGAGACACAAGGAAATGACGAATACGTTAGCATATCATTTTTTGTTTGCCGGTGGGTTCACTATAATAAAAAGATGACAGACTAATGACATATACAGATATTCTGACTGCAACAACCAAAAAAAAATGTAGATGTTTAAAGGGCCCTAAGTGATATTATAGCTTGTTTTAAATAAATAAAAAATAATACACTTTTTTTTTTTTTTTATTTAATAAAACATTTAATTGTGCATGTGCATCCTCACCCAAATACAGAGGTTGTGTTAACAGAAAAATGTCTGTCCCTGACTGAATTGTTTTAGCAGTCATGAAAAAATCTGAAGGCCGTCCATCATTTTGACAGATTACACTAACGCTGCACCCAAAATCGAATACTTCACTAATATGTAGTATGCGAAAAACAGTATACCAACAGAGTAGTATGTTCATAGTGCATATTGAATGCATAGTATTCGAAAAACAGAAGTCGAGAAGTCCACTGATGGCCTACTACTTCTTGCAAGATTCTGAAGTGCACATTCGCTGGACACCTTACTATCCCATGAGGCCATGGGAGAAGATTTATGAATGGCAGTGAAGTGACGCAACTGATGCTGGTAGGTCACGTGACAGTAACAGCATGGTGGATGTAGTACATCCAAATTTTACTCATACTACCCACATCAGTGAATATAATAACAGCGTTGTACATGGTCATGTCACCGGATATTGAGTAATCACTATCCCAATGTGTAGTGAACCAGGGTCCTTACCAGTGCCCAGATTCGTGTACACGCTATATTGATTCAAGAGCTCGGGAGGTAGGGAGCTGATTGAGATGCATCCAAAAATACGCAAAATCGAATGACAATTGCCTCTGCATCAGTCTCCCTTGATGCGTTTGATTACGCACAGGCAAGCATGTTATAATAATGAAGTTATAATAACGTCATAATTGCATAGGCCTAATTATGTCTCTACTCCAGTTAGGTGGGGTTTTTTTTTTACTCTTTCCCCGCAAACACAGAACTTTCTGTTATTTGTGAAAAAGCGCTTCCCTACCAAACACAGAAAACATTTTCTGAGTTTGAATGTTTTCACTGTTGTACTCAAGGGTGGGGGCGGGGGCGCTATGACACATCTTCGGAAAGAGTACAGAATCTCCTGATCAGAATACATGCGAAGAAGTTGCAGAAACAAGTGATATGGTGGCTGCATCCGAAAACTGACTTGTTGCCTCGCTGCCTTATCAGACAATGACTTGTAAGGTAGTGTTTGTGCATAAAGGCACCTCACAAAACTGATTTTGGACAGACTTCTTAGGCAGTGTAACAGTTTAATGATCTATGGCAAAATAGAGAGAGCTTTGGTGAGAACTAAACAAATATTTAATTACTACATTAGTAATTTCTCGCTAGAAATTACATCAGAAGTGGAAAATGTTGGTCAAAAACATACATTTACACACAAACTGACCAGCAAATGCAACTTTCAGACACCATCTTTTTTTTCTTGCTCAACTGTCACAGAATGGAACGCACAGGATTGTGGGATATCAAAGGCAACAAAGGATACATATATGCTGCCTTCAAGAATCCATCAGATGAAGGTCTCTCAGGAGGTAGGAAGTGAAGCTAACATTGGATTCGGACATGCCTTGATGCCTTCCTACCTTGAAATGTATCCTCCGAAGGCAGCAATTTCCAGGTTTCGGACGCAGCCCATATATCATATGCATATGTAAAATAACGCAATCATCAACATTAAACAGCATATAAATCAAAACGTTACTGAATGAAATGTCAACCAGACTTGACAGAAACATACATTAAATATTGGAGAACTTATAACACATAACACATATATATAATAAATATGTAATATGGTGCATATATTTGGCAAAATGTTCCTCTCTAGAGTTACTTAGCTGACCATCAAGTTTATGCTTTTCTACATTACTCTTATTGACGTCTTCCCGTGGTTGAAACACTGATTGAGCGATTACATGAGGCATGATACAAATTTCGTAAGTTGTACTGTATCCTACAACATACCTTCTGATGTTCATTTATATTTATTTTGTACTGTAACTAGTAGTAAAGCGTAAGAGAGCTTATAGCGATTTATTGGATGGGAGGCAAGCAACAATGTTCTGTTCATTCATCAACTGGAAACAGCATAGACTAAAGGACTGATTCTTGGGACTATCATTTCACATTCATCTGCTTTGTGTGATGTTGAACATGAAAAGAGATGCACAGTTTCGGTTAATCTGTTCTTTTCATAAATAAATGTATATGCTCGCCCTGTAAGTTCATAATCAAAAATGAAAATGTGACCAAAAACAAGGCTATTAAATGTCTTATTATCAGTAAAATATGAAAATTAAAATTACGGGTAATAATAGATTATGTCGGAATTTTTACGATGAAAAAGTCTAATAGTCAACCTCTACCCAAACAGCACCATCCTATAAAAGCTAAACCTGCTAAAATGTCTAAAAGTATTATTATTATTTTTATTTTATTTTTTATTTTTTTGTAATCAAAGGTTGGGGAGGAATACAAGAAAGAGTCTCTGAATTTGAGAAGTGTGGGGAATATTGTTTTGATAGCCAGAGTGAATCTAAATTGTCTTGAGCAGTAAACACACATGCAACCCAACACACACACACACACACACACACACACACACACACACACACACACACACACATATATAGACAGATATATAGACCTAGATGCACACAATAGAAATGAATGTCAAAAAAACAGGAGGAAAATCATCATCTCCAGCATTGCCATTTTATAGAGTCTGCTGCCATTTACAATATTTTGATATTTTTCACCGCAAGACCCGCTGTCTCTGTCACAATTCAATCTAGGCCTCTCTCCCCACACACTGTATAATGCCTAGTTAAAGGCAGCAGTGTGTGAAATGGTATTTTAAAATAAATGAAAGTGACTAGGAAACAGAGGGCTTGGGAGATATTACTGTGTCAACGCTGACAGACAAGCCCTGGGATGGGCTGTGAAGTTATCAGGCCAAGGGAGACGGCGCTGGATTAAATAAAACTCCAGTTTCACTGCTGCTGTGTCACCATCACGCACTCTGCCACACTAACGTTGCTTCAATACAGGGCCATTTTTCTGCAGCCCATCAAGATAATATGCTCTGAGACATAATGAGATGGCTAATGTTTCAGCCGCTCTTTCAATGCATCTCCTGAAATTTCCATATGAAATGGGGCCTTGGCTCAGATAATACAGCTAATACAGGAAGTGAATTCTATGGGTTGATGTACAATGGCGCAGTGATTCCCAACCAGGCAGGGGCGTAAATTTCATCTAATAATTGGGGGGGACAATAAACATAAAATTTCTCAAGAGCAATTTTTGAAGGGGACACAAATAATAGGCTACAACCAAAATTGTACTTGTAAGGATATGTGTACCACAAAGAACATTTTGTAGTTACTTGGCGTTTTGGTGCACTGAAAAATTATCTAATGTCTGTTTTTCTTTTCTCTGTCATTTTATCTGACGAAGAAAACAAAGCGATAGTTGTTTAAATATGAGTAAGGTTCACAACATAGTCATATTATAATGATTAAATTATCTTGCGTCCTCCACACAGTATTTTATACTATGACATTCAGAATTTAGATATTCAACTGCAGCAAGCCCTCTGATCTGCCACTCATATTGAGCAAAACCCAACATAGATCTGACAGTGCGCCATGCGCATATACTTTTGGTTTAGAATTAGCGCCAATAATCACTTCATCTGATGTTTAAAGTGAATAAAATATCCTTGACAGCTACTTACTGGTGTTTCACAACTGCTTTGAGCTTTGTTCTCTACCCACACTTGTGTGGTAGATGCTATTTTCTTACGGTCTATGGGTAGTTGAGGTGACTCGAAATGTTTCTAAAATTAAAAAAAAAATGTTTTGCCCTGTTTGCGTTTGTATTGTTTTACTACTTACACAATTATTTTAAGTATATATCATTATATTATTTACAATACTCAGCATGGTTTTTAGGGGGGGACAGCCCTCAGATGGTCCTGATTTACACCCCTACAACCAGGAACAAACTGTGATTTTGCATTGTAAAACCTATAAAACAAATAAACAAACAAACATATATATATATATATATATATATATATATATATATATATATATATATATATATATATATATATATATATATATATATATACATACATATATATATATATATATATATATATATATATATATATATATATATATATATATATATATATATATATACATACATACACTCACCTAAAGGATTATTAGGAACACCTGTTCAATTTCTCATTAATGCAATTATCTAATCAACCAATCACATGGCAGTTGCTTCAATGCATTTAGGGGGGTGGTCCTGGTCAAGACAATCTCCTGAACTCCAAACTGAATGTCAGAATGTGAAAGAAAGGTGATTTAAGCAATTTTGAGCATGGCATGGTTGTTGGTGCCAGACGGGCCGGTCTGAGTATTTCACAATCTGCTCAGTTACTGGGATTTTCACGCCCAACCATTTCTAGGGTTTACAAAGAATGGTGTGAAAAGGAAAAAACATCCAGTATGCAGCAGTCCTGTGGGCGAGGAGAATGTGCCTGTGTATCTGATTCAAGCTGATAGAAGAGCAACTTTGACTGAAATAACCACTCGTTACAACCGAGGTATGCAGCAAAGCATTTGTGAAGCCACAACACGCACAACCTTGAGGCGGATGGGCTACAACAGCAGAAGACCCCACCGGGTACCACTCATCTCCACTATAAGTAGGAAAAAGAGGCTACAATTTGCACAAGCTCACCAAAATTGGACAGTTGAAGACTGGAAAAATGTTGCCTGGTCTGATGAGTCTCGATTTCTGTTGAGACATTCAGATGATAGAGTCAGAATTTGGCGTAAACAGAATGAGAACATGGATCCATCATGCCTTGTTACCACTGTGCAGGCTGGTGGTGGTGGTGTAATGGTCTGGGGGTTGTTTTCTTGGCACACTTTAGGCCCCTTAGTGCCAATTGGGCATCGTTTAAATGCCACGGCCTACCTGAGCATTGTTTCTGACCATGTCCATCCCTTTATCACCACCATGTACCCATTCTCTGATGGCTACTTCCAGCAGGATAATGCACCATGTCACAAAGCTTGAATCATTTCAAATTGGTTTCTTGAACATGACAATGAGTTCACTGTACTAAAATGGCCCCCACAGTCACCAGATCTCAACCCAATAGAGCATTTTTGGGATGTGGTGGAACGGGAGCTTCGTGCCCTGGATGTGCATCCCACAAATCTCCATCAACTGCAAGATGCTATCCTATCAATATGGGCCAACATTTCTAAAGAATGCTTTCAGCACCTTGTTGAATCAATGCCAAGTAGAATTAAGGCAGTTCTGAAGGCGAAAGGGGGTCAAACACAGTATTAGTATGGTGTTCCTAATAATCCTTTAGGTGAGTGTATATACATATATACATATACACACACTATAACTATAACAGCTTCAAGTTTTCTGGGAAGGCTTTCCACAAGGTTTAGGAGTCTTTTTATGGGAAATTTTGATAATTCTTCTAGAAGAGCATTTGTGAGTGGTCATTCATGTCTTTATGGACCTTGCTTTGTGCACTGGTGCGCAGTCATGTTGGAACAGGAAGGGGCCATCCCCAAACGGTTCCCACAAAGTTGGGAGCATGAAACTGTCCAAAAGCATTAAGAGTTCCTTTCACTGGAACTAAGGGGTCAAGCCCAACCCCTGAAAAACAACCCAGCACCATAATCTCCCCTCCTCCAAACTTTACACTTGGCACAATGCAGTCAGGCAAGTACCGTTCTCCTGGCAACCACCAAACCCAGACTCATTGTGGATCATGGATTGCCAGACAGAGAAGCGTGATTCGTCATTCCAGAGAACACATCTCTACTGCTTTAGAGTCCAGTGGCGGCGTCCTTTACACCACTGCATCCTGCATCCGACGCTTTGCATTGAACTTGGTGATGTAAGGCTTGGATGCAGCTGCTCGGCCATGGAAACCCATTCCATGAAGCTCTCTTCACACTGTTCTTGAGCTAATCTGAAGACCACATGAAGTTTGGAGGTCTGTAGCTATTGACACTGCAGAAAGTTGGCGACTTCCCTGTACTGTGCGCCTCAGCATGTGCTGACCCCGCTCTGTGATTTTTACGTGGCTTACCACTTTGTGGCTGAGTTGCTGTCGTTCCCAATTACTTCCAATTTGTTATAATACCACCACCAGTTGACCGTGGAATATTTGGTAGTGAGGAAATTTCACGAATGGACTTATTGCACAGGTGACAACCTATCACAGTACCACGCTTTAATTCACTGAGCTCCTGAGAGCGACCCATTCTTTCACAAATGTTTGTAGAAGCAGTCTGCAGTGCTTGATTTTATACACCTGTGGCCATGGAAGTGATTGGAACACCTGATTTCAATGATTTGGAGGAGTGTCCCAATACTTTTGGTAAAATATAGTGTACATCCAGTCTTTAGTCTTCCTGATTTGACACTCAAGTATTGATTATCTTATTAATTCATTTTCACAAAAATCTTACTGACCCCAATTACATTTTTATACAGTAGTGTATTTTATATTATTATAAAGTGGTATAAGTGATCATGAAAGAAAATACAATTGTTGTTTGAAAATTACTTAAAATTAATAGATTACACCAACAGCACAATTGTGTCAGTTCAATAAACAAGAATTTAAGTAATTTACATTTAAGATTAACACACAATATTGCCATACATTGTCTATAGAACCGATACATCTCCAAACGAAACAGTTTCGTTTTTGTATGAATCAGTATTAAGAAATCAGTTGAGTGAATGATTCAATGTCTCGCTCATAAAGATGAATCAGTGTATTTGAACAAATAATTTGAACTGATGATTCAATGACTCACTCATAAAGGCTGCCACCTAAAGTTTAAAAATGTATGTAGGTAGGAAGGCATCAGAGCACGCCCTAATCCAGTGTTAGCTTCACTTCCTGTCTCCTGAGATACCTTCATCCAATCAAATTTTGAACGCAGCATAGATGTACACTGCCTTTGATATCCCACAATCATATATGTTCCATTCAGTGACAGTTGATCTAAAAAATAAAGTCATTCAAACATTACGCTGCCTCAGAAGCCTGTCAGAAATCAGTTTCGTGAGGTACCTTCACACGCAAATGCTGCCTGCGAAGGTATTGCCTGATACCTTCGCAGGCAGCATTTGCGTTTGAGTGCAGCAAGGCAACAAGTTAACAAGTCAGCTGCCAAAGCTTTTGGATGCAGCCAAAGAGTCACCTATGGTGTAACAATGTACCATGTAAGAAAGAGTCAATGAAACATCCCAACCACTAAAGCACAGACCGACAATCTGTCTGGAAAATGCCAGGAAAAGTCCTAGTGCTGTTGGACTGTGTATTAGCACTCTTGGGGCCATATTTACTAACAGCTTGCACCAGCACAAACCCTCTTTTGGCATTAAAAAACTACTGTCAATATTTACAAAAGACACACATTGAAAAATTAGTGCAGAAAAGGCGTGGACAGAGTTATTTTTGCGGTTGTTATTTTCCCTTTCAGATGCAAAATTTACAGGAGAAGAGTATTTAAATGAATCATGCAGTGTGATTTACTAAGGTTTACCCTTGTCAATTTACTGACGTTTGGGCCATTATTTCTCGCCCCAAAAAAGCATACTAACTGATAGATTGCATTGGTCATTATGGAAATGATCCGGCTGCGTTCTTTCTGTTTTGTTTAATTTGCGCGTTGTCAGTAGATTACTTTCAATTCCCATAAGCGCTTTTTTTTTAGAATTGCGCTCTCACGCTAATTTGCCTTGTTAAGTAAATCTGGCCCTTGAAAAGCTGGAACTGTTGTAGAATGAGTTCAAAGAAGCACATTTCTAGTTTTTTTTTATGAATGGGGCTGTGAGGGTGCATAAGACCAAAAGGTTGGGAAACACTGCAATAAAGGCCTAACTGAAGAATGCCAACTAGTCTTCAAAACAGAAAATCATCATTTTTTTAAATGTTCATCATCAACATTTAAAGTCAGTATAAAACGGAAGTTGTGACCAGATTTTCTTCCCTATTGTGGCATATATTGTGGCAAGTGAATAGGCTTCTTGAACAAGAAAAAATGTAGGGCAGGACTTGATTTCATTGTGGAATTCATAGTTTTCACGTGTCGTCACACGCTTATAGGAACGTCCACCTGGAGGGCAAAACAAGACTTTCCTCCATTGCCTGCCAGTCATTTTTTACCAGGTTTGTAGTCAGAATTGATGCAGTAAGACCCGGGCTTGACATTAACTTTTTTGCTCACCAGCCACTGTGGATAGTGGTTTTCCAAAGTTACTACACTCTAAAAAAATGCTGGTTTGGCGATTAGGTTGTTTTAACCCAGTAAATGGGTTGTTTTAACCCAGCGTTTGGGTTAAATGTTTGCGTAAAACAACCCAGTCGCTGGGTTATTCCATTTTCAACCCGACTTAGGTTGTTTTTAACCCAGCATTTTTTAGAGTGTAGCCACTCAGCATTTTCACTGGCCACAATTTTGCTGTTTGGAAATTACATTTTATATGATTAAAGTTGACTTTGGCATGCTTGAATTACTTGATTTTGAGTCATTTTACTTGATTTAGAATATTTAAAACCCTTTCAAACTTTCAATTGCAGAGTGACCACCCAAATCAAGACTACGTTGTATATCAGCTCAGCTGGTGTGTGCAGGTGGGCAAGGGGTGAGCAATATAAGCATAGGCTATTTATATTATATATATATTGTTAGGCTATGTAAAAGAACAAAGAAGCAAATTAGCAAATTACAAAAACAATAATACATTTAAAAAATCTTTTTTCAGATACAGTAGGTTTATTTACTATGTATACATTTATTTAACATCTGTACACTTAGTTGTTTGATTAACATTAATGACAGACAGGTATTTAATTGGGCTGCTGAATGCATGGACGTAATATTCTGACACATATCCAGTTATTACCCACCTGTTTACGTACACTTAAGCCATAACGACTGTGTTCATGCGAGATACTCCACACGATGGACATTTTGACATCTGTGTGCGCGTGTATTTGACTATTCAGGCGCAAGGAGAACTGATCGCGCGTGCGACAGAGAGCGCACGCGAGTGAGCGCTTCTGTTGTGTCATTCAGCAGTGTCTGTCCCACCTTCACTAACTGCAAGTTAATCGATAAAGAATTGTAATTGAATTGTAATTTTGTGATACGATGGTTTTGGCATTTCATTTGGCTGTAGGCTGAAATTAAATTCAACCCGCCACAAAGTGGCTTGTGGGAGTGGATGCCTTACCCGCCACAGCTGAAATCTACCCGCATTTGGCGGGCTGGCGGGTGTTAATGTCAAGCACTGAGTAAGACAGTGATATTAAAATACCAAATTCAATATACACCTCATTGATGTTGCATACTTTGTACAGGAAAGCAGATGAACACAGAATATTAGTGCAACACGAGGTTTCTCGTTAGGTGTTTTTCCCATCGAAACCCATTATAAAGAAAATGCGTTGCTTTCATATTCTTGGCTCATCTACTCGCCTGTACATAGTATGCATCATCAAAAAGGTGTAAACTGAATTTGATCTTTTAATATCACGGTTATAGTGCATTAAGGCACTTTAATGCAGATGGGTTGCACTAATGCAGATTCTTTAGCCTGTCGTCAGTTCACCCTCCGCCTGCTGCTTGATCAGCTCTATAACGGTTTAACTGCGTAATTAATCTGTGTTTAAAGTTAAGTGGTGCAACAACTCGATTTAAAATAAAAACCCATATCAACAAATCCCAGATTAGCGTTAAATTTTGCTTAATTTAATCCTTATTGGTGCAACTCACCCTATAGTGTTTTTCACGTTAAGCGTTTTAAAAACATCCCACTGTTTTTAGTGATTGAAATACTGCAGCAGGTGCTGTATATGGATCATAAGTGCCCAAAACGTGCATCTTGTTCACATATTTTTGTTTTAAGATGGAAATTTGACAGGTTTGTGCTGCAGTTCAATGGAATTCTATGGCGGTTTTGCCCTCTAAGGCTCCGCGACAGTCACGTGACTGAAAACTATGAATTGATTGGATAGTTGTGGTTAGCTATTGGTTGATGTCATGTGAGTGACAGGTTGTCCTGCCCTCGCACCAGCAAACACAGAGAAGTGATGTCATTACACGGATAAATCATTTATAACAAATACTGCAATGTTTCATAAAAAAAAAAAAATATTAATAATAATAATTGTCCATTTTGATTTCATGGTAACTTTAAGTCATTATACCTTAATTTAAGCGATTCTATAGACAAAATGCCAGTAAAACAACATTCATCCTTACAGTTGCAAATCATGTATGAAGAAGTAGCTGTTTCACCCTCTTTCCCATTCCCCCAATCATATCTTTATATTTACAGCCCTGCCTGTGTCCTCGGGGTCTGCTAGGGGCAGAAAAAAACTCTATGCGTGTGGTTTTACCGCAGTCCCTGTCCAGCTATCAGAGAGAAATCTCAGAGCCAATCTCCTGTGTTAAAGAAGACCAATTTCCCCACAGGGAGCTTTTCATGCTGGACAAAGCATATTGCCTTGCCTGGGTCCACACATACTCAGGTTTAGGTAAGAACCACATGCACTCTTTTGAATCGCAGTGTCTGTCAATATGGCAGTACTGTCACATTCTTCCCTTATACAAGCACAAAGAAACAAGTGATGTTTAGGAAATGAAAATGATATCATCTGACTATAATGTGAATGCCATGATCAGAAATTTCACGACTGATTGTACCTCAAATAACAAGTGCTACCCTGCGACAGACTACTATAAACATCTGGTAGCGATGGCGACAGTTCAGAAAATGCAGATGACGAGACTGATTTTTTAAGACCTGTTTTGACATGTTTCTTGCTCACTTCTCGGGAGAGTGTGGCTTATTCAATTCACTGTCAAGCCTCTATAAATATTTATCTTGCATGATGCAAAACATGACATTAGGGAGAAAAAGAGTGTGTCACCTGGTGGAACAAGAAGAGAGAGAGGCAGAGAGAGCGTTTGAGTGACAGCGCTACCAGATGTCGTCTCAGTGCAGATTGTCTATAACTGCGTCGGCTCGTATAAACAGCAACATGTACGCTGTACCCTCACACACTCAGTCTCCCTTCGACAGACAGGGTTAGACATGTGAAGGAAGTATATGGACAGATGATCAGGATAAACAGTGCTGCAAAAGACCAAGGGTCAGATCAATGTTGCTGGAACATAAACAGTACATGAACTGCAGGGAGCAGTACACTAAAAGAGACTTTAAAATGTATTTTCCAAATCCAGGGCAATTTTTTATGTTGTCAGCAGGTTGTCCACCCACTGGGAATTTTACAGTGCCTAAATAAAGCTAAAAATGTCTACACACATGAAAGCACTCTGACGTCTCAAAACATTTCTAATTTCACAGCTAGTCCTGTTTAACAAATGTGATATGATAATTCTGGAATAAACGTAGTGCGTTACAACAATTTGCATTTTTGTATTATATAAATATTCCTGAGTATGATGATCGTTGTAATTCTAAATAAATGTCTTTGAATATTATGCCTAATCGGAACAGTCTATTGTAAATTGCATCACTGCAGTGCTTCAAGGCATTAGTATTCCTGTTGTGCTCCTTACCAAACTCTCAGGTGAAGAATTTTTCTTTTCATTAATAAACATAAGAGTGGGGATTGGAGTAACCTTTTCAGGGAGGATTATGGAGAAAGGGGAAAATAAAAAGCAAAACATCTGCCCATGTGTCAAAAACCGTTTCATATTCCAAACATGTCTGGCAATAAGGCTCCTATCTCATCATGGGAATAATAAGCAGTCAATTATGAATTTGTCACTATGTTTTTTTCCAAAGTAAACTGAAGTTTTCTGTAAATTAATTTCACTGCAATAAGGCTATACGGCAGAATTACACTTATCAGTTCTGTATATAAATTATTAGTGCAATTAGGCTACGAATGTTATACATTTTCACTGCTGTGTTTTTACTGACAGACAGAAGTGGATGAAAATAAAATAGGTCATTTGGTGCCAAATCACGGTGGAAATTCTAAACTAAAGCTGAAACTAAAAAACATGCATTTAAAACTTAAAATAAATATAAGTTAAGAAGCATTTGTTTCCGTAAATGTGGCATCTGCCATGCAGTTATTGTTGTATTCTGCAACATTAGTCAGAGCAGAGCTAGACATGTTATCATAATCCTGCTATAAAGCTACAAATCAAACCAGTCCACCGTCAGTTCTTTCATTCAAAGCAGTGCTCAATCACACTGGGTAGATATGCATGGACAGTCTCCCTTGATGGCATTCGACAATAAGCCTCTATTGCAGACCTGATGGTGTATGTGACTCAGCCAATGCTTGTTTAAAGGAACCAAAAGCACAAAGATATGGAGAAAGGCACACAGATGCTCAAGACACGACAATCTGATTGTCAAGCTGTCTGAGATTCTCTTGGTAGTAAACACTGCCATCTGCTGCCAAGAACACGCACTGGCAGGTCAATAGGCTCGTGCTTAAATGCTAAAATCATTATTGATTTACAGTGCCATATACATATTACTATTAGATGTAATATACAATTGGCAGCTAGCGGCTATTTGCACTAAGTGCAAATAGTAATAGATGCTATTTACACTCTAAGAAAAAAAGGTACAGTGCTGTCACTGGGGCGGTACCCTAAGGTACAAAAGTGAAAAGGTACATCTTTGTACCTTACTCACCCTTAAATGGTACATATTATTACCTTAAAGGTACATATTAGTACTTTTTCGGTTTTGTACTTTAGGGCACCACCCCAGTGACAGCAATGTACCTTTTTCTGACAGTGTACAGCAAGTGTAAATAGCAACTAGATTCTACTAGAATCTACTAGCAACTAGAAGTGCAAATAGCATATTTTCTTAAAGATAATTGCTATTTACACTAAGCGCAAATAGTGATAGATGCTATAGATTCTACTTACACTAGCCTAAGTGAAAATAACATATTTTCTTAGTGATAGATGATATTTACACTAAGTGCAAATAGCTGTAGATGCTATTTACTAAGTGAAAATAGTGATATATTCTATTTACACCATATAAAAGTAGCAGTTCTTTGCAATATAAATAGTAATTACATGTAATTTATACTTTATTTTGACAGATACATACTATTTGCACCTCAGTGTTGTTGTACATTAACAGGATGCAATAATAATATAGAGTGTAAATTATTATATTTATTTAAATTATTAAATGGATGCCGCCTTAAAGGAACAATAAAAGCCCTCCTACCTCTAACCCTACCCAATAAATGCTTTTATTATAATTAAACATTTCGTTAAGCACTTTATTTCCACATTTAGAACACTTTCTTAATTTTTATTGAAAGTAAAGACCTTTCCAATGTGATTTGTGATGAGAAAAGGGAGAAGAGCAAGCTCTGCAAAAGGTGGATTCAAACCCGTGTTGATCGCGTCAAAACAATGATTCACTAGCCATGCGCTCTACTGGTTACACCACTGAAGATGCTGGAACGTGAGCGGTTTTTGTTAGGCCGAGTGAGTGCGAATAGCACTTGCCAACAAGGCACGCTATTTGCACTTGGTGTGAATAGACACTCCGTATACAATTATTATACACATACACTCATCCAAAGGATTATTAGGAACACCATACTAATACTGTGTTTGACCCCCTTTCGCCTTCAGAACTACCTTAATTCTACGTGGCATTGATTCAACAAGGTGCTGAAAGCATTCTTTAGAAATGTTGGCCCATATTGATAGGATAGCATCTTGCAGTTGATTGAGATTTGTGGGATGCACATCCAGGGCACGAAGCTCCCGTTCCACCACATCCCAAAGATGCTCTATTGGGTTGAGATCTGGTTACTGTGGGGGCCATTTTAGTACAGTGAACTCATTGTCATGTTCAAGAAACCAATTTGAAATTATTTGAGCTTTGTGACATGGTGCATTATCCTGCTGGAAGTAGCCATCAGAGAATGGGTACATGGTGGTCATAAAGGGATGGACATGGTCAGAAACAATGCTCAGGTAGGCCGTGGCATTTAAACAATGCCCAATTGGCACTAAGGGGCCTAAAGTGTGCCAAGAAAACATCCCCCACACCATTACACCACCACCACCACCAGCCTGCACAGTGGTAACGAGGCATGATGGATCCATGTTTTCATTCTGTTTACGCCAAATTCTGACTCTTTGGAAATCGAGACTCATCAGACCAGGCAACATTTTTCCAGTCTTCAACTGTCCAATTTTGGTGAGCTTGTGCAAATTGTAGCCTCTTTTTCCTATTTGTAGTGGAGATGAGTGGTACCCGGTGGGGTCTTCTGCTGTTGTAGCCCATCCGCCTCAAGGTTGTGCGTGTTGTGGCTTCACAAATGCTTTGCTGCATACCTCGGTTGTAACGAGTGGTTATTTCAGTCAAAGTTGTTCTTCTATCAGCTTGAATCAGTCGGCCCATTCTCCTCTGACCTCTAGCATCAACAAGGCATTTTCGCCCACAGGACTGCCACATACTGGATGTTTTTCCCTTTTCACACCATTCTTTGTAAACCCTAGAAATGGTTGTGTGTGAAAATCCCAGTAATTGAGCAGATTGTGAAATACTCAGACTGGCCCATCTGGCACCAACAACCATGCCACACTCAAAATTGCTTAAATCACCTTTCTTTCTCATTCTGACATTCAGTTTGGAGTTCAGGAGATTGTCTTGACCAGGACCACACCCCTAAATGCATTGAAGCAACTGCCATGTGATTGGTTGATTAGATAATTGCATTAATGAGAAATTGAACAGGTGTTCCTAATAATCCTTTAGGTGAGTGTATATAAGTTCTGTAAGTGATGTTGGCCGTTGTAGAACATGCAGACTTTGCCACTGAATTAACCCTATACAGCCTATACTGTGTTATATTTGATACAAACTTTGTTGAAAAATCTGTTATGTTCTTAGTAATTTTTCAAGACTTACTGGAATGAAGCAACTTAGGTTTACTCAATTATCATGTTAAAATGTGTGTATCAGATATGGTTAAACATTTGGGGAACGCTTTGTGCATTATATCTCTTAGTCATCATTTTATTGTAGGCTATTGCATTGCATCAGCCCCTGGTTTAACAGACAAGACTTAAACTAGTCCCAGACTAAAATGCATGTTTAAACTGAAAGCAACTTGCACTGACATATCTTAACAGTGATATTGATTTGTTTTTTTTTTTGTTTTTTATAAGGTACATTTATAAAAGCTATTTATACTAATATGCCCTAATTGAACTAAAGCCTAATCGTGGCTTAATCCATCTAAGCCCTGTCTGTGAAACTGGGCCAAAATGTTTTGCCACCCTGCAATACAACAGAGATCAGATCATAAAATGAAGCATTAAAATATTATCTTACTAAGATGTTATTGGGCGATATAGAGTGGCAACTGAAATTGAAATGCATTTAATGTTAGTGGTCTGCAATTGTTATAAAGATCTAATTGATTTACAAGCTATCAGAATGTCAGCTTCCATTTAGTTAAAGGTGCACTATGTAACTTTTCCATCCTCTAGAGGTCGCCTATTCAAAACAAAGGCGTAGTTTGATGACGCCAAGTTTGAGTGCAGAATCTTGGGACATGTGGTCTTCACCTCACAGCCAGTGGAAAAGAATCATATATATATAATAATATATATATATGGTACGCAGTGCATATGGTACGCAGTTTTTCACATGCATATGATACGCACCATAAAGTGAAAAACTGTGTACCATATGCACGCCAAAACTCATTTTGGTGTATATATTCCACAACATTGCACACTCGTACTATTGATACGCATTCTTATGTGATTGTTATATTATATATGACCCCAGTTATCTGACTGATGTGGGATAGTCAGACAAAACAACTATCTGACAGACAAACAGAGAGAGCCTAATCCAGACACCCATTTGTTGTTGATCACGGCTCATAGGCCTGTCTGGCACCAGCCTCCCTTAAAGTCAGCATCCACGACCCATCTGCGAGAAGCCCCACGTCACAGTGTGTGGCCTCACAAACAGACAAGACCAATTAGTGCCTCGACAACAGTGATTACTGCCAGAGCAAGGCTGCTGCAACACACACTCTCTCTGTCCCTGTCATCCATCTCATGCTCAAAATCACATGTGGCATTTTCGCTGATGATTTTTATTGGGTCGCTTACCCAGCTCCATCTGTAAAGTGTACTCCAATATGTCCACATGGGCTTGGCTACTGGAGAGCTGCAAAGCAGGCTGTTAGAGTGGGTGTGGACTGAGCAATCCGAGCATACTTGATATTGAATATAATTTTATTGTAAGCAACGCTACAAATGCATCACGTGTTTAATACAACCCATTGGAGAGGCGTGTTTTTATAATCAAATTTTACATTGTAAAAAGCTTGAAAAGGATGAATAAATGCAAGGCTAAAATGGTGTGCAAAAATCTTTAAAACAGATTTAACACTAATTTAAAACATTAATACACTTTGTGTAAAACAAAAGTTTGGCATGATTACAATTTGTATATGTTTCTGATGCTTTGTCCAAGGCTGCATTTTGCAGAGCAGAATTTTCAGTTACATTCTCACATTGTGATTTGGTGCTCAATTGACCGTTCGCAAAGACCTGCCCCCTTTAGTTACTGTTGCTATGTCCGACAAGCCACACTCTCACACCACATCACGCATTCTCACACAGTGAAAAACACATCGCAGAGCAAAGAGGATACTGACGATGCACTGGCAGACCTGACAGAGCAGGTTACTTTTAATATGAAACAAAGTCTCAACTCTAACATTTTGACATTTTTTAAAGAAATATATATAATAATACCATATACACTCACCTAAAGGATTATTAGGAACACCTGTTCGATTTCTCATTAATGCAATTATCTAATCAACCAATCACATGGCAGTTGCTTCAATGCATTTAGGGTTGTGGTCCTGGTCAAGACAATCTCCTGAACTCCAAACTGAATGTCAGAATGGGAAAGAAAGGTGATTTAAGCAATTTTGAGCGTGGCATGGTTGTTGGTGCCAGACGGGCCGGTCTGAGTATTTCACAATTTGCTCAGTTACTGGGATTTTCACGCACAACCATTTCTAGGGTTTACAAAGAATGGTGTGAAAAGGGAAAAACATCCAGTATGCGGCAGTCCTGTAGGCGAAAATGCCTTGTTGATGCCAGAGGTCAGAGGAGAATGGGCCGACTGATTCAAGCTGATAGAAGAGCAACTTTGACTGAAACAACCGAGGTATGCAGCAAAGCATTTGTGAAGCCACAACACGCACAACCAGCAGAAGACCCCACCGGGTACCACTCATCTCCACTACAAATAGGAAAAAGAGGCTATAATTTGCACAAGCTCACCAAAATTGGACAGTTGAAGACTGGAAAAATGTTGCCTGATCTGATGAGTCTCGATTTCTGTTGAGACATTCAGATGGTAGAGTCAGAATTTGGCGTAAACAGAATGAGAACATGGATCCATCATGCCTCGTTACCACTGTGCAGGCTGGTGGTGGTGGTGTAATGGCGTGGGGGATGTTTTCTTGGCACACTTTAGGCCCCTTAGTGCCAATTGGGCATCGTTTAAATGCCACGGCCTACCTGAGCATTGATTCTGACCATGTCCATCCCTTTATGGCCATACCCATTCTCTGATGGCTACTTCCAGCAGGATAATGTACCATGTCACAAAGCTCGAAATCATTTCAAATTGGTTTCTTGAACATGACGATGAGTTCACTGTACTAAAATGGCCCCCACAGTCACCAGATCTCAACCCAATAGAGCATCTTTGGGATGTGGTGGAACGGGAGCTTCGTGCCCTGGATGTGCATCCCACAAATCTCCATCAACTGCAAGATGCTATCCTATCAATATGGGCCAACATTTCTAAAGAATGCTTTCAGCACCTTGTTGAATCAGTGCCACGTAGAATTAAGGCAGTTCTGAAGGCGAAAGGGGGTCAAACACAGTATTAGTATGGTGTTCCTAATAATCCTTTAGGTGAGTGTATACAATAATACTGATTTGTGGCTCTTTAATGTGTGGTGACAGGTCGCTGTAGCGCCTCAGTTAAAGCTGCTCGTGAACCGATCATCTCTTCCTTCTAGTTAATTTATAATATCAAATAAACATGAATGAAATTCAGAAGGAATGTTGTTTCAAACGCGGAAACACGTCCGTACACACCGTTTTTCATAGTCCACCGACGTTAATCTACGAACTCTCTTGACTGCTTTGTTGGACAAAAATGGCGGATATGGCAGATTATGACTGGTCAGATCGCCTGTCAATCAAACTCCCGGCGAAGGGTGAATTATTATACATTTGTATTTTTTGTGCTCAAATATTTGTCAATGTATGTTCTGTTTTGATTTCATTCTAGTTCCTGTTTCCTTTGTTCTCATTTTCTCACCACTGGTGTGTGGTTAATTAGTTCCCCACACCTGTTCTGTTTCTGCAGTGATTAAGTTACCCTGTTTGAATATAAGCCCTGAGTTCTCCTTAGTTTTTTGTCTCCTATGATTTATGTTGAAGTGGTTGTGCTGTTTCCAAGTCATCCTATGCGTGTTTCCTTATTTGGATTTAAATGATTAAAGACTATTTTTGTTTGCTACTCCATGGTTGTGCGCTCATTACAGCCACAGCGTGACAATATTAATAATGATTCTTATTATTATCAATGTTAAAAACAGTTTTTGTTGCTTAAAATTGTTGTCAAAACTGTGATACACTCTATAGTGAATAGAAAGTTCAAAAGGTGAGCGAAGAGATGTTTTTCAAAAACATTTAGGGCCCTGTCACCCGGTGCAATGCAATGGCAGGCAAGTGTTTTTTAGTAGTTTCAACCCGACGCAGTTAGCATTTTCACGTTGTTTAAATAGCAAATGCACTCACGCCCATCTTTCCGCCCATGGGCATGCTGTTCTGAAAACGAGGTGTGTCCAAGCACATTGTTGGAGCATTGCTATTTTGAGCCAACTGAAAATGACTGCACCATTGACCAACAAAAACCTGGTCTAAAGTCAATAGCGCAGTATTTTTTGCGTTAGTAATATGCGCCTATAGGCAGGTGCACAACGCGCCTACACTCTGCATATTACTCACAGGGCAACAAGCACAACTGCCTTTTAAAGGGATTGGCTTTTATCCCATTATTTAAAAAATGCATAACAATTATATAATCATAATGGTAAATTATGGTATTTTAATTATTTGCTGAAAACATTACCTCAGACATACATTTTGTTTACTAATTCTAAAAAAACCAAAGCAAATTCATCAAATAAATGATCACTTTTGTGAGTTCAGAGAGAGGCCATGAAGTTTGTGAACTGTTAAAGACATGCCACTCAAAACGCTGGACATTCACCACACACCCCAAAATGACTTTTCATTAACTGAATTACTTTGGGGAGGAAAACCCATTCAGCCATAATAATAAGCTGAATTAAAAGACTAATAAAAATAAAAGCTTATTATTAGCTGCCACTGAGGCGCTAACAGATCCTCAAGAAATGCTTCAGTAAAAATGACAATATAAATGGCACATTAGTTTTGGAAAACCCTATCAAAAAGTCACACCATGCATAATAAAACAGTGGCCTTCTTATTTAATTAGTTTCAGGAGCTTGAATACAGAAGAGTCTGCTGTATTCACACATCCTTGCAGAGACCGTCATAATAACTATATCCAAATTGTTTCTGAAGCTATCAGACAAAAGCTATATTTCTATTTTTATGTTAACAAAAACACATTTCCAGCCCATAAACCTGCACTGATAACAGCCTACATTTTTAGAGCTAAAAAAAAATCAATGAAACAGGAATGTTATGGAACAGAGCCCAAGGCCTTAAATAAGACAACATGTCCCATGAGGGAGTGCATAACGTCTTAGAAAAGAAAAAAAAAAGAGAGAGAAAAAAGAGAATGAGTCGTTCACCATAATCATGCAAGTAGCCTACTCTACAAAGGTGATGCTGATTTATTTTTGAAAGAAATTAATATGTTTATTCAGCAAGTATGCATTAAATTGATCAAAAGGGCCATGTAAAGAAAATGTTCTTTTGAATCCTGGAAAGACTTTATCATGGTTTCCACAAAAATATTAAGCAGTTTTTAACATTGATAATAATAAGAACTGTTTCTTGAGCAGCAAATCGTCATATTAGAATAATTTCTGAAGGATTATATGACACTGAAGACTGGAGTAATGATTCTGAAAATTCCGCTTTGACATCACAGGAATAAACTATATTTTAAAATAATATATTACAATAGAAAACAGTTATTTTAAATGTTAATAATATTTCACAATATTACTGTTTTTACTCTTTTTGTTGCTGCCTTACTGAGCTTAAGAGACTTTTTATGAAATATTACTGACCTCAAACTTTTGAACGTTAATGTAAGAAGTCAAAGGCATGATAATTGTATTTTTTGTTACCTGATATTGTAACAAAGTGGTTAGGTCAAAATAATTGTGACCACATAAAGTGTCACGGTTGGTTTTGGGTTTTGTTTCACGTTTATGTTTTCATGTCTTTTATTTGGTAATTTCATAGTCATGTTTCAAGTTCCTGGTCTTGTTATGTGATCCCCTTGTCCTCATGCGATCATGTCATGTGCTTCCCTAGTCTCATGTGTTATATTACCATTGGTTGGTTTATCCCAAGCGGCAACCTCCCCCAGTTTCTCTTGAAGCCAATACAAAGGTGACTTAAACTGCAATTCATTGACTGGCCACTAGGGATAGGCTCCAAAAGGGAGCAGAATCTCATTGAGCCCCATGTTAAAATGCAAAACTTTACAGCTGGAAAAAACATGTTTACAGCCTGCTACAAATTGTGGTTTTGGTCTATATAGCTAATTTTGCCCTTCATGACAACTGTGAGGGGGGTGATTTTTTTTTATAACTCATTTATTTACATTATATAAAGCCTTAAAGTTCTGCATAATTAAGGGCATGGCCACTTTGAGTAAAAGGTGGACAGCCATTTGTCTGCTGTCTGTTAGTCATCGCGTCACCTCAGCTCCGTCCACATCCCGCCTCTTTGCCCATTTCCTGTTATCCAGGAGTGACACGCGGTGACGCACTGCCAAGACGGCAACAGCCAGCTTTACCCTACTTTACGCTTCAAAACTGCTCTTCATAATCCTATGGGTGATGTCACGGACACTACGTCCATATTTTTTTACAGTCTATGGCTTATCCCAATAGTCTCTGTATAAATAGCCCTCATGTTTTCATTGTCTCTTGTAGAGTATTGTTCCCTGTATGGTCAAATCAAGTCAAGTCAAGTCAAGTCATTTATCTTGTATGTGTTCATGTTGGAAGTTAATAAAAGACATGAAAACATAAAACCAACCGTGACATAAAGTGTTATCAGGTTGCAATGACTTTCAATTGTCTTTCAGTGTTTTGATTTTTTCACATTCTACAAAGGCTGTATATGAAAAAGATTGACATGAAGAAAATGTATTTAAATTGTTTCAAGATTGGGGTAAGCAAACATATCTTCAAGAAATTAAACATGTCTTTGTTTAAACAAAACCTACAAATCTATATACTTTTCATAACTTTTTGGCTTTGAAAACTTGGGTATAAAACAAGGTACCCACACAACATCTGCATATTATAGCATACACAAGTAAATACCATAAAATGTTCTTACTTGATACAAACAGCTCAATATGTCTCACACAAACACATCTGTGTCCATTAAATTTTTACACTCTCCAAACTCGTCCGCCAAAACATCTGCTGGGAGATATGTGTGGTTTATGGGCAAGTTACGATCCAGAAATATGCTGTAAATAGAGATAACAAGGCCTGGATGCCCAGCACTAGAGAGTAGCATTCATGAAATAAAACAACAAAGCAGCAGGAACATCCAGAATATTCTTCTGAATAAAGTTAGCCTAATTTTACTGCAGTAATAAAATGATAATGTGGTGCCATTACCATTAACAATATAAATGTTACTCCCTTGATATAATCAAAAGAATGTGATGTAATGATTGCACACCTGCGCTCTTCTGTTCAGAGTTCTGTACAGATTTGACGACCAGACACTCTGCCGTTAGTAGACCATAAAAAAACTAATCTTTAGGAATCGAGGAGAAGAGGCTCTCACTGAAGGGTGTATGTTATTGTAGCGGGACAATAGGATAATGGGAATTAACTTGCTTTTGACCCGTGATGTTAAGTTTGTCTAACATTATCTATCCACTCGATTGTCAGAAGTTGAAAATGGTACCAAAATACTGAACTTTTTTGGGACCCTCCCATTGCGGTACCTAGCACAGTAGTCCGGTATCTAAAGGGTGGGGCTCACTGCACAACACAAGTGGCGCCATTTTCAGTTGAAACACAATACCATTGCAACACAATGTTTTTTTTTTTTGTTGTGACAAACAGCCACATGCAGAGAAGCAAGAACAAGATCTGCTGTACGTCCTCCATTGTCGTTTACTCTGTTGCTTTCTTCTTCGCGCGAGAATGACATTGATCGCTACTTTCCGGCATACACCACGCCTATCAAGTAAGGGTACTGTTGGAGGCGGATCAGGGTTTACTGCCCCAAATCGTACTGTACTTAACTGTACTGCTCGGTGGAAACAAGCCATAAGACAGTGGTCCCCATGCAACCAGAGGGCTGGGTTCCACCAGGGGGCCTCAGCACACTTCCAAGGGGCCTACAAGAAATCTTACATGGATTAAATGTATTATTATTAGTAGTAGTAGTAGTATTAAATATACTAAAAGGATTTAGGATGACAAAACAAGCATTAACATCTGTAAAACTTACTGGCATCATACACTGGTCAGGCATAACATTATGACCAAATACTGGAAGGTATTTTTGCTGCAAAAACAGCCCTGACCTGTCTAGAAATGGACCCCTGAAGGTGTGCTGTGTTATATGACACCAAGATGTTAGCAGCAGATCATTTAAGTCCTGTGAGTTGCGAGGTGGGTCCTCCATGGATCGGACTTGTTTGTTCAGCACATCCCACAGATGCTCGTTTGGATTGAGATCTGGGAAATTTGGAGGCCAAGTCAACACCTCAAACTCATTATTGTGCTCCTCAAACCATTCCTGAATAATTTTTGCTTTATGGCAGAGTGCATTATCCTGCTGAAAGAGGCCACAGCCACCAGGGAATACCGTTTCCGTGAAAGAGTGCATTTCAAAGTAACATCCACATGCATGGCAGAACCCAAGGTTTCCCAGCAGAACATTGCCTAAAGCATCACACTGCTTCCTTCGGCTTGCTTTCTTCCCATAGTGCATCCTGGTGCCATGTGTTCCCCAGATAAGCGACGCACACGCGCCCGGCCATCCACGTGATGTAAAATAAAAACGTGATTCATCATCCATTGCTCCGTGGTCTAGTAAATGAGTGCCTCAAAAACCTTTTGCCCACCTGCAAAATGGTACTCAAACCAGTCAGGTAATGTTTACTTGGGTTTTCTAAGTAACAAAGGCATAGCATGCAAATAGTTCAGATTACTAAATTGCTTTAATTTCAACAAATTATTGGACACTAAGTAAAGTTTACTAAAGAGTCTTAGTAAGAACTACTGTTGGATTTTACAGTGTACATATTTTAGTATTATGGCAAAGCATACTAAAGATGAGAGTGCTTTTCATTATGCCCAACAGTGTGTAGCTGGTTAGACAAAAATCTGGTAATATGAATAAAGCGTGTGCCATTTCATGCAAGAGTTTGATTTTGATAATGCTATATGAAGTTTTGGTTGCAGTGCTTCCTTTTGCAAGATATATGAGGTATTTTGCAGTTCGGGTGTGTGGTTTTGTGAATTGTGTTAAGTATTTTGATCAAACCAGCCTAGTTTGCAAAATTATGATGAAAAATATTTTAATAATACTGACATTAATAATATGAATATACTACAGTTTGTTATGATTGCTTACACTAAAATTAAAACACAGTTAGTGAAACCTGACACTCAAGGAGCAAAACCTCAGCCCAGATCTGCACAACCATAAGCACATTCACAGCCTCGCACTTTTTGCAAAACACTTCACACACTTCTCTACATTAGACTCTATCTAATGTAACATGTCACTTCTTTGCCATTTCAAGGCACTGCTTTCCAAAATACCACACCTATGAACCAGTTGATCAAACATGGCCGTCAGGTGTGCAGGCACTTAGATGCTTACAGGTTTGTTTTTTTTCAATTGCTAACAAGCATTGTTCAATACTGAAACCACATTTTCAAAACTCTTCATACAATCATAAATTTTGGCCAAACAGTTCATCTAACCTCCAAAACTCACTCAGACCAACAAAACACTTCATACATGTCTCAAAATAAGCTTGTTCCACCAATCACTGGCAACAAATTCTCATTCAGAGAACATGCATGTCACTCATAACACACTGACCTAAACAACAGGGAGCATTACATAAATTATGACCTTTTATTTTTAAAGTTTGAATGAATTTTCACATAAACAGTATTTCATTATAGAATAACAGATTTTTAATTTATTGAATGTACTAAAGCATAAGTATGTAACAGCACTCTAAATAAATGCTGGGTTAAAAACAACCCAAGTTGGGTTGAAAATGGACTAACCCAGCAATTGGGTTGTTTTAACCTTGTGAATGGGCCGTTTTAACCCAGCGGTTGGGTTAAATGTTTGCTTAAGACAACCCAATTGCTGGGTTAAAACAACTCAATTGCTGGGTTAGTCCATTTTCAACCCAACTTGGGTTGTTTTTAACCAGCATTTTTAGAGTGAGGAATGAATAAAAATTATTTAGTTAATTCAATGTAATTTAGTTAAATATTCTTAATTTTCTCCAAAACTTTTAAGTTCTAAAATGAATCTAATGAATGAATTCTAAAATTCTAAAATGAATATCAAACAAAAACCAAAACAAGTAATCCAGTTTAACTGATTATTTTTATTTAGCGAAATAATTTTTTTACAATAAATGTTATCTAACAAGAAAACCTTTTACAAAATCTTATTGGCTAATCAGAAGATAGTTTTGTTACATCCATGGCATGCTCAAAATAGTCATTTATTATTATTACAACAACTTTAATTGTTATTAGCAGGTCCTCACCCCAAGCACATGCTCTACACTTAACCACAATGGTAACCTCCAAAAACAATAACATAACACAAACTTTTAAATACCAACATAACAAAACATTAAACATTAAAAAGTCTCTCCATTATCTCATCTTGTTAAAAATGCATAAAATAGCACTTTATTTAAACATTTACTCTCCGAATTCAGCCCCTTTGCAAAGCATGATGGGAAGTGAAAGTCCTGTTTGACTGGATTACTTGATTGAAACATAAAAACATCAAGTTATGTCACCCTGCAAACCCTCATTTCACGCTGCTGCCATCTGGTAAGCGCTTCCGAAGCCTGATGGCCAGACTCCTGAACTCAGTCACTTAACACCACGTGACTTCACTTCAGGATAAGCATACTGTCATTGCACTGCACTTTCTGTTCTCGTTGTTACTGTGTAACAACCTGTTATAAACCTGTTTGCACATTATACTCTTTATACATTTGTTAACCACATATTTATAAGTCTAGTTTACTCACTGCACAGTTTATTTCACTTATTTTATTCCACTTCTTTCTTTCTTTATTTATTTATTGTTTTTAACTGTGAATTTGCACTGTCCATGGAGCGGACCTGTTTACATTTCACTGCCGGTTGTATATTCTGTATATAACTGTGTATGTGACAAATAAAACTCTTGAATCTTGAATCTCTCTTGATGTGTTGTGTTTGGCCAATATATGTACTTAATTATAAAAATATCTCTGAAAAAAAAAAAAAAATCAAACCCAGACTATATCATTAGAAAAGTAGAAATGTTAAAAGTGTTTACAGTTTTTGCTTACACACTAAAACCGAATGCTTAGACCAAAGCCTCACTACCTAAACTTCTTGTAGCATAGCTTAAACACATTGTCAGCTTTCCATTGTTTGCAATTCTGCAACACATTTATTGCGAAACACTACACACGTTTTCTTACATTAGACACTTTGTTCAAAAACGAAATCACCTGTTATCATTGGGAAAACACTCTGTTCAAAATGCTAAACTCATCTGGCAATTGTAGGCACTTACATAAACACCTGAAAACACTTGTACAGAAAACAGAACACCAATCGGTCTGAGCCTTAGCACTACAAATAGGCCTCAGGTAAGCCATTTTGAGAACTTTGCAAGCATGGAGGTAATGAGAGTCAGAGTAAGAGGACGAGGACAAATGAGGACCAGTGCGGAGACGTGTATCAGATGGCATCAGGGCTACTCTGGTGGACCATGTGATAAATCGTCCATAAGGGAGGCTGGGCAAAGAGTCCACCCTAACCTCAGTCGCTACACAGCAGCATCGATAATAAGGACATTCTGACTGGAGAACAGGTATATCTTCAAGTTTCTACTCTAGACTGTACCTATGTGTCACATGATTCTATCATATTACAGTATTACTGTACTAACTGTACTATACAAAAAAGGGTAGTGCTGTGAAGTATATGTAAAGGAATATCATTGTGATGTTACAGTACTGTGTACAGTTTGAAAGTACAGTATGTGAAAAAGAACCTAACCAATGACATCTTGTGGTGGCATTTTCTACAGAATGGTTGGACGGCCTCCTCAAGGTGGAAAAGAACGGCTCTTCACTCAACAACAAGAGCTTGCCATCTGTGGCGAGGCGAGGGACCGTGAGAGCGGGCCGGTGGCGAATGATGATGAGCGTCAGCTGCGCGCCACACCGGTCTCGTCTCATGGAGGAGTGACGGGAGCATAAAAGGAGGAGCAACGACACTGTGTAAGTCAAGAGAGGACAAGGCCTGGATTTTATGTTGTGTTTTTGTTTTGTTTGTAGGCGGCAGTCGTCCGTGAGGGGCTGCCGCCGTCATTGTATTTATGTTTGTTTATTTTTGAGTAAAGTTTTTAAATGTTCGCCAGTTCCCGCCTCCTTCTTCTACACGTTGAACATCTTCTCATTACACCATCATTGAAATGCTGCGAGAAAATAATGCAATCCGACTTTGTGAGTTGCAACAATGCATAACTGCAAATAGAAATGTATTACACAATATCAACAGGGTCAGCATTTCTACACTAAGTCGCATCCCACAGAATGAAGTTCAGCTTTTTTTTCCCAATAGCAATTTATCCAGTAATTGTTTTTTTGTTGCTAAATTTGATGATTTTTGATCCTAATCTTTCTTTATTTCTGTAAGAATGTTTGTTTTTTTGTAAAAACTCTTGTTTGATTACTGCAGAAATTCTACCTTTGAGTTTTACAGAAGACTGAGAAAGAGAACTTTTACAGAAGAGTCTGAGAAAATTACAATAAAAATAGAAACCCAAAGAATGCAGTGTTTTATATAAAGTCCATCAGTGTGTTGCTGGTGATATGAAAGAGTAATTCAAATGGTGCTTGTGTGTATGGTTTTGTTGCAAGAATTTCATTTTTATAAAGGAGTATTAAGTTTTGATTGCAGTGTTTCATTTTGACATAAATGTGAGTTGTTACAGTTTTTTTTTACAATTGCTATGACAAGTGTGCAAGCAATAGGCAAAAACTGTAAGAGTGCGTATTAGTACCTTTTCGGTTTTGTACTTTAGGGTACCGCCCCAGTGACAGCAATGTACCTTTTTTTCTGACAGTGTAGGGTGGCTCTGATTTCATTTGAAACCTGCCTGTATCCTCTCCTCCCTCCTGTTACATTTTTCTCTCCCCTTCCCCTCTGTTTATGTCTTCTTATATGTTCTTCTCTTGCTCTTTCCACTAAAACCATTGCCCTCCACTCTACCATCTCTTATCCCTCTTCTCTTCTTCCTACATCCTCAGCTCTTCTTGCTCCATCTCCTCTACCTATACCATCATCTCTTCCTACCTCTTCCACTGTTCCTCTCCTTTTCAATATTACCCTTCCTCTATCCTCTCCGAAACCTCTCACTCTTACACCTCTTTTCCCCTTTTATAGTTTTTGTAATTGAGATTTCCTGTGTTGTCTGTATTACTAACTCAGCAGATATTTATTTGGGGCTAATCGAGAGCATTCCAAGTGCAACTGAGAATTTAACAAATAACTAAATTTTGTTTGTTGTGTTTGGGAATATGGTGCACAAATGACTGTGAATAAAAAAGCTGCAATTGTTTTTTCCTGATATATTAAAATTTTGGTTGACTGTGCGAACTGTTGTGAACGCATTTGAGAATTTTGTACACAATGTTTTGAGAACATTATGCATATGATTTGTAATTTGTATGAAATGAATGGAAACTTACAATGTGTTTAGGACAATTACAAAGTGTTTAGATCACTGTTTTGAGAGCAGTGATCTGAGATTGGAGAAGTGTGTCAAATCGACTGAGAAAACCTGTAATCTCCAGGCTATGCCTGATTGGCTTGTGTGTAGAGTTTTGACAAAATGAGCCAAATTCTGCAAAAAAGTGTGTAAGCAGCAAAAACTGTAAGATTGAGCACAGCAGAGTTTAAGTGGTTCAAACAGAATCAGATTGTATGAACCATGTGTGTGCCATACAGTGTCAAAAGTGTTTCGTTTTATAAAAGAACTGAGGTGTTCTGCTACTTGTGTTTGGATGTGTGAATTGTGTGTAGTGTTTTGACAAAATGAGCCTTGTTTTTAAAATGTTGCTTAAGCAATCGTAAAAAAAATGTAATATACTAATATTACAGCTTTTCTCAATTGTTTACACAATACTGGTACTTGAGACACAATGAGCACAACATGTAACTCATGCACCAACCGCCTGAACCAGTTCTGCTAAACTACAAGCACGATTCCTGCTTTACACACAAATTGCAGTTCTAAAATACACTTTTTTCAAAACACTACACACAATTCTCTGCATTTGGCACGATTTTCATGCAGAAAATCTCTTGTTTTCTCAAGGAAAACATCGCCATTCAAATATGCACACTGACTCATCACATGTACAAGCACCTGTCACACAGTTTTACAATTAGCAAACAGAGCTTTAGCATAAAAGAGCAACAGGTGAGCTCTTCTGTTTTGGAGCAGCATAGTTTTTTTTTGTTTTGTTTTACTGTAACTGTATACAGTAAATTCTTCTGTTGTTTTGTATGTAGACCACTGTATGTGCAACTTTGTGTTGGTTTGAATGTACACTGTGTACATTGTTTTTGTGGGGAAAATAAAATATATTTGTTACTGTGCATTTGTGTGTTTCTGAGTATAAAAACAATATTCTCAAATATTTTACAACACACTTATGTATGTACTGTCTGTAGTAAGTGTAACACTGAACCAAAAAAGACCTAGCTAAGTCATTATGATGATCAGTGTTCAACTGGTTCTTATAAATGTCTATTCACTTGATGGTTTGTGTGTGTCATTTGAAAACAAAATACTATTTTGAGAAGAAATAACATTGTTTTGTATGTAAAGTTTCATTTTGCAGGAGAATTGAGGGTTTTGAGTGATCAGTGCTTAAAGGAAACATTTGTAATAATCTGAAAAAGATTTTTCCACTATAAAGAACCTTTGGATAGATGTTAAAGGTTCTTCATGGAACCGTTGACTCCAATTATGAGCCTATATATTACTGAGAAACTCCTATTTGTAATTCGGTATTATTAATAATAATAACAATAAACATGATAACAACAACAACCTTATCCTGCAATCACAAATGATTGAATTAATCATGTAAATTTATTGGTGTGAACTCTGAAGAACATTCAGTTCCTGAAACTTCTGGGATTACCTAAATTACTTATGATTATTATTATTATTAAATGTTGACAGTTTAAACAAGCAACCAGCTTTGTATATAAATATCTTTAGTACATTGGGGCCTTTCAAATATTGGCTTGATCAATGGAGGAGCCATTTACAAAGAATCCAATTTCCACTGCCACAAAGAGAAAGACCATTTTTACATTCACAGTCTGAAGGATATAGTACACACAATAGTATACATTTGTTGATCTGTTGAATTAAAATTATGAGGTACTTATCCTCCACTCCTGCCAGTAGCACAAACTGTAAGACTCCATAAACTATAAACCATAATTTGAAGAGCACTGGAATGTTTTCCCCACTAGAGGGAGCCATTTGCATACATGTTATAAGCATCTCTGGTCCACCTTTTTGAGGGGATTTGAGACATTTGTAAAAGCATAATGCTAATTCATCTGTTTGAATATATCAGAGAAGCAAAATACCTGCGTGCACACTGGTTCATGCGGGTAGTTTGTTTCTTAGAATTTACAATTAGCCTAAAAGAACTAAACTATGAAGCAGTGCTTCCATAAATGACAATGTATTTAGCCCATTTTAAGTTTAACCAACCTGGCATCTATTTTCTTCGACTAAAAAGATTAGTAGTTCAACTTTTCCAGCTGCTTCCATAAGCACATATGATAAAGCTGAACTCATAAGGATACGCTCACCATGAAGAGTGTCCTGGCCTTCAACCTTTTTGGGTGGCTTCTTCTCTCTGAAACAGCCGTGTGTTTTGACCTCTACTTCAACTGCACAGGAAAACAACCAACAATGTCCTGGTTTGTCTTTACACATTGCCTTTCAATGTTTAATTTCTGTTTGGCGAGTTTTTATTAAAAAAAAATAAAGTCACGTGGCAAACTGTTTGCACTATTTCATTTAGCATGAGCAAAATGAGCACAGCATGTGAGTTCATGGTCTCACCAGGGGGAATGTCACCATGACACCTGTGGTAGTGACTGTGGAAGGTGAGCCTACATTGCATATGATTGTTATATAATGTTTTGAAAATGACAATCCTTCTGTGCTCCTGATATTTCATTTTAGTACCTTTGTAGGGAATTTGGATATCCTGGTCCCAACAAACAACTAAAAATTATTTAGGATTCAGTTGTGATTATTTATATATATATATATATATATATATTATTGCATATTTTGAATTAGATCAATTTGATTTATAGAATTGTAATACTATACAGTGGTACTACACCACCAGAGACTGGATTAAAAAAATAAAACAATGCCATGCAAATTCATTCATTCATTCATGTATTGTACCTTGAATCAATACACTTAAAAGGTTTATTTGTGCACCATATGCAATATGTGGCCTATAAGAGGAAAGATTACAAAATAAAATCCTTTTAAAAGATCTTAAAACGTCCCTCATAGAGTGTTACTGTAAGATCAGTTTGATATATCTAGAGTGGATTAGGTGTGCCATCGTGTTGTTAAAAACTAATTGAATTCAAATGCCCTTTTCAGTTCACCTGGTCTATATGTTGTTGTAAAATTAGATTACTCAGCTCTTTTACATTTCTTAAGGATTACTGTCTTTCAGACATGCTGATCTCATCATTTTTGATGACTTTACAGTAATTACACCATACAATTATGAGTGAAAGAGCAATTCTGAGTGAAAGATAATCAGAGTTATTGTTTCCTTGCACACTGATTCTGGGAAGGATAGTTATGAGTAGTAACTTATTATATTTTTCAAAGCTATATGCCTTTAAGGCTGCATTTAAATCAAAATTTATATTGTAAATAGTATGGACTATACCTTCTTTGAGCCACATGAAGATCCAGATATCCATCTTGCTCTAGAAAAGCCAAGAATGAATGATAAGGGGCGTTATTGTTCAAGAAAATGAATGAACAAATACAAAATTGACATATCTGCTCGCTTATTGTTGAGGAGAAATACAATGACCTGCTGCTCAGAAGTTTGTTTATAGCCTAATTCGAGTCTGCTTTTTTCACTTATGACCATGATGAAAACCCAGCAGTTTCCAAGAACAGGAATGCAGTATGAATATTATTTTACACCACATGGGGGCATTTAACATCTCTTGAAGCACGAGACTCGCTTTCTCCTACATAAATGCTTTTTTTAATCTGGGTTTGCTCTGTGTATTAAATTACCGTATAGAACATAGCGTTCTTAAGCTCCTGTTTAAACAGCATGAAATGTCGTGCCTTTGCTTCGGTGGGACAAACTTCTTTATCGCTCTATCGAGAACAGAGAAGGGCCAACAACAAAAGCCTATTCCTACGCAAATGTTCCCTCGCCGAAGTTGAGGGCGTGGCTTCAGTGCTGGAAGCGCGTCCAATGATGTAGCCGCGCGCCCCTTAAATAACCTGAGAACAAACAGATCACGCTTCGCACTGGCCAATCACACGCGCCGGGATCCTGCGACCATACATATAAATCAGGCTGACAGCACAAACTCCTGGGCAGAGAATGAGAGAACGCCAAACACAAAATAATCAGTCAAGTAACTGGACCTGGCTGTTCGATATCATACGTTTTAATTTCTGTTGGTGTCCAGGTACGTAACTTTCAATTATTCATTAGACTGCCATTTGTGTGCAATGCACGAATGTGCATTTCTGAACGTTACAGTGGTTATGCAAATTCATTCTTCTGTTGATCGGGAGCTTAATTTTAAACAAAATTGACTTGTTTTGCGATATCCCAGTTGTTTATCTATGATGTAATGCACTGCCGCGCTGTAACCATGGCTACCGGCTGCTATCGTTGTAGCCAGGGATGCTCTGGAAAGCGTCGACTGTTGAATGCTCGCAGCTTTACTTTGAGCAGCAGTGACGCGTTTTGCGCTGCCCTTCTGATTTATACGATCGACATTGATAGCGGTTATCCATGCTAATCGAACAACCCCTTCACGAGTGAATGCAAAGAGAACGCCCAATGCAGATTGCAAAGCACGTGGTCGAGTCTTTCCCAACCCCTTTTAAACCGTATGCTGCCTTCACGTGCTATCCGAATGATCGTGAACGTTACTGTTTGCTAGTTAAATTGGACATGAATGGGTACAAATTTAGGTCTCAGGTAAAATTTAAATGCGCTTGAGCTTGGCTTTTTTTTTTTTTTTTTAAGGGCTTATTCACCCAAAAATAATTACCCCATTATTTACTCCCCTTCCCCCCTCAAGCCATCCTAGGTGTATATGGCATTCTTGGATAATCCAAGAAAAGCCCAAAAAAGTGCATCTATCCATTATAAAAGTAATCCACATGGCTCCAGGGAGTTAATAAGGGCATTCTGAAGTGATGTGTTTGTGTAAGAAACATCTATATTTAACATGTTATAGTGAAATGTCTAGCTTTTGGTGGACTGCCTTCCATATTCAATGGAATGGATGGAAGTAGGATGTAGAGTAAGCATTTTGAACTGCGTGAGGTGTTACTCTACAGAAGGCTGTCTGACGGTAACTAGATATTTTACTTTATAAAGTTTTAAATGTAGATATTTCTTACAAAAATGCTTTGCTTCAGAAGGCCTCTATTAATCCCCTGGAGCCATGTGGATCACTTTTAATGAATGGAGGTTTTTTTTTTTTTTTTTTTTTTTGTGCTCCCATTCACTGCCATTATAAAGCTTGGATTAGCCAGGACATTTTAATAACTCTGGTTGTATTCATCTAAAAGAATGTCATAGGATGGCTTGAGGGTGAATAAATCATGGGGTAATTTTATTTTTATTTTATTTTTTAGGTGGGCTATCCCTTTAAGAAGTGAGAAGTAGGAAATGTCTGATAGCACTTGGAGGTGGCATTATTTGCAAGACTCAATTTACACGAGCCAAAAAAATGTTATACTGCAATTAATCAGGATGGGCCAAGTTATTTTCTGATTTGACATTTTAACATGCCAAAATCAAAGTCTTTATTTCTAAATGACCTGGTTGGCAATAAATGGTCTATAATCCAATCAATGCTGTTTGGCTTCTGAGACTAACTGTTTGATTAAATTATCATCCGTTCGTTTGTGCTTGGGCTTTTACTTAAGATCTTGATCCTTGTACTAAATGTATGCTTTAATGCTTATCCAAGTTTAAGGAAGTACAATATTCAATATTCTTGTGAGACTTAATGTTGATGTGCTATCCATTTTCCTCCTGTCTAGGTGTTTTAGAGTAATAAAAAATGGCTACGTCTGCCAGTGCTCAGTTGAGTAAAGTGGTAAAACGGCAGTATATGGAACTGCCTCAGGGAGACCACGTACAAGCCATGTATATCTGGATAGATGGAACCGGAGAAGGACTGCGATGCAAGACCAGGACACTGGATTCTGAACCTAAAAGCATTGAAGGTAAGATGGCCAAAGCCACATCAGTTTAAAGCGCATTCATAGATTTATATTTGAGTCTTGGAATTAAAGGGATGGTTCACCCAAACATGAAACTTGTCATTTTTACTCTCCCTCAAGGTATTACAAACCTGTATTTTCTGCTGAAACCAAAAGAGGATATTTTGAAGCAAGTTATGACTTTCATGGTACCGACTTTTCTGGTTACCGATGTTCTTCAAAATATCATCTCTTGTGTTCAGCAGAAAGTCATGCAGGTTTAGAACTTGAGGGTGAGTAGATGACAATTTATTTTGGGGAATTTATTATTACTATGCCTCTTAATAGATTCTAACTGCATTCTGTTATTCAGATCTTCCTGAGTGGAACTTTGATGGTTCCAGCACGTATCAATCTGAAGGCTCCAACAGCGACATGTATCTCCTCCCTTCTGCCATGTTTCGGGATCCTTTCCGCAAAGACCCCAACAAATTGGTCTTGTGTGAGGTGCTAAAGTACAACCGGAAGCCTGCTGGTACGCTTATTTGGCGATTAAAGCTACAGCTGTTTATGTTTGAACTTGGTTTGTTTGAAGACTTAATGCTATTCTGGTCTTTAAAAACAGAAACCAACCATCGTCAGACATGTAAAAAGATCATGGAAATGGTAGACCATCAGATCCCTTGGTTTGGCATGGAGCAAGAGTACACTATCCTGGGTACAGATGGACATCCATTTGGTTGGCCCTCCAATGGGTTCCCTGGTCCCCAAGGTAAAAACTGCTCACATTTGACCAGTATCAATGATATTCTGAAGATGTCTGGTCCCTAATGTGCTCTCCTGATTTCTGCAGGACCTTATTACTGTGGAGTTGGTGCAGATAAAGCCTATGGCAGAGACATTGTGGAGGCACATTACAAAGCCTGCCTCTATGCTGGCGTGATGATCTGTGGAACCAATGCTGAAGTTATGCCAGCCCAGGTAACTTCTGCCCCAGTCTGTTCTGCCATCTAAAGAGTACCTATTTGGAATGTGACGTTAATTCTTGCTTCGTTATAACGTGACTCTTATTTTGCAGTGGGAATTTCAGATTGGCCCCTGTGAAGGCATCAACATGGGGGATCACTTGTGGGCTGCTCGTTTCATTTTGCACCGAGTTTGTGAAGACTTCGGTGTGGTAGCCTCATTTGATCCTAAGCCGATCCCAGGCAACTGGAATGGCGCTGGTTGCCACACTAACTTTAGCACTAAGGAAATGCGTGAAGATGGTGGGCTGAAGTAAGTACCAATCATAGGTGGTAAAGATAATAGATGACTTGGTAATTTTGTATTAAATAACTACATCTTGTCTATTTCTAATTAGATGCATTGAGGAGTGTATTGAGAAGCTTGGAAAGAGGCACAACTACCACATCCGTGCTTATGATCCAAAGGGAGGCCTGGACAATGCTCGTAGACTGACTGGCCACCATGAAACCTCCAACATTCATGAGTTCTCAGCAGGCGTAGCCAACCGTGGCGCTAGTATCCGGATCCCACGAACAGTGGGACAAGAAAAGAAGGGCTACTTTGAGGACCGCCGTCCTTCTGCCAACTGCGACCCCTATGCGGTCACTGAGGCCCTGATTCGCACATGTTTGCTTGATGAAGAGGGTGAAGAACCTGTGGACTACTAGATCTCTCTTCTACTGGACTAAACTTCCCTCCCCTCTTGCCATACCCCCTTTTTTTTTTTTTTTTTAAATGGCCATCAAGCCAAATTAGTACTGTATCTTATCTTCTATCAGGATGGTTCTAACCTGGCATTTTAATATCGCTGAAGTTGACTGGTCAACTTAACATTTTTTTAAGATTAAATTGGAAGTTAGCCTGATCTGACTGGGGACATGGTGTTGCAGGGCATGTCTTTCCCCTGTTTATTTTTCCTTTCCTCATTTTAATTGTTTCTTGGGGAGTGGATGTTTTCATGTTAGCGTTGAAAGCTCTGATCCCATGACCCTACAATTTTGGTAGTTAAGATGGACTGAGACTCTTGTCAAATGCACAGAACCTAGGGCTGCCAAGGCTAGACATTAATTTCTTTTGAACCAATAGTTAGTTGCGTCTGTTGACTTTGTTATTCAAGTATGTAATGTTTAAATGTGTCTTACTGACAGTGTATTAAATAGTAAATTTTGGTATCCATTTTGACTGTACACACTGTTCATGTTGTGCGGTACACTTCACAGTTGAGGTCCAATAACTTTTTTTTTTTTTTTAACTTGTGGCTTTGTCATGTTAAATCCCTGATTCATCAAGGATTTTTATCCTGTTTTTGACATAACCGCACCTGTTTTGGTAAACCTGAAGTTGCTAAAAAAGACTTAAACATTTATTTTTACCACAACTTGTCTTGTGTGCTTCCTCTTTAACTGTACAGTGGTCATGTCTTGTGTATTGGGAGGAGTTATGCTTGTAATTCTCTTGATATTACAGTGCAAGGTGAGTATACCTGGACAAAGCTATACAAAGACTCAAGAACTTGAGCTCTACCTCTCCTTCTCAATGCAGTATTAACTTTGTGCACAAGAGACCATCAATCTGTACAGTATACTGACAGAATTAAAGTTTAGGACACGGAAGTAAGGAATTTAACTTTTTTTTTTTTTTTTTTTTTTTTTTTAACCAAACACTTGTCGCAACTGAACATATTGCTGTCAATGACATTTAATTCTAATCACAGGTAAAGCTTGCCTGTGCAACACATTTATAGGTCTTGTAAGGGACCTATAAATTGGCTTATCACTAGTGCACGACAGTTCATAATTCTCTCTCTCACACACACACACACACACACACACACACACACACACATATATATATTGGTCAACGCAGAGATTAAAATGTTTTCTTTCTGAAACCTCTTAATGTGCAAACAACTATTCAAGACCGCAGCGTTTGCAGCTAAAGTTTTGCAACATCATCGATAAACTTATCTTTTTCCGAGGAGCTCATAAACACGAACCCGGCCAACATGGCACATTTACTAACCGTGTGATTACACGCTATTTGTTGGCTCTCAAACTGGAACAACGGGGCGTCTCTTTCATTCTATGAAGTACAGGAACATCCAAGCTTTCCTGGGACAAAAATATTTACTTGTGTGCTGCTCTCTGCGCGGTGGGGGCAGGGTTAACAAGTTTGTTGTGAAACCTTTTACCTACATTCCCATGCCTGAAAGACTGACAAGTCATAACGCCTGTGATTGGCTCCCCCAAAATGACTGCAGACCAATCACAAATTAGAATGTGTTTCTGGCCAGTGCTTAGAAAAACAAGTTGCCAGGCAGTTATATTGATATCCTAAATTGCTTTTAGGATACTTTTATTTTTGATTTTACTTTTTTGTTTGTTTTTTTTTTTATTTTTTTTATTACGACGTTAAAATAGAGTAAAACCGGGCAAAAAGTGCTCTCTAGTGTGCATTTTTAATTATTTTTTCCAAAAGCCTGTTCAGAAGAAAGTTTCTCTAAATCATGAGGTAAACTTCTGTAATTTAGTTTGATATTTTATAATTCAATTTTGATATTGGAACAAATAGCGAGAATATGAGAATTCTTTTTTTTTTCTTTTTTTCTGTAATCTTTATATATGTTCAAGCTCTGTTGTTTCATTTCCTAAGGGTATTGTCAACTTTTCGAGATTGTTCTGGCATTATTAATCTTCAGGAAGTGGTGGAGGACTTACACACTTTGATATAAAGTCAAAAGATATCATACATTTAGGTTTTAGTCTGACTGAATGAAAAAACTGATCATATTATTTTTTCCAACCTTAGCATAAAGGCAGCACTTGTTTAACTCAAATGAGCAAAAAAATATTCAAGATTTTGGCTCATGATAGAATGATGTCCCTATTTAATTTTTCTCTGTAAAATGTATAAATAAATCCTAAAGCATGAGTGATATGCCAGTTTATTTAAATAATAAAAAAACAATTCAATTTTTTTTTTTTTTGTACAGTCACCATGCATTTCCGTTTGATTGGTACATGAATAAATCTGAGCATAATCAATGATTGTAGGTGTTGATAACAATAAAGCTTAATGGAGATGATTTCTCGTTAGGCCAAATAATAACACAGCATGTATGAATCATAAATCATGCAGAGAGAAACACTTCAGGCTGCTGACCCAGTTTCCTTCCTGCCTTGTAAAAACAGATAGTGAAGGCAGAAATATGTTTTATGAAGATGAAGATGGGGATTTCGAATTGATCTCTCTATCTGCTGTCTTATAACACAATAACTCCTCAAACTATGAACATATGCAATGCTGCATGCATGCAATAGCTGCTCGTGCGAAATGAAAAAACATTACTACCATAAGCAAATGAGCAGTAAGTGTTGCTTAATCCTCTTCAGATTCCCTGTATCTTTCCAAATATCACTTGTGACCCTTAGATAACACACTCTTGTCACTCAGCAATGACATGGAGGGGAGGAATGATGCTCAGTTGCCATGGTGACCACCGGAATACTCAGGCTGAACCGAGTCAGTTCTAGTGGGGAGGGGAAAAAAACATGGTTATGCAATCAGAAGGGAGAAACAATCACCAGGTACAGGAAACAAAGCAGTGAAATTAACCTCCAACTAAATAATGGCCTTTGTTACACCTAGGTATCAACAACTGGATTATCCAATGTGTCATTTTTATACACAACATGCACTTTTTCTGAAATCATTTTGTTTACGGCAACTACCGTCATTATTCATCTGCATAATTGGTGATCAGTTGACAAACAGCACAGCCACTTTTATGCACAGTTTGGTTTGAGGTTATATAACAGCAATCACGCCATTCTCATCTAAGGCTGTCACACATGTTTTTTCAGTATGTCTGTTTTAACTACGCATGCATGAGTTTCAGTGAATAGACGTAAATAAACGTATATGAGGTCACATATGGCAGGGGAAAATAATGGAGAAATTTGAACAAAAAGAATGAAAGTGATCATTGGCCAGAGGCTGAATGAACAGAGGAGGTAATGAAGCAAACTGAGGACTGCGGACTGGGTTTGTAGACTGGTTATGGCCAGCTCTTTGACTATGGCTGCCTGTAATCCTGTGAAAAGGCAGCGTGAAATCGGGAGTGGGAGAGGATGGGGTTTTTCTGCAGCTTCTCTCCGACTGAAGGTTCCTGTTGTATGACTAAGCATAATCTTAACGCTGCCTTTAATTCCATGTTGAAGAATTTGTGCAGGTGAGAGTGGTTTTGTGCACATAGCACATTCATGCACATTAATTACACATAATGCAGATGCATGCACATGATCACATGCTGTAATGAGTTTGTATAACCTATATTATCATCACAGTTGGGGGAAAGGACTATATTTTTGTATATTAAATGCAAATATGTGCATGATATTAAAGGGTTAGTTCACCCAAAAATAAATGAGAGCTTTCTGACCGCCAGCTCAGTATTGGCAACTGATTGGCCAGCTCCTGTGTCAGCATCATACACATGCATTGTGGTGCTCACGTGAACAGTGTCGGCCAATAGTGAGCAGGCATTCTGACGTAGAACACGGAAGCGCTGTACTGTGTTTACTATGTGAACAGCTTAGGAGACTGGCATGGAAGAGAAGAAATTGTTTAATAAAGTCATTATTCTGTCAGAACCACTGTCAAAGATGATAGACAATTAGCATATAGTTTAGATTGGCGGTATGGTTCTGTTCTGGGAGAGAGCAGTGATAACCCCTCTTAGGGTAAACAGAACAGAACCAACAATGTATTGCAGATAGCATTAATGTCAATATTAAACTGTACAACCTAATTCGGTCTGATTCGGGGGGAATCAAAATGCCACATCCTGACTGAAGAGAGGGTGAATGAGTTTTGGCGTACATATGGTACGCAGTTTTTCGCATGCATATGATACGCACTTTATGGAATATGTAAATTTTTTTTTTAACTGTGTATGTCTATATTTATATTTCTATAACTGACAACTGAGGACTGACAACTAAACTGCAAATGCCAACTGTGAAGAACCATGTGAATTATTTTGTGTTGAGGATTCTGTGAAAAACCCAGTTCTTCTGTAGAGTGCTGGCTTAGACATCTCAAACCCCGTTATTTTATTATGTGAAGCCCCTACAAAGCCCCGGAGACTTCCATATTGAGTGAAAAGTCAGAACAACACCCCAGAGGCTGGAGCAACATTTGTGAAGCATCATGGGACATAAATGCCCACAACCACCCAAGCAGCTGCTAGTATCCTTAATTACAGCACCGGTTGCTGGCACCACAGCTGCACTAAAGATGGGGGAAAGCAGCAAAGCAGTGTTTTTACTCTGGGTGTGAATGCATTTATAAAACCTTTTTTAATAGCCTAATAAACACCATCAAATTTCACACTCTTCTCTGATTCAGTCCATACTAGTTCTATTCTCTGGATGTTTTTCAGAATAACATAGTACTGCTGTACAACTTTTCTGCATATGCATAGTATGCCAATTTTCTTTATGCATGGAATTCCTGGATGACCTATTACATTAAGCCAACATGAATAACAGGACAGAATTCACAACAGGGCATACTTTTCTGGGTATGGTATCCATCAATGCAATGCACTTGATCTTCTATTTCCAGTCTGACAAATGAACCAAGTAATATTACTCAAAATTTTTAACATCTCTTTCTTGACTCATTGGGCCCTATCATACGTCCGACGCCAGGTGCAACGCAAGTGTTTTTTGCTAGTTTCAGCACGACGCAGTTGTCATTTTCACATCCAGTGCCCATGTTGTTTAAATTGCAAATGCACTCACACCCATCTGTTCGCCCATAGGCGTGCTAGTCTGAAAATAATTGGTGCATTGCTATTTTGAGGCAACTGAAAACGACTGCGCCACTGACCAACAAAAACAGTATTTTATTTTATGAATTTTTTCTGCTTATGACACACACGCGCAGCATCACACAAACATTTTTAAATATAAAAAATAAAAGGATTCCTCTCTGGAGAAGCATGTGAATACACTGTCAGAAAAAAAAGGTACATTGCTGTCACTGGGGCAGTACCAAAAACAGGTACAAAACCAAAAAGGTACTAATATGCACTCTTACAGTACTGATATGTACCTTTAAAGGTAATAATATGTACCATTTAGAAGTGAGTAAGGTACAAAGATGTACCTTTTCACTTTTGTACCTTGGGGCACCGCCCCAGTGACAGCACTGTACCTTTTTTTCTGAGAGTGTAGCAAATCCGCCATGGTGCAAGAGAATGGGAGATGAGACTCTGATTGGTTTATTGCACATTACGCCCAAAACACACCCATGACTGATTAAAAGACTAGGTACAACACTTTTGGATCATACGCCTGGCACGCTGAATGTTTTTAAACTTGCAAAAGTGGATTCGGACACGCCCTATCAGTGCACCTGTGCCATGCGCTTCAGACCATGTGCTCAGATCGTTAAAATTTGCTTTTAAAAATGCAAAATAAGTGTTTATATTCTTTCAAGATTTACTCGCTGAGATAAACATGAAATAAGATGAGGCCATGTGACAACATCATAGCATTTTGCTTGAAGGGTTGCATAATTCTTGACTAATCTAGTAGGCTAAGTAGTGTACAGTATTCTGTATAGTAAGTTAGCATTGTATTCCAAACTTAGCCACTCACTCTCCCTTTCTTTCAGCACATGTGCGTGATTCAGTTGGCTGGTTGTGATTGGTTTGCTCCACAGATCCTCTTAGCCCTCAGACTCTCACCTGTCATGTGCTTAGCTCGAGCCTCTCTCTATGACACAGTGACACAGTTTTCACCCTCATACATACAGTAGCAATGTGAGCTGTTATTCTAACATTAGAGCGCTCATACATTCTTTGTGGAGGTTTTTTTGTATTGATGAAAGGGGACAGCACAACTCAAGTCAATTGAAACAGCCAAGTCAGAATATAACATTGTTTTCTGGCAAATGTTGTGAACACTTCAGGCATGTTTTTTTCAGCTTCACATGCACATTGAGCCATTGTTTTGCACTTCTAGAGCATGTATGTTGTATGTATCTGGCCAAACATTTGGGGTCAGTGAGATTTGTGGTCAGTGAGTATTTTAATCAGCATTAAATTAAACAAATGTGGCAGTCATTTATAGCCTAATGTTACAGAATATTTATATTATTTAAAGTCCCCCTGTAGTCAATAATTTAATCGTTTAAAACTAATTTTTGATCACCAAAATAACAATTAAAAATGTTTTTTTACTGTGTAAAAAATTCATCATGCCTTAAAATAGCTTGAATGTTTCCAAAAAAGTTGGGACACTGTACAAATTGTGAATAAAAACAGAATGCAATGATGTGGAAGTTTCAAATTTCAATATTTTATTCAGAATACAACATAGATGACATATCAAATGTTTACATTTTAAGGGAAAAATAAGTTGATTTTAAATTTCATGGCATCAACACATCTCAAAAAAAAGTTGTGACAAGGCCATGTTTACCACTGTGAGGCATCCCCTCTTCTTTTTTATAACAGTCTGCAAACGTCTGGGGACTGAGGAGACAAGTTGCTCAAGTTTAGGAATGGGAATGTTGTCCCATTCTTGTCTAATACAGGCTTCTAGTTGCTCAACTGTCTTAGGTCTTCTTTGTCGCATCTTCCTCTTTATGATGCGCCAAATGTTTTCTATGGGTGAAAGATCTGCACTGCGGGCTGGCCATTTCAGTACCCGGATCCTTCTTCTACGCAGCCATGATGTTGTAATTGATGTATGTGGTCTGGCATTGTCATGTTGGAAAATGCAAGGTCTTCCCTGAAAGAGACGACATCTGGATGGGAGTATATGTTGTTCTAGAACATGGATATACCTTTCAGCATTGATGGTGCCTTTCCAGATGTGTAAGCTGCCCATGCCACACGCTCTTTGCAATTTGAGAAACTCCTTTCTGATATTGCTGCAGCATTGGGGGAATTGGTGATCCTCTGCCCATCGTGTTGCCAATTGACCTAATAAGTTGCAAATTGGTCCTCCAGCTGTTCCTTATATGTACATTTAACTTTTCCGGCCTCTTATTGCTACCTGTCAGAAACTTTTTTGGAATGTGTAGCTCTCATGAAATCCAAAATGTCTCACTTTCAACATTTGATACGTTATCTATATTCTATTGTGAATAAAATATGTTTATGAGATTTGTAAATTATTGCATTCCTTATTTATTCACAATTTGTACAGTGTCCCAACTTTTTTGGAATCGGGTTTGTAACTATACACCCTTGCTTCATTTAGTATACTCAGATCCATGAATATGCAAATTAGCACCGCCTCCTCTCACTCTCACCAGCTCAGAGACCCACTCTGACAACTTTACAGTAGTAAATGCTGCACAAATGTATCGCTCTTTACAATGTCGGACACATAACGGTAATTAATATGATTAGCCTTTTGCTTGACTACGTTATTAAACTGCTAATAATGTGTTGCTAATGTTACACAAACCATGTTCCCGTTCATCCATCTCAGTCTGCCTTCTAAAAATCAATATCCTTAGAAACGCTTTGAACATCATAGAATGTCAGTGGAGAAAGGCATATAGTTCATCATAACATTGTAATATACATCATATACATAGTTCACCTGCTTGCTATACCCGATTTTTCATATCAACAGAAAAATATACCGGGATAACCTGGCTTCTCTTGAGACTCACCTGCTTCAGAACATATTTAATGATGTGCTAAAGACGTGACAGGATTGATAGTTTGCGACTTAAGAAACATCGAAACGTCTTTCGTTCACTGGATTTTTAAGGAGAAATACTCAACAATGGTGTCGACTTGAATGATGAATTTGATGAAATTGATACATTTGCACATTGTTTGTCTGAAAGCATATTAAAAATACCACATAGACATATAAACAACATTAAAGTCCTCATGAAATCAAAATTGACCCTATTTACTTTGTTAGCACATATTAAAGGTCTTAGGGTGAACAATTAATCCGTGCAAGTTAATACACAGAAAAAAACTGTTTGTCGTGGTAATCTTTAATCAAAATCTGAAAAGTAACTTCCGGTCTGGAAACGGCGTTCCTTCTCAGATGACGGCAGTTTGACGGCTTGGATTTGAAAATGCTTAACTACTCCCCTCCAACCGTTAGGCCCCGATCACACAGAACGTGTTTTTCAGGTTCGAAAGCGCAAGGTGCTTTTGGTTGGCGTTTTTTCATTTAGAAAAGAGCAGTGCGCTGCAGTTTTTTTTTTTTTATGTTGCTAGGAAACCCCTGAATCAGCTGTCCTGTCAGTCTAATCAAGGTGACGAACAACGGAAGGCCCGCCTCTTCATTCATTTTATTGGACAATAGAAAAAAAACACGATGACATTGGGCGCTTTTCCGCTCAGAGTAGATTTTTTTTTCAACTTTGTGCGCTCAGAGCGCTCCTTCTAAAACACGAGGTGCAGCAGGCGGTTAAAACGCAAGGTGCCCGGGGCGCATAAGCAGCGCGCAAAACGTTCTCTGCCAACCAAAATCTATTAAAAAAAGGCGCCTCTCGCTGCAAAAACGCATTCTGTGTGATCAGGGCTCCTAGTCTCCTATGAGCACGAGATGGAGAGGAGCAGCGCTGAAGTAAAACCCTGCCTTCTATTCAATATTCCGTTTCACTTGGAAATGTCACAGCACTGAAGAAAACTCACTTGCTACTTCCAGTTCACTGGGACTTTAAAAACTTGATTTTCACCACAGGTGGTCTTTAAGAATTCTGAAGAAAATATATATATATATATATAATGTTAAGCAGGGCAACTGTTTTCTTTTAAAACATGAAGAAAAAAAAAAAAAAAAAAAATATATATATATATATATATATATATATAGAGAGAGAGAGAGAGAGAGAGAGAGAGAGGGTACATGGTGGTCATAAAGGGATGGACATGGTCAGAAACAATGCTCAGGTAGGCCGTGGCATTTAAACGATGCCCAGTTGGCACTAAGGGGTCTAAAGTGTGCCAAGAAAACATCCCCCACACCATTACACCACCACCACCAGCCTGCACAGTGGTAACAAGGCATGATGGATCCATGTTCTCATTCTGTTTACGCCAAATTCTGACTCTACCATCTGAATGTCTCAACAGTGGTGAGCTTGTGCAAATTGTAGCCTCTTTTTCCTATTTGTAGTGGAGATGAGTGGTACCCGGTGGGGTCTTCTGCTGTTGTAGCCCATCCGCCTCAAGGTTGTACGTGTTGTGGCTTCACAAATGCTTTGCTGCATACCTTGGTTGTAACAAGTGGTTATTTCAGTCAAAGTTGCTCTTCTATCAGCTTGAATCAGTCGGCCCATTCTCCTCTGACCTCTAGCATCAACAAGGCATTTTCGCCCACAGGACTGCTGCATACTGGATGTTTTTCCCTTTTCACACCATTCTTTGTAAACCTTAGAAATGGTTGTGCGTGAAAATCCCAGTAACTGAGCAGACTGTAAAATACTCAGACCGGCCCGTCTGGCACCAACAACCATGCCACGCTCAAAATTGCTTAAATCACCATTCTTTCCCATTCTGACATTCAGTCTGGAGTTCAGGAGATTGTATTGACCAGGACCACACCCCTAAATACATTGAAGCAACTGCCATGTGATTGGTTGATTAGATAATTGCAATAATGAGAAATTGAACAGCTGTTCCTAATAATCCTTTGAGGTGAGTGTATATATATATATATATATATATATATATATATATATATATATATATATTTTATATATATATTATTATTATTATTATCATTATATCAATAATAATATTATTTATATTATTATTATAATTTTATTTATATATATTATTATCTTACTGACCACAAACCTTTGAATGGCAGTCTATGTATGAGGTCAAGAGGGCAATGAGGTTTGTCAGTTTTATCCTGATTCATACAAAGGTGTAAATTCATGGATTCTTTTAAATACCATAGAATGCAGACAGCTGGATGACATTTGACCTGTGGTCTTCTGGTATGGTTTGATAGTCTATAACTTTGACAAAAAAAAAAAAGTCTTCTCTCATTTCCTCAATGCCACCTTCGGCAAACAGGACATCATTATCATTTGTCTTTATGGAGTACAGTATGATGAGAAGCAAAAATTAAATCAACGAAATTGAATGGAAGAATAAAAACAAGTCTATGTCTTGCACACAAGTGAACAGACCTCGGTTCTGCTAAGGAACATCAGCACTATATTAAGGGTCAGACGCTTCGGTTGCAAGAATGAAGAAAAAAGTGCTGGCACTGAGGAACAATGCACTTCCTGCTAATCACATGCTCAGTCTCAGAGCTCACACCCCTCCCTTTTTTGTAAACCCTGCCCTTAAAGTTAAAACAGCACAGTCAGGGTCTCCAGAGCACCTCCCAACAAAGGTATTGTTTTTTAACTTTATGTACAAAATGTTCTGGTCTTGAAAGAACCACAGCAGGCTAAAACAAGGCTTTTATAAAGACTATTCAATCATGACTGCACAAGGAAAAAGTGTATTCACATTCTATTATAATAAATAAGCATAACCCATATAAGAAAAATATGTTTGGTAACAATTTGCTTAAAGCCTTTATGTATAATTAATTATAAAAGTATTTTTAATGGAACAATTATGGTTTGTAATGCACCTTATAATGCATTGTATGATAATATAATACATTACAATACACCTGAATCTTATAATGTATTTGAACTTAGGTCACAATTATTTATGCATTAATTACTTCAATGAGCTTATTGTTTCTGCCTTAAATTTATACATTGTTAGCTAACTTCATGATTTGTATATGTCACCCTGGACCACAAAACCAATCATAAGCATAATTATTTTAAAATTGAGATTTATACATTATCATAAAGCTAACTAAATAAGCTTGACTTTGTTAGGATAGGACAATATTTGGCCGAGATACAACTATTTGAAAATCTGATGGTGCAAAAAAAAAATTGAAATATTGAGAAAATCACCTTTAAAGGTGTCCATATGAAGTCCTTAGCAATGCATATTACTACTAATAATAATTGTTTTATATATTTACGATAGGTACTAAATATCTTCATGGAACATGATCTTTACTTAATATCCTAATTATTTTTGGCATTAAAAAAAATCAATAATTTTGACCTTTACAATGTATTGTTAGCTATTGCCACAAATATACCCGTGCGACCCGTTACGACTTATGGTCCAGGGTCACATATGTACATTTCTGAAAGGCATAACTTGGACACACACAGACACCAATGATAACAGATCACTCTAAATTGTAGTATAGATGCATACATTTTCTGTAAAGCAGTTTGAAACGATATGTTTTGAGAAAAAAACGCTGTAGGCTACAAATAAATGTGAAATGTGAACATTTATGAGAAGATTAAATGCATTAGAGCGTACATTATGAATACGTTTATAATGCATGCATAAAGGCGTATGTTCTAAGAGCATTTTGCTAATGAATGTACATTTTAGCGGCATCTAGCAGTAAGGTTGTGAATTGCAATCACCCACCACTCACGCCTCCCTTTTACGGTGGCCGACACAGGACAAAAATATAGTCGTCTGAGAAAGCAGAGAGTAGCTAGCACTCTATAGAGCAGTTTGTCCATTTAGGGCAGGAGTATCCAATCCTGCTCCTGGAGGGCTACTGTCCTGCAGAGTTTATCTCCAACCCCGATTAAAAACACCTGTACCCTTTAATCAAGGTCTTATTAGGCGTACTAGAAACTTCCAGGAAGGCGTGTTGAGGCAAGTTGGAGCTAAACTCTGCAGGAGTTTAGTGGCCCTAAACCAGGGGTGTCCAAAGTCGGTCCTGGAGGTCCTACTGTAGAAACATGACATCGCTTCACTGTAATGGGACCCGTGGTGTATGTAGATAGAAATGGCTCATTCTAAAGTAATAAAAACATAACGGTACATTATGTAAGGTCTTTATACACCACTGAAAACATAGTGATGTATATATATTGCATTTCTGTTAATAGATCCTCATAAATACTGCACACTCCACCTAACTTTTTGAGAACATTATAAAACACCAGATAACTTTGGACTAAGAGCTTTGCAGGTTGCAACAAACTAAAATTCTGAGAACGTTCCCTTTTAGCTGAGAATAGACAATGATGCATGTGTCTTGCTGTTTACACTCAACTGCATGCAATGAATAGACTGATTATAATACAAACCTCCCATTCCCTTCTGTGTTTTGTCTCTGCACCCCACTCACCCTCTTCTGTCCTCTAAATCAGGTACCCTCCTAAACCAATTAAAATAGAGAGAGCTAACATTACATGCAAACTATTTTGCATACCACTTTAGGTATTCAGTTACAAAAAAATTAAAAAATAAAAGCAGAAGAACAGCATGTTCTCAAGTGTGCAAGTATATCCTTTCCTAAGCTCTTGCATGACTTTGACTCATTAAAACATGCAAAACTGGTTTGTCCCATTGAACTTTGACTATATTTTTTTGGTATAATTATACTGAATGTTCTAAACTTTCATGAGAACTTGTATCTGTACTGTATAGCTCATGGATTCTTGTAAGGGTGACAACATTTTTATCTCCTTTCAGAACATGGCTGAGAGTAAATAATAAGAATATTTCATTCACTTAGTCAGGAGTATTTCTTTTAATAGGCCAACTGCGTGAAACGGCTTGCTATACCTCTCAAGGTTAATTGGTATCATCAAATTGTTATAGATCACGTTGTGATAAAAAAAGTTGTAAGTCTCATTTAAATGAAAACAACAGCAGAGATTTACATATGCAAGACGTACAATTAAGTAGCTAAATGTTCACATGTCTAGTGTGTGAATTACCAAAGGATTCCACAGCAACTGAACTGCCAGAACTGTGATGGGTAAAAAAAAAAAATGTGTGTGTTTTCAAAAATATATACATAACATTTCAAATTAGATCAATTTACTTTATCTAATTACTTCATTATAACTTAAAGGGATAGTTCACCCAAAAATTTTAATTAGCCCAACTCACCCTCAGCCACCCTAGGTTTATATGACATTCTTCTTTCAGACGAATACATAATATCTTAAAAAATGTCCTGGCTCTTCCAAGCTTTATAATGGCTGTTATGTTTTATCTCGCGCTTCACGTATGACATAGGATGCTCCGGTGAGAATATGCTAGTTCTCGCGAGAACCAAGTTTTGTTTTGCTCTATCCTCTGTGACATTCGTCACCGGAACTAACGCTACACCTGCGTCCTAAGTGACACGCTGAAACGCTAGTCTCTCGTGAAGTGTGTACAAAAGTAAAGTTAGAGGAAGTTAGAGATTACAGTTTGTACAATTTTAAATATGGATATTTTTAATAACGCATCACTTCGCTATGGACTTCAAGACAGAAACAGCAATTCACTGCCATTATAAAACTTTGAAGAGCCAGGACATTTTATAATATAACTCAGATTGTATTCGTCTGAAAGAAGAATGTCATATACACCTAGGATGGCTTGAGGGTGAGTAAATCATGGGGTAATTTTCATTTTTGGGTAAACTATCCCTTTAAAATATTAAAAGTAATCGTCAGTAATTCCTGAGGTTCATTCATTCATTCATTCTTTCTTTCTTTCTCTCTTTCAGCTAGTTGGTGTAACTTTGTTTGGATTAAAAGTTAACCTTTTACTATTTTCATGGTTAAAACAAGAAACACAACAAGTTACCTGGTTGCCTTAAAATTGAGTTTGACATCACCCTTTATTCAAATAGTATTAAAAGATTTTGTAAGCATATTGTGTAATTTCCTTCATTGTATTAACTCAAATTTTTAATTTCAATGAACTCAACATTTTAAGGCAACCAGGTTACTTACTTTTTTAAGTTAAACCAACAATATTTCTTTACAGTGCACTTTTTGATTACTTTGAGATTACCTTTGAACTTGAACTATGCATCACATTGAATTGAACAGGATAATCTTGTACCATAGTGTCATTCCAAAGCATAATGTCATACTTTTTACTACACTACATGTAATTACATTACTACATTTAATACTTAAGTACATTAAAAATGTACTTTCTTACTTGTACTTAACTTGAGTAAAAGTAAGAAAGTACTAGATTTCTAATGTAATTAAGTATTAAATTAAATTCAATATAAAACGTAATGAAGTAAAAAGTATGACATCATGCTTTGCAATGTTGTGAAAAATCTTAATAAAGTACAGACACTTGAAAAAACTGTTTGCCTCAGATTACATGATTGCATATTACTCACACAATGGAAGTAATCATTAATAAATTATTGATCATCATCCAATTCTTCTTTCACAAAAAGTCTTCACAAAACATCTTCTAGTTTTATGGAATTGCACACACATACCAGCCACTAGTCTGGTGGCTATAATTACAGAAATAATTTTCTCAACATTGCAACACTAAATATTGAACTCCTGATGAACACATTAAATATTATTGGAATTATATGAGATATTTGGGGTTCAAGTGTCAAAGGGCGAAGTGTCAAGAGTAATAACGGTCATATTATTTTGTATGATTCCATTTGCATTTTCGTTATATCTCAGTATAAAACTTCACCACTCAAACCCAAACCTCAACCTGCTTTGAGTGCAGTTCCAGTAGCTGTAGCAGTTTGTTCATGTTAAGAAGAATTAGTCTGTCGCCAGGTTACAATAATCTCCATGCAGAGGAAAATACCACGTCTTTACCCTTGAGAAAGCATAACCTGTGTTGCCATGAGACGTGAATATATCTTGCTATACAAATAGACAGAATGTAACGGGGCAATTACTGTATGTATGGTGTTCCTGATAAAGGCATATGGCTATAAAAGACAGAACCACCATCACCGGTCTCTGTGATGTTAGATAAACCTCCATTTTGTCCTTCAATGCAAGTCTACAGGATTTTTTCACTGTGACTTAAAGCATGCAATGACAAAAACATGAAATACAATAAGCAGCAGTGCTTATATCTTTGTTTTTCATTCATTTATTTGTAATGAGACAAAGCAAAAGCTGCCATTTTGATTGATACACCAAGAAAATGTCTCTTTCTCCTTCGGTTTATTTGCATGTGACAGCTGTCTCAGCCGTTTAACCAGACAAGCTGCATCAAACAGCACGTGAATGGTGCTGATGGTCCCAACGTGGAACTTTTCACTGGCACGTGAAGGCATGGTTGTTTACCTCAAATATGCCAAAACTAAGCTGGCAGGCTGCAATCATTAAAAACAGATCTAGAACACTGATAATCAAAAACTCTGTGCCCATTTTAAATAGCACCATCTGGTGGCGGGACAGTGACATGACACCTGTGGAAATTACATCAATTGTACTAATGTAACCATGATTTGGTAATCATGTCAAACAGGTAAAGATACTGTATTACAGTAGCTTGCATCTGTGGTAGTCAGCAGAAGTGGAGTGAGGCATGATAAGGAGAGTGATCACATGACGTCTACTTATGAGAGAGCACGTCACTCTCATGACAGCCCTCCTGACCTGAGATTATGCCAGCTTTACTACTTTTACAAGATAAGATGTCTCGTTCATGAATATGCTGAACTGTCCTACTCGACCTGGTACTCATTAAAAGGAGCTGCAAAATGAATGTGGGACGTGTGACACTGAAGACTGGAGCAATGATGCTGATAATTCAGCTTTGCCATCACAGGAATAAATTATATTTTAAAACATGTTAAAATAGAAAACAGATATTTAAGTTGGCTTGAGAAAGAAATCTTAATAGACTAAAATAAACTAAAACAAAAATTTCTATAGCCTACGCTACTTCTCCTATAGCTTTAACTCTAGAACCACCAAATTTTGCTGACCTTCAGATTGTTCTTACTCTAATTGCTATATCTTTTCAAATTGATCCAACTTAAGTTTTTTTTTTTTTTCCTAAAAATTCCAAAGACATTCATTGACGGAATGTTCAAATGAGCCAAGTCTGTTCAAACTCCAACTGCCAGAAGCCCATTAGACTCAATTAAACCGACATTCTATGTGTGCTAAAACATGTAACATAGTAGCCTAATCATGCTAGCAACATGTTAAATCATGTTAGCAAAATGTTAAATCATGCTAGAAACATGTTAAATCATGTCATCAGCATGTTAATCACGCTAGCAACATGTTAGTGATGTGCTAAATCATGTTAGCAACATATTAAATCATGTTAGCAATATGTTAAATCTTTCTAGCAACACACTAAATCATCTTAGCAACATGCTAGCAATTTGATCAATCATGCTAAAAACGTGTTAAATCATGCTAGCAAATGTGTCAAATCTGGTTTGCAACATGCTACATCATGTGCTAGCAACATGCTAACTGTTGTCTGATAGACTTGTAGGCCTATTGCCTTCAAAACATTCAAACTTTTAACGACTTTAAACTTCAAACTACTTCAGTCAAACTGAAAACCTTCAAACTTTTTCAGACTTTCTTGTCAGGCTTTTTCAAGCCAACTTCAAAGTTTGCCTAGTTTTAATTGTAGGCCTAATAATAATAATAATAATAATAATAATAATAATAACAAATGTTTTACTGTCTTTTTAATCAAATTCATGCAGTCTTAATGAGAGACATCTTCCAAATTTAAAAAAATATATATATATACTAACCCCAATTTTTTACAGTAGTGTAAAACTGCATAGTAAAAAAAGTATACTAATATAAAATATTTATAAATGTATATACATAATATATTACATCATAAATATAGGTCACAAGTTCTGAAGTGCATTTATAAGCAAACATCACTTAGTACATGGGATTGCTGTGCTTTATGATACTTAAAATACCCCCACAAGAAGATTAAACAACTGCTTTGTTAAGTCATAAAAAGAAACAGTTTGTGACCCAAAGCTTGTGCAGCCAACCTGCCCTCTGCCTCTCCATTTATGATTAAAGGTTGACTAGATATCTGAAGGAGGGTGCCAGCTGAACTCGGACAGCGCCTCGCGTCTGCTGCTCTTGTGCTAATCCCTGTAAATCCTTTATTTTCCTCAGAACAGAGTGTATGGATTTACACGTCTAAATGACAAACGACTGAACTAGGCTGAGAGGACAGCGTGAAGACAAACTGTTGCGCTCAGGAGATTGTCATGTCTGGAATCAACAGTCTAATCCTGAGCAAATAATCAAAAACCAGTGATGCACGAAAGACAGAGAGTGACGCAAGTGTCCACAATTGTTGCGTCTTTCGGGCGGGGGACAGCTGATGAACATTTGTCAGTCTGAAATCACTGTACAGAATCTGTACACTCTGGGTTCGCTGCTATATGTATATGGTATAAGTATAGTGTGGCCACCCTTATAATTTTGTCCCAGGCCTTGTGAATTCAAACGATGGCCCCGCCTTGTCTAAACTCTGTTGATTTTCCAGTTTGAGCCATGCAGTCACACACATGGAAAATGTTTGCATGAAATTCTTGAGGAATCTGTTTTCATTTACCCTTATATTATGGTAATATGAGAAACAGAGAGGGCTGAATGATTGTGTTATGCACTGAAAAACAAGTACCATAGAGCATGAATAGCATTTACAATTATATATTAGTTTTTATTCGTTTTACATTTTTTATTCACCTGAAAGTTGTGAGAAAGAATTTTAATTTTATTGCTCTTAATTTTCTTGAACATGCACTTCAATGTACTTTAAATCCCAAAAAGAATTACTTGCAGATAATGTAATATTTAAAAAAAGGTCACTTAAGTGCACTTAAAGGAGACCAGTTTTATGTTTCTTAACACACTTTTAATATCAATATATTTTAAGTGTACTAAATTGTAACCATCATTTTGAATGTGCAATTGCAAATACATTTAAATACATGACATTCAATAAATATGACATTAAAGTATATTTAAAGTTAGTGCCATAAATGTTTATCACTATTCAGCAGTAAACTTGAACCATAAAAAAATGGTATGATTAATAAGTTATGACAGCATATGTTTTTACATTGCTTCAACTCATTTTTTGCTCAAAAGTTTATACAAGATTCAACTCTGAGCCAGTTTAACATAATTTAAGTTGAAATGACTAAAACATCTAAGTTGATTGTACTTGGTTGTACAACTTTTTCTCCAGTGATATTTCAAAGACAATGGAATTATGAAATTAGCACTCTTTAGCACTCAGCAAGTTCAGCTACTTGATTTTAATATAAGTGTCCAAAATCATTTGCACTTATAAATTCTTTTAAAGTATATTATTTATGTAATAAATCTTGTTAAAAGTATGCTAAATTGTAGCCTTCTTCTTCTTCTTCTTCTTCTTCTTCTTCTTCTTCTTCTTCTTCTTCTTCTTCTTCTTCTTCTTCTTCTTCTTCTTCTTCTTCTTCTTCTTCTTCTTCTTCTTCTTCTTCTTCTTCACAAGAGTGTGCAATACAATGACAACACAACACTGATTCAAATGATATTTGAATCAGTGCGCATGTCCAAACAAGAATATATTTGAAATGAAGAAACACGAATGACATCAGTACCAGGCATAATATTAGTGAAGTAAAGCTGAAGAGATAAATAGAATAAACTCAAATGATGAACTTTACTGGCTTAGGGTCAAGTCTTAGACAATAGTTATGTGACAAACAAGTTACCACATGTAAAATAAACATATTATTTAATGCTATTTGAAAACTTAAGCATTTGCAGTTTCAACAAAATAAAAAGAAACCATGACAGGCATATGAGTGGCTTTTAGATGACTTATTTGGTAAAACATGAATTCCTATAAAATTGCTCACTATAATATTATATCAACAGGTCTAAAAATCATTAACCAGTTTGGTGTGACTCATCTCTTTTCCCAAGACTGTCATGCAGCTCATCCAAACTGTTGTAAATTTTATTGTCTCTGCAAGTAATCCACACTCAACATGATGCCACTGAAGATGATCCCTTATCAGTCTGAGGTCCACAAGGGCTTCATAAACTGTTTGAATGCTTTCTCTTTCACCTCCAATGTGAGACCCACAAAAAGTACAAATCAGGAACTGTCTGTTTCCATCAGCACAGGAAAAGAGAGAAATGCTGAAATTAGCCTAAATTCAAAGTCTTTTGTCCTCACTGAGGAAGGATATTAACTTCTGCTGATCAGCTAAACAGGTCAAGCTTTCAGAATGGAAAAAAGAGTTAGGTGCATTTTCAAATAATCTTTTTATTTATAAGTGAACTGTTTATTCCATTAAACAAGTGATTTTTCAGTTCAATAAGCTGAATTTGTGACTATATACACTCACCTAAAGGATTATTAGGAACACCATACTAATACTGTGTTTGACCCCCTTTCGCCTTCAGAACTGCCTTAATTCTACGTGGCATTGATTCAACAAGGTGCTGAAAGCATTCTTTAGAAATGTTGGCCCATATTGATAGGATAGCATCTTGCAGTTGATGGAGATTTGTGGGATGCACATCCAGGGCACGAAGCTCCCATTCCACCACATCCCAAAGATGCTCTATTGAGTTAAGATCTGGTGACTGTGGGGGCCATTTTGGTACAGTGAACTCATTGTCATGTTCAAGAAACCAATTTGAAATGATTCAAGCTTTGTGACATGGTGCATTTTCCTGCTGAAAGTAGCCATCAGAGAATGGGTACATGGTGGTCATAAAGGGATGGACATGGTCAGAAACAATGCTCAGGTAGGTCGTGGCATTTAAACGATGCCCAACTGGTACTAAGGGGCCTAAAGTGTGCCAAGAAAACATCCCCCACACCATTACACCACCACCAGCAGCCTGCACAGTGGTAACAAGGCATGATGGATCCATGTTCTCATTCAAGATTCAAGATTCAAGAGTTTTATTTGTCACATACACAGTTATATACAGAATATACAACCGGCAGTGAAATGTAAACAGGTCCGCTCCATGGACAGTGCAAATTCACAGTTAAAAACACAAGGAGGAAATTATAATAGAAATAGAATAAAAAAGTACTATATATATCTGTAGAATTATAAATAAATCAAGTAGAAAAAGAATAAAAATAAATAAAGAAGTGGAATAAAATAAGTGAAATAAACTGTGCAGTGAGTAAACTGTAGACTTATAAATATGCGGTTAACAGAATGTACAAAGTATAATGTGCAAACAGGTTTATAACAGGTTGTTACACAGTAACAACGAGAACAGAAAGTGCAGTGCAATGTCAGTATGTCGATGTTTATCCTGAAGTGAATAACGAAAAATACGCCAAATTCTGACTCTACCATCTGAATGTCTCAACAGAAATCGAGACTCATCAGATCAGGCAACATTTTTCCAGTCTTCAACTGTCCAATTTTGGTGAGCTTGTGCAAATTGTAGCCTCTTTTTCCTATTTGTAGTGGAGATGAGTGGTACCCGGTGGGGTCTTCTGCTGTTGTAGCCCATCCGCCTCAAGGTTGTGCGTGTTGTGACTTCACAAATGCTTTGCTGCATACCTCGGTTGTAACGAGTGGTTATTTCAGTCAAAGTTGCTCTTCTATCAGTTTGAATCAGTCGGCCCATTCTCCTCTGACCTCTAACATCAACAAGGCATTTTCGCCCACAGGACTGCCTCATACTGGAGGTTTTTCCCTTTTCACACCATTCTTTGTAAACCCTAGAAATGGTTGGGCGTGAAAATCCCAGTAACTGAGCAGATTGTGAAATACTCAGACTGGCCCATCTGGCACCAACAACCATGCCACGCTCAAAATTGCTTAAATCACCTTTCTTTCCCATTCTGACATTCAGTTTGGAGTTCAGGAGATTGTCTTGACCAGGACCACACCCCTAAATGCATTGAAGCAACTGCCATGTGATTGGTTGATTAGATAATTGCATTAATGAAAAATTGAACAGGTGTTCCTAATAATCCTTTAGGTGAGTAATCTATAGTTAATAGAAAGTTATTCAGGGAGGGATAATGCCACGTGTGTGTGTGTGTGGGTGTGTGGGTGTGTGTGTGTGTGTGTGTGTGTGTGTGTGTGTGTGTGTGTGTGTGTGTGTGTGTGTGTGTGTGTGTGTGTGTTTGTCTCTTTAGCTCCACCCACCGCACTCCTCCACAAGTTCGGCTGTTTTCGGAAAGAGTCGGTACAGCATATCTGTCTTTTATAAATCTGTCTTTTTAAGACTTTTTTGAGATATGAAGGATGCAATACCACTCTGTAGGTACTCAAGATTAACATAAGATTGGTTGATTGGCATGTGTTTTGTGGATTTGGAGAAGGCATTCGACTGTGTCCCTCGTGGTGTCCTGTGGAGGGTGCTCTGGGAGTATGGGGTCCGGGGCCCCTTGCTTAGGGCTGTTTGGTCCCTGTACGACCAGAGCAGGAGCTTGGTCCGCATTGCCGGCAGCAAGTCGGACTTGTTCCCGGTGCATGTTGGACTCCGGCAGGGCTGCCCTTTGTCACCGGTTCTGTTCATAATTTTTATGGACAGAATTTCTAGGCGCAGCCAAGGGCCGGAGGGTGTCCGGTTTGGGAACCACATGATTTCGTCGCTGCTTTTTGCGGATGACGTTGTCATGTTGGCCTCCTCAGACCAGGACCTTCAGCGTGCACTGGGGCGGTTTGCAGCCGAGTGTGAAGCGGCCGGGATGAGAATCAGCACCTCCAAATCCGAGGCCATGGTTCTCAGTCGGAAAAGGGTGGCTTGCGGCCAACAGGCGGCCGAAATGAGCTTTCTCCACAGGGTTGCTGGGCGCTCCCTTAGAGATAGGGTGAGAAGCTCAGTTACTCGGGAGGAGCTCAGAGTAGAGCCGTTGCTCCTCCACATCGAGAGGAGCCAGTTGAGGTGGCTCGGGCATCTATTTCGGATGCCTCCTGGACGCCTTCCCGGGGAGGTGTTTCGGGCATGTCCCACCGGGAGGAGGCCCCGGGGAAGACCTAGGACACGCTGGAGGGATTATGTCTCCCGGCTGGCCTGGGAACGCCTCGGGTTCCCCCGGAAGAGCTGGAGGAAGTGGCTAGGGAGAGGGAAGTCTGGCCGTCTCTGCTTAGACTGTTGCCCCCTCGACCCGGTCCCGGATAAGCGGAAGATAATGGATGGATGGATGGATGGATGGATGGTTGATTGGCTGTGTGTGGTTTAAATGTGGTTGTCTCTCCTGAAACTCTGCAGTGTATCCGTGGATGTTGGTCCTCTTAGTAGCATGAAAAATAAAACTTTTATTTAACTTGAGGATAGATTATATACAGAAAGCGAGCAAAGAGCACTCATTTTTACAAGATGTAATTTAAGTCTCAGGTGTCCCCATGTGTCTGTGAAGTTTCAGCTTAAAATACCTCACAGATATAAATACTTAGATTGTAAATCCCCATTTCTGACTACAGTCAAGAACAGGCTGTTGAGATGCAAATGAGATTCTGCTTGCCGCCCCCTCTCCACACAGTTCCTGCCTCAATCGGATTCTCTGCTAAATACTAACAAGACATCTGCTTGGTTTTGATTATCATCTACAAACCCGATTCCAAAAAAGTTGGGACACTGTACAAATTGTGAATAAAAACAGAATTTCAATATTTTATTCAGAATACAACATAGATGACATATCAAATGTTTAAACTGAGAAAATGTGTAATTTTAAAGGAAAAATAAGTTGATTTTAAATTTCATGGCATCAACACATCTCAAAAAAGTTGGCACAAGGCCATGTTTCCCACTGTGTGGCATCCCCTCTTCTTTTTATAACAGTCTGCAAACGTCTGTGGACTGAGGAGACAAGTTGCTCAAGTTTAGGAATAGGAATGTTGTCCCATTCTTGTCTAATACAGGCTTCTAGTTGCTCAACTGTCTTAGGTCTTCCTTGTCGCATCTTCCTCTTTATGATGCACCAAATGTTTTCTATGGGTGAAAGATCTGGACTGCAGACTGGCCATTTCAGTACCCGGATCCTTCTTCTACGCAGCCATGATGTTGTAATTGATGCAGTATGTGGTCTGGCATTGTCATGTTGGAAAATGCTTCTGGATCATGTTTAGATATGGCATCTTTTTTGACCTATAGAGTTTTAGCCGGCAACGGTGAATGGCACGGTGGATTGTGTTCACCGACAATGTTTTCTGGAAGTATTCCTGAGCCCATGTTGTGATTTCCATTACAGTAGCATTCCTGTATGTGATGCAGTGCCGTCTAAGGGCCGAAGATCATGGGCATCCAGTATGGTTTTCCAGCCTTGACCCTTACACACACAGATTGTTCCAGATTCTCTGAATCTTTGGATAATATTATGCGCTGTAGATGATGATAACTTCAAACTCTTTGCTATTTTTCTCTGAGAAACTCCTTTCTGATATTGCTCCACTATTTTTGGCCATAGCATTGGGGGAATTGGTGATCCTCTGCCCATCTTGACTTCTGAGAGACACTGCCACTCTGAGAGGCTCTTTTTATACCCAATCATGTTGCCAATTGACCTAATAAGTTGCAAATTGGTCCTCCAGCTGTTCCTTATATGTACATTTAACTTTTCCGGCCTCTTATTGCTACCTGTCCCAACTTTTTTGGAATGTGTAGTGCTCATGAAATCCAAAATGAGCCAATATTTGGCATGACATTTCAAAATGTCTCACTTTCAACATTTGATACGTTATCTATATTCTATTGTGAATAAAATATAAGTTTATGAGATTTGTAAATTATTGCATTCCTTGTTTATTCACAATTTGTACAGTGTCCCAACTTTTTTGGAATCGGGTTTGTATATTGCAACCACTCTCACTTATAGCATAGCGTCAGACATCAAGTCTCATGAGTAACTTCTCTTTCACATTTTTTGTTGTGTTTAAACTGTCAAATACACACAAGGGTCCATGGTGGAGCTGAAGACCACGAAGGGTCAAGGGACCATGACAGAGCAGAGACAGGGAGTTCAGGAACGGCCTTTGTTGCTGTAACAGAGTTTACAGAAGGCTCAGAGAGTTCAGAATCTACCTTCTTGGCCCTGTCAGGGGGCACAGAGAGTTCTCCAATGGCCTCTATGGCCATGGCAGACAATGCCGCCTTGGGGGAAGTGTGTGGCTGTAGCATCACTGCCTCTGGGAAAATGGCAGTAGCATCACTGGGCGCACTGAGGAATAAGGGAAGACCTTTTGGGATGCCGGCCACTCTCACCAACATCAGCGGTGGATCAGCCATACTGGATGCCAGTCTTGTCTGGCTCGAGATGGACCCAGTGGCCGGGATGGTATTGACTGATGGTGTCTGTGGCTATTCTCTACCACAGAGGATCCACTTAAATGAAAAGCACGCTCCACAACATCACAAAAGTCCCTCGAGGACCATCACTGAGAAGTTGAGTGCGAAGTGGTTCATTGAGACCAGTGCAATAAAAAGCAACAAGTGAGTAAGTGTATGGTAAGTGTGGTGTAAAGAAGGGCAGGGCCGAGAGTCGTAGAAGCGGAACGAGGGTCGGCGGTTTCGAGGGTCCGGAGGAGCTCCAGAAGGATAAAAGGAGATGTAAAGAGGACCACGGACATTTGTTTTGTTTTAGTTTATACGGCAGTCATCCATGAGGGACTGCCACTTTACTTTTGTTTTTGTTGTTTATGTTTATTTTATTATTATTAAATATTGTTTATGTTTTTTTTATATTTAGGATTAAGTGTACTCCTGCTAGATCCATTTTTGCCAGTCAGTTGTTCTGTGCAGGAGCAAGAGAAGGCAGACAGAGGCAAGGATATAACTGCAGGGGTTTTTAATGTAAGTAACAAAATAAACAAATAACCAGAAGTTCAGAAATTCTGAATGCCTGAGGGAAAGAAGACAACTCACTTAAGAAGAAACAGCTATCCCCTGAGTTCAATACAAGTGAAAGGACAAAAGGTTCATGATATGAAGACGTTCAATCTTGTTCAAGGCAATGGCTTTAGTCAGATTTTATGACATGGATTACTCTAGTACTTGATTATTACGCAGACCATGTTTATGACCTTGTTTTATCAGAAAGCATGCCATAAAGATATTTGCATGACCTGAAAGTGGATGGTTGCCTTGACTGAGATTAGCTGATGCCCAGCTATGTGCTTTTAGCCTGAGTTTAGCGTTAATTAGTTATATAAACAGACACTAGCACGATTAGGGGTGATTTTTGGGTGGGTCACTTGGACTGTCAGGTGGTGTAGTACTGCATAGCACACAGTGAAAAGTTAAAGCATGAGAGTTAGACACACACACACACACACACACACACACACACACACACACACACACACACACACACACACACACAAACATGGATTGCCCTCCAGTGGCTAAGAATGATAGCATTCATGGTCACTGTAAAGATTCATAGCTTGAAGATGATTTTATGTATGACAAATAACTAGTGTAATTCTTTCCTCTAGTTTCTGGTCCATCATACAGGTTAGTTGTGTGAATCTTTTGAATAGCATTGATGGCTTTTGATTTATTTTATACTGCACTGCCCTTGTGAAAAAAAAGAGTGCTTAATAGTATTGAGCGCACTTGCAGTTCCTGTACTTCAAATCTTAAAAGTATATTTAAAAAAATGTAGGCCTACTTACAGATAATATAATATTAATGAAATAAAAGGCCACCTAAAACTGCAGTCTGTAACTTTTTTTTTAGTTAAAAATTATCCAAAATAAATTTTTTAGCAAGTAGGCCTACATAACCAGCCAGTGTTTAAAACTATCTCCTTACCTTAGCCCAATTCGCAACGGTAAGCTTGTAATAATATATTATAATTTGAGTGGTACTGGTAGATTTACGCGGGAAATTCGAACATGGCGCCGTTCATCTTTGCGTCATTAGGACACGTCTGCATACATAAAGAAGGAGTCCAGCTAGGCTATAGTGCATGTGAAGATGCTGCAGGTGGTGGATCATTTATAGCCTTTTCTCATAGCAGCTGGAATAATTAAACGTATCATTTTGATGGCGGATTGTAATCCAAAAAGGTCCAAAAGACAATCATCAGTGACAACTGGAGATTCACCCGTGGTCAAAAGCAAAAGATTAGACTGTACGGAAATTGAAATCTACAGGTAAAGCTAATACACACTAAATACACGTAGTCATACAACGCTGATGTTGTTAACATTAACAATTTGAGAACAAAGTATAACAGTAATAATAATTTGCACGGTTTGATGTGATGTGAGCTAAGCGATCGTTAGATTTAATCACCTTGGCAGCACGATTTATTGTAATGCTTTTTTTCTCAGTTGGTCGGAAACAAAAGTGGCAAACATGTTATTTACTTGTTCTGAAAACATTTTGCGGGGAAAATTCTTATTTTGGTCATATACTTCCAAGATGTAGAATTTGTGATTCTGAAGTACAGTATCCACACCGGTACAGTGAATGAATGACAGCCACACATACTCCTCAAAACATTAGATTCATCCACTGAGGAGCCGAGCTGATGCGCAGCCCACGTAAAGATGATAGAGCTGCAAATAACTGCAATTACAGGTTTCAAACAGAGATGGCGACAAAGAGGCAAAACTTACGGACTTCAGCTTTAAGTGAACTTAATGAGACTATATGGTTGTGTCTCATTCAGTTCCCTAGCTCCCAAGCTCATGAATCAGTATATTGTGTACACGAGTTCGGGCACTGCTAAGGACAGTAAAAGACGCTGGCTCTCACTACACATTGGGACACTTATGACTCTATTTCCAGCGACATGACAATGCCCTCATTGTACAACATCATTACTGGTATTTATGAACAACAGCACAGTTTATATCTTTTTGACATTACTTGTAATGTTATTTAAAGTACAGTACATTATGATAAATACTTTGCTTGTTACATATACGTGCAACATTTCAGACGTAAATAAATTATAAATGTTAGCTAGATTGTGTTCATTTACCTGTCTAACGATGTATGTTTATCCTAAAACATCATAAAATAATGCTGTAAAGTGTGCATCGATGCACCCTGGGTTTTGCGGTGCATTGTGGGACTTTTCAGTGCACTGGAAGGATTCTGCGATTGAGAAAGCCCTTAAAATGGCCGACTCTCTGATCAGTGCCCTGACTACTGAACTAGGGAGCTGATTGAGACGCACCCCATACTTTAGTGACTACATTTCTTAACACACATAAGTTCCCTTTAAAAACTGCACTTTTTAATACTTTCATCAAATTAAAAGTTTTACTTTTGGCATGCTATAAAGAAGTTTGCTAACATATAAAGATAAAGTAAAGGATTATAATTTTAACTTTTATTCAATATTTTAAATGTACTAATTACAACTTCACCATTACAATTGTATAATTACAAATTTTAAATACATTCAAGCTTCAGTAGAAATTACATTAAAGTATCTTTTAGTTCGTCATAAATGCTTGTCAGTATTGAAACGTATTTTAAAGACAACAGAAGTAATTCTATAAAGATGTATTCATAATGATTTATAAAAATAAACAAGTGGGTAAAATACACTTTAATACAATCTTCATTTACTTGAAATGATGTGTCTAAAAACATTACATTCAATCCACAGTTAAGTATATTCTTAAAGGTATATTCTTTCCAAAATAAATACTATTAAAAAGTATTCTAAAGTGTACTTAGTTTTACAAAAGTGTAAAAGTGTGTTAGCATGTAAATGTAGCCACATTTAAAGTTTATTTCAGGCTTAAAAAAAAAAAAAATATATTTTTTATAATCAATAAAATCATTCTTGTTAACAAGTTATGCATGATTGAGTGCTTTATACATAATTGAGTATTTATCTGAAGAGAGGTGAGAGCTTGGCATGAATATGAGATGTGGGATAATTATTGTGTGAGAGGAAGGTCTTACCCTCACCACAGAAGAGCCCATGATACAAGCGTCTTTGTTTCCCCTTGACCTTATCCTGTGATAATTATCTTGTGCTTAATGGATTGCCTTTCACATTATTCCCACTTAGACGTATTTGTAGTGCGCAGTGGCACCATGACAACTGTTCCTAACAGACTTTTACCTGTTGTGGTAGTGTGAGCAGGCTAGACCTTCATTCCTATTATCTGCACTTGGTTCTCACACAACATGCAAGTCTTTTTTAAGCCCACAGGTCCCCCTGGATAAGCTGAAACATTTACCTCAGCCTCAGGTAGGCATCTGTTCTGTGGGAACATTGTCGGCCGTTTAGTGCAGTACTATGTGGTCAATGGATGAACCAAGTATAAATCAGGAATTGTACTCCGGATGGGTCCTAATTCAAATGCTGGCAGGCGACTGTCTTTTCCTGTTATTCGAGACCAGTCCATTGCTGATGAGGCTATCGCTATTCCCAATGGACCGTGAGGACCCATCAAAAGCCCTTCTTCCTCTCTTAGAGGTTTTGTTGATCGGGCTGACCGGTCTTAATTATAAATCTGGTTCAATGTGAACAATGGTCATTTCATTGCTCAAAGTTTGTCGTAAAGCCATTTGGATGAAGTCCATGAAAAAGCTCTATGCTGGTCGGTTGTGTTGCGAGAACACAAAAACCGCTCAGCTAGAACTGGGCCTCTGTGTTCAACTGCTTTATTTTTGTTCAGCCTCAATCTGAATGGAACCAATGCGAATCAAAGTACTTTAACTTAAGAACCATTGAGCTTCTTAATGAGTCTTTGTCAAAGCTAATTCACCATAATTCCTTACTGGACTGTTAACTTTCACATCAAGTTTTAGACTTTAGCTTTTACAGCTGTAGCTACTATATACAAAAAAACAGGCTAATATTTGATAATCTGATATTGAAACACTTTGACTTCTTCCCTCATCAACAAATACAATATTTCTGAAAACATAATGTTTTTGCTGTAAATTGGCCCTTCCATCCCCACATAAATGGCAATCTAGGTCACAGAAAACTGTTTTTTGAAAACAAATTCCATAGTGAAGACTTTCAACCCCTTCCAACATCACAACTGGGCAAGCAGAATTCCGTTACTCCCACTTGTAAATACAACTTCATTCTTTCATTCATGTGCTCAGAACTCATAATTACAATATTTCCGAATCCACTTGAAGGGCACATAACATACAGATGTCCATAATGTTCTGCTGTGGTATTTGACATAAAATCTTAAAGCAAGATTGCAAAACTCAGTTCCTGGAGTGACAGCCAGGCAAGAAAAAAAGCTGTCTTCGGAGGATGCATTCCAAGGTAGGAAGGCATCAAGGCACGTCTGAATCCAATGTTAGCTTCACTTCCTGTCTCCTGATATACCTTCATCTGATGGATTTTTGAAGGCAGTAGATGTATCCTTCACTGCCTTTGGTATCCCAGCAAGCAATTTTGAATTTAAAAGGCATCTAAAAGCCATCCAAACACAGCCCTGATGTCTAGGCTAAAACAAATTAAATGATGACTATTGCTTGCTAGGATCCCACATTCCTGTGCGGTCCATTCGGTGAGAGTTGGAAAAGAAAGATGGCATCTAAAAACTGCGGTTTTTGGTCAGTTTGTGTGTAAATGTACGTTTTTGACCAACGTTTTCCACTTCTGATGTTATTTCTAGAGAGAAATTACTACTATAATAATTACATACGGGCTTAAGTTTTTGATGCAGCCAGAGTTTAGTTTCAACCCTAATTAAACACACCAGATTAAGCTAATCAAGTCCTTCAGGATTATTTGAAAACTACTGGTATGTGTGTTGGAGCAGCATTGGACGTAGCATCTTAAAAACACAGCACATGTGAACAAAACATGACATGGCACATGTGCATGACATGGCACAACAGTCAAAAAGACCTAATCTTGTGCATATTTAAAAACAATTCAAAAGTATGGTAGGGCTATGCAAAAACAAATTCTCTGTGAACTAGCCCTAATTGTGCATGTCATTTAGTCATTTGAACAGTAATCGTGCAAGATGTGACACTCATCTGAACTTGTAGGCCATTGTGTTCTAAAACTGGATGCCTTCCAAGTAAAAAATTGACACTGTGAGAAACTAAAATAAGTGCCGGGTTCAAAAGAGAAGAATAGAGCAAAATTATCTCTTCTCAGAATTTGATGGCCATGTTAGAGGCAATATCATTGCTCTCAGGAACATGAGAGATCCATAGCCCTAAGCTTTGGGCTTCTAATATCCGGTCTGGAGTCCAGCCTCTCTAACCTAAGCTCTCCTAAAGAACATGGACTGGATTTACACTACAGCATTGGACTATATGGGGATAGTGCCTGAGCGCCATTAAGTTTGGGTGTCACGGAATGCCTCAAGTCATTATGGGTGAAATTTCCAAACTGAGCTTGACACCATGAAATGGCATTCAGACGCCTATTGTGAGGTTCTATGATAATTAGTCCTTCCCAGATTTGGCTCTGTTATGTAAGATGGTGCTTGTTTATTCATATAGGGCTCCGTTTGTGCAAGGCCACTAGAATTTCAAAGGTTACATTATGGGGAACACTCTAAAGCCACTTTGAAACTTGAAACAGTTGTAGTCCTGCTGATTCACATGTGTTAGCGTGCCAAGAAGGCAAGGGTAAAATCAAATCATGCTGTACGTGTGTTAATGTGCTGAAAATAAAGATGCATTGTTATATAAGTGTGTATTTCATGGCTTGAATGCCTTGGAAAGCAACTGCGTTTACACAATTCACACAGTGAATTAAAAAGTGTATGTTTCTACTGCTACTCTATCAGAAAACAGTGGTTCTCAACCAGGAGCAATTTTCCAAGGAGGCCTCAAGATGATGTGATGTAAAGAAAATGTCAAACCTATCAGCCTTTTGTCACATTCAATGGGAAAAATCATTTTTGGAATGACATGAGTTAACTAAATTCTGACAGATTTCATTTGTTGGTCAACTAATGTCTATAGCTCAAACAATAAGAGCGTGGCGCTAGCAACGCCAAGGTCATGGGTTCGATTCGAAAGCAAGAACTGACAAAATTTAAAAATGTGTACCTTGAATGCAATGTAAGTTGCTTTGGATTTGTAAATGTAACTATTCATTTACATTGGCAGACAAAAAGCATGTTTGTGTAGGGCAGTTGTGTGAACGGTAAGCCTCTTACAATGAACAGGACAACGCAATAATGGGATGGTGCTGCCAAGGTGTACCAAGGTATACAGTTGGCACTAGCCGAAACCAGGCAGTCTTTGTGTTGCAACGCTGCAGAGTTCAGCTTAAGAATGGATATATTCAGCATCTGTAAGCCCCTTTTCTTTGAAAAACGCCCTAGAGGAGTTTGAAATAAAGATTACTTTGGACTTCATAATAACTGGAGAACAGCTATGAACAACACAAACAGAATAGTATATCCCTGTTCTGTTCCTCACTTTATATTGCTTTATTTCAGGAGATACATCTTTTAAATTTACAGACAAAATGCTGATTACATCTTCTGACATAATACTGTACAGCTTTGAAATAAAGAGCAAATGTTTGTCAGGGCTGGTGTTAATCTGTTGGTGGATGTGCTGAAATCAACAAGATAAGCTTCAACAACAGTTGTATGAGTCTTTGTGTTTTTCTTATTGAGCATTTCTTTGCAACCACCATGTCATGTTTATTATTAGAATGTTATAAAACTAGGTTTAAATTAATTATTTTCAGATTACATATGCACATCATTAGAAATCTTGTTCTGTCATGACAACTCTCTGAGTGATTTGCATGGTAACGGATATGACAATGTTAATATGTTTGGTCTTGGCGGAATAGATCTGCTACGCTGTTTGCTGCTGTTGTCATTGCTGCAGCTGCAGAGCAAGTACGGGACTTGTTACTGCCAAAACACAACACACTGCTGTGAGCAAGTAAGACATGCTGCTGCTATACATTATAGCGTAAATTACCCGTAGCAGATCTATACAGGTGGAGCTGGGGAGGGTGGAGGGTTTCTAAAAGCACATTGCAACTGCTACAACAAATGCTAATCAAGAATTGCACTGCAAAATAGCCTAAATTTGCCTTGTTTTTCAGTCAAAATATCAAAACATTCCTAAAACAAGATACAATTATGTTATATATAGTATAGGCTTATAACATAGAAGTACAATATACCATTTCGTTTTAAGGTGAGTGGATTGAGCTATTTTAAGTTTTATTTTCAGAATACATATTCTAAAAATACAAATTCTTTTGTGAGACTAAAAATACCTCTGTTATACATAAATCTCGCATCTCTGAGTGCTTTTTAAGTGAGTGATTCTGCGCTTCAGAGAGTTACTTTGTGAATGATGGATTCTGACATCACCCTCACACTGTTTGAATCACATGGCAGTGAGGATGTTTGGCACAGGGACACTGACACATCACCAGACACACTACATCATCATCTGAAGAAGCTTTGCTTCCTTTACAATCAGACAAGCCACTTGCTCCAATGCTCTGAAAAGAAAATGTTCTGTACTCTTTAAAAATGGTCGATTCTTACACTGTGGCCTCAAAATATCTCACCCAAATTATGACTTGATGGCATAGTAACAATCTGTCTTTTTAGGATCAATGATCAGATACTAACCCCCTGCCTATCCTGAAGCTTTCTGTTAGAGGATAACAGATCAATTATGTATGGCCAGTGTGGCACTGCCTCTCTAGATGGGCAGATAAAGGGCAATAACATTGCAGTACACCATCATTTTAGACATTTTCATGGTTGCAAATGTTGTTCTCTCATACACCAATCTGCTGACTGATATATAATAAGCTAGTTCAGTGGTTCTCAACCTTTTTGACTAAAAGACCCCTTGTTATCCAGGCCCGGTGCCATGAGGGGGCAAAATATCTGATTTGTGCCCTCCTACTGTAGTCCTACCACATGGTATTTCACAAATCCAATAATGAGTTTGTGATGTACAAAATAACAAATCCGACTCCAATTTGTACCTTTAATGGGCCCTGCAACACATTTTAGCATGATCAGATTTAAGTTTCACAACTTTTCTCTCTTTTCTCAGTCCAACAGGAAGTCCAGCTAAGCAGTTCGGTGAATGGATTAGGAAGTCCTAGCGAGGGCTGAAAGAGACAGGACCGAGTGGGTCGTAACAGCCCAGGCCATCACTGAGGAAACGTTATATGAAAGGCTATTGTGCGAGCTAAACACTGCTGCTTTATGCAACTGAACCTGTAAACTCTCAGTGGACTCTGTTGCTTTGTTGTACAAGAGACTGTTCTATGAGTGCTAGAAATCTCACAGGAAAGACTGAACCAGATCCCTGTATTATGTATGCAGGGCTGACTCGGTCAACAAAGCCAAAGTATTGTATTTTGCTGCAGTGCAAACCTGGAGTTTTAGTTATCCATAGAAAGTAATTGAAAAGGGAGAACACTCCTGTCTGACCTGACGTTCAATATGCACAATTCAAGTGTATGGCTGGGTACATTGTATTATGATCTAGACAAAAGTCTATTCATTAAATGTCAAATCTAAGGAGAGTTAGTGAACAACTGTCATGAGGCAGACTGGTTGAGTTACAATATATTTCTCTTGTAATACACATATTTCCATATTCACAGAGGGAAAGATAGGTTTCCATAGCAGTATGTCTAGGTGAGCTTTACAGAATGTGGCACCCTGGATGTTCTGTCCATGTAGTGTTCACCTGACGCCTGCTAGACATTTTCAGTGCCTTGGGAATTGACTGCTAAAAACACAATAGCCACTCAGCACACAGCAGAACAAGTGTTAGTGGTTTGGTTACGTCTACATAAACCAAACACACACCCATACGTCTACACAAACCAAACACACACCCATACATTTCCAGGATTCACAACCACATTTTAAACCCACTCATGGAAATTCATAACTATTTCATGTTTCATTGGTGGCTATTTCATATGAACTGTACAATCTCATTCATACGTTTTCATATGATCTGCATATCAAATGAATTCATATGAAATAATTTCCTTGTAAAATATTTACATTTTATCATGCATAAGTTTAAAATTTTTGGTGAATCTGGCATTTGCAGTTTAAATGGAATCACACTCGACAAATACAAAGTTCTGTCATGAAACTCAGGTTAATAGATCCTTAACTCAACCTGCTTGCAATCATATCATTCTCTATAGGGCACAGCTGATTGGTTCCTGCTGTATCAGTAGCCAATGAACATTTGACTTAGCAGTGCAACGCACTTTCAGAAACCCTCCACCTTCCCCAGCTCCACCTGTATAGATCTGTTACGGGTAATTCATGTATTGGCAGTAGCAAGTCCGTACTTGCTCTGCAGTAGATTTAAGGTCACTGAGGTGTAAAAAATGAAGACTGTGATATAATTGCCTATTATATTATTAACTCTAGTGCTGCAAGGATATTGCACAGCACCAAGATCTGCTCATCTGAGCTGCCTCTGTGGTCTCTCACGGCTCGCCAATGTCATAATATTTGAGGTGACCAATCAAATCAAAGTAGGCGGGCTTTATGTTCACAGAAGCTGCTGAGTGCGAATTCCAGTGCAACACTTCAGTTAATGGCCATAAAGTGCGAGATAAGTTGTAAGTAGCTAAACTAAACATTTCATATTTTGCAGCTATTTTAGGACAGAAATGTTAAATGACAGACAAAAATAATCAGGCAAACTAATAAACTTTTGAATTGAAAATAGGCATGATTCATGTAATGTAATAATTAGCAACTGTCAAGGGGACAAGAAACATTAACAAAGCTGTTTCCATCATATTAGGCATAATATTAATAATGAATGTGTACATATTGTGAATGAATTTAATAAACTTAGTTACCTAGCTACAGACTAGCCTTCTGTAAATTCACTTATCAAAGAAAATGATTCATAAAACATATACATATCAGTTGACCCTATGTTTACCCTTCATTTGACACAAATGAAGACCATCAGTCAAAGCTCAGTTTTAGGAGGGGAAGAGACAGGGCAAGATAAGGAGACAGAGAGAAAAAGAAAGAGTGATGAGGGAGATGAGGAGAGAGCAGTTACTGACAAATAATCTACTGCTACATGGTTTTAAAGCTATTATCCGATTTTCTGATGTCTTCAAATGCACATACACCGTCAGAAAAAAAGGTGCATTGTTGTCACTGGGGCGGTACCCTAAGGTACAAAACCAAAAAGGTACTAATATGTACCTTTAAGGTTCTACTATGTACCTTTTAGGTAATAATATGGACCATTTAGGGGTGAGTAAGGTACAAAGATGTACCATTTCACTTTTGTACCTTAGGGTACCGCCCCAGTGAGAGCACTGTACCTTTTTTTCTGAGAGTGTATGTACATCAGAGAAATAAAATGTTCTAAGGGAAGACCCCGAATCCTGCTAACTAGATTAAATTTGGGAGTTTATAAGACCTATTCTATCAAGAACAAACATTTCAACATTGTCATATCCATTATCACGCCAAACACGCAGAGAGTTGTCATGTAAGAACTAGTTGTCACGTCTTACAGTGCAAGAGAGCCACTCTGATGCACAGCTTTTGTGCTTTGAACTTCAAATAAAAAAACGTTTTAATGTTGTGAATCATCTCAGAGCAGGTTGGTTCAGTTCATTCATCGTTTTGAACTCTTAACTGAACTCTTGAAATCCCGATGGGGAAATATGTATAGGAAAAACACTTCCAGAACCAAGGCCAGTGAGAAAGTGCCCGGTCACTGTTGTGCTCTATCATAAGCTTTATCCATTCCTGGAACTTGCCGCAAACCCAGGCTTTCTCCCTTTCACCCACATACCCAAAAGTCAACCTCTGCCACGGTTTACAGCTTCCCTCAGTACCCTCATTTTTGTAGGGGTCACTGAGTTGATCTTTATTTTGTAAATATTATGTGTTTACAGTTTTAAAAATATCTGTAGTACAATGCCCAGTCTGCGTTAAACTGGGACATACTCTGTTGCTTAGCAACAGTAAGGTTATCCTTGTGGCAGTTTTGTTGGCTGCCGCTTGCTGTTATGATGAGCTACATACTGAGAGTTTCAGAAATACATTCTGTTCTGGTTTCATTTCTGTAGACAGACTCCATTCACAGAACATACACATGCCACCAACAACAATAAATAAACTAAATAAAAATAATGATGAATGATATTGCAGTAACAGAATCCAGTTCAGCATAGTGTGCGGGGAATGCCAGCAGCCTTAATCCTCATCAAGCCAATCATTGTCTAATTACTGGAACATACAAAGAATTGTCATGTTATTCCATTTAAAATATCATTATGTAACATGTGCAACACATCACGTCACATTTGTAACAGTTTATTTGATTGAAAATACAGTAAAAACAGTAATATTGTGAACTTTTAAAATAACTATTTTCTAGTATTTTAATATTTTTAGAATGTAAATTATTCCTGTGATGGCAAAACTACATTTTCAGCATTACTCCAGTCTTCAGTGTCACATGATCCTTTAGAAATCATTCTAATATGATGATATGATGCTCAAGAAACATTACTTATAATTATCAATGTTGTGCCGCTATCAATTATCTATTGTCACATCCAGCTGTTTAATATTTTTTTTGGAAACCATGATGCATTTTTTGATATTTTGATGAATAGAAAGTTCAAAAGTTTTTAAAAAGATTTAAAAATAAATCTTTTGTAATATAAACATCTTTACTGTCACTTTTTCACTTTTTCAACTTTTGAACAGTATTATTATTATTATTATTATTATTAGCATTATTTATTTAATTAGTTATTTATTTATTAGCATTATTTAACCTTATTACCATACAAATTATCAATATATTATATCAGAGTTTCATTCTGTTTGGCAAAATGATCCAGTTTTCAAGGAACGTTTTGAACGACTTTGAGTTTTTTCATGCCTCAGTGAAACTTTGTGAATTGAATTATCTCAATGAAGCATTTTTTACATGCCAGCATCCCTCCTGTGTCCGAGTCACAAGGAGGCGTCGAGAGTGCAACTCTCAGCAACTACACACATAAATCACAGCTCTTAAAAGCAGGGCCTCTCTTTCTGGTAAGACCGGAACAGGCCGGACCATCCCCAACTTGTGGTCTTGTTGAAAGAATTATGTGCCAAGTGAAAAGGGGGTGTTTGCACTGCCCCCATCCCCCCCCACCCCCAATCAACAATCTGCTTTCAGGGGGGATCCAGATCGGAACCAAAGATTGGTGGACCATAATGGCTATTGCGGCTTGGGGTGATGAAGGGGGGACGTAATGAGAAAGCTGTCCCCGGAGCTCCCTGTCCACATAAAGGCATGATTATTCCCCCTCTTGGCAAGGGCGGCTGATGGCAGGACTGGTCAGACACTAGACTCAGTATTCTTCGGTCTTATTAGACGAGCTCCTCTCCCCTCCTGGTCACAGCATCGAGCTTGTTTGTTTTTCGGGGGAGCACTGTGGGAAAGTCATTAAAGTGTAAAGCATCCCCTTTTATTTCATTCTGAGGGATCTTTTTAGAAAAGAGAGAGCGAGATGATGAGATCCTGCTGGTAATGAGCGGAGACGTGGCCGCACCAGTAAACCGGCGCAGTTTTCATCAACATGGCATCCATTCTCCATTCATCTCCTGGGAAGAATAGACACACTACAGTGTTTGATCTGTGCTCCTTGTCTGCTCTCAAACACCAGCTTTCACTGATATTTTATTACAGCACTGCTTCCTTCCAACAGAGCCCATCAAATCATCATTTATTTAAGTGGCTCCCCTACACACCTGTTGCATAACCCATCTTGATGAGCTAATGGAGGCTGTTAAAGGCTTGCTACCAGCTATTTAGCCTGTTTACTGCTCAGCAATTGAGAACAAAGTGCTTTCCAAGTGTCAAACAGGTGAATTCAGGAACCTTGGCCCTCTCGTGCAAAGAAAGACGCCCCGTTACGAAGTTGCGTAATGAACGGTGGAGAGTACAGCAAAAGTAATCTGACCAAAGGAACATTAGCCATCACGTCACTACATTTATTTCCATCAAGAGGTGCATCAATTTTTGGTCAATATCTTGTATTGACAATGCAAGAGTCCAGCACTCTGTATAGCCTACTCCAACATATCCCAGTCTTCCAGTGAATTTAAGGTGGTGCCAATTCATGCGTGAAAAAGATTCTCCATGCTCCCTCCCAACCATTTGAGCCTGATGTATATTGATGTTGTCATAATATGACCATGATGTGGTTAAGAAATGAAAACCTACACACTCCATCAGTTAGGGTTAGAAGAACTGTTCCCAAACATGTAACATGCTAGAAACATAATAATCACTGCAATCATGATCCAATCATAGACTCTATATTTCATATTACATAACAAGCATACCTTAAATAATATCTTAATTTAAATCTAAATTTGGGTTGCTCATTCGGATGACTGCATATTTCAATCTAATTATAATGAAAAAGTATTTATGAGAAGAAAAGAGGCATCCTTTCGAAATACAGCTGTGAACCAGTTTGATGCAGTTTGATTCTTCACATCAGATCTGTGCTGTGGTGGAGGCATCTACTGGTGAGCAGTAGTAAAGCAACTTGTTTACCAATCCCATCAATACGATCCGGGAGAATTTCATTGTGATGAATGAAGCGCCAGTTCTTCATGTTTGGTGAGCTAAATATTAAGCAACAAGATCAATAATTCAATCCACGCCGTCATCCTGTTTCTAAGTTAATATTTGATCACTGAACCATCTATACAAAAGAAGGTACACACAAGCATGTGTTGCAAATGTGGACTTTATAAGCTTAAAATAATTGAACTTGGCAAATGTACTTTGTCCTTACCAAGTCTATTTTTGGCTGCACGTTCTATTGATCTATTTGAATGTGTATAGGCAAAGAGTTCAGGCCCTATGTATATGTAGTTAGCCGAGCCAAAAAGACAAAAATCAATCTCATGTATGCATTACCTCATCATATAGACAAAATAATTTCTCTTTGTAGAGTAAAGTCCATATAAGATATAAATGGCCAGAGCAACACAGAATCTCTGCCAACCATCTCGTACCGTAGTAAAGCACTTCTGTTTGAAAGCAGCAAAAGTGCAGTCAGTCACTCACATCAATGGTATTTCTCAGGATGGGTTTGTGATGATTTGCATTGAGGGGTCTGAAAAGAAGCTTACGCAACAGCAGAGGATCATTTGTATAACCAGTGCTTACTATAGGTCAGAGTTGCTTTTTACTCTTTGTCTAGGGTCATTGGTATTCCTAATGGCTTGGATGAGTAAAACAAAACAAAACAAAAAATCCTTATTAAACGGTTTATATGAAACTCCCACACATTCTACCAAATGTTTTTGTTTTGTTTAGTTTTTTGTGTGTGTGTGTGTGTGTGTGTGTGTGTGTGTGTGTGTGTGTGCCAGGGTGCCCTCATTCATTCCCATCATAGTGTTTCCCAGCAACAGAAGCATGTGTTGTCATTCCTGGAAAATTCTGTGCAAATTACCCACACCTAAATGTTGATGTTGCAATCTAAACATACATCACCAATAAAATAATAATAACAATAATAATAATAATTAAGGTGTGGTAAAATATTATGCATAGCAGGGTTATTATCATTATCTAAAACTATTTAAAGCATTTTGTTCATTGAAATAAAGCTGAAATAACTAAAATTTAAAAAAAAATGAATGAATGAAACCTAAATATATTAAACCTAAAATAATAAAATGTCAAAACACAAGAGATTTTCTAAAATAATAATAATAATTTAAATCATTAATTTAATCAATTTAAACACTCATTTAAATTATTATTCAAAACTAGGCTATAATAATATTTAAATATTAAAATAACACTGCTACATAGGGACAGTCAAATAAATAAAAAATGATAAATAAATAAATGATAAAACAGGCCTACATATTTAAAAACTAGAAAATGCACAATAAATGTTATATATTTGAAGATCTATATTTTCAGCTCAAATTACATATAGCTTTGACAACAAATGAGTCAGATGTGTCGTGACCCACATTTGCACAAAAAGAACAATATGTATGATTTGCATAATATTGCATATGCAGACACACCTTGATCCAGAACCAATTTTACATCATCAAGATGCCAAATGGTCAAAGAAAGACGTACTTATCGTCAAATAATGAAAAACTGATAAACAGCACAAGTTTTCTTCGGGTGCTGTGAGGCCATTCTCATGCGAGAGCTCCAGTCTCCACTGGTCTTTCCCAGCATGCTCTCTATTATAGAGCTGGGTTAGTTTCACCACAGTTATATAACTGCTGTCTTCTTACATTGCACCCTTGCAGCTCGTCTTTCCTTAATCTCTTCTGCTTGATTATTCTCTCTCTAAGCCCCTCCCTGACGCACTCAAGCTGGGGACACAGACAAGGTTTCTTACACACACACACACACACACACACACACTCTCTCTCTCCCGAGCAACCGCCACGGTCCAGTTCTGAGCGGATCGAGAAGGCTGAGGAACCCCGTCTGTCCCTCAGGGGAGCGCATGGGATTTGAGACAAGAGAATCACACCATACTGTTACACAAACACAAGTCACAAGCATCTCCAGACAATGCAACGCTCCTATTGTACTTCCTTTGGTAGGTTTAGTCAAATATGGGTAAAAAGCAAAGGTTAGTGAGTAAAATAGGTCATACATTCCTGATAAGCATAACATCTCTTTAGTCATTACCATTGCTGTTTTGGGCCAATTCTAATTACAAACAAGTCTCTAACAAACAGTGTACATGACACTTACAATATGGTTGCATGAAAGGACCATCCAGTTATCCAGTTAAAGACTCCATGCCAGTTATCATATTAGGCGTCATTAAAAACGTGCTACTGCAAACATGTATAGCCTACTATGCAGTGGCAATTAGTGGCGCATTGTCCAAACATATTTTAACACATTCCACTGCTCATTCGCATTCTGCACCTTGAATTCCCAGGTGCTGAATTGATTATAAATAAAAAACCACAAGGCTGAAGGAACACCCATGTCACGGGTGGTTACAGGAAAGCAGACAAAGGAAGACAATGATTAGAGAATTAAACACAAAGTTTAATTGTAAAATAGGCAGACAGGCAGGGCAACGCACATTTAACGTAAATGTGACCGAACAGAGAATGAATGGGAGGATTCAACTATGCAAACACAAACGAGACTAATTAATGAAACACAGCTGAACATAACAAACTCATAATGACGTGACCATGGTAACAAAGGACTGGCGGGAAAATCAAACAAAAGAAGAAATCAGACATAGTCACCAAATCGGAATTGTGCATCAGGAAGTCAAGCATCAGTGTAAATGCGGCCTAAATGTCCATGAAAACTAAACATAACTGTGACAACCCATGTATAATCAGCCACTTCACAAAACAGTGTTATCTTAATATGATTTAACCCTTAAATGCATGAATGTTTCCCCAGTCATTGTTACATATTCAGGTCTTTAGCGACCCAAGTTTCAAGTTTATTTGTCATTACACATGTACAAGTACAGTATAACGAAATGAAGTCCCGGATCTATATCCAACACGGATGTATCTCTGCCTGCGCGCGATAATATAAAACTCTCCTGATATTAGAGTGACAATTACAGAAGAATAAAATAAAGCATGTTTTGTTACCTTTTGGAGCTTGGAAGGGTTCAGTTTGAGCAGATGTTTTATACCATCATCACTGTCCTCGTCAGAGCTCATTTCTCAGAACATTCAGCATCTGGCTCATATTCAACAGCTCAAACATATTCAAAATCTATATTTTGATCACTGACAGCTCCTTCACCAGATCCACATCAAGTGGCAGTGACAGTAATATCTGATTGCGTTCAGTACTTGCTCTGCACTCAATCGATGAGCCATTTCAAGTTTTGCTGATGATACTTCCTATTCTTTTGTTTTCTGCCTGTGGTAACTTTGAGTGCAACTTCACTTAATCTTTGTGTGTCAGACATCACCACCTTGTGGAATAAAGGTGCATTGCACTTATTCAGTCATCAAAGGTTAAATTATTGTTGTGCAGAAAAAAGGTAACACTTTATTTTATAGTGTCCTTGTTATGTTGCATGCAATAACTATAAATGATGCATAATTACATACAACTAACCTAAACCAAACCATAATCCTACTATAACCCTATAGTAGGCCTAAGTACATATAGTTACTAAATATTAATCAGTACTTAAATATATAATTATACTGTAACAATGACACCTTAAAATAAAGTGTAACTGAAAAAATATACTTACACTGTTACACACCTTAGGTCAATAGATTCCTAATATAATAAGAAAAAATGAATGGGAAAATAGGCATTCTTTTATCATTTTATTGTTTGATATCATGTTATTGTTGAGGAGGAGGGTAGTGACTATTATATTTATAGAAATTTTGAATCAGCTTTTATTTGATATATATTTTGTTCTATTTCTATTTAGCTTTCATTTATTTTTATTTCAGTTTTAGTCATTTTAGTACTTCAACTTCTTTTATTTCAATTAGTTGCCAAGGCAATATTTGAAAAGTTTTTTTAAGTTAGTTATTTTTATTTTATTTTAATTAACAAAAACTTTTTCGATAGTTCTAGTTAAAAATAAAAACACTGTCTCAAAAGCAATATAACAGCATACAAATATACAAAATACATCGCTGGTTCAAATAAACGAATGAATAAATGAAAGAAAATCATAGTCATTCAACACTGTTGTGCAAGTTGCAATTATTGTTGTTTTTGCTCGTCTTTTTCGCATTTCAGTTGCTTAGTCATTGTAGATCAGGAGGGCAACCTTCACTGTGACCTCTGCATTCCACATTATACTGCATTACATCGCTGCATTTCACCAGAACTGTAAACAGTAAATCAGTATACAGTCATGCTGCTGGGTCATGTATGACGGACAGGATTAGCATGTGACTAATCATATTTACACTTGTAAATCTGTTGTGCCATAAAACAACACCTCCAACATGTTGCAAACATCTGTATCGACACACAAACACATTCTCAAGAGAGCTCATGCTGAGTAGTGTCAGCTATCGTTATTGCCTGGCTACAGGAACATGAAGACAAACCACAAAACAGGCTGTATTTTATGCCGTCACTCCAACTGACCCTGAGCGACTCTGTTAACTAAGACTGGTCTCAGAGAGGACAGCTGCAATAAGAGACAGTCTTTGAAGTGCTGCTGATAAACCTGTGAATTAAATCCGGTCAGAAACTAGAGCACTTACACAGAAGTACTCGCACTTGCACTTCAAGAGAAAACACTATTTGCTCTTTGATCAGATCATCTGACATAGAAACAGCTGTGGGTATAATGTGAGTAGTTTATTGCATCACAAGGTAATACAATGGTTCAGGTAAAAAAAAAAAGAGATAGCAATGTGAAGGTGTAATCCTAAATGACATCTCTAGTATACAGAGTACGGCTCTGATATCTCTAAGCAAAGATATCACATTTATCTACCTGCATAATAGTGACAAAGAGATAAAGGAATGTCTTGATGTGTTTTTTTCTCTGCTATTGTTCTTGGACAAACTATTATTGTAAAATGGATTGTACAAATGCACATTTTAGTATACAGGTAAAGTACAGACCAAGACAGGTTTCATTGCAGGTTTCATCTGCAGATCAGCAGATTTATTTTACATAGGCTACTTTATTTATTTACCAATATTTAAGATGGCATGTGATTCATATTCATTAATGGATATGCAAAATGTCATACACATGGTCTTTGCACTTCTCCCAATGGAGAGAAATGCTTAATATGGTTATGAAGCAAATTGTCATTCAGACTCCTGTGAACGTGTATTTCATACTTACTAGAACGATACCTATGCATCAGAGCTTAGGAAATAGCCTTATTTTATCTATTCTAATAGACAATACAATGCTTTACTACTGAGAAAAAAAAAAAAAAAAAACTCAAATGAACTGGTCCAATATTGTGTAGTTTCAGATGAAGCTATATGATTCCAATGGTATAATAAATGTGCGACTAGTACCCTCTGGTGGAAAAAGACTACACTGTAACTGTAATAAACAGAGACATTTTTTTTAACCAAAACAGCAGAGCTGAGAGATGCCTAGAGAGTGTGTGGAGTATGGAAGTGTAAACTAAATATTAAAAAAGTTGGTAGCCTAAGTATTTTTAATAACCAGATGGTCATGAACAATATTTATGATTTTAATATTAGTTGAAGATTCCGAGCTGTTGTTTCGTCAAAGACCAACTGGGGGCGCTGTCTGCCAGTGAAATCCGCTGGAGAACACGTCACGTCTTATAAAGTGATTATTATACACACACTTAACAAATGCTGTTTTTCTCTCAGCATCGGGGTGGAATTATTGAAACATTCTACGTATGTGAACTGAAGAATAGTGGATATTTCTCACGGTAGGTGTATTTCTCTGTATGCCTTAAGTGTTGTCTTCAAAAAAAAAGTAGCCTACACAAATTAAAAACGTGTTGACATGGTTTGGACAAACATAACCGTGAATGAAACAACAAAAAATTTATAAAATTTTGATTATATAGCCTAGTTTTTCATATGTGGGCTACTAGTTGCCTCGTCTGTATGGCCGTGTGGTCATGTTCTCCTGTTCGTCCAACACCTTAGCAAATATTTAGTTTGGAGCACAAATACTCAAGTAGTGCTCACTGCAGAACGTCCAGCTCCACCTCTCTGGACGTGTAATGGATGGGTGGATGGATGGATTTATAAGTAGGGTTAGGCTGTGGATGGATATTCTAGCTTCACCCATTAGGCCCAAATTACATTCAGAGAGGGGGAGCTGGACTTCACACTCCACCCATGGCTTTGCAATGAGCAGTCTCAACAAATATTACTCGAATTTAAAAGAGGTTTTAAATGAGGTGTTTGAAACCATAGCCCACATTTGTGTAATTGGATTTCTTTAGTTACAGAGATATAGCCATTGCTTGCTACAAATTCCCAGTGTCACAACTAGCCCCAGTCTCCTTTATATGACCTACTGCAGGGGTATCCAGACTCGGTCCCGGACGGCCACAGCCCTGCAGAGTTTAGCTCCAACTTGCCTCAACACTCTTGCCTGGAAGCTTCTAGTGTGCTTAAAAGACTTTGATTAGCTGGTTCAGGTGTGGTTAATTGGGGTTGGAGCTAAACTCTGCAGGACAGTGGAACCTTTTATAAAGCCAACACTCTCATTACAATTTATAACTATTTTATGTTTTGGTGAATTGGTGGCCAATTCATATGAATTCACACATCTCATTTGTACGTTTTTTTACACTCTGCGACTGCTTACACCCCACTGACAGTTGGGATGGGGTGGACCTTCTTGCTTACGTTTTTCCAAAAAAAAAATTGTATGAATCACTCACTTATCTTGTGAAATCTTCGTTATGTTCATGATTCTTTTTATGATTCTAGTGGCTGAATTTGGTTTTGTGACTAGAAAGTGAACATCCCAGTAGAGCCCTGCGCCGGACTGTTTTCTTAATCCCGCTCCCACTAAATTCCTGACCCGCCTGTGCCCACAAACTGTTCTGTTACATCTTGTAGAAATTTTGAAAAACTTACACAAATATTGGCGCTATGCTAACCGTTCAGAATAGCAGACATAAAACTGACCATAAAATAAAGTAATGCAAGCACCATACATGACAAACACATTCAGACACTTTTTTTATTAGACTTATAAAATTCTGTCAACTGTTAAAACAAAACATCACAACTAGTGGAGCCTAAAAACATATTTAGACATATTTATGCGTAACAACATACACACACACACACACACACACACACACTAAAACAGTTAACAGGATAGTTCACCCTAAAATGAAAATGAATTTATGATATATCTTTTAATTTATTTCATAATTTACTCACCCTGGTGTTGCTGTATGCCGTTCTTTGTTTTATTAACTTTTTGAATTTTAAATATAATGGCAGTGAATTGTGACCAGCATCAAGCTTTTTCAAAAAGATGCAAAAGTATCACAGAATGATCCCTTGCGACACGTGCCGTATATTCTAAGTGTTCTGGGGGTATACAATATGAAATTTAATGTATTATTTAATGAAAATCCTGACCTTGGCCAATACTCTGTGCTCGACTACATGTTCATGAAACTCTATTAAGCGCAGCAGTTAATTCCGACTCACCCAGAAAAACACTCAATTTGCAAGAACGCAACACAAGATGCAATGCAAAATTTTCCATGTTCTTCCTTCTTTAAAGTGAATATATCTGTCAACTGTCATTCTGACAAAGTACCAGTCTGAAGATATTATCTTCACTTTTTCAACTTTAGATAGTGTGTAATGTTGCCGTTTGAGCATAAAAAAAAAAAAATCTGCAAGGTTACAAAGCTCAAAGTCCACTCCAAAGGGAAATTTCTTTAACAGAATCCACTTTTCAAGAAATACAACAAACGGCTCAGTTGGACTACAACACGTTTTGTTCCAGATCTTGTGAAGTCACAAAGTTATCACAATGTTATGCTGTACGTTACGGAAAAGGTTTGTCCTAAGGTGGACGAACTTAAAAGTGGTTAAAATTTATTTTTAACACTGTTCCTGAACATCATAACCCCAATGTTTGTCTGTGCGCTACATTTTACAGAGAACAGCTTCCAGAAACTAAGAGAGTACAATGCAGGCAATGCACAAAAGCTTCTCCTGAAAGATGTAGCTGTTCCCATATTGTGGGGACAATTTGTTGTGTATGGATCACAGCTTGTAAGTGTCTTATTATTGTAGTTGTGTTTTCTATTAGCAGTTCCAATTATAAGTTTTATCTAGTTGCTATGATATAAACAAAGGGCAAAGCTCTGATATTGATATAAGCCCCATTTCCACCGAAATTACCTGGAACAGTTTGTCCCAGGAACTTTTTTTCCCTCAGACCTCCTGCTGTCTATGTTTCCATCGCGGTCTAAAGCACCGTGACGATTAGTCTGGTGACGTAGGACTGTGCGTGACTTTCCAGAGCACACTGGATTTTTGTCCTCTACAAATAAACGTAATAAAGCCTGAACCTTGTCGTCGGTCCATCTGTCGTATTTTTTAAACTCCATTGTTGATTTGAATAGCAAACAACTCTTACTGCACGCACCGCAACAGACTTTTAGGTTGAAATAAAATGCTGCGTGAGCTCAACCAATCAGCATGTTTAGCACCCAAGTCCCACCCCCGAAAGTTCCTGAACTTTGAAAAAGTACTACCTCGCAAGCAGGGCCGTTATGAGGGGAAATCTTTACCCGGAACCTGAACAGAACCCGGTTCCTGTGGTCGAAACACACTGAGTACCACCCCAGTTTTCCCTAGTTCCTGGGGAAAGTTCCCGGACATGGCTATAGTGTTTAACTTTTACTATTGTAAGACTGTTCACCACCCCTTAGGAAAATTATCCATGATTTTGTGAGCGATTACTGATTGTTTAACCATAGTTTTCAGACAAACATGATTAAATGGTGGATAACACTGTATCTATAGTCTATAAGAAAATTACAACAAACAAAAAAAAACATACCACTCTGAAATGTCGTGTAAAATCTGTGCTTGCAGAGTCCATGCTTGAAATACGTTCTGCACAATCCTCTTGTTCGCTAACATTGTAAGGGTCTGCTGAATTAGGTTCAAATTGGTTTGAAATTGATGCCATCCTTAATATTTATATCTAAGTAGAGCTCATGGTTATGGTAAGGGGTGTGACATTTCCCGAACACATGCTAAGCGGTGCCAATCACAGCACACTAGGCCAGCTAACCAATCACAGCACATTTAGGAAGGAGGGGCTTCATCGAAACAGGAACTAAATGGTGTGTTTAGTCAGACTGGGGAGAAAGGAGCTGTAATAAAGTATAATATGTGAAAAATAATGATTTTTTTTTTAACAATCAAGCATGCAAACATAATTCTAGTACACCCCAAAAACTAAATCAATGCTTTATAAAAGGGCATAATACCCCTTTAATGAAAAATGAAATAATGAATCACTTGAATACTACAGATTGCTATAGAGAAAAAGAATGTTGCTGACTGACTGTGTAAACTTAATTTATGCGGCAAATTGCTGGACTGTGGATTTATGCAGCAAATCGCGAGACTGTGGGCAGGATCCGCGGGAAGCTTACTTCTTCACATACTATAAGCATTATGTGAAAAGTAACTGAACCTCTTGTTTGAGAGAGCTATCTATATAGCAGTCCAGTGAAGTAAATGGGATCAGCCTTGCAACCATTATAGCCACACATTACATCAAACCAGTTTCTTATTGCTTGAAATGACAAAATGTCAAACAGCATTTAAGAATCTTGCTTTTAATGTATATTCTGGCATGCCAAGAGTTGTTTTTTCATTATCTAATGTAACATTTTTTTTTCAGATATACTCAAAAGAACAAAGAAGGGTTCAGAAAAGACGAGTCAAAACAGGTGTGGACACAATTCTAATTGAATTATGCGAGTGGGAGTTAAACAGTGTATAATTATGATGTGTACAACTTACAAAAGACAGTCCAATTTTTCAGTGCCAACAATACTTAAAACAACTCACCATTCATCATCTTACTCAACGTGGCCTAATTAATAACAATAACGCAAAATTTTCAACCCGCATCTCATTCCACTTCCCTCCATTTAAATACCTTTTTAAAAACACACATGGTAGAAAGTAATGAACAACACGACATCTCTATAAATACAGTAATACCACATAACCAAATGTTCTTATTTGACATTTGAGTAGCCCTCACTGGTTTGATCCTGAGATCACTGTCATTATTAAGGCAGCATTCAATTCATTCAGACTACAGCAGATGTGTAGATGGCAAATAGCAGCTTACAAACAAAGGTGCACGTAGTTTGTAGTCTAATATTATATAAGCATGCCAATGTTTCCACGGCTCCCTATCCAACATCTCTTCTTTCCCTAAAACTACATGGAAAGAAAGCTCACGATCCTGTGACAAACAAGCGGATCAATGAGTTTTAATGTTTCTCTTGAATTCATTAAGGATTTTTTCCCCGTGGCAACAGTGCACTTTTTGTAAGCATGCAGTTCATGTTGCGCTTTCTTCGCATTCATCACATATTGACCCCCATATGACTTATAATAAACACACAGCACTATATTACACAGCTAAAAGTACACATGAACAGATGCAAATTAAAAGAAACACTACAGAATTATTACATTAAAAATCAGCCCTTTTATCTGGTTGGAACTGATGAATATGATAACAAGAGAAAATCTAACATTTTAGCTACTTTTACAAACTTCATTAGACCATATTCATTCTTAAAAAAAATGTACTGGATAATGTCCTTTCCGAAAGCTGCTTTTAGCTGACCTCTCTGGTCGAATCGACATGAGGGAAATTATTTTGCTGTTTGGTTTGAACCATCAGTGCGGGTCAGTGATGAGGGGCATGTTTGAGGACAATTCTGGCTCTTGCTGTCAAAGGGCAAAGGAAAAACAGGGAGCACAGAGACAGTGAGACATTTTGGGGAGGAATACTGTGAGCAGATGTAGGCAGTTTACTCAAATGTTTCTGTGCTGTTGGTGTAAGACAAGTATTGACAACAGAAGAGGGATACTGGGAGGAGAAAACAGCCTTTGGCAATCATAAGGGAAAGAAATATCGTTTTACTTGGCAGCATTATAAACCACAGTGTAAATTTAAGACTGAAGGCTTGCGGCTAGTTTATTTTTTTACAGAAAAATGGGCTGTTGGTTCATTAAATAATGTCACATCTCTCAAGAACAAACAAAATGCAACAACAGTACGAGTACAGCTGAATAACGCAGATATGCTTATATGCACGTTTTGTCAACAAATATGCATTTTCACCACACATCGTCAGGCGAATTGCACCATAATTGCGTTAAAAGTTTTTATTCCGCCTGTTATTGAACTGGAACTATCTGTCCAATTTGAACTGGAACTACTCGTTTTCTAAGTCGCATGAAAAAAAATGTCAGTGCTTTCGAACAGTGTCACGGCTTATTTAAGCATCCGATAAAGACAAAATCCAAAAACCACATAGTGTCATCAAAAAAAAAAGGATGTTTACCCTTGAATGTATTTTAACGTTTAAAATGACAAAGAGAAAATATTTAAGAGAAAATATACAACATCTCTGTTTTTTGGCATATGACAATGCGCAGTGTAATGTCTTTCTCCGTTCTGTTTCTTAGGCTCGTCTCCAAAGCCATCTTTACACAACAGCTGATTCTGTCTCTTTTGAGCGCAGTAACTGTGAATGCTCTGAGTAACAGTGGCACAGTATGAATATGTGAAGCACGCCACAGTGATTCACCTTTCAAGGCTCTCTCTCTTTGGATACGAGAGTATAAGAGAACACAAAAGCTCTTCATGTGCTTCTCACATACCTCTGTCATTTTTATTAGGAACACATGGCATGGACCTCGCAGACTCCAAAAAGCAACCTGCTGAATTTATGCGAATGTTTCAATTGTTATTGCACCTTGTGGCACAAGCCAGCTGTGCTAATCAAATGAATTCTTCACACACAGTGCTTGTCTTCTCTTCTGAAAAACTATTTACATAACGTAATACCAGCCCTTCTCCAGAGAGCGACCTAAATTGGCAGCCTTAAGTGGCGGCGCAGTCTGAGGGCAAAGTGAGCCGGACCGCCCCTCCACCCCCTGTAGACGCAGAAAAGGCTGCTGAGCTGGGTCCGTTGGCCTCCATAGTGAAGAGCTTGCAGGCTCGTGGAGGGACGTACTCCGGGGCGGGGACGGTGGCGTTGGCGGCAGTGGCGGGAGCTTCTCTTTCGGGGCTAGAGGCGTGAGAGGAGCAGGGCGAGTTGGTGGGGCTGAGCTGCACGGCTGTGGTGTCCTGCATTGTGTGCTCGCTGGTCTCAATCTCAAACGCTGCACCTCCACCCAACCCCCCTCCGCCCCGACCCATAAAGCCCAAACCACCACCTCCTTTGGACCGACGAGAGCTCTGAGGTGGAGGCAAGCGGCTGCAGATGCAACAAGCCCCGAAGAAGGAGAACGCCACCAGCAGGAGTATCGGTCCGATGATGATCGGGGGATTGCTAGAGGGCACAAGCGTGCTGAAGGCAAAGGCGCCCACTAAGGTGATGTTGATGCCCGCCAACATAATACACAATCCGCATGCGCAGCAAAGGGCAGGAGAAGGCAGACCCTGAGGACGGGATTTCCGCTTCTTGCGGGTCTGCATTTCCTTTTTGGGCACTGATGTGCCAGAACTCTGTTCGCTGCAAACCATATTGGCGAGGGTCACAGTTACAGCGTTGCTGCCACAACCCCACTCACACCTGCCAAGTCCTCCTTATCAGCAAATTGTAGGAAAAGAGCATTGCTTCTTAATGAGTGCTTGCTTCATACAGCTGGGACGCTACCTGTAGTGCAAAAGAGAGTGAGTGACATAATTTATATTAAACTGCAAGTGTTATATTGAACTTTACTGTAACAAGCATTATGAGATGCCATTTATTGAGCTATTATAATCTGTCTGTTTTTGTAGAATGTAATTCAATTATTTGGAATAACAAAGGTGGTTCACTGGAAGGCCACATGATGACTTAAAGGATTAGTTCACTTCAAAATGAAAATTTCCTGATAATTTACTCGCCCCCATCTCACCCAAGATGTTCATGTCTTTCTTTCTTCAGTTGAAAAGAAATTCCGTTTTTTAAGGAAAACATTCCAGGATGGCACGCCGCAGAGCAGTGCAAGATGAGAAATTTAGGTTAATAAGTATATATATATATATATATATATATATATATATATATATATATAAATTGTTTTGAAAACCCTATTCCTCATCTGGGATCGTGCAGAGCCCTCTGAACCCCTTGAAACTGCATTGATTTGGACCTTCAACCTGTTGGTTGCCATCAAAGTCCACTCTATGGAGAAAAATCCTGAATGTTTCCTCAGAAAACTTAATTTCTTTTCGACTGAAGAAACAAAGACAAGAACACCTTGGATGAGATGGGGGTTTTCATTTGAAGTAAACTAATCCTTTGACTCCAACAACTGTGGTCAATAATGATAAAGACAAAGCACAACACATAAAGACAAACCAAAAGACAAACACCACATATGACACTAAAATAATGCAATACACATTAACTGAATTACATAAAGTGCAACACTCCAATGTGCATAACTGGTAATAAGATAAGGAGTATTAAGTTTTAAGTACAACTGTTTTCAGCATTGATAATAATATAAAATGGTTCTTGAGCAGCAAATCAGCATATTAATTCTAATAAATGCATCCTTGGTGAAAAAAAAACAACCTTTGAACAGTAGAATGTATATAAATATATAGTTTGGGGTGTTAAGTTTGCACATCCTGATTTTGCAGAGTTAGACAGGTTTCTGGGTCAACATATTTTGGTTATCCAAGAAAAACATCCCTGTCCGAAAATTTAGTCCTAACCCTATCTGTACCCCTAAACCTCAGCCTACTCATAACTAAAATCAGAGGGAAATGATAGGTGAATAACACTGATAAGCAGCTAACCCTGGTTGTAAGCCTAAACTTGACATAAACTGTAAACTTAAAAATGGTTGAATGAAATGTTGTTCCAGAATCAACTAATCAAGATGTTGATCCAGGAACATGTACATGGCTAAAATCAGTTTCTGTGTTCAGTTTAAGGTAAATTAAAATAAGACTTTATTTCATGAAGATACTTTAATAAAATCTGAGCCAGTTCTGTACTTACTGTGTTTATTCACTTACTGTGAATAAAAGCCTAAATTAAATCTGTTCAGCACATTAAGCGATTGTGTCTCTTCAGAAAATTTGGACTAAACCACTCAATCCATATGAATTAGTTTTATGATCTCTTTATGAACTTTTTGAAGCGTCAAGTGGTAGTTCAATAGAGGGACAGAAATAGCTAAAATGTTATTAAAAATAGGACCCACTTTATATCACTTTATACCACTTTATATTTTTACATTTCACTGCCGGTTGTATATTCTGTATATAACTGTGTATGTGACAAATAAAACTCTTGAATATCAGGTGGCCTTAACTACTATGTACTTACATTTTAATTAATCATTTGATACAATGCACTTATTTTGCACATACATGTTTTTACATTGTACTTACCTGTATCCCACCACAATATCAGCAAGTGTTTTGCAATACAATATGAACACAATAAGTACATTGTACTTATTTTTTTTAATGTAAGTATCTACTATGTAGTTAAGGCCACCTAATATAAAGTGGGACCATATCTTAATTTGTGTTCCGAAGATGAACCTTGAAGTCTTGCAGGTTTAGAACGACATGAGGGTGAGTAATTACAGACTTTACATTTTTGGGTGAACCAAAGTTGTTACATTTTTATTACAATATCTTTAACTTAAAGATAACCAATTAACAGGTTTTACTGTAGCGTTTCGCTTACTGCAGTCGCTGTAGCATTTTACATAGTTTCCCCGTTAAATTATATTTTTGACAGTGAATGGCTCATTAGGCTACTCAAGTCATGACACTGAAAAAAATGATGTTTTCAGTCCCATTTGCCCTTATATGCAGCTATACTGGAGCTTTTCACAACACCAAGGTCATATTTTACTTTCTGAAGCTAATCATTTTACACAATACCCGTTTAAATCACATTGTATCATAGACTGTGAAATGAATCCGTAAAATGCGTAGGTACCCATAGGAGCATTGAGCATCCTCAATGCTGGTTTCACCCCTGCCGGATGTGATAGCGCACGAGACGGTTAAATGTGGTTAAAGACGATCGTTTAAACAAATAACACGCGCTGCATGAAGACATATGCGATTTAGAAATATGTTCAGCGTATCTTCTTGAACAAGAAAAGGTCTTACCGCTTAGTCGACGTCCAGAAGAATTATACAGGCTTGAAGATGATTTCTCTGGGTATAGGCTACGTGCGAAGCCTGTCGTTTCCCAAGTCGAAAACGCCGTCCTAAAAAATACGGCGTCTTTTCTTTCACGCTGCCCGACTCATTTTAAGATCAATACTCCTGTCACTCAACACACGTCAGGCGCGCTCCACGCGCTGGATTCGAGTCTCAGCAGATTCTGACTGACAAGATTTCTCTCATTAAACAATTTTTTATTTTTTACCAAAAATGTAATATTTTCCTTTCGTGTTGGCAGTAACAGGTCGCACAGAATCCCGTGTGTTGATAAGTGCAGTGGTGTGCGTGTGACTGAATGAGCGGGTGGGCATGTGTTCATTGAGTGTGTAGGGAGGAGGGACCCTCTCATCATCAGCTATATGTGTTCAGCTCCCATATCATTTTATGACAGTAGGCCAAACTACCACTCTAAAAATCCAACACACAAATATTACTGCCAAAAATACCATAGGCCTACTACTTATTGAAGTACTGAAAAAAAAAAAAAAAAAAACTTTTTACATTGTTTGAAGGAGATCCCACATGCATTTATTATGATTTTACTGTAGTAACAATAAATCAATGTATAAAAAGCCTAACTAAGGTGTTTTACTTTAACTCATTATGCTGTACATTATGTGAATGTGCAAAGAATCATTTAAAGAAATCTTGTATATTTTCTTAAAAAAATGTATGATGCTAACTATAATTTCTGACAAAATACAATGTTTGTCATTTTATTTTGATTATAGTGGTGTGTTACCACTGTTTTATTTTATAAACAAGCATAATCTATAGTAATTGGTTGTGTTTAAGCTTTATGGGCCCTATTTTAACGATCTGAGCGCATGGTCTGAAGTGCAGGTGTGTCCAAATCCACTTTTGCTAGTTTAACAATGGAAAAAAATTATTGGCGTGCCAGACGCATGGTCCAAAAGGGTTGTACCTAGTTTCTTAATGAGTCATGGGTGTGTTTTGGGCATAACGTGCAATAAACCAATCAGAGTCTCATCTCCCATTCCCTTTAAATGTCAGTTGCACTTGCACCATGGCAGATTCGCTATTTACATGGTGGAATTTGCGAGCATAAAGACTGAACGCTTTTCCAAAGAGGAATCCTTTTATTTGTAATATCTGGCATGTTTGTGTGCTGCTGCGCATCCCAGTGTGTGTAATAAACAGACTGTACGTGCGTTGTGCACCCACCTATAGGCGCACATTACTAACACGGCCCTTTAAATGACACAAAACATGCATGACTTTAGACCAGGTTTTTGTTGGTCAATGGCACAGTCTATTTCAGTTGCCTCAAAATAGCAACGCGCCAACAATGTGCCTGAACAGACCTCGTTTTCAGAACAGCACGCCCATGGGTGGACAGATGGGTGCGAGTGCATTTGCTATTTAAACAATGTGGCGCTGGACATGAAAATTATAACTACGTAGGGCTGAAACTAGCAAAAAACACTCCCCTTGTGTACCATAATTTACAGTAGCCTATACTAATTTCCAGCAAAATACATTAGTTAGGCCTAATTTATTGTTACTTCTGTAAAATAATAATAAATTCATGTGGGATGGTTACCATGGTAAATGTTATGTGAAGGTCAGCCTTACTTTGTAAAAGGAGCCTTATATACGACCAATCATATACAGACACTGTGAACATGAGTCTTACAATTGATGCCTGAATTGCCATCGTATACTTTGTCTCCAGCTATGGTTACCATTGTACATTTGTGTAAGGTCATCTACAAAATAGCGCAGCATAAAACCCATTATACTTAAAGGGGTACTTCAGTGCTGGGAAGATGAATGTGTATTTAAACTGGGTCATTTATGTTGTAGAAATGTGAAATTATTTTTGAATTTGGTGCCTTCTAGACTGAGAAAAGCCAGAAAATGTATTTTTGCCTCATGTGGATGAAAGACAACAACTCCCAGAATGCACTTGCTTTGCTGCCCTACGAGGCCATTCCCAAAGCTACTGCTACTGGTTCACTGGATCACTTGCCCACCGCAGCACTGCCCCTACCGTTGTTTTCATTTTCATGATAATAAAATAATTTAGTTCAGTTAGAGAACATAAAATGTAGTGCATTCTACAATTAAAAACTGTATGTGTCTGTTCAATATAATGTGAGTGAGCCGAGCGTGTGTCACAGCACAAATGCAGCAGGAGTCAGATTACATTCATCACGAGAGCGAAGAGTTGAGGTAAGCGCAGGCACAGCATACATTCACGGCGCATTCAGTCTGGCGCGTTTTCAGATCATGCCTATGGAAGCTTAACTTTCATAGAAATTCATTTGAAAAGTTGAAACATTCACTTTGTTCCGCACCGCACCGCTCTGCTTACATGAATGCCCGCACCTGCCCGAACCGAGCGCTGTGAGTGAGATCCCACCCCCCATGGGCGGGTTGAAAACATGCGGAAATAGTTCCTACTATTGGCTGTAGTCTCTAGCCTCTGGCCAAAAATGACGATATTTGCACCATCGGAGGATTTTTTCCAGAAATAAAATACATAAATCTCTCGTCTCAGGGGGATATGAGGGGGGCAGAAGCACGATCATTCTAATATACTACCGGATTTCTACTGATACAAAGCGTAATGCTAAATCGTTGAAGTATCCCTTTAAGTGTACTTGCAGGTCACTGTATACATCACAATATCACCATGAGCACCGTAATGGTCTCACAGTTCACTTCTCATTTATATGAATCATTTTATCAGTAAAATTTTTGGTGAATCGCTTTGTGTAGTTATCATTTACTGCCTTTTGAATAAGCTGTACTATTTCTTCAGATCATCATGAAGTTATTTTTTTCCTAGTCGTGTAAAACTTCTCTCTAGTGTGGTTGTGTGAGACACCCAGTACAATGGTGTATAATTCAGTCATTAGCGTACGTCAGAGCTCTTAGCAACAGCAGGCAGTGTCCCTCTTCGTTGTCGCCATGCAAGGACAGATACTGCATATTCAGCCTTAGAGTGTCACTGATGGTCTGCGTGGGATGTACAATGATTCTGTGCCGTGCACGTTACGTGTTCACACAGTACGTGAGCGGCTGAGTCATTTCTAGTGCTGCAAAAGGACTACCGTTAAGATATAGTATTTCAGAGAGAAGGTAGATCAGGAAAACGGGTGTTTATAAGTGTGTTGACATGACACTAAGACTATTGAATGGAATTTTTATGTAATAATTTTCTACATTTTATTTTGTTTGTGCATTTCAGTTTGTGCAATGTCTGTGCAAAGAGCGCTTCGTTTACAAAGTGAGCACTTAACTCCATCCTACTGACACTCTTCTTCTATGCTTTCATTATTTTTGTAATATTTCGTTGTAGCTTGTACTATTCTAGATGATGTTTGAAACTTTTTAGTGCTATCACTTCTCTTGTCATTGCCTCCTAAAGATGAATCATATTTTGTATTCCTCATTTGTAAGTCCGCTTGAATAAAACCATCTGCAAAATGAATAAATGTAAATGTCAAACATCTGATAAGCATCTGTTAAAAAAAAAGTACATTCTAAATCATAAACGTATATATCATGTATATATATACATGATATTCAGAACTGCCTTAATTCTATGTGGCATTGATTCAACAAGGTGCTGAAAGCATTCTTTAGAAATGTTGGCCCATATTGATAGGATAGCATCTTGCAGTTGATGGAGATTTGTGGGATGTACATCCAGGGCACGAAGCTCCCGTTCCACCACATCCCAAAGATGCTCTATTGGGTTGAAATCTGGTGACTGTGGGGGCCATTTTAGTACAGTGAACTCATTGTCATGTTCAAGAAAACAATTTGAAATGATTCAAGCTTTGTGACATGGTGCATTATCCTGCTGGAAGTAACCATCAGAGAATGGGTACATGGTGGTCATAAAGGGATGGAAATGGTCAGAAACAATGCTCAGGTAGGCCATGGCATTTAAACAATGGCCAATTGGCACTAAGGGGCCTAAAGTGTGCCAAGAAAACATCCCCCACACCATTACACCACCACCACCAGCCTGCACAGTGGTAACAAGGCATGATGGATCCATGTTCTCATTCTGTTTACGCCAAATTCTGACTCTACCATCTGAATGTCTCAACAGAAATCGAGACCCATCAGACCAGGCAACATTTTTCTAGTCTTCAACTGTCCAGTGTTGGTGAGCTTGTGCAAATTGTAGCCTCTTTTTCTTATTTGTAGTAGAGATGAGTGGTACCCAGTGGGGTCTTCTGCTGTTGTAGCCCATCCGCCTCAAGGTTGTGCGCGTTGTGGCAGAGAAGATCCCTCAGCAGGGTCAACGCACGCAAAGCGGTCCTGACAACATTCCTGGACGTGTATTGAGAGACTGTGCAGAGGAACTCACTGATGTCTTCACAGACATCTTCAGCATCTCACTGAGTCAAGCTGTCGTCCCCACATGCTTCAAAGCAACCACCATCATTCCAGTCCCTAAGAAATCATCTCCATCCTGCTTCAACGACTACCGTCCAGTCGCACTTACCCCCATCCTTATGAAGTGCTTTGAGCGGCTAGTCATGCACCACATTAAGTCTCCCCCTCCCTGGACCCCTACCAATTTGCATATCGGTCTAAACGCTCAACCGATGACGCCATCGCCACTACCGTCCATTCAGCACTCACACACCTGGAAAATAAAGACACTTATGTCAGAATGCTGTTCATAGACTTTAGTTCAGCATTCAATACAATCATCCCTCTACAGCTTACTCAAAAACTGTCACAGCTGGGACTCAGCACATCAATGTGCAACTGGTTGCTGGACTTCCTGACGGGAAGACCTCAGGCAGTTCGGGTCGGCAGTAACTCATCCAGCTCCATCATCATGAACACTGGAGCCCCTCAGGGATGTGTGTTGAGCCCCCTCCTTTTCACTTTGCTGACACATGACTGCACACCCATACACAACAGCAATCTCTTCATCAAGTTTGCGGACGACACGACCGTAGTTGGTCTCATTAGCAACGATGATGAGACAAACTTCAGGAGCGAGGTGAGCCGCCTGGCCAGGTGGTGTGGCGACAACAATCTCTCTCTGAACGTGGAGAAGACGAAGGAGATTGTTGTTGACTTCAGGAGAATGCACACCCAGCACGCTCCTCTGACCATCAACGGTGTGACCGTGGAAAGGGTGAGGAGCACCAAATTTCTGGGTGTACATATCACAGAGGACCTCTCCTGGACCGCCAACACCACAGCACTGACCAAGAAAGCACAGCAGCGACTCTACTTTCTCCGTAAGCTGAGAAGAGCCGGAGCCCCAGCCCCCATCATGCGCACCTTCTACAGAGGCACCATCGAGAGCATTCAAGATTCAAGATTCAAGAGTTTTATTTGTCACATACACAGTTATATACAGAATATACAACCGGCAGTGAAATGTAAACAGGTCCGCTCCATGGACAGTGCAAATTCACAGTTAAAAACACAAGGAAGAAATTATAATAGAAATAGGATATAAAAAAAAGTACTCTCTATATATATATATATATATATGTCTATATCTGTAGAATTATAAATAATCAAGTCAAGAGAAAAAAAAGGTAACAAATAAGGATAAAGTGGAATAAAATAATTGAAGTAGACTTTGCAGTGAGTAAACTGTAGACTTATAAATATGTGGTTAACAAATGTATAAAGAGTATAATGTGCAAACAGGTTTATGACAGGTTGTTACACAGTAACAACGAGAACAGAAAGTGCAGTGCAATGTCAGTGTATCGATGTTTATCCTGACGTGAAGTCACGTGATGTTAAGTGACTGAGTTCAGGAGTCTGATGGCCTGGGGGAAGAAGCTCCTCCTGAGTCTCTCAGTTTTGGCCATCAGGCTTCGGAAGCGCTTACCAGATGGTAGCAGCGTGAAATGAGGGTTTGCAGGGTGATTAGAGTCCTTGATGATCTTGGTAGCTCTACCTTTGCAGCGTTTGGTGTAGACGTCCTGCAGAGACGGAGAGCTGACCCTGAGATACGCCTCGGATAAGCGCACTACTCTTTGCAGGGCTTTGCGGTCATGACTGGTGCTGTTCCCATACCACGCTGTGATGCACTGAGTTAAAACACTTTCTATCGCCCCTAAATAGAAAGTTTTCAGGATAGCTGGTGAAACCCTGAATTTCCTCAGCTGGCGCAGGTGGTACAGTCTTTGCCTGGCTTTTTTCACCTGTGTCTGAATGTGAGCAGTCCAGGTCAGGTCCTCGGAGATGTTTACTCCCAGGTACTTGAAGCTGCTCACTCTCTCTACTGGTGACCCGCTGATCATGAGGGGGGAGTATGTCCAGCTGCAGCTGGACATACTGTGTGGTACGCCGCACATCACTGTGCTGCATCACTGCATCACTGCATCAGCTGCATCACTGTGTGGTACGCCGCCTGCAACGCATCCTGCCGTAAAGCACTTCAGCGCATAGTGAGAGCAGCTGAGAAGATCGTTGGTGTCTCTCTCCCACCCCTCCAGGACATTTATAACTCCCGCCTCTCCCGCAAAGCCCTCATCATTGCGAGAGACCCCACCCACCCATCGCACAGCCTCTTCAGCAGACTGAAGGACAGCTTCATTCCCCAAGCTGTCAGGGCATTGAACTCCCTCCCGACTCTGCCGACTCTCCCCTCTTCTGCCCCACGCACCTGATCTGGGAATCACCCCCCCCCCAGTTCTCCTCCCTTCATCTACCTCATTATATTGTCTCTCTGAGGAATTGGTCTCCCCTCTTACAGACTCTTTTTTTTTTGCACACACTCTTATAATCTTATTTTATACCTGCACTGACTTAAATCTGAAATTGCACTATTGTTACTATTGTTTGCACTATTTGCCATTGCCACTTTACCTCTATAATTCACTTTATCCATCTTTTTTTAATCTTTCTTCGGTTGTTGTTACTGTTAAACTTTTGTTGTTATTGTTTTGTTGTTGTTAGGCACCTAGGGTCTGAGAGTCATAGAATTTCAATTCTCTGTATGTATGTACTGTACGTATGGCAGAATTGACAATAAAGCTGACTTTGACTTTGACAAATGCTTTGCTGCATACCTCGGTTGTAACGAGTGGTTATTTCAGTCAAAGTTGCTCTTCTATCAGCTTGAATCAGTCAGCCCATTCTCCTCTGACCTCTAGCATCAACAAGGCATTTTCGCCCACAGGACTGCTGCATACTGGATGTTTTTCCCTTTTCATACCATTCTTTGTAAACCCTAGAAATGGTTGGGCGTGAAAATCCCAGTAACTGAGCAGATTGTGAAATACTCAGACCGGCCCATCTGGCACCAACAACCATGCCACGCTCAAAATTGCTTAAATCCCCTTTCTTTCCCATTCTGACATTCAGTTTGGAGTTCAGGAGATTGTCTTGACTAGGACCACACCCCTAAATATATTGAAGCAACTGCCATGTGATTGGTTGATTAGATAATTGCATTAATGAGAAATTGAACAGGTGTTCCTAATAATCCTTTAGGTGAGTGTATATATGGATGTATATGGATATCATAAATGTCATAAAGATGTCAAAAAATCATAAAGACGTTTTCTAAATGTCTATTTGACAGGAAACATTTTACTGGCATATTTTAGTTGAGTGCATTTACCAGATGAATACATGTGTAACTGTCGCTAGTGGCTGTGGTCTTTAGTGCCTCCCATGGCAGAGACCACAGTTTAAGTATGGTTACATTTGGTGCTGTGATCCGGATAGGAGTGAGGTTTAGGGGGGTCAGTGTAACTGTCGTAGGCCAGTAAGAGTTGTCGTGTAAACCTTACTCCCCTGATCTCAAGAGGCTGCGGTCTTGGAGGCTTGTTAGAGAACCCACTCCCACACCAGAGACCACAGTTCGAATCCCGCTCGGAGCAGGTTGAGTAGAGCTGGTTACACATGCACATCAAAACAGTTGTCTCTGAGATGTACGTGTGCTATGAGGAACTCAGAACTCAATTCAAAACTAATAGAAAACTACAAATATTCAGTCTTTAGTCATTTACTCATCATCATGTGGGTCCAAACCTGAATGACAGTCTTTCTTCTGTGGAACACAAAAAGGCATATTTTGAGAAGCGTTTCAGTGCTCTTTGTTCTAAACTATGGAAGCAAATGGGTTCAATCTTGTTTGGTTTCCAGTGTTCTTCAAAATATTTGTGTTCTGTTGAGGAAAGTAATACAGGTTTGGAATGTCATGGAGGTGAATAAATGATGACAGAAGATCTTGTAACCGGTCCTACTCAACCTGCTCCAAGTGGGATTTGTAAAAAAGACGCACCCTTAAAACTCACTCCCATCTGGGTCACGGCATTAAATGTAACCGGTCCTACCTGACCCGTTCCGAGCGGGATTTGAACAAACTGTGCCGCATAAGTAATGAAAAGTGAAGCCAAAAACGTTTCGACCGCCCCCAGGTAGCTGGTCCCAGTATAGGTCATACCACCCTCTCCATGTAATTGAATGGGACGTGAGACAATCAAATTACACTTAAAATAATTTTTTTTCCTAAGATGGTTTCTGTCATTTTAGGTAGTTTGGGTGTGACGTCATGATTGACAGCTTCTCTGAATGAAGTAGTCATTGAGGTATCAACTGACTTTTTTCAAGATTTTCAGGAGGAGATTGGAGCTTTAACTTTAATTTCTACATTTTCATAACTGTTTGTTTCACAACGACATAATGAGTTGATCTTCAGTAAACTGTAAACCAATTCTGCAGGAGTGTGGGCAGGGCCTTGATACCATGATTCCACTTCACGCTCACTACTGCGCAGACTCGTGTCTCAAATCAGCACAAGATGTCAGCGCCATATTGGGACATTGACGGCTTCACTTTTCTACAATGGAAGAGAGTGAAGGTGTGTATTTTTTTACTGTCTATGAATTCAAACCAGCATCACCGGCATGGAAGGCAGGTGCATTAACAAAGACGGCAAAGGCCGCAGCCTCTAGTGTCAGTCGCTAGTATGCCTCTTGAGGCCAAGGGAGTGAGGTTTACTCACACAGCTCTTACTAGCTTGCCGCCATTACACTTGGCACCCTAAATCTCACTCCCATCTGGGTCATGGCACCAAATGTAACCGGTCCTACTTGACCTGTTCCGAGGGGGATTCAAACCAGCATGGAAGGCATATGCACTAACAAGGACAGCAAAGTCAAGCCTCTGGTGTCAGTCGCTAGTCCTCTTGAGGCCAGGGGAGTTAGGTTCACGCACACACAGTACTAGCTTGCTTCCGCTACATTCTGAAAACCCATTGACTTTCATTGTATATGGACAAAACCAAATTAAATATTCTTCAAAATATCTTCTTTAATGTTCCACAGAAGAAAGAAAGTCACACAGGTTTGGAACAACACGAGGGTGAGAAAATGGTGACAGATGTTCCATTTCTTGGGTAAACTATCACTTTAAGCACATGGTTGTCATTTTCAGCTTGCTTGTTGCTTTTATCAAACATTATTTTAGTATTACAGCAGACACCTTGTTTGAATGAGTGAAATCAGATAGGATACAGTAATGAGATGTAAGCAGAGATCAGCCTTGCTTATTGTGAAATGAATACTGTTTGCTCTTTAATGATGAGACTCAGTGGATCCAGTCATTATGAAGGGTCTTGATCAGAAGATGGCGACTTAAACTTTCGCCTGCCCAAGATATCTGGAACATCTGCAGAAGGCCTAGGAGAAAAAATACAATGCTCAAAATGAATGTATGCGCGTTCATTCAGCGTTAGCTTGTATGCGTATTTCTCTAAGTTGAACAGACAGTGCCAAGTATGGTTCCTCATGCAACATAAATGTCATTATGAGTGAAGGCAGTGGTGTCACCATGACAACCACATCCACAGCAACTTTTTTCGTTGGTTTAAGACCAATAAGCTCATAGTGGGAAGCGGTCGACACCTTCCTTTTTCCATTTTAAGAGTGTATTCGATCAGAAAAGACTTTCTGGCTCAAATCTATGTCCAGATTGTGCAATGCACATTAAACTCCGAAGCCAACTCATGCAGGTGAAAGATTTGCAGAAAATAGACCAATCTCGCTATTCTGTAGTGGTTCTTATATGACCGCAAAATCATGTCACAAAGAGGGTCAATCAAAATAATGTCCTGAAAGTGATTGGCTCCTGGCATAGAATATAATGTGTGAGCTCAATAGGGAGCAAAAAGCCTCTCTCAAAGCAAGAGGAAATCCCAATCACTCCGTTCCTCCAGTGAGCTACAAAGGCGTGTGCTGTTTGGCACCACTGCCTGCTAGAAGAATCAAATTACTCTCTGGCCCTAGAGAGAGATTGCCATATTGAGAGTGGGAATTCATTGTGTCGCAAATGTAATGAGGGGAGTATGCACACGCATATGTGTGAGTTTAATTTGGATACCTCACTAATGTAAAGTTATGATTATGTGAATGACAAAATGATTTATGTAGGGAAAAAGCTGTATAGATTAATTTACTCATTTAGGGGCCGTTTACATGACACTGTTTTCAACTAAAAATGAAAAACTTTTTATGTGTTTTGGCCGTTCATTTACATGACAACAGTGTTTTAGGGGCCTGAAAATGTAAGCTTTTGAAAACGGGTTTCAAAATTCCAGTTTTCGAAAATTATATATATCATCCCCATGTAAACAACAAAAATGCAATTTGTGAAAACAGTGACATAATGTGCATGTAAAGTGACATTGCCAACTACTGGCCTGACGTGCATAATACAGCATTTTTAGTCGTTTTTTGCAGATCTGTGTGAATGGGGATCATTTTGACAATATATACATTTTGATATATATATATATATATATATATATATATATATATATATATATATATATATATATGAAGAGTTTAGATGCAAAAGCCTCTAAAAGCTACTTTGGTCAAAAATGAGATAATACTGAGTGAAAACTCTCCGCATATAGGTTAAGTTCATAAAATACTTTCACTTCAAACCCATATACGGTAAAAAGATAAGTTTTAGTACATCGTTGACATGTAAACAAACCCTTAATCTCTTAAGCTAAACATCAGTGTTTTAGAGTAGGCTGTAAACATATGCCTCACCCATCATCCTGTGAGCCCTCGGCTGCTGTAGGAGCGGCTGCCTCCACAAATGTCCCCATCCGGCTCTTCGAACGTTCTACATTAAGCTGGCTTTGAGTCCCTAAGAATGAGACAGAAAAAGCAGGCATGTGGTTTTTGCATATTTACATGGATTTCAGTATATTCCGACCTGAAGTGAGACTTGAATTGCGTATACCTATGCCAATCATCTTCCCAAATTTGTAATGAGAAACAATGTGGAAAAAAAAAAAACTCTATAGTTTAACGTTTAAACCAGGGGTGGGGAACGTTGATCCTGGAGGGCCACTCTCTTGCAGAGTTTAGCTCCAACCCTGAAAAAAACACTCACCTGCCTGTAACTTTAGTAATCCTGAAGACCTTTATTAGCTTCAGCTGTGTTTGATTAGGGTTTGAGCTAACTCTGCTAGAGAGTGGCCCTCCAGGATCAGTGTTCCCCACCCCTGGTTTAACAACCTGGTCCTCTTCGGTCAAAAATGACAAAAATATTTTACATTTTGAAATGTCATTTTTTTTTTGCTTCATCAGAATGGGATGACACTTGGTGACTTTTGTCGCATTAGCTATGTGAACACACAAAAAAATCATGCCGATGTTTCAGTAATGTTAAAGGGTCGGGAAAAAAAATAGTCTCACTTGTCTCCTTCACGGTCAAAAATGACCGACATAGGAAATGATTGTTGCCGTGTTGCTATTTTGAGGCAACTGAAAATGACTGCACCATTGACCCAAAAAAAAAAAACCTGCTCTAAAGTCAATAGCGCAGTATGTTTTGAGTTATTTAAAGGGTGCGTTAGTAATATGCACCTATAGGCAAGTGCACAACACGCGTACACTCTGCTTATTACACACACAGGGATGCACAGCAGCACACAAACATTTGTAAAGGATTCCTTTCTGGAGAAGCATTCAGTCTTTCTGCTCGCAAATTCCACCATATAAATAGCGAATCTGCCACGGTGCAAGCGCAACTGGCTTTTAAAGGGCTTTGACTCATTAAGAGACTAGGTACAACCCTTTTGAACCATGTGCCTGGCTTGCCGACCGTTTTTTTCTTCGTTAAACTAGCAAAAGTGGATTCAGACGCTAAGTGCCATACGCTTCAGACCATGTGCTCAATTAAAATAGGGCCATTCATGTTTGGTTTGCATAGCAATGTGACTATTATTATTATTAGCGTATTAATAGTAGTAATATTGTATAATCATATTGAATGGGGAATAACAGGTTTTTCTTTTTTGTCCTTAGCTGATGCCGGAGAAAGGGCCATAGACAGAGACCACAATATGAGACTGCTGTTCATTCGCTCAACACATCCCTGTTGCCTGTTTACATGATTCAGTGCATGACTGCTGTGTGCTCTGAGGGTATAATACAGGCCATGAAAATTTACTGCATAATCATACTTTTTATAGCCTTTTGCTGCCAAGCCACACACACAGTTTTAAAGAATACTTTGAATTCATATAAAGCCTGACGGTCTGATAACATAAATGTATCTTCTCTGCAAAAAAATACAAGAAAATCAACTGTAGGAAATGAGGCATTATATCAAATTAGAGTTTTTTTTCTCTCCAGATTATCAATCTATTCATCTGAGCACAAATCTCATAACGACTGTGCATTATGTATGGGGCAGAAACAGATGTGCAGACTGAAGCAGGAAATGGCCAGCGAGGAGCCAACAAGGACACACAGTGGCTGCTTGTCTTGGCTGGGATTGACACGTTTCAGTTTCCACAGCAGGGCAAAGATTGAGCTTTCTGATTAAATGAACATGGTTTCCTGGTAGCCCATCTCTTGGCTGCAGTCATTTCATATTCATATTCAATATTACTGTTAAATAATGTTGCTCGTTCACTAATTCCTTCAACCTATAGATCACAAACGCTGATTATGGACCCTTTTCACAGGCTGTGATGATGCATTTCCACAGTTATCTAGTAAAGTTTTTTACATTTAATTGCTTTTAGTGTTTTTTTTAAATGTAATACACATTTATAACGTTATATATTTTGTCATATTACCTTGTCAGCAATGACAAAAATAGAATTAATGCTCCTGTAACTGGTGGCTTGCCAGTGACATCAGTAATTAAATAAAAGTTCTGCATAGCTTTGTGAAGCTAGACACGGGACAGCAGACGGCAGTTTCGCTGATCTGTTGTTTTTTTGTTTTTTTTCTGATATAATACACAAACAAGTAAGCAGCCTCTTTGAATGAATTGCCCTTGTGTCGCAATGCTAAAGTAAAAAAAAAGAGGAGCACGAAACAAACTGGGCATAGAAATAAATCACATTAAACTAGTACAGAGAAAACACCTGTACAAAAGAACAAAAAAGCAGCCTCTCAGAGTAAAATTGCCCTTGTTTTCTATCAAATATTTCTATAAAAATCACTGATCACCATGTACTCTCATTTCTACATATTTAGGCAGAAGACAAAAATATGACTCAAAATGTGTAAAATGACAAAAAAAAAAATCACACAGGTAAGAAAAATAACATTGAATACACATGAATTGGAGGCAATAATTACAATAAAGATTAAATAAGATCATGAAGTCAAAAGAAACCTCCCATGAGGTTACAATGCAAAAGGGAAGAGGGGGAGGCAGAACATCACAACAATTAAAGGGGAAAAATCACTCATTCCAATCAGACCGACACATCGGGGCTGCGTTCAGCCCCGACAAAACGTTGCAAAACGGAAATGGTGATGCGTTGAACACCCTGTTCTGATGACGCAAGTGCTGCAACTATGGCCGTTGACAAGGCCATTCTTTGTGGGGCCTAATGAAATCTGTATAAATATGTGTTTAATACTGCAAAATACGCTCAATGTTACAGTCACTGCCCTTGCCGTCCAGAACAAAAGAGAACATCAATCGAGTTAAGGGATTTGTGGAAAACACAATAATAATTGTGATCCAACATTTGCCTCGATGAAAAGACAAACATGTCTTCTAATATCTTCAATTGTTGCGTATACCGAGCTGCAGCGGACACATTTGTAAACGACTTTACTTGAACCCATTGTGCGAGCTGTCTCTTTAACACCGTGTGGTTTATATACATGTTGCTGCTGATTGGGCTGACATTTTTGACACACCCACCAAACAAGAGAAAAGGTTTCTCAAACCCCGTTTGCACACCGTTTCCAGGAAACATGTCGTTCAACCTGGAAACCGTTGCAAATGTTATATGCCATATGTAAATGTTGTGTGAATTTTACTAAATAATACATATTTAACAGCATAATTTCTATACATGTTACACTAATGCAAGGGTGTTTTTGTTTTCAAAATGTTTTTAATCTATCTCCTAGTTTCTCCTAGTCCTGGATACAGGATTTTACAATTTTTATTCACATTTTCTCCTGATTAAATATTTTAGAGCTTGGAATTATTAGGAAAATGTATATTCATAAAATATATAAAAATGCCTATGAGGTTTTTGGAAATGTTTTCATATGCATGACTTTTCAAGGGCTCATATCCAGGTTTCTCAAGACTGTGGGAGTCCAGGAAGGATTTGTTGAAGGAATATATCTTGATATTTAGTTGTTTTAATGTTGTTCTTATTTTAAAGCATTTTGTCACAAATCGCTGGTTTACAGAAAGTTAAAGGAGTTCCACAAACAAAGTACTTATAGCTGCGTTCATGTGCTATCAGAAATTTTGACTTGAGAGGGCGTTCATGTCTAATCTTTTAACTAGGAAAGTAGTATTTACAATAATTCCGATAGCACGTAACAGGGGAACACAGGTGAACAAAATCAGTAAGGTGACAAACAAAAAGAACTTAGCAACTAGATACTGCACAGGAACAAGAACAAAAACATCATATAACACAACGTAACTAAGACACATTTTAAGTAATCTTAAAGGTTTGCTGAGGCTCCCTGTTTGATGTTTGAGAACCACTGGACTAAGTGGACTAAAAGACAATCCTGGATCTATGCAGGCCCGCACAGGTAATTCCCTATCAATTATATAATAATAATAAAAAAAAACATTACTGTACTGTAGTTACTCAAGTGAAATTTTCAGTAAAGTTGAAAGGGGAAATTTTATTATGTTAATTTGATGATTTTAGTAACTTAATTAACTTGACCTGTATTGTCGGCCTCATGCAGGTGACTCATGATACTGATAAAATCAAGAAGTGGGATTGGCATAGAACAGGAAGCTGCTCGGAAATAGTTAGGCTACCTGCTAGAACATCATTAACTTTCATTGAGCAGGATAAGTGATTATCCTGATAAGTGACTATCAAAATAAACTGTAACCATGACATTTGATTCGGCAAAAATAGGTTTAGCTGTATGTTTTTCATTACTGGCAAAGGTGTACATTTGCGTGTCATACAGAGTACTGATACTTTACATTTACACATTTGACTGCACTGTTATCTAAACGGAATTACATTGCATTCAAGTATATACTTTTTAGTTCATGCACTGCCTGGGAATCAAACCTATGAACTCTTGGCATTGCTAGAACCATGCTCCACTGTTTCAGTTACAGGAACAATGTGTTTAATATATTCTGTTTTATGGCTGTGGTTGTGTTTCCATTAAAGCACTGACATTGCTGTTTTCAGTTAAGTTCAACAAGAGTTGCAGCAATTATCAAACAAAACAATTAGGATGTAAAAATTAGTTTTTAGTTATTATCCATTAAATCCATAATACCATTTCATATTAAATAACCTAATGGCAAGGCTCTATAATAGCTTGGAACAGAGCTCCTGCCTCAGATCCAGCAGGTCAGAGAGAGTGCAAATGAGAAGCAGCGGACAGCTCTACATTGACCCTGAGAAAATATAGTCACTCTAAAATGGTGTCATAGGAAATCAGTCTTCAATTGTCAGACTGGAAGCAGAGAGATGTGTTTGAGCGGGTTTGTGTGTGCGGATCCACGTGACATAGAAAAGCCACTTACCCTCTCGTGTGAGTGTAGCCACAGGCAGTTCAGGGGCTGGATTTGAATTTGTAGCCATTGGATGCACTCTGAAGTTGCCTGAGAAAATTAGATGTTGTCATATTAGCATAGAGTGTTGCAACATGGTCTCTCATCACATAAGCAAACGAATCTCATGTTACAACACAGCATAATCAAGATTGCCTCTTTAGTGAAATTTTATACAGCATTTAATTATAATTGATAGGCACCACGGTTGTGCACCATTCAGCATTGAATTCAGAAGATCTTTTAAGTTTGCATTTGATTTTAACGTTGGTGTGAAACTGATGTTGCGATATTTTTTTCTTCCCTATTGTGATGTATATCTGAGAAAAATGGTTTCTCAGTTGTTACATTTTAGTTTAGGGTCCAATTCTCACTATTGACTAGTTGCTTATTAGCATGCATCTTGACTTTTATTAGTACTTATAAAGCACATATCAGTGCCTTATTCTGCATTACCATATTCTACATCCCTTAATCCTAACCAATAACTTAACAACTACATTACTAACTATTAATTAGCAGTAAATTAGGAATTTGTTGAGGCAAAATGTTGTAGTTAATAATAGATAGTTAATAGTGAGAATTGGACCCTAAATTAAAGTTTATTGCTCATTGATAGTTAAAGGTGCTGTATGTAAGTTTTTGACTGTACTAAAGCATAAAAATACCATCATATGTTTGCAGATATTTAGGAAACATGGTGAATTCACATACTCGTTTTTCTGAAAAACAATTTAGGGCGGGACTTGATTTTGTCCATCAGGAATTGATTGGATGGTTGTGGTTTGCTACTGCTGTGATGTGATGTCATGTGTAATTATGTGCACGGATAAATCATTTATAATAAATACTGCAATATTCCATTAAAAAAGAGAGAACTGTCCATTTTTATTTAATGGTGACTTTGACTGAAACAAGGATATTCATATAACTGCAAAAAGTGTAGTAATAATAATAGCTAGAAATTGACATTTTTATTTCACAAATGTTTAAAAAGTTATTGTTTGAAAGTTTTATTGGCCTTATAGACAGACAAATATAAATTATACATACATATACACTCACCTAAAGGATTATTAGGAACATCATACTAATACTGTGTTTGACCCCCTTTCGCCTTCAGAACTGTCTTAATTCTACGTGGCACTGATTTAACAAGGTGCTGAAAGCATTCTTTAGAAATGTTGGCCCATATTGATAGGATAGCATCTTGCAGTTGATGGAGATTTGTGGGATGGACATCCAGGGCACGAAGCTCCCGTTCCACCACATCCCAAAGATGCTCCATTGGGTTGAGATCTGGTGACTGTGGGGGCCATTTTAGTACAGTGAACTCATTGTCATGTTCAAGAAACCAATTTGAAATGATTTGAGCTTTGTGACATGGTGCATTATCCTGCTGGAAGTAGCCATCAGAGAATGGGTACATGGTGGTCATAAAGGGATGGACATGGTCAGAAACAATGCTCAGGTAGGCCGTGGCATTTAAACGATGCCCAATTGGCACTAAGGGGCCTAGAGTGTGCCAAGAAAACATCCCCCACACCATTACACCACCACCACCAGCCTGCACAGTGGTAACAAGGCATGATGGATCCATGTTCTGATTCTGTTTATGCCAAATTCTGACTCTACCATCTAAATATCTCAACAGAAATCGAGACTCATCAGACCAGGCAACATTTTTCCAGTCTTCAACTGTCCAATTTTGGTGAGCTTGTGCAAATTGTAGCCTCTTTTTCCTATTTGTAGTGGAGATGAGTGGTACCCGGTGGGGTCTTCTGCTGTTGTAGCCCATCCGCCTCAAGGTTGTGCGTGTTGTAGCTTCACAAATGCTAATTGCATTAGATAATTGCATTAATGAGAAATTGAACAGGTGTTCCTAATAATCCTTTAGGTGAGTGTGCATACACACCATTCAAAAGTTTGGGGTCAGGATTTTTTAATAGTAATTTTTATTATTATTATTATTAAAATAGAAATTGTTATTTTAAATTATTATAGTATTTCACAATATTATTGTCTTTACTATATTATTGATCAAATCAATTCAGCCTAATCAACCCCAAACTTTTAAACAGAATATATAATTTATGATTTTATACATAAATGCACAAAATTAATAACCTGCTGAATTTCTTAGAATTATAATTCAGTAAACTTTAAACTACTATAAATAACATTCCTATATTCTGAATTTTGCACACCAGTGTTATGGGTGCTATAAAATAAAATATAATATACCAGTCTCACCTATATTGGGCAGTATGTGATGGAAGCTGAGCCATGTTCTTATGAACGGGTAGATGGAAATGAGGAGACCTGCAGAACAAGAACACACAGAACAATAGATGTGGACTGAATCGCTCAGTCCGTGTTGTCATTGTCCTTCATGTCCTGCTGACAAGACCTGCATGTTCCCACCTTGGGTCTTTTTTAATTGTCTTAACCAACCAGACAGCATGGAAATGCATACCAGCACAGTGCCATGGAACATTTCAGTCTTTTCAGAGAATAGCTCTAATATTACTGGATTTCCCTGTTCAATGGCTCCCTGAATTAGAGCTGCACACTAAAGACGTCCCCCATGCATATTGTGTTACACTGCAAACTGATGAACTGCAATTTATGCATTATTATGGGCAAGCAGAAAGAAACACAGCACTTTCCTGCTAATGTTTCATGCTAAGTTTATTCTAAAAATCAAAGTCATTCACTCTAATTTGACATGCTTTCCCTAAAACTTCTTGTATTCTTGTGGCTATAATGCAAGTAAAGTTCTTTCTCTCCTGTCTGTCTCCCTGTGTTTTCAAGAAGTCTGAGGCTGATGGTGAGACAGTTTGTATGGGCTGTGCTGGATTTTGTTTATGCTCCTACTATTCAAGCTGTGAATCAATTCCTGTTTGAAAAGGATGAGGCACCTCTGCTGGCTTTGTGTTTTGGCAAGTTTCTGTTATGAGAGGCCACTGGCAGGCATGATTGCGGCATGCTGAGGGGCTTCACCACCACGTGTCTTGCTTGCGTTTCCTCTCTCTCCTACAGTTTTCCCTTTATGGCTCTTCTTTGTCATTTTTGTCCTCTAATCTCCTTCAGTCTTTCTCTCCTAACTCACCACAGACTTATGAATCCATGGTTGATGCTTTAGACGAGTGTGGCACTGCAATTGATCCCGTTTGACAGAAGAGATGTTCACACACCAATAAAGACGCACCGAGCCCATGTGCATCCATGGCCAGCGATGAGACAGCTTCAAGAATAGGACTTTAGTCTGGGTAGATTTGACACGAATGAAGGAGGATGTGATTGTACTGTTTACAGGTTGTTACTGACATGTTTGAATATTCAAACCATCAGCAAGATTGCGATTGTGATTGCTTTTATACAAATTCAGTAAACAAGAATTTAATAGTTACACTGGACATTATCCAGTAATTCTATGGAAATTTAACCGTTTAAACCTTAAAACACAACCTAACGCAATGTGTAATTCAAAATACAGGTAAAACACCTGTAAAAAAAAATACGGAAAATTCCTACATATTTTGCCCTGTTTTTACAGTGTATATTTAACTGAATGCTGAATATAATATATGTTGGTAATGCTTTTCAGAAGGTACTAACTAACATTAAAGGTGCTGTATGTAGGAATGACTGCAAGTGGTTGAAATGGATTTATCTGCATTTTAATGTGCTTCCGTTCATAAAGATTTCAGATGGATTCCGAGGTTTTTGAGGTTGGGAAGAATCTCCGATCTCTGACCCAGTTTGTTTGCTGCCTTCCATGGCAGCAATACGCTGTGTTTTCCGCCAACTGGCAACTTGTGGTGTCGAAAGACTATTGGATAAATGACTATTGCCATATGGCACAGACCAAAACAAAAACAGACATTCCAACACAGAACGAACATTTCAAAGTAAAATAACGGTCTGTAGCATTGTTTTTCAGAAAAACGAGTACGTGAACTCTGCAAACATATGATGGTATTTGTTTATGCTTTAGTACAGTCAAAAACTTACATACAGCACCTTTAACTATCAATGAGCATTTCATTTGTTACAGTATCTATGTTGTTAATGTTAATGAATAAAAATGCAACTGTTCATTGGTTCATGTTAGCTCAGGTCGATTAAATAATATAAACAGATACAGCTTTTGATTTGAATTATGTATTAGTCAATGTTAAAATTTAAATGAACTAAAATTAATAAACTGTTAGGTCATGTTAACTAATGTTATTACACGGCTCTGTGGAATGCCTGATTCTGATCGGTCAATCGCGCATTCCAGCGGTAAGTTATTCCCAGATAACACACCGCTCATCCGGGTACTACGAGTTATCTTAACCCGTACTACTTATATGCTTAACGTGTCAGTCCGCTGTCGCTGACTTTCAGGTGCCATTTTGTGACTGAAAAACACTTAACCACCACGGGTTACAATAAAAGACTTCAAGGTTCACCTAAAAATGAAAATTAGTCGATGAGGTATTCGAGGCGCGTCCCACGTTGTCAGGAGTCCAGGATGCTATTGACTCTTTAAACGGTGTCCTCTTCGGCGATGTCGGGAGGAGGAGGTACGCCATCACAGGGTTCTGTGGGAGAGACAAAGGGTCAGTGTAAGGCTTGAGCAGGGAAACATGAAATGAAGGTGCTATCCTGAAGTGTGAGGCGAGTTCCAAACGGTAAGTGACTTCGTTGAGCTGCCGCTCTACTTTAAATGGACCCATGTAGCGGGGACTCAGCTTCCGGCAGGTTAGGCGGAGTCGGATGTCCCAGGTGGACAGCCACACCAACTGTCCTGGCTGATAGGTGGGTGTATCCCTTCTTCTGGCGTCCACTTGTTCCTTGTGTCTCCGCACTGCCCACTGAAGATGGATGTGAGCTGAGTTCCACACCCTCTTGCTCTGCTGGAACCAGTGGTTGACAGCTGGAACCTCGGATGTTCGCTGGACAAGGGGAACAGAGGTGGTTGGTAGTCTAAAACATATTGAAAAGGGGTTAAACCGGTAGTAGATTGGCAAAGAGAGTTTTGGGTATACTCAGCCCAGGGGAGGAACCAGCTCCAGCTGTCCTGGTTCTGGTTGCAGTAGGGCCGCAGGTACCTCCCGATCTCCTGGATCTTCTGCTCAGTCTGGCCGTTGGTCTGAGGGTGGTAAACGGATGATAAGCTGATGGAGATACCGAGGAGTTTAAAGGCTTCCCAGACACGGGAGATGAATTGTGGACCTCAATCCGAGGCGATGTCTTCTGGGAGTCCGAAGTGACTGAATACTGACTGAAAGAGGGTTTCTGCGGCTTCCAAGGCGGTAGGGAGTCCTTTCAGGGGAATGAGTTTGCATGACTTTGAGAACTGGTCGACTATGACGAAGATGCAGGTGTAGTTGTTGGATGGAGACAGATCTGTCATGAAGTCGATGTCCAGATGGGACCATGGGCAGTGGTGTGAGTTTGCCTTCTGGAAGGCAACGGGGAGTGTTGCTGATGGCACAGACTGAGCATCCCTTGACGAATCGGGAGATATCCTGGGCCATGGCAGGCCACCAGTAGTGTTGGTTGAGGAGCGAGAGGGTACACTGGCTACCTGGGTGTCCAGATCCCGGAGAACTAGGAGCTGAGTTCATGAGGGAGCAGCGGAGAGAAGATGGTATGTAGGTGCATCCCTCAGGACCTCTTGGCGGAGCAGGTTTGAGCAAGGTAGCTTGGCGGATCTGTTCATCGATAGCCCACTGGATGGTGCTGAGGATCATGGCTGGAGGGAGAATGGGTTCAGTCATGGCGGGTTCGGGATCGGGACGGGAAGGGGCGTCTGCCCTGCCATTCTTGTTTCCAGGTCGGTAGGAGACCTTAAAGTCAAATCTAGTGAAGAATAGAGCCCAGTGGGCTTGGCGAGGATTCAGACATTTTGCTTCTCGAATAAACTCAAGATTACGATGATCAGTGATGACTTCGAAGGGATGAGCAGCTCCCTCCAGCCAGTGTCTCCATTCTTCCAACTGCAACAATGCATTCTTGCCAGCTTGCGATTCCCAACGTCATAATTCTGCTCCACCGGGGACCGCTTCTTGGAAAAGAAGGCACATGGATGGAGATGAAGAGACTCACCTTGCTGCTGAGACAGCACCGCTCCAACTCCAGTGGTGGATGCATCAACCTCGACGGCGAAGGGAAGTTCGGGATCCGGGTGACAGAGGACTGGAGCAGAGGCAAATGCTGTCTTCAGTTTCTCAAAGGATTTGTGGACTAGAGGTGTCCAGGACAGAGATTTGGGCCAGCTTTTCAGAAGGGAGGTGAGTGAGGATGGCAGAGAACTGTAATTCTTAATGAACCATCGGTAGAAGTTGGCGAACCCCAGGAAACACTGAAGTTCCTTGACGGTGGAGGGTTGTGGCCAGTTGACAATGGTGTCCCCCTTCCTCTGGTCAATCTGGATTCCTTGATGGTTGATCACATACCCCGGGAAGTGAACGAAGGGGATGTGCTACTCGCATTTCTTGAACTTCAGATACAGGTGGTGGTCATTGAGGCGCTGGAGTACCTATTTCACATGCTGATGATGTTTCAAGAAAGTGCGAGAGTAGATCAGGATATCATCTATGTAGACGATGACGAACTTATTGAGGAAGTCTCTGAAGATCTCATTTGTGTAATTCTGGAAGACAGCTGGTGAGTGTGACAGCCCATATGGCATGACCTGATATTCATAGTGACCCGAAGGCGGTTTTCCACTCGTCTCCCTTGCGAATGCGAATCAGGTTGTAGGCACTCTGGAGATCGAGCTTTGAGAAGATGAGAGCCCCACACAGCTGTTCCAGAGCTGCTGGGACCAGAGGAAGGGGATATCAGAACTTGACGGTCTGGGAGTTCAGTGTCCGGTAATCAATGGGCGGCCGCAAACCTCCATCCTTCTTGCCCACAAAGAAGAAGCTGGAAGCGGCAGGGGACATAGATGGACAGATGAACTCCTGTTGGAGGACCTCTAGGATGTACTCCTCCATGGCCTTCTGCTCCGGGATGGACAGCAGATATACTCTACCTCTAGGTAAGGTTGCCCCAGGTAGCAGGTTGATGGCGCATTCCCATGGCTGATGAGGTGGAAGTTGCATAGCCAGTCACTTGCTAAACACATCCTGGAATGCCCGGTACTCAGGGCGAATTTCCACACGCTTTCCACGCTTCTCCCCATTGAAGGACTTCCCCCGAATTCCAGTTCACTTGTGGCTCGTGCTGTTGTAACAGTCCATCCTTTCAGCTCCATGAGCCCGATCCGTTCCATGTGGAAGTTACCGATGCGGAGCGTCAGTGTGGGGGAGAAGTAACAGATGCGACCACGGCCCAGCAGTTTTCCAAGGATGGAATGGATTTCTAGGTTCTGGGGACTGCGTCTCCTCTTGATGTTGAGCCTCTTGAGGAGGTTGTGAGAGATGAAGTTCCCCACTGAACTGGAGTCGATGAGGGCTGAAACAGAGGTATTTCTGGTCAAGTTATATACAGATGTCTTTGTTAAAGAGGACATTCTACTCACCGCTGGGCAGGATGGTCGAATGGAACAGTTAGGCAGAATATGTCCCTCTCCCCCACAATACAGGCACAGATGGAGATTAGTCCTTCGTTGATGCTCCGCAATGGTCAGATGATTCGAATCCACCTGCATGGGCTCAGGTGCTGGATGGACGGCAGGTGTTGTAGCGGGCAGAGGTTGCAGCGGTTCATATTGCGGTGAGAAGGCTGACAGTCGTTGGGAAACTCTGATGGCTTTCTGGATAAAGTTCTCGAATTCCGATTGTGTCATCGTAAACGACCATCAGTTGGCGGACATGAGGATTCAAACCATGCCAGAAGGCAGTGAGAAGAGCGGTCTTGTTCCTCCTTCCTTTCTGTCCTTCTATCCGTGCAGACGTGTTTTTCTCTCTGTTCCCTGCTGGCTCTCGCGCTGTTTTGTTTTGTCTAGTGTTTCGTCTCTTCTCTTTCTCTCTGACTGCTGCTTTGCTGGACTCTTGAAAATACTGAAATGGAATTGATTAACTGGTCAATCAGCGCAATCGACAAGATTTTCTCACTAAGGAAGGGTGCCCCGGGAGAACCCACCTGCCCGGACGGGACCTTTGCCGCAGGGCACGCGTGAGGGCGCATGGAACAACTGGCAAGTCCTGTGCCTGGAGGCTCTGTCCGTGGAGGATGCGGAAGATTTATACATGATTGGATTATTGATGGCGGGGTTCCTATTCTTTGGCTTTGGGATTGCCCTGACCTATCGGAAGATTGGTAAGACAGCTGCAAGCAAATTCACCCAGCCGCTGTCTGTGGAAATTAAAGAATGCTTCGGGGTTGTGTGTGACCGTCTGAAGGAATTAGATCAGAAAGTGATAGGAATTGAGGAACTGAACCGTGAACAACGCAGTCCGGACTGCGGATACGCAGGGTAGAGTGGGCTCTATCGGGGTCAGATCGGTGAACTTTACGGACTGTAACCGGTCTGGCCATGAGGCTGGACGTAATGTCTAGGAAACTGCACAGACCGGACGCCGAATGCTGAGGACCAGATCTGATTGATTGATTATGATCCGGACAAATTACCAAGATCATCAAATGGATTAAAAATAATAAATTGTATTTGCCTGACCTAATCAACTAGCCCAACGAACCTCACTTGGTCCCTATCTCTCGGTTGGGATTTCAGCCTGACAGCTTTGTCTGCTATCTTTCCCTGTGCACTGCCTTATCTCCCTTCAAGAACAAACCATAGAACTGAACTCGAAAACATCTGAAGTTATGGCTAACATTCTCACACAACACAATCTCAGACTCACTCGCACCATACACAACCTACCCGATCCCACCCCCTCCAACCGCCTGCCTGTCTTTGTCTTTATCTATCTCCTCTCCCACTCCATACAAAAAATCCCATCACGTGACCACGTGTACTGTGTCATGTTTATGTTTATGTTTATGTTTTGTTGTGTTTGCTATGTAATGCTTGCTAAATTGCATTCTTGTATTTCTGGAGAGCGTAGGGCGGCGCCTGAATAATCGGCTGCGGCCCGGAGGCTTGCTCCAAACTTCATTATCGTTATACTGTACTTGTACATGTGTAATGACGAATAAACTTCAACTTCAACTTCAACTTCAACCGCTAGATGCCACAAGTGTACGAAAGTTCAGAGCATATTGACCTAATGACTTGTTGAAGGTGGAAGAGCTGATAGCTGAGAGTGCGGAAGTGGTTCCTCTGAAGACTTCCTTCATATGACCTGAGAATGCAGATAGAGAAGATACCACAGGAGAGTTAGACTGCCACAACGATTGTGCCCAATGTAATGCTCGGCCAGAGAGGAGCGAGGTCAAAAAGGCCACTCGGGAGCAATCAGTGGGGAAGAGCTGCGGTTGCATCTCGAAGTACAAGGTGCATTGTAGTAAGCAGCAATCCGCAGCAGCGGAAGGTGGTGAAGGAGATGGAGGTCAAGCAGTTTGTAGCACATTGACTGGTGAATCCGGGTTGGTGCGCGTGCTCTCTGTGCTTTGCATGTTGTGGTCTGATCTTCTGTCACAAACACAGAAGGTACAGACGGTGGATGTGATAGAACAGAGAAGTTTATTAAACAGTTTATTAAACTCTTTATTATTGTAGAGCAGATATGGCACAAGACAGATGAATGACTGGTTGGATACAGGTGACTGGAACTTAGCTGACATTGACAGACTGGAGACAGAGAGAGGGAACAATGCTGACGAGACAAAGAAGATCAAGGTTTCTCAGGTGAGCAGGTAGGTCTGTGTAGTCATGACGAGATCAGACATAGGACTGAGGAGTGAGCATGGTGATATAGGGCTGGTGATGAGGAAGTTGATTAGAACGGTGACTCCGGTGACTGAGACCGAAGGGGCGTGGCAGGTGTAGATGGCTGAGAGCAGGGAGAGAGTGACTCTGTGACAAGTATATAGTAAATAAATTATTATAAATACACTCTATAATTTTTTATTACATTTTTAAACCCAACGGTTGGATTTGTCATTTGTCCCAAACATAGGTTGAAACAACCCAGCACTTTCATAATATAGATCAAATAAATATAAATAATAGTAATGGTAATATTTAAAAACACTGCCACATTCACATTCAATTAAATATGCTATCTAATCTGACTAAGGTTCATAACTGCCAATCAGTCTGATCATCTGACTTGACAGTTGAATATTATTATAATGCATAACGTACCTGCAAGGGCCTATACAGGTAATGCTGACTTTTCTCCAGCAGTGAACAATAGGTCAAAGGCTGCTGGTGTGTTGTGCAGCTCTATTGTGACAGGGTCCTGTGTAGATTACATACCAACCATCGTAAGCAGGTGGCTTGGATTACAAACCTGGATCGAATGATGGATGTGCTTTTTTGGGGGGCAAACCTAAACATGAGTGACTGCAGGAAGATAGCTACTTCAATACACCTCTGTATTACATAAAAAAACATGCAGCCATTTCCAAGATCCTTCTTAATATGGGTTCATTATTTATTGTTGACAAATGGCAAATGATAATGCTGTGAGAAGGAAGTGTGCTGATATGGAGCAGAGATTAGATGTAGTGTTAAAAATGCATGATATGCAAAAGAGCCATGCACTGTGGAATAGTCAGTGAAGCAGCAAAACCCTGAAGATTCATGCAGGAAATTCAAAGGATAGTTCTCCCAAAAAGGAAAATTCTGTAACTCACACACCCTAATTTTATTCCAAACCTGTGAAGCTTAATAAAATGTCTAAGCTGTTTTTTTTTTTCTCCATACAGTGAAAGTGGGTGGGGACCAGAGATGGTCAAGCATCAAAAAGCTTGACAAAAGTACTCCATATAACTCCAATGTTATATTTTTAATCTTCCAGAGTCATATGATAACTTTGTGTGTGTAACAGACTAACATTTAAGCCATTATTCACTAAAAATCTTGCTTGACAGCCATGGTCACCATTTACTATCACTGTATGGAAAAGAGTAGCTTGGACATTCTGAAAAATATCTCCTTTTGTGTTCCAAAAAAGAAAAACAACTGAAATTTGGAGGGTGAATAAAAGTAAAAAAATTTTGTTGAACTATCCCTTTAATGAACAGACTTATAGTTGACTGAATTTGTTGTGTATTGAAGACAGTTAATGTAGACAATGAATGTACAGTATTCAATGATGTAATTGATCATTGAAAAATCCATATCAGATCACCACTAATCTAAATATTGGGGTGATGTACACCCCTTAGATATCTATGGTGTTATTGGCCAGTCAAACAGAGAGAATTGCTACTTACCAAGCCCCCCTGCCCCGAGGAAAATGCCCCCTACAGCATCTGCATCACAGTCCTTTGACACACCAATGATGATACAACCTGCTACAATACTGAGCAGGGCTGAGCCCACCCGCAGCCCATGGTACTCCCCAATACTGACCGCGTTCATTCAGCAGGTGGAACACCCCACCTGCCCTGTCTGGCTGTCCCACACGTGCTTACGAAGAAAGATCACTGTATGGACGTTTCACTGTTAGTGAAATGGGTTAACAGAGACTCTACTTTCTCCTCAAGGCTCTTCATACATCTTTAAACACTGGGCTCTGGTTACCTTGCCGGATTCGTGCTTGTTCCCTTCAAACTAATTTGTGTCTGATTGAAGGCAACTAATCATTTGAGTAGAAAGGCCAAGCCAGGCCTAACAGACTCATGATACTCGAGTGTTTACGCTGAATGGCCAACAGGGCCATGATTTGTAAGCAAATGAACTCAGTTAAATGTGTTGAACTATATAGTTTGCTTGATCCTTAAAGATCCATTGTTGTGTATATGCAAAACCGAGGTGTATTAGTAACAACATGACCTAGAACATCTCATCTCTGCTGCTAATTCTAACCTAATAAACATGCACAAAGCAAACTGTAGGCAAACACTTTTTATTCACCCATTTAGGTTATCTGAAATACATGTTTTTCCTCACTTTTAACTCTCATTTAACTAATCTAAAGTGTCAAACATTGTGCGCCTATTTTAAAATACTCATCTGCATAAAGGACTAAATTACCTGATGTTCCCAATCTCCTGCAGAGGATGTTTTCAAGTGCTGCCTACGCAAGAGTCAGAGTGTCACCACTGGGGACAAAGGATATAATAAAACTAAAAACACATTGCATAACATGGGTTGAGGTCACTGACAGACACTGTGCAACCGTGTGCTTTATGAATGAAGCTGTTTTTTTAGCATATACATCGATCAGGCATAACATTATGACCTAATGTTGTGTTGGTCCCCCTTTTGCTGCCCAAACAGCCCTGACTCGTTGAGGCATGTACTCCACTAGACCCCTGAAGGTGTGCTGTGTTATCTGGCACCAAGATGTTAGCAGCAGATCCTTTAAGTCTTGTAAGTTGCGAGGTGGATGACTTGTTTGTTCAGCACATCCTACAGATGCTCGATTGGATTGAGATCTGGGTTATTTGGAGGCCAATTCAACACCTCAAACTGGTTGTTTTTGCTCCTCAAACCATTCCTGCACCATTTTTGCTTTGTGGCAGGGAGCATTATAGTTTCCATGAAAGGGTGTACATGATCTGCAACAATGCGTACATGTCAAAGTAACATTCACATGGATGGCAGGACCCAAGGTTCAGCAGAACATTGCCCAAAGCATCACACTGCCTCCACCGGCTTGTCTTCTTCCCATATGCATCCTGGTGCCATGTGTTCCCCAGGTAAGCCACGCACACACATCCGGCCATCCACATGATTTAAAAGAAAACATCAGACCATTGCCTCATGGTCCACACGAGCCAGCCTTTGCTCCTCAGTGCATCAATGAGCCTTGGCCGCCCATGACCCTGTCACCGGTTCACCACTGTTCCTTCCTTGGACCACTTTTGATAGATACAAAAGATCCCAGCTAACAAAACTCTTCTAAGACTGTTTTGCTATCATTCATTGGAATGTTGTTTCTAAATGTTCACTTTTTTTTTCTTGGTTATGCAAACATTAAAGGAACATTACATTTTGCAAACGTTATGGGAATGTTACTTTTGAATGTTCTGAAATATTAAAAAATGTTAGATGAACATTCATCTAAAACATTTAAAAAATGTTCCACACTGTCAAAAAAAGTTGCTGCCTTAAATTTTTAAGTACAGTCAACTTGCATGTTTAAGTCAATTCAACTCAAATTGCATTAAACTGACTTAAACAATTTGTTGAATATTGTCTAACTTATAAAAAAAGTTGAAAACTGCTTAACTTATTTTGATGAATTAAAGTAATGTAAAAATGTATGTTGATATAACATTGATCAAACCAATTTTTTTGTTGTTTTTGTAGTTTTTTTACTGTGGAATGATGTATAAATAACGTTTTTGTGCTACGTTTTGAGAACATTATTAAACACCAGATAACTCTGTCACGAACATTCTGTTAATGTTACTGGAAGAATGTTTATTCATAACTTTAAGAGAACCTTGACAGAATGTTATCCCACTGTTATGTTGAGCATTATTCAGCTCAATTTATTTAAATAGGCTAACTGTATCAAGTCCATCAATTATGACTCAAGTTCAATAGTGTCATTCAATTTAGTTCAATAACTACATCACTGTTACAAACGGTTCACATTTAGTTCTCATTCGATAGTGTCAGTGCAGTTAAATCAATAATATTACTGAATATTAATTGTTACTTGCCATTTCATTGTAATTAATTGTGAAATTTACTAGCAATTTGTAAAAGTGAAAATTATTTCTACTCCAATTATTTTCAGTGTATAAAATGTTAACACTGACAGTGATGCTGTTGCGCTTTGTAAACAACTGTGTCATTTGGCTAATTCAAATTCAGCAGGGACATTAGCGATGTTTGCTTTGGTACAGTTTTTTCAATCTCTTCCATATTAGGAATGGAAAGGTCATCTTCATTCCATCTCTTTAATGTAGACGCGCTTAAGACTGATGATCAAATCCACTAATGTGTTTGTGAAGCCGTGCTGTGGCACATTTTCACAGAGGATCCTGTACTGTAGCAGGCAGATGAGCTCGCCCATTTTGACTGATTTGACTTGGAGCTGGAAGGGAATGTGTAATGAGTCTTCCGCCATCAGGACCCAAGACCATCCACAAAGGCCCCGAGTTGCCATAGGGATGGCATATCCATGGCAACAGAAGGAGCCGGGGGTGAGCGGGATTAACACCAGAGAGTTGGGTAACAAATGACGTTAACGGGTGAAGAAGAAGAAGTGACACATTTCCTGTTTGTGTGCTGGGGCCCTTCAATGCTCTCTTTAAGCATAAAATTCAATTTAAAAAAATATATGTTCACTGGACAAAACAACGCAGAGAGGAACTTATGTAACAAAAATTCAATTAAGTTAGGTAACTGAAATGAACTACATCAATAGTGCTCTTTTTTTCTTTTTTTTTTGTCAGTTCAACAGGTGGTTGGTTATTCATCCCTGAGACATAAACATCTTAAGTAGCATTAGAGAAGGTGCAAATACAATAGGCTAATTCGTTTTCACCATTGAGAGCAAAATTCAATCAGAGCCATAGCCAGAGCTCAACAGATCAGATAAAAAATATATTTAAAAAAACAAAACAAAAAAAACATTATAACAGCACTGTAAAAATCAGACTTCAACATATAAAATTGCCAGAATAAAGAAAAGTGACAAAACTCTATTCTGTGCTGCTTTGGGAGGTTTAGTGTGTGTGTGTGTGTGTGTGTGTGTGTGTGTGTGTGTGTGTGTGTGTGTGTGTGTGTGTGTGTGTGTGTGTGTGTGTGTGTGTGTGTGTGTGTGTGTGTGTGTGTGGTCCTGGTAAGCCATACGTCATGGGGACAAAAAATAGAACAATATCCAAAATCCTTGTCCTTGTGGGGGCATTTTTTGGTCCCCATGAAGAAAACAGCTTATAAATCATACTACGTGATGTTTTTTGAAAATGTAAAAATACAGAAAGTTGTGTGTGATGGGTATGTTTAGGGATAGAATATACAATTTGTACAGTATAAAAACCAGTGTCTATGGAAAGTACCCATAAAACATGAAAACGTGTGTGTGTGTGTGTGTGTGTGTGTGTGTGTGTGTGTGTGTGTGTGTGTGTGTGTGTCGTCCTGGTAAACCCTACGTTACAGGGACAAAATGAAAGATGGCAATATCTTAAATCCCCATAGGGGACATTTTTTGGTCCTCATTTAGAAAACAACTTCTAAATCATACTTTTTTTGAAAATGGACAAATGTTTGCGTGTCTGTAAGGCCAATAAAACCTTTACATTCTGACATTTTTAACATTTCTAAATCACTAAACTTTCCCTTTAAAGGAAATACACAGTTAAATGAATTTCAGTTCATTTTCTTCTTCCTTAAATTCAAATGCATCCTCGCTACCGGTATAGTATTTAGTGTGTATATAGTGTATACACTGCATACTTTATCATTAAATATCCATGTTAATACCGATATGAAAGGTGGAACGCTATCTATTCCTCGTGAAAATGAAATATGAAGCTGCTATAAATAAATTACAAGTATGAATTGATTTGGTTTGTTTATGTGATCATAATTTCTTGTTGCTAAATTGCAGTCTTTGTTTGGAGTATTGCTGCAGGTAATTGTTAAATAATTCAGAGAAGTAATTCAGTTCATCACACATTACAAGTTTCACACGACATGTCAATAATGGGCAAAGCAAAGCTGAACATGATTTCGTCGCTGCTTTTTGCGGATGACGTTGTCATGTTGGCCTCCTCAGCCGAGTGTGAAGCGCTCGGGATGAGAATCAGCACCTCCAAATCCGAGGCCATGGTTCTCAGTCGGAAAAGGGTGGCTTGCCCACTTCAGGTTGGTGGAGAGTTTCTGCCTCAGGTGGAGGAGTTCAGGTATCTTGGGGTCTCGTTCACGAGTGAGGGAAGGATGGAACGGGAGATTGACAGACGGATCGGTGTAGCTTCTGCAGTAATGCGGTCGATGTACCGATCTGTCGCGGTGAAGAAGGAGCTGAGCTGTAAGGCGAAGCTCTCGATTTACCGGTCAATTTACGTTCCTACTCTCACCTATGGTCATGAGCTGTGGGTCATGACCGAAAGGACAAGATCCCGGATACAGGCGGCCGAAATGAGCTTTCTCCGTATTTTCAGGTATTTTGGGGTCTTGTTCACGAGTGAGTGAAGGATGGAATGGGAGATTGACAGACGGATCGGTGTAGCTTCTGCAGTAATGCGGTCGATGTACCGATCTGTCGTGGTGAGAAGGAGCTGAGCTGTAAGGCGAAGCTCTCGATTTACCGGTCAATTTACGTTCCTACTCTCACCTATGGTCATGAGCTGTGGGTCATGACCGAAAGGACAAGATCCCGGATACAGGCAGCCAAAATGAGCTTTCTCCGCAGGGTGGCTGGGCACTCCCTTAGAGATAGGGTGAGAAGCTCAGTTACTCGGGAGGAGCTCAGAGTAGAGCCGTTGCTCCTCCACATTGAGAGGAGCCAGTTGAGGTGGCTCGGGCATCTATTTCGGATGCCTCCTGGACGCCTTTCCGGGGAGGTGTTCCGGGCATGTCCCACCGGGAGGAGGCCCTGGGGAAGACCTAGGATACGCTGGAGGGATTATGTCTCCCGGCTGGCCTGGGAACGCCTCGGGGGTTCCCCCGGAAGAGCTGGAGGAAGTGGCTAGGCAGAGGGAAGTCTGGGCGTCTCTGCTTAGACTGTTGCCCCCGCGACCCGGCCCCGGATAAGCAGAAGATAATGGATGGATGGATGGAAGCTGAACATAACAGTAGGCATACATTAACCTGTTCAATGTGTAAATGTGTGGCCAGCAATTAAAATACCATGCATAGTTTTGGGCAAACAAAATTGTATATATGTAATACAACATTTTAACATAAAACTGGAGCCACTACAATACTATTAGTGTGATGAACAATTCCATCAAAATGCTGTATGCATAGTATGTACACTCTCAGAAAAAAAAGGTAAAAAGGTCACTGGGATGGTACCCTTTAAAAAGGTTCTAATATAATCTTTAGGTGTACCTTTTAAAGGGTACTGTACCTTTTTTTTCTGATATACATGTATACTACCTGTAATCAGTGTTGTGTGGTAATGCATTACAACTAACGTGAGTTACATAATCAAATAACTTTTTCAATTAACTATTAAAGTAACACATTACTTTTAAAGTTACTGTTTCAAATAAGTAATGCAGGTTACTTTGTTTTCTCATGTACTGACTGACATCTCTTCTGTCCCCATGTTGAGAGAAATCAGGAGTAAGTGCAGAGGAGCTGTGTGTGCTGTGTAAACATGATGGTTATTGTAGTTCTAGACTAAAGGTGAACATGCATTTACATCTCACTTGCACAAAAACAGATTCCGTATTTATCAATATATATATAACTTGAATGTAACTATGCCCTTGCTTCATTTAATATATGCAGATCCATGAATATGCAAATTAGTCCCACCTCCACTCACTCACACCAGCTCAGAGATCCACTCAGTCAACTTTACTGTAGTAAACGCTGGACAATGGCAAGAGAAATACTGGTTTAATTCAACCATATATGTTTGAACCAGAAACTAAGTCAGAAGAAGTAGAAGTCAATATGTATGTCAATGATAATGATAATTAGCCTTTTGCTTGACTAAGTAATCAAACAGCTAATAATGTGTTGCTAATGTTACACAAACCATGTTCCTGTTCGCCGTCTCAGTCTGCCTTCTAAAAATCAGCATCCTTAGAAACGCTTTGAACAACTGAGAACATCAGTGGAGAAAGGCATATAGCTCATCATAACAATGTAATGCTACATCATATACATAACTAACCAGCTATATTGCTAAATGTACCCGATTTTTCATATCAACAGAAAAATATGCTGGGATAACCTGGCTTCTCTTGAGACTCACCTGCTTCACAGCATTGTAATGATATGTTTAGCCTACCGGCACGTTGCCGTGATGGGTTACAAGGTAGTTTGTGATGTTAGAGAACAACTGCGATTTCAAAATGTGTTTTTGAGACTGTCTGGTTCATTGCAGTTTTAAGGAGAAAATACTCAGCAATGGTGTTGACTTATGAATTTACACATGGCTGGTCTTAAAGTATATTAAAACACCACATAGACATATAAACAACATTAAAAACTTGATTTTCACCACTGGGGGTCTTTAAATATACTTTATGTATTTAATCTCACTTTATTAACCAATGTGTTTTGCTGCTGACCTTCGATGATCTAATTCAACCATACTAAGAAGCAAAAATGACTTTAGATAAACATCACATTTGTGTTTCTTCTTTTATTGCTGAAGTAAGAGTGCTGAAATGAAAGCTCTAGCGACGTACTTATTACCTTCAGATCTAACCAATCATGTTCTAATACTTGGAGTATAAAAGATCGGTACTTACACATGTCTGAGTTTGCAGATGTTGACGCCAACATTCAAGAGTGAAGTTCTGCATGTGATTTACTGACGACGGGCAAATTAAAGAACACAGACGCAGCCGGATCATTTCCATAATGACCAACACAATCTTTTTTTGGGGATAAGGCCAGTCACAAAAATAACTGTTCATCACTATGTTTTTCACTCACTGAAAAAAAAGGTGTGTTGGATTTACATGATTTAATCATGTACATCGGTTCCACATGAATCAATTAAGTTAAACATAATTTGTTCACATAACTTCAACATCATGAAATTAAGTAATTTTTAAGTAACCCAATTGAGTAGTCTCAAAATTATTTTAATATATCTCCCTAACAACAGTGGTGTGCACAGGGGGGGCTTGAGACCCTGCCTCTTTAATCAAATTGCAAGTTTATTTTGCTTTTGTATATTTTTGTGGTCACTTGACTGATTTATAAGACTGTACTAACTAGCTTTCATTCTATTAGCCAGCAATAGCACATAATGAACATGTAAAGTGCGAAGTATGAAATGCTCTTTAATGACATGAGGTGTGTCAGTCCACAGCCTAAGCAATTGCTCCACTCTTCTCCACTATATGGTAACCCAGTGTAATTTAAATGGCTTTAATTATTCCAACATAATTAAAAATTAAACACTATTAAACAATATAAAGTCTCCCCCTTATCTAATTTTGCCCAAAAAACACTTAAAATAACACTTAAGTTTAACAATTTTACTCTTCTCGTCAAGTCCCAAGCAAAGCATGCTGGGAACTACCGTTTCAGCAAAAATAATTTTCAAGTACTTAATTGACTCTTTTTAGAGAATTACACCATTTTACCATTTTAGAGAATTACATTAATTGTAAGCAAATAAATCATGTTTAGAAAAGAAACACAATTTTGTTGCGTAGATCACAAATAATATGATTAAGTAAATTGGACAATATGTGTTTTCTTGTTTTTTATAAATTCTGACAGTAGTTTTCTAATGGCAAAAGAGGGTTTGCGCTGGTGCAAGCTGTTAGTAAATCTGGCACTTAGAGTGAAGCGAGTGAAGCCTTTACATTTGCCCAAAAATAGAACAGGTGAGTTCTATGAGTTCAACACTGCCTGTAATAACAGTTCATATTATTTCTGTTGCTGTTTTTCAGGTTTTTCTTCTCGCTTCCTGAACCTGTATGCTTTTTTTTTTCATTCTGTTCAGATGTGGAGTTGTGCCCTCTTGCTCTACCACCGACATCTTCATCCTCTCCTGCAATCCCCTCACATCATCATTCTTGTCAGTCAGACCTGCATGAAGGAGTCCGCTATCACAGATCTGGGCATTTTGACGCAAATAGTCAAAGACTCCTCCGCAGAAACATGTTCCTCAGCCTGACTCATGCCAAGGAAGTAATCTGCCTCAAGGAGATTTCTTGTAATGACAAATTCTCCAAATTGCAAACTATTTGGTAATTACTAAGAGCATCAATTCCCATTCCTAGCTAATTTAGAATGGTCTTATTCATTAAATATTTCACACCAAGTAGAATCATTAACAGCCCACATCTGCAAACAATATTACTGCCATGGAGGAAACGAGCATTGAAGGCGTGTAGGAGAAATATTGCTGGTCCTTTAGACACTCTGCTAACTGAGGAGGATGCAGCAGGATAAATGAACAGTGTGGGCTGCCATCACTAAAGAGCTTACGACAATAATTAGCCCATTGGACCTGAGGCACGTAATTGCGACATCTATTTAAGTCTGTGCTATTGATGAGCCACTCTGACCTGCCGGGGAAGAGGATGGCCTTTGTTCCCTCCTGGGTGAGAAGTCTACTGAGGCAAAGCTACCAGCTGTGAACTCAATTACCAGAGAGGTGAGCTACCTGCTCTGTATCCATATCACAGGTCTGCAAGGCTGTTTCTCTGGGAGGCGGAAACTGCAAGAGACAACAAGATTGTGTGAAGTCTAGCGACAAAGCTTTTGAGAGCCAGAACAGATTTGAATATTCAGTGGCATTAACAAGATAAGGCCCAAAGTCTGACACATTGACAACTGTGGTACTTATGCTTAAAGATAAAGGTTAAAAATATATATATATTCTAAAAAAACTAATTCTACAGTAAATTAACATACCACAATAAGATATTTAGAGATAAGGGAGAACTATAAGATAAAAGTATTTGTATTCCAATGACAAGGATATATATATATATATATATATATATATATATATATATATATATATATATATATATATATATATATATATATATATATATATATATATAATTTTTTTATGTCAGGCCAGGGTAGGTTATATAATAACATGTTTTAGCATTTTAAAACTATAACTATAACTGCACTACCATTGAAATGTTTGGGGTCAGTAAGACTTCTATTAATAAGGAATTAAATTGGTCAAAAGTGACAGAAAATGCATTCTGAAATGTTACAAAAGGGATCTATTTTAAATAAATGCTGTTCTTTTGAACTTTCCATTCATCCGAGAATCCTGTATCACTGTTTCCATAAACATATTAAGGTGCACAACTGTTTTCAGCATGTGATGATAATAATAAGAAATGTGTCTTGAGCAGCAATTCTGTATGTAAGGATCATGTGACACTGAAGACCGTAGTAATGATGCTGAAAATTCAAACATAACTCTCTCTCTCTCTATATATATAAAGTTAGTGTCTGTTCAGTGGTTTGTTTCAATATTTCTGTATGTTACCCTATTTAGATTTTTTTTTCTCTCATATATAAATGATAGGCTATATTACCTTTAAATATAAACTATAAATATAGCACATATGAAATTTAGTTTGACCTCCTGAGATGGATTTCTTTTCTCTTATCATTTATTGAAAAACAAAAATAATTTTATTTACTGATACTTTTTCCATGCACTATTTTGTAGACTGTGGAAAGTGTTTTTTTGTTTGTTTGTTTGTTTTTTGCTGTAGTACAGCGACGCCTGCTGGTTATCAATTACAACACAATACGGGAGTAGCAACAGCACGCAGATGCCATTTAGCTCATCAAAGTCATATGAGATATACATGTATGCATTGATTTCAATAACGCTACTTAACACCGTGTAAACCATGTCATAACAATGTTGAATGACACTCTTTATAGGTGTCCTGATACAAACTAACTGACTTAATAAATTTAAAGGAACGTCTCAGAAAATCATGGATACAAAAAAATCCAGACCTTCCGGACATCCAGACCGTTTCCTGCGTCATGACGCACGATTGATCAGGTGGGAATTTGGTGTATCAAACTTACTCGTGATTTAATATTTAAGTTGACTTTTGTGGCTTTACAGTCCTGTATCAGCAAGGCAGTACATCATTAATGGGTTGAATATTTTGCCATGTGTAACAGTGAACTGTGGTGATGACCTAGACGTGTAACCTAGATTCACTTTACACAATGCGTGTTATTTTCTGTATTTTCCTCTCTCTGAATTTGGAATAGTCTTCTTACAAAATCACAGATAACAGGTTAATTAACATTACCATGTGACATTTGGTGCACTGGTGTAGTTTATTGTGTGACTTTGAGAGTTGTGGCATTGTTCATGAATTTGGTTTGGGTTTTAAGTAAGTAAAGTTGTGCTTTAAGGACTTGAAGACCTGCATCTTTAAATCATTGAGTGTTCAGTTGCTTTGCAGACTATAGTGTTTCTCAGATTCAGCTAATCTTAGCATGACTTTTGCAGTGGTGAAAAGAGCATGCTGTCGAAACTCACACATAGGCTATATGATTAATGTCTGTGTTCTAGGACGTTCTGGCGGGTTTCTAGCTGGTCTAAGCAGCAACCCATGTTCCGCTAACAGGCTTGACCACTTAAAGATGCTGGTTTGTTGCAGCTCCAATATGGTCTGCCAACAAGTATTTTACTCAGTGTGTGCTTACGTTGTTGTTGTTTGTCAACACATGCTTCTTATATATTGGTCATATGACTCAAACTATTAAGATACCATTGTGTCCAACCTTTCAACCTTCTCTAATATTAAAGGGTTAGTTCACGCAAAAATGAAAATTCTGTCATTTAATTCCTCACCCTCATGTCGTTCCAAACCCGTAAGACTTTCGTTCATCTTCGGAACACAAATTAAAATATTTTTTATGAAATCCAAGAGCTTTCTGACCCTTCCATATACCACTTTCTAGGGCTGTGCGATAATGAAGAAAAATGCGATATGCAATACCTTGTTAAATAATACGATATGCCATACGATATTGCTTTAAGTGTGTAAAATCGATTTAAATTATATTAAAAACTGAGAATGATACCAGTTATGTGTTTCACATTCTTTCTGTGAAAAGAAAGCATCGCTACAACTTCTGAAAGTGACCAGCAGTTATGTTACAAATCTGATAATATAATTTTAACATCGATGTAAACAAACAAAAAATGTAATGCAAATATTTAAATACCAAAAACTCTTTGCTTGACTTGGTAATATATAGTTATATCAATCTAAAACTTAACATCAAGAACATCCAGGTAAACAAAGACCCTGAACTAGGGGTGGACAATTATTTTTGTTATTTTAATTTATCTTTGTTATTAAAAATATGAACTAAAAACAGTAGTTTTCACATTAATTAAATATACACCGATACGAAATAAAGCTACAAAGGTTATTCAGCCAAGAGCACTGAGAGATTTTCTCTTTTTCTGTTGTTGTTTGACAAACAGCAGCAGGTTTACTGTATCAGCAGGCTGTCACTTTAAGACCTAATGCATGGATCCTATTGACACGCATTCGGTTTCTTTCCCCAACTGTTCACTTAAAGTGTAACCGACTGTGTTTACATGAATACTCGTCAAGACAGCCATTTTGACATAACTGTGTGTGTGTTTGACAGTGTGTAAACCCTTTCAGAGGCGGCTTGTGCGCACGTTTCGGTGTGCGTGTCAGACAGCAGAGACTGCAAGGAGTTTTTCTCAAGTTACTGCATTTACGTCAAGCAAGTCACATAAGTAACAGTCGTGTGCCCAGTCTATTCTCTGCTATATGCGTTGACCTAAAACATACACTTTTCACAATGTTGAAGTAGCCTATTAAAATTATTTAGATATTGTGTGCTGTTGCGATATACATATCGCGATATGTACATTTGCAATATTTTGATAGTTTCGATATATTGTGCTGCCCTACCACTTTCAAGGCCCAGAAAGGTAGGAAAGACATTGTTAAAATAGTCTAAATCTGAAAGCGACGGGAACACTTTTTGTGCGCAAAAACAGTCTCTTCTCGTCTGTGCTAGTCTCCTACGCTGTTGACGTAGTAAATACCGATCTACTCTTAACATTGTAGTTTATGATAGATTAAATACAGTGCAGTGCTTTTGAAGCGCTACGACAGAACGCCGGGTTACCATTGGACGGCACTGTTCACATGAGCACCACGACGCATTGCATGTGACGCTATCGCAGGAGCTAGCCAATGGTGAGCCGTAGCTCCACGGTTAACACTACATCAACAGGGTAGGAGACTGGCACAGACGAGAAGAGATTGTTGAATAAAGTCGTTTTTTGGGGGGTTTTTTGCTTCATAAAATTCAGGTTGAACCACTGTAGTCACATGGATGACTTTAACAATGTCTTTGCTAACTTTCTGGGCCTTGAAAGTGTTCATTTGATTGCTGTCTATGGAGGGGTCAGAGAGTTCTCCAATTTCATCAAAAATATTTTCATTTGTGTTCCGAAGATGAACGGTCTTACGGGTTTGGAACGATATAAGGGCGAGTAATTAATGACACAGTTTTTGGGTGAACTAACCCTTTAAGTGGTTTTGAGTGGGCAACAACTGAACTGCAAGAATTTTTTTTTTTTTTTTTTTTTTTTTTGGGTAACAGTACTACTTTTTAGATCTATAAGAAAGTTTAACAATGCTTTAAAGTCACCATTAATCAAAATTGAATTCTTATTTTTATGGAATGGCAGTATTTTTTGCACATTATTATTATTATTATTATTATTATTATTATTATTATTAATTATTTAATTCACATGCCCTCATAATCTTTAATCAAATAATTATACTCTGATGTTTACTGCCGTGAGGACGGGACAACCTGTCACTCACATGAAATCACAGCAATAGCAAACCACAATCATCCAATTAATTCCTCATGGACAAAATCAGGTTTTGCCCTACATTTTTTTTTTTTTCAGAGAAGCCGTTTCGCTTGGATATGCATCACAATAGGGAAGAAAAGCCCATCACAACTTCCGTTTCATGCTGACTTTAACAATGCTTTAAGTGGTGGTTATTCTTAGAAGCAGAAGACATTCCCTGTGTCCTATTGCATACCATCCACCCTGAATAGCATCCGTGATCGAGTAGGTGACATAATCGCTTTGGCCCGCTTATGATGACGTTGCATAAATGAGTGAGGTGTGGCTCGAGATTTCTCTTTTCTCTGTGGTTGTAGTCGTCAGACATCCTCTTTGCTTTTCTGACCAAGTTCATTATTCATTCATGGTGTTATATTACTGAAGTGTCAGTCGGTGATGTTTTTTAATGGTGGCTGTGGTTTTTTTTTTTTTTATGGTAACCACCACTACAATTTCTGTTGTTCACCCAGTGATTTACAAGATTTTAGATAAAGTGAAGTGTTGCAAAATTGAGGTTGTGTAATAGAATCTGTGAATTGCACAAGCGTCCTTTAGACGACATCAATTCATTAAAATTAAACTACAGAGTTATCTAAATAATTAGAATACACAACAAATGCGTAAACATACGGATAACTGATGTATGACTTTGACGTGCTGTTCTTTAATTTTTATTCTTTAATTTAAAACTAATTAAAACAGTATGATTCTGCAATCATATTGTTCCATGTAGTCTCTTTATTTTAAGAGACTACATGGAATAAAAAAATAATAATAATTTTCCACACTAGAGAACTATTTCAAATGAACAAGCAAAAAGGTGATTTAAAAATTATGAGAAATTATGACCATTTACAGATCTTAATACACTTTCTCTTATACACTACCTTTCAAACTTTTTTTTTTTTTTTTTTTAAAGGACTTAATACTTTTATTCAGCAAGGACACATTCAGTTGAGCAAAAGTGACAGTAAAGACATTTATAATATTACAGAGGATTTCTATTTCAAATAACTTTAACTTTCTGTTCATCAAAGAATCCTGAAAGAAAAAAAAAAAAAAGAAACATATTGCAAACACAAAATGTTGAGCACCAAATCAGCCTATTAGAATAATGTCTGAAAGTAATCAAATTTCACAATATTACTGTTTTAATGTATTTTTGATTAAATAAATGCAGCCTTGGTGAGCATAAAAATTATGATGTGCATCAAAACATAAATAAATATTACTGAATTCTGACCCCAAACTTTTAAATGATAGTGTATATTTATATAAATTAAAAAGTAAAACCTAAAATCTTTGTTGATAAAGTCCATTGAGACATAGTGTCAAATGTAGTGTTAAACACACACACATATGTGTATATATATATGTATATATATGTATATGTGTGTATGTATGTGTATTTATTTATTTATTATTAGTTTTTTTAATAAATCAATAATGTGATTTAAAGTCTGTTTTATAGAAGGGGTCATAGTTCTCAATTTTTAATAAATATTTAAAGATATATTAACCCCGGTTAACAGACAAGGCTTAAGCCTAGTCCCATACTAAAATGCATGTTTGAGCTGTTTTAACTGAAAGAGACATATTCATATATGTCAATGTCATTGTTTTGTCTCAAGATGTACACCAGTAATGATTTTTTTAAAGGCACATTTATAAAAGCTACTTAAATGTCCTAATTGAACTAATCCTGGCTTAGTCTAAGCCCTGTCTGTGAAACCAAGCCCTAATGTGTGATATAATGCCCTATTATTTACAGTCCCAGTTTTACTTTAGTGGTGTTAATGAGTTTAATGGTGTTAATAATTGCCTGAAAGAAAGAACTGAAAGAGGCAGTCCAGTTTCACTACTTTGATATGGCTTTTCCCTCTCGCTCAATAGTCTACCTAAAACAATTTAAAGGATGTCTTATTTTGAGCCAGTCTGAGACTGATACCGAAGGATACTGAATGGAAACCATCATCCTTTCTATTCAGAATCTGCTGATGTGTCTGTATTAGCACATGAATGGAGACCAGCACCCATCATGGATAGCATCCATTCAGGTCTTGTTATCAGTTTGAGTCCTGAAAACACGCCCATTTAATGTAATTCAAAATTACAATAATTCAGTTTTCAGTCACAAGGGCTGGAACGAGAAGCAAAGATTTATTCAGTAGAGTAATGAGAGAAATGGGAGACAGCTGATTCTTTAAATTGAATCATGTGTGAACAATTGTGCTCTCAGACTCTCACAAGTCATTAGCGTATGAGGGTCCTGGTTCAGTTTGACCCACAATTTAAGGATTGCTGTGGTTTGTTGTGTCGGTGTCCTTTTTTTGGCTTAGGTTAGTTGAGTACAGTTCTTCTAACATACATGATTGGCTAAAAATGTATCTATGTGATGTGCTGTGACTGGTGACACACTGATCAAAAATCCAATGTGATGTCCTGGTTCATAGAGCTTGGTTTACTGTCTGCAGTTGAAGCATAAATAGTAATGGAAATGGAAGTGGAAAGTAGGTCAGAGGTCACCAGAGTCACGTTTATCTCGGTCAGTCAGGTGTTGAGTGAAGGAAGAGTATGATTCTCAGGTATGACGTGTGAAGAATAAGGTGATGATAACAGTCTGGAATGTAACACTAAAGGCCTGGGAGTGTGCCTTATAATAATCACACAAAAAAAGTCATACCTCGACAGGCATATAATTAAACGATTCTTCTAAATACTGTACACACATGTGGCTTTTATGAACTTTCAGGGGGGAAAAAAACATAGGGTAAACGTACCTATTATGCTCACCAAAATCTACATTGAGACATTTTAGTGCACAGGGTATTGGTTTGAGTACAAGAAGTTATGTTAAAATAAAATATTAATCTCTCACACAATAATATTTAATTTTATTTTAAATGACAAAAGCATTTAAATGAAGAAATACATCATTGAATGCAAAAAGTCTGGCTGTTCTTAATGGGTACATGTTTGTACCCTTTAAGCACACCCTGTTCCCATTAAGCTCATGTTTAAACATGTATTTTAGGGGAAATTCTTGCTTATTTTAAACAACATTTTAAAAGAATAATTGTATAAAGATTAACTTGAAGTGACAACCATCAGTTAATATTTAAAGTTTGTTTATGAAGTATTTACATAGATGTTCAGTGTGGATGAGCTTAACTGGAACAGCAAACCTTTTTTTTTTTAAATAAATATTAAATTAATACATTTAAAAGGACAATTTTGCTAAATAAATAATCTAGGTCATGTATTAAGTTCATACATATTTTAATATGAACAACTATTATTGAAAATATCTATGAAATTATACTTTTTCTTATTGATGTCACACTGAAGCTGTGATTTTCATAGTAGTGCACCCTTTAAGATCACCTTACAATAATATGAAATCTTACAAAATTATAGAAGTGTAAAACCACACAACATCAATAAACTGTAAAGTATAATATAATGGATTTAAAATTACAAGCCAGTAATGCCTGTGAAGTAATTCACAGTGTAGCGCACAATCTTATACAGCTAGTAAGCTAACAATGTTCTGTAGCGTCTGCGCTATGTTGCTAAAACTATCTTTTGGATCTAACTGTAATTATTTCCCACAGCTCTTAATTTTTGCAGTAAGACGTTATACTTATCGAAAATAGATGCTTAAACATCTAAAAAATGCACATTTAAGGGGCTTCTCTTTTGGTGAAAGTTTTCAGACAACTTTCAAAATGGCCACCAGACAGTGGGTACACATGGATACCCATAACTCAGTGTGCAGTGGTCTGATTAGCTTGAAATTATAGGAGGTATATGGTAACAAACACATCAATTGGCTAAGACATCAAGTAGGATTTTTTTTCTTTTTATAATCTGAGCTCAAAGATAGTGGTGCACTTAATGGGTACGTTTATTCTACATACACTACCGTTCAAAAGTTTGAGGTCAGTAGGATTTTAGGAATTAATACTTTTCTTCAGCAAGGATTCATTAAATTGATCGAAAGTGACAAAAAGATTTCTGAAGTATCATGTGACACCTAAGACTGGAGTAATGATGCTGAAAAATCAGCTTTGTCATCATAGGAATAAATTACATTTTAAAATATATTAAAGCAGTTATTTTCAATTATAATGATATTAAACAGTATGAATCTTTTACTATATTTTTGATCAAATAAATGCAGCCTTGGTGAGCAGAATGAGGAAATTAGAAAAATTCTTACCGAGCCTAAACTTTAAAACGGTAGTGGCTAAAGCTGTATATTTTATCTGAATTATATAGTTTTGTTTGTTGGATTATATAAATAGTATTGGAACGCTAATCTCAGTTAAATCATTTCAGAAAATATAAGATTAGCAAGGGATGCCGCCCTTGTCAGAAATCCGCCCCTTCAGGTGCCGCCGAATCAAACTGGCTGCTGATGCTTTGCCTGTGGTGCTGGTTTTACTATCATGTCACCTGGTAGCAACAGTAGTCATATACATTTCAAGTTCTCTCAAGTAAAATACTTTATTAATCGCTTCTAATAAATCAGAATGTGAGTTTTTGTTGCTTTCATGTCCATTAGCTTTGATGCTAATCACTTAGCCTAGTGTACTTCTAAAAGGAATAGCAGGAAAAGCAGAAATACACATTTAAAATTTAGAGTCTGTATCTTCCCATGATACCACCTTCAACTGACTAGCATGTAGCTAGCAAACTACGGCTGTGATTTAACTAAAGCCTATTGGTTATTTTTCTTTTAATTGCTAAAACCAGCTTTTTATACCTCAGTTTCCTTTAGACATGCTCTGGACATTGGCCTCAATTTGTATTTCCAAAACTAATTATAGTAAAACATAAATCCTTGTTAATCCTTGTTAATGTAAGTATAGCATATAATTCTTATAAATAATTTGCCTATATACACTCTTAGAAAAAAGGTTCTATATAGAACCTTAAAGGGTTCCATGAGGCGCTTCATGTATGTGAAAACCACAAAACCAGTCATAAGGGTCAATTTTTTTAAACTGAGATTAAAAAAAAATGCATTGATGTATGATTTGTTAGGATAGGACAATATTTGGCCGAGATACAAATCTGGAAAATCTGGAATCTGAGGGTGCAAAAAAATCTAAATATTGAGAAAATCGCCTTTAAAGATCCAAATGAAGTGCTTAGCAAAGCATATTACTACTACTAATGCATTTTTTTAAATGTATATTTACAGTAGGAAATTTACAAAATATTTTCATGGAACATGATCTTTACTTAATATCCTAATGATTTTTGGCATAAAAGAAAAATCTATAATTTTGACCCATACAATGTATTGTTGGCTATTGCCACAAATATATCCGTGCGACTAGTTTTGTGGTCCAGGGTCACATATAGAACCTTTTAAGGGTCTCCATCATGGGATCGTTTTATTTTTTTATTTTTTAAATTAAATTTTATTAATTAAACGGCATGTATTACTAAAGAAATTAAATAACTCATTAAACATGAAAGTATTATTCAATCATTTAAGACATTTCTCCTTATTTAGAACTTTTTTTTGGTATAAAGGGCTTTTTGAGTCAAGAACCATAAGGTTCTGTATAGATTTCTAAGAGTGTATGTTTTGATATAAAAGAGTGGAATGGAGTTCTGGAACATTCCCAGAAATAAGTGAAGGTATGTAATTGGATGCCTGTCTGTGATTGTGACTGTGATTTCTTGTTCTAGTATTTGTCTTCAACCACAGGAAGTTCACACAACTGGTCATCATATCAGAGGTTTTACTGTAGAAAAGGGTATTTTAGTCAAAAATGATGAATGGCAAGATTTCCTGGGTTAGAATATGTATTTTTGTATTTTTATTTGCGACATGACAGTCAGTGCTTTTTGTGTCAGAGAAAATGGCTTGAGCGCAGAGACTCCCCACTCGTGTCAGGATTTTTGTCATTCTTCACCTCCTCCCGGACTGCTAGAAGAATGTGTCAGTTTGACGGATCCCACACCCTGTCCTCAACGTCTAAGGAACGGGTCAGACCAGTGCTACGGGAATCTAGTGAAACTGACTGGTAATGTCCCTGTGTAGAACATGTGCCACATGGTGAGCTGGGGGGCTCACTGACTTATAGACATATAGACATGTATCTGATATGTCATTATTGCTGTTATGATTTAAAACACATCTCATTGTGATACAGCACATCTAACTAGAGATTAAATTAGAGGTCCAGATCAGCCATCAGCGTAATACCTTGACAAATAAAAGTAAACCGATTCAGTTACACAAATATCTTGGTTTTCTTACAAAAGGGTTGCTACAGTGTAACTTTTCCACATTGTGGATATATAGTGTGGCAAAAAAACAAATCTGCTTGTTGTTATTGTTAGCTAGAACTAAAGCTGTTCAGAAATAGAGCTGAAACAAATGAAATGGAAAAACTTAAACAACCTTAAACAAATGCCTTGGCAACTAACTGAAAAAAGCTGAAGTACTAAAATTAAAAATATACAAATATAATATAATTCCAAAGATTAATAAAATATATAATAAATAATACTAAATACACGCATTAATTCATTTTATTTATTTATTTATTTTACCCGACTAATGAAAACCTTAAATAAAAAAAAAGATATATATAATATATTTATTAAAAATGGAAATATATAGGCAACATTTTATATATATATATATATATGTGTATATATATGTGTGTGTGTATATATATATATGTATGTGTGTTACCTTTTATATTTCCATTTTTCTCTGGTTTTGCGTATTGGGCTTACGCTCACTGGATAGGCCCATATTTGTGACCCAAGGGAAACAAAAGACTTTTTATTGTTAAGCAGTCTCTGCTTGATTCTCGCCTACTTCCACTGCATAATAAAAACCTAACCAGTATTACAGCCAATCACTGACAAGCCTCACTCTCAAGAGCCAATCGTTGAGTTTTGAGGTGGGTTTCAGTGGGCGGCTCCTGTCATCTAGCTGAATGCAGGTTACAGTCCCGAAACCAGGCGGGTGTTGTCTCTTTTGAATGAGCTGCTGCTCAGGTTTATATTGGGCAGGGAGTGACTCCTCTGAGCGTGGCCTGTCTCTGCCTTGGCAAAACTCCCACTAGCCTGTCACTTATTCTATCGCTGGTGAAGACTGCTGTGATTGAGGGAAACTGAAAGAAAGGATAAGGACACTGGGAAAAACCAAAGTTCAGAGACTGTTTCCACTGCCTACTTGGGTCTGTCATCCATTTACTTGCCCCTGTGGGGCAGAATTTTTTTTTTTTTTTTTATTTATTTATTTTGGGCTGTGGTGATTGTATCAACAGAAAGACAACAGGTAAGCTTAAAACATACTTTTGTATTTGTAATAGGCTGTATTATGAATGGGAATCCCTCACACTGTCTCCTATCAAATTGTTTCTTGGGATAGTTTGTCAATTCTCCTTATTTACACTCTAAAGAATGCTGGGTTAAAAACAACCCAACTTGGGTTGTTTTTAACTCAGCATTTTTTAGAGTGTAGGTGACTGAGAAATGTGATGAGACACTAGAGTTGATCAGATCAGTTGAGACCATCTCTCAGGATTTAGTTTGTGTGTGTGTGTGTGTGTGTCCCTTCTGTTTATGATTATTTTTTCTGTGTAGGATTGCCTGTGACTCATTTTCGTGATGTTTTCATTAGCAGTTCCTGTCTAGTGAGTTAATCTGATTCTGTGACAGAATAGATATCTATGTTTCTCCACCTCACCAGTTTGTCTGGCTTTGCACTATTGCACTATTCATTGAAGTTATTCATGTGGTAAGGATGAAGCTGATGCCATCTGTACTACCTGAACTCCAGAGTGTTTGTGTATTATAATTTTGTATCGATACAGAGCTTGTACCATATTGAAGGGTTTACGGAAGGGTTTTTATGGACACTTACAAGCAACTTTGTTTGCTTCTAAGAGCATGAGGACAATAAAAGTCATCTCATAGTTTAGAAGATATTTTGATCACAACAATTGTCTCCTCCTCTTGTGCCTTTATGATGGTTCTGTTCTCTTCTGATGAAACAGGTGGTAATGCATTAGATGTGTTGGCAGATAAGCAGTGAAGGGTCTGTTTAGTGCGCTTTGTCATCCTGTCCCATTGTTTTCCTGCCGAACACCGACCCACATACAAACAGCTATGGAGGATGACATTAATGCCCAGGTTCATAGACAAGGTTTAAGATTAGTCCCAGACTAAAATGCATGTTTGAGCTGTTTTAACTGAAAGCAACTTGTACTGACATATCTTAAAATATATCAGTGCCATTGTTTTGTCTCAAGACCACCAGTAATGTTTTTGTCTAGGGCACATTTATAAAAGTCCTACTTAAATGTCCTAATCCTGGTTTAATCTAAGCCCTGTCTGTGAAACCAGGCCTAAGTCTTTATAGTCCTGATCGGTTTGTCTGGTTGGATCCCATGTGCGTTTTGAGCAGTAGACGCACACTCTAACTAATCTGTTCATTCAGTCTTCTCGGTGTTGCTCAACATTGACATACAGAGCAAGAAAGGTGGTGGCTTTATGCTGTTTTCCATCATGTTTGCATGGGCAACTTGATTTTTGGAAAGTTGATGTGCTGCTAAACCATTTTAAATGCCTTTTTACTAATTCTTATGTAATTATGAATGCAGATTTTATAACTTCATATAAGAGACTACATGATATATTTGCAGTCTCATTTTTGTACAATAAAAAAAAGTGTACTTCTATAGTTGTATATTAACATTTTATTTATTTAAAAATGAAGAGAATTAACTAGTGAAGGCAAAATGGTGACCAGTTACAGGACCATTTTCCCTTATACAGTCATATCAAGATTTTGGGTTAAAATTGGGTTAAAAACCGTGCCAACTACACACATATTGTAGTACACTCAATAGTATAGTTTGTAATAATAAAGATTTGGCTTTGGTAACATCATGTACCACTCAGGTTGGGCTTTGTATCATGTTCACATGGCCAGCTGTTTCTTGTTTGCTTTTGCTGGGCTGCCATTGTTGACTCTGACTCCACTGTCCTCCTGATAACAGCATATTACTCTGACCAGCCTTTACTAGCTGGGTTGTCATTGTTTGATCACCTAGTTTTAACACATTTACTTATGTCCTCCAGTTTATTGGTTGTCTGAAGAAATAAAGACAAGATGTTTCAAGAGGTGTTTTCAAACGTCATGAGGTTCTACGACTATATTCTGAAAAGAACTGGTAAGAGCTCAATGCATCATGCTTTTTAGATGATCAAAAACCACCAATACCACTGACTTATGTGTTATGCTATTACAAACTATATAAGCTTTCAAATTGGTCATATTTGTTGTAAACAGCACTACAGTAATTAAAAATCTACTGTAGAAAGATGCAATACAGGCTTGTTTCATGTGGCTAATCATTTGATGTACAATTTGCTCAGATGCCAGAGTGCGCGATTATCCGCTGATGCAGAGTCCCATTCAGATGACGTTCATCTTGCTGGGATACGTGTTCTTCGTTTTATGTGTGGGACCACGATACATGGCCAATCGCAAACCTCTCCGTCTCAACACAACTATGATTGTTTATAACTTCTCTATGGTGGCCTACAACGCCTACATTGTTTATGAGGTAGGAAACGTTTTCATTTTTTACTAAAGTATCTAAACTTGTTTATGTGAACTGATGTCTTTGAGGAGAAATTTTGCTCACCTTACAATAGTATTTCTTCTGTAGATCACAAAAGGATGTGTTTAGCAGAATCTTCAAGCTGCTCTTTTTCATATAATGAAAGTGAATGGTGACCATAGCTGGCAAGCTTTAAAAAAATGACAAATGGGCACCATAAAAGTATCATAAAACCTGAAGGGTTTTGTGTGTACTGACAACACATGGAGCATTTTTATGATACTTTTTTTTTAGTCTATGGGCATCATTCACTTTCATTATATGAGCAGTGTGAGCATTCTGATAAACATCTTTTGTGTTCCACAAAAGAAAGTAAGTCAGAGATGTTTGGAACGACACAAGGGTGAGTAAATTATGACAGAAGAGACGATGAACAAACCATGTTATTGTGCTTTTGTGTAACTTTTCGATCTGCCTGACGCTTGCAGTTCTTGATGTCTGGCTGGGGAACAACGTACACATGGAGATGTGACCTCTGTGACACCTCCAACAGTCCTGAAGCTCTAAGAGTAAGTTTATTTCATTCACACGTTCTTATGTTATTGAAATAAATGAATACTTTTATTCAGCCGGAATGCATTCAATTACTCAAAAGCTATAGTAAAGACATTTATAATGTTACAAAAGATTTCTATTTCAAATAAATGCTTGTTCTTAAACTTTCTATTCTTCAAAGAATCCTAAAAATCATCAAAGTTTCCATAAAAAGTAATATTGTTTCTTTGAACATTATATTAGAATGATATCTGAAGGATCATGTGATGATGAGTAATGATGCTGAAAATTCAGCTTTGCCATCACAGGAATAAATTACATTTTTAAAATATATTACAATAGAAAACAGTTATTTAAATTGTAATAATATTTCGTTATATTACTAGTTATGGTGTTTTTGATCAAATAAATGAAGACTTGGTGAACATGCAGTTGATTTTTATTTTTAATATTTGAAATATATTACAGACCCCAAACTTTGGAGTGGTAATGCATATTGCTAATTGTGTTTCTCCTTATATCCTCAGATGGTTCGAGCTGCCTGGTTATTCTATTTTTCCAAATATGTTGAACTTCTAGATACGGTAAGAATAGTTCTTCATGCTATGATCATCATGCTTTAAATTTGTGTTTCAATGCTGTATTTGGAATAGGATATGCAAAGGCATCAGGCACATTATTCAGTAGTTTCCTCACAACTACAGGATGATTTGTTACCGGAGTTAACAAGAACTGTGTTTGCGATCCAGGTGTTTTTTGTGTTGAGAAAGAAGCACAGTCAGGTGACGTTCCTGCATATCTTCCATCATTCCATCTTGCCCTGGACCTGGTGGTGGGGCATCACTCTTACTCCTGGTGAGTATATCAATACTGTAGTCACTGGTTTAGCAGATCAGGGGCCGGTTGCATAAACTGCTAAGACTAGTCTTACAAGTTAGTCATCACATCTTTTTCTTTAAGACTGTTCATAACTGTTTTAAGTCAGTTACATAAAAACATGGATTGGTCTAATTTGATACTAAAAAGTAAGACTTATTGCCCCTTGACTAACCACTAGATGTTCATACTAGTACTTAAGAGACAGTTCACCCAAAAATGAAAATTCTGTCATTAATTACTCACTCTCATGCCATTCTAAACCCGTAAAACCTTCGTTCATCTTCGGAACACAAATTAAGATATCTTTGATGAAATCCGAGAGCTCTCTGACCCCTCCATAGACCGCAAATTAATTAACACTTTCAAGGCCCAGAAAGGTAGGAAAGACATCGTAAAAATAGTCCATGTGACTGCAGTGGGTCAGACTTAATTTTATGAAGTGACGAGAATACATTTTGTGCGCAAAAAACAAACAAAAATAATGACTATTCAACAGTTTCTTCACATCTGTGTCAGTCTCTTATGCTGTTGACGGAGTAAATACAGTGCAGCGCTTTACGTGTTACGTCAGAGCTACGCCAGCACGCCGGCTTACCATTGGCCGATGCTGTTCACGTGAGCACCATGACGCATGCGTGTGATGCTGACGCAGGAGCTGACCAGTGTAAACTCTGTAGGAGACTGACACAGATGAAAAGAAATTGTTGAATAAAGTAGTTATTTTTGTTTGTTTTTTGCACACAAAAAGTATTCTCGTCGCTTAATAAAATGTAAAGTTGAACCACTGCAGTCACATGGACTATTTTAACGATGTATTTCCTACCTTTCTGGACCTTGAATGTGTTAATTAAATAGCTGTCTATGGAGGGGTCAGAAAGCTTATCTTAATTTGTGTTCGAAGATGAACGAAGGTCTTACGGGTTTGGAACGACATAAGGGTGAGTAATTAATGACAGAATTTTCATTTTTGGGTGAACTAACCCTTTAACATAATGGCTGTTTATACAACTGGCCCCAGTAGTTATTAACTGGTTTTGCTTCAAGACCGAGATTGTACCTTGGCCATGAAGTGGAAGTTTTAGAATAGTACTAAAACATTTGAAAAACAAAAACAGCCTGTGATTTTTAGGAGCCTGTGAAATTAGTTTGCATTTTTTTTGTTCCTATAAAAAACGTCTTTCTTTTCTGCATGCGGGCAACTACAGGAGAATAAGGTTAAGGTGTATTAACTAGTGTAAAGATGTCTAATTTTAATTACTTCCATTTATTTTCATGTGAAAATGACAGCGGGTGGCATGGGTTCTTTCCATGCTTTGGTGAACGCGTGTGTTCACGCCATCATGTACAGCTACTACTGTCTAGCTGCTGCAGGGCCACGCTTCCAGAAGTTTCTGTGGTGGAAAAAGTACATGACAGCTATCCAACTGGTTAGTGCAAACTCATTTAAAACTCTTAATCTAATGGGATTATCGTGAACTGCTTTTGCATCAATGTTTAACCAGAATGGCACACATAAATTGAGATTTAAGTAAAATTATAATTTATACTTGCCTTCCAATTCAATGCAATTGTCATTACTTTCTATTTACATTCTATAATTCTATTCCATCAATATAGTAGTTTTGCCCCTTCTTAAAGTGCCCCCTATTGTGCTATTTTAAAAGTTCCTAATTTAATTTTGTATGGTAAAAAAAAAAAAAAAAAAAAACACTTTAATTTTCTCATAAAATACTTTACTGCATTATCTTTTTTTCACACAATGGGCCCTATTTTAACAGTCTGAGTGCATGATCTGAAGCGTATGGCACAAGTGCACTTAGGGCGTGTCAAATCCACTTTTGCTAGTCTAACAACAGGAAAAAACGGTCTGTGCGCCAGGCAAGGTCCAAAAGTCTCTGAGTCATGGGTGTGTTTTGGCCGTAACATGCAATAAACCAATCAGAGTCTCATCTCCCATTCCCTTTAAAAGCCAATTGCGCTTGCACCATGGCGGATTGCTATTTACATGGCAGAATTTGCGAGCGGAAAGACTGAACGCTTCTCCAGAAAGGAATCCTTTTATTTTTAATATTTAAAAATGTTTGTGTGCTGCTGCACGTCCCTGTGTGTGTAATAAGTAGAGTGTACGCGTTGTGGACCTGCCTATAGGCGCATATTACTAACGCGCCCTTTAAATAACCAAAAAAAAATTGTGCCATTGACTTTAGACCAGGTTTTTGTTGGTCAATGGCACAGTTGTTTTCAGTTGCCTCAAATTAGCAACGTCCCAACAATGCGCCTGAACCATAGACCGTAAAAAAATAAGGACGACGCGCTGACATCTTGTGCAGATTTGGGACCGATTCTGCGCAGTAGAGATCTCAGGACCGGAATCTGCGCAGTAGAGAGCAGGAAGTAGAGGCGCGATATCAAAAGCCTGCCCACAAAAAAAAGTCTGTTGGTGCCTCAGTGACAACTTCACTCATAGAAGCTATCAATCATGTCATCACACCCCCCGTTTTTAAAGCACCAAATAACTAACTAAAACCAAACTTATTTAAAAAACGAACACTTGAAATGAAATCATCGTGATTAAAAACTGCCTAAAATGACAGAAACCAACTTTGGGAAAAAATTATATGAAGTGTAATATGATTGTTTATTTTATCTCGCGGCCATTAGAATCCACGGAGGGGCAGGGGTTATGACCTATACTAGGCCTACCTATGATAACTGCGTCAGGCTGAAACTAGCAAAAAACAACTGCGTCGCGACTGCTGCCACATTGTGCCGTATCTTGCCATATCTAAATTTCAGCTCCTCTATCTGAGTCCTTTTCCTTTGGAAGTGCATCAAAATGGGTTTGCTTTCACAGCGTCTTCTTGACATGTCGACAACATGAAACAAACACTTTCAGGCCTCAGCTACAGTGTTCGAGGGCGGGTAAAAGTAGACGTTGTTCATGGGCAGCCAATAAAGACCACAGGCTGGCATTATGCTAATTTGTTACAAACCTACATAGGTTCATGCAGGAAGTAAGACTAGATTTATTGATGACACATTTCAAGCAGTTCAGAATCGGGTCTTCCTTTTGGGAGACAATAACTCCATTTATCGTGTACTTTAATCTGAAACTTTGCAGATCTTTTACATTCGCAAGCAGCTGTATTATACACTATATGAAAGATAATATCCAAAAAAGCATAATAGGGGCACTTTAAAAAAAAATTATATGGAACAATTATATTTCTTTTCTCATATTTTCTACAGATTCAGTTTGTACTGGTGGTTGTCCATATCTCTCAGTATTACTTCATGGAAAAGTGTGAATACCAAGTTCCCATCTTCATTCATCTCATCTTGATGTACGGCACGTTTTTCTTCATCCTCTTCTCAAACTTCTGGATCCAGGCCTACGTAAAGGGCAAGCGACTACCTGTTTCTAATGAGGACAAACTCAAACAGAATGGCATTACCACTGTCATTGAGCCTGTGGTGGTGGCCAATGGCAAACACTTAGAAAACGGTACTGTGCACTACACTAACGGATTTGCCCACAATGGTAAAGTGAAGGAGATCTAAGTGGGCCAATCAAAACATCAGAGACATAGTTGTTTGATTATTTTTGTCAAATGTTCATTTTTTTATGATTGCACGGGAGATGAAACGGCACATTGGATCTGGCAGTGGGTCCACCTTTCTTTGTATTTATGGATGTCGGAGGCTGGGGAGCACTATGCATGAAGAGAATTCGTCCACTGAAGTCGGCTTCATTGACGGCGCTCTGAAACCTGACAGCATGTCTGTGGTTTAATCCGGTTGACCTTGGTTTCTTTCCTGGCATATGAGTCTCCCAGTTGTTTGCACACTGTACAGTTCCACAAACTCAAACTTGACTGTAAATAAATATTTCCGCAGTTTATTGGAAATGTACGAGTAGTCCATTTTTTTTTTTTTTTTTGTTCATAACTTATCAGTTAATAAACGCTTTTTATATTAAACTGTATTTTTTTGCTTTATGCTTTGTGAAGTGGATTTTTATTCAAAAGTGAAATGAAACACTGTTTACATGGTGTATATATTATAGACACTCCATGCACTTTAAAACAGAAGAATTGAAAGATCTTAAGTTCCCATAGCAGAACCTCAAAGCTTTCAGACTGCTTAAGAGAGATGTCTTGCATGTAAAGGCCAATTCATACTACACCAACTGATGCAGACCAACACGGACAATCACCAAATAACAAATCACTTCTGACATTCCACAACCTGACAAGCAGAGTCAACATTAAATTGGTGACAAGGAGTACCAGTGTCTATTGCCATTTGTCGGTGCAGTGTGAATTGCCTCAACAGCATTTTTTTTTCCCCCCCACAAAGTCTGAAATGCTTGGATGTTTTATTACAATGCACAACTATTTCTTGGTCATTTCTTGTATGAAATGTATTCACAATACCCTTTCCAAACTATAGAGATTAATCAATTCAAACTTATCTTTAGGCCAAGGGTGCCAAACTTGTTCCTTGAGATCACAACTGAACCAACAAATTAAGATCTCCAGGACTTGATTACAGAAAGGCGTGTTGAATCTGAACTCTGCAGGTAGATTCAGGAACAAGATTGGGCAGTACTGCCTTCAGCTTATGGACATCAGAAATCACCCAATGTTGAATGCAGTTTAAGTGCTTGTTTTGAAAACTCCATTTATTAGGATCAAACATACATCCTTGCCACCAACATTCTACCATTTGTGATTTCAAGCTAATCACAAGTGTCCGATAAGGCTTTCAGTGGTTTAAGTCAACCAGTCCACCAACATGGCAAAACATTCCACTTAATAGCCCTTATAAAAACCATGCATTAAAACACAACATTTATAGGTGCCGTTCAATTAGTACAGTTAAAGGGAAATACAAGATGTCAAAAGGGGAAAAAATCCTCACAAAACTTTATTTGAAAATTTACATTTCTGTACATAATTTAGTGATCACTTTTAGAGTTAAATATACAAGAACGCTGCAAGAAAGAACATGAGTGGAAAAAAAAACAAACAAAAAAAAAAAAAGGAATAAGGGAGCGTCTACAGTGTAGGGCATGTAACAGTCCTCAGTGTTCGTGAATGGAATTGCCCAGCCCTATGAAAGCCAAACAAAACCAGTGGAAGTTTCTAATAAACATTTGGTGAAACTGCTTCAGAGCTTTAAACCTTCCCAGACTCCCCATTTGTTGATGTATTAAAATTAACATTTCATAATTATCGAATATGTTGTTGAATGATGCTGCTGGTGGGCTTGGGTTTCTTGACGGCATCCTTTTCAAAACTCTTCCAAAGTCGAATGGTTTCATCAGCAGCAACAGAAGCCACAGTCGAACCGTCTGGACTCAGCGCCAAATTGAGGATTCGGTCTTCATGTCCTGCAAGAGATCATTGGACAGGAATTTAAAACGTAAAGTCACAATTCAGTGTGGTTGTAATGTTTAACTGAAGGATGGGTGACCACACAATTACTTGAAGTACAAGCTCAAACTTGCCTTCAAGCTCTGTAACTTTAATGAGTGTGGGGTATTTCCAGACGATAACCTTGTCGTGAGCAAAACCGTGGCCAGACACCAACTCTTTGTAATTCGGAGCAAAAACAAGAGATGATACCTGAAAGGAAGCAAAAATGTAGCATCATAACATTTAAGATAACATTACATGTACTATGACATACAGTGGGTGAGCCTACCTGTGAACAAGTATCTAAGGCATTGATGCAAGAGCCACTGTTAGCATTCCAGATGCGAATATGACGGTCACTGGTGCCCCCTCCTGACGCAAGGATGCTAGGCTGCCATGGGCACCATGCCAAAGCCTTAAGGGTGCAAAAAAGGACAAAATCTTAACCTTAGTTGGAAAAATTTGGGGATTATATTTTATTTAAATACTTTTCTTTTAAATCAGAAAGAATAGCAGTCCATGTTCCTCCAAATTCAAGTTACCTTGACCGCTCCCTGGTGTTCACTTAGAGCATGGATGGCTTGATATCCTGAACCCGTCGTCATGGGCCAAATGTACACCATATTGTCATTGCCACCGCTAGCTAAATATTTCCCATCTGGAGACCAGGTAAGGCCACAGACTTCCTGAGTGTGCCCGCCGAAGGTGAAGATGTGGTGGTCTGCGACTCGAACATCATGCTGATGAATCAAACCAGATCTGGAACCACTGGAGATCAAGCAAAGTGTTAGGGCATTTTCACACATAGATCGTTTGTTTTGTTCCAAAACAGGAACGTAATGCGTCACAATATTGCATTTTCTTGGTTCGGCTCACTTTCACAAGGCAACATTTCAAAGCGTACCAAAATGGGTTTATGCAAGTACAACTGTCCTCTTACTGGTCAGTTTCCTCTACATCATCCATCAAGATGATTGACAAGTTCACTCCATGAGCTTATTGTGGCTTTGTAACAGTTGAGACCGACGCAAACCCTATATGATTGTAGCGGTCATTCCTGCAGTTCAATTATATACACAAATCATATTAATGCAGCAAATTCAAACACGCTCTGGATCTCCCAGCGCCATCTGGAGGATAGCAGTTTCAAGACACGCAAACACGGTCAAGGTTTCATCGGGATAGCAGTCTTGCAAAGAGAAGCTACACAACATTAAGATGAAGAGGGACACTCTGGGTTTTCAACCATGATAACTGATGTGCTCACGCACAGTATCAGACACTATTGCGATTCTAGCACATTGCGGTCACATTTCGGATTGCTTTCACACCTCAAGCGAACCGCCCCAGAGTTAGTTTGGTTCAGATCAGAGCATGATTGCAGCGTTCACGGCGCCTAAACAAACCTACCCAAGGGAGAAACAAACCAGGTTCCGAAATAAACTCTCAGGTGTGAAAGCACCCTAAAGCACCTCAGATGCATATAATCTGCAGAATTCAAGAAGATGCTGGTCTTACCTAGACAAAACGTGATCATTCCAACTCAAGCAACCAACCCTTGCCGAATGGCCATCCATGCTGCGGAGACGCTTTTGGTACTGAACATCCCACAACTGCAAGAAATGGTATGAACCTTTGAGAAATTCAGCAAGCAAAATGGCAGTTTGCAGAGCAAAAAAAAAAAAAAAAAAAAAAAAAAAAAAAAAGGGAGGGCGGCGCCTGAATAATCGGCTGCGGCCCGGAGGCTTGCTCCAAACTTCATTTCGTTATACTGTACTTGTACATGTGTAATGACGAATAAACTTCAACTTCAGCAAGATCTTAACTGATTTATGCATTCATTTCAATCTCTACATTACATCCATCATGAGAAACTGAACACAGACATGCAACCATCAAGGATCACAGTGGTTGTCTTTTTTTCCTAAAGCACGTTTATAAAAGCTACTTAAACGTCCTAATTGAACGAAGGCTTAATCTAAACCCTGTCTGTAAAAATAGGCCTTAAACGACTTAAATACAATGAGAAAAAAAAAAGGAAAAAAAATAAATAAAGTTGACATTGACCATTCATGCCCTCAACAACGGTCATTAAAATTTAAGGTAACTTCTAGACCTAGGAAAATAGGCATTTTTATAATGAATGTAAAATTCTAAAATAAAGTGAAAATATATCCACAAGACAAACACCTATATTTAAAAAAAAAAAAAAAAAGTCAAGCAAAATCATTTGTAATAAAGTTCTAAAGGACACTCAGTTACAAAAATGTAGCTTGAATAGCCTGGCAATACATTTAAAAATGACAAAAGTAATAACAAAACTAAGCAACTGTCATACAGCTGAAGTATGAGAAATATTCTGGGGGGCCTTCGAAGTCTTGGACAATGGGGGAGGCTTGGAGTTAAAAAGGGTGAGAACTGAAGTACAATTATTCAATCACAGTACGAGAAAACTTAACTGTCAATTACCTCGACTTTACAGTCACTGGTTCCAACGGCCAAGAAATTGCCATCTTTGCTCCATGAGACAGAACAGATGTATTCATTTGCATCTTCCATTTTCTTCAATAAAAGAATGTCCCCCACACCAGCATCCCACAAATACACATAGTTGGCAAGGCCAACTGCCAACATGTTCTGCCTTCCCCAATCCATCAGGTTCAGATCTGAACACAAATTGCCACATTAGTCTCACATATATAAAGAATTCATCTAATCCGATTACATGGTGTAGTGCAAAATTCAGCTCACAGAAGTCATTTTTGATATCAGGGGCATCTAGAATTCGCTCTGGAACCGAGGCAATGTACCGGCTCTTCTTGGTCGAGACCGGTGTGGCAACCTGACTGTAGAGCACCTTCAAGTTATTCTGATAACCTGTAGGAGAAAGTGTGCAGTTCATCTGAGTGATACGTTTATGGAAGGACGGAAAATTAAAACCGGTTTTTGACTTGATTTTAAGTTAACTCAAGTTGAAGGGTCAGTTCACCCAAATTAACATTTTGTCATTGCTCACCCTCATGTCGGTCCAAACACACAAGAACGAGAGCTCTGACCCCTCCATAGTCACCCATTTAAAATTACCACTTAAGGTCCAGAAAGGTAGTAAAGACAATAAAAGTTCATGTGAATGCAGTGGTTCAACCTTAAATTATGAAGCAACAAGAATACTTTGTGTGCAAAAAAACAACAACATTAACTTCTCATCGGTGTCAGTCTCCTAGGCAGCTTACATTGGTCAGCTCCTGCATCAGCATCACACGCATGCATCACCACATGTGAACAGCGTCGGCCAGTGGTAAGGTGGCATTCTGGCATAGCTCTGACGTAACTCAGAAGCACTGCACTGTATTTTAATGTCAACAGCATAGGAGACTGACCCAGACGTTAAGTTGAACAATTTTAGGCACAAAGTATTCTGAACGCTTCATAAAATTAAGGTTGAACCAATGGAGTCATTCTATCAGACTATTTTAACAATGGCTTTCCTACCTTTCTGTGCCTTGAAAGTGTTAAATAGCGGGATCAGTGAGCTCTCAGTGTCAACTAAATTAATCTTAATTTGTGTTCCAAAGATGAACGAATAGCTTTCGGTTTTGGAACAACATGAGGGCGAGTAATGACAATTTTCATTTTTGGGTGAACTAACCCTTTAATATTAGCATTACTACTAAAAGTGAATTAAAATAAAAAATTACCCTCAGGGGCGTTCAGTGGTTTTCCTCCTAAATGCAAAATTTTTGCTTCCTCAATATCATATCCATTTAGTGTCACAGACCAAGCTTTCTGATTTGGCTGCAAGGATACAAAATGACAATCAGAAAACCTCTACAACCTGATGCATTTATAATTATAATAGTTCTAATTTTATTGTAATGTAGAATTACAAGGAAAACACTTACTGCTGTAATCGATGGGGTTTCTTCCACCGACTCATTCTCTTTGGAAATGAGAAAACTTGCTACATCCAACTGGTTGGAATTTCTTGTTGGGATGAATCGATCTCCTCCTGCCTTAGAGGGGGTGTTTTGGGTCTTGCCGTTCTTTCCTTTAAAAAATAAAATAAAAAAATTAATTAAAAAAAAAAAGAAATACACTGAATATGTAACAATGAAGACACGCCAACTCTACAATGAGCAGGAGCTGGACACATGTGACTCACCTGGTGTTTTACTGGGGGTTTTGGATAGGCTCACCGATCTGTTGCTCTTGTTTGGTGAGAGAGAGTTTGTGTTGGTGGAGTTGGACGTGCTGGCTTTCCTCTGCCACCTCGCCATCGGGGCGTTTGTGATAGGCATGTCCAGCCTGAGGACATTGTGGATGTCATTCTCAAACCCAAACTGAGACATTACGATGGTCACTCTGTAGGAGAAAAAGGACAGGATACGGTGGTTGGTCACATAAAGCACGATATATGAGAAGTAGCCTACCGTTTTATATATACACAACAAATAAGCAAACATATTATAGGCTTTCCATAAGCTTCGACTAAAAAGGATAAGCTTATAATAATGTAAATAGTTATGAAACGCAACAGATACAAAGTTGATAACTGCAGCTAACGTTACATACATAAATAGCCTAGCTTAATCTTAAATTAAAATGTTTTTTTTTTTTTTTCAATCTTACCACAAATCCAGCAACTTCGTTCCTCCGATGCAGAAAAAAAATGTTAAAATTTAGCCGTTCTTGTTCATGTACAACTTTTGTGATTTATTTCGACCTTCCACAGGTACAGTCAAAACTCGTCTGAGCAGCTGAAGATAGTTAACGGATGAACGCCAGTTTAAATGTACTAAACGCGTGTCGTGATTGGACCATTCAAAAAAACAAAGGTTTTCGCTGTTGCCAAGGCAGCGAGGCAGAATGCTGCGCGCTGATTGGTGAATTGCATCATTGAGCGCTTCCTTCCATTATTACATATTAAGAGTCCTTTAATAGGCTCGTTTCTGGTTATGTTGTTTACATGATTTGTCATTCACGGGTCTGTTGTTAATATCTCACGAATTTGTATTTTGAGGAAAAAAGAAGGTATGAGAAAATAATAACATGCATTCTGATTGAGTTGGTAACTCGAATGAGATTCACTTTATTATGTGGTCACATACTAGGAATTTAAGTTGGTAAGCCTGCTCACAGATATAACGTACACCTGCTTGACACCGAAGATAATAACATACTTACAAAATAATAAGAACACAATAATACAAGAGTTATTATACACAGTAAAATATAAAAACAATGAACTGCATATTGCACACATAGATTTGTACAGGAAACGTGTTTGAATATGTAAATATATGTGAATTTCTGTATTGACCTTACTGTCTGAGGCTGTCATTAGCCAAACATCTGAAATTATACATGTTTGAAATCTTGAAATTATGACAATTTTAGTTTTCATCGAGACATCCTTTTATTTTGAAAAAGGGTCCGTCATTGAGAGGTTAGAACTTTTATTTTGAAAATACTAAAGACCAGTGTGATTTGCAACTGTTGGGCGTGGCCTGTCTTCATGTTTTCGTTGCATTGGTTGCAGTAGCAATACAAATCCAATGTTATATGTACTTCTATGTGTCGCGCGGCGTTTTCATTAGCAATTCACTGAGGTAAAATCAATTAACGTTTTTTTTTCAACAGTCAGATGGATATCATTTAATACGCCAGTATCATGACTTAGCGACTAGGGTACTAATACATGTTTTTCTGTTGACATGTCATGAAGTATATATAGTTTTCTGTCTTTGGTGAGTTTGTGTTGTTATGATGTTGTCTCTTATCGCCGCAGGGTGTTGTGGTTGTTTTTTGCATCACATAAACTGCCAGGTTTGTGAATCGCAGGAGGAAGTGGAGTGGGTTTGCTGTTGGCAAGGAAAAGAAAGTAAACTACTCCACATTTCTCTTCTGGATCAGCGGGGTGAGTCAGCACAGCCCACGTGTTACCAGCACATGTGACTGTCGTTTGCTTTAATAAACTTCCTTCCAAACCTAAACTGTCAGTTTACGACAAGCAACCTTCACGCTGCTATTTCGTGCTCATTTGAAAACTTAGTTCAAGACTTATAAGACTTACAACCCTTGTTTATTTTTACATAACATTCTGACCTCAAGTACGTTATTCAGGTGTTTTTCTGTCCTGTATAGGGTGGAGTAGTGGGAGCAGGTCGGGATGTTTGCCCGGAAAAACAAGCGAGCGGCGGCGCCTAAAGGCCAAGGAGCAGCTGCAGCCAAACAGGTCAGTGTTCAAATGTTTTGCATATGATTGTAAGCTGTAAATGGTGTGAGGTAAAATATCTTAAAGCGACAGTTCACTTAAAAAAATATATTTCTTGTTTACATAGGACAGGGTCTGTGAGTTAGAAACCCTCAAATTATCTGTCCATCTCATGATGATGATGATGGTAATAAAGCTACAATTGGATCATGTAACACATCTTTGTTTCTTTGTAGATGGGATTGTTGCTTGATTTCAAACCCGATGATATGATGGGCATGGAGCAAGATCTGGATGATCCAGCTTTAGAAGCTGAATTTGCTGCCATTGTTGGGAAGAAACCCAATGCGGCTGCCAGGGGGAAAAAGGCTGGCAAAGGTGTAAAATGATTCCTTTTTCTTTATTTGAAATTCATATCATGGATTCAGACTGTATCTGTTGCAGCCAAACGTTAAAAGGTAGAATTAGCCTATTAGATTTTCCATTAGCATAACCATTCATCTCTTATATACGTGTGTATATGTATATGTATGTATGTATGTATGTATGTATGTGTGTATACACATATATATACACACACACACACACACACACACACACACACACACACTCCTGGACTGTTCCCCAAAAAGCTTATAGTGTTTTTGGGAAACGCAGCTTTTGTCAGGAAAGCAAAAATTAAAGGATTACATCAGCGATTAGCATTAAGCCTTGTATCAGTAGAAACCCGGTAGTATATTCAAATTATCGTACTTTTCCCCCCTCATATCCCCCGAGACAAGAGATTTATGTATTGTATTTCTGGAAAAAAAATTTGGCCAGAGGCTAAAGACTACAGTCAGTAGAAGGAGCTAGTTCCGCATGTTATCAACCCGCCCATAGGGGTGGGATCTCATCTCACTCACAGAATGTAAATGCGCACGGCCTCTCGGCTCGGGCATTCATAACAGAGTGGTGGGGAAGCAAAGTGATTGTTTCAACTTTTCAAATGATTTCCTATTAAAGTTAAGCTTCCATAGGCATGATCTGGAAACTCGCCAGACTGAACACGTGTGAATGCTTGCCGCGCCCGTACTTACCTCAGCTCTTCGCTCTCGTGATGAATGTAATCTGACTCCTGCTGCGGTTGTGCCGTGACTTTCGTTTGGCTCACTCACACTTTATTGAACAGACGCATTCAGTTTTTGATTGTAGTGTCTATTCTCTAACTGAACGAAATTGAAAATCAAAACAACGGTGGGAGCGGTGTCATGGTGGGCAATTGATAACCAGTAGCCGAGGCTTTGGGAGTGGCCTTGTAGGGCAGCGAAGCAAGTGCATTCTGGGAGTTATTGTCTTTCATCCACATGAGACAAAAATGCATTTTCTGTCTTTTCTCAGTCTAGAAGGCACCAAATTCAAAAATTATTTCACATTTTCACTACATAAATTACCCAGTTTAAATATACATTCATCTTCCCAGCGCTGAAGTACCCCTTTAAGCAAATTATCTACTTAAGCTGTCTCAAAAACATCAAAGACAGAATGAAGTCTTTGGCAGAATAAGGGAAGTTGTGTGGGGGTGTGATGAATCACAATGAAACACAAGTTGCATGGTGATGCTCCAGAGCGGTGTCTTCAAAAATCTGTTGAGAAATATAATAATAAATGCATCTCTACCACAGCGAAGCTTGTAGGAATAGACTGTCATTATGTGGGGAGCCTTTTTAGCTGCTGGTATTGGTGAGCTACTTCACTGTGAAAAGTCATTTAGTGCTGTGGAGTACAGGAGAATATTGCAGAATGTCTTGCTTCCCACAAATGAAAAGTTATCTAAAGAGAAATTATCAGATGTTATTTGAGTTTCAATTCTCCTGTCCAAATTGCAAAGACAACCAAGAAGTGCCTTGAGAAAGTCCATCAGGCCATCAAGTCCAGATTTAAACCCTAATAGTGAATATTTGGACTGGAATTAAACTCAAACAAACTGGAAGACATTCAACTACTTATGCCATTAACATTGAGTGGAACAACACTAGGTTACCTCATCTAGTACAGTATTTGTGCATTTTGTGCATTTGTGAACTGTACATGGCAACTTTTGAATGACCTTCCATTTTGGAAAGATGCTACGAGCAGGGCCTAACTGGATTATGCCAACCAGCCTTAATCCACCGGGTAATTTAATTGTCTGACTGGATGATAGGAGCCGGAAGGTCCTGGAAATGTTTTGTGAACGTTTAAATGAATCTAACTTGAATTTTTATGTTCAAGCTCCGTTACCAATGGAGGATATTGAAAAAATGGCAGAAGCCTGCATGAAAGACATTGATGATGATGACGATGACAGTCTGGAGGAGGATGAAGACCTCTTGGTAAATGAAGCCTGTGATTTTTGACGGTTTCTCAGGTATCACTGTCAGCACCTTCTGAATGTGTAAGGTGAGTTTAAAGTATTGTTTCTCGCTAGGCTGAGCTGCAGGAAGTGGTTGATGAGGAGGAAATGGAAGACTCAGGTGCCGCAACCCCAACCTCCCCTGTTAGTGCGGAAACTCCTTCAGCAGAAACAACACCAGTTGCCCAGGTACAATCTAACATTTATTTAGGAAGGGGGAGGGGAGGTTTGGTTATTTCATGCATTCTGAGGTTTTTTTACACTGAGTTAGAATCCCATGCTAAACATGGCCAAAGTTTCAAAAAATGAGTTGGACGTATGACAGAGTATTTCTGTGCCAAAAGTACAAAGTTTTTTTCGAGTACAGCCCTGTATGAAGTCATAAAGAGCAGAAAATCCTTGTATGTACATTTCTCCCAGAAAAGTGCATGCACACACCAAACAGAGCAGGAGAGAGCACGCCCATTAGTTGGGTAACGCAAGTCGAGAAGGATCTTTTTTTTTTTTTTAACAATGTCACCAAAGAAGTGTGTTTTTTGTTGTGAGGGAAAGATAACCTTGTTCAGCTTCCCAAAGAACCCAGGGTTAAGGGAACATAGGATGCAGTTTGTTTTTCAAGTGTGTTCCTGGCATTTTTGATGACGAATGTTTTATAAGCAAGGCCCGTTGGATTTGCAGATCGTTGCAGGCGGTGAGTGAAATGGCATCAAACAGTGTCTGTTTTGTTGGCAATGTAAGTGCATATAATGTAAACAACACAAACGTATAGTGAATCAAAAATTATCCATAATGTGATGCAGTGGCGTAACTTTGTTTTAAAAAGTGAGTGAGTGGGGGAAGTCATGTGGAAGTTACTAAGAATCTACTTTTTTAACATCCTGATTCATTTTTAATTACATCCTAATTGAGTTTTTCACAGAATCTTAGTTACAGCTTAGCTAAAGTCTCTCCAGTTGAGATGTGTAGATTATTCATTTAAACATCTCAATCAATATAAGCTGTGTTTTTAATGGTACAAGGCTTTTGTGTAAGAAGTAATATGCCACTTCATATATGATTTGTTTTTTTTCACAGGACACTAAGGTTTCTTCAGTGCCTGGGAGCATTGAGCACACCTTAGAGGAGAGAATAAACCTGTATAGGATGGCTGTTACCAATGCCAGATCTGCAGGAGAAACCTCTAAAGCTCGGAGATATGAGAGAGGCCTCAAGGTGAGCGGATATAGTGTCGCTGCTAAAAAAAAAGAAGAAATTTTGATAAAAGAAAATAACTCTTTTTAATGATAACTTATGACAACTGACATTCTCATATTCTTATTTAGACACTACAGACTATGCTGGCATCAGTGCGAAAAGGGGGGAAGATAGACGAAACTGAGATTCCCCCTCCAGTTGCATGTGGAGCATCTGGTGGTTCTAGTCAGCCCCCTGTCCTTGCAGTGTCACCTGATCAGCAAGGGGAAAGTGACAGTGCTGTCGAGATCTCTCCCGTCTCCATGGAAGCTGCCCCTATTGTCATGGATCCAGCATTAAACACCAGAGACGAGTCCTCTGGAGTAACATCTCTAGCTTCCCTGTCATCTCCAGAAGGGGAACACGCAGGAAGTGGCGCTGAATTGCACTTAGGTCAGTCAAGTGCTTTTGTCTTAACGCAAAAGGAGAACATGCATAACCGTTCAAAAGTTTGGGGTCTTAAGATGCTTTTTTTTTCTTAAAGGAATTTATACTTCAGAAAGAACACATTAAATTGATCAAAAGTAACAGTAAATACATTTATAATGTCACAAAAGATTTCTATTTTAAATAAATGCTGTTCTTCAGAAAAATCCTGAAGAAAAAAAAAAGGTTTCTTGAGCACCAAATCCGCATATTAGAGTGATCATGTGACACTGAAGTAAAGACAATTCTGTTTAATGCATTTTTATATTTTACTTTAAGGGTGCTTTCACACTAGCACTTTTGGTGCGCACCCGGGTTCGATTGACGTCAGAGTTTGGTTTGTTTGGATGATGTGAACGCTGTCTTCTGAACTCGGGTGCGTACCCGCGAACCATACCCGATTCCACTTAAAAAGGTGGTCTGGGGTTCGGTTCATGTGAACTCCGGTACGGCTCGTTGCTGATGTGAATGTAATTGTACTAAATTAACTTATTGCACAGTTGGCAACCTATCACAGTACCATGCTTGAATTCACTGAGCTCCTGAGAGCGACCCATTCTTTCACATGCCTAGGTGCTTGATTTTATACATCTGTGGCCATAGAAGAGATTAGAATTATTTTGAATTCAAATATTTGCAATATAGTGTATTTATAACTTTTCACACACTCCACCTTCTCACCCTTAATGAGCGTAACCTGGGAAGAATGAGCTTCTGTTCTGAATTGATAATCATGTGTTTTGTCTTAGATACGTTACACTCTAAATCAAAATGGTGCTAAATAGCACAAGGGGTTCATTGGCTTGTAATCATAGGTAAACCACTTTAAGTGCTATGTAGCACCTATCTTTAAAGGGGCTATATGCTTTCCTGTAGCTCAAACAATAAGAGCGTGGCGCTAGCAACGGCAAGGTCATGGATTCAATTCCCAGGGAAAGCAAGAACTGACAAAATGTAAAAATGTGAACCTTGAATGCAATGTAAGTCGCTTTGGATAAAAACGTCTGCCAAATGCATACATGTAAATGTAAATATACAGAACCTTTGTCAAATGGTGCTATGTTGAACCATAAGAGGTACATTCATTCAAAGACTACAGCCAATCACCATCTTTCTCTCAATTGTATTCCTCCTTCCACATTTTAAACTGCAACTGACAGATCTCAGTATCCAAACTGTCTTGTTGCATTCCACCACCACCCCATTATCCTACTTACATTTTAGATATGTTACTCCACTCTCATATGTTTGCTATGAATGAGAATTTACAACAATGGCAAAAGCTGCTTTGAATCACTTTTATGCTTTTCTGCGGTCAAAAAGTCTTGTGTGGGGCCTTGAAATATTTCCTTATAGGGTGGCCTTGGGGGCAAAAAGGTTGAGAACCATATTATCTTCAGGAAATACACTTTATTTTAATGTTGCTTTAACCCTCTCCCCAACTAAACTAAGAGACTTAAGAGAGAGTTTGAGAACCTTTAAAGAACAATACAGGGGCTTAACAGGTTATTTGTAATGAAGTGGTACTATATGAAGTACATTTATGCATTTGGCAGACGCTTTTATCCAAAGCGACTTACATTGCATTCAAGGTACACATTTTTACATTTTGTCAGTTCTTAACTTAAGTAGCACCTTAACCACCCCAAAGAACCGCTGAAGAACCAATTTTTTTTCTGTGCGTAAGCTGCAAACACGAGTGTAAGGGGCATCACACCATTTTACAAAATCAGCAACTGGGCCATGGCATGTTTCATTGTTTTCCAGAAGACTCACAATTACTGTGTCGTCTGCACATTTAAAAAAAGTACCTGTTATTATGTTTACTAGTACAGTCATTTGTATATAAAATATATAATCAGGAGATAAAACACAGCCTTGGGGAGAACCTGTAGATGTTATCAGGGGAGCTAAAAGACTACCGTTTACTCTCACTCTCTGAGTTTTTTCAGTTAAGTCTAAAACCCAACCAACTAAATTAAGCTCAAGACCAAAATTGGCTAATTTATCTGCTAAAATATGGGGTTGTAAGGAATTCAAAGCAGATGAAAATTCTTTAAATAAAAGCTTAACGTGTGTCTTGCTACCTTCCAAATGCTTCAGTACCATATTCAATAAAGTTGCTGCTGCATCTTCAACACCTTGCCTTTTTCTATAAGCAAACTGGAGAGTGTCTAAAAGCAATTGATCCTTTACTAGTTTCTCAAAGCATTTCATAATAAGAGATGGTAATGCTATTGGCCTGAAGCCATTTAATGTTACAGCATGTGTAGTCTTCGGCACTGGAACCACAGTTGATTGTTTCCACAGTTTAGGGACTCTGGAGGGCAAGTGATCTCTGAAAGATATTACAAAACACTGGGCCCAATTGCTCAGCACAGACTTTAAATGCGTGCCCTCCAATATTATCTGGACCAGGACTTTTTCTCATATTACAGCCCTTAAAAATCTTTATTACAGCTGATTCATTGAAAAAGTTATAAGCACAATAACTCATTTTTTATTTCAGACTATTGCTGAACCAAATTCAGGTGCATCAGATCACAAGTATAACCTATTTAACTCATAACTAGATAATTCAACTTTCAAATATATGAACATAGAATTTTAAATTGTAATAATATTTTACAATATTACAGTTTGTTTTTTTCATATTTTTGATCATATAAACTTCTTTCAAAAATATAAAAAAGTTTGAATGGTAGTGTAAAATATTCAGTTACACTCTTCTCTTAAATTGTTATGCTGATATTATAGTTTTAATAAAGCTTGTGTATATTAAATGAGAAAATATTACAAAATAGAAGCAATTTCACTATTGACTGTTGACACTATTGGTTTTCATCATACCTACTTTTGACTTGTTCCCTATTTTGTGATTAATATTTAGCAGCATATGTGGATTTATCAGTGGAGCTTATATTTGGCTTTTCTGGTTAATAAATTATTCCTTGCTGTCCAGCATCCCTAAAAATTTGTTTATATTCATCATATCATATCATTTGATTTGAATAATTTGTCATTTTCTTTAATGGTAGTAGTCATAGTTCAATATGTGCAAATGCAAAACAAAGAGAAAAAAATTGAAAAAAGGCCATTCTTTTTGTTCATTGGGTCATCAAGGCTGGATGTGGAAAGCAAACTATGCTGAAAATAAGGGCCTTCCCCTTTAAGTTGTTCCTGACTTACTAATTTAACTAAAAGTTTGACGTTCTGCATAGCTGTTCTTGTAAAGGGTGCATTGTGGTTTCCTCTGCTCCTAAAGCAGCCTCTACAGCCGGACAGCCCGCTAAAGACGTTCTGCTGGAGCGACAGAAGGAGTACAGGATGGCAGCTCTCAAGGCCAAACAAGCAGGAGAGATTGACCAAGCCAAAATGCATATAAAGGCCAGTAAGGTAAGATGTGGTTTCTATTCAAATGTGTATGTATTGCTAGGCCTGTACTGTTAATTTCAAATAGTGGCATACATGTCAAAAGTCAGCCTCCCCTCTCACTCCAAGAACAGGGCTTGTTCTTGGAGTGTTCTTGTATTTTTGTCAGTTGTACAGTGTTGGAATTACTTAATTAGTGTTATACAGTTGATATATGAAGAGACTTGTAAATGTAGTTGTTTTTCTTTGTCATGTAAACTCTTTTGGTTTCATGTTTTCCCCTTGCCTGTAACAAACCAGGCTTTATACATATATCACCCTGTCTTTTTTTCGTTTGCCTTCTGCTCCAATATGGAAATTTTGACTTAAACTTTCCAAAGACTATCTCTCTAAGACATTACTGTTGTCAATTACTGTTTCAGTTAGTTTTGCTTTTTCAGCTATGTTGTCATTTGTCATGCAAGTTTGGATATTCCTCTTAACCAAGTATCTTGTTCCCGAAAAACCATGATTTCTAATAACTCACTTGTAACAAAAATTTGCTAAGTTATTTGGGGTATTTAAGACTTGTAGGAAGTAGACAAAGAGAAGCACTATGCTGTTTTCTTGTTTGGCTCAGGGATTCGATGCAGCAATTGAGGCTTTGGAGAAAGGCCAGCCGGTGGATGTGAGTTCTCTTCCACCCCCTCTGTCTCAAGGTTAGAACTGAATCAATAAAGAGATAGATACTATATAAGCCATGGTGTGTTACATATTTGTTATATATTTCCAAGGCTTGTAGCATTAAAGAATAAAGGCTTAATTCTTTTCCACAGCATCCACTCAACCCACACCTCAGACAGCTGTTAAAATTTCACCTTCAGCTTCTGGTTAGTATACCACTTCTCATGTCAAGTACTTTCATGTCTTTTTGGCTACGTTCACACTGTCCGTTTTTCGGATTGACAACCACATTTACATGTGAGTGTGGTAATATCCAGTTCACACAGCAACTTAAGGTCGGGACATACCAAGTCCCATGTTGGGCCGTTTTTGAGTCGGTCGTCTTAGTTTTTTTTTTTTTTTTTTTTTTTTTGGTGTGTTCCACACTGTTGTCTCTAGTCAGATGCTGTCAGGTTTTTTGGGGGCGATTCAGCATGTTGAATTGGCGTTGGGGCATCGGTGAGAGAACTCTGATTGGCTGTTCACCTTAGCAAATGAGTCAGTGCACGAGAATAAAAGTGAAAGTGATGAAAGTCAAGATGGTACAGACAGAATGCTGTTATAATTTTACATCATCTTAACTTAGCATTCGAATGCACAAATCTTTTCATAACAACATGAGCCAGCTAGAATGAAGAAAGGGATCAGCGTGATTGATATTCAAAATATAAGCAAGCACTGCTTTGTTTATGGTTTGTATATCTGCAGCCCCAGTTTCAGTTTCCCTTTTTGAATGACAAAAATACCGACTTTGATACCTGCTGATATAAACGAATATTTACTTAGATGCAGGTGCAGAATGCAAAATTGACAGTCGCCTTTAGTCCTTTTTGGTATGTTCAAGCGCCGCTTTTTGTTCAAGACACAGCCGATGAGAGGTGACAACACAGTCAGCTTTCGTCACTGCTTGTTCTTTGATGTCGGCTTTGTGTGCTCTGGGCTTTACAGTACAATCTTGAATACTGTTTGTATGATCGTGCAACAGGAGTCAAGCCTGAATTCTCTTACCAGTAGCCATAGCATCAGTGACCAAAGTAATATCAAAGATGGCGATGTCCATAAAACTGAAAATGTCACTTGTCAAATGTCCAGTCGAGCCACGAGTTCATTCGTAAAATCTTTATTAACTGACAGCAGCGTTTATATCTAGGTGGAGAGCAGAGCATTTGAGTCAAACATAAAACACAAAACTGACAAAAGCTTCTGTGACTGGATATAAAACCCTCATATCTCTGTCGCTGTAAATAACCGAAACCACACATGAAAACCCATAACACATGGTAGACACACGTTTGTGCAGTGCAGAGCGGCTCTCTTGTACTGTGTGACGTGACAGACAACTAGTTGTCCGGTTCTGTTCACACAGCGCATGTTTTCTGAGAAAGTGGTTGTGTTTTTTTGGGTGTGAGTTCTGTTATAGAATGTGGTTGTCACTACTGTAAATAACTGAAATGTGTGTGAACTTAATACAGGACTAAAATACAGAGTCTTTCTATGGTCAAACCTGAATTACTGTATTTGATGTCTCCTAGTCTTAATTTTGAGTTTTTGTTTTACCAGCAGACAGCGTTCCTGGCCCGGCTCAGCCCAAGACTGTTCTTGAAGCTCTGGAACAGAGGATGGCCAAATACAAAGAGGCCTTCACACAAGCTAAGGCCAGCGGGGACGAGCGCAAAGCCCGCATGCATGACCGCATTGCTAAAGTTAGTAAACCTAAACCTCAAATAATGGCACGTCAGTTACATTGACTTACATTGTTTCCTTGAGTTTATCTGATTGTGGAAATGTTAACATACCACACCACATTGTACACATAGTGAGGTGTTTGCACAGACTTGTTGATTTCAGATTATGGTCTTGTTTCTGTTGCCCACAGCAATACCAGACTGCCATACGTGCCCATAAAGCAGGTCGACCTGTCAATTATGATGAACTTCCTGCCCCTCCAGGTCAGTTCTTTTGTATTGAAAAAAACCTTAGACCGTAGATATCTTAGGCATTTTGCATACATAGTTTTGTGTATATGCAGACTATCGTTCAAAAGTTTGGGGTCAGAACGAATGTTCAATGTTTTTAAAAGTCAATTTAAAATAACTTTTTTTTCCTATTTTAATACATTTTTAAAAAGTAATTTATACAATCCAGTTTTCAGTCTCACATGATCCTTCAGAAATCTTTCTAATATACAAACCCGATTCCAAAAAAGTTGGGACACTGTACAAATTGTGAATAAAAAAGGAATGCAGTAATTTACAAATCTCATGCACTTAGATAACATATCAAATGTTGAAAGTGAGACATTTTGAAATGTCATGCCAAATATTGGCTCATTTCGGATTTCATGAGAGCTATATATTCCCAAAAAGTTGGGACAGGTAGCAATAAGAGGCCGGAAAAGTTAAATGTACATATAAGGAACAGCTGGAGGACCAATTTGCAACTTATTAGGTCAATTGGCAACATGATCGGGTATAAAAAGAGCCTCTCAGAGTGGCAGTGTCTCTCAGAAGTCAAGATGGGCAGAGGATCACCAATTCCCCCAATGTTGCGGCCAAAAATAGTGGAGCAATATCAGAAAGGAGTTTCTCAGAAAAATTGCAAAGAGTTTGAAGTTATCATCATCTACAGTGCATAATATCATCCAAAGATTCAGAGAATCTGGAACAATCTCTGTGTGTAAGGGTCAAGGCCGGAAAACCATACTGGATGCCCGTGATCTTTGGGCCCTTAGACGACACTGCATCACATACAGGAATGCTACTGTAATGGAAATCACAACATTGGCTCAGGAATACTTCCAGAAAACATTGTCGGTGAACACAATCCACCGTGCCATCCGCCATTGCCGGCTAAAACTCTATAAGTCAAAAAAGAAGCCATATCTAAACATGATCCAGAAGCACAGGCGTTTTCTCTGGGCCAAGGCTCATTTAAAATGGAAAAACTGTTCTGTGGTCAGACGAATCAAAAAAAAAAGTTCATTTTGGAAAACTGGGACGCCATGTCATCCAGACTAAAGAGGACAAGGACAACCCAAGTTGTTATCAGCGCTCAGTTCAGAAGCCTGCATCTCTGATGGTATGGGGTTGCATGAGTGCGTGTGGCATGGGCAGCTTGCACATCTGGAAAGGCACCATCAATGCTGAAAGGTATATCCAAGTTCTAGAACAACATGTGCTCCCATCCAGACGTCTCTTTCAGGGAAGACCTTGCCAATGCCAGACCACATACTGCATCAATCACAACATCATGGCTGCGTAGAAGAAGGATCCGGGTACTGAAATGGCCAGCCCGCAGTCCAGATCTTTCACCCATAGAAAACATTTGGTGCATCATAAAGAGGAAGATGCAACAAAGAAGACCTAAGGCAGTTGAGCAGCTAGAAGCCTGTATTAGACAAGAATGGGACAACATTCCTATTCCTAAACTTGAGCAACTTGTCTCCTCAGTCCCCAGACGTTTGCAGACTGTTATAAAAAAGAAGAGGGGATGCCTCACAGTGGGAAACATGGTCTTGTCCCAACTTTTTTTTTGAGATGCATTGATGCCATGAAATTTAAAATCAACTTATTTAAATTAAAATGATAAATTTTCTCAGTTTAAACATTTGATATGTCATCTATGTAGTATTCTAAATAAAATATTGAAATTTGAAACTTCCACATCATTGCATTCTGTTTTTATTCACAATTTGTACAGTGTCCCAACTTTTTGGAATTGGGTTTGTATAATTTATTATTATTAATGTTGAAAACAGTTGTGCTTAATATTTTTGTAGAAACCAGGATAAAGGTTGTTTTTTTTTTTTTTTTTTCACGAATTGTTGGTGAATATAAAGCATTTATTTGAAGTGGAAATTTGTAGCATTATAAATGTCTTTACTGTCACTTTTGATCAATTTAATGCATCCTTGCAAAATAAAAGTGTTTGTTTCTTTCTTACTGAATCTTACTGAACCCAAAAACAAGGAAATATATTAAATTAAAATGTTCCCTATAGGTTTTCCTCCAATCCCAGGCCAGAAGGCCGCTTCTCAAGAGCAGGGATTGGCTGCTGTCCTGGAAACTGCCAATAAGCTGACGTCTAATGAAGCTGAAGCTGATCATAGTGAAGAGGAAGATGAGGGGGAGAAGGTACTTTCTTAAATTCTGTAGCATTTCTTACATTTTTATAAGTTCCTTTCATTTAAAGAAGTCTCCATATTGTTATTTGATTTTTAGGTTAAGGCTCCAAAAGTAGTAGACCAAAAGAAGCCCACTCTTGCAGTACAGCCCACAGTACTGGAGCCCAAGGAGACTCCTTCACCTTCCCCAGACAGAACATCCAAAAGAGGAAGTCTGCCTGGCACTGGTATAGCTGTGATTTAGGATGACCTGTTAATTGCAATGTTATTGTGTTCGATTTATGTGAGAAGTGCACACAAAACCCCTGTCAAACAGGTAGAAGTGTGTATCTTCACTTGCCTCACAATTTGATTCGATTACGAATCAGAGGGTAACGATTCGATTATAAAACGATTCACAATGCATCTTTTCCTCCAATTCTTTTATTAATAGTAATTACTATATTACTAATCACAATATAGTTATTTTTGTTATTTTGTCTTTGTTATTAAAAAGAACAAATGCAAACGAAAAGCAGTTGAACAAATACAATATAATAAAGAAACATTAAATTAACAGTGCCTTACCTGAATGCTTCTGGTAAAAAAAAAAAGAAGTAAGAAATAATACAGAAATTGAATAAATAATGCATAGTCTTAAGTGTGCAAATTACAAATAATTTAACAAATTATTGTTAAAGCTACAAAAGTGATTTAGTTAAGAGCAGTGAGTAAATTTCTTTTGTTACTTGATTAACATTAAAGGGTTAGTTCACCCAAAAATGAAAATTCTGTCATTAATTACTTACCCTCATGCCATTCAACATCCATAAGACCTTTGTTCATCTTGGGAACACAAATTTCAATATTTTTGTTGAAATCCGATGGCTCAGAAAGGCCTCCATTTGACATTTCCTCTCTCAAGACCCATAAAAGGTACTAAAGACGTCGTTAAAAAGTCCATCTCACTACAGTGGTTCTACAATAATTTTATGAAGCGACGAGAATAGTTTTTATGCACAATAAAATAAATAAATCAAAATAACGACTTTATTCAATAAGTTCTTGTCTTCCGTCTGGGCCTCTGACGTGAACTAACGAAGCACCGCAACGCATGCGCCCTTTCTGAGCCATCGGATTTCAACAAAAATATCTTAATTTGTGTTCCGAAGATGAACAAAGGTCTTATGGGTGTCGAACGACATGAGGGTAAGTAATTAATGACAGAATTTTCATTTTTGGGTGAACTAACCATTTAATGACAGACAGCAGCAGGTTTATTATATTAAGTCCTAATGCACAGATCTAATATAATGTTACACATCAGACCCCCAACCCCAAATGTTTACGTTCACTTAAGATATAACCAACGTTTATATAAATACTCACCAAGACAGATATTTTGAAATCACTCTGTGTGTATCTGACCATTAAAGAACAATACGCCTGTAAAGAGAACTGAATTCAGGATCGCATGTGGTCACACACTTTGGGTGTGTGTCAGTCAGCACAAGTAACGCATGAGATCTTTTTCGTGGCTTATTGCGCTTAATACCTCTGTTCTACATCAAGCACGTCCTGTACTTTTTTTTTTTTTTTTTTTTTCATGTAATGCTTCTTAATAACTATTTTATATATATATTATATATATATAACAGCACTACAAACGGGTTTAAATCAGGTTGTTGTCTCCTCAGCTCAGCAACAGCTGGAGTTTCTGGAGGGCCTCAGAAAGCAGTACATGAAGGCAGCGCTGCAGGCAAAGCAGAAAAATGACCTAGAACAGGCCAAGACCCTCTTGCGCACAGCAAAAGGTTTGGACCCCATGATAGAAGCCGCCCGCAGTGGCAAGACTGTGGACGCAAGCAAGGTAAACACACTGTGTCTCTGTTTTTATAACAAATTCTTTAAAGTGCCCTTAGCATGTGGTTTTAAAGGTCTCCTACAATATGTTTACATGCATCCAAGGTCAAAACAACACTTTAAAAAAAAAATTTCTCATAATATATATTGCAGCATCACCTCTTTTCACACAGTGTCTGAAACGATTTGATAAAGAATTGAAGTCTCCCTAAATCCGAGAGTCTACACTGCTCTGATTGGTCCGATGACCCAGTCGGTTGTGATTGGTCTACCGCTTACAGTGCTTGTCAGACACCAAACAGCTATTACCATATCTTAATTTCAGCTCCAGATCTTCCTCAGTAAACGGTGAACAGTAACAATGGCTTCAGTTTTACCGAGTCCTCATCCTTTGGAAGTAGATTTGCTGTTGTGTCTTCTCGACATATCAACAACACAATCAAACTCTTCCAGGCCTCAAGCTACAACTACAGCATTTGAGGGCGGGTCGAAGTAGACGTTTGCAGGAAGCCAACGAAAACCATTATACAAATTTGTTACAAACCTACATAGGTTCATGCAGGAAGTGAGACTGGATTTACTGACGATTTGTTTCAGGCAGTTCAGAATCGGTTGTTTCTTTTGAGAGACTGTAAACTTTGCAGACCTTTTACATTCACAAACAGCTATATTACACACCACATGAAAGGTAATCTCTGAAAAAGCATAATGGGGCACTTTAACAAATCCATAATACAGTAATGAGTAATAACTCCGCCTTTATGCTTCAGGTGCCTTCACCTCCTGGAGATGAGGATGAGGACTTCATTCTAGTCCATCACAGTGATGTTCAGATCTCAGAGAAGGCTGAGGAGGTCTACACTCAACTCACCAAACTGCTCAAAGAGCAACACGAGGTAACAGGAAGGTGGTGAAATTGTGAAGTAACAGAAAGAATGGATCTGTGCCAAAACCTAGTAAGCTGTTTTGCTGTCTACTACCTACACAGGCAGCTGAAAATAGTCAATATATATTCAGTTTAAGTATATTTATAGTAAATTTTGCACAGAGAAGCACATGCTACTCTGTTGATTTTAGTAGAGTTTGATGTTAGCATGTTCTAAGCTAACAACGATACTCAAATAAGCATAAAAATACATATTGTGTGAAACCCATTTTGTTTTCATTCAGTATAAATACACTCACCTAAAGGATTATTAGGAACACCTGTTCAATTTCTCATTAATGCAATTATCTAATCAACCAATCACATGGCAGTTGCTTCAATGCATTTAGGGGTGTGGTCCTGGTCAAGACAATCTCCTGAACTCCAAACTGAATGTCAGAATGGGAAAGAAAGGGGATTTAAGCAATTTTGAGCGTGGCATGGTTGTTGGTGCCAGACGGGCCGGTCTGAGTATTTCACAATCTGTTCAGTTACTGGGATTTTCACGCACAACCATTTCTAGGGTTTACAAAGAATGGTGTGAAAAGGAAAAACATCCAGTATGCGGCAGTCCTGTGGGTGAAAAATGCCTTGTTGATGATACTAGAGGTCAGAGGAGAATGGGCCGACTGATTCAAGCTGATAGAAGAGCAACTTTGACTGAAATAACCACTCGTTACAACCGAGGTATGCAGCAAAGCATTTGTGAAGCCACAACACGCACAACCTTGAGGCGGATGGGCTACAACAGCAGAAGACCCCACCGGGTACCACTCATCTCCACTACAAATAGGAAAAAGAGGCTACAATTTGCACAAGCTCACCAAAATTGGACAGTTGAAGACTGGAAAAATGTTGCCTGGTCTGATGAGTCTCGATTTCTGTTGAGACATTCAGATGGTAGAGTCAGAATTTGGCGTAAACAGAATGAGAACATGGATCCATCATGCCTTGTTACCACTGTGCAGGCTGGTGGTGGTGGTGTAATGGTGTGGGGGATGTTTTCTTGGCACACTCTAGGCCCCTTAGTGCCAATTGGGCATTCTTTAAATGCCACGGCCTACCTGAGCATTGTTTCTGACCATGTCCATCCCTTTATGACCACCATGTACCCATTCTCTGATGGCTACTTCCAGCAGGATAATGCACCATGTCACAAAGCTCGAATCATTTCAAATTGGTTTCTTGAACATGACGAGTTCACTGTACTAAAATGTCCCCCACAGTCACCAGATCTCAACCCAATAGAGCATCTTTGGGATGTGGTGGAACGGGAGCTTCGTGCCCTGGATGTGCATCCCACAAATCTCCATCAAATGCAAGATGCTATCCTATCAATATGGGCCAACATTTCTAAAGAATGCTTTCAGCACCTTGTTGAATCAATGCCACGTAGAATTAAGGCAGTTCTGAAGGTGAAAGGGGGTCAAACACCGTATTAGTATGGTGTTCCTAATAATCCTTTAGGTGAGTGTATGTATGTTTTTATAATCAATATCTTGCTTCGTCTGCCATCTTTGATGAATTTAGCTTGGCTTGTAACAGCTCATTTAGCTTGTAACTGCATTCTGGGATAGTATTTCAATTGGGAGCACACCTGTGATTACCTTAAAATTCTGCCTGAGTAGGTAGCTCACTAGTTTTTGGAACATAACCTTTAAGAGGATGTGGAAAATGTGAGTAGGACATGTTTCCTTTCTTCTTCAGAAATGTGTGACGTACTCCAAGCAGTTCACGCACATGGGGAATGTTGCAGAAACAACCAAGTATGTATCGCATCAATGCCCCATTTCAGTAAATCAAAATCAAGCGATTTCAACAGGCACTTCATTTATTCCCATTTTCCCTTTTTTAGATTTGAGAAGATGGCTGAACAATGTAAAAAGAGCCTGGAGATTCTTAAACTGGCACAGAACAGGGGGCTTCAGCCTCCTAAACATCACTTTGAGGAGAGAACATATCGCACTGTCAGGTCTGACACACTTTCTGCAGATCTCACATTAATAAAAAAATAAAAAAAGCACAAATACAGTTTCCTGATCCGAGGATCTTCTGCAGGAAGCACCATCCTCACTACTGTTCAACACCACTATCAGGGGAAATGTATGAAGTTTCATCAAATATCATTGGTTTTCCCCCCCCTTGACTTCTTTTCTTCTAGGATCTTTCCAGACCTCAGTAGCACAGACATGGTTGTGGTCATTGTTAGAGGGATGAACCTTCCTGCTCCCTCTGGTAAGCTTCAAACATCTGGTCTTGAATTAAGCAAATGTAATTTTAAACTAAAAAAACAAAACAAATGTATATTTTATCCAAAGTGACTTTTTTAGTATGAGTGTCTCGTCAACTTGTGGGTTGAGTAACAGGAACTTAAAGAAACACTCCACTTAAAAGTAGGCTAATTTTCCAACTCCCCTAGTGCTGAGTTTTACCATTTTCGAATCCATTCAGCCAATTTCCGGGTCTGGCGGTAGAACTTTTAGCATAGCTTAGCATAGATCATTGAATCGGATTAGACTGTTAGCATCTCGCTCTAAAATGACCAAAGAGTTTCGATATTTTTCCTATTTAAAACTTGACTCTTCTGTAGTTACATTGTGTACTAAGACCGACGGAAAATGAAAAGTTGCGATTTTCTAGACTGATATGGCTAGGAACTACATTCTCATTCCTGCGTAATGATCAAGGAAATTTGAAAATAGGCTAACTTCCGTCAACATAACAATGTGACAACCTGGGGACTTTTTTCAGGCACTGCGTAATTTCATTGCGCCGCTGCACCCATGGTACGGCAGCGAAGTTCCTTGATTATTACGCATGAGTAAGAGTATAGTTCCTAGCCACATTGGCCTAGAAAACCGCAACTTTTCATTTTCCGTCAGTCTTAGTACATGATGTAACTACAGAAGAGTCAAGTTTTAAATAGGAAAAATATTGAAATTGTCATTCGTCATTTTTAAGCGAGATGCTAAGGGTCTGATTAGATTCAATGATCTATGCTAAAAGTGCTACCGCCAGACCCGGAGATCGGCTGAATGGATTCGAAAACGGTAAAAATCAGCTGTTTAACTCTAGGGGAGTTGGAAAATTAGCCTATTTTCAAAAAAAGTGGAGCGTCCCTTTAAATAAAATGTAAACCAAATTATACAATAACCTCATATTTGTAAGGAAGTATCTTGTTTTCAAAGTCTTCCCCTTTGCTTCTTTTGAAAGGTGTTGCAACAAATGACTTGGATGCCTATGTAAAGTTTGATTTCCCGTACCCCAGTACAGTGAGTACTAGTTCTTGAGTTGTATAGGCTTCATTTTACTCAGTCATCCATTTGATTTTTAATTATGACTGTCTCTGTTCACGTTAGGATCAACCTCAGAAACATAAAACATCAGTCATCAAAAATACCAACAACCCAGGTAAAAATGTTTAGCCATTCATTTCTGTATCATTGAATAATTGGTATTATACAGTACTGTTCAAAAGTTTGGGGTCATTTTTTGATATAATTCTCATATGCTCACCAAGACTGCATTAATTAATCAGAAATACAAAATAAATTGCAATACAAATTCCATTTTAATCTATGTAAATGTATAATTAATTTCTGTGATCCTTTAAAAATCATTCTAATATGCTGAGTTCTGTTCAAGAAACATTTCTTATCAATGTTAAAAACAGCTGTGCTTCTTATTGATGTATCTTTTTCAGGATTTGAAAAATGAATGGAAAGTTCCAAAGAACAGCATTAATTTGAAATAGAAATATTTTGTAACATTATGTCTTTACTGTCGCTTTTGATTAATTTAATGCATCCTTGCTGAATAAAAGTAATGAAAGTATTAAAGAAGAACTTCTGATCAGTACTTAAAATTAATCACCCCAAGGCTGCATTTATTTGGTCTAAAAATACAGTAAAAACAGTAATACTATGAAATGCTATTAGAATATAACTAGTTTCTGTTTTATTATATTTTAAAATTAAATGTATTCCTGTGACTTCAGTGTCACGCGATCCTTCAGAAATCATTCTAATGTGCTGATTTGGTGCTTTATTATATTATTATTATTATTATTAATGTTAAACACAGTTGTGCTGCTTAAGATTTTTGTGGAAACTGATTTATTTTATTTTATTATTTTTTATTATTATTATTTTTTTAGGATTCTTTGAATATAAAGTTCAAAAGAACAGCATTTATTATTAATAGAACCTTTTTGTAATATTTGTAAAATTGAATGTGCCTTTGCTAAATAAAAGTATTAGTTTCTTCTTTTTTTAAAATCGTACTTGCCTCAAACTTTTGAGTGGCAGTGTATTATGACTTGGAGGAAAAAACATTAATAATAAGAAATGACTTCAGAATAATTTCTGAAGGATCATGTGACACTGAAGACTGGATTAATGATGCTGAAAATTCAGCTTTGCCATCACCGGAATAAATTGCAATTTAAAATTATATTACAACAGAAACCAGTTAATTTAAATTGTAATAATATTTTACAGTATTACTGTTTTTACTGTATTTTTTATCAAATAAATGCAGCCTTGATGAAATCAAGAGACTATTTAACCTGAATGTTTCCACACTTTTGACTGGTCGTGTATATAAGGGATATGTACAAAATAAACCCGACTGGGTGATTTAGAGGATTATTATGGAGCAATGACAATCTGACTGTATTATCCTGCTTTATACACAGATACTTAACAGACAAATAAATAAATATACACAAATATATAAACATTTAGATTTTATTATGTGAGGAGACCACAAAGTGGTAGGAGAGACATGAAACTAAGTAAACTAAGTGTGCAGGAAATCGGTTGGCTGGGACAAATATACAGTTTAGTGATCATTATACAAAAATATTTGACTGCAGGACACCAGAATGAAGTATTATAGAAAGCCATGTAATTAATATTTTATTACCCCATGTTGAATTATGGCAGAGTATAACCAGAGCTTCAAACTGAACATCAACCGTAACCACCGTGGCTTCAGGAGAGTTGTACAGTCTAAAGGCCTAAAGCTGGAAGTGCTGCACAAAGGGTGAGTGTTCTTCATTATCTCCAAATAATCCTAGTTTTAGGATATTTACTAGAATTATAGTGCTTAGTTTCTTAAAGTTTTGTTTGTATTAGAGAGACCCACAGGTCAAGATAAACATCTGACCAGTGCTGCCCCGATTGAACTCTGTGACTGCTGTGGTGCATGCTGGGTCAGTGTGAGTAGGTGGATCTGAGCTTCACACTGACTTCTTTGTCTTGTGACAGTGGCTTCCTGAGGAGCGACAAGCCGGTAGGAACAGCCCACCTCAAATTGGAGAAACTGGAAGCTGAAAGTGAAGTGAGAGAGATAGTGGAGGTGAGTGGGGCTGTTTTTGAATAGCTTGTGCGTAGGAGCTGGAGACGAGAGTGCAAACATCAGCTGTGAAAGCAAACGTGTGTGTTTAACAGATGAACTTGAGCTAAAATGGTACATTCACACCCATGAACCTAACAACACCATGTTTACATTTGTGAAGGAAATGTATGTTCATGGCATTGGCCTCATTTTTGTATGCAGCTTATGGATGGGCGAAAGGCCACAGGCGGTCGACTGGAGGTGAAAGTGCGTCTCAGAGAGCCACTGGGAGGGCAGGACCTCCAGACTGTCACAGAACGATGGGTGGTGTTAGAGGAGCCACAGGTTAGTGCTACTGCGCTTGTGCCATTGATGAAAATGTGTGTCATTTGCAAGACAACGCTTCTCCAGTGATGGAAATTTTCAGCTTTCTTGTTTTCTGAAAAAGTACTGAATGTCCTGTTCAAAAGATAAGCAAAGAGGATGCAGAAACAAGCGATATCATATGTAAGCAGATGCATATGTAAAATACCACTATCACCAACATTAAACATCATATAAATCAAAACTGAATGAAAAATGTTACTGAATGAAATGTCGACCCAGGACGAGCTACAATGCAAACGCTAGGGGTGTTGATGAACTTGATTTATTCCATCTATGTTTTGTGATCGTTCTGAATCCGATCCAGGTGTAAATGTGATTTTCTCAGTGTTTTGCTCCAAATTTTGCTTTTTTTTTTATTTTATTTTTTTATGAAACGTACCCGTATTCAAGTGTTGATAAAATGAATGTTTTATTCTAGCTTTATGCATTGTTGTTGTTTTTTTTTTTTTAAAGCAAAGGGTTTGTTCTTTCTTTTAATATATATTTTGCATATTCTGATGTTCACGCAATAAAATATTCTGAGGGCCATGAAACTTGTGAAAATGATCAAAAATGCTGCCGCTGACTGGCAACTTTTTTCAAAAATGCTGGCGGGGAAAGGGTTAAAAGTGATTAGTGTCACACGTGCCAAAATCTTAAGATATATTTGAGGTCATTCAAGGTCGTCATACAGAGTTAATGACACGAAGGAAAAGATGACCTGCTTAATGTATTTGTGGAAATATTAAAAAAACTATTGCCAGATTAATTTGTTTCTTGTGAAACTAAGGCCTGTTTAAAATAGGACCGACAGAAATATATTGCTATTGAATATCAACATTATTACTAATATTACTACCACGACCGCTACTAATAGTTGTTGTTGTTATAATAATAATAATAATAATAATAATAATAATAATTAGTAGTAGTAGTATCAACAACAACAATAATAATAGTAATTGAATAATTGATATAATATTCATGTTGACTAGGTTTCATAAATCAGCAGCAAAGTGGACCAAAAATAGTAATAATAATAATTAATAAAAAGTAATGAATAAATTAAAATATTATTATTATTATTATTATTAATGTCATTTTAATACTTGATTTTATTTTACTTTATTGTATTATTCCAGGTTCAGTGTAAACACAAGCTTTGTTTCATCCTTCTATTTTTAATGCAAATTGTGGGATATTGCATAAAAAAACTAGAATACATAAATAAATAAAAAATTGCGCTCAATTGAGGCGGATAATTTTTTTTTATCTGATAAGAAGACATGCGCATAAACTACAATGGAAACACACTCACCAAATAAATCCCTCGGCACACAAAAAAACTTGCGTGACTGCACCTAAACAGAGAATAGCTGGACTAACCGGTGGACCAGTTCCATTGCACAGCATCTCAAATGCTGGTGTAGTCATTCTGAAATGCCATCAAAATGATTGGGCATAATTAGTCTCGCACGATTGCATTCCCGAACACCAGGCACCCGCCTCCGAACGCAAGGTAACATGCCAGCTTTTATTGCGTTTCGTCTGCACGCTTTGAGGCTCGAGTCATTTATGATGTTCTGAAAAAGAGCCGCAGTGGCTTTCCTAATTACCTCAATTTCTCAGGAAGTGACGGTTTTGGATGGAAACTGTGCTATTTGCAAATGTTTTAATGCGATTATTGCAGTTTTGTGCATGTTCTATTTACAACTTTGGATGGAAGCATAGCTACTGTAAATACTTCATGATTCTGACAGCCCTATTGCCGAGTTATTTGGTTGTGACTGTCATCTGTTGTCTGTGTTAGGTACTGCTGTAACTGACACTCTGATTTCATCTTCACAAAGTAAGAAAGTTTGCCCTATTTCTAATGACAGATACATTATCGCATTCATGTTACACTTCACAGTGGATTTGTCTTTCAGGTCTTGAAGTCTCAGCGGTTTTATCAGAGCGGGTGAAGGTATAGACATAGAAAGCTCAACGGTGCTGCTAGCCTTGGTTTTGGCTGCTGCCAAACCAAATGATGGAGATTGTGAGGAACTCGCTCTTTTGTGCTCTGTTCACAGACAGGCATGGTCACTGACAGAGGCTGTTAACTTTGTTTTTATCAGGGTAAAAGAGGTTGGACCAGGATGTAACAGTAGGGGTAGTTATTAAAAATACAGGAGGTATTAATAAAAGGAGCAGGAAAATGTGCACAGACTTGCATGAGATTGATATGCCTTTTAAATGGGCCTTTTGAGATAGATTGCCTCCTGATTTTATAATAACACTCACCCCAACTGTTACATTAATCCAATGGAGCTGAAGCCTATAAGAGTTAACCTTTTTTTTTTTTTAAACTGCTCTGGGATGCACTTATGCACTAATGCCAAAGTAATCACTGCTGCTGCAGTAAAGATGAATGACTTCATCTGTTCTCCCTTAAACTAAAACCTGTTCCTGTCATATCGCCAATACTAATGTATGACTGCTATGCAAATGAGTTACACATGATCAGCTATGCAAAAAGGTTTGCGTTTGAATCCCAAACATTCTGTCAGACATTTCAAAACTTGTTTACATCCTATGTGGATACACAACATTGTTTATACAGATAGCTAAAGAACTGCTGTTAAATATTATATTCCTTATAAATACCATTTAAAGCCATAAAACAGCTTTACTAATTGAACCAGATGTGAATTATTCATCAACTGCTCTGAATAGTCTATTTTTAATGTCTGCTTCAGTGGGTAAATGAGCGAGTGGTACCATGTTTGGAAATGGTTGAAAATTAGTTTTTTCCAGTAAATTGAAGCTTAAAGGATTAGTTCACTTTAAAATGAAAATTACCCCATTTACTCGCCCTCAAGCCATCCTAGGTGTATGAGTTGTTTTTGATGAACACAGTTGGAGTTATATTAATAAATATCCTGATGCTTCCACGCTTTATAATGGCAGTTGACAGGGTCCATTGAGTTGAAGCTCAAAAAAGCACATCCATCCATCATAAACGCGTTCCACACCGCTCCAGGGGGTTAATAAAGGCCTTCTGAAGCCAATCAATGGGGTTTTGTAAGAAAAATATCCATATTTAAAACTTTACAAAGTAAAACATCTAGCTTTCGCCAGACCGCCTTTGCGGAAAAAGTGTAACTGGCGCGACGTAGGAAGTGGGATGTAGTGTAAGCGTTTTGAACTGCGAGAGGCGTTACTTTCTGCGTAAGTTGAATACGGAAGGCGGTCTGACGATAGCTACTGTAGATATTTTACTTGATAAGGGTATTCTTCTTACAAAACCTCATCGATTCACTTCAAAAGGTCTTTATTAACCCCCCGGATCCATGTGGATTACTTTTATAATGGACGGATGCACTTTTTTTGAGCTTCAAACTCATGAGCCCCGTCCCTGGCATTATAAAGCGTGGAAGCGTCAGGAAATTTATATTAATAACTCTGATTGTGTTCATCAGACAGTCATATACACCTAGGATGTCTTGAGGGTGAGTAAATCATAGGGTTATTTTTATTTTAAAGTGAACTACTCCTTTAAACAAGCTTTTTTTTTTCAGCGCTTTGCTGACAATCACTTAGATTTGAACTGGTACTATAATATTCAAGTAATATTAGTAAGTTAGCAAAGGAAGATTTAAGAGCGATTCTGCATTGTTTTGTAAATATATTAAAAGTCCCTTACATAATTTATGAGAAAAATCTATTAGTTACTGCTCTTTTTGCACTTGACGGTCTTGTTCTTTTCTAGGGTCGCTCCTAGTAGGCACTTTAACCACGTTTAGCCAATGTTTACATTGCGGTCTAGTGCACACTTAAAGGAATCGTTGACTCAAAAATGAAAAATTCTGTCATTTACTCACCCTCAAGTTGTTTCAAACCTGTATGAATTTCTTTCTTCTTCTGGGAAACACAAAAGAAGATATTTTTAAGAACGTCGGTAACCAAACAGTTTATGGGCCCCATTGTCTTCCGTAGTATTTTTTCCATACAACTCCATCAGCCGTTTGGTTACCGACATTCTTCAAAATATCTTCTTTTGTGTTCAGCAGAAGAAAGAAATTCAGGTTTGAAACAACTTGAGGGCGAGTAAATGATGACAGAACTGTCCCTTTAAGTTATTATATTTAGACACGATACCTTTTGATTTCACTTGGCACAGCGAAGACCTGAGAAAAGACTTGGCTTTGTAACATTTACTTTGCAAGTTAAAAAATACCTCATTTTTGCCCCATTTATATTTTGTGGTGTGTTGGATTACAATTTGCAAAGATTCGACTGACATTTGGCTTTTAAGTGTGGACGAAGTGCTATCTAGAGCTTACTCTGTCCATTCATTTCAGTTAGATGTTCCCATCTCATGTGAATTGTGTGGTTTAGCACATTTTCCAGTCTCAGATCGAGCTTTGTCCTGGTTTTAAATTGCACTGTCAGTGTTGATTCTTCAAACGCTTATTTCATTCATCGCAAGGTTTATCAAAAAAAAAAAAAACTGACTCTCAATTGTCAGGTCATGTTATATATTCCATGCAGAATCTGCCATGTAATTTATTTTCATTTCGCACCAAGTTTGTGTGTCTGTTAATGTTTTATTAAATGAGAGAAACGAAGATCTGTAGCTCCTGATTTTGCTCGAGTGAAATGGATAATTTTATTTTACTTTGGAAACTATTAATATAAAAATTTGTTTTCAGTTTTATGTACGATGATGTTTTTGTATATTCGACAGGTTTGATAAAGACTGCTTTTATTGATATTTGTAGTGTACAATAAAGAAAGGTTGTATTTTTTTCTTTTCTTTTTGGCTTTTCATACATTGCAAATTTATTTCCATTCCCCATGTCAGGTTAACAGTGATTAATCACACATCAAACCAATAGTATGTTTCAGCATGCATGCTGTTACACTTTGGGCCGCCAAAAAAAAAAAAAAACGAAAAAGGCTATGGGTAACAAAATATATAAAAATGTCAAGATATACAATAATGCACATCTAGAAAAACAATGGCAAAGGTGGATGCAGGGAGTAACAAAAGGCTGTTTTGAACAGTGTTCATGGGAAGACAATACAGCCTTCATGTAATGCCATTTATTTTTCATGAACAGTCTGCTTGCAAAGCTGTCGGCGCTCATCACCAAAAGCCAGAAACACATGCTTTCTGTCTCAACTGATGGCCTGCTAATAAAGGGCTGCGAGGTTCACTTGCTGTGTGTGGATCTTCATATCAGCTGCTGTCCTCATTCATGCGTGGGCCATCTGATGAAACCAACCATATCTGAGAGTCATTATGCAAAACCCATCCCACCTTTACTTTATTTGACTAGAAGATTAACTATAGTTTGATTGTCATGTCAAGATACTACTTCAGTTGAAGCCATTTTAATAATGACTAGCTAAAGAGGGCTTGTTAAAACACTCTGAGGTCACAATGTCTTTCTATCAGTTTAGATATGATTGACAATCTAGCTGACCTTTGGAATGTCTTGATGGTGGATGTAGCGGTTTATGAAATTTTAAGGCAAATGCCCTTTCTCTTAAAATGTAATCCACAGTGATATCCCCAAATTCCAAGAGCTCCTTACTGGTAGTTTTCCATTTTGGAAGAGTTCCATAATTAGCTGGCCAACTGTTGTAGTGATCGATTTTCTCCATGTGAGTGAAAAATCAATACAAAAAGTTCACTAAAATAATATGTCCTACTTATGAAGTAAATGTTCTCAAGGATTCTGATACTACATTACATCAGTCAAAAATACAACAATCTCCTGTTTGTCTAAAGCAGGACTTCAGACTAACAAACATGACTTAAACCGCTTGTTTAGAAGTGCTTCGAGTTCATAACGGAGAGAACGGATTTGCAGTTTAGTAACATTTGCTAACTGCAACAGCTCTGACTGATTCACTGACTGAATCCGATAACTCTCAAATACGTTTAAACAGGTTTTTTTTTTTTTTACTTAAGAATCATTTGTCCGTGAATCACGGAAAAACACCAACATTGTAATTAACCTCACGAAATGATATACGAAACAATGGAGCATGGTGATGGGAGGAAAAAAAATATTTTGCGTTCTCTCGCAAAAGTACTGCGTTCCCCAAGAACCTGCATTCGTGCGTGCTTGCATTCTCTCGCAAAATACTGTTTTCAACTGAAAAACTTTGCATTCACTTGCATCACAAAAGCATTGAAATATAGTTTATAGTATAGAAACGTTTTGAGAGCAAGAACGATGTTTCAAGGGGGAACAAAAAGTTTTGCAAGAGAATGCATCATTTAAACAAGTTCTCTCCCAACACCATGTAACTTACGTTTAAGAGCACCAACAAATTTTTTTTTTTTTTTTTGTCACGTTTGCGACTATACTATTATTAGTCTGGAGCCCTGCTACAGCATATTAATAATTGTATTGACATCTCTATAGAAAGACATAAAACATGACTTAAGTGTGGTCACTTTCGCAAAGAAAATCCAGTCATTTCTACAGGAATCCACGATCAGAATTTTGATTTTCCCCACACGTTACTCCCGATGGTCACATGGATTCCCCATGCTGACCAGCAGAAAGTTACTTGGTTTGAAAGTGACTTCTGCGCGAGCTGTGCTTCATATAACACTACAATTTTAAAAAATAGACCTTATTTGCTCGCGAAATCCCTCTAATTTGACCACAACTTAACACTGTGAGAAACTAACGGAGTTAATGACCCCAACCCAACCAACGGCTGAATTAAGCTTCCAAACCACATACCAAAATCCATCTTTCCTCATCAATGAACATAGCATTCATCTTTGAATAATACTTAAATATCAATAATTCTATTCTTCTTTATTCTCTCCTTCTATTTCCTAATGATGGCTTAATATCCCGTGCGCTGCATTGCTATTCCTTACACAATCCTTTATATGATAACATGTTAAAAACATTGGCGGAACATTATATGAACATGGGCCACTAAAAAAGGGTGTGAATAGATGGGACAGGATGCTAAAATGCAGCGGCCCAGAAAAACGCTAACAATTCATCCTCTATCACGGTCCAAACCAAATCCAAAATAAAAGCTTTATTGGACTGAGACCTTCAGTCGTGTCAAAACCTACCATTAAGTGGAACTTGAAGTTGTAGTTGAATTCCTGAAGGCCGCTTGAAATTATTGTTCGATTGTATTATCTTATAATAATAGTCTGTGACAGAGGTCCGTTCTTGACATTTGTAACAGTAACTCAATCTTGAACATTCCTAATACTGTTCCACAAGCTTTCCGCTACCATGCCAAGCAGTCCATCTGAGGAAGCTACATTATTTTAGCTTTGGAGCAGTTTTACAAGGTCCATATTCATGAAATAAAGCATCTGGTGATTCATAAAGCTTAGAGGTGAAACCGAAGCTCATTCTTCGTTTCTTATTGAGGCCCAGGCACTGTGTACCAGAAACCCTTTCATTGAACAAACCTTCCCTCTACAGTTCCCCTCTCGGCCAACATCAACATCTGGACAGTCTCCATTAGAGCTGAGCGTGTAGAGCGCCCTCTTGTGTTTCAGGAGCGTAGTGTTGCTACAACGGTTCTGAAGAGATCGAATTCAGGGTGGCCACCCCTTTTGACTCGACAGGGCCAATGGTTTCCACAGTGGAGTTGAGAGGTGAGGAGAAAGGAAAGAGAGCACCACATTCAGTGGGGCTGGGCAGAGGGCGTCCCAGTGGAGATGGTGCATAGATGGTATGGAGGACTTTTTCCTGCACAGCTTTCAGGCTTTGAAGTGCAAATGAGAGATAGAGAGCGAAGAGGGACTCGAGCTGGTGGGAGGCATGAGTCTGAGGCTGGACGGATTCCCTCCTTTTAAGAGATGATCTCTAGGATGTAGAAGATGAGCTCCATCACCATAGGCCCCTCACTTAGCTGGCAGGCCCCACTGTGGATCACTGGGATGAGGGCGCTGTCGAGATCGCTCAGGTACTGGGGGAGCAGCGGCTGACCGTTACTGCCTGCTAGGTAGCCCACCTGTAAACATTTCAGAGTAAGTCTGGAGGAGTCATCTTGACTGAGGGTACATTTACATTAATCTGGATACATTTTTGCGCTTTTGTTTCAAAACACTCTCCCGTCTAGAAAACACTAGCATTTTCCTAAATTCTCTCTTCTACACTGAAATGTCAGAAAATGCTTAAATCATAATAAAATGTTTTACTGAGATGATATCAAGAGACCAGACATAATAAAGTCTGCACGCTATTCGTCTGGTACGATCGTTTTATCAGCATAATATCCCACCGCTGTACAGGTCGCCATTCCATGTATGAACTATACCTCAGCTTTTACAGTCCGCACTATAACAGTGTTTTAAAATGTATCCACTTTGGAAAGCATCTTCAGAAATCTCCGCAGGACAAAAACACGGTCTCAGTGTGGACAGAAGGCCAAAACGGAGAGAAAAAGATTCAAATGTATCCGGATTAATGTAGACGTAGCAAAAAAGAAACAATTAAATGTGAGCTATCATTGTAACCTGATCAGAGTCCAGTGTAACCCTCAGGCCCAGTTTGGCCATGCCGTCCTCTTTGAGAAGTTTGAGGTGAGGGCACAGGGCCATGCAGAAAGCCCTTGCCACGTTCTCGGCGAGTCGGCTGTGGTCAGCAGGATCGCTCAGGCCATTGGTCTGGTCCTCGCTCCGCAGGAAGAACACCTAAGCAAACAAAGTACAGTTGTATCATGAGAATTTTTTTTGTCCATACTACGAGTAACTGGAACTGACTTTCATTGTATGGTCCAAAAAGATTTTTCAAATATATCTTATTTTGTGTTTCACAGAAGAAAGTCATACAGATTTGAAATGTCTTTACAATAGAATTCATAACGTTAAATGAAGATAAATTATGACAGATAATGAATAAATACCTCTGTCCAACGGATGACTTTCCCATTGGCTTTATACTCCGAGCCATGGAAGATCTTAACGCTGGTGACTGACTCCATGGATTTTCCATCAATGGGGCTGATCACTCTTAAAACAAGAAAAGTACATGGGTGAGATGAGAAGGATTTTTGTTAATGACAGGACAACAGCATTTGCCCAGCTCAAGAACCTGGGATTGAATATTTCCCTTTGTAAACAGGATTTTTTGATGGGATATCCACAAAAGCAGCTAATGTTATACACACACACAAATACATACATACATACATACACACACACACACACACACACACACACAGATGAGCCAAAACATTATGACAGGGAAAGCAAATATTGTTGATAATCTCCAAACAAGGCCACATATTAAGGTCTGTGTAGATGAGATTGTAAGCAAGTTCTCATAATTACTGTGTTGGATGCAGGAGAAATGGGCAGGAATAAAGTGACTTTGAGCGACTTTGACAAAGGCCTAATTGTTATGGCAAGGCAACTGGTCAGCAGTTTACCAACAGTGGTCTGAGGAGGGACAAACCACAAACCGGCGCCAAATATAGGGACACCTGACCATTACACAAACAGGGACTTTAATGACATTGTATTCTAAATACATAGACATTAATATGAATTTTGTCCCCACCTTTGCAGCTGTTAGTGAGCTTGTCAAGTGAAAGACTTCTGTCTGCTTACCCTTTGTTGACGTTGTGGTCATCGTCAACCCACTGGATATGGACATGCTCCTGGTTCTCGTCCTGATCAGCTTTCCCGCAGGCAATACTGAAATCTTTCATCTCCCTCAGGGCTTGCCGTAAAGCCTCCATTGTTTCAGCTGTAATCTGCACCATCACGCCATCTGGGGCACAAGCATTCATTCACAAGCATTTTACTACAGTGAGCACATAAATCTGCACAATATTTTACACTGCCAAGTACAAAGCACTACTAATTAGAATCAGGTGGTACAAAAATTCAGCCTGAATGGGACTCTCTGTTGACTGTCACTATTCACCCCTTACACTGTGAAGGCCTTTTTAACGATTTCATGTGACATAAAGTGGCATAGTTAAAAGTAATGGCTTATAATCCTACAAAAAAAACAAGATATCATCGAGTATATGGTCTCATTTGATAGAATGAGATACATTTTGATCATGTTTGTTGGTTCTTATGTTACAACACTGCTGAGAAAACCCCAGACAAAGTGATGCAATTCATTGATTTATGTTGTTGTTATTCATGCTTGTCCTGACGACTATTAGAAAGTACATATGACAGGTCATAAAATCAAGATTGGACTTGTTCACAATCATGTCAACTGCATCTGGGCCAAATTTTATGTTATCTCAAAGCAGTCAAAAGTTATGGGATTAGTTCCAACATGGTAACCTTTTTATCAACAGTCCAAAAACCTCTCTGTTTCACTGCTAAGCAGAGAGAGCTTTAAATTAGAATCAGGTGGTACAAAAAGTACAATTCAGTCTGACTGGGACTTTGGTCAAAAACGTTAAAAGGGCGATTATGTCCAGTTTAGACATTGTTCCCGGGGGATCAGATGTCCTACATTTAGAGAAAGAGACTGCAAATGTCTTCTGTTGTACCTTCCACAATGCTGGTCTTAGCCAAGTAGCCCAATGAAGACTTCAAAGCCCCGCTGAACACAAAGAAGGAGGCACCAGTCACTAAAATAAAGGAAAAAAGGAAATAATACATCAAAAACATACTTTCCTCATGCAATATTACATTTTGGAATGAAACCAAACTCAGGGGTCCAAAGATTTTTTTTTTTTTTGTCAAAGTACTTTAATTTCATTAATTAATCAACATATAATTAATTCGATGACACCTTTTAATTGACTGACAACCCTAATTTTCATATATTACATTGCCGTACACTCCCGTTCTAAAGTATTAGAAATAAGTGGAAAAAGGACATGTAAAAAGTTTCAAAAAATAAGTTGGACGTTTGATGGAGTACACACATCAAACGTTTCAAATGACTGTGTTCTTGGCTATCGTTGCGCAAGTACATATCAGTAAACAACATGATTGTGTATAGTTAATTTATCAATGGAGCATGCGATGTATGGTGTGTATTTACATTTGTTTAGCCGACCACTATAGGTGCCTGTTTGTTTATTGTAAAACCACCCCAAACATATTAAACGGCTTTGCCGTTCACACAAAGCACGCTTCTTCATTCAAATGTGCTAATGTTACTATTCCATTGTTTTTCTATGTAAACACGCACTAGATCATATATGTATGGTTGAATCTGATTGATAGCCATGGTCTATTTAGGATAACTTTTCTTTTCCACGTTTAAGGATGTTACAGCTTTCAGACGCTCTCAACGCGATAGCGCGCTCGTGATTCTTTAGCTCCGCCCACATGATATGCCTCCAGCCGCTCTGTTTTATTCGGAAAGACTCAGCGTATCTGAGTGTGTACAGTGCATCTTTCTTTTATAAATATAATAAAACTAAAGACTTTTTGGAGATATGAAGGATTCAGATTCTGAAGGATTCAGATTCAGAAGGATCACCCCCGATTTTGGCACTAATTCTAAACCGAAAGTAAAATGCTCACGTCTGCACTGTCATTCATTCACAGCCACACAGTCATTCACGGTGTATCCACTGGCACGTTTTCAGTTCATTCCTATGGAAGCTCAACTTGAATGAATGCTCAAGTGGCCGTGCACATTTTACATTTGGTATAGAATTAGCAATTTAAAAGCCCCCATCAATGATACCGGTATTACCGGTGTTGTCACACGTTGATTGACCGATGGGAATTTTTAAAAAAAAATTTATTTGTGAGCATAAGAGACTTCTTTCATAAAGGCTGCATTTATTTGATTTATTTGAAATCTCTGGGTGCAGCTTCAAGGTTTCATTTGCAAATGCAAGTAATCGTGCCACACCTTTGCGAGGCTGGTGATGAATACTGATGGCCTGCGTCTGGTAGTTACCATCATCGTTCTGAACACAGACAAGATGGGAATCCGCCCTCTCATTGAAGCATGCGCCCATTGCCAGCACATGCTCGTTGGACTTATTCATTGCCTTCATTAGCTGAGAAAAGAGAAAGCCAAAAGAAATCTTGTCATGACTTTCCAAAGTTACGCATAATCCTAAAGCTTAATTAAGTTTTTAAGGGTTTATAAGTCCTAGATGAGTGAATGACAGCTTTTAAAGACAGCAGAGAGTAAGACAAGGCAGCCAAGGCTTTAAATAATCCCTGCTATGTCAAAGTTCTGTTCTGTCAAATGCTTTTCAAACACAAGCTAAATACCAAAAGTCTTCAACGACTTAAAAAAAAAAAGGACTCGGAGACGAGCTGTTGTCAATGCTTCCCTTGTTTCATGGGACATTTGTCATGAATCTGCTACACTCTCTGTTGCACATAAATTTCAAATACATTTTCAATGCATTCTATTTGAAATATGTTGCTATGGTGATGTTTTGCTATGGTGAAAAAAAGATGTTTTGCTATGGTGTCTCTATGTTCTATGTTCACCATGTGCTAGTCTTCATTCACCTCATTGTAACGGTTGCTTGGTATCTTGAGGCATGTCTTCCTCACTTCCATGTCCACCACCAGCCCCTTCACCACTGGCAACGTGTACTGGTAATTTCTGAAGTCCTGTAGATGTGGGAAAAGTTAAACGCCATCAGATTTCTTGACATGGGTTCATATTGACAGTAAGGCATGTGCTAAATGCAGAAGAAGTGAAATAAGAATACTTACTGCCAGCAAGTTCATGATGGTATGACCAGTTTCTCCAAAAAGGGGTTTTCTGAAGCGAACGCTAAACAGTGGGCAGGGGTAGACTGCAACACAAGCGCATAATAAGAACACACAAGGCTACCACAATAAGTCGTGCTATTCAAATCAGCAGCTCAAATAAGCTCCTTCACACTCCAAATGACTCAGATGCCCCTTTTATGTAATACGGCAATTACTTTAATCTAAAAATCAGGTGCCTGTATGATTACCAAGTCCTCACACACCCCGGTTAAACATGAGACTAGAACGGTACATGGCGCTTCTAAGTGAGAATGCTTGCATGTCAAGGATGAGGATTCATGAGTTAAGAAGCTCAGCGGGAAACACATTATTAATATATTCCATCTCCACAGGAGGCAGTGCTTACAAATTAGTGCAGAAAAATTCTCTACATGAGAAGAGAACACCGATAAAGACATTTTCTGCATTGTTTCTTGTTGTTTCCTAAACAGCTCTTCTACAGGCATCAGAAAGGGGCCTTGCATTCTCACTATTCTGTAAATGTACACGTCACCATGTCAAGAGGTCAAAGATACAATAAACAACCAGAACAATCAAGATCTTTCAACGGTTGACAGCTAAACCATTAAGCATCTCTCAAATTCAACATCAAACCACAAACTCACATCGGTATTCCGCCCCTAGGCGAAGCATGAGTCGGATGGGAAAGACCTTGGCCCAGGGGGTCTCCCACTTCTGCACCAGGATGCCAAAGAGGTAGGGCGGGTTAGGCAACGGTAGGTCCTGCAGGGTCTGGAAGCTGGGGCTGATGTAAAGGAAGCCGCCGTGCTCCTTGCTGCCCAGGAAGCTCTGAGTGAAGAAGGAGTGGCCCAGGTGACTTAACACATTTCCTGCACAAAAGAAAGTGTGGGATTAGATCAAGCTTTCTACTTAGATAAAAGGTGAAAATCAACTTTCGCCAAACAAGTTTGCAGAAATGTAAATACCATAAATAATAATAATAATGCAGGGTAACACTTTATTTTACAGTGTCTTTGTTACATATGTTACATGTACTTACCATAGTAATAACTATAAATTATGCATAATTGCAATTAACCCTACACCAAACCCTCATCCTCAGTTCATTTTTATTACTCAAAACTTAAATGTATAACACTGTAACACAGACACCTTAAAATAAAGGGTTACATTTTATTTTAAGGTTTCATTGTTACAGTGTAATTATATATTTAAGTACTGAGTAATAGTAATTAAATACATGTACTTACTATTGGGTTAGGGTAGGATTAGGGCTTGTGTTTGGGTGAGGGTTAGTTGCATGTAATTATGCATAATTTATTGTTATTACTATGATAAGTACATGTAACATACGTAACAAGGACACAGTAAAAAAAAAAAAAAAGTGTTACCATAAAGTGTAACTTAATGTTGAAACCAATAAATTGAATACGTTCAAGCTGTTATAATCTAATGATAATTTAGCTGTTAGTGTACCAAAAAGCAAAGATAAAATATAATTAAAAATCTATTTTGTATATATCAGTTATCAGACAATAGAAAGCAGTGCAAAGAAAATAGGGAGGAAAAAAACACATTCAAGACTGGGATAAACTAATGAAATATGAATAATGAATATATTTTATTTAATAGAAGAATAGTTGCACCTAATTACAAATAGGCTGTCAATATTTTATGTTTATAAAAGTATCATGAGTTTAGCAACATCTAGTACTACCAAATTTTGTGGCATACAGAACTGCTGCCTATGTAGTGTGTTACAGTCTAGTCACATTAGTGACACACTTCTGAGAAATTTCGCAGGCAAAAATGGCCCATTGTCAATAGTGCAGCGATGTATGAAGAACAGCTCACACAAACATATTTCTATTATTCAACGCTGCAAATTCACATGACCAATTTGAACCCGATGCGGAATCAGCATGGGAAACGAAATTTATGATTGCCTGGATTCCATTTAAAAATGAAACCACAAAACCATAAAAATTTGCAGAACAATGAAGACTTCACATTTATGAAGCCTACTAGGTTTTAGAACAGTACTAACGACTATAGATCATAAAAGATCACTTCAAAAAGGACAAAAAACTCATGAGAGTTTCTCAGCATTAGCCACTATGTAAGCTGACGGACACTGAATCTGGCCAGACAGATAACATTCTTTCACTGAATACATCTGAATTGGCCTCCACACTTCTGGCACACATCCTACATTTGGCTAACAGGGGATGCTTTCAGAGTAAGAAGGCATGGGTTTTGTGGCTGAGCCCACTGACCTGAAGTACGACACAGTGACAAGGATTGTGTCTGGAAAACAATTTCTGCTGAAGTGGATCCTCAATGCCACCAGGGCGAGCAGCCTCATTTTACCTTTAAGGGCCTCCTGGCAGAAAGGTCTAATTTTATCTATGTAGGCCACGCTCTCATTTTGTCTGGATCAGTTTACCAGAACGGGCCCCCTGGTGGAGGCATATCAGTTTACCTGTGAGAGCCTCCCGGTACAGCTGGATGAAGTGGCTGAAGACGTCCTTGGGAATGGTTTTCTCATCAGGGAGACACTGTAGAAGCACTACAACCTCTGCCTGGCCCACGGCATGCATACCCTTTGTTGTCATATACCAGCACTTCCTATTTACATCTTCACACAAAGATGGCACAAAAGATTGTTATGGCTCATGGGAACTCTTTAGCAATTTTCTGCAATTTCACAAAAGAATGACAATAGCTACAAAACGTACAGCTACCATTTACGTTCAACTACACATCTTGGAAATGAAAATGAAAGGTAAGTAAATGCTACAAATTTACCTGGATGTTTCTTTAACTTAAGAACATATTTACATAACCATTAAAGGGTTAGTTCACCCAAAAATGAATTCTGTCATTAATTACTCACCCTAATGTAATTCCAAACTCACAAGACTTTCCTTCATCTTCGGAACACAAATTAAGATATTTTTGATGAAATCTAAGAGCTCTCTGACCCCTCCCTAGACCGCAATTTAATTAACACTTTCAAGGCCCAGAAAGGTTGTTCAAATAGTCCATGTGACTCCAGTGGTTCAACCTTAAATTTTATGAAGTGACGAGAATACTTTTTGTACGCAAAAACAAACTTAGGCTTAGGAGACTGGCACAGGCTAGAACTAAATTTTTGTTTGTTTTTTGCGCACAAAAAGTATTCTTGTCGCTTCATAAGATTAATGTTGAACCACTGGAGTCACATGGACTATTTTAACAATGTTTTTCTGGACCTTGAAAGTGTTATTTTTATTGCTGTCTACAGAGGGGTCAGAAAGCTCTTGGATTTCATCAAAAATATCTTAATTTGTGTTCCGAAGATGAACGAAAGTCTTACGGTTTTGGAACGATATGAGAGTGAGGAATTAATGACAGATAGTTCAAAAGTTTGGGGTCAGTAAGAAATATAAAATAATATAGTTTCAACATTGATAATAAGAAGAAATGTCTACTGGGCCAAACATGCCCATAGCTGATGAAACCACCATGAATTAGCATTCCCCAAAATGACTCCATTAGCATTATACTAAATCTAAACCATAGAGAACATCTAGCGAGGAATGGCTCACTCACAATTGACCAGTTTGACCATGGCCAGTAGGTTGGCATTGAGGACAAACACGAGGGGATCAGGGCCGCCCTCCTCAAGCTGCTGCATCAGCACAATCTCAGAAGGTCTTTCCTCCACAGCATAGTCTGCAGACAAGACATACAATATCATTAAGGTAACTAGCAACAAACAGATCAATGACAGACTCCGTTCACTTTCCTCTCATACAACCCAGATGAGGAACCAACCCAATGAAAACCCTCCCTTAGCATGAGTGGTGGAGACGTAAGCAGAAACACAGATACATGCACACGGACGTGCACAAACAAGCACCAATAGTGGAGACAGCTGAATGGTGAGGATGGGCAAGCACCTGTGATGTGGCCTCCCGTACCTCCTTTAATGCCTGTGGAGATGAGGATGGGAGGAAGTCCGTCCTCTGGGATCAGACTGAGAGAGCTGCCCACAGGGCTAGCGGTCGGGGCTCCAGTGGCACGGGTCGTCTACAGCAGCGGAAAAGACACAAATTTAAGACTGCAATGTAACATGACTGTTTCAGGATAAACACAACGATCAGAAATGAGCCTATGCCTGAAAAAAAAAGCAAAACAAAAAAACAAACTCCATATTAGAGATTAATTGAAACAGTTTATCGAGCTTTAATGGAACAAAGTAAATTGTCACCTCAGAAGCATTGGCTCCTGAGGATTTGTTTGAGTATTGGGACGCTGCCACAGGCTGTGAGGGGTTGGGGTTTGCCGGCGGCCCTTTAGAAGAGTCTGTAGCTTCTCCGTTGGGTAGAATACCGTCAGCAAACCAAACCCTTCTTTGCTCTCGAGGAAGAGAACCTGGAAGTACATGCACACGGTGAGGCTTAAGAACAGCTAACTCTGGACTTTAAATGAAAAACAGCCTGAACAGATCATGTTGTTTCAAATCTGTATGACTTTCTTCTGTGAAACACAAAAGATATTACAAATTGGTAACTAGGGGTGTCGCGTTATACTGGTATTGACCATAACCATGATATTTAAAAAATGAAACACAATAAAACACAAAAAAGAAGACAATGAAACAATGTGAACAAACTGCTGAACAAATTCATGTTGGGGGAGATTATTTGTTGTTGTGAATTCCTTTGTCCACTATAACCATTTAGTAAAAATCTGATGATATGACAGCCCTAAAGAGTTCTGGTGACTATTGCCTTCCGTTGTATTATGAGAGACATTTTTTTTTAAATGTTTTCTTTTAAGTTCCACAAAAGAAAGAAATTCATACAGATTTTGAGCGACATGAGGATGAGTCAATGATGACAGAACTTTAGGAAATGACAGCAGAATTTTAGTGCACTATTAGGTTTGAGCAGTGGTTCCTAATCTTGGTCCTGGAGTAACCCAGTACTACACATTTTAGATATCTCCCTACTCAAACACAACCGATTCAATTCATTAGCTCCAAGACCTCAAATATGTGTGTTAGAAAAGAGAGACATCAAAAATGTGCAGTGTTGGAGGTACTCCAGGACCAGGGTTGGGAACCACCGGGGTAGGGTAAGTGAAGCTCCCACCAACCAGACCAAGACTAAACTAAGTTTAGGACTTGGAGGCCCCCAAAGAGCCCTAAAACAACTTGAACACTGCTGAAAAGTCCACAAAATCCACAATCCACAAATTAACAGCGTTTTAGCCTACAGACTTTACCTTCAGACCCTGGTTGTTTAAGGACACCAACTGGCACCATGACAGTTGGTGGCGGGGTGCTTAGTGCTCCTGATGCCTGGGCTTGCTGCAGAGGGGGAATTGTGGAGCAGTACTCAGCTGGGTTGTTGGGATTTGGGCTCTGGTTGCAACCACCTCCCGTGTTCTCCCATGCTTGAGCTAATGAGTGAGTTCAAAGGATCTGGTTATACACATAGTAAAAACCTAATTTCAAGCATTAACTGGATAATCCCAGTATAAAGCTACTTGGAAATAAAGTTATTCTGTTCTTTATAATCCTTAAAGTCTTGGAAAAATGTCAATGACCTGTGCAAAAACAAAGGCTACAATTTAACTGTGGTAAAAAAAAAAAAAAAAATTAAAAAAAATTCACCATAAAGATTATGTATTAATGAAAACTAAAGTACATTAGTACCAAAAAAAGGGGTATAAATGTATCCATTAGGGGTGTAACGATTTTAAAATCAAACCGAAAAACCTCGATACGCCACCCACGGTTCGAACCGAAATTCTCTCATGTCGAACCGAGCGGGAGAGAAAACACTCGAGCTACCCCCAGCTCTCACTTCACCTTATGTCACAAAATAATTTTTTTCTTCCTTGACATTTGATTAAATAGTAATTAGTGCACTTTTAACAACTAATAAGAGCTGTATTGTTACTAAATATTATTATTATAATATTATTTACTACTAACTTTTGTATTCTAAATGCATGTCTCGTGACTTTGGTGATCGCTCAAGCTGCATGGTGGAAGGACAGAGAGCCAGTTTCCCCATTTAGCCAGGTATAGGCAAAATGCTACCTTGGAGTCCCAGCAACATCGTAATCTTCGTAGCTTGTGCCTTGTTACGAAATAAAAATCTCTCTCACCTCAGAAAACCGCTTTCGTGTCCTGTCAGCCGTTATACTCTGCTCGAAGCGCACACTCTTTAGTTTCACGTGTGCATGAGGCGCGCGCGCGCCGTGTATCTCTTCATAAAGCGCAAGAGAAACTATGAGCAACGTTACGATGTCAATACGTAAGTCATGAAATAAAAGTAAAGTACCAATAAATCACCATGGTAAATGTTGTTTCCATAACCCCTAAATACCACTTTATTTTCAATTTAGGTTATTTTGTTTATTTTTAAATTAGTGTGGTGTACGTTATTGTATTAACAAAAACTGCTATTTAATTTATAGGCCTTAGTTTTATTTATTTATCAGTATGTGTCATATTCGTACAATTTAAGTGTTTGTTAATAAGGCTAAAGTGGAAAATTACTTGTGTGTGTCATCAGTTTTTATGAAATAAATGTGCTTGTTTTATTAAACATTATGGTAAAATTAGATTATTTATAGTCTACAGTGGAGGCATTTATTTAATTTTAGTTTAATCGGGTGTGCTAACTGCTCTAAAGAAAATGTGAAGCCAATGTATACAGTTAATTAATATAATGTTAATAAGTTAAATTAGCCTATTAAGTTAATAAGTTAAATCATATGTTGTTATTACTAAGTTAAAAGTGACTCTAGTGTTGGTATTTATGAACCCCGACTCCACAGCAAACAGAACCGAACCAAACCGTGGCTCCAAAACCGTGACATGAAGCGAACCGTGGCATAGGTGTATCGTTACACCCCTAGTATCCATAACATCGGTTAAGTGATTCAATTTGGGAAATTTTGAGGTACAAAATCTCCCAGCCTATAGAGGGAAATTTATAACTATTCCTATGAGTTTCATATCACTCACCATTCATGAGTGCACGGTGGCAGGTAACACAAACCCTGGCTTCTTTCCTGTCCATGTACATCAGTCTGCTTTTCAGACTACAACAAGCAGCACAGAACACCTGGCCAGACACACATCACAAACACATTTGCTTTGATAAAAATCCATACCAGAAAATGAGATAATAAAACAATGGAAAGAAACTATATGAACCAGACCAGTTCTAAGGACAAGGACATGCTCTAAAACAATCACAGTTCTGTCAGATTAAACCATTTTGCACCACAGCTACATTTAATTTTCACTCAGTTCTTTCCAGTTGTTCTTTCCAGCCCATATCTGTGAAAATGTCATCACAGATGCAGCAGTTTATCACCAAGGGAAATTAAGGCATTATTCCAGCAGTCTTGCAGTTATTTTTGAGTGCTGCATCGACAAACATTTCTCCCTGAAGGAAGGGAGCTTCAGCTTCACAGGTTTAGAGCTGCCCGACAATTACCCATAGGCCTACTTCCTTGAAATTCTGCTCTCTCATTTTAAGTCAGTGTCCCACTAGAACAGGTCAGGGATCTCATCCTCTTCTGTTGAAGGTCTGTCGCATTTACTGATTAAGAATGGAAGAGGGGAGTGACAGATTAAACGAACAAATCTTATGACTAAAAACTGCCTTAAACACTAGTGGATGCCTGATTTATGGCTATCAAAATGTGATATTAAAGAGTTAAAACATCATGAGAGAATGTAAAAACAGATTGGTCTGCAGGAGGTGAGACAAACTTGTATCCCGCTTGAGCTTCCAACTTGCTAGAAGCCAATATTAAATTGATTTTTAATTTCTGAAGACTGCTTGCCCCTGCAAAACTCCACAATGGAAGGATGTTGTGGCCTGTTTCCAGTGCTGTGCTATGCGGTTATTAAGGTGTAATCTTAAGGTTTATAAGCATGTTGCTATGTGGTTGCTAGGGTATTTTAGTAATTACCAAAAATTGCCTGAAACTGAGAAAAAGAGCTAAATGTAACATAAGCCTGATTGCTTAGAAAAGCAACATCACACCACTTCTCAAAAATCTGCACAATTGAATATACCACAAACTAGTCGAAGCCTGTTAGTTATATACTTGGATTAGGGATTTGAATAAACTTTATTTTTTTTTAAAACACCACTTAATAATGAACAAAAGGCTTTACCTTGCCACAAGCCCGACAGTGATGTCTTCTTTTAGTAAAAGTGAACTTGACCTCGCACTTCATGCAAATGGGTGCTTGAGAGTCAGGAACCCAAACAGGAGCCACTTCCCCCAAGGAGCTGAAGGGTTTCTTGGAGAAGGCTCCTTGCTGGCCTGCCTGGAGATCATTGTCTGGACTCTCAAATGGGATGAGTAAGCCTGAAGAGCCATCTCCATGCTCTCCATTCATTCGAACAACCCCAGACTCGGTTACTCCACAAGATCCCTCAAGGCCTCCTGTCATACTCTGTGGCTCCAGATTCTTGTTCTTGCCAGTAGAGCCAAATTCATTCTTAACTTGGCTCGAGAGAGGCTGGGGAATCTGCAGCTTCAGACTGACAGGCTGTTTTGGGCGGGCACCACCATAAGGAACGCTGACAGGCTGCAGCCGGCTGTTGTTGAGTTTCCCCTTTCTGCCAGATTCCAGTCCTCGAACTGGATCACAACACTCTTGTTTGCTCTCTTCCATTTCTTTTTCCTCTGTCACAGAGTCCTCCTTTGAAGAGACCACTGACTGGCTGTGTGTATCTCCATCCAGGTCCACAATTAGACCATTGGACAGGGACTTCTCCACCCCTGATGATTCAGAGTCTCTGTGATTCCCTTTGTGGTGATTCTCGAGTGTTTTCTCTTTCTCTTCCTGATTTGACACCCAGGTATCTTCCCCTGTACTTTCATTCTCAACCAGTCCACTATTCTGAAAGGCACCCTCGTGATTCTCCCTCTCAAAATCCAGTTCTCCGCCACCATTCACCGTTCTGTGCAATACTGCTTCCCCTTTCTGGGGATTACTTCCTTCTGGAAATACCAGTTTACAGTCCCTCATTCTGACCTCGTGGACAGGTGAACCACCTTCAGGCTCGATTGTCTCCATATTAACACCATTCTTTAAAACAGGTGGCCTATTCCCAGGTTCATCAGGACCAGCACCATTTCCCTCTGTACCATTCTGCTCCATCTTAAACTCACAGGGACCAGTGTCCTTAACACTTTTATGATCTGTAACAGCTTGACTTGTCTCATCATTGTTGGCCAGAAGGACATCAGACTGGCCACTATGATCAGGACTATCTGGATAGCCGTTTTCTAGCACCACGCTGTTAGAATCTGGCAAGTCTGCCAAGTGCCCATCAGTGCTCACTAGCTTGCCAATGTTGGGCTGGGGTAGAGGAGGACTATGAACATCTGCTGTCCGTTCTTCACTCCTGCCCTCTGGCTGTTGCCCCAGCCCCTGTTTCCCCTCTAACCTGGTGACCTCAGCCAAAGAGGGGCCATCTGACATCTGGGCATCCAGAAGCGGCTTGAAGCCGATAGGGCTGTCCCTTGGGCTGAGGTCGGAGTGGGTCAGTGCTGGATTCAAGGAAAGGAGGTGTGACGGCGGAGCCAGAATCTGAGTCCACTTGGCATCTGAGAGAGTCGGTGAGTCCGTTTCATCTAAAAGCATGAAAAAAAGAGCTCATTAGCTTCCTTTTTGAGAAGATTGAAACAAACAGAAGATAAATTGAGAAATGAGGTCAGGCAAGATTGGAAAATGTTGAGGAAGTGGGCCAATCTGGTCATTGCCTTGGGATCCATCTGTCAAACTGACACGTAAATGCTTTGGAATGTGGGCAGGCATTCCCATTCTCTTACATACATTCAAGCGTGATCAAGCAGACACATACTCACACTGCTCTCCCTCCTCATTCAGCTTTCTTCTGGGGCCATTTAAAAGTCTCGTTTCACCCCCATTAATCTGTCAAGATTAGTGTCGGAGAGGGGATATACATTCGTTCCACCGTTCAATGGCGTCACTAAGAGGGTGGCTGTGTGTGAGACAAGTCTGTGCGGCTTTTAATGTTCTTTGTGACATACAGGACAAAGCAATCAATAAATTCCAAAGTCAATTTTATATGGCTATGCACCAGGAGCTATTGTCTGCATAGCATAGAACCGTGATCAAAATAATACTAATAGCAATTTCCTGCTATAACTCAAAATGCACATATAACCTTAACCTTGTAAATTACATGTGCTTGACTGCGTGACACCAATTAAACAGTGTTCAGGAAAATCAGGGAGAGGCAGAAGTCCTGAGGGGAAATGCTAATTCAATTGACCCCATTTACACCACACACTGCTGCCACCAGCATAGCTACCTGCTTATGTTAGCCATGCCGTGGGCAGACTGACACTGCCAAACATTTGTTCTATTAATATCAGCACCTGTGTTACTCTGCGTTCAGTTCATTGTGCTCTAATTCACCTGACAGAGTGGGTTATCTGAAGATATGTAAACGTGGGGAGACTGAGAATATCTTTTGTTCTGCTGTTCGGCCTCAGAACATCTCTGACTGTCAGAGCTCCTGCTATATTCCTTCAAAGTTTTGCAAGTTAGCAATTCTCTTACCTTCATTCTGTTCAAACTCATCCAGCACCTTGTCCAGGTTAAAGGCCTCAGCCTGGAAGTAATTCTCCATGGGTCAAGAACTCCACCCTGCCAAGTGATGTGTGAACCTGAAAGGGAAGTTGCCTTATTCATAAGCACATAAATACAATATTTTCCACATGCACAGGAACACAGAATGTTAACAAATTAAAACCTTATAAAAGTACTGTGAAAGTCTTCCAGAGTCTGGTTGTAGATCATTGTAGTTTCATAAAAAAATATATATATTTTGTGATGTTCTATAAAATGTCATGAAAATATCAATAATTCACAATATTTTGGCACCATATCATTTAAAGGCTGATACAGATTTTTTTTTTTTTTTTTGTAACTGATGATTAAATTGAATTGGTGGTTGATGTTTGCACTATTTATTGGCTGATATTAAATATTTCATTACATAAAATATTGCTGGGCAATCGATTAAATCGCATCCAAAATAAAAGTTTGTGTTTACATAATTTATGTGTGTATTGTGTATAATTATTATGTATATATAAATACACACTGTATTTATATATACATAATAATACACAGTACACACACATATATTATCTAAACACAAACTTTTATTTTGGATGTGATTAATCATGATTAATCGATTGCCCAGCACTAGGGTACCGAAGGTACTTACTTTTAAAGGCACCAACCGAATTACATTCCAGCATGTTCCAGCAGTTACTCCGTGTGCTGTATAGGTTGTCGACTCTGGTTTAGGTTATTTAAGAAATGTAATTTCGCCAAAGAAGATTTTTTTAAAGCAACCGACTTCAGTGTAGCTAATGTGTTACGATAGCATCATGCTTAACACTGAGAATTTTAATAATTGTAATGTGATGATCAGGTGCAGATATCTAAATCAGAGAAAATCATGTGCGGGTGGACGGTTTGTTTTTAACAGCGGATTCGGTGGCGTTAGAGCTGATCCGCGCATCTCTAGTATGCCCAACTCTACTCTTGTTCTTATTCCAAGTTACCTTCCTGTACAATATTTTTTTGCTTCTTACAAAAGCCTCAAAGCCTTCAGAAGACAGTAAAGGCTTATGTCATGCCTGAGCTGAAACTTGAAAGTTGCACAAAATAAATGCAATGTTTAGGCATTATTATTATTTATATTGCTATTATTTTGATTTATAGGTTGCAGGTTTAGTTTTAGATTGTACTATGTTTACCTTTTAAAGTAATTTAAAATAGATTTTTATATTTTTATATAATTGAATGCACTAAATTGGTTTACTTTTCACAGATATGTATGCAATTTCAGCAATAAAACTTACATTTTTATTTAAAAAAAAACATCATTCTAAGATACCCGTCTTATTTTCTCTTATATATTTAGTATTGCTCTATAATAAAGAAAAAGTAATTCTTATCCGATTACTCAATGGAATAATTGGTAGATTACAAAAAGAATCGATATATCGATACATACTAAGTACTATCGATACTTGCAGAAAATATCAAAATCTTTTTATTAGCAACATTTCAGTCTCATGTCTCTATGCCTGATGAAGGTCATTAGACCGAAACGTTGCTAATAAAAGTTTTTGATATTTTCTGCAAGTATCGATAGTGTGCAGGATTTCCTTTTATGTCATAGAAATTAAATTAAAAAGAAAAAAAAATGTATATGGTTGTTTTTATGAATTCAGTTAATCAAGTAGCTAGTATCGTACTGTTTACTGGTAAATATTACAGTAAACAAACATCACAGACAATGGCAGACAGCGACCAAGGCAGCTCTGGTATAATGTCAATAACACTTCTATAAATTACTTACAATTTCTTTACAGTTATTGATGTATCCCTAAAGGTACTGCTGGGTACCACAACGGAATTTCAGGTAACGGTACCCAGTTAAAATGTGAACGGTACCGAACCCTACCCAGCACTAATTTAAAATTAAATCTTTACCTATTTTAAGATTTGGATTACCTTTGCACCTTGTACTAACTTAAAGGGATCATGGCAGATATTTACCCTTTAAAGATCTCTCTCTCTCTCTTAAGAGACATTTGCATTTACATTTATTAATTTAGCAGACACTTTTATCCAAAGCTACATGCAAATGAGGAATACAACAAGTGATTTATCACTAGGGGTGTTACGATACACCTATGACATGGTTCTGTTCATGTCACGGTTTTGGAGCCACAGTTCAGTTCGGTTCTGTTTGCTGTGGAGTCGGGGTTCATGGCAGGGCACCAGCAATAATAACACTAGAGTCATTTTTAACTTAATAACAACAACATATAATTTAACTTTATACATTTGCTTCACGTTTTCTTTAGAGCAGTTAGCACACCTCAACTTAATTCATAACTCAAATGAATTAAATGTCTGCAGTGTAGACTAGTCAGAAATAATCTAATTTTACCATACAGTAAAAAAAAGCACATTTATTTAATAAAAATTTATGACACACACAAGTAATGTCCCACTGTAGCCTACTTAAACACATTAATTGTATGAATATGACTAATACTGATTAATAAATAGGCCTATAAGTTAAAGATATTAAATAGCAGTTTTTGTTAATACTATAGCCACCACACTAATTTAAAAATAAACAAAATAACAAAGTGAAAATAAAGTGGCATTTTGTGGTTATGGAAACAACAGTTACCATGGCGACTACACAACACTTCATGAACTGTTAATGAAACATGAAAACTGCTCCTGATAAACAGAATGAACATCATACCTGCATGCCTTCCCAGCAAACACACGTCGAACCAGTTATGAGGTTTATTGGTACTTTACTTTTATTTCATGAATTACAAATTGACATTGTAACGTTGCATGCTCGTACTTTCTCTTGCACTTGTAATATACAGCGTCATAGGGCGCGCGCCGCCACGTGCGCGCAAGTAACTAAAGAGTGCGTACAGTATAACGGCTTACAGGACAGGAAAGCGGTTTTCTGAGGTGAGAGAGATTTTTTATTTTGTAACAAACTACGAAATATGACGATGTTGCTGGGACTCCAAGGTAGCATTTTGCCTACCTGGCTAAATGGGGAAACTGCCCTTTCATGCAGCTCGAGCGATCGCCCAAGTCACGTGACATGCACTTGGAAGACAAAAGTTATAATAATATTTAGTAAAAATACAGCTCTTATTAGTTGTTAAAGTGCACTAATTACTATTTAATCAAATGTCATGGAGGAAAAAAATTATTTTGTGGCATAAGGTGAAGTGAGAGCTGGGCTGGGGCAGCGCGGTTCGAACCCGTGGGTGGTGTATCGCGGTTTTTCGGTTCGGTTTAAATATCGTTACACCCCTATTTATCACAGAGCACTAATCTGAGTTAGTTGCTGTGCACATGAACTGATAGCATAAATGTGGGTGTATCAAATTAAGTTTCTTAAACTTTAAATGTAACTTCGAAACAATCAGTAAACTTAGATCATATACAAGAAACATACAAGAATAACAATTCACCTGCTCAGAGGTCCTCTTCAGTAATTGCAGGTCAATCTGCACGAAGGCTCCTGATAGAGCCCTTGTCTCATCCAGTCTCACACACACTGGACAGCCAAACCTGAAACAGAACAGGATGATAAGATTTCACTAATGACATACAAACTCTACTGGTTTGAATTCTCCCTGTCTGATTCAGCCTTATGCTAAATGGATGCCTCATGTTGACACCCTTAACCCTCATGCACTGTCCAATTTCTGGTTACACTCGTTATGGTCCGGGTCTAACTGGTTGACCCTAACTGGTTTCAAAACAATTCCCCCAAAAAAAAAAAAAAAAAAAAAAAAAATCACACTATGAAAAAAAAAAAACAACTTCCAATCAGGTACAAACAATTCACTTTTAATATCAATACTTTTCACATATTACAAAGAATAAATATCTGAATTTACGATTTATACAAATATTTTTAACCACTATTTTTAAGTCTGCCCCTTACCGACAGCTGTGGGACACTTGCCATTATACATTTATAACAATAATATCTTAGTCTAAACCTATAAGTAATCTTGAAAGCTTTCAGACTCTAATTTTCATATTTGGTGACTGATTTTCAAAAGAAATGACAAATGGCGAAAGATTCTTCATTTGTGATGTGGTGCCAAACTATAACACATACTCTGACTCTTGCCATATGTTTATTTATATGCATTTTAGAGATTGAATTCAAATCAAATATTAACATTACTGCCCAAACTATGTATGAAAGTATATGGTTCAGATCACTCAAATCATATATGGAAATCAAAGAGTCCTAATATGGTCACTGATGGAGTCTGGATGTCTTATAATGGAAAACTTTGGTACTGCGCACAAAAAAAATCTTACTGAAAAGTCTTTTTTTGAGATATCAACGGTGATTTTCTTGAAGTTTTAGAGTATTTTATATATTTTACATTTTCATAAGCTTAAACTTCTATAACTTTTTTAAACTTTACTTTTACCACTTTTTTTACTTCTACAATATCTGTGACGTGTTCCCTTTAAAAGATACCAAACTTAAGTCTGTGCTCTTAAGTATTCAAGTTTTTTTAACAATTTAAGATGGAAAAGTCATATTTAAGTCTATGCTCAAAAAGTGGGACAAATAACTATTTATTTTTACAAACTTTGAAAATAAAAAGTGGTTAAACTGAGCAAGACACTGGCACTTCAGGACTAGAGTTGAAGAGCTCTGACATAAAGTCTTTTGTATTTTGGGTCTCTAGAGTTGCTTTTGAATAATGTCTATATGGGTCAAATTGACCCACGAACAGCAAGAGTGTATAAACTTTCTGTATGCACATTTCACAACACATCAGGATGTTGAAATTTTGCATGCATGTTCATGACACTAAATGAGGAAAAAGTCACAAAATTGAAAGAAACGGAAGAAAAGTAGGTTAGATAGTATTTCAGATAGATTGAAAAAATAATTTTGTACCATTTGTGGCATACAAAAAATATTTCTGTATTTAAATAAGTGGGGAAAAGCTATTATTTTAGCTTCATAGGTTAGTAAAAAAACTAAAATAACAAAAAGATAACCAATTTTTTTCCAATCATTTTTGGTCTCTACAGTTGCCTTCGAACATTAAAATATCGCGAACATCACGAACGTAACAGTAATTTTGTCTATATGTCAAAACACATGTTGAAACTTTGCATGGAGTTGCAAACAAAGTTCTTCATGACCCTAAATAAGGAAAAAGTCACAATTACAAGAAAAAAACAAAACAAACATAGGTTAACTGATATTTCTGACAACTTAAAATCAATGCAGGTCAAATTGACCCGCAACATAACACAAGGGTTAAGGTTCAAATAAAACCAAAATCTTCCAGTTAACCTGATATTGTTAAAATTAAATCATTTCCACTTCCAGTGATTTGCTGAGCTTTGAAGATGGACAAAATCAGGAGCACAAAGTTGTTGCTGCCTCCGTTACATTGCAGTGGATAGCCTGCCTCATTCTCACATAAGAATGAGTGTGTCGAGAGAAAAGATATTCCACCAAGCAGAAGGTTCTGAAAGTAGCAGACTAGACACATTTTACACTTAGTTAAAGATGCATGCTTTGCCACACTGTCAGCACAAAGTTAAGAAGGCACGGAGGAGGGGAATAAGAAACACAGTCATGCAAACTGCTTAAGTGAGGTTGGGGAAAAGGACCCCCGATTATGCATTTGCTCTCTTTTCTGCTGTGTGTTAGAACAATATCTGATATCGCTTTAGACCAGAAAACATGAATAAAGAAAATGGTAATGAAGAGGGAAGTAACTATAAAAGAAAGGAAAACCTACACTATACATATAAAAAATGTTTTGCTTGTTTTGATTTTTTTGCTACAAGCGTTAGTTAAGGTCCTTGAATATGATTGACTGAGCAGCTTTCCAGGTTTTTCTGCAGGGCTTTAATATGAGTGAGTCATTGAAATCATTCGCTCAACCAATAATTCAAAAATGCTATTGGCATGGCTAAAGTCACAGATGTGCTGATATTTAGGACAATAGCATTCTTGCTAGGGATGCAGGATATATCGTTTCAACATCGACATTGTGATGTGCGCGTCTGTGATAGTCACATCGCAGGATGTGTGATAAGTATAGGGATAGTAGTTGATCACAGGGTTCGTACACCTTTTCTAAGGTCAAATTCAAGCACTTTTCAATCACTTTCAAGGTCCATTTTAAAGCTTTTTCCAGCACCTTACACCACCGTAAATTACATACCAGCATAGTCAAAATTATGAAAAGAGATAATGCTATAAACAGCCAAAATTGTGTTTCGTAATAGCAGATGGATAAGATTTTTTTTTATTCTTAAGCAATATTCTCATCAGTGTTTTATCAGCTATGACATATTTAAATTTAGCATTTCTGTGTATGAGCCCATACAGTAGCCTAGTGAAATACATATCCATATTTTCATGCGATTTGACAGTTTATTTGATTAAATATCAAAAATCTAAAAGGTGTGCATCATACCTGACACCTAGATGAACACCTTAAAGTTGGTTTTATGACTGTAAGCCATTCTCTTCAAATGCTATTGAAGGTAGAAACATTTGGAGACAGTGCCTAAATTCGTGATTATCGAACATCCAATGTCAGATGCGCTGTGGTTCTGCTGTGATTTTTGTTTGAAACTATTTTCGCTGCTGAAATAGAACAAAAACAGAATCACTGTATGATGAATTAATCTCTGCTTTGTTGTTTATGATGAGAGTGCAGATTTCAGTGAGTGAGAGCACGCTCTGAACAAAACTGCGGCATTTTTGCGATGGCTAATCTGAACGCCGCTGTATTAGACATTGCAATCATAAGCTCAAAAGAATCGCGTGTGATTGGTTAACACGCAACGCGATTATAACAGATGCCTCTTGAGAAGGCTACAATAAAAAAGGTTTGCTGTTCCAATAATGCTCAGTGTTCACCTTTAAGCTCATCCACATTGAACGTCTATGTAAATACTTCATAAACAGACTTTAAATATTAATTGATGGTTGTCACTTCAAGTTAATTTAAAAAAAAATATTCTTTAAAAATGTTGTTTAAAATAAACAAGAATTTTCCCCAAAAAAACATGATGTGAGCTTAATGGGAACAGGGGTGTGCTTAAAGGATACAAACATGTACCCATTAAGAACAGCCAGAATTTTTGCATTTAATGATGTATTTCTTCATTTTGCCACCAACTGAGAGGATTTTTGTCAGCAGGTATCTTCCCTTTCATTTATATCCTCTCATGCTCCAAAGCTCCAGACACCTGCTCTGTGTCTGACTGTATACGCCGTCGAGCAGGTTGCCCATTTTCTCTCAGACTCCGAGTCCTCACTTTTTTTATCCGCCTTTTTCAAATTAACAACACAGCCGCACTGCACCGCGCCATACTGGATGGATAAACCACGTCAGCTACGACATCATCATGTCTCGCGTGCCTCTACCAAAAATTTGAATGCACGGTTTTTGCATTTGAATGTGCATTTTTTTTTTGTAAATTTGACGAATATTCGAAATTCAAATTTTTGACAGCCCTATTACAAACTGCAACTTTAAAGCTTTCAAGCACAAGAAGATGAAGAACTGTTTTCTGTACACGCTACACGGAGCCACACAGGCAACACGTGAATACCGAATTCACTTCTCTTTCTTGTTTTTTTTGTGCTTCAACGGACACTTCATGGATGAAAAGTAAAAATGCCCATCTTGGCAAGTATCCCCATAAACAGTCATGTCTTAAGTGAATGTAAACAATTGAGAAAGAAAATGGATGTGTATCATGCATTCAGTCTTAAAGTGACAGCAGCCTAATTAATCTGCTGCTTTCTGTCATTAATGTTACTCAAACAACAAAGACAAAAGAAAGAAAAGAAAAAAAACACTTTTATAGCTTTAACAAAGATGAATCATATTTAATTAATACAGTGAAGACTATGCAGTGTTATTTTACATTTGATTATTCAATTTCTGTTGTCAGACTTGCATGAAAAACTTAAAGCACTGTTTATTTCATTTGTATCTTTGTTCTATTGTAATTGTAGCTTGTTTATTATTTCTATGCAGATGCACTTCCCTACAAAATCACCTCAATCATTCTTAGAATGATTAGTTCTTTCCAAATAGAGCTATTCAAATAAATGAAATTATGGTGAAATTATTTTTATATCACAAACTATACATGTAGAAAAGCAGAAAAACTAAATATCACAATGCCAGTTTCCAATATCATGCAGCCCTACTTCTTGCTCATACGATATTGCTTAATTATGGCCAAAAAGGGTCAGAAGAATGGCTCATAGGTGGTTCTGATCATAAAGATAACATCTAACCTAGATCTGACATCACCATCACAGAAGTAGAATGAAGGACCACAACTAAATCTCATGGGTGAAAAATAGCAATTATCACTCTGAGAATGTATCAGCTAAGGGCTGATGGAAGCAACTGTTAGTAAGGTCGAACAAGGAAATGAAGGGTTACTGTGTTTACACTTACATTCTGTCTTCACTGTACCAAAAGAATCAAGTTCACTGCCAACATGAATGTCTTATGGTACTGAGTGTTGGAAGTTGCTTTGCCATTTAGTAGCTACATGATTACTAAGAAAATATGTTTTCTTAGTAAAAATTAAAAAAATATATATACATGATCTGTTCAATTATGCTTAAAAAGCAGATCTTTTTAATTTTATATACTTTTGGACATGTACAAACTTACATGATATAAATCATTATTTTAAAGCCAGCCAACCAAACTCTTCACATCAGAAGTAAAATCCCCAAGGTCTCTACGACAGACTGAACAGGTTGTGCTTGTCCAAACGCAAGTCTTTAATTACAATCTGCAACCGTTGCTATAGATAACTAGCAGTGCAGCAACAAACCATTTAAAAACAACAAAGTTTCCATTAAACCGCACTATGACTCCACCCATCAAATACAAAAAGCGTTGCTTTCACGCTTACAGCTAATTGTTGAAGTTCAAAGAGGACTGCATAATCCAGTATAGACTGTATGTATAGTGCACAGTTAAACTTTGCTTGCTTTAATTGCTTTTTAAAGCAACTATAAACATAAAATGTATTTGGAGAGGCTGGTCGCGAGTTGTGATCCATGAAACCAGTGACCATGCCTGATTAAGATTTAATTTCTTGGAAGGATCTCTGAATAATACATGCACAGTCAGTCAACTAAGGTGCTGTATTTTTACACCTGTAAACTTAGATTGAGTAATACAGTTTTAAATACATTTAAAGCAATTTGCAATACTTTTAGGATTGCCAAAAAGTCGAATAACATTTAGGCAACATGTGGCTCCACTGAACTAACTTATTAATTTGTACCAGAGGTTAACATTGAGTTTTTGTTAACAGAAATAGGTTTACGTCAGAAATAAGGAGTGACAGGGCAAACTGAATATAGACTGTGACTGTGCGTGACAATCACCTAATTCTGTTTCAGCCAATGAGTTGTTACATGACAGAGCCATTAGAAAAAGAGACACAACATATCCCACACCTTCGTATACAGTTTGTAGGTCTGCTAAAGTTGCTCTTCGTGCGTGGCTCGACATTAAGCCTTGTCATGTGCTTGTCTTTCAGACAAGTAAATTGGTCATTCACTAGTTCGGGGAAAAAGAAGGATCATCAGTGTTTCTATCAGACTACATATGTTTGTTCCTTTATAAAAGGGCCAATTTTTTAACATAATATTAAATATATGTGCCATCTTTCATGTCAAATTCTTACATTTGATCAATAAATTAAATTATAATAATAAGACATTATAGGGGCTGATACCAATCAAATTTAATTATTTACACAGCAAAATTACAACTGCAATAAATAACATTAAATATACAAACTATAAGAAATGTTGGAAAAAATGCAATGATACTTTTAAACATGAAACTATTCATTCAACATATTTGTTCAGATTTTGATGTTGCTTTGAGAATGTGCAATAGTTCTGCAGTCTGTGATCTTTGTTTAGTGAAAGAACAAAAAAAGTCAATATTGAGTCTAAAATGTAAGTAACTTAAAGGCACAGTATGTAAGTTGCGCTGCTAGAGGTCGCTTATTCAAAACAAAGGCGTAGCTTGATGACGATGTGAATGAGTGTGGAATCATGGGAGTAGTAGTCTTGACTGTTCACCTCCACAGCTGATGGAAAGGAATCTGACAGGCTCGGGCAGAAATCATGTTCATGTATGAGCAAATGTATTAAAGTATTATTAATGTTATGGTGGTATGAAGCAGGATGTATGAAGAGAGACCTGTGCAAAACACCGGTCTCTGAGCTTTTATTATGCTTATGCTGCAGTTGACCGCTTCCACTCTTTTCATGCGGGGTAACAAAGATCTAAATGTCAACCAATTTTAATGTTATTTTTAAAATTCAAAGTTTTACTAAAACTTTTTTTTTTTTAAAAACACATGAAATTACCACTATAACTAGTAGATGGAGGCAGAGGACCACTTATTGACTTCAGGATTTTCCACTCCCTAATATATGGGAAAAAAGCAGGAAGTCACAAAGCCTTATGAAGAAAAAAAAATCACTTTCCTTCAAATTGTGACTGGATTAACACAGAAAACAAGTAAAGAGTGCTCTTTTTATAATCAATGCTGTCAGTCAGTCAGTCGAAACAGGCTTGGTCGACCAAAATTGTATTAGTCAATTATTCGAAAAAAAGAGAAAAAAAAAAACTCCAGGAAGTGGCGAAATCATGCAGGCTGTGATGGACAGATCGTTAAAATAGTCCATGTGACTACAGTGGTTCAATCTTAATTTTATAAAGCGACGAGAATACTTTTGTGCAGAAAAAAAAAACTTAACAACTTTAACCAGTGTCAGAGACTGACACGGAAGAGAAGAAATTGTTGAATAAAGTTAATGTATTTTGTGCACAAAGTATTTATTTATAAAGTATTCATGAAGTATTATCGCATGATTATCGCTTTATAAAATTAAGGTTAAACCACTGGAGTTACATGGACTATTTTAACGATGTCTTTACTATCTTTCTGGGCCTTGAAAATGGTAATAACGTTGCAGTCTATGTGGGGTCAGAAAGCTCTCAGATTTCATCAAAAATATGTTCATTTGTGTTCTAAAGAGGAACGAAGGTCTGATGGGTTTGGAACGTCATGAGGGTGAGGAATTAATGACAGAATTTTAATTTATGGGTGAACTAACCCTTTAAGCTATAGCATTGTGCATTTGTATTTACAGTAAAAAAATTATTTTATGGTACAAATACCATAGAAACCATAAAACCATTAAAAATCTGTAAAGTCAATTTTTTTACAGATGTTACTCTTTTCATTTATGAACACAAATTTACGTCTCCATCCAAACTCAAGCTACGGTCAAATTTGCATTTCTAAGAGACGAAATACATTAACAAAATACAGTATTATTAATACTGCAGCCTGCACTGCAAACTGTGCCGAAAGGTACACGTCATCAAAGTCAGGCAACACAAACTATCAGCCGTTAGAACATGCAGAAACTAAGAAATTATTTTTTCTATTAAGAGATTTGGAAAAAGACTACTACTTAAGTTAACATGCATATTTGGACGTAGAAAAAATATTTTATTATAAATGTTTTGAATATTCTACCTCAGGTTTGTGAGATGTTTACCTCTAAGTGTTACAGTAAAGAGTAGTTTAAAACCACAATTAACTGTCTGGTTTCTGTAACTTTCACTCAGGAGCAAAAAATTACCTTTAAGCATTGAAAGAAATAAAGATTTTACATTTATCGTGATAATTATAGATATCGATTGCTATGAATTTTTTTTTTTTTTATTGTGATCATTTTTCTGACTATATTGCCTAGCCTAATAAAAAGAAAACTATGCAGTTTTATTTTACTTGTCTTTAATAATGCTTGAAATTGATATTAGTTAGTCTAGTTTAGTAGTTAGTTGCTCTGTTTTGCAAAAAGACAGAATAATGCTTGACTTAATTTATTATTTAATTTTTTTTACCATATTGGAATCGAAACTGGGAATCGATAAGAATTGGAATTGATAAGCAGAATCAGAATTGCTCAAATTTAAAAAAAACTCAACCCTACTCGTAAGCGCCCCGTTTTGCGGAAGGTATGCGCCCTCAATGCACACTTTTGCAGAGCTCCGCAGCAGACTTCTACCAGACAACCAGTCAAAGCAGCATTACATAATAGGAAGACCGCAAGTGTTTAGGGTGCCATTTGGGACAGAGCCAAAAGGGTATTTTACGTGCTACAAAAGTATGAACTATCAATCAGAGGGCAAAAGGCACGTAGAAGATTGTTTTCAACAAGTTTTTCAGCAAAGTTTGGATCATGTTAAACATTCAGATGCCTTATTCACATCTCATGATACCCTAGGCTTCAAAGAGTTAAACATGTTATATTACCACATTCCTACACATAGGCACACCCTGTATTCCCAGTAAAATCTATTCTCCCATGTAACCACTTAAATTTAAATAAATGTCATGTGACTAGTTCAGTTCGGACTTGATAACTTTTGCAAGGCTCTGGAATGTTGAGATATTTCACTGTAGTTTTTATTTTTCTTCCTGTTATTGTTCATTTTGCAAAGCATCTTTCTGCAGCACACTGTGCCGCTAAGACTGTTTACGTGAAGCTCAGTTTGATTGCTTCCGCACTGCAGGAATGTTTTTGCTGTCACTTTCTTGCTACTGACTGGATAAACTTTAAGGCCTGCTGTGGCATTTCACCCATGCTATGCTTATAAGTCATCCTGAACATAAAGCCACATAAAGTAAGGAAAAACAAAGCGATGCTCCAAAAGCTAGGGAAGACTAGAGCTCACAGCTGCCATAGTGTCTGTCACAATTTGAACATCACAGTACGTTTCTATTACAGGATTTTACTTTTATCTACTCTTAAAGAAGAAGAATGAAAGCAGCATAAGGAACTAGCCTTTGTTCCCGCGTCAGTGTCATATTTACAAGAAAAATCATTAGAAGGAGCTCAGATGTCTTGGACAGGAGGGCCAACTACATAACTATCTGTTGCTGAAGGAAGCATGAATCCGTCAACCTGTCTCTGATTTCAAAAGCTTCCACTGCATCATTTCCTCTCTTCCTAAATGCATCTCAAACAAGTGCATCAGGTCACACATTAGAAAGCTGAATGAGTAACTTTAACTTCTGCATTACAAGTGTTGATTCACTCTGACAAAGCAAGAACCAAACCCCTGATGACTATACTCCCGCCCTACCACGAGAAAAATAAAAAAACAATTTTTAGTGTGATGGGTTCTTGACAGCTGGTCATGCTAAACTATATTCCCAGAGCATCCCAAAACAGACACAAGCTTTCTATGAAAAATGTGGTCGATTACTACTGAAAGTTAGCACTTTATAAAAACTTTTAACTGCTCATAAGTGTCATATAATCTATATTAGGGAGGGTTAGAAATGTTATTCATATATATTTGCATATGCCATACCACCTCAGTATAAGCAGTATATATTGATTAATTATATATTAATGTTAATTGTTATAACATGTTACCTCATGAATAATTTCTCGAAAGCTTCTCATTACGATAGCGTAATATAATATTAAAGCAAACAAACTTGTATTAGGAGCCTATTCAAAAGTCACAAGATTATTGAAGTTCATTCTGCAGACACTAAAGACTCTTATTACCGTTAGCTAACTAACATTAGCCTGTCAAATACCCCGCTCCACTGCATTTACTAATACTAACCTGCCTACCAGCTATTTTTACTCGTTTCACAACCAGTCAGAGACTAATCGTAGATATTTAAATGTGAACACATAAGATAATACAAATGCGCAAGGCTAAATTAATCTTTGCCAAGAAACACACGTTAAAGAGTCAGTTTACATCTCGCAAATGATCCGTCTCCAATCTCTTAAGTAGTATTAAATGCTGCATTCGCTGGGTTTCTATAGTAAACACATCACAGATGTCACAGGCGAATAACAGTTTGTGGGTTAATCGTTTACTCACCGGTGGAATCCCCATCATCATCATCATCATTACCATCATCTTCACGCACGATTCAGCCATGTAACTCCCCGGATAAAATCCGACACACTTCGCGTCATATAAGTAAGCGATAACGTCTTTGACATCTGCAGGATATCTCCAGGAAAGAGCTAGGCCATTTTCCAGTGCTCCACAGAAGTGTAGGAAGAAGTAGTTTGCGCGACAGCTCTCGTATATCCCTCCCCCAAAGGTTTAATGGAGAAGGTTACTACGAACTGCAGCAAGGGTGGGACATTTTGGCTCAAGCTACGCTGAAGTGGCGTGAGATTCCCACGCTAGACATTTGCAGTTGAGCCAAGATGGCGTCTGTTTCGTAACCTTGTGTGGTAAGCGTTTCACAGCGGGTGACACCACCGTGCCTCTGGATCCAGAGGAAACATTACCGCGGGGCGGCACCCGAGTCCGCGTGACGTCATTACAATGCAACAATGTGTCATCTTTAGCGATCAAATTCTTCTTTTGTACTGTATGCATAATGGTATAAATGTTTAATGCTTGCATTTGTACGAAAGTGTAGCTATATATATATATATATATATATATATATATATATATATATATATATATATATATATATATATATATATATATATATAGGATCAGATTCAACTCATAAGGAATAAACATCTTTTACAGATCTTGTGAAACTGGGCAGTGTGATTATTTAAGGCCAGGTTTGTTTGATTGACTTTAGATTTCAGTTTCATGTGTTTTAATCATACATTTAACTGAATCAGTAGTTGCTTCAAATATCCAATATAGTCTTTGTATTTAAAATTCCTGAATTAATTTATCTGTCATTTGCAATTGTAGGCTACTGTATATTTTATTCAATTGTCCCACTTTGTTTTTATATTAGTATATTAAACCTTTAAGATTTTAATTGAATTAGTAAGCTAATTTAAAATCTTTTGATAATTTTTTGTATTTATTTATTTTTATTTTATTTTATTATTATTATTATTTTTAAAGAAATTGCACTTGCAGTTATTTTGTTTCTGGAAAGCCTCCACAAGCTACGTCAACATGAAACAATTAATATTCATGAGCTATTAACATTCGTTTTATTTCCCCTAGTTTCACTGTCCGTTTAAAGTGCGACATCAAGTGTTCATTGCGATAAGCTGCATGCTGGGTAAGATTTTTCAGTCAAATGCATATTGAGCATATATATTTAATATTTCAACCGTTTCCATATGGAGTATGTGTGCAATGTAGTCACTTGGTGTCACTATAACCTACTACATCGGACTGCCATGATAGACTTGCCCTGCTGCAACAGCATTACGATGTGTAATGAGGCCAAAGTGCACAGAGCTCCACATAGAGCCTAACTGAGCTCACTGGACCTCCTGTGTTCAGAAACCTTACATTTTCACTATATGCAATTAGTGGAAGTGACATGATACAGAAGGCTCTTTGATGACACTTGGTGTCCATAAAGTTGAAAGATGAAAGAAATACATTGTCCTCATAACAGAAGTCCAGAATCTGAAAAGAAAGTAAACAATCTTCTGGAAATTACCAGAATGTCAATGGCCGTTACACTAAAATGCATGGAGGTGGGTGATAAAGTATGGGATGCCAGGAATCAACTGATTCACAAGAACTTCAGTATTACACTATAAGAACTTGGTCCCATAGACCACAAAACAGCAATTAAAATTATATGAATCAACATATTAATTCAATTCCATTTCAACTAATAAAAATGAATACAAGGTAACAAATTCTGCTCTGCATATAAGCAGGGTTTCAAGAGCCATGTTCGACACCGATTAAAGTGTTGGAGGTAAATGCCTATATACTTGATGAAAAAGCCTTAGAGATGTAGCCCCAGCTGCTAGTGGGACAGAAGATGAGGATGAGCAGAAGGAAAAGCAGCATGAACACAACACTGACAGATGTAGAGATGGCATTAATCAGATACGTCACCAAGGTAACGTTACCTTAGTAAATCAAACTTTTTGCTCTTGTGGGGTGTTCCCGGTCTGCAGTGGTCAGTATCTATCAAAAGTGGTCCAAGGAAGGAACAGTGGTCAACTGGCAACAGGGTCATGGACGGCTAAGGTTCACTGATGCACGTGAGGAGCGAAGGCTAGCCCGTGTGGTCCAATCAAACAGACGAGCTACTGTAGCTCAAATTGCTCAAGAAGTTAATGCTGGTTCTGATAGAAAGGTGTCAGAATACAATTTGTTATGTATGGGGCTGCATAGCCGCAGACCAGTCAGGGTGCCCATGCTGGCCCCTGTCCACCGCCGAAAGTGCCAACAGTGAGCATCAGAACTGGACCACGGAGCAATGGAAGAAGGTGGCCTGGTCTGATGTACAACGTTTTCTTTTACATCACGTGGATGGTCGGGTGTGTGTGCGTCACTTACCTGGGAAACACATGGCACCAGGATGCACTATGGGAAGAAGGCAAGCGGGTGGAGGCAGTGTGATGCTTTGGGCAATGTTCTGTTGGGAAACCTTGGGTCCTGCCATCCATGTGGATGCTACTTTGACATGTACCACAGACCTTTCATGGAAACGGTATTCCTTAGTGGCTGTGGCCTCTTTCAGCAGGATAATGCATCCTGCCACAAAGCAAAAATGGTTCAGGAATGGTTTGAGGAGCACAACAAAAAGTTTGTGGCCGCCAACTTGGCCTCCAATTCCCCAGATCTCAATCCAATCGATCATCTGTGGGATGTGCTGAACAAAAGAGTCCAATCCATGGAGGCCCCACCTTGCAACTTACAGGACTTAAAGGATCTGCTGATAACATCTTGGTGCCAGATACCACAGCACACCTTCAGGGGTCTAGTGGAGTCCATGCCTCTGGGTCAGGGCTGTTTTGGCAGCAAAAGGGGGACCAACAAAATATTAGGATCATAATGTTATGCTGATCGGTGTATATATATATATATATATATATATATACACTCTATATACTTACATGTAGTTAGTAGCGTAATTGGTCATATAATTACATTCTATGGATATATTTGTATTGAATTACACATATTAAAATATAACTACGTCTTGATTACTTTTAGATTACTTTTGACCTAACTTATTTATCACAGTAGTTGCCAAAAGTGATGTCCGTAGTGGATATTTGTTTCAATGACCCTACAAGTTTGATTAAACCATCAAAATATTTGGAAAATATTTTAAATATGAGAAAAGAACAAAACACTAAACTTGGTTAAAGTAGGCATCTGACAAAATTATTTTGTAAAACAAAAATGCAAACTACAGCTACGGGTGTTATTTAACTATGCAAAAACTGAGAAAATCAAAAGCTCAGAAAAACATCATGCATTACAAATAAAACAATTGACAATTCAAATCTTTTTATCTTTGAATCTTTTACAAAATTTGAATAAAGCGAATTAAGGGTGAAGATAGCAATTTTCCTAGGCCGGATATCACATTTGGCCACTACTGTAGATTTGAATGGGATTATTTAATAACTTGTAATTGATTGGTTTTGTATACAAAAATTCAGAAGTCTGATTTAAAAAGGGTTTCACCAAAGACAACACATGAGACTTTTAGCATTTTTTATATTTGTATTCAAGGTTCCTAGCAATCTGTCAGCTATTGTATGGCACAATCAATCACAAGCTTTGCCTGATGTTCTCTCTACAGCTCATTTTATGTCTGAGAATGGAATTTATTACATAAATTACTCATTAGGGTCTCCACTTTAAACTTCTCTTGCACATCATTTGAGTTCTCATATAGAATAAAGACTTACAGTTGTCATCTCTAGAAACATCTGAACCTGATCAGGACTGCTAAGTGCACATTCAGCAAAATTAGAAAAATCAGAACAGAGATTTGTTTTTCCTCTATGATGTGTGCTGCTACTGTCCAGATGTTGAGAAAACATTATTTTATTTTTTTTTAACCCAAACTGGTTACAATTTAACTGGTTTCTATTTTAATATAGTTTCAGAAATATAATTTATTCCTGTGATGGCAAAGCTGAATTTTAAGCATTAATACTCCAGTCTTCAGTGTCACATGATGCTTAATATTTTTGTACTGTGATCGATTGTTCAGGATTCTTTGATGAATAGTTCAAGTTTGAGTTCAAAAGAACAGCATTTATTTGGAATAGAAATCTTTTGTAACATTATAATATACACATATCAGGAATAACATTATGACCTGATATAACATTATATCCTAATATTGTGTTGGTCCCCTTTTGCTGCCAAAACAGCCCTGACCCGTCGAGGCATGGACTCCTCTAGACTCCTGAAGGTGCTGCGTTATCTGGCACCAAGATGTTAGCAGCAGATCCTTTAAGTCCTGTAACTTGCACGGTGGGGCCTCCATGGATCAGACTTGTTTGTTCAGCAGTTTGTTTTAGGTAGGTGGTACGTGTCAAAGTAAAATCCACATGGATGGCAGGACCCAAGGTTTTCCAGCAGGACATTGCCCAAAGCATCACACTGCCTCTGCCAGCTTGCCTTCTTCCCATAGTGCATCCTGGTGCCATGTGTTCCCCAAGAAAGCGACGCACATGCACCCGGCCATCAACGTAATGTAAAAGAAACATGATTCATCAGACCAGGCCACCTTCTTCCATTGCTACATGGTCCAGTTCTGATGCTCACATGCTTTCGGTGATGGACAGGGGTCAGCATGGGCACCCTGACGCATCCCCATACACAACAAACTGCGATGCACTGTGTATTCTGACACCTTTCTATCAGAACCAGCAACTTCTTGAGCAATTTGAGCTACAGTAGCTCATCAACATCAACTTTGAGGACAAAATGTTCACTTGCTGCCTAATATATCTCACCCACTAACAGGTGCCGTGATGAAGAGATAATCAGTGTTATTTACTTCACCTGTCAGTGGTCATAATGTTATGCCTGATCGGTGTATAATGTCTTTACTGTCAATTTTGATCAATTGAATGTGTCCTTGCTGAATAAAAGTAATTTCTTTGAAAGATCTTACTGACCCCAGACTTTAGAAAAGCAGTATATATGTCTTCCACAATTAAATCCAGTTTAGTTAACATTGCCTGCATAATGCACATGTTAAAGACATACATTTCAAAGTAAATGTAAAGCCGATGTTCGAGGTCAGTGTTTAATTGAAACTCCGTAATCTATAAATAAAGGAAAATATATTTAAATATTTAGATATGTACATTTAATAATTCTTATTTACATTTTACAAAACTGGGGTAACATTACAAGAAAGGACATCATATTAAAAGAGAATATATTTAGTGATTTAAATATTACATATTTTTACATCGTGCATTTTGTTTATTTAAACTGTTTTGAGTTAATGCATCCGTGTTTCAGTTTAATAAAAATATTGAATTAATGGTTTGTTTGTTGTACTAAATATTGTAAATACTTTTTTATACAAAATATATTATATGCACAAATATCACATAATTATAACTTGGAGTGTATAGATAAAGTGACTTTCCTGTGTGTGAACTGCATTTCCACACATTCTGCCCTATTTATTGGCTTCAGGTTGTCTTCCATATCCTGTCACACCATGTAGAGTCAATTCAAATTTCATGCTGCCTATAAAATAAATAAATATAATCTGTGGTATAAAATAACATTTAGGACTCACAGTTTTCAGTTCGTCTGTTTTAAAAGTTCTAGTGGGTGACTGTCAACAGGTGAGTCAGTTCAGCTATGATCCAGTAGATGGCAGAATCTTGTCGTTTACACGTCGTGTAATTTTTCTTCTGTAAATCTGTGGTCTCTGGTAAAGTGCATGGCCGTCCATCGTCTTGAAGTTGGACCATCGTTAAAATTGATTGGGCCTGTCTGGTCCCATTACACAAGCTTGAAGAAAGGCTGAGATTAGAAGTCAGTTTTTCAGTCTAGCACCCCTTTGCAATCTCTGCAATGAGCCACTCCAGTTTGCCTGTGAGAAGACTCCCAAATTTCTTCAACACCAAACCCAAATCCGTAGAGGGCTGAGACAGGCATCTCTCTGCCTGGGGCCCTACTTGCTCTCCCTGTTGGATGAGACAAAGATGGACATAAAGAAAATGGTGTTCAAGATATAGTCATAGTATGTTGACGAGGGAACAACAGAAATGGCTTTTACTGTGTAATAGAAATGAATGAGCTATACTTTGGAAGATGGTGGGTCATCACTGAGATCAGTGAAAACACCGGCATAATTATGTTTTGCAAATACATCAGAAATCAGCAAAATTACAGTCCAGTATCCCCCCAAAGTACGTGCTTTAATCTAGGAGTGGCAGCATGTATATTTTATCAGCAGGCCATGGCTGTAATGCACTTCAGAGAGCACTATGTTCCCAGCCTTCTCACGGGTCAAGTATGTGTCGCTATCTCCCCTTCTTTCCTGGGGAAGGAAGGCAGAGGTCAGCTGGAGTCAAAGCCACCAAGATGACGTGACGAACCAACAAAGATTCCGGGAAGGCAGGATATTTTCCTTGAGAACTACGTAGTCCCACAACCACATTCAAATATGGGAAAAATTCACGTCTTTTTAAAGCATTTAAAATAATAATAATAATAATAATAATAATAATAATAATAATAATATGATAAGTACATCTAACACATGTTGTAAAATTTGATTATTATTGCTATGACATTATTAAATAATTAATTTTGAATCAGGTGCAATCAAGTCTTAAAATGTAATATATTTTTACATTTACACACACACACACACACACACACACACACACACACACACACACACACACACACACACATATATATATATATATATATATATATATATATATATATATATATATATATATATATATATATATATATATATATATACACCAAGCAGGCATAACATTATGATCACCTTTCTAATATTTTGTTGGTCCCCCTTTTGCTGCCAAAACAGCCCTGACCCATCGAGGCATGGACTCCACTGAAGGTGTGCTGTGGTATCTGGCACCAAGATGTTAGCAGCTGATCCTTTAAGTCCTGTAAGTTGTGAGGTGGGGCCTCCATGGATCGGACTTATTTGTTCAGCACATCCCACAGATGCTCGATTGGATTAAGATCTGGGGAATTTGGAGGCCAAGTCAACACCTCAAACTTGTGCTCCTCAAATAATTCCTGAACCATTCAATTTTTGGTTTGTGGCAGATTGCAGTATCCTGCTGAAAGAGCCCACAGCCACCTGGGAATACCGTTTCCATGAAACATGGTCTGGTAGGTGGTACGTGTCAAAGTAACATCCACATGGATGGCCGGACCCAAGGTTTCCCAGCAGAACATTGCCCAAAGCATCACACTGCCTCAGCCGGCTTTCCTTCTTCCCATAGTGCATCCTGGTGCCATGTGTTCCCCAGGTAAGTGACGCACACACACCGACCATCCACGTGATGTAAAAGAAAACGTGATTCATCAGACCAGGCCACCTTCTTCCATTGCTTCCACTTCTTGAGCAATTTGAGCTACAGTAGCTCATCTGTTTGATCGGACCACATGGGCCAGCCTTTGCTCCTCACGTACATCAGTGAACCTGTCGCCAGTTCACCACTGTTCCTTTCTTGGACCACTTTTGATAGATACTGACCACTGCAGGCTGGGAACACCCCACAAGAACATAATGGTCATAATGTTATGCCTGATCGGTGTGCGTAGATATATATATATATATACCCTCACCTAAAGGATTATTAGGAACACCATACTAATACTGTGTTTGACCCCCTTTCGCCTTCAGAACTGCCTTAATTCTACGTGGCATTGATTCAACAAGGTGCTGAAAGCATTCTTTAGAAATGTTGGCCCATATTGATAGGATGGCATCTTGCAGTTGATGGAGATTTGTGGGATGCACATCCAGGGCACGAAGGCTCCCATTCCACCACATCCCAAAGATGCTCTATTGGGCTGAGATCTGGTGACTGTGGGGCCATTTTAGTACAGTGAACTCATTGTCATGTTCAAGAAACCAATTTGAAATGATTCGAGCTTTGTGACATGGTGTATTATCCTGCTGGAAGTAGCCATCAGAGAATGGGTACATGGTGGTCATAAAGGGATGGACATGGTCAGAAACAATGCTCAGGTAGGCCGTGGCATTTAAATGATGCCAAATTGGCACTAAGGGGCCTAAAGTGTGCCAAGAAAACATCCCCCACACCATTACACCACCACCAGCAGCCTGCACAGTGGTAACAAGGCATGATGGATCCATGTTCTCATTCTGTTTACGCCAAATTCTGACTCTACCAACTGAATGTCTCAACAGAAATCAAGACTCATCAGACCAGGCAACATTTTTCCAATCTTCAACTGTCCAATTTTGGTAAGCTTGTGCAAATTGTAGCCTCTTTTTCCTATTTGTAGTGGAGATAAGTGGTACCCGGTGGGGTCTTCTGCTATTGTAGCCCATCCTCCTCAAGGTTGTGTGTGTTGTGGCTTCACAAATGCTTTGCTGCATACCTCAGTTGTAACGAGTGCTTATTTCAGTCAAAGTTGCTCTTCTATCAGCTTGAATCAGTCGGCCCATTCTCCTCTGACCTCTAGCATCAACAAGGCATTTTTGCCCACAGGACTGCCGCATACTGGATGTTTTTCCCTTTTCACACCATTCTTTGTAAACCCTAGAAATGGTTGTGTGTGAAAATCCCAGTAACTGAGCAGATTGGGAAATACTCAGACCGGCCCGTCTGGCACCAACAACCATGCCACGCTCAAAATTGCTTAAATCCCCTTTCTTTCCCATTCTGACATTCAGTTTGGAGTTCAGGAGATTGTCTTGACCAGGATCACACCCCTAAATGCATTGAAGCAACTGCCATGTGATTGGTTGATTAGATAATTGCATTAATGAGAACTTGAACAGGTGTTCCTAATAATCCTTTAGGTGAGTGTGTATATATATATATATATATATATATATATATATATATATATATATATATATATATATATATATATATATATATACACTATATATATATATTACACACACTCACCTAAACCTGTTAGGAACACCTGTTCAATTTCATTAATGCAATTATCTAATCAACCATTTTATATATACAATTGGCTATATTTTTATATTTATTTATTTTTGTAGGGTCAGATGTTGTAGTCTGACTAGTGTGATAAATCCTATGCCTTCAATCTTCATTCTGCAAGTCAATATCCTATGTGATTGAATTCCCCAAGAGGCTTGCACTCTGTCTGCATGCCATTCTTCTCTGTGCCAATATGTATCTGAGCTGCAGCACAAGGTTGAACTGATCATCCTCACCTCAATGTGGAGCAGTCTGACTACATGCAAGTAGTTGTTGATACTGTGTTCCAAGCGTTCCAGCAGAGTGAGTTTACAGCCAGGTTGGCTTAGTGTCCTGGCAGACTGCACATCCTGCGCTAGAGTCCCCAAAGACAGCAGGATCTCAGCCCTCCACTCATGCACCTGGAACACACACATACAGGTGTCTCAAAGAGTGTGTGCCCGAGAGCAGCGTGAGTGGGTTGATGCTGTAATGGAGGGAGTGTGTGTGGGAGTGGGCTGCATTGAACGACTCACAGATTTTCTCTCCCAGGTTGGTTTGTTAATGCCGACGCATGGCAATTGAATAGAAGAGGGTAGAGCATCTACAGCACTGCAGACTTTCTGTAAAGGGAGTGAAAAGCACAGCCTATCAAAAGTCTCACAGGTGGATAGACAAGCAGAGATGTAGACGCTGAAGAGTCAGAGTGGCAAACTGTCAAACAAACAAGTCAATAAGATAACGGATGACGCCAAGACAGAGGATGACAGCAGAGAATCAAGCGAGACAGTCAACATGCAAATAGGTAAACTGACAAATATCTGTCAAGTGAAGTGTAGCATGCAAACATCCTAATGAGGCTGAGCTATTAATGTTGAAAGATATATGAAGGGTAACTTGGTATTGATTCCAGCAGTTCTTTACAAACAAACACAAATAAATGGAGATGACTTGAAGAAGGTGATACTTAATATGACACTTAATATTACTATGATGAAAGATAAGAATTTAAACAATATGGTAGGCCACAGATAAACATCCTAAGAAACACATAAAGAAGTGAAAGAACAATTTAGCTACCACAGTCTTACCATTTCCTCTTGTAAGTCCTTGACCTTGTTCATCGCTCTTCTGGCCTCGCTGTTACACACAAAGTCAATTGGTCTAGTGTGAACGTGAGACAGTTCAGAGGCAACCATGCTGAAGACAACTACCAGAACTCCTATAAGACAACCAATCCAATGAGAAAATGGGTGACTACAATAATGAATTACATTAGTAGATCCATTAAGTCACAAATTTGCAATATTCAATGTTACTTAAGGTTAATAAACATTATTACATTATATATTTCTTAAATCAGAAGGTAATAGTAACATGAAACAACTCTCTGGAATACTCAACTCTGGTTGGTCACAGCACTGAACTGTTAAATATTTTTCTATAATAGAGTGCAACAGTGCATGCCAACTTTTTCAGCCGCCTTTTTCCCATTAATTTTGCCCATAGGGATTTTTATGGCCATGAGCCAAATATGCAAGCATACTACACTTACTATTTTACCATATATTTCAATGACAGAAATAATAAGAGTAGTATGCTAGTATATGGGAGTAAACACAATTTCCTATTTCCGATTCTCTGATTGATCGAGATTTGTATTCAGAATCATGGGTAATGTAGTTTTTCACCAGGAATTCTGCTTTTAAACACAATTATTTAAAAAACAATTGTGGGCTGAAAGCTTCAACAAAAGCATGTACCATCATTTAAAGGTGAAGTGTGTGATTTTTTTAGCGGCATCTAGTAGTGAGGTTGTGAACTGCATCCCCCCTCCCTTTCAAAGCACATAGAGAAGCTACGGGGGCCAACATAGGACAAAAATGTAATTGTCGGAGAGAGGAGAGAGAGACTAGTGCTCTGTAGAGAAGTTTGTCCGTTTAGGGCTACTGTAGAAACATGACAGCGCAAAATGGCGATTTCACTGTAAGGGGACCCCATAGACTGTAAAAAATCAAATAAGCTATTTTATGTCCATGTATTTATTTGCCTAACCGTTAATTCAAGATAATTCAAACAACTGGTCATTTCAGTAAGATAACCCCCTTTTGTCTGCACATTGCCCTCTACATATTCATATTTGAATGTACTGTATATTAATTGCCAATAAAGTTTTTATTAATGACTTTACACCCTTTAACTGTCACCATCCCACTGGCGAGACGCCTGGCACTCTTTTTTCCGTATCATATATTTGAACAATTATCAAAAAATAGGTATCATTCAAAATTCATCCTGTGAAAACCGTTTTGAAATCAGACCTGTGTTACCATGGAAATGGTACTCTAAATTCTTCTACTGGGCTCCTCCCCTAATGGGCGGTGTCATGTTTCATATTACAAAATTTATTTTAACTATTTTATAATCAAAATCTTTTCTAATTTTAACAAAACACATATCGTCGGAAAGGTCTGAGTCTCAAGGTGACTGTTTTGTGATGGAAGTGATATTTGGACAGAAATGTAGTAATTTGTTACAGGAAAATGCATTAAAAAAATAAATAAAAAAATCAATGGAATGTGGATGACACCCGGTGGCTATTTTTGGTACAGCGCCTAAATAAAATCTCATGGGAACCTCAATTTTTGTGATATCAACTTCAAATTTGGAACACAGCTTGGTTAGACATATGGATTAAAAATGAGTAAAAATGTTTTTGTAAAATATATATTTTATATAAAATAAAAATATTTAGTACAGTATTTTTAATTTACAGTAAATTTAAACTTCCATAACTTTTTCATACTTTCATCTTTTTAATTGCTTTCACTTCAGCAATAATCTAAACAAGACCAAACTAGGGCAATATTCCAAAGCATTCCTGAATTACAGACATTTAAGTTTGGATAGTGCATTGTCATGTCTATTCTCAAAAGAAAGAAAAAGAAAAAAAAAAGAGGAGGGGGATTAAAGGGGTTAAAACGCAAATGTATCCGCATTCTTACAACAACAGCGCAAAGGCACATTTTATATAGGCTACACAGAGAGCGTGAGTTTCAGAAGCGTTAACACAGCTCTGCATTGATCAGTTCGGTAGAATCGTTAAGACATCATTCATGCATACTTACTACTTAAATCCATGCCCTGCGACAACATAAGATCTTCAGTCGCGTTGCTTTCCATTGGAGAGCGTCTTTTCTGAAGAAGTAATGCAAAAACGCCCACCGAGATGTGCGCTTCTCCACTACATTCACTATTACGTGCATCGCCCCCACACTTTCTGACTTCTTCTAAATATTCCTTTCCCGGTTGGGACGATTTTTATCTCGTCTCTGAACATGCCCTGACGTCCCTTCAGTGAGTCACTGTATTCTGATAAAAGTGAGAGTAACCCTGAGCTTGTAGTGGATGCTTATGTAATTCTAAATAAATAAACACAACTTGTAACAAGACTTTTGGAGAGCAAAAAAGGTAAGCTGAACAAACACAAAGAGACCACATACTTTAGTTCAGGTTAATATTTTATTACATGATCAATTCAACCCCACTGCTTTCAGTGGATTGCCACATTCATGTGTCCCTCCACTACCTCTCATACATATCCACACTTCATATTTTACTCTCTATTTTCTTTTATTATTGTTCTATTAAATATTTATTTTAGCCTATGCATAAAAATCCATTGTACTTGTGCATATGACAAGAACATAGTCTATTCTACTATGTATGTACAGGTACACAGTTTATTGAAATTATAATTTCTAAAAACTCTACGCACAAAACTACAAAACACACACACAACATGCAAAACGTCAGACATCTCTTGCAAAAGCAAACATTTTAACTCTTCCAAAAAATGCTGTTTTTGTATAGTAACTTACACAGCAACATAAAATGATTAGCCACATTCATGCCAAACTATACACACAGATGTGAAACATGTAAAACACTACCATCTCGTCTTTTGCTCGTTCAGAGTGCAGTTCAGTGTACAGGGGTTTGTCACATGTACATGTATGTGCACAAATACACTGTATGTACAGTATGTATGCACTGATGGATTTTACACAGTTATGGAATCGAACAGAATCAATACTGAACTAAAGCTGAATAATGACACTATTGGCTTGTTAGAGCTCCTTCACAGCAGAAATTGTTACTATTGTGAAGCTGATGTGAAACAATATTGTATAACGTGGTTTAGAAATAAAATTGACTTTTTGAATTGGGTTGTATTTATATTCATTGTACACATACTCTATAAACAGAAATGTAAGGGGGTAAAATAGTTTCTTTCTCATAACAGAGTTTTGATTTCTAAGTGATCAGTTTATGTATAAGATTTTAACATATGATCATTGAGTGTAGGTTATCAGTTAATGATTGATCCGTCCTTCGGATGAGACGTTAAACCGAGGTCCTGACTCTCGGTAGTCATTAAAAATCCCAGGATGTCCTTCGGAAAAAGAGTAGGGGTGTAACCCCGGCATCCTGGCCAAATTTGCCCATTGGACTCTATCCATCATGGCCTCCTAATCATCCCCATATACTGACTGTCCACCATAAGCTGGTGTGTGGTGGGCGTTCTAGCGCAATATGGCTGCTGCCGCATCATCCAGGTGGATGTGCACATTGGTGGTGGTTGAGGAGATTCAGCCTGCTATGTAAAGCGCTTTGAGTGCCTAGAATAGCGCTATATAAATGTAACAAATTATTATTATTATCATTGAGGCATTTGAATGGCAGTGTTTTCTAAATGAAACAAGAGCTGTTAGTTTTGAATGATGTGTCTAATGTAGAGAACTGTGTTTTGCAAAAAGTTTGTTTTACAATAGCAAACTGTTTAAAGCACGTAATGCGCTTATAGTTTTGCAGAATTGGTCTAAAGATTGGGTATATGAGTGAATGGTTTCGCTGAGTGGGCCTCAAGTACCACCTTTAGTGTCTAAACAAATGTATTTTTTTAATTGTAAAAAATCCAACCTACAAAAACTGAAAACTTAAAGGTGCAGTGTGTAGTATTTATGAGGATCTATTGACAGAAATGCAATATAATATACATAACTATGTTTTTAGTGGTGTATAACCTTACATAATGTACTGTTATGTTTGTATTACCTTAGAATGAGCCATTTCTATCTACATACACCGCGGGTCCCCTAACAGTGAAATTGCCATTTTGTGCCATCGTGTTTCTACAGTAGCCCTAAACGGACAAACTTCTCTACAGAGCGCTAGTCACTCTTTGCTCTCTGTGACAACAACATTTTTGTCCAGTGTCGGCCACCATAGCTTCTCTATGTGCTTGGAAAGGGAGGCGTGAGCAGTGGGTGATTGCAATTCAAAACCTCACCGCTAGATACCGCTAAAATGTACACACTGCACCTTTAAGTTTAATTGTGTTATTTTTTTTTTTTTTTTTTTTTTTTTTTAAGGTAAACTTTAAACCTTAAAACTAAGGTACATCTTAGCACAAAAATTCTAACTGATCACACTTGTAACAAAGCTAGTCTTTCAAAACCTGATCTCATGCTTTCATTCAGTTGTACATATTGTTTCAAGCACAAGATTATTGTGATATGTAATGAAAACTTTCAGTTTAGTACTTTTAACAATCAGTTCATCCAACAGCAAACAATGCAAGATACATGTTTCAAATCACCCTGGTTGCTGAATTACAGTAACACAGGCTACAAATGCCACATTAGAAAATACCTAATTTATGTAATTGAATCCATAATAGTATATATCTAGTGTGTTATCAAACAGTGTGACACAGCCATGAGGATTTGATAACATCTGCCTCCCTTCTACTGATGCATCTCTGGTCAGTCTGTACACAGTCTGTCTCTCTCTCACACACACACGCTCGTGTTTGTGCACAAACTTTGAACATAGTGGTGGTTATAATCTAAGATAAATCACTTTTGTAAAAATAATTCATTACATTTAGTAATCCATATTATATATATATATATATATATATATATATATGTGTGTGTGTGTGTGTGTGTGTGTGTGTGTGTGTGTGTGTGTGTGTGTGTGTGTGTGTGTGTGTGTGTGTGTGTGTGTGTGTGTGTGACCCTGGACCACAAAACCAGTCATAAGTCGCACGGATATATTTGTGACAATAGCCAACAATACATTGTATGGGTCAGAATTATAGATTTTTCTTTTATGTCGAAAAATCATTAGGATATTAAGTAAAGATCATGTTCCATGAAGATATTTAGTCAATTTCCTACCGCAAAATATATATAAAATGTATTATTAGTAGTAATATGCTTTGCTAAGGACTTCATTTGGATAACTAAAAAGGCGATTTTCTCAATATTTAGATTTTTTTGCACCACAGATTTTCAAATAGTTGTATCTCGGCCAAATATTGTCCTATCCTAACAAACTATACATCAATGGAAAGCTTTCAGATGATGTACAAATCTCAATTTAAAACACATTGACCCTAAAGACTGGATTGGTGGTCCAGGGTCACATATTGGTAATGGAATAATCCATGGAAATTGCAAACAAGTTCTATAGAAACTATGTCTATAGAATCAATATCTATAGAAATCTATTGGTATGCCAAATGATTAATTGATTAACCATTAAGTTCAGTTCGATTAAATAATAGATAAATGTATTAAAATGAAGCAGTGTTGGGAAGGTTACTTTGGAAATGTAATAGGTTACAGATTACAAGTCACCCTATTTAAAATGTATTAAGTAGTGTAACTATTTCAATTACATTATTAAAGTAATGTAACTGATTACATTTGCTTACTTTTCTACATTTCTAACAAATGTTTTCAACTGTTTATCATTTTCAAACATTTAAACCAGGCAGGGTTAACCTCTAAAAACAGAGATAGTTATTTTTAAGAGAAAACACAATTCTAGATTATTATACTGTAGTAAAAACTACAGTATCATTTTTCTTCTTACAGATATAAAAACAGTAAAAATCTGCATACTACTCTTTGTGTGTGTGAAGGGAAAACATTATACTAAATAAGGCCTAATATTGATTTCTCACTAACAGAAGCAAGAATAGATTCTAATTTCATACTCACTGGCAACCCAGACAGACTCTCCCAGTGTTGCTGCAGAACATGGGAGCATTCATCATGGGAGATGCTTCCTCAGGTTTGACATTGACACCTTTGATGTCAATAGCATTTTAATAGTTGGCAAACATATTTTGCACTGAACTGTTATATTATAACCTTTTTAAGTTTCCAGCACTGGAACACATTTTTATCACTCGCCATGGTGGCAACTCTCAGACAGGTTTTAGCCTAAAGCTTTCAGCGGCAATGTGGATTGACAGGCATGGTGCCCTGCAAATTCAAACAAGAGAGCCAATCAAAAGCACAAAAATAGAATCGCTTTACTAAACGGCCTTTAAATGGTAGGAGGCATCGTGCACATCAAAAACAGGCAAAAGCAACAAATTATATAATTCAACACATCCTAGCTTTTTACAGAAAATATTCAGATGTACCCCTTTCGTTAACATTTACATAAGTAACTGTAATTTAATTTTTTTATAAATTCTCAGTAACTGTAACTGATTAGTTACATTCATTTTGTAATTAAATTATGTTACTCGAGCCGTCACATGTAACTAGTTACTCCCCCAACACTGACGAGAAGAGATGCTAAGTTTGATAGTAAGCGCTTTATGAAAGGCAGTGAACGAAACATTTATATAGTTGAAACACTTATTTTGTGTAGTGAAATGGATACTTTGGGATTTTGTGTATTGTACTATAACACAAAAATATGCTGAAATGTTTGAAAAGGGTGCACTTTTGCTGATCTGTTGTGATATTGGTCCTAAGAGTTTTGAAAATGTACACCTTACTTGTGAAAATAGTACCAAAGTGAGAAAAAAAAAAAAAAAAAACTGTGATTAAGCAACAAGGGTGATTTGAAACAGTATCTTGAATTGTTTGCTGCTGGATGAACTGATTGTTAAAAGTACTAAACTGAAAGAAGATGCTGTGTATTGGTGATTAAACGAAATGTACATTTTTTACATTAATCTTGTGTTTGAAACATTGATTATGTGGACTGAAAATGTACACCTTACTTGAAAATAGTGAAAATACCAAAGCGTAAACTGTAAAATATTGTGACAAGATGGATGGTAACAAAAGATGTTGTCAGTCTACCTATTTGGATGGTAACAGCCAACACAAACATGTTTAGGGATCTCTGTATTTTTAATTGTTCAGGGCCAAAAGAAAGCAGGTGTGTATGAATCAGCAGAGCTGAATGAGTATGCTCAGACGGCCTACTTTCATGACCAGCCTGTTGGTGTCTCTGTCCCTTTGCGAGTTATCATAAATATTTGTTTTATTCAGCTCCAAGCCTCCAACATACCTCTTTGCCAGATCAAACACACACACACACACCACTTAAGACAAGCTTCAGCTGTAATTTCAATTCACATTTCTCAGTCTTAGCACATCACCTGTCACCTCTTTGCCTAATGTTCAAATTACATGCACAGATGCAGAATATATAGCAGGTAGGCCTATATCTTCCTAGCAACACACCTGTTGTCTTTGGATTTGGTCAATTGTAAACATGAGGAGATCATAGTGCATCACTGTCTCATCTCTGCAAATGAGAACACTGAGCCAGAATGGTGATAGTTATGTTTAAATAGGCTATGGGAGCGTGTTTGTTCTGAACATTAGCACACACTGAAATTAGAGGATCTCACCACCCTCTCTCTTTCTCAGTGCTGAAACAGTCTTACGCTCAGTCACCCTGCAGCAACCCACAAGTCACAGCTGTGAAAAATCAGGATAGGGCAAAAAGCCTTGTCTACAAGCCTTGGAGTCGCTGATCACAACAAGCTCTGAACGGCATCGGTAATGATTACAACACCACGCATAGACCTATATGTGGAAATTGGCCCATAGATCATCTTCCCCTTTGTTATAGACAGACAGACAGACGGATGAAAGGACAGAGGGAGGGAGGGAGGGACGGACAGACGGATGGACAAACAGATAATGACAGACAACAGACAAATAGATAGATGACAGATAGACGGACGGACGGACAGACAAACGGATGGAGGAAGGGAGGGAGGGACAGACGGACGGACAGATAGATGACAGACAACAGACAAATAGATAGATGACAGATAGATAGATAGATAGATAGATAGATAGATAGATAGATAGATAGATAGATAGATAGATAGATAGATAGATAGAGATAGATAGATAGATAGATAGATAGATAGATAGATAGACAGACATTCAGACAGACCGATAGATAGATGACAGACAGACAGACAGATAGATAGATAGATAGATAGATAGATAGATAGATAGATAGATAGATAGATAGATAGATAGATAGATAGATAGATAGATAGATAGATAGATAGATAGATAGATGACAGACAGACAGACATTCAGACAGACCGATAGATAGATGACAGACAGACAGACAGACATATAGATAGATAGACAGACAGACAGACAGACAGACAGATAGATAGATAGATAGATAGATAGATAGATAGATAGATAGACAGATAGATAGATAGATAGACAGATAGATAGATAGATAGATAGATAGATAGACAGACAGACAGACAGACATTCAGACAGACTGATAGATAGATGACAGACAGACAGACAGACAGACAGATAGATAGACAGACAGACAGACAGACAGACAGACAGACAGACAGACAGATAGATAGATAGATAGATAGATAGATAGATAGATAGATAGATAGATAGATAGATAGATAGATAGATAGATAGATAGATAGATAGATAGATGACAGACAGACAGACATTCAGACAGACCGATAGATAGATGACAGACAGACAGACAGACATATAGATAGATAAACAGACAGACAGACAGACAGACAGACAGACAGACAGACAGACAGACAGATAGATAGATAGATAGATAGATAGATAGATAGATAGATAGATAGATAGATAGATAGATAGATAGATAGATAGATAGATGACAGACAGACATTCAGACAGACCGATAGATAGATGACAGACAGACAGACTGACAGACATTCAGACAGACCGATAGATAGATGACAGACAGACAGACAGACAGACAGACAGACATAGATAGATAGATAGATAGATAGATAGATAGATAGATAGATAGATAGATAGATAGATAGATAGATAGATAGATAGATAGATAGATAGATAGATAGATGAGACAGACATTCAGACAGACCGATAGATAGATGACAGACAGACAGACAGACAGACAGACAGACAGACATACAGATAGATAGATAGATAGATAGATAGATAGATAGATAGATAGATAGATAGATAGATAGATAGATAGATAGATAGATACAGATAGATAGACAGATAGATAGATAGATAGATAGATAGATGACAGACAGACAGACAGACAGTGAATGAACAAAAGCATTTACTTTAAAACTTAACGTTCTGTCAAAAATACCATCAGCACAATGCACTGATGAAGACAAATGCGCAATCTCATGCCATTAAGGACGGGCAATAGGAACAGAAGTGGAGTCAAACCGCTATAACTAAACCAGTGACGGAACCCGCATTGCATCACAGAATCAATTCCTGGCCAGTGCACGCGCCCCGGGCTCTGCCGGCTTAATTACTCCTTTACCTTTCAGCGCGTGCAGTGCACACTAATCCGAACCGTTTAGGTGATGCATTAACACCGTCAAGTATGTGTTAAGGGAAGCGCTCTTTTTTTTTTTTTTTTGAAGTTTAGCTTCCAGTCTGAGGCGAATTCAAAGACGAGCGAGAGGCATCAGCAACAGGGCACTGCCAATTCACCCGCGTGGACAATTATACAGAAAGTATCTCGATCGGCAATCGAGCAATTTGGACCAAACAGCACTGACGTCATTACTGGATTTTGATTGCGTTGCTCTAATTGTGTGGGGATTTCTTAACATTTTTGCGTCATTAAATGGAGCGGCGTAGGTGACGTTTGGACTGTTGCGTTCAAGAGGATCTCTTACCAAGACTAAAAGCCGGCGCGGAAAAATGTAAGTAGCCGCCAAAGACGAAATAGCAACCTGTTAAGGTGTCCAATATTGCTGCCGATAAACTGCGCTGTTAAAGCGCGTCAGAAGTCACACAACTGCCATCAGAACAATCCGTTCGCCTTTCTAAAGCTTTTGCGTGTCATTCTTATTCCGAAGGGCATTTAATCGACTTGGTTATCTTGTGGGGCTCAAGGGCACAGTGTTATTCGTGCATGGAGTTGAACATACGCCTGATTTTCTTGTCTAGATCCTCTAACGAGGACAAATAGGCACAATTTTGTCAATAAGATGATGTCCTATCTCATTCAAGAAACCCTGTGTATTCAGTCGTTTATGCTTCTATAGCCTATCCAATGTCCCTTCAAGGTCCTTTCTTATGTCGGAGGAATCTGAAGAGCAAAGAAAAAAAAAAGATATTGCATCCACATCATTTAAAACAAATTGATACCTCTGCATTCACCTTAAGGGACAGAAGACTGCAGTTCAGAAGTGGGCAAAATCACATAACTTGGAGAGAAACTTTATCTTCTTAGCCTATCAACATTAACATTAGAGTTGATAAATTGCTATCAATTCAATTTTGATTAAAAAATGCTGCAAGCTCTGTAAATGTATGGTAAAAATGGCATTTGTGTTTACTAGAACTTTACACTGACAATATTGCAAGAATTACATGATGGCATTTTGGTGACCATATTTGTGACCCTGGACCATAAAACCAGTCATAAGGGTATATTTTTAATTTATTTTTTCAGATTTATACATCATCTGAAAGCTGAATAAATTTGCTTTCCATTGATGTATGGTTAGGATAGGACAATATTTGGCCAAAATACAACTATTTGAAAATCTGGAATCTGAGGGTGCAAAAAAAATCGAAATATTGAGAAAATCACCTTTAAAGATCCAAATGAAGTCCTAAGCAATGCATATTACTACTACTAATATATACTTGTTAATATAGGCCTATTTACTGTAGGAAATTTACAAAATATCTTCATGGAACATGATCTTTACTTAATATCCTAATGATTTTTGGCATAAAAGAAAAGTCGATAATTTTGACCCATACAATGTATTGTTGGCTATTGTCACAAATATACCTGTACAACTTTGACTGGTTTTGTGGTCCAGGGTCACATTTCACAGTTCCTAAATGTGTATGTCATTAAATGTCATTTAACCAGTGTATCTGAGCTATTAAAATCAGTTTGCTACAGTAAACTGTGCTGATAATATACAGATGGTACGCTGGAAAGCCACATGATGACTTGAAGTTCAGCAACATTGGCCTCTCCAGCAGCAGTGACTAACAATAACTTAAAGACAGAGAACATGTTGCCCACACAGACAGAAAACACCATCAGGGAGACATGACACTAATGTAATACAGTAAACATTATATCTAAATAGCAAAAAAGTCACCTCAACATAACGAATGGCAAAAATAATAATAATTTTTTTATGAAATCTAAGTTTGATTGATCATGCAGGAATTCTGGGAATGCCTCTTTCATCATAAAATATACAAATAAACATTAATTGTCAGAAATATATATTGATATACGTTTCTCTACAAATTATAAGGTATATTACATTTTAATTGAAAAATGTATATGCAAATAAAATCATGTTAATTAGTTAAATGTACAATCAATTTATAGCATTTCTCCATTCTTTTTCTGTTCAAATTATATAATTATATATATATATTTGATATATATATATATATCAAAAAATACAGTTGCTGCATTTATTCACATTCATAGAACTTCAAATGAGCTAAAAACCACTTTGTTGCAGGCCAGTATTGAGCAGAAGACAGCCACATGCTTTTGAGTTCAATGCGCACCGGGTCTTATTCCCTGCCTGGGATGGTAATGTACTTGCATGTAATCTAATATCGACCCTTGTTTCACACCCCCACTACGGATCGACGTCTCATTTTCTCACCCAAACACGTATTTAAATAGAAAATGAGGAAGATGTTCTTTTGAACTCTTGTGAGCTTCCACAATTCATTAAAGGAACATTACAGAAAGTTTTGTGGAAGATTCATCGAATTGGGTCAGTGTGTTAGCGCTGAGGGCGTTGGAACACCCAATTCAAAGAAATGTGCTGTGGGTGAGGATGCTCACCTGTCCAAACCATCTTCGTATGATGTGTGTAACCAAGTGAAGATGGTTTGCACAATGCAGTCTAATGTACAGGCATAAAGAATGAAATAAGGTCTCATGTTTATTTACTACTTATTTATCTTAAAAAGATATTAAGCTCATCCAAAAAAGATCTTTCTTCTGTGGAACACACACACACACACACACACACACACACACACACACACACACACACACACACACACACACATAAAAGAATGTTATAGTTCAAAAAACATTGGACCTCATTGACTTTCATTCATTGATATGAAAAAAAATATCTTCTTTTGTGTTCCACAGAAGAAAGAACGTCGTACAGGTCTAAAAACAACATGAGGGTGAGTAAATGATGACAGAATTTTTTTTTATCTTTGGGTGAACTGTCCCTTTAAAAAGAAATATCTAATGTCTGTGAAGTACTGTTAAAGCCGCAATATGTAATTTTTTGCTAGAGGTCGTGGAGCTTTTATTATGCCACAGACGAGCGCTTCCACTTCTTCTGGTCATGAGTATGTGGGGTAACACAGCACTGTTTTATCATATTAGATTATTTGAGTGTGTTGAAAGTTATGTTATCATGCTACTCTGTGTGTTCGCTACTATGAGACACTTGTTGCCCACTGCAGTAAGCTAAATTTATATTAGGCATGGTAAAACATGATACTCGTGGTAATTCAAGAAACTGTGTTGAGCTATAACAATAATTAGTTGTCTGTCGATGAATGTATCCAAACAGTCTAATAAAACACATAATATATTAAAGCGTCTTAGGTGTTTCCATGGTTTCATCCGTGTCCTGGTTAAAATTGCTTATTTCTCTGGATTTAAACATTCTTGGAAACGTGGGATAATGTAAGTACACAATTCAACTAAATATATAATATTGTTCTAGTGGTTTTTGGATATTTTAATCCAAAAATCTTGCATATTGTGGCTTTAACCAGTGACAGAAGTGATTACCAGATATAACAGTGTATTTTGCAATCATCTTTTTGATGGTCCGCTGCACAAACAAAGACATGTTTCTATCAGTAGCAAAGATTTTGAGTTAGGTCTGTATGTATGAGCATGCATGGATGGAAGAGAGAGTGAGCTTGAACACATACACAAAAACACTGCAGTGTTACAAGAAAACTGTCAGAATTCACAGTGATACGTTCATATTTCATCCCAGCCTGTGCCCCTGCTGTTCCCTGAGCTGGCAGTGGACCTGTTACTGAGCCCAAAAGCAGCCTACCAGTTTCTATCTCTGTAGGGAAATCTGTTTAACAACCTATTGGTTTCTTTCTCTCTCTCCAAGGAATTCTGCCTTTCATCCCGTGAAGCCTTTGAGCTTCTGATGGGCTGAGCTTGAAATGCAGCCTATGCATCTATATTTAGAATTTACTGTAAACACAAGTAATGTTAATGAGCGGCGTAATGAACTGCCCAGCACAGGTTTTAAAGTGAGGATGCTCTGTGTCATCATTACAGATCAGTTAGTTCATTTATAGTCAAAAGAAATGATAACAGCATCCCAGTTTCAATTGAAACCATTGAATAACAACATTTTGTATTTAGTAACTTTGTATGAACTGAAAACAAAGCTACATCTTCCTGGTTTGGTACAGAATTGCATGGTTCGTTTAAAACTTAGTCATAAAGCCATAAAAGCCTGGCATCTCGTAATCTACGCGGTAAGTGCTTGAGTTCACAGTGCAAAATGGCGATTAGTCACACAGCGGGAGAAAATACATCTATTGATTTTTGACAATCGAGTCAACAGGTATGGAGTGTAGTAACCCCTGTCTTCCCACACACAGCGGGTTTTCAGCGCGTTATGGCATATTGCAGCGCGCGCGGGCACAGGGAAGAGTTCATTCGACAGCTGGATGAGCTGCTGGGCTGTTTTATGCGGAGAAAGACTTGTTACTCAGTCCATGCTGCTTGTTGAATTGCGTCCCAGTGATGCGGAGGTGATCTTGTGGCGTTTGGGAATACCGTATCGACCTTTAAATACTCAATTCCCGTTATATTTAACGTTATGGCGCGAGACCGAGCCCACCAGCGCGTGCTTCAGTACCAGCAAACTCTGGTGAGTATTGCGGGTCAACGTGATTCGATTTTATCTCGAAACGAACTGTTTTATCCGCAGAGGTTTGTACAACAATGATTCAGTAAGAGTAAAACTGTGGATTTAAGTTATGAATGAAATTACCCTTTGAATTGCTTAAGTAGAGGATAATACATGGTTGAATGGCGAGAATGTAATAGCCTAATTTCTGTAACGTTAGGCCAGGAGTGTAAAAGACGGTTGATATTTAATGTATGTGTTGCTCGACATTTGTATCAAACGTATATGCTGTTTCCAGCTAATTAAGTCAACTGTATATTGATATAGGTGGTAATTCTTTCCACAATAACATTTGAAGCATAACTAATGGCATCATTTGCATTGAGTTCAATCTCATTTCAAGTTTAAGGGCATCATCAAAGTGATGATGCCCTTAACCCCCCCTTCTCCGCACTTGTGGACTAAATGTAGATCCACTCTGAATATTAATTGACTCATGCACCAGTTCCCACCCCCCCATTTCTGTCACACAGTGATTGACATCTGTACCCTGGAGCACTTGACAGGGATATCTCTATATTCAGGCAGATGTGAAGAGGAGAACTGGAGAAGGACACGTTCAAACGGTCTGCATGGGGTACAGTCTTCTCATTCTGCGCCAGTCCCCTGCTTCACCCCTCCCACTAACATCCATCTATCTGAGCAAGTTTTTTTGCACTGTTATGACAAATGTGTTTGCATAATGAAGGTAGGCGTGAAGTGGCCACACTCGGATCCATGTGTTGCATGCGTATCTTGTCTTTTTGAGTTCAGGCTATTTCTGAGCAGCCTTTCTCCCTGCAGGGCCAGACGATGTGTTCCACAGTGTCTATGTGTGTGATGAATGAAACTGGGACATTTTTTTCTGGCCCTGCTTTCCTTATCGGCGAGAGGATCAATACAGCGCTATACAAAATGGTGGCTGGAGACTCACAGTTTTAACACCTTTCCCGTTGACCAGGGGTTGGGTCTCGTTCTGATTGATGTCTTTATCATTTACTGTCCTCACGATGTGCTTCGCTGCACTGCCAGTCACGGGTCTGGACACATTTGGCCAAAGGAGGATTAGACTGTGTGCTTTTCCATGCCTGTTTGTTTTTCTTTCAGTATATGCACAAGCTTGCTGTATTTTATTGTCTTTTTATTGTTTTTCTCCAGGGATATTGCTATGCTTGTGTGACTCACATTTTCCGAGACTAAATGCTCAAATATTGCATTCACTAGTGTCAGTTTTAAGAAGTGTGGCCTTGCTCAGTTACTCATGCTTGCACTGAAACTCGTGATTGCACTGGCGATATTAACTTCTCAAAGGGCCTTTTAAATGGTCTTGTAGGTAAGGGCATCAAAAGTGCAGCGAGTCTGCTCTTTAGTGGACTTTTGTGTCTTGCAGCTCTCGATTGCACATATCCACACTATTTGCAATTTTTTTTCTCCCTCAGCTCAAAGAATCTGATTCTCTCCAAACCTTCTCATCTGCACTAGCAGTACCTTTGGAAGATTTTTCTGTATTGTATAGAAGAAGGGAAAGGACCATGAAGCTTACATTTCTGCTTCCTCAAAAGAGCCAGGTCAGATGTTCTTCCCCCAAGCCATCAGCAAAAATAGCACGCCTAGGGACACTTTCCTCCTAGCTTTAGCACACATCACTCCTCTGTGTCACTGCCCCATCTGTATCCCGGTGGAGAGTCTCTACTATCACCCTGTCTGATCATTGGCAGCATTCAATCCATCTAAAATCCATCCAGCTTCTCTGAAATGCTGCAGTTCTGGCAGGGGTTTACATTTGAGAACTGGATAAGAGCTGAGTAGAGATTACAGACAGGTGTCAGTCTGGAGGCAAGCAGTGGCAGAAACCAGGTGCACCTTATTTCTATGGAAAATCTGTCTGAGAGGATGGATAATTCATGGTACTGTTGAAAGATAGGTTGAGTAAAATAGGGATTGAGTGTGCTGGTGAATCTGGTTGAGTCAGAGAAGACAGTCTGGACTGCAAGAGCAGTGTCAGTTAAAGGAATAGTGCACCCAAAAATGGCAAACGACGACAAATACTTTTTGTCATTATTTACTCACCTTGTGTCATTCCATAGTTTTAGAAGTGGTGACTTCCAAATGACAAAATGGCGCATAAAAGTGCTTTAAATATGTTTTGTTTATGCCATGGTCTGGCTGAATATTCGATTCTGATTGGCTGGAAGGTGTGCAATAAATCGTTTAATGCACTGGTAGTTCCAAGTCAGTTGAATCACTGTTCTATATCAATGCGCTGTTTTCATTGAAGCGCATACACGCATACGTCACTCGCACACAGAGAGTGGAGATCGCGCTTAGGCCTGTCACGAATGAAACGTTCAGGGAAGAAGGAGGCGGGAACCGGCGAACATTTTAAAAGCTTTAATCAAAAATAAAACAAAACATAATGTCGGCGGCAGCCCCTCACGGCCGACTGCCGCCTAAAAACCAAACAAAACACAAAACACAATAATGGCGGCAGCCCCTCACGGCCGACTGCTGCCTCCATACAAAACAAAAACACAACATAAAATCCAGGCCTGGTCCTCTCTCGTCTTACACTGTCGTCGCTCCTCCTTTTATACTCCCGTCACTCCTCCATGAGACGAGACCGGTGTGGCGCACAGCTCACGTTCATTAACATTCGCCACCGGCCCGCTCTCACGGTCCCTCGCCTCGCCACACTACTTTTTGTTTCGCGATATATCATCCCAGAAATAATTGTGATAAACGATATTATTGTCATTTTAAGACTATTTTATGCCATTGAATATATAATCCTAATATAACAGCATAATAATGCAAGTAGACCTACACACTTTCAAATGAGAACCTTTTAATTCTTTAGATCATGGAAATTAAGGGTAAAAAATATATTATCCTAAATAAAATAAAAATGGAATAAATAGTAAAACATTTTCCCTTGTGAAACGGCTTTAACACTCGTCATTCTGCGTTGACATTTATATGTGCACCGGAACAGGGGATTGTGGCTTTGAAATCGAGTCCATGTGGGCTTATTCTTCCAAACTGTCAGTAGTTGTCAGGAAAACACAGTAATGCCTCAAATGGCGCCTTTTTTCACCTGTCAATAACTGCTCTGTGTATGAAGGAGCTGCCCGAGAACCACTTTCGCCTCCGTCACGGAAAAAATACAAGATGACAGCACAATCGAGTAAAATGTTGGTGACATTCATTATCATGTAAACATAATGGGCGATATATTGCTTCACAAAAAATGATTGAGGTCAAGTATATATATTGTGCGATATAGCAATATATTGATTATTGCGACAGGCCTAATCGCACTGCGCACACACAAAAACATTCAAGAGCACAGGCACTTGTTATCAACGCTGCCCTTTTAGTAATAAAATAGCATCGCTACTGAATTGCAACATTATATTTCTCAGCAATGAGGGAGTTACATCACTTTTTTTGGAGTAATTAAAAACATATAGCTTCATTGTTAGTGGAGAGAGAAGCACTAAACAGATACGGGTAAGCCTCTCTCATCTCTCTTGATAATGAATTCAAATATATTATATAATTAATTCATTAAAATAAATGTAATTTTACGCACCACTTTATCTCTGTCTGATTCAAAGCAGGCAGAATGCTAGATCTAACAAGCTGCAACCAACAAAAATGACTGTCAGTTTTAACCTTAACCGTTGCAAACATCAATAACGGCTTTAAGTGGTCAATGCTGGCAAATGACCATGGTATAAGAGGGATAACCCACAGCTCCTCCATTTCCTCCAATCACGACTTGGAGGAAAAAATAACCGCCCGACGCAAAGCAGAGGGTGGTTGCCTCTGCGAGGTGCATTGAAATCGTTTAATGCACAGTTCATCAAAGAATACTGAAAAAAATGTATTGCGACTTCCTATGTAAATATGCTATCATGGCTTCAGAACACATGGAGTATAATGCAAAAGCCACATGCATTATTTAATTTTAACCCTTTCACATGTAAATTTAAGATATTCTAGCGTTTACAACATGTTAATTCATCCACTTCTCCCAAAATACATTAAAAAGTAAATGGCCGGTGAAGTGAGAGAAGAATAGAGTAAATTTTATAGTTACCTAATTGTGGTGAGGTAGACGAGCGAGAGACATGGGAGGAGCGAGTGAGACCGGTGCGTGATTGAGAACGAGCGTTCTCTCATGAGGGAGCCCGGAGGCATATAAGGACGAGCGACACTAGTGAAGGAGAGAGGACCAGGCCTGGACTTTATGTTGCATTTTATTTATGTTTTATTATGTGTGTGCATAGCAGTCGTCCGTGAGGGGCTGCCCACGATTTACTTTCATTTCGTTTTGGTTGTTTATTAAAGTCTTTTAAATGTTTGCCGGTTCCCGCGGTTTTTGTGTTTCATGGAATGAAATGAGTTGGTATGATAAGGATAGTAGTAAATGATGATTCAAATTTTTCTGTGAACTGTCTCTTAATACTCCACCTCAGATTGAGTAGTGAAGGTGTATGACCCCTGGTTTTGACCTTTCAGGGTGTGTTTCAAGATTGAGGATATGCAAGAGCAGATGCTTTTAGATAGCTTGCCAGTTTCCTCCATCAAGGGGAGGAGGATTTCGGCCACCGATGAGATCAAAGAGTGTAGATGTGCTGAGGATACGTGTCCTACACTGTGACATCAGCCTCCCCACTCATAACCAGCATGGTGCCTGCAGTCACAGACATGTGATTATGCTTTTAGCACCACTAGAGGATCTTTACAGTGCACTTACTAAAGCAGGAAGATGATAATGACCTCACACTTTACCCACAAACCGTGGCAAAAGAGAGATGTACGGGTGGGAAGTCTTTAACAGCCAGTGGTACTGCCTGCATTTTGGTCACGCATGCATGTAAATTGATCAGCAGTGTTCATACGCTCTTAGATGAATGATATGCTGAAATGATATGCTATTCATCACTCACCAAGATGATTTGACTACCCCATTTATGATTTTTTTATTTTTTCCCACAAATGAAGCGATGAATAACCTTAAGCGGGCAAGTCAACAGCTCTAATGACAGCCATACCTACTTGATTGCAAAATGGATTAAAGAAGGCAGTTTAATCCCACATAAGCTTTTAGTTGCATGATCTCCATCCAAGCATCTGAAACACCATTTGGCCCTGAACCACTATAATTTAATAGAACACCTCAGGTAAAGATATTACTCATTTCTTTAATATTCTTCATTCTGGCTCAATGTCAAATGGGCCCACACCAGGTGTGGTGGATTGCAGAGTAGTCATTAGTGTAATGGGATCAATGCCTTAATTCTTTGTTTTTTTTTGCAAGGGATGTTTTGGGGAAACAGGAGGAGTTCTGGTTGCTGACAGAGGTTGGTTTTGTGAATCTTCTGGCTGTGTTAAATGCTAATCCAATTCAGCCTTTGTCTTACTTTTCCATTATATATATTAAAGAAGGTCTGACACAGGGGATCTAAAACGTATCTTGATATGCTTGCTCGTAGAGATGTGACATCAATTGACATCATACTAGCTGAAGGAATTTGCACAAAAAGGCTTGATAACGTCCTGTCAAGAATGTTTGCAAAATTATAAATTAAAGCCTAGAGCTTAGGTATAGGTTTTAATTTATGATCTTGAGAGAAGTCTACCTTAAGCAGCATGACTGAATTCAACGTTAATAATAATAGGAAATGTTTCTTGAGCACCAAATTAGGACATTAGAATGATTTTTGAAGGATTTTGTGACACTGAAGGCTGGAAATTCAGCTTTGCCATTATAGGAATAAATGACATTTTTAAATATATTATTAAAATAGAAAACCGTTAATTAAAGGGATAGTAAATAATTTTTTATTAACGTAGTTCGGGAGGAACACGTGAAAATAAGCTACTCAAGTGTCACCAGCTGTCTATAATCAGTAATCAACAAATACTCTAGTATCACCGGCTGTCTACAATCAGTAATCAACATATCTACCCAATCAGCATGAAGGCAAGCCATATATAATCATAGTCAAACTCATCTAAGGATTCTCTAGTCTTCAGAATCCCTCCACCACCCCGTCTCCTTTCACTCACCAGGTTACTTCCTATACCTGGGGAAGGGGGATGCTCTGCGTTCGGGCCAATTACCAAGCTCAGAGCCCTCTCCCCGGACAGCACGCCAAATACGTTTACCTACTTAATATATCCGACTTATTTGTAAGTGCGAACTCGTGAAACCTAAAAATGAAAATTATCTCATTATTTGAGCCATCCTAGGTGTATATGACATTCTTCTTTCAGGCGAATACAATCGGAGTTATATTAATCCCAAAAAAGTGCATCCATCTATAATAAACATACTCCACACAGCTCCAGGGGGTTAATAAAGGCCATCTGAAGCGAAGTGGTGCATTTTTGTAAGAAGAAATATCCATATTTAAATCTTTAAAAAGGAAAATATCTAGCTTCCATCAGACCACCTTCTGTATTCAGCTTACGAAGAAAACATAATGCCTCTCGCATGATACGTCCTATGTCGCAACAGTTACGCTTTTTCCGCAAGTTGAATACGGAAAGTGGTCTGGCAGAGGCTAGATATTTTACTTTATAATGTGTTAAATTTTAATTCTTTGTTTATGTGCTTGTTATTTGTTTCCCATGTTCACTGTACAGTTGGCTAAGCTGAAGACACTTGTTAGGATTTTGCCATGTTTTTTTCTGTCTACATTTTTATTTTTTATTTTTATTAAGATCATAAAAACAAATAAGTTGTAATGCAGAATGTGACAGTGACATGCTCACTGATGGCAAATTAATTGCTGCTGTGATGAATCTTCTTGAAAGAGTTCTGGTAATGTCAAAATATCTGGGCCACATTTCTCTGTTGTGACTTCTCTTATAACACCTATCTAATGAAGAACCAATTGGAGCACAGCAATTGATGACGTCATCCGTGCATGCGTGTTCATGTTTTTCTATCCCGGTGGAGACTTCAACCTGAATGCACAGTGACTCATGGGGACTCATGTCACAGTGGGGACCTAAATTGAGGTCCAGATGAGGAAACCAGCTTATAAATCATACAGAATGAGTTTATTTGAAATTCTAAAAATACAGAAAGTTTTGTGTGATGGGTAGGTTTAGGGGTAGGATTAGTGTAAGGGGATAGAATATACTTAGTACAATATAAAAACCATTACGTCTATGGAGAGTCCCCACAAAGATAGTGAACCAGGTGTATGTGTGTGTCTTTGTCTCCCCCATGTTAAAATGCAGAACTTTACAGTAGAAAAAAAAAACGTTTTTTACAGCCTGGTACAAAAAGTGGTTTTGGTCTATATAGCTAATTTTGCCCTACATGACAACTGTGAGGGGGGTGAATTTTTTTTTTACAACTCATCCATTTAAATTATATTAAGCCTTAAAGTTCTGCATAATTAAGGGCATGGCCACTTGAGTGACAGGTGGATTGCCACTATGGTCCATAAAAAACGCGCCTTCACTTTCTTCCATTGACGTAATTAAAGCCGCCAGTATTCAGATATGGCGCAGACATCTTGGGTCTCGAGTCTGCACAGTAGTGAGCTTGAATTTGAGCCACGATATCAAGGTCCTGCCCACATTCCCGCCTCATCAACAACTTTTTGTGAAATAAACAGTTATGGAAATGTAGAGATTAAAGTTGAAGCTTCAGTCTCCTCCCAAAGTTCCTGAAAAATGTCTGTTAGTGCCTCAGTGACTACTTCGCTCAGAGAAGCTGTCAATCTCAGCTGTCAATCATAACATCACACCCCTGTTTTTATAGCATCAAATAATTAACTAAAACTAAACTTATTTAAAGAACTAACACTTGGACTAACTTGATTAAAAACTGCCTAAAATGACAGAAACCATCTTTGGGAAAAATATATTTGAAATGTAATTTGATTGTTTAGTTTGTCTATGTCCCATTACACTTCATGGAGAGGGCGGGCTTTATGGCTTATACAGCATCCAGTCACCTGGTGGCGATCGAGATGCTTTAGCTTCGCTTTTCAGGACTCGTGTGGCACACTTGCTATGGTTGAGCTAGGCGGGCGTGGTCTCACGTACCTCAGCTCCACCCACATCCTGCTTCTTTGCCCATTTTCAGTTATCCGGGAGTGATGCACTGCCAAGATGGCAACGGCGGACTTTAGGCTTCAAAAATGCTCTTCAGAAACCTATGGGTGATGTCACAGACACTACGTCCTTATTTATTTACAGTCTATGAGTAATACCAGTAAATTTTGACCTTTTTTTGGTCCCCATGAGGAAAGTCAAAAAGTGCAGAAAGTTTTCTGTGATGGGAATGTTTAGAGGTAGGGTTAGTGTAGGAGGATATAATATACAGTTTGTACAGTATAAAAATCATTACATCAATGGGAAGTCCCCATAAAATGTGTGTGTGTGTATGTGGAGGGGTATAGACCAAAAGAGACAGACAGAGGAATAGAGACGTCTGGTTGTAAATACTTGTTTATATGATGAGGTAAACACAAATGTCTTTTTGCCTTCAAGCTCTCTTCTATCAAAATGATCTTGAATCTGCTTTGAAGAATGTCTTCTTTAGCCTAGCCACTGACTCCAGACACTTGCTTTGGTTTGAGTAGCCCATTTCAATTTTGCATGTCAGTAAGGATGTCAGAATGTGATGGGGACTGTAAAACGCCCAGTCATGCCTGTCAATCATGACTAAAGTCTTAGCTAGGATGCATATTGTACAGTTGACATAAAAACACAGTACTGTGGACATCATGCAAGATCTTTTTGGGGGTCATATTGTCTGACAAGCAAGAATCAAAATGGACTGCAAAAATTTCGCAGCATACAGCCATATTTAATTGCGGTGGCTGTTACATCCCATTCAGCCTGTAGTGGATCACCGCACCTGCCTTAGCGATACAGGACAGGGCACTTGATGCTCTCAGACGCTCTGAGGCAGAAGTGGTAAAAGGTTCCATTTACACTCCAAACCCCTTCAGAGAGATCTTTGCCACAGACCACTCATATCCGCCTGAAACATTCCTTGAGAATATTAGCATACTTGCTAGCTGTGTACCAATAAATGTACAGGTCAGTGACATATAAGAATGTCCTTGATAAAGAGGAACAATTAAAACACGTTACCAGTTCTTAGAAACCCACTCTTTGTTTTCACGTAGGGGTAATATGGTTTTAAAAACTTTAATACCATTTTCAAGAAAATAAATTTAAAGGGCACCTATTATGCTCTTTTTCAAAGTCTTGATTTGTTTTTGGGGTCTACTATAGGTTTTCATGCTTTAATGTTCAGAAACCACCTTATTTTTCACATTTTACATTGTTGCAGCACCACTCTTCCCAGTCTGTCAGTAACACTGTTTGGTTCCAGTCTTTATGAAGTAGGGCTGGGTGATATGGCTGAAAACTGTATCATGATATAAGTGTTTCATATCAACCGATATCGATAATTATTGATATTTTTTATGACCTATTTAAAATAAGGACCAGGAGAAAAATATATTTAAACATTTTTATTTTAAACTTAACCTTCCTCTGATTCTAATCCCCAGTTATTATAAAGGTAGAAATGTCAACATGGAAAACACTCATAATTAAAATCTAAAATCACAATGAACACTTAACAATTATCTCTTAACATTAAGGTGCAGTGCCTCTGTTATTTCTTTGTACCGTTTAGATGCTTTGTCATAAGGCACTGATGCAGAGTACCTCTCCATGTCATTTCAAAGATTAGTACAACGGCGAGCGTGTCGAGTATAAACACCTTCCCAAATTTTCAGGTTGATCTCCAAACTTGATACTGTTAAATGACTGGCTGTTAGCGTGTCACTCCCTATGTTGCTAGGTTACCACAGAGTGAGTGCCTTTGTTCATGCAACCAAACTTGCTTCACAACCTTTGGTTTCTCCCGACGAAGAAAAAGAAATGATTGAACGTTTTATCGAATGCATTTTTTATTGATATTGATTACGTGTCTATCGCGATACATATCGTTATCGTTTTATCGCCCAGCCCTACTATGAAGCCCCTCCTTCCGAAAAGTGCATTGTGCATTGATTGGTCGGCTGGACCAGTGTTGTGATTGGTCAACCACTTCAAGCTTGTTTCGGAAATGTCATGTCCCTTATAACCGTGAGTTTCAACATTCTGGCAACGCAACTCAACCAGACCTTGCCACCTTTTTTGTGCTTGAATTATTTAAATTAGGGATATTGTGACATGCATCATACGTTGACGAAAACTCAATTCTATTTGTGATATTACAATCAAGGCATTTCAGGGAGTTCAGAAACAGTGCGCACTGATATAGAGAATAAGTCTCTTTGGAGTGCACTTTGTAACTTTGCAGACCTTTTTCATGCTTAAACAGCAACATTACACACTAAAGAAAGTTGAAAATGTAAAAAAGCATAACAGGACCCATCTAAAATGCATTGTACTGTAACCATCAAGTTTAAAGCATATATTATATATATTTAAAAAATAATAATTACTTAAAGGGATAGTTCACCCAAAAATGAAAATGTTATGTTTATCTGCTTACCCCCAGGGTATCCAAGATATAGGTGACTTTGTTTGTTCAGTAGAACACAAATTAAGAATTTTAACTCCAACCGTTGCAGTCTGTCAGTTGTATAATGCATGTGAATGGTAACACATGAAAGTATGTAAACACTGCACAGTTGTGAAACACTGTGAGTGAGTCTGTCTCTGGCTCGGCGCCAGTCAAAGCGGGAAAGCAGATTTGAATTTAGTAGGTCATCACGTGATGCACTGAACGTTCTAATCACACTGGTGTGATCATACACGTCAAAGGGTTAATGGGACAAAAAGCAAGTACCAGCTGTGTGAAAGAATAGAGAAACATGCCCCGTTTGTCCAGTAACTGCTCAGAGACAGGGGTGCTGGCGTGTGGCGTCTGCAGCGCCCTTCCTGGTCATTATGCCGCAGATCTGTTTGACCGCTAGAATACTAAAGGGGAACACTTTAAAGGCTTATTGTATCAAGTGAGTGTGCTCTGAAGTGTTGGCGGAGGTTGAGCATGATGTGATGAGGCAGCATATGTTGGGTAAACCTTGTTTTTCACAGCTTGTTGCCTAAACCCTTTTCTTAATTTCTAGGAGAGGTCAAGAGCTCAACTGTGATAGGAGTGTCACATTTCGGACGTGCGATTTGATTGGTCACAACAGGTCATTGAATGTGACAGCTTGTGTTGCTAAGGTTAAATGTCACTCTGTTAGGAAATGGTGGGTGAGTTTAATTGGGCCAGACTAATATATCAAGCTGTCCAGGATGGACGGGTGCCGAGCTGATGAAGACGATGACTTGGTGCGATTAGGCGTCGCGTGTCGGGGCGACAGCTTCAGGTGGGTAGATGTTTAGAATGAGTGACAAAGGGGTGCAAAGGTTGTGTGAAACGAGGCAGACGGAGCAGATGAGGAAGAGGAGGGTGTGGATCAATCTGCGCTGGGCTGCTCTGCTTTCTCTCTATGAGCTGCACCTGCTCATGCGAGCGAAGAGAGAGTCTGCTGGAATCGTGATGCTCATCTCAATGTGCCGCTGGCGGCAGAGCTCCTCAGATCAGAGTGCCGTGTGTTTATAGAACAGAGAGAGAGGGAGAAACAGGAGGAGGGAGTGGGAGAGAGGGATTGTGGCGCTACACAACGGACCTGCCAATATTCCTGTCTCTCCATCTTTAGCACCGTGGGCATGTGCCTGTGTGGGAGCAGCTGACTGTAAGAACGAGGGATGGGAGAAGAAAGGAATAGGGAAAGGCAGAGGACAATGGATGGGTAGGGCTCAAAATACCCCCTTACGTCACCCACACATGAGGGTTGTTGTTTTGTTTTTTTATCGGAGGACAAAATCATGTCATGATGATACAATTGAACATAATATCATATGAATTTAGCTGAAGGATACAAAATTGTTGAAAGCATAATTGTAAGTTTGCAGTTGACTGGCAGAAAGGACAGACTCCCCAATTTCTGGTGTAAAAGACATTTTTTTAATTGATTGACACTTTAATCAGATTTACAGGCAGGGTCCAAGATGAACCCAAATGCAAACTAAAATTGGGTTTGGCAAGTAAAAAAACCAAAAAAAAAACATAATAAATCGAATTGTAAGAAGAGTCTGAACATCACTGATGTGATATGCGTAATTCAAAACATATTGATTCAAATCATACCTCAAACAATAGAAGAAGTTTATTTTGTCTGTCTAATTTTCTCCAGAACTGCATGTGGCGACACATATGTCAATTACTCCCCATGTTAAGCCACAAAAATGAACAGAAGCAGAGGCTGGCACATCTTGTGTATGATGCTGCAAGTGTCACAATGACCTACATTGTCTGTGAATGCTGTGAAAAACAGCTAAATAATATAAATGTCATAGTGATCAAATATTTTAGCAACTATAATACAAAATATAGTTTTAATGAGTAAGAAATATTTACAGATGGTAAAAATGCACTCATCATTGGCAGTTTTAGTTTTTCAAGAACAACCTGTGTGTGATCTTCATCTGTTATAATTCATGTTCCTTTATTTCTTTCATATTATTTAGTGTTTGGCTGGCTTTAAAGCTGGAAAGCAGATTTGAATTTAGTAGGTCATCATGTGATGCACTGAACGTTCTAATCACACTGGTGTGATCATACACGTCAAAGGGTTAATGGGACAAAAAGCAAGTACCATCTTTGTGAAAGAATAGAGAAACATGCCCCGTTTGTCCAGTAACTGCTCAAAGACAGGGGTGCTGGCGTGTGGCGTCTGCAGCGCCCTTCCTGGTCATTATGCCGCAGGTCTGTTTGACCGCTAGAATACTAAAGGGGAACACTTTACTTCTGTTGGGTAAACCTTGTTTTTCACAGCTTGCTGCCTGAACCCTTTTCTTAATTTCTAGGAGAGGTCAGGAGCTCACCTGTGATAGGAGCGTCACATTTCGGACGTGCGATTTGTAAGAAGAGTCTGAACAGAAGCAGAGGCTGGCACATTTTGTGCATGTTCCTTTATTTCTTTATATGAGCTTATAACTATAAAGTGGTTAATAGTTTATGCAGTTTCCAGACTGATGGATTGTGGGTTTTGGAGAAACAACACAAAACATCAAACATCATCTTTATCAAATAACAAGCAATAATTTGTGTTTAGAGAAGAAGAACAGTTCACTGCTCATTTAAATCACATATTCCTCGAGATCGCCTGGGCAGCCTGAGGATAAACGTATAGATTTAATTTTGCTTTATAGTCTTATGGGTCTGTATGCAATAATCTGTAACTATTTTATTAATGAAATATTCATTGGCAACAGGGTACTTGGAAAATGCTGATGTTTCAGTTTCAAGATATTTTTGGAACTGAAGTTGTATTGAAAATCATTCACTGAATAAACCATACTGTTTTAAACTAGTCACAATTTGACATTAACACAAATCACAGCTCAATGCAGTAAAATGTGAACATAGTTTAAATTCTGATGGTGTATTATGTTCCTATATCTCTTTGAACACACAGCCAACCAGCACTGTTTCTGACACTGTTAGCTTTAATGTGTAAAGCCCCAGGAGAATAGATATACACATCCTATTCAGCTGCTTAGAAAAATCTAATTTCATCTCTTCTGTTTCTTTTTCTACTTAAAAATGACAGATACAGTACTGCACTTTATTTATAATTTCTATAAGAGAAATTTACCTGCCTTGGACTTTTTCAAATTTACTTTTACAGCATTGAACTTAATCTTTTTTTTGTATTATTTGTAAGCACAAATACTTATATTATACTTAATTTAACATAGAAAATCATGTAATTCACGAATAAGGAGAGTGGGCTTGCTGAAGTCAAAATGATTAAAATTGTGATTCAAATTGTCAACCAAAAAAACAAAAAAATCTTTTTTTTTACAATAATAGGAATTTCATTACCTTGAAAAAATAGTTGTTTTAATTTAAAATGTTAACTTGTGAACTCAAGCTTATGAATTTACTAGTCTGTCAAAATAAATAAATTTTTTGTATGTGTATATATACACTCACCTAAAGGATTATTAGGAACACCTGTTCAATTTCTCATTCATGCAATTATCTAATCAACCAATCACATGGCAGTTGCTTCAATGCATTTAGGGGTGTGGTCCTGGTCAAGACATTCTCCTGAACTCCAAACTGAATGTCAGAATGGGAAAGTGGTGATTTAAGCAATTTTGAGCGTGGCATGGTTGTTGGTGCCAGACGGGCCGGTCTGAGTATTTCACAATCTGCTCAGTTACTGGGATTTTCACGCACAACCATTTCTAGGGTTTACAAAGAATGGTGTGAAAAGGGAAAAACATCCAGTATGCGGCAGTCCTGTGGGCGAAAATGCCTTGTTGATGCTAGAGGTCAGAGGAGAATGGGCCGACTGATTCAAGCTGATAGAAGAGCAACTTTGACTGAAATAACCACTCGTTACAACCGAGGTATGCAGCAAAGCATTTGTGAAGCCACAACACGCACAACCTTGAGACGGATGGGCTACAACAGCAGAAGACCCCACCGGGTACCACTCATCTCCACTACAAATAGGAAAAAGAGGCTACAATTTGCACAAGCTCACCAAAATTGGACAGTTGAAGACTGGAAAAATGTTGCCTGGTCTGATGAGTCTCGATTTCTGTTGAGACATTCAGATCGTAGAGTCAGAATTTGGCGTAAACAGAATGAGAACATGGATCCATCATGCCTTGTTACCACTGTGCAGGCTGGTGGTGGTGGTGTAATGGTGTGGGGGATGTTTTCTTGGCACACTTTAGGCCCCTTAGTGCCAATTGGGCATCGTTTAAATGCCATGGCCATTGTTTCTGACCATGCCCATCCCTTTATGACCACCATGTACCCATTCTCTGATGGCTACTTCCAGCAGGATAATGCACCATGTCACAAAGCTCGAATAATTTAAAATTGGTTTCTTGAACATGACAATGAGTTCACTGTACTAAAATGGCCCCCACAGTCACCAGATCTCAACCCAATAGAGCATCTTTGGGATGTGGTGGAACGGGAGCTTCGTGCCCTGGATGTGCATCCCACAAATCTCCATCAACTGCAAGATGCTATCCTATCAATATGGGCCAACATTTCTAAAAAATGCTTTCAGCACCTTGCTGAATCAATGCCACGTAGAATTAAGGCAGTTCTGAAGGCGAAAGGGGGTCAAACACAGTATTAGTATGGTGTTCCTAATAATCCTTTAGGTGAGTGTGTGTGTGTGTATTATATATATATATAAACCCGATTCCAAAAAAGTTGGGACACTGTACAAATTGTGAGTAAAAAAGGAATGCAATAATTTACAAATCTCATAAACTTATATTTTATTCACAATAGAAAATAGATAACATATCAAATGCAGGCGTTTTCTCTGGGCCAAGGCTCATTTAAAAAGGACTGTGTCAAAGTGGAAAGCTGTTCTGTGGTCAGACGAATCAAAATATGAAGTTCTTTTTGACGCCATGGGACGCAACTGGGATGCCATGTCATCCGGACTAAAGAGGACAAAGACAACCCAAGCGCTCAGTTCAGAAACCTGCATCTCTGATGGTATGGGGTTGCATGAGTGCATGTGGCATGGGCAGCTTACACATCTGGAAAGGCACCATTAATGCTGAAAGTTATATCCAAGTTCTAGAACAACATATGCTCCCACCCAGATGTCGTCTCTTTCAGGGAAGACCTTGCATTTTCCAACATGACAATGCCAGACCACATACTGCATCAATTTCAACATCATGGCTGCGTAGAAGAAGGATCCGGGTACTGAAATGGCCAGGCTGCAGTCCAGATCTTTCACCCATAGAAAACATTTAGCACATCATAAAGAGGAAGATGCGACAAAGAAGACCTAAGACAGTTGAGCAACTAGAAGCCTGTATTAGACAAGAATGGGACAACATTCCTATTCCTAAAATTGAGCAACTTGTCTCCTCAGTCCCCAGACGTTTGCAGACTGTTATAAAAAAGAAGAGGGGATGCCACACAGTGGTAAACAAGGTCTTGTCCCAACTTTTTTGAGATGTGTTGATGCCATGAAATTTAAAATCAACTTATTTTTCCCTTAAAATTATACATTTTAAACATTTGATATGTCATCTATGTTGTATTCTTAATAAAATATTGAAATTTGAAACTTCCACATCATTGCATTCTGATTTTATTCACAATTTGTACAGTGTCCCAACTTTTTTGGAATCGGTTTGTAATTATTCATCCCTGAAGCACTGCAAATAACATTGACTAATAGTATGTCTATAATTAGGAATGACACACAAGCCGAATTAACCGTTGAGCATATCCAAGCAACACACAGTAGTGTGGATAAGTAAACGATTCAATGACTCACTGACATAACTTACTTGCACTTGAATGTATCCAGTTCAATGTGTGATGTAAATTATCCATTACTTTGGAATGTAATGGTTACTTTTCTGAAATGAAGCAGCCTCAATAATGTATGTGGCTGACAAATGCAACCTCTGGAGGACACAGCCTGTCTTTGAAAAAATCCTACTTGCATAACAAAAAATAAAATGCAGAAAAAGTTACAGTAAAGTCTGTATGTGCAATGTTTCCACTTTTAATCTGATCTTAATACTATATAATTTATCTGATGTTTATAAATCTGATATTTGAATGAATAAGCATTTAGTGCCTTGTAAATTATCATTAATCTAACCAATGCAACAAACCAGAAATTGACTTGGAATTGAAATCTGTGTAAGGTATGAGGTACATGAATTTAAAATAAAGCACACCTGGGTGTGTGTGGGAGCAACTCTGTGCAGTTCTACTAAAATGCTCACAGTAACTATAGAAGAGTTACAGCCCTCCATGAAAGATTGAAGAACATGTGCATGAGACAACATGAACAATTCATAACCCTTGTAGTCCTGCAAGTCAGGTGGACTTTTTTCCCAAAGGAATAAGAAATAAATCAACATGTTTCTATGGCCCAATTAGGCCAAATGTGGATGCTTAAGTGTAGGTCTCGCAAATAGCACCATTGAAGTGAAGCAAGGTGGCTGTTTCAGGGATAGTGCTCAGGGACATGAAACTCTGATAGACTACCTCCATTTATTTAAAGGGTTTTTGAACAGCCTGTTAAGTTGCACATTATTTCAGTGAAGCACTTCTTGGCTTGGTTTCCCTTCATTTCCTTCCCAGGTAAAATCTTCATTCACTCCTGTCTCACTTTTAGATGTATGGACGCTATACACAGGAGTTGGGGGCCTATGCCAAAGAGGAGGCAGCGCGTCTGCGCGAGGATGGAGCGCTGCGAAGGACCACGAGTGTGCGCGGCCAGGCTCCAGAACTGCTGGAGTATGAGAAGAATCCCTGTGCCAAGTGTCAAGGTGGGTGTGTTGTATACATATGTGTGCGCCAACTGCTCGCTGGCTGTTGTGCTAATGTCAGTGGTGGCTACAGAGCAAATCTAGGAAAGCAGAGCCAGCAAATCCACAATGATGAAGGGCAGCAGGGATTGAAAGAGGAGAAGGGTCACAAAGGGCAGCAGGCGAAAGAGTTAGTGAGAACGTGCTGGAATTGGGGATTAGGTGAGGCCGTTGCTGGAGATAAATGGGAGGGATTTGACTGAAGATCGGATCTTTACTCTGGCTGCTGTGATGCATCTACACTCTTGGTCAGGCCCTCATGGAATCAGTGGCAGCAGAACTTCGAATGAAGATTCATGTTTTTCCTGCAGAATTGGAACAGCCATACTTTCCTCTCCTTTTAACACAGTTATTCACAAACTTCTTGACTCCAAGGCCTTCCTATCTAAGCTGATATGTACCTCTGGTACTCTGTAACCCAAAAGTATGATGTCAGTTTAATGTTTTACATCTTCATTTTTAGTGTTTTTAGCATTTTAATTTTGAATATGTCAGGTCTGTATTTGATTTACGGGAGTGACAACCACATTCTATAACCAAACTCACACCCGTAAATTTTCCATTTTCCAAAATCCAGTCACTGTTCTCTACCGGAGCTTTTAATATGCTTAATATTAGAGATATTAGAGTCATAGAGATTTTAAGATGGATGCCGAGGCTTTAGGTCAGATAGAATCTGCAATCTCTGACCAAGTTTGTTTGCTGGCTTCCATGGCTGCTGCAATATGCTGTTTTCTGCCAACTGGCAACCTGGGGTGTCGAAATACTATTGGGTAAACTGGTGGTGTGCGGTTTCAAAGAGAACTCTGTACTTTTAAAGGCACTGACTGAATTACGTCGGTACTACAAAATACCGATTCACATTAAATCACTTGGTATCAAATTTCGGTACCTGAGAACGCATCTGGTGATATAGACTAGTGTCTGTGAATATTAAACAGCAAAAAGACTATTTAAATACGAATCCTGCATGTCCTGTGTGTCTCTGTGTGAATGAGAGTTTAACTGACGCGCAGTTTACTTTACCTCACACACACACACACAGAATTGCGTGTGACGGTCGCGTGTTTCCATCTCATACGAGGACATGAATGCATGACCGTCATCTCCAGAGCCGCTCTGAGAGTCACTTCATGAGCATTTTACCGGGTGTGTCTCAATCAGCTCTGTAGTTCAGTAGTCAGGGCACTAATCAGGGAGTCAGCCCATTGACTTATGTCGTTATCAGTGCCCTAACTACTGAACTAGGGAGTGTGACTGAGACGCACGCACCGTTTCATTTGAGAAAAACCACCGTCATGTCATAAACACACAGAAACGTTTTGAATTGTTAAATTGGATGGTTGGGTAATTAGTTCACTAATGAGGTCTTGTGTGATGGTTCACTGATATAAATTGTACCTTTTTGTGCTTGTTGTTTGCCTGCCTGGTCTTTGTTTGCAGTGGCAGTGTGCAGATTCTTGTTGACTTCCAAGATAAACACACAGAAACTCAAAGGTATTCACAGCAACCCGTCAAAATAAAAGTTTGGTTTAACTTGACAAATATATTACTGTTGTAGAATTTAGTAGAATTTAGATGCGTATCAGTGTAATAATAATAATAATAAATTATCAAAACTTAATTTTTTAAGTAATAAATCAAAAAATGTTCTTCCATGTCTTAATTTTAACAGTATAAAGCTCAGTTGTGCAGGACTTTGTTTGACAAAAACGTTTGTTTAATTAAGTTAAAAGATAAACAAATGTTTTATGGCTTCATTTGATTACCAGAAAATACACAATACAATTTTTGTGGCAAATATTTTCATAGAAATTGAGTTATAAAGAAGAAAAAAATAATATGGTTGTTTTTATGAATTCAGTTAATTAAGTAGCTAGTATCGTACTGTTTACTGGTAAATATTACAGTAAACAAACATCACAGACAATGGCAGACAGCGACCAAGGCAGCTCTGGTATAATGTCAATAACACTTCTATAAATGACTTACAGTTTCTTTACAGTTATTGATGTATCCCTAAAATACAGAAAAAAGGTACCGTTGGGTAAAATGTGAACAGTACCCAACCCTACTTCTCAAACAAGAAAAAATGTAGGGAGGTACTTGACTTTGTCCACCAGGAATTGATTGGACTGTTGTCATTTGCTATTGCTGTGATCTTATTTGAGTGACAGGTTGCTAGAAGAGAGGGATTATTGACCTGCCCTCATGCCCTTGCACATGTTATCAGAGTTGGAGAATATTGCATTTGCTATGTTTCACCTGTTTCTCTTGAAACAGGCCTCGCAACAGAAGGGGCTTCCGCTTGCACTCAAAAAAGAACCCCACCCCCACCATCACACTGCGCACACATCAGGGTCAGAAATTATCGAAGCTTGGAGCAAAAATGCCACCAAAATAAAAAAAGAATGGTCCCAAAATTCAAGATATATAGGGCAAAAATGTCCCTGTATGAGATCTTGTTTTTAATATTAATAACAGAATATAGAGTGCTGTTTTACGAACATCAGCACTATTTCAAACATTGATTAAAGTCCAAACATCAGCCTATTGATTTTATACAACATTTTCATTTTTTCCACATCATTTCATTTTCATACCTGCGGTCCACCATGCTGCAAGAAAGACTGTCCACACTTGCCCAGATGTCAATTGAACATGACATGAGATCGCTGGATAATAAGGATATACTTGTCAGAGATTTTGCAGAAATCCGTCATTAGAAACCCAAGTTCTAAACGTCAAGTCGGAGTTTAAAAATATTGTAAAATATTTCCTGTTGATGTAGCCTATTCATAGGCTATATTTATATTGTATTGCTGATTCCTATTAAATCACTTATCTAATCTGTTCTCTAATTTTTATTTCTTTGCTCTCCAGGCCTGTCATTACACTGTCCAAGGTGTAATCTGAGAAGAAGATTGAATTGATGAAGATTAAATGTTGATTTTGTTTTCTGTCATAATTGTAATGCGTGGATAGTGGTAGAATGTTTTTATAAATACACTATTAGGAGTGAAATATAAGTTAATATATGAGGGGCTCCAACTGATTCTCTGAAATGGGCCTCCAAATTGCAATGGCTACCTCTGTGGATGGGGGAAGTTATTTATGATTACAATGGCACATGAATAAAAAAATTCATGCACCGATAAATCATTTTGTAATGTATAGTTACATAGAGTGAATACAAAATACTAACACAGGATAACACATAGACTTTACTAGAGATGCAAAAGTAGAAAACAATAACAGACAAAGGACTGAACAGAACAGGGAGTGTATATATATATACACACACGTAGTAAATGAGAGAACTAAACAGGAACAGCTGGACAAAGATTAACTAATCATTAACCATAGAAACTAATGAGAACTCATACAGACAGGAACAACTAAACAGAATATAATCGCGACACATATAATAAACATTGCAATATTCCATAAAAACAGTAAGAATTGTCCATTTTGATTTCATGACTTTAAAGAAAAACTTTTTGTGATAAAAAAAAAAATAGATGTTTTGTCATATTGTGTGATATGTTTTGTCATATTGATATTGTACTACCCAATACAGACGATCGAGCAGCTATTGCTTTGGTTACACCCCTCAGACAAACAGGATTTCTGTTTGTGCTCTGATTAATCTAACTTAATGAAACACTATTTGAATTTTTCCATCATATGTAGAAGGAATACATAGTTTTGAGACCCACCAACCTTTTGTTTGGGTTTAGGGAGGCTGAACCCATGATTGGTGCCACAACTCAAAAGCTGTTGTTCCAACAAGGCTTTTTGACTAGCTTAACCAGCAAGACATCCTTGGTCAACCATAATTATTTTCCAGTTAACATGCTGGCCAACCAGCATAGCTAGATCAGCACTAACCTACATAAAGCATAGTTTTAATCATATTCATCGATCAATAAATCGATTCCACATATTTTCCCCGACAATATGAAAAATGTGAAAATGTAATGTGAAAGGTTCATCTGGCCCTGCTCATGTATTTGAAGCAGTTCAGTGAGAGGATATGGTCATGTCTGACGCCTGCAGATGTGGTGGTTTACCTCCTGCTTTCTAGATTGCCCTCTACTGGTGATTAATTGTCACTGGTTTGTGTAGCAGACGTTGTTTATCAATTTGTCACGCACATTCCACAGGTGTGGCCATCACTTGAATCTTAAAGGCTTCTTGATGGTCTTCACATTTATGGTGGAGCTGTTTTTCCCCAATAATTTTTCAAGCATTGACGCTGAACGTTTGCTGTTTTCTAGCTTGTAAACTACAACTTGCAGCATTTATCAGCCTGTTCAATTCCCTCTGCACCTCAATGCAGTGCTCGCCATTCACCAGCAGGGAGCATAATCAGTCTGCGCTGTTTAGGGGTGATAGATGAGACACACAGACGTGCAGTGTATCTGTAATGAGCCACTGTGTCTTTGAGTGTGCCTGTGCATCTGTATCTAGAAATACGTCACTGTCCACCAAAGGATGTATTAAATGGACCGTTGCATTTGAGTTTAGGGAAAAAATATATTCGGCCAGTAACAATTTATTTTTCCATTTAATGGTACGTTAAGATGATTGGCTAGAAAAAAGCGAGCTTTGAACAAAAGCAGTGGCCGTTCAAATAGGAAGTCTGTGATAAATTCCCTTAACTATTAAAAGAAGTTGAGTCCCCATTAAATAGGCAACAGTGTCTCACAGTCCAATGTTTTTAGTGCTAATGAGGTGTCTCATTGGTTTCTTGAAATATAAATAGACTGCTCTTTTGGCCTTGTGTAATCTCCAAAGACACACAGCATCTGTCTCTATATCATCCTTCCCGCCTCCCTGTTGAGTGTGAAAAGCATGAGAAATCTATCAGCCCAGTGTGCAGCGGAGGTCTTCTGATCCTCCTTGACTGAGTTTGAGGGGTTTGGAGGCTTGTCAGCTCACTACCTACACACCGGTCTACAGAGCTGGCATCACATGTCTCTCTCTCTCTCTCTGTGTCTGTCTCATTTCTGTTTTATTCATCCATCTAATAGTGTTCCAAAACCTAGCGAGCTGCCATGTTGCATACTGCCTACATAGGCTGCAATCTTCTAAAGCAGCATCATGAAACCTCATTTGAAACGCTCTGCATATGCAGCAGTGACGCTCTGCATTAAACTTGACTTCCGGCTCCAAAAGAGCTTGCTATTACCTTGCTGCTAAGTTAACCGCATGATACTCTGGTAAGCATTAAAATACAGTACATAGCACACTGAAATATTGAGTAAGATAATACATTTTTATTCACACTAAACTATTTTATCAATACTTTTAAACCAACATTATGACCAATGTTTTTTGAGTTTGCTATTAACTTGTTGCTAAGCTATTGATAAAAATGATACTCTAAGCATTAAAATACATAGCACACAGAATAGATAATACAGTTTCATTCACACTAAACGATTTTATCAACACTTTTATGTAGAGAGCAAGGTAGAGACAGTATATTAATTTCACTCACCTTGTCCACCATGTTGGACTTTTTGTTGCACTGAACCTTACAGTCACAGTGCTTTTTATCATTTGTCTGCATACAATGTTTTGGCCAAAAGAAGTAGAGATGTTGACTGGGAGCAGTGAATTGTGATTTGTGCTTTCTGGGCCTATTTCCAGAATACAATCACATATTTGGGTTTGCTAGTGCTTGACTTGCATAGCAATAGAGTAGGACAGATCGCTAATAGCAGTTGTCAAATTTCTCCACATACGGTCTACAAAAAGTCCAATTTACTCCAGTGTATCTGTCTGTTTCGGCTCTTTCTTTACCCCAATGATGTGTAAATGCAAAAGAAAGAAATGTATTGATTGATTTAGGTGGTCAGTTTTTTTTTTTTATAAAAGCAGGGTTGTGCACAGTGATATTTTCAAATGGCCCGGTTAGATTTTTAATTACCCTGACAACATTTTCACTGGCCTCAGCACATAAAAAGGACGCATTTTGTTTTTAACTAAGCGTCAGATGCAGTGGTGTGAAGCACGCTGCTACTGGACTGTAGAGCAGTGGTGATGTGTTCTCTGGAGTGACAAATCATGCTTCTCTGTCTGGCAATCCGATGGACGAGTCTGGGTTTGGCGATTGCCAGGAGAACGGTACTTACCTGACTGTGTCAGGCATTGTGCCAAGTATAAAGTTTGGTGGAGGGGGGATTATTATTATTATGGTGTGGGGTTGTTTTTCAGGGGTTGGGCTCGGCCCCTTAGTTCCAGTCAAAGGAACTCTTAATGCTTCAACATACCAAGACATTTTGGACAATTTCATGCTCCCAACTTTGTGGGAAGAGTTTGGGGATGGCCCCTTCCTGTTCCAACATGACCCTACACAAAGCAAGGACCATAAAGACATGGATGAGTGAGTTTGGTGTGGAGGAGCTTGACTGGCCTCCACAGAGTCCTGACCTCAACCCGATAGAACACCTTTGAGATGAATTAGAGCGGAGAGTGTGAGCCAGGCCTTCTGGTCCAATATCAGTGCCTGACCTCACAAATGGGCTTCTAGAAGAATGGTCAAAAATTACCATAAACACACTCCTAAACCTTGTGGAAAGCCTTCCCAGAAGAGTTGAAGCTGTTATAACTGCAAAGGGTGGGCCAACTCCATATTAAACCCTACGGATTAAGAATGGGATGTCATTAAAGTTCATGTGCATGTAAAGGCAGGTGTCCCAAAACTTTTGGCAATATAGTGTTATGTGGCAGAAATAATATTTATTAAATATTTAATTTTTCAATTGAATGTAGGTTCTCTTTACAAAAAAAACATTAGAGCTATGTTATTATGACAGCTTTATAGAATACTTTATAAACACACATTTGCTTGAAAATGATGCAAAATAGTTAGTAATTTTTATGCCGTTATGCTACAATAAAGAATTATGCTGCAATTAATGATGAAATCAAACAATTCTCGATCAGCTTATTTTGAGGAATAAGCGTATTTTTGGGGCTTGTTTTGTCAGAACAAGTTGCATGTTCTTGTGAGATCTGGCGTCAGAGTGTATATGCCCATACCGAATAGAGTATGTAAACACACCCCGCTGTCCCTGGTGTAATTAGACTTTATTTGTGAATTTTAAGATGACAGAGGGAGGTAGATTTGCGAGAAGCTGTCAGCATCCTGCTGTTTGTTCTCTCTGCAACTTTAGAATGAAGTCCTACCACCATAGCTGACATAATCTGTCTATTTCAGTGCTAATTGTTTTGGATCTGTGGATGAAAACAGAGAACTGGCAGCAGTCCACCAGCTCGCCCTCGTGGGAAATTGTGACTATTGCTCGGAGGCTCAGTGTAGAAAATACCGCATAAGTTGTCATATCAGGCAGAGTGAGGGGAGATACTATTGCCTCTCACCAAACCTCCTACACCTTTCTACTCGCTCTGGGGATATAAATAGATCTTGGATATATAATACATTGTTATATTATGCATGCATGCCACATAAGGATGTCACTTGCAGTGCTGGCCTGTGACTCACTTGTCAAAGGCACTAAACTCTGTGTGGGGAAGCATGGGCTCTGCATATTTATACGGTTATTCCTCAAACTCCAATTAAGTGTCAAAATATGCCGTATCTCAGCACTTCTGTCTGGCGCGGTTTGGAGATAAGCACTGCAGGTTTGCGTATCCACAATGTGTCTTGAATTGCGGTAAATTTGGTTCGGCTTATTGCTTTCTCGGTTGTGGATTGTTACAGGGTTTATTTTGAGAGCAAAGACATCTGTTGTGCCACTTCAGTGGACAAATTGGCCCGTGTGCCAACTCCCGCACAGAGGAGCCGGGCAAAGAGCCACTCAGCAGGTGCTAAGGCTGGCGGGGCAGCGGCTCTGTCACGTTCACAGAGGTGTCCCATCACCTGCCATGACCCTTCCCTTTCCACTGTCTTTCAGATGCGTCTTATCTTCACACACACAAGCCATTTTCTGTCTGGGTCTCCACAACCCTGTCTACCTATGCAACAGTGCAATTGTTCACACTCACATGAGTCTGGAAATGTGGGAATCCAGGGGAAAACAAGCTCTTTTATGAGCAATTGTTTACTTCATTAAAGCATACTGTGCACCTACTGCTGGGTTCGGGTAATTTCTCTAGGTTGGTCATTTCCTGTTCATACATCTCTATATTGTGAACACGGACTGACCTATAAAGAAAAGGAAACGGTGGATTTTGTAGGTGCTTAATGGATTATATTACTCAAAAATGAAAATTGTCTACATTTACTCAATCTCATGAAACCAAAATAGTGGAACATGAAGACATTTAAAGAATGTTTCTGCTTGCTCTTGCAATTACCATAAATGCATCATAAAAGTAGTGCATGTGCACGTGACGCACAAAGCCCACAGGACAATTGCATGTTTCAAGCTTCTTTTTACTGTATTTTTGTGAAGTAAATGCAGCCTTGATGAGCATAAACAAAAAATACTTTTGAATGAGAGTATAGCATATAAACAGTTTTTTAAACTGTAGTGTCTTGGTGCTCATTCCTTAGAACTGCTTGGACAAGAGCAAACAGCATAATATTATAATTGACCTTTTGTGTTCATCAAAAAAAAAAGTCATACAGGTTTGGAACGACACAAAAATGGGTAAATGATGACTATCCCTGAACTATCCCTTTAATGTCTGTCTGCAGTCTGTACGAAACGGTGTCAGAAGTTCCTGATTTCCCGTGTGGGTGAAGACTGGATCTTCCTCATCCTCCTGGGGCTTCTCATGGCATTGGTCAGCTGGGCTATGGACTACACTATTGCCTTCTGCCAGCAAGGTGAGAGAGAGAAAAGAAGGGAAAGAAAGAAAAGGACAATTTTCTGCTTGACAGGGTTCCATGAAAGTACAGATGGTGTCATTTAATCAGTCAAGTATTTTCAGTTGGGTATCGTCATCGTGTATTCTGGGATGGAAGGTGCATTAATGCCTGAAAGAATTGGTGCCAACTCACTGACCTCTTTTTGCAAAAGAATGGGTTTATTTACAAGGACTGGGGGTGTGGCAGTTCAGTCAATTAATTTTAAAAAAAAACATATCAAGGGCAACTTTTTTATTTTATTTTAACTTTGCAGCATTAGCTAAAGGTGCATGAAGTGAAGGGTCAAGAAATATACATATTTTGACAGATAAATTATTTATAGATAAAATTCTTTACACTCACAAGTAATGAAGACCCCAGTGATATCAATGGCTGTTTTATTTAACAAAGGGTCTGTTTCTCCTTCAAATCCACATTTTGGCAAAAAAAAAAATTGGACAAATGGCAAACAACGGCCATTGCAGTTGCAATACAGGTCAGGGTCATATAGTAGGTCGCCCCCTCATGGTGGTTGCCATGTTTTGGAGGAAAAACACTAGAGGGATCACTGAGATCATATTCAGCTGAAAATTATCTTAGTGATCCCTCTATTAGTGTGCAGTTTTGATACATATATGGGCTTTTCTTCAATTAAAATTAATTAACCTTTGCTTTTTCTTCCTCACCAGTAGGTGTCAGTATAAATTCCAAGACACCTATTGAACTGGGCAGGAAAATGAAAGGAAACAATTTAACAACAAAATAGCAGAGCACAAGTAAATGTAGATAGATGTTTAGTCTATATCGATATAGTCTAAATGTATAATCTGTATAGTCTATATTCAAATTTGATGCAAACTTTGGATCAACATACAAAACTCTCAAATGCTATCCACAAGCACAAGCTTGTGAAATTATTTAAAAGGGAAAGATCATTACTAGCGTTAACTTAAAGGCCTGGTTATACCTAATTTTCCACATTCCGCTCCATCTAGCGCACAGTTTCTGATAAACTCAAACTTTCTCAAACTTCTGAGAAAGCTGACGACTGAAGTATACTTTGGGCTTAAAGGTGCACTATGTAAAAATTTTTCAGTAAAATATCCAAAAACCACTAGGCCAGTGTTATATATTTTGTTCAATATCCCAAATGTTTCCAGCTATTTGTAAATCGTGAGAAAATTGCTATTTTAACCAATGACCCGGGACATTGGGAGTCGCCTGTCAATTACGTCATATCTGCGTTACCCTCGGTTTCCGGTTTTATTTTGCAGAAACAAGTGTCATAGCAGCCACCGAGCGAACGCACAGTTCACGCAGAGTAACATCATAACATAATTTTCAACACACTCATACTCATGACCGGAAAAGCGGAAATGGCGCCGGCGACTGTGGCATAATAAAAGTCCACTGCTTGCGAGGGGTGTTGCGTTCATCTTATTAACAATCGCTTCAGCGGCCTTGCTCAGCTCCCACAACACTCGGTCCTGCTCTGCTTCATACTACAGTAACGTTAATAACCGCATCAATGAACTTGATTTCCGAGTCCTATCCCGATTCTTTTCCACTGGCTGTGAGGTGAAGACCACATGTCCCAAGATTCTGCGCTCAAACTTGGTGTCGTCAAGTTACGGCTTTGTTTTGAATAGGTGCCCTCTAGCGGACGGAAAAATTACATAGTGCACCTTTAACTCATCACATAGAAATTCGAGTTCTAGAAATAGTGTGTTGGAAAGAAGGTCTATATTCTTAGTTTTTTACTGCAGGGCATTTAACACAAAGTTTTCAGCCTGCCAAATAAAAATGACAACGAATAAGAGAACGAACCGAGCAGCACTGAAAATCACCTGTGACTGGCTGATTGTTAGTTCCCAAGTAATCAACGCCAGAGAATATGGGCGGGAATGGTGTCAAAAAAAAAAAAAAAAAAAAAATGTGGTGGACAGGATCACCTTTAAATAGGAGGAGGGGGGGGCCACTTTATGCGTCTACAGAGATGTAATTATGTGGTGTGTGTCGGGGTCTGCAGCACAGAAGTGGATGTATGGTGGTCTGCACAGTAACATGCTTCTGCAATACCTGGCCTGGGTCACCTATCCAGTAGTTCTCATCACCTTCTCTGCTGGCTTCACACAGATACTGGCGCCCCAGGCAGTGGGTGAGATACGCACACACTGACCCATGCTCACATAATCAATTTAAGCCAAGTGGCCTTTACGTGTTGTCAGATCTCTTTGTAACCCCCTTCATCTTTTCTTCCTCTAGGCTCTGGGATCCCAGAGATGAAGACCATCCTCCGAGGTGTGGTGCTGAAAGAGTACCTCACTTTCAAAACCTTTGTTGCCAAAGTGATTGGCTTAACTTGTGCCCTTGGAAGTGGCATGCCTCTAGGCAAAGAGGTGCATGAGAGGGGATATCTGATCCTAGATAAGCCTTCTAATGCTAAAATACTGTGATCACATCTGTTATTTCTATCTCCTCTTGCATCCTCTAGGGACCATTTGTTCATGTTGCCAGTCTGTGTGCTGCTCTGTTGAGCAAATTCATGGCCTTGTTTGGAGGAATTTACATGGTGAGAGATGTTTTTTTAAATGATGCTGTCTCTTGTCAATTACTTTCTGACATTTCAAATTTTGGTAACACTTTATAATAACGTGCAATGAGAACATTAACAAACATTATTGCATCATATTATGCTTTACAGTACATCATTTACAATCAAATATTTAGAAATGTATTATACAGTGGCCCCATTAAGTATTTGAACACTTTTGGACACTGATGTCTACGGAAGCCCTGAACGGCCATGGATAATATATTTTTTCTGTCTTGTTATCTTGTGATCATGACTTAATTTTCTCGTGATCTCGAGATAACAAAAGTTGTTTTCTTGTGATAACGACTTAATTTTCTCATGATCTTGTGATAACGACTATAAATTTTCTTGTGATCTCGAAATAACAAAAGTTGTTTTCTCGTGATCACGACTTTATATTTTCTCGTGATCTCGAGATGACAAAAGTTTTCTAGTGATCATGACTTAATCTTCTCTAAGTTACACAACTGTGCCAACAGGTGGCAGTATAGAACCAAGTAACTGATGGGGTGCGGTATAGTCTATCCACCTTACTGTGTTAGACGGTTCATATCGGCCTAAATTGAACGCGTTGAATATCTTTCGTGATCGCTATAATTTGTGCAGTACTGTGTGCATTAAGTAATTAATTTTAATAAATGTTAAATGGTTGAATGTGATTAGTTTGCTTGAAAGTGTATCTGTATTATCGTTACTTTCTACTGCAGATGCACAACTCATCACAGCTTCACTACCGCAATAGCGTTCGGTGTGATACTAAACTTACTGTTTAACTCATTTTGAAGTCACTGTATTCTCTTTGCACCTTATTGTGCATCTTTAAGACGCCATTTTAATCATCAGCCTAAGTAACTTAGTTTTGTGTCACTCAATGTATAGCCTATTGATAAGAAATATGATTCATAGCCTATGTAAAGATGTATAGCAGCCTATCATTTAATTCAGTGATACTGTGTAACTAAAACTATTGTATTTTGTACATTTCTTTGTAGCAAACCACACACATATACATAAACACTCTTCTCAAACAGCATCCTAAAATTGTATTATATCAAATGGATTAAATGGATTTATTTTTTTAATCTGGAGTATTGCACCTCTTTTTAATGGAATAGCATGGCTAGAAGCAACGCACATGATACCAGTCACAGCCTATCCTACAGGATAGTAGGATACTATAATAACAAATTATGTAATGTAGTTTTATTTCAAACGAATGAGGAAAATAAAGTGGGTTGAATCCAAGCAACTCTAAACGATTTTTAGATATAGTTACAGAATAATCTGTCATCCTTCTGAAGGAACTCCGCCTGCGCTTTGGATCATTTAAACATGTTAATTACACAAATAAAATGTTTATTAAGCGAAGCAAAGATTTGGCTGAAAGATCCACAACATATAAGAGCGCATGGTTTATCCGTCGATCAGATGCGCGTGAAAGTTGTGTTCGTTGCTATAGCAACAGTACACTCCGGGTGCAGTATTTCAGAATGAAACAATCATGAGAAAATTAAGTCATGATCACGAGAAAACAACTTTTGTTATCTCGAGATTAGGAGAAAATATATAGTCGTGATCATGAGAAAACAACTTTTGTTATCTCGAGATAACGAAAAAATGTACGAGATAACAAGACTGAAAAAAATATATTATCCATGGCCGTTCAGGGCTTCCGTAGATGTCACACTCAAAAGTGTATTACAACTTTGCATATGGTCAAACATTTTGTGCTTTTGTGCACACATCTATCTGATATTTTCAGACTTCCCCACTTCTCAGTGATAAAAAAGGAAAGAAGCCTATTTGACTGTACTTTAACTACCGCTCTATTAAACAACTTATAATGATTGTTAAAGATCTCTTAATGAAATGTCCTATTAATGAGAGATATTATAAAGCGTTACCAATGACTTGTGTTTGTATTATCACTTTACATGTCAGTGCACTTGGATCGTCATGACCTTGTTCTTCTAGTCTCATCTGCGTGTATCATACAAACAAGCAGCTGAGGGTTCTCTAGGGTTTTGTGTTAGGCTGTGATTAGTCAGAGTACATAAGGTATCGGTTCTCTAGGGAATCGCAAGCACAGTGAATGGAACCGTTTGTAAAACATGCTAAAAATGAGTCAAACGGCTTTTGTGTGATTCCATATCAACCTTCTGGACTTTGCCCACAAAGTAACCTGAGCAATCACAGCATGCTGGGGAATGGATCAATAACATGTTGTTAGCGCAGAGTGAGTCTGACAGAAAATCGGAGACCATAAACATTCCGACACATTTTAACTGTTCCACTGTAATTGAATGCGCTTTAATTAGGCAAATGTCAATGGCATGTTTACACAGTCAATCAGGCAGGGGGGTCCAGGGGTAAACGGCCGTGCTGATAATTATTTGTCTGACACCTCGTACCTGTGGGTGTCATTTTTGATAGTGGGATATGAATGATGAACTCCAATTAGGGTCTGGGTAAAAGAAAAATAATCTAGTACCGAAATAATGGGGATACTTTTGCTATATTGAGAGTAGCGTTACAGATTACATCAGCCAAATTTAGAGGTACTGTATATGGGTGATTACAGATTACCTGTGAAAAAAGATAAAGATTTATATTTAAAAAAATTATAGATACAGACATGAAACAAGTAAACAACAGTGTAAGTACTTAAAGTATTGATAGCGATTGAACGAGTGCAGATATTCACATGTATATGTGTTATTTTGATTTACTGCTGAAGGAAGAGCCCTTTGAGGGAAACAAGGTAAGATGCAGGTATTATTATGTTTGGGTGTGTCCATGTGATCGGATTGATTAAAAGTGTTAAAATAAGTGACAAAGCTAGTTTTATTTTCTTCTCCATGTTGTGAATTTTTATTTCTCAAGTTTATCATTTTTCCATTGTAATTTAGAGTCCACTGGACTTCATCCTCCCTGGCCGTAGCAACCCGTTCACAAAGATAGCGTATAGTGAATGAAAGAGCAGTGTTTGTCCATTTTTTTAATTGTGTTCATAGCAAAACCTTGTTCAGCATGTCGTTGCCATGTATCCGTCAGTGTAATTACCCTGTTTCACTCTTGGCTGCCTGTAAAATGCCACCGCGACAGATGTTTGAAACAGGATTTGCATGTCTTCGGTTTTCTCGTTAATCTGACAGAATGAGCTGAGAAACACAGAGATGCTGTCAGCCGCCTGTGCAGTGGGGGTGGGCTGTTGCTTTGCGGCCCCTATTGGAGGTAAGACCAGACATTGTGATCATAGCTGGCCACTGGAGATAACGCCATATCACATTTACGACAGTAACGTTTCCCTGTATACTTCCAGCTTTGAGCAGAGTTGTTTGTTGACGATCTGCTGTGTTGTGGCAGGAGTGCTGTTTAGTATTGAGGTCACATCTACGTTCTTTGCCGTGAGGAACTACTGGAGAGGATTCTTCGCTGCAACCTTCAGTGCCTTTATCTTCAGGGTGCTGGCAGTGTGGAATAAGGATGAGGGTGAGGGAGGAATCCGTTATGATAGCCAACACTGTCAGATGATTCATTCGTCATACATTTCTGATTGTCATTCTCTCTTCGCCATATTGCAGAGACGATCACAGCTCTCTTTAAAACACGCTTTCGTCTGGACTTTCCCTTTGACCTACAAGAGCTTCCAGCTTTTGCTGTGCTCGGGTTTGTGTCTCACCTTTCTCCCAAAAGCAAATATGATTTACATGATTTGAATTATGGAAGTCAGATTTTATGTAAACTAATATCCTTGTCTAGGAACATTTGTGTTAAATATGTCTAAGCTCATTAGCACTGATTATTTGCAAAGCTTATACTTCTTCTGAGGTGTGTTTGGTTCACATGTCTAATCTTTAAGTCCAACTAGTTTGTGATTTTTAGTTCTTAGCTGTAAAATAGAAATGTGCAATGGTCATAGTTTTGCTTAATGTTTCAGCTGTTGTTAATGTTTTTCTCAGAATTGCCAGTGGTTTTGGAGGGGCGTTGTTTGTGTACCTGAACAGGATCATAGTGGAGTCTATGAGAAAACAGAAAACCATAAACAAGTTTTTGCTAAAAAGTGAGGATTTTTGTGCTTCTTTTACAATGTTAACAGCAATTCTTATTGTACAATGTATTTTATTTAGGAACCAGCTCAGAATTTTTCATTTCATTCTAAAAGAATGTTACAAATTATTTTCAGAAAATGAATTTTTTTTTCAAATGAATAATATTAAATTATTAATGTTGTATTAGATGGTAAAATGTTTATTTATTATATTCAAATAATATTTTTTTCTCTCTCATGTTTGGCTTCCCATAGAAGACTAGTGTATCCAGCAGTGGTCACTCTTCTTATCTCCACACTCACCTTTCCTCCAGGGTTCGGACAGTTCATGGCAGGCCAGGTCAGATGTTTCATTGTGTGTCTCATCAAAATGGTTTCCTTCTCTATCCCTTTCTTCTTTCTATATCCAAACTTTTTCAGTCTTTCACATGTGCTTCATGCTGATAGAGTAATTTGTTCCGGATCAGTAATTATGCATTCAATAACAAACTGCATTGCCTCCTCATTTAGCTTACTCAACATGAGTCACTAGTGGCACTGTTTGACAACCTGACCTGGTACAAGCAAGGTGTTGCTGAGGAGTTTGCGTACTCGAGTCACGTACCTCAGGCCTGGAAGCACCCACAAGTCAGTGTGTTCATCACACTTCTCCTCTTCATTGTCATGAAGGTGGGTCTCAATTATAAAGTAATGTAATGTATAATGTAAATTATAAAGGCCATGAATGTTAACAGCAATGGGCAATATGTGAATGTAACACCGATCAGGCATAACATTATGACCTCTGACAGGTGAAGTCTATAACACTGATTATCTCTCCATCACAGCACCTGTTAGTGGGTGGGATATATTAGGCAGCAAGTGAACATTTTGTCCTCAAAACTGATGTGTTAGCAGGAAAAATGGGCAAGTGTAAGGATTTGGGCGTGTTTGACAAGGGCCAAATTGTGATGGCTAGACGACTGGGTATCCAAAACTGCAGCTCTTGTGGGGTGTTCCCGGTCTGCAATGGTCAGTATCTATCAAAAGTGGTCCGAGGAAGGAACAGTGGTGAACCGGCGACAGGGTCATGGGCGGCCAAGGCTCATTGCTGCACGTGGGGAGAGAAGGCTGGCCCGTGTGGTCCAATCAAACAGACGAGCTACTGTAGCTCAAATTGCTCAAGAAGTTAATGCTAGTTCTAATAGAAGGGTGTCAGAATACACAGTGCATCGCAGTTTGTTGCGTATGGGGCTGCATAGCCGCAGATTGCTGACCCCTGTCCATCGCCAAAAGCAGTGAACCTTAAAGGATCTGCTGCTAACATCTTGGTGCCAGATACCACAGCACACCTTCAGGGGTCGGGCTGTTTTGGCAGCAAAAGGGGGACCAACAAAATAATGTTTTGCCTGATCGGTGTATGTTATTATACGGTTGTTATTTGATTGGCTTCATTTAGAATAATTCTCTTTGCAAAAATAAATATCTGGTCATATTGAAATGTCAGTTACTTAGTATTAACTTCTTGTTATTGAACTGTCTTATATTAAAAAAGTTGCAGTCATGCTGTTGTGCTGAAAAGCAGCACAGCTTCAATTCGGCTGCAGGTAAATCACAGCCATTCTGATTTTCAGTACAGCATCACAATTGCGAGTGTGATGGTGCTTAATTATTAAAGTGTGTCTTTGTTCAAGTGTGTGACCTTGTTGCTCTTGAATGTTTCTCCTCAGTTCTGGATGTCAGCTGTGGCCACAACAATGCCTGTGCCTTGTGGGGCCTTCATGCCAGTTTTCCTTATTGGTATGTGCGTGTGTTGTTTTTAAAAGTCAACACTGTGGGAAAAATTTTTTAGTTTTCATTTCAAATCATTTTTGTATTCTACCATTCAAAAGTTTGGAATAATTAAGTTTTTTTAAATAAGACTTTATGCTCACCAAGCTTGCATTTATTTAATCGAAAATACAGTAAAAACAGTAATATAAAAAATTGATGATCAGAAATCATTCTAAAATGCTGTCGTTCAATTCTAACATAAGAGACTTCTTTCAAAAATCTTAATTATTCCAAACTTTCGTCTAGCAGTGTATGAGCGAGCACATTTGAACATTATTTTGCTCTTGTGTTCATACCAGCCATCATATTTTAGTTTGTTCTTAATGGTTGTTTTCCTTTTCCCGCAATCGTGTTCTCCATTTCCATCCCTCATCACTGTCTGACTCACTAAAGCCTGTGTGTAAACTCGTGAAATCACTGCACCTTTATTCTGGAGTCAATGTTTGTGACCTCATGTAAGTATACGTGTGTTACAAATTTGACGTTTTTTTTGTCACCCCCAAAATGTCATCAAAGCTAAAATGTGAATTCTGCGTGTGGTACAGGTGCTGCATTCGGTCGACTGGTCGGCGAGAGTATGGCCGCTTTCTTCCCCGAAGGGATACACACCGACAGCACTGTATATCCCATAGTCCCCGGCGGATATGCAGTTGCTGGTGAGAGCATCCATTGTGCATGCCTTCTCGCGGATGTCCATTTGTTTTCTTTCAAAAGCCATCAGTTTCTACCCGTCGTGGCTATATCTTATTCACACACGTAATTGAACCTGCAGGGTGTTGTATGCAAGAGTCATACATTTTTCATTAACCCACACAAACCAACAGCCAAATTAGATCTTGCCTTTGGAAATGGCTTCAGCGGTAGCGCTGCATTGTGCAGTGGAGCAGAAAGCTTGTCAGGAGCACAATAGGAAATCAGATGGCTTGAGGCGGGTGACTGCTACTGTAATTTGATGCGGGACGAAATGGTGATTCCCACAGGGGCGGCGGCTCTTTCTGGCGCAGTCACTCACACGGTGTCCACCGCCGTCATTGTGTTCGAGCTGACCGGTCAAATCTCGCACATCCTGCCCGTGATGATCGCTGTGATATTGGCCAATGCCGTGGCTCAGAGTCTACAGCCTTCCCTCTATGATTCCATCATCCGGATCCAGAAACTTCCCTACCTGCCAGAGCTGGGCTGGGGACAGGAGTGAGAGCTGTTATGTTCCTTCCCCAAATTATCACTCTTATATTATACCCCTGGCTTTTTGAATGCTCACTCCCATCTTGTTTTTCTTTTTTTGCCTGTAGGAAATATAATATCCGTGTGGAGGACATAATGGTGAGAGATGTGCGGTATATCACTATCTCCTCCTCTTACCGGGACCTGCAGGAAGCTCTTGTAACAGGCCAGCTTAAAACACTGGCCCTGGTGGAGTCCAAAGGTGAGACATGCATAAAATATCTGAATATTTTACACAAAAAAGTTGTTATCGGCCTATTAGTCCACCTTCTGCACATCTGGAATTTTGAAACAGATTTTTACACAGTCTTCTTCCCAAAGTGCCCCCCCCCATACCATTTTTCTCAATATGGAAGAGCAATTCTGATGAAATGACTGCAATGCAATATCAGTCTTTGATTGCTGAACCATTTTTGTCAAGAAATGAGGTTTTCATCAAAATGGGTTTTCAATGGCTGATGCCAATATCTAGAGAGCAAAGTATATACAGTCAAACCAAAATTTATTCAGACACTTTTCAGACATTTTCTCACACAGTTTTTATTTGCTATAGTTTAGAAAATGGTTGTAAAATATGACAAGAACTCAGAGTTAAACTGTGTCGGAACATATTCATCAGAACAAATTCATAATGTCAGATAACTTTGATAGAAAGGTATGTAATGGATTACAATCAACCAATCAGCTGTCAGCTGTCACAATTAGATAATACCAAATTAGGTCAACCAATTACCAAGCAATGCTTAATTTAGTTCAGTCTGTGGTGTAAAAGGTATACATAAGGTGAATAATTCAGGCAAAGGTAAATAATTTTGGTCCCAAATTCTTTATACATTTTACTGGTAGTTCACTGTATGAAGAATTTTTGGGTATAATATGTCACAGTTTACTTTATTTTGCTCTCCTCACTTAAATAAATGAACTATAGTGTCCTGCACCCACCAGTAAAAAAAAAAAAATCTGGCGTCCGAATAATTTTGGTCCCAAATTTCTTATACATTTTACTGGTAGTTCACCAGATGAAAATTTTTTGGCATAATATGCCACAGTTAACTTTATTTTGCTATCCTCACATAAATTAACTATAGTGTCCTGCACCCACTAGTAGAACATTATATCTGGTGTCTGAATAATTTTTGGTTTGACTGTATTTATAACTATATATATAGTTTTGGGTCAGTACGTTTTTTTGTTTTTGTTGAAGAAATGATTGTATATTTATACTTTTATTCAGAAACGCTGCATTGAAATTGAATTAAAGTGACAGTAAAAACATTTCATGTATTTCAAATAAATGCAGTTCTTTCTATTCATCAAAGAATGAATCACAGTTTCAACAAAATATTAAGCTGCACAACTGTTTTACACATTTATAATAAGACTAGATTATGATTTGAGATGATCCAAAGCCACAATAGAACCCATCTGATCATCTGGGCAAAGAGTCACATGATCATTTGATTACTGACTCAGAAATAGTGCAGAATCTGAAATACGTTTTATGTCAAAGCTTTTATTGGTTTTTTGTTTTTCAAAATCGTAAAAATGTATGCCTATTTAAGGTTTACATTTTATATTTTCAATGTGTAAAATATGCTGATAGCAATTCTGGGTTAATACATTGGTCTACCACTAGATGTGTACAGTTGTAGATGCCTGGGAAGGAAATGTTCTTTCATTCATATGCATGAATATGAAGAAACAGTTTATTATAGGTGTTTGTGTGATGCTTAAAACTGCTCAAAAGAAAAATAAGTGTAAAAATGAGGCTGTAAATACTTTTTGATGTTTGATTTCAGTAGTTTCTTTTCCAGCCATTTTCTTGAAGTTTCCAAATGAAAGCTCACAGTTGGAAATGTTATCCCACAATTCCACCTCATACCCTGTGACAGACACATTCTTTACCTTCTCCATCTCCTTTCCCACCCTCCCACCATTTCCCTTTGCTATCCCCCGTTCCTCCAGCTATCCCGCTGTGTCTCTCTCACTTCTCTCTTTCTCTCTCTTTCCCTCTCTGTCTGGTCTCTCTGCTGTTTCCCTTGCCTGTGTCCCCACCTGGCTCCAGAGTCCATGATCCTGCTGGGTTCTATAGAGCGCTCCCAGCTGCAGTCGCTGCTCTCACTGCAGCTCGGCCGAGCTCGCAGGCTGGACTACTTGAGAGAACGTGCTCAGGACAACGGCACACATGTCCCCACCTTCCCCCAAGACTCTCCCCCCAAGACTGGCCATGGCGTACGTTTCCTGGTATGAACCTCACAGAGAAAATGCTAGTGTTAATTACAAGACAGGAATTTAAAGCAGCAACTGACATTTCTTCCCTAGTTTTACATTATGATTTTAGAGATGCACCTAACCAGACATAGACTTGTGAAAAACAACACCAGGTTATAGGATTAGTTCAACCATTATTGTTATTATTTTTCTCACCCGCATGTTGTTCTGAGCCCAAATGCTATTTTTCTGCTCAGCTTAAATCTCACTTGTAATAATTTTTAGATTACACCAGGTTCGATGTTATTGATGGCAAAAAAAACATTAAGGGTGCACTGATATTAACATTATGATCACTAACAATAAACTGATAATTATTTTAATATTATGGCTGGTAGTAACCAATAAATTCTTATTAATCCTTAAATGCATGACTGTTTCGCCAATCATTCTTACATATTCGGGTCTTTAGCGACCCAGATCTATATATAACACACATGGATGTCTACCTGTCGCGATAATATAAAACTCTCCTGAAATTAGTGTAACAATTACAGAAGAATAAAGTAAAATATATTTTGTTACCTTTTGGAGCTTGAAAAGGTTCAATTTGAGCAGATGTTTTATACCATCATCATTGTCCTCGTCAGAGCTCATTTCCCAGAACATTCAGCATCTGGCTCATATTCACTATCTCAAACATATTCTCAAAACCATCATTTTCAACATCTTCAAAATCTATATTTTTATCACTGACAGCTCCTCACCAGATCCAGCATCAAGTGACAGTGACAGTAATATCTGATTGCGTTCAGTACTTGCTCTGCAGTAAATCACTGAGCCATTTCAAATTTTACAGATATTTATTATTGTTTCGTTTTCAGTTTGCGGTAACGATGAGTGAAACATCTTATCATTGTGTATCAGACATTGCCACCTTATGGAATAAAGGTGAATTGCACTTATTCCGTCATTAGAGATTTAATTATTGTTGTGCAGAAAAAAATATGCGTACACTCTTACACACCTCGGGCCGTTAGCGACCCTATACAATTTTTACAAAAAATGAATGGAAAAACAGGCATTGTTTTATAATTAGATTTTTTTTTTTCTGTTATACTGTTTATAATTAATTGATTGAGGAATACTATGAAGGTTGATGTCTAACTAAAAGATTAATGAGGAGGAGGGTAGTGAATGATGTCCAGGGTTGCTAGGTATGCATTTAAGGGTTAAAGGGATATTTCACCTAAAATTAGACAATGATTTACTCACCCTCAAGTCATCCTAGGTGTATATGACATTCTTCTTTCAGACGAGTTATATTAACAAATGTCCTGGCTCTTCCAAGCTTTATAATGGCAGTGAATTGTTGCTCTGTTTTTGAAGCCCATAAAAGTGCATCTATCCATCATATAACTGCTCCACACGGCTACGAGGGGTTAATAAAGTGTTAATGCAAGAAAAATATCCATATTTAAACTTTATAAAGTAAATTATCTAGCTTCCACCAGATTGCCTTCCGTATTCAATTTACGGAAAAAGTGTAGTGCCTCTCGCAGTTCAGAATGCTTATGCTACTTTTTCTGATTTGGCAGAAGCTAGATATTTTACTTTATAAAGTTTTAAAAATTGAAATTTTTCTTACACAAACGCATCACTTCGCTTCAGAAGGCCTTTATTAACACCACGGAGCCGTGTGGAGCAATTATATGATGGATAGATGCACTTTATGGACTTCAAAAACGGAGCAACAATTCACTGACATTATAAAGCTTTGAAGAGCCAGGACATTTTTAAATATAACTCTGATTGCATTCGTTTGAAAGAAGAATGTCATATACACCTAGGATGACTTGATGGTGAGTAAATCATGGGCTAATTTTCATTTTTAGGTGAACTAATCCTTTAAGATGTGCTATATATTATATCTATACTATATTCATCTAAATAAATAAAAATAAAACATTTAAAATAAAATAAAATTTGCTATAGATTACATTTAACAGTGTAATTAATTTAATGAATTAAAGTTTTTATTTACTTTAAATGAGCATACAGCAAATGTGGTTTAAATTTAAAAATTAGGAAATTATTACAATTAATAATGCAGTTTCTACCAATACACTTCTAAAAGTCCTTGGTTCTCATATGCTGAGTGACTGCTGTTCTTGAGCATGTGGGAAAAGAAGGAGATTTGAGGAGAGTGATATTGCTATTGACGCCTTAATCTGTTTAGTACGGCTTCCGAAGATACAAAATGCAGTTTATGAGTCTACATTAAGGGTTCTTTTGTATTGTATTTTTAGTGTTTAGTGGTCACTATGAGCTATAGTGGTCACCAAGGCTTGACATTAACTTTTTTGCTCACCAGCAGAGATGGCAAAGGTATACACATCCTTCACTCAAGTAGAAGTACAGATACTCATGTTTAAAGAGACTGGTAAAGGTTGAAATACCTACTACACTTTTTCACTTAAGTTAAAGTAAAGTATGGGCTCTGACATGTACTTAAGTAAAAAGTGCTCATTACTACTACCTGTTTTAGTTTCACGCTGGTAACTGGACCTCACATCATATTAATACATTAATACAAAAGAACTTACATTTCACATTTTGTTAGCTAATGAATGTATCCAGTAGAAAAGGGCCGGACTGGGACAACATTTCCGGCCGGAAAATCTCACACTCATCCAGGCCATTCTGAAACCACGGACAACCCTATTTTTTTGTATGGCCATCAGATAAAAAAGGTTTAAATCCTTAGGCTGGGGCCTTGCAAAATAATTAAAACCTGCACCTGCACTTACATTTTCCTTTTCAGTCTCTTTGTCCTGATATCTCTCTGTCTCTCACTTGTGTGTGTGTGTTTACTTTTGTCACAAATTTTCTTGTACCTGTCACACAACCACCTCATTGTAATTTGTTTGCACATAATATACATTTATTTCAGTTAAATTTGATGTATTACATTACGACAATGTGTTGTTTTATCTTAAATACTCTAGATTTAACAAAACTATATTTTCTAAATTGCCTAAATGTAAAAATTAGTACAATAATAACTACATCATGATAATATCTTTATAGAAAAATCCTAAAACTGAACATGTAATTAGCCATGGTTTTATTATAGTAAAAGTATAGTAACCATGTTTGGCAGATTGATTACCATTTGTATAACCATAGTTTTACTAGAAATTCCATGGTTAAACTATGGTTAGTGTAGCGAAACCATGGTAAATTTGTGGTTACCATGGTTTAACTATAGTAACCATGTTTTTTGGTTTTATATGTAGTAAAACCATAGTTAATTTTCTTAAGAGTTGTTGTTGCCTGCCCTAGCTCCTCTAAACCTATTATAAATCCATGTGGGTGTTTGTCAGCTAAATTACTACTGTAACTGTACAATAGATAATAATGATGTCCTTTAGCATACTGTATTTTGAGTGATGATAGTAATGGGGTGCTACTGCTAACAGTTGCTAGCATTTGAAAGTCCTGAACAGATCAGTATTTTTGCCTCTCTGCTCCACCTGGGCGCTTCCACTTCATTCTCTAGTCTCTCGCATTGATTACTCTGATCATCGATTTAAGCGGAGGCGTGGAGCACGTGCAAGCCAAATTTGCCAGTCAAGACTAACCGATTCATGGTTTATAAAATACAGATTAAAACTAAAGTAACGAGCCTGTTTTGAAAATATAAGAAGTAGAAAGTACAGATTTTAGTGTAAAAATGTAAGGAGTCAAAGTAAAAAGTCAGATAAATTAATAGTGAAGTAAAGTACTAATACCAGAAAAATCTACTTAAGTACAGTAACTAAGTATTTGTACTTTGTTACTTCCCATTTCTGCTCACCAGCCATTGTAGTTATGGTTTTAGTTACTAGTATTAGTTACTAGTATTAATTAGGCAGCAGGTATATTAGGCTGCTGTCACTTTAAGACCTAACAAATCCATGTTACACATGTGTTTTCTTTCTCAACTGTTTACGTTAAACTATTAACTGTTTACTATTAAAACATAACTGACTGTGTTTACGTGAATGCCGGCATTTTGACATTATTTTGTGTGTATTTGACTGTTTAAGTGCAATAAGGCAGCTAAAAACAACTTTAGATATGTGCATGCACTTTGAGTGTGAGCAGAAAATCTGCGGGAATAAATAAAATTATGCACAATCCCACGAAGAAATTCAAGCCCTGTAACACCATTAATATTCATCCGGAGCAAATGAAACGAGGCAGGTTTGTGTGTCAACTCGGTGTCGGAAAGATGAGAGAGCGAGAAAGCGCAGCTGGTATTGTCTATCTGTTCTGTGGAAAATGAGTATTGGAAGCATTTCAGTATCGATATGTATCAAAAAATCTATATTTTTGACAACATTGCACTTTTATTATTATTTCAGATGCCTTTTTAAAAGATTACCATTAAAAAAAACTATATTATATTTCAATTCAACCCAACAAAGTGGCTACTAAGAGTGACTGCGTTACACGCCACTGCTGAAATCCACCCGCATTTGGCTGGTTGGTGGGTGTTAATGTCAAGCCCTGTTGGTCACTATTAAGATTTCTCTATCCATGTTTAAGTGAAAACCGCATATAGGCTTGGAACGGCACAGGAAAAGTAATAAATAAGTGAAGTATTTCGTTAATTATGTTCAATGTTAGTCTGACATTGTTTTTGGAGTCTGTGATTCCTAGCTGTCTGTATTTCTCAAGAAGAACAAAGGACCGTCATTTTTTTCTTTCTCGTCCCAAATAATTCCTTCCCGACAGGCTGTCATCTCTGAGCTCAGTAATACATCTGGGAGTACATGGAGTCTGTTTTAGTAATCAACCTTACTGATGAATCTATCTAATAGACTGTTTTTTTTCCTAGATCTCCACTGAAGAGTCCTCATTCAGCCCCACGCTGACTAACTCCCAGATCCCCCTCAAGTCTGCTCTGAAGACAGTGTCTGCAATCAGCAACACAGAGTCACTGAACAGTGTGTATATAACACTTACTCACACATTTCAACTCCTACTCATGTATGTCGTGTTGCGAACTGTCTGCGACCCCCTGGTACGCACCCATCTTGTGCTAATCTAATCACTCCTCTTCTGCAGGCTCTCCGAATCTCTCCTCTGGGGAACCTGTGAAGGAGCTAGTAGAGGTACGATGGCTCTCTAGGGGGATTGTGGGTGATACGCAGCACTTAAGTAGCTGTAGATTTTACAGGTGCCCAGAGGCTGAATATGGGACGAGAGACTCACAGTTAGCCTAAACATCTGATTTGACATCCTTTTTTTAATGTTTAATGCTTGTCTTAGGCTTTGTTCAGACAGGCAATATACGACTCAATTCTGTTTTGTTGTCTGATGTATGAACAATTTTGACAAACTTAATTCAAAGTTCATAAATATATGAATTCAAATCAGATGAAGTGATTTACTGTTAAACGCCCTTTCTGCCTTTGTCTTTGGAGGACCGATGGCTCTAACAGTGTCCCTTGATAATAGTCAATATTGAAGGTGCAGCTGTTGACAGAGCCTTGCGTTAAAGTTGCATTAACGCTTTATGCTCCTCCCTTTTTTATCTGTTATGTCTGGAAGAGCAATGCTGGCCCCAAGGCTCCTAAGAGGAGCAGGAGGCCCAAGCGTGTGAAGATACCCATGGTGGTAAGAACGCTACCGCAGGGACTCGTTCCACTCGCCCACAAACACGCATCATCGGGGGTGGCAGTGGCACAGCCAATAGGGCCTTTACATCTCAGAGGCCTTATTGCGTTCTGCATGTGTGCTGTATTGATACACTCCTCCAGCTTAGTACTTCCCCTCTAGGGAACAGGGAACAAGCTGACTCACGTGATGAATCATGCCATGTTATGAAGTGAATATTTGTCTCTCACAGGATGAGTGCGTTTGTGTGACGCATGGTTTGGTTTTGAGGATTGTCAAGATTCAGAACGGGCTCTGGAGCCCCGTATGTTCGTAAAACTATGGACGGATGTCAGGGGATGCTGTAATTGGACCCATTTCTTTTGAACAAAGCTTCACACAGTTGATTCAAGTCCAATTTTCAACTGGAGCCTTAAACTCTCCAATCAAATTAAGAACCTTTCGAAAAGCTATTCCCTGTCTTAGTTCTTTATTGCCTTCAGAATGGCATCCAATCTACCTCATCCTCCCCTGGGCTGCGTTTAATGTATTGCTTAAGCTTGCTAATGTTTAGTAAAGCTTGAGCCGCTTCGGTAGATTACATTAGTATGTGTAGCTTGTCTTGTGAACTGAATGAATTGCATGAACTTTTGTGAGGTCAAGAACGTATGACAGGGACATTTGTGCGTTTCTGTGTCTAATTTTTGACTTGATGTTTTCAGGATACACCTGATGTAGAAGATGATATGTCAACAGCAGAGGTATAAATACTGTACTTACCCCTAATTATGTTGTAAAAATTGTAATCTTGTAGTGAATCACACATTCAGAGGTGTTACTAAGGTGAGTTCTAGAATATACAGTGGGGTCCAACAGTCTGATTCTGGCATTCATAATCTTATTTGAACTTAGAAATTAATAATTTTAGAATTTTGAAATATCCAAAACAAAGAAGGTGCTGCTCTATTTCTAGGTCTATAATTAAATAAGTACATTTGTGACATTAATCATGTGACTCAGATATGTTTGCTTCCATGTTTTGTTTGTTTGCTCTTTTATGTGTCCATGGTGACATGCAGCATGTAATCAGTTCAACCAAAAAAAAGTCAGTCAAACAGAAAATAAATATTTGATGTTTAATATACAGTTATGTGGAGCAGGATTTCAGTCCAGTGAGATTTCACTGTCAGCGGGGCCACGGAAATAGACACCAAATTACTGCCAAAATGTAATGTTGCTTATGCTAATAAATGGAAGAGATATTTTTATGGCTTGCCATTTAAGCGTATTGCTTCTGGTTAGGATACTGTGTAATAAAGCTAATTTTGTAGCTTCTTAAAGATGGGTTCTGTAGGTTTTGTGGCTTGCAAAAAAAAAAAAACATTCTGTGAGAACACACAAGGAGAAGTCCTGAAGAAGTTCACACTTTTCTTTTCCATACAATAGCAATTTAAGATCTTGAAAATCACCCTTGAAAGCCATGGTCACTACTCACTGTCATTAAATGAAAAAGTGCATTTTCTTTTGTGTTCCACTAAAGAAAGAAAGTCATACAGACATTTTTGGGCAAATTATTCCTTTAATATTTAATGGACTGCTTATGGACAGGATTGTCACTGCCGTTAGTTCTGGCAGGTCACGTTAGTCAAGCTCACATCAGCTGACTTCAGCTGATTTACATCTACCTATAGGAATACGATGTCTATCACAGCATACATGTATAAGCTCCTTCAGTATTATCAGCAGCTATTGTGTTTCTCCAGAGCTCATTTACCCTCCTCCATCCCCAGCTCCTCCTCTTTTCAGTCAGGATTTGGCATTCTGATTCCCCTTGAATCAGACTCCATTCCTGAATTATGTTGTACATTAAATATTGACATTAATGATAACTGCAATACATTATGTTGGTTCTGTTTACCCGAAGGGGGGTTATCGCCGCTCTCCCTGCTCTTATCCATGCTAGGCTGCATTAATGCGCAGGGAGTTCTTGCCCAGAACAGAATCATACCGCCAATCCAAACTGTATGCTAACTGCCAGTCATCTTTGATGATAGTGGTCCTGACAGAATTATATCATAGTATAAAACCTAGGATAAGTCCCCTTGTCAGTTTACATTATATTTGTTCTCTGAACTTTAGTACTTCTTTAGTTTTACCTTTTAAAAATGTTTTCTTCCCCCCCATTTTTTTTCAGATAACAGAGTGGGAGGAGCAACAGTTGGACGAAGCTGTTAATTTCAACAACTGTAAAATAGACCCCGCCCCTTTTCAGCTGGTGGAACGGACATCTTTGCATAAGGTAAAATCTGTAGCTGCTGTATCTGCCAAGAATAGAGAGCTGCAGTGATGATGTATTTTTGTAGGACAATCCAGAAGTCAGCACCACCCTGGTTCCCTCAACAAAAAGCCAATAGGATTTTTCCATTTGTTAATTTGTTAATAAAGACCTTTTGAAGTTAATCGATGAGGTTTTGTAAGAAAAATATCTATATTTTTTATCAAGTAAAATATCTAGCTGCCGCCAGACTGCCTTCCGTATTCAACTTACACAGAAAAAGTAATGCCTCTCATAGTTCAAAACGCTTACACTGCGTCCGACGTCATACAACCGTCATTTTCCATAAGTTAAAGCTAGATATTTTACTTTATCAAATTTCAAACATGGTTATTTTTCTTACAAAACTTGGTCAATTCACTTCAGAAGGCCTTTATTAAGCAGGAGCCATGTGGATTACTTGAATGGATGCACTTTTTTGAGCTTCAAACTCAATGGACCCTGACACTGCCATTATAAAGCGTGGAAGCGTCAGGATAGTTTTTATTAATATAACTCTAATATTGTTAATCAGAAAGAAGAATGCCATATACATCTAGGATGGCTTGAGGATGAGTAAATCATGGGCTAATTTTCATTTTAAAGTGAACTAATCCTTTAAGCTTTTGACTATTGCAGGTTTTTTTTTTTTTTTTTAAATATATTCCTGTTTTCAAGAGCATAATTCACCCTTCGCTGGGAGTTGACGTTCACTGGCGATCTGACCAATCATAATCCGCCAGCGAACGTGTGCTCCCAGCAAAGGGTGAATTATGCTCTTGAAAACAGGAATCTATTTAAAAAAAAAAAAAAACTTGTTTCTGGGTTTTGATGTACAAAAATATGTCCTCCCTGCAGTGCTCTCTTTTTCGGCCTTTAACACATTTATCATAAAAAAGTGCAAATTATTTGTATGATATATTCCAAATGTTCTGATGTAAGGAATATAAAACGCAAATCATATGGAAAACAATACAAAACAGGCCGGTTTTGTTATCAAAGTTGCCCTTTAATGAAACGTGAGTGTCAGTCCTTTTCTCTGTCCCTTTGTGCATTACAGACACACACCATTTTCTCTCTACTTGGCCTGGATCATGCCTATGTCACCAGCACCGGACGTCTAGTAGGAGTTGTCTCTTTGAAGGAGGTGCGTGATTGTATAGCTCTTCTTTACTCTGGAAAAATGCTTACATTTCAAAAATTGATTGTGTCTGTCCGTAGCTGCGTAAGGCCATCGAGGGCTCTGTAACTGTGACTGGAGTGAAAGTCCGTCCCCCGCTGGCCAGCTTTCGTGACAGCGGCAACAGCAGCAGCGTCTCGGAGGTCACAGAGCTCCACAAGTTCTGGAGTCGTCACAAGAGCCTGTCATTGCCACGGGAACCCAACCTCCCCGACCTGGACGACCAAGCGGAGCAGCCGTCTGAGGGCAGCCTTGTGAATGAGACGGAGTGCACAGAGCTGTCCAGTCAGAACAGCCCCTTACACACAGACGACCAATTAGAGCCGCCCTACACCGATGCTACGCCCCAAGAGGAGCACCTACCGCAGCTCCCCTGTGACTGTACCCATGTAGAGGACGAAGGCTCGGAGGCAGTCAGCGAGCAGTGCCCAGCTCCAAATGAGGAAGCAGTGAAAGAATGTGGCCCCTCGCCGCCAGCCGCTCAGCCAGAATGACAGCTGCTTGTGGTTGGTAACGCACACTCCATTTACACCATAAGCGGGATTGTGAAGTCAGGTTGAGGAGAACCTGGAGGGAGTCTTTAAGCAGTGAAGCACACTCTCTGCTCCGTACTAATCAATCCAACCCCAATCGCTGGTCCTGCCTTCACATGAAACACGCCATGTGTGTTTGTATGTGTGGGATGTCATAGATAAGCTCTGCAGTGTGAGTGCCGTGTATGTTCGACGATTTCAGTCCGGGCTCATGAGCGATCGTTTGTTTGTACGCATGTATTCATCATAAATTTGTTGATTTGTGGCTTTGTAGGACATTTCTGTTTATGTATGCGTGTTGATTTACGTTTGTGAGATTCATTTAAATAAGTTTATGTTCGATGATATCGCGGCGCTGTTGTTGTGTGTGCGGGTTTTCATCTTAAACTTGTTTGTTCGTTGATTTGTGGCTTCACGGCGCATTTGTTTGTGTGTGTGTTTTTTTTTCCATCTTTGCGCAAGCAACAGAGTGTGCGTAAGAAAAGCCGTGTGTGTGTGCGAGAGTGACTCAGCTGCACCTAGCCAACGCACCCATCTGGTGCCGACACTTTAAATCCAAATAAAATTGTCTCTGAGAGCCAAACTACAATTTTGCTCTAAATATAGCCCTTAATAACCCACACTGCAAGGAAACACGGAGGGAGAGAGCGGGGGAAAGAAAGGGAGCGGGTAGGCAAGAGAGGACACAGAAGACATGGAGAGAACAAGAACATGATGCAAAATGAGAGAAAGAACGAAAGGACACAGGAAAGAGAGTTGTGGAAAGGCAGGAGAACGAATGGGAGAGTGGGGTAAACTGCGTTGCACAAGTAATCAGGCAAATGAATATACCTGATTATATTGCAGAATGCGTTAGGGTAAAGAAATATGACTTCTCAAGAAAAATGGTCCAGTGACACAACTTACCCCACATTAGGGGGTAAGTTGAACCATTGGGGAATGTTTGAACTATATTCATTAAATGTTCAAATTTTTTAATAATTTCGTTCAAGATTTTATTTTTCTGGACAAGATTCACATTTTCATAAAATCACATTGTGTATTTGCATGTAGTGAAACATTATTCAGTATTTTATCATACTATTTGTTTTTTCATGCATTTGGATGCAAAGCTCATCCTCTCTATTAGCCACTGGCACCTTTTAGCACCTGACACACTTTACCCCAAAGCTAAAATCTTCATAGCTATTTTTTATTTTATTCATGACATGATTTAATAATTCTTTTTGTTTTATACACTGGCAATTCACCAAAATGTGTGATTTACAGTACTGTGCAAAAGTCTTAGGTACATTATACTGGCTGTTGTCAGACTCTTTGTGCGTTCAAAAATCTTACTGGATTATTACAATTAATGGCAAAAGGAATGTTTGGAAATGTAAACTGATATTTCCTACTGACACACTACATCAAAAGAGAAATCAAGAGTAGTTCTAGTTCTGGCAGGTCACATTAGTCAAGCTCGCATCAGCTGACTGTCAGCTGATCTACATCTACCTATAGGAATACGATTCCTATCACCAGGATATATATTCCTATATATATAGTCCATTCAGTATTATCAGCAGCTTTACCGTGTTGCTCAGGAGCTATTTACCCTCCTCCATCCCCAGCTCCTCCTCTTTTCAGTCAGGATTTGGCATTCTGATTCCCCTTGAATCAGACTCAACTCCTGAATTATGTTGTACATTAAATATTGACATTAATGATAACTGCAATGCATTATGTTGGTTCTGTTTACCCGAAGGGGGATTATCGCCGCTCTCCCTGCTCTTATCCATGCTAGGCTACATTAATGCGCAGGGAGTTCTTGCCCAGAACAAAATCATACCGCCAATCCAAACTGCGTGCTAACTGCCAGTCATCTTTGATGATAGTGATTCTAACAGAACTGGCTTAAAACCTTTTTTGCACAGTACTATATATTTTTGCTTTGACATCAGCATCTTACCTGCCATGTAGAAAATTTACTTTAACATGCAAAACAAATGTTTTAACCCACAGCAAATATGCTAATACAAAATATATGGTCATGTGACAAAAAAAGTTCACAGTTTGCTAGATTATGGGGGCTGCACATCTTACGCCACTCTCCCATACAAAATCAACAGCGATTCACAGTCTCACAGTGGAGTTTCCAACCAGGGTAGTTTTAAAGCACATTGTAATTATCATTCAAACAAAACACAGCAATACACAAGCGTTTTCCGTACTGACAGCACACGGTTTGGATAGTGTTGCCTGTAATTACGAGTAATGATATCCCACGATATGTAGGCACGTTAAGCATGCACAAATCTGTATGAGGACCAGTGTGCAGCATAGTTGCCTGGCCGTTTAAAGTGTATTAAAGCATCTTTCCCTAGAAGCTCGAAATACCCAGAGAGACTCCAAGTGGAGAAACGGAGCCTCTTAAATTCTTAATTATATGCATGCACCCTGACATAATCATTTGCATGCTCACACACTCGCATAAACAATACGCATCGTATTACTTTCCAGCCAGCTTAAGTACAGCCATTTAAAGAGACTGCATAAGCCTGTTTCATGTGTTACTTCATCAGAATTACTTGCATTTACTTTTGCTTTTTCAAACCCAGAGCGCAATACTTTTTGCACGCGCTCACATCGCGTCACAGATAGAGTGATAAAGTTGTCGACTGTGTTAGAACTGCAAGAACCAGCCTTTGTATAAATACCATTGCAGGGAGTTCGTAGTCATTGTGCAGATCTCATTTTGAAGCATAAAAGTATTAAAATGTAATTCATTACAATGATGGATATTCTGTGTACCTGCAATCGCATCATATCTGAATTGTTTTACATATATGTGAAGCTTTTTACATGATTTTGAGCTGTCAACTGTGCAATATTATTACAATTACTGCTTGCCGAATAGGATTATTTTACTGAACACTGGCTGTTTCTACTGCGTATTATTTTGAAACCGTTTGCAATAATGCACATCATGAACGGGTCCAAGCTGGAGTTCATATTTTTAATGCCTTTAAATTTCACTTTCACAACCTGCAAAGTGTTTACTGGACCTTGGCGGTGGAGTTTTCACTAGTTTCAGCCTGTGATATGATGTTTTAGTTCTGTTTGCATAAAAAACTGGCTAAACGACGCTATGCAGTATGGTCAAGAACAGCACAACTACCCCAGACACAGCCTAAGCAGAGCTAAAGGGAGAATGTTATATTTTTTCTTTTCCTTGTGCGCTGCAGAAATGGGAGGCTACGGGTTTGATTTAAACGGATCAAGACGAGTGGACCAAAACCATAACCATGACACTGACTTCCTGACACAGCCTTTTTCTCATTCTCTCAGAAACGCCTGAAGAGCAGAATGTTTCCTCGCCATTCATCCGGCTGCACTAATCAGCTGTTTTATTAACATTTGTTATCAAACCGAATCCTGGTGTGGGACAGGAATAACTTAAGCTAATTACGATCTTTAGATATGTTGTGTCACGTTTTGTCTCTGTTTGCCGCTTGTGCAGTTTAAGTCAAGCCCACGATGTATAAAGTGTCTGCTAATATGCCGCACATTCAGTGTAGAGTTAAGCAATAAGTCTGCTCCCATATCCGTAAATGGTTTTTATAAATCATTTGCTTGTACAGAATACAGGGTAAAGCGGTATGTATATGAACTCTACTCACATACCCTGTACATATAGAGATAAGCATACTGAATCAGCTGTTACCATTATTTTTCAGAAAACATGAAATTGTTTTGTACATCAATAAATATTTCAACTTTAAAGCTTTGTTTTATGCTTCTCATTTGTGTGGGAAATACTGTGTTGTATGGTTGCGAACATTATTTTGTACATTTTGTTAGATATATGCTTAAAAAAAATACTTAAGTAAAATATTCAAGAGACACGGCACACACCATCGTGTTATGCTGCGGGTCAATTTGACCCATTTTGATTTTTAAGTTGTCAGAAATATCAGTTAACCTGTGTTTTTCTTTTCTTGAAATTTTGTGACTTTTTCCTCATTTAGGGTCATGAACATGCATGCAAAGTTTCAATATGCTGATGTGTTTTGACATATACACAAAATTACTGTTACGTTTATGATGTTCGTGGGTCAATTTGACCCACATATTTTAATGTTCCAAGGCAACTGTAGAGACCAAAAATAATATTTCTTGGTTATATTCTGTTATTTTAGTGTTTTACTAACCCATGAAGCTAAAAAAATAGCTTTTCCCCACTTATTTCAATACAGAAATATTTTTTGTATGCCACAAATGGTAAAAATTTGCTATAATTTATTTTTTCAATCTATTTGAAATACTATCTAACCTACATTTGTTTTTCTTTATATTTTGTGACTTATTTAGTGTCATGAACATGCATGCAAAGTTTCAAAATCCTGATGTGTTGTGAAATGTGCATACAGAAAGTTTATACACTCTTGCTGTTCGTGGGTCAATTTGACCCATATAGACATTATTCAAAAGCAACTCTAGAGACCCAAAATACAAAAGACTTTATGTCAGAGTTCTTCAACTCTAGTCCTGAAGTGCCAGTGTCTTGCTCAGTTTAACCACTTTTTATTTTCAAAGTTTGTGAAAATAAAAAGTTATTTTACCTGTTAACTATCCGTCCCACTTTTTGAGACTTAAATATGACTTTTCCAACTTAAATTGTTAAAAATCTTGAATACTTCAGAGCACAGACTTAAGTTTGGTATCTTTTTAAAGGGAACACTTCACATATACTGTAGTAGAAGTAAAAAAAGTTGTAAAAGTAAAGTTTAAAAAAGTTATAGAAGTTTATGAAAATGTAAAATATATAACTTTTATATAAAATATACATTTTACAAAACATGTTCAACTCTAAAACAAGAAAATTAAAGCTAAATATCTGAACAAGTTCTGTGCCAGATTTTAGGTTGATATATTTATAAAAAAATAAAAAAATAAAAACTTTTCAGTAAGATTTTTTTGTGCGCAGTACCAAAGTTTTCCATTATAAGACATCCAGACTGCACCAGTGACCATATTAGGACTCTTTGATTTCCATATATGGTTTGAGTGATTTGAACCATATACTTTCATACTTTTTAAAATATCTATGAAGTAGACATCCTATTCAGAAGTAGTTTGGGCAGTAATGTTAATATTTGATTTGAATTCAGTCTCTAAAATGCATATAAAAAAAACATATGGAAAGTGTCAGAGCGTGCTTTATAGTTTGGCAACGCATCACAAATAAAGAATCTATCACTATTTAGCTATTGCTAGACTAAGATATTATTGTTATAAATGTATAATGGCAAGTGTCAATTGGGCAGTCTTCAAAATAGTGGTTACATTTTTTTATATATAAATCGTAAATTCAGATATTTATTCTTTGTAATATGTGAAAAGTATTGATATTAAAAGTGAATTGTTTGTACCTGATTGTAAGTTTTTTTTATTTTTTTATATTGTGATTTTTGGGGAATTGTATTGAATCCAATTAGGGTCAATTTGACCCGGACCATAACGAGTGTAACCAGAAATCGAACAGTGCACGTGGGTTAATATATAATTTTTGCTGCTTTTTTTTTTTTTTTGTTAGGGGTGACTACAAAAGTTTTTTTGCAGTTTTAAGGTTTCCAGCAGACGTAACCGCTGCAATATGTAATGATTCAGCAGTGAAACGTATGAATATACACATAACTTTAATGCAATCATAATTCTCACATTTGACCTCAGACATTTTCTGTACAAACAATAAAAAAAAATGTTTTGGGTGGGGGGATTCACACATTCACGTCAATGAACATCATGACATTACCAGTCCATATTGGGGATAAAGATGACAAAACGTGGTTGGTTATGAATTTACACTGCCCTTCCCCATGCTTCTGCAATGAATGAATGCAGTTCGGAAAGGCAGCATATTCTTTCTGTCCACTGTTTTACTGTAGCTGCATGTCAAGGTTAAACTAGCATCTTCAAAAAACCTGTTCATTTAGCAGCCAATCACAAATCAAACATCTAATGAAGTGCAGATAGGGAGGAAAAAGATGGCAAAAAGGAAAGAAAGAAATATGGTAGAGGATTCTCGCTCAGTTTGGTATGGAAGGCCATTTCTGCCACATAAGAAAAAAAAATTATGCTCTGGCAAATCAATTGTGACTCAAAAAAAGATATAATTATGAGATAAATTGAAATTATGAGATACTAAGGCATCAAAATTATGACAAAATAAGAATGATTAAGAAAAAAATGAGATGTCATAATTATGACTTTTACATGATTATGACTCAATTTTCTTTATGACTTGTCACATAATAGACTTTTTAGCTTATAAATCGGATTTTTGTCAAAATGTTCTCATAAATGACATCATGACCTCAATTTCAACTTAGTATGTCCATTTTGTCATCATAATTGACTTTTTAATTTTAATTTAGACTTTTTGTCTTATAAATTACTTGTCATAATTAGGACGTCAATTTTCTTTCATGGTCCAAAAGGGTTGTATCTAGTCTCTTAATGAGTCATGGGTGTGTTTTGGGTGTAACGTGCAATAAACCAATCAGAGTCTCATCTCCCATTCCCTTTAAAAGCCAGTTGCGCTTGCACCATGGCAGATTCGCTATTTACATGACACAATTTGTGATCGGAAAGACCGAACGCTTCTCCAGAGAGGAATCCTTTTATTTGTAATATTTAAAAATGTTTGTGTGCTGCTGCGCATCCCTGTGTGTGTAATAAGCAGAGTGTACGTCAGAGTGTATGTATAGATGCATATTAACAAAAAAAATATTGCGCCATTGACTTTAGACCAGGTCTTTGTTGGTCAATGGTGCAGTCGTTTTCAGTTGCCTCAAAATAGCAACTCACCAACAATGCGCCTGAACACACCTCGTTTTCAGACCAGCACGCCCATGGGCAAACAACGGGCTATTTAAACAACGTGGCGCTGGATGTGAAAATGATAACTGTATGTCGGGCTGAAACTAGAAAAAAAAACACTTGCATCGCATCTGGCGCCGCATTGCACCGGGTGTATGGTAGGGCCCTATATCACATAAATGATGTCATGATTCTGACTCAATTTCAACATACACTCACCTAAAGGATTATTAGGAACACCTGTTCAATTTCTCATTAATGCAATTATCTAATCAACCAATCACATGGCAGTTGCTTCAATGCATTTAGGGGTGTGGTCCTGGTCAAGACAATCTCCTGAACTCCAAACTGAATGTCAGAATGGGAAAGAAAGGTGATTTAAGCAATTTTGAGTGTGGCATGGTTGTTGGTGCCTGACGGGCCGGTCTGAGTATTTCACAATCTGCTCAGTTACTGGGATTTTCATGCACAACCATTTCTAGGGTTTACAAAGAATGGTGTGAAAAGGGAAAAAACATCCAGTATGCGGCAGTTCTGTGGGCGAAAATGCATTGTTGATGCTAGAGGTCAGAGGAGAATGGGCCGACTGATTCAAGCTGATAGAAGAGCAACTTTGACAACCGAGGTATGCAGCAAAGCATTTGTGAAGGCACAACACGCACAACCTTGAGGCGGATGGGCTACAACAGCAGAAGACCCCACCGGGTACCACTCATCTCCACTACAAATAGGAAAAAGAGGCTACAATTTGCACGAGCTCACCAAAATTGGACAGTTGAAGACTGGAAAAATGTTGCCTGGACTGATGAGTCTCGATTTCTGTTGAGACATTCAGATGGTAGAGTCAGAATTTGGCGTAAACAGAATGAGAACATGGATCCATCATGCCTTGTTACCACTGTGTAGGCTGGTGGTGGTGGTGTAATGGTGTGGGGGATGTTTTCTTGGGCCCCTTAGTGCCAATTGGGCATCATTTAAATGCCACGGCCTACCTGAGCATTGTGTCTGACCATGTCCATCCCTTTATGACCACCATGTACCCATTCTCTGATGGCTACTTCCAGCAGGATAATGCACCATGTCACAAAGCTTGAATCATTTCAAATTGGTTTCTTGAACATGACAATGAGTTCACTGTACTAAAATGGCCTCCACAGTCACCAGATCTCAACCCAATAGAGCATCTTTGGGATGTGGTGGAACGGGAGCTTCGTGCCCTGGATGTGCATCCCACAAATCTCCATTAACTGCAAGATGCTATCCTATCAATATGGGCCAACATTTCTAAAGAATGCTTTCAGCACCTTGTTCAATCAAAGCCACGTAGAATTAAGGCAGTTCTGAAGGCGAAAGGGGGTCAAACACAGTATTAGTATGGTGTTCCTAATAATCCTTTAGGTGAGTGTAGTATGTACATCTTGACATCGTAATTGACTTTTTAATTATATTTTTATAATTTTATAATTCATATTTTTCATAATTATGACTTTTTATCGAATAATTTAGACATTTTGACTTAGTATGTCATAATTTAAACTTTTCACCTAATAAATAACATTTTATGTCATAATTATGACGTCAATTTAGACATATGACTATTTCAACTTAATTTCATAAATTACTTTTTGTCACAATTCTGACTTATATGTCAAACTTTTCATTTCATAAATATGTCTGTCATAATTTCAACTTATAATGTCATGATTTACCAAAGCATGTCTTCTTTTTCTTTTGTGGCAGAAATGGCCTTCCATAGTTTGCTAATATACATCACACAGTGATCATAATAACAGGCACATTCTATTCATAGTTACAACGCAGAAACCTTCCTGCACCTCAACCGTTCTGGAGCAATAAGCCAAGACACACGAGCACTTGCAGCGTGACATCTAAACCCCAAAAAAATAAAGAAGTGGGCTTTGTCTGTCCATTAGGAAACCTGCGACCCTGGCCTGAAGTATTAACGACATCTTACTATGAGCATTATGTCACTTTTGAATGGTCACAGAAGAAAAAAACGTTTGAAACCATGTTCCTCACAGAGATATTCCAGTCTCTTGATGTGTCGTCACAGATATGCGACAAACGACGAAGCTGCTGAATACACCAAGAGCACAGGTAATGAGCGTCACATCCGTGTTTCACTGGAAACTGTTATCATAATGTCACTATCATCCTACTCGCCGCTTGAATGAGGAAACAGTACTGGAGACTTCTTGAACGCTCATTTCAAATGAGGAAGCAGGGAAAGAGAGGAAGAGATTAAAGGTGTAGTTTTTTTTCTAAAATAGAAATTCGGTCCTCGGTTACTCACCCTTTTTATCCTCTGTGGAACACAAAAGACGGTTTGACAAATGTCGACGCTGCTCTTTTCTATGCAATGAAAGCAAATGGTGACCTTCAAACAAGCACCATGAAAAACTATCATAAGTGGTCCAATGACATGTTATATTTTAGTCTTCTGAAGCCATAGTATAACTTTATGTGTAAAATTTGAGGCATTGTTTGCTGAAATTCTTGTGTGAGCAGCTTGAACCAGGGTTATCATTAAAAATAAAAACGTTTTAATTGCTTTTAAATAAAATATTTCAGCTAGTTGCCAAGGAAAACAATTCCATTTTTGTTTATTTTATTTCATAAAAAACTAAAGAAAATAAATTAAAATGAATACTTACTATAGACAAAAAAATAAAATTCTGCCTAACATCTTGTGTGTTCCACAGAGGAAAGTCAAACAGATTTTGATGGACACGAGGGAGAGTAAATGGGGACTGAATTTTCATTTTTAGATGAACTCTCCCTTTAAAATGAAAGAAAACCAAGCCATCGTGTCTGAATGCATAACCGACTGGACAAACACTTCACAGAAGGGTTACTACAAAGGGACCGAGACAGAAGGGCGAGCGAGAGCACAGCGTCACTGCTTGGAACCTTCTTCCTGTTCTTCCTCCTCCTCTTCCTCGTCAAAAGACACGGCTCCAGAGGTATCGGAGATGCTTCGGCAGTGTCTGTACCAGCGGATGACTTCCTGAAAGACGTTGTCCTCCCCTTCCTCCACATCTCTTCCATCCTCCTCCTCGGGTGAAAGGCCAGACTCGGAGTAGGAGGTGGAGTAGTAGCAGGAGTCTCCCTTGCTCCACAAAGGCATGCGGTCTGGTTTGTGAACCGCACACGTTGCCCTGTCGCCCTCCCTTTCTGAAAGCTGGAGTTCTTGGGCATGTGGTGGCACTTCTTCTGAGATGAGCAGGTCGTCGGTGTCTGTCTGGACGGAGCAGGGTTCCTGCACACTCCGGTCAGTGTCTGACTGACGAAGTGGGATTTCAGCGACGTCTGTCTCAGCCTGACTTGGCACTGGGCAGCTTTGATTGGATAATACAGCGTCTGAGGGAGGAGCAAAGTGTCAGAATACCTATAGATACAGGTCGGAGAGGACAGAAGTGGAAGAGATGGAGACACACAGAAAGAAGACATGAAGGACAAATGGTACCAAAAAGGAAGAAATTAAGCAGAAAACACACACACAAAAAACAAATGAGAAAGAGCAAAAGAGATGAATGAAAAGACAAGACTTATGTTCCACAAGAATAAATTCAAGATGCAGAGTCTGCAATATTTATCTGGATATTTTTTGTCACTGCATTACATACAAAATACCAAACCAAGTGGCATCTGAAAACACATGATACTAGAGACTGATTTGGAAATCATTTTTGTGGAATTATGAACTGAGCTAGGAGTAGTTCATTCTTTTTCATGTTACACAAAGTTTGACAACAAGAAAGTGTCCAAGACATTTTTTCTTAATTTTGAACAATATATTTATGGCTCCATATTTTGTAACCTAACAAACCTCCTTTTATTTATTTGTTGTGCTTTATATCTGTTTATATTGGGCTGCTTTTATTTGATCATATATAGTAAATAATATTGCAAAATGTTAAATGTTATTACAGTTTAATATATATATATATATATATATATATATATATATTTTAAAATGTAATTTATTCCTTAAATTTTCAGAATTTTCTGCATCATTACTCCAGTCTAAAGTGTCACATGATTCTCAGAAATCATTCTCATATGCTGATTTGCTGCTCAATGTTGAAGAAAGCTTAATATTTTTGTGGAAAACAGTATATATATATATATATATATAATTTTTTTGAATGTTAATATATGCAACTCGCTTTGATAATTTGTTAGCATAAAATGCATACATTTTTATTTGTGGGCCACTTTGAGGGCCACACTCACCTGAGCTCAGAGTTGTGATTGGCTCGTCATATAGAGGAGGATCCTCTTCATATGACTCTTCGTCCATCTCCTCCTCATCTACAGAGGTCCAGGCACGGAGCTTCGCCTCTGCAATGGCAAACTGCTCAGCCACACCTAAAAAAAAAAAGAAGAATCGTATCGAATGACACTGGACTTTGCAAAAAGGCGCTAATTAAACAGATGGCAGTGCAACAAAATCTCTTTTGACACAGCGATGACGTACAAGTTTTCTGGTGAGGCTTTTATTCTTATTGAACAAACTCTGTTGCTGAGAGACTCGAGTTTTGCTGTGCTAAATGCTATTTCAGCAGCCCAATTCAGGAAACTGATGACAGCCAAACATGTGGCAGAGTATAAAAGCTGCCGGGAAAAGTAAAGCAAAAGGAAGAGAGCTAGAAGACAGGAATGAAGTAAACTGACATGCAGGATCAGCAGGTGTAACTGTGGCTGTGTAATCTAATTTAACACCATCTGCTGAGTCTAAAAGCCTTCAGCTGGCACATGATGGAGGGGCAAAAGTTGACTGACACCTGATGCAAATTCCTGTTGCATTACATTTATTGATGTTATAATTTATTTACAATAAAAATTATTAATATTATATTTGTAATTAATTATGAATATATAATATATATATATATATATATATATATATATATATATATATATATATATATATATATATATATATATATATATATATATATATATATATATATATATATTCATAATGAAATTATGAATATGCTTTTTTGGCACCCTTTTATGCAACCAAGGAGTCTTCTCTTATAATGCCTGATGAGTTTGGAGATCAGAGACCATTCCTCCATACAGAATCTCTCCAGATCCTTCAGATTCCCAGATCTGTTGGTGCTTCTTCTCTTCAGTTCACCCCACTCATCTTCTATAGGGTTCAGGTCAGGGAACTGGGATGGTCATGGCAGAATCTTCATTCTGTGTTCAGTGACACGTTTGTGTGTTGATTTTGATGTTTGTTTTGGATCGTTGTCCTGATGGAAGATCCAGCCACGGCCCATTATAAGATTTCTAGCAGAGGCCATCAGGTTTTGATTTTTTATCTGTTGTTATTTGCTAGAATCAATGATACCATGTATCTGAACAAGATGTCCAGGACCTCCAGCAAAAAAAAAAAAAAAAAAAAAAAGGCCCAAAAAATTAAAGATCCAGCTGTATTTTTAACTGTGGACATGGGGTACTTTTTATCCCTGTTTTCACCAAACCCATCTGGTGGGTTTGCTGCCAAAACACTCTTTTTTTTAGATTCATCTGACCATAGAAACCGGTGTCGTTTGAATTTCCAGTCAGGTCTGACAACTGAATATGCTGGAGTTTGTTTATGGATGAGCAAGAAGGATTTTTCTTGAATCCTTCCCAAACAACATGTGGTGATGTAGGCTTGTTTTTTGTTTTTTTGGCTTTCTGACCCCAAGACTCAACTAATCTCTGCGATTCTCCATCTGTGATCCTTGGAGAGTCTTTGTCCACTCAAACTCTCCTCCTCATCGTGCATTAAGACAATATAGACACACGTCCTCTTCCAGGCAGATTCCTAACATCATTGGTTGATTGGACCTTCTTCAGAATGTTCAATTCTTTAGCTATTTTCCTACAGCCACTTTCTATTTTGTGATGCTCAACAATCTTTTGCTGTACATCAGAACTATATTCTTTGGTTTTACTCATTGTGATGAATGATTAAGGGAATCTGGACTTTGTGTTTCCTCATATGTATACTGTTGTGGAACAAGACGTCATAGCTGGACAATTTCACGTTCCTAGTCACCCTGGTGTGCTAAGAATGTTAATATTAAAATGTAAAATAAAATGTCATATTAAATGGAATATACTTCAGAGACATTTTACTCATAAAAAATTCTAGGGGTGGCAATGATTGTGGCTAACTTGTTTTGGAGAAAAGCATTTATTTCATAATGTGATTTTCTCCTGACTTTCCATTCTTTTACTTCAATGAAAGGTTAGATTTTTGAATTTTTTTAATGATAGATCAAAAGGATAAACAATGCAGCTTTATTTTTACAGCCATCTTTGATCATATTTACTAGGGGTGCCAATAATTCTGACCACAACTGTATATAGTATATGCAGTTTTTAAGCACAATATAATATTCTACATTCTCTTCCACAATTTTAGAAGTTTAGTAAATACATTTTTTATTAGTTTTATTAATATTATAATATAACCATTTTCTAAATCTTTTATAATTAAGTATAAGAATGTATAACATTACAAATAATATTATAATCATTATTATTATAATGAGTGCATTTTTGACCTCCATTAGCTGATATTATTATTATTATTATTATTATTATTAATACTCATGAAAACCTTAAAAGAAATGGTGACCAGCTGCAGCACCTAACTTGTATGGTTTACCTTATACATTCATGCAAATTAATTTTGTCATCTTTGTCATCATTTGACAGCTTTGTCATCACAGGAATAAATTACATTTTAAAATATATCAAAATAGAAATAAGTAATTTAAATTTTTATAATATTTCACAATATTAATGTTAATAAATGAATACATTTCTAATCATTTATGATAGTAGTTTCTAAATATGTTATAATTATGAAAAATAATGTATAATATTGCTATATTTGTAAATGTTGTTTATAATGAATGTAGTTTTTGACCTCACATTAGCTGATTATTATTTACTATTATTATTAATAATAATAGTAAAAATGTAAAAACCTTAATAGTGACATCTAAAATATACTGTTTACCATATACATTCATGCAAAAATGTTAAAATCTTGATGTTGAGTAATAAAGTTCACTTCCACATTATTTGGCAACAGCCCACGTCTAAAAACCCAGGCAGCAATATCAATACACCTAGGGTTATCTCCTCAACACTGAGAGATCCACAGCTGTAAAACACCCACCTGCTGCAAACCGGGCCTCCTGCTCTCCCTCACTGAGATGGGAGTAGGAGTTAAAGTGGGACTGCAGTGTAGCAGATGGAGGGTCTAAGGGCCTAGACCAGCCCTTCCACTCAATCAGATGAGCCACCCGACCCTGAGCCATGGCCGTGGGTTTGGTCACGTGATCCTTCACCACCTGTGAGATGCCTGGTAGGGAAAGCAAGGGGGTTGGTCGTAAAGACTGATTAACTCATAAATGCATATGATGAATGAAGCTACAGGTGTTTAAATCCTTACCATTAAATGATGATCTGGCCAGAGCTGCAATTTCCTGGATGCTAAGAGCTTTTCTTGACTTGGGGAGCATATCAATGGGGTCATCAACCTGAGGAAGCAAGTTCAAAGACAAAAATGGTCTCTTTTTGTACTGTGTAGATATTATAATACGCCTTTCCCAAGAATAAGCAGTTTAAATGTTTGAGTTATGTTTATTCAGCACAGATGCATTAAATAAATCTGTATTACAAATTATTTATATTTCAAATAAATGCTGTTTTTTTAACTTTCTAGTCATTAACTGTTTTCAAAATTTATAGTAAGAAATGTTTCTTAAGCAGCAAATCATTATATGATTTCTGAAGGATCACTATGCTTGTTTGAATATTGCTTTTCATGCAGTGTGTAATCTAACTTGTGAATGTAAATGAACGAAGTTGTGAAGCCGAAAGTGCACAATAAATAAAGTCACTCTGAACTTTATTTTATTAAAGTTGACTCTGAACAGCCTAAACGAGTCGTCGGTAATTCAAATCCGACTTTGATACGGCTACACATCACTGGGTAACACATTTGCATAATGCCCACCTATGGCCCGCAAACAACGTCTACTTTGACCCGCCCTCAAACGCTGTAGCTGATGTTGTGGACAAGCCGAGAAGAGGCTGTTTTCTGCTCTGCAAAAACAAATTCTCTTCGTAAACACTTCCAAAGAATGAGGATGTGAAGAGTCAGTGGTTAAAATTACCACAGCGATACAACAGTAGTATAACCTCCTAACGATTGCCTCTCAAATCTCTGTGGTCTAAATGGGATTTACAAAATGCTTATCCATTAAAGATGGGACAGTACCCACTTTACTTGAACCATCTCGCTCCTCAGAATCACAACCTGCAAGTATGAATAATTATGTTCAAAATACCTACTTTGTGTTTTATATTGTGTAAGTTTCCGGCTAACCAGCTACTGAAATGTCTTACTGAAATGAAGTAGCTGTGGGCCACTATCACCTAAAACTGTGTCTATTAATGCAAACCGATGTGTATGTTTAGCGAACTTTAATGTTACATCAGTCATTCACATTAGTGCTGAGCTAACGTATTCACCGTTATTGATGCAGTTCCAGAAACATACACATCGGTTTGTTGATGGACATTACAGTCGCAACATCTCATAATGTACCTCAAAATGAATAGCATCACTAAGAAACGTCCTGCTCAAGTCGTCCTTGTGATGGAGGTTCGGGTTGAATAACTAGTTTTTCCAATGTTTCATCATCAGACTCACGCTCGGATTGATATGGTAAAATCGATGCCATCGTTACTGTCTTTACAGTATGTACAATCACTGAGATTTAGGAAACACGCTTCTGAAACACGCACTGTACACGGTAGACCAATCACAACAGACTGGGCCATCTGGCCAATCAGAGCAGAGTAAGCTTGCGGAAAGTAGGGATTTAGAGAGACTGAATCATCGGAGTCATTTGAGAATCATTGAAAAATGTGATGTGCAATGCAATTTTGTGAGAAGATTAAACAGTTTTTTGCCCTTTGATGCATGTAAACCTGTTGTAGGAGACCTCCAAAACAAAATTAGGAACCTTTAAAATAGCATAATAGGGGCACTTTAAATATTATATACAGCCTATTTAAAACTAATCAATACAGTGGTGGGTGAAAAAAAAATTACTTTCCAAGTGTCCCTTGTAATCTGCTAAAATACCCTCTGGGAATCAATGTCAACATTGCAAATACCCCCCATCAAAGAATTAACAGCCACTAATTTGTTCTCTTACCTTATGACATCTCCTGACATGTCTCTCTTGCTGTATGAAAACACGCATTAATAAGGCTAAGTTTTCCAGTCAAGACACAAATACCAAACTACAAGAGCTCCACATGAATGTAAAGGCCCTAACGTCAGTGCCGACTCAAGCTCCACCTCACAAACAGATGCCAAATCCACAATTAACCCTTTGACAATTCACTTGCACTCATCCCAGTTGAAGCATATGTTAGTTGTGTGGGCTGTTCAAATGGTTCTGTGAGAGATCAGCCACATTGTGGGATTAATAATCAAAGCAGCTGATGGCTCAGGCATATTTGGCCAATCAAGCCTCTTCCTGTGGCTTGTTAATTTGCAAACAGCATTCGCTGCCATGTCAGATAATATTAGCCTGCAGCCCTCAAGACGATAAAAAAAAAATCTGGCCACAGCTGGGGGCTAATGACCTCTGGCATTTGACTTTAATGGATTACATGATGGAAATCTGAATTGACAAGTGACATCCATCGGTTTAAAAAGAGAACTGATGTGTCTGATGAGTGATGAGACGGCTATTTGTAATCCTTATACTGCAAAGCTTTCAGAAACACAGATCCAGTTTCCAGATCCAAATAATCAGGTGAGGTGAAAGGATTTGTAAACCACCAAAACAAAAAGACAACTGTGTCAAGCATAAAATGCTGCATTTAATCTATATCCACCCTCCTAAAATTAAATCACACAGGTGGTTCTAACATGCACGTGCCTGGCGTCAAGGTAGATATGCTTAAGTCAGATTGTCCTCTAAAGCCCATAAGAAAAGCTGCTACTGAAGAAGATTTGCAGGCACCAACTGCCTGCCATGTTTCAGTGCCGTATGTGGGTCAAATATTTCTGCGTGATTTGGGGTTAGCCATCACGGCAGAGCGAGACAGACATGGGCCACGGTGATCATAATGAGGTCAATTAAGCTTAAACCACAAGATTTGAGCTCATTTTATTTCATTACCCTGGTATCATATGCTAATACCATGGTACTTTGATATGTTAATGATTCAGTACCACATTACTGAATAACACTCACCCTGATCATCATGTCATTCAGCCTTCCAAGAAGAGCTGGAGGACATTTAAAACTAAAATTTCCAGACACACTTTCAGAATGCTTGTTTTCCCCACAGGCATTGGTCTACATGTCCAAAACATAAAACATAGTAGCCTATTAACATGGTACTATGAGCAAAAAAAACAACAACATAACATTACTATATTACTACTGTATGTAAAAAAAAAAAAAAACATGCTATCACCATGGTACTTTGTCCAAAAATGTGGTATTACAAAGGTATGTGCCCAATATGTACTATGTCCACATGCATACTATTAGCATGGTACATGCCAAAAAAAAAACATGGTATTACCAAGGTACTATGTCCAAAAACAGAACGCAACACACCATGATAGGCTACAAAAAACAAAAACAAAAAAAAAACCATGGTATTATCATGGCACTGTGTCTAGAAACATAGTATTAGAATGGTACATACCCAAAAAAACATGGTATTACAATAGTACATGTCCTACAAAAATAACATGGTATTACCATGGCACTACATCCAAAAAAGCAACATTGAGGACCATGAAACATGTCCAAAATAGACAAAAAACAAGGTGTTACTACTATATCCAAGGTACTTTTTATTCAAGGTACATGTCCAAGAAAAACAAATAATCATGGTTTTACCATGGTACTTTGCCCAAAAAACAAGGTATTAGCAAGGTAGGCTATATGCCCAAAACAAACAACAAAAAACATGGTATTACCATGGCACTATATCCAGAAATGCAGTTTTAGCATGGTACATGCCCAAAAAAATGGTCAGCAGGGCTGCCAACTGTCACACATTCAGCGTGAGACTCTCACGACACACGTCCATTCCCCCATTTTCTCACATAGTGAAAAACATTGAGCAAAGAGGACACAGATAATGCGCAGACAGACAAGACAGCACAAGGTACTTTTGATATGAAACAAAGTCTCAGCTTTTAAATTTTCTACATCTTAATTAAGAAATTCAAACGATGAATACAGTTCTTTAAAATGAATAAAACTTTGTTTCATATCTAAATATGTTTTTGGACAGAGCATGTATTATTGGACATGTATCATGGTATGTTGCTTTAGTGTTTGAAAGTAGAACCATGTTATATTTTTAGGACATGTACTACTCTTACCATAGGGCTTCCAACTTTTGAGTTCAGTTTAGAGTAAGAATTATTCCTGCCAGGGAATAATTATTCATAAGATTGTGATTACATATCAATTCGTTAGATCATATACATGGATATAGTAGATGTTAATTTTTCTCAAGGAAAAAATCTTTCTCAACTAATGTTGTAACTATACAGGGAACCCTGTTATTAAATTAAAAACTGATTTGTATGCAAATGCATGCATGTAAAAATGTATTATTATACATAATAGCTAAGGTAATATATTTTTAATTATATTAAGAGTCAAAATATAATGAATTACAAAATGAATAAATTAATAAATAGGCTACAGTGCTGAATAATATGATCTTTTTTTTTTTTGCAAAACACTCCTCTACATTACATACATTACGGACACTAAATGGCTGAGGTAAATGTAAAATTACATGTCATATGCCATATTGTTTACAAGTTGTTTTATTGACGTCTCTCCGCACTGACTGAGCGATTACGTGAGACATGATACATTTCAGTAAAATGCAACATGAACATACCCTCTTCATTTATGTTTTATTTCATGCTATAACAACTAGTAATAAAGAGGAAGAGAAGATTACTTTATTACTAGTTGTTATAGCAGGAAAAAAAAAAAACATGTTAATGTTGATAGAAACAGTGATGTGTCATGTCTCATGTAATTGCTCAATCAGTAAATTTCTGAGGTAAATGTTACATTACATGACATATTGTTTACAATGACATATTGTGTACACATATTGTTTCCCAAGGCAAGGCACATGTCCATTACAAACAAACAAACATGGCATACCATGGCACTGTCTAGAAACGTAGTATGGTGGTACACGAAAAAAAAAAAAAAAAAACACAACATTATAGTATATGCCCTAAAAATAACATGGTACTTCTTTCATAAAAGAAAACATGATACATATCCCCAAAAAAAGATATTAAAATGCCATATATATATATATATATATATATATATATATATATATATATATATATATATATATATATATATATATATATATATATATATAAACAAAAAAATTCATATACACAGGAAAAAAAAAAAACAGACAGAAATTGTCACGGAGGGAACGAGGTCATGCATTGAGATTTGTTTCATCTTAGTGAAATGAGCTGCACAGCATCTCGGAGAGTGTGTCTGTGTGAAATAAATATATAGCCTAAACATAATTAGCCTTGAAAGGCCAAATATATTACAGCAATTGCAAAGGAAATGTAGTTGCAGTGAAGGAAAACGCATCTAAAATGGGCCACCTGAGCTCAATTCATGGAAAGCAACACAATGCAGTTAACGCAATATAAGGGCCGGTCGTTATAGCAACAGGTAACCCGTGAACCATCTGTCCCTGAGCATCATTAATTCCCATTGACCATGCTCAACACGCAGGCACAGGTCTATAAAATGTGCTGCTGTATCTGAGCTGCTAGGGTTTATTGTGATTTGATTGGTTAGATTGGATTTTTTATTTTAATTTTTTCAAACTGTTACATTTTGCATTATGCATAACTAGCATCATTACATACAAATTCAGTGGTCAAATGACCATCTGTTTCTATGAAGCCTGTGTACGACAGTAATGGCACAAATAACCGGCTAGTTATTTTGCGGATAATTGAGCGCTTTAAGGTGATGGATCAGGCCCTGATAAATGAATCCCCTCACAGAAGTGAGGGTGACACGGCAGGACACAAGACCCGAAGTCCATCAGCGGCCCGAGAATTGATTGATTGACGAGCAGATCATTTTCATAAACAACAGTGTAACAGCAACAGCACTCAACGCGTTTGTTTCCTGGCAACAGGCGAGCTGTGATATTATTCACGCATTGTACGTGACGGCCTATTGCGATCTCAGCAATACCAGCGCAACAACACATGCATTGCAGTCACCAAAACCATAAACATTGATGGTGCGAGCGAAAATCGATCAGCATTTTGTCATTGACGTGGAATCCACACGTACCTTTAGATTTAGTTGGGGTAAAGCTGTCAAAAGCATTGCACATGGATACAGCATTAGCGTTGGGTCTGAAGAGAAGAATCGCGGAGCCGTCTTCGGCAGTGAATAATAGACACCACCTTTTCTTGAGCATCAGAGACAGGGGCAAAAATGAGTGCTGCTGTTAACCCACGAAACACATCGTCCCCACCACACGGAGTCTCTCAGACAGCGTCATCCCACCTGTAATGCGGCTCTCTTAAAGACACAGTCTCTTTCACACGTTCAGTGCCTGAGCGATGAGTGCAACTCACTATGGCAAGCCGTTTTAACATGTATACCCAGTAGCGGCTCAGGGCAGATCATTAGCGCTAGTGGGCATGCAGGGTATGCACATGCAAATGGACCCAGGCCAAGAGAGGGCCCGCCCATGGGGAACTTTTAATTAAAACGAGGGAATTCATTTTTAATTCATGGCAACAGTAGATATTTGTTATGCATGTCATGTGTAGTAATTTCTTGTTTCACCGTAATGTCTAATTTCTCTGTCATTTCTTGTGTGCGTGTATTATTTTTTGCACCCCGCAGCTGCCATAGAACTACTCCGTCATTTTTTATATGACGCGGCATCGGCACGCCAAATTAAAAAAAGAAAACACTGTTTGAGAGGTTACTAGTGGCTATCTGATTGAACATTAAAGGATGGACAAATACAAACATAAAAGTGGGGCCTTAAAGAGAAAAGAGAGGGTGGAGAAGTTTGTCGCAACACAAAAACTGGCCAAAATAGACCGTTTTTTTTTTTTTCTGCCGACCTAGTGCGAATGACAATGAAGTCGAAGGTGAGGGGGAAGTTTTGTCAGCTAATATTAGCAGTTGCACGTCTTTGGATGAGAACAACAATGCAGCTGCTGACACTTTGATGAGGTGCCAAGAGTCAGTGAGCGAAGAAGCAGTTGCAGACGAGCCAAAAGCTGGATATTCGGAATTCTGGAAACTATCCAGACACACTAACAGATGGGCAAGTAAAGCACTTTATTGTGTCGCAAGGTTCATGCAAGCTCCCCGGTCCCTTTCCTCGAGATCCACTGCAAGGAGACAGGTGCATTTCGACAAGTTTTTACTCCATCACAACAAAAGATGGTATTAAGCTACCGAGATCTTGGCTGTGTTGCTCGCCTAAGCTTGATGCTGCATATTGTGAACTATGCTGGTTATTTGCAGACTGCAGTCACAAAAGCTACAACATGGCATGGACACAAGGAATAAGAACATGACAGACCCTGTCAAATAAAATTTCCAAGTATGAGGGTGCAGACTACCAGGTAGCAGCTTGCAGTGTTTATGATCAGTGGCGTCTGCATAGCACTATCAACAAGGCATCAGAACAGCAAATCCGTCAACAAGTTAATTTTTGGAGGCAGGTTCTTGACCGGATCATCAATGTCACTTTAACTCATCAGACAACATTGCATTTTGGGGACACTTTGAAGACACTGAAAGTGTCAACAAAGGTAATTTTCTCTCCATCATTGACCTACTGGCCAAGTATGATCCATATTTGAAGGAGCTGCTCAGTCGCCCTGCTGGTTCCGTTAAGTATCTCAGCCCAGAAATCCAAAATGAACTGATTGGTATACTCTCTGAGCGTCCAGAAAGAAATTATTAGGGAAATTAAGGCCGCGCCATTTTTCTCAGTGATGGATACGACTCAAGATGTATCTAAAGTGCATCAGATGAGTCAAATCTTTTGGTATTTAACCATAGAGAGAGATAGCCAGGGTGCTGCAATGGCTGTGAAAATCAACAAGTCTTTTCTGGGATTCCAGCAAATGCCTGATTCGTCTGCTGGCACAATAGCCAATGAAATTATACGTTCAGTTGAGGAAAAAGGTCTTGATATTTCAAAATGCCGTGGCCAAGGATTTGATGGGGCTGTGAACATGAGTGGCATATACACGGGAGTTCAGGTAAGGATACAGGAGAGACAACCAAATGCCACATATGTACACTGTGCTGCCCATAACTTAAATCTGGTCCTCAATGAGTTAGTTAAGTCAGTAACAGAGCTGACAAAGTTTTACAACACTTGTACGTGAAAAATTGTTTGTGTTTTTTGCACACAGTATAAAGAGGTAGAATGTATTGGCTGAGATAACACACTCCGGGTGTCACGCAAAAAAACTGTGTGCTACTAGGTGGGCATCGCGCAATGATGCCGTGTCTCCAATCAGATACAGATATCTTGACGTGTTGAAGGCCCTGACCAAAATTTCACTTACCAGTAAAAAGACAGATGAGCACAATGAGTCCATGGCTTTGATAAAGCTGATGGAAATATTTGACTTTGTTTTTATTATAGTTCTTCAAAGTGAAGTCTTGGAACAGATCAATGTAATTTCAAAAATGTTACAGGCGAAGGATGCATCTTCTTAAAGCTACAGAATTACTTGACACTGCCATCGCGGAGTTGACATGGTTCAGGGAAAATTTTGAGGAAGCAAAAGCAACCGCACAATTCATGGCTGAGAAGTGGGGAGTGAAATAAACCTTTAAAAAGGAAAGAATTAGAAGGGCAAAGCGCAATTTCAATGAGCTCTGTCAGGATGAGCGTTTGGCTGATGCTGAAAGTTACTTTAAGTTAAATGTTTGTTAAGTTAAATGTGCCTAGACATCATCATTTCCCAGCTGAGTCGGCAATTTTCAGCTTTGCGACCAGTTGCCGATTTGTTCAGAGTGGTCCAACCACACATACTTGCAACTGAGGAGAAGAATGCGATATAGGCCTACGAGGGGGCACAGAGGTTAGTGGAGAGATACAACAAAGACTTGTCTCCAGCCCTTCTACAACAACTGATTGCATTCCGTGCAGGCTTTAAAAGACAGATCTCTGGGATGACAACAGTTCAAGATCTGTTTTTTGATTGTTGAGAACAACTCTATCACATCTAGCTTCAGTGACGTGCACCGTTTTACTTCTCTTTCTTACTATCCCTGTTACTGTTGCTTCAGCAGAGCGCTCATTTTCAAAACTGAAGCTAAAAAAAATTATTTACGGAGCACCATGTCGCAAAACAGACTATCGGGACTGGCAATTCTTTCCATCGAGAATGCACGAAGCCATGAATTAAACACCAATGACATCGTGGATGAATTTACCAAAAGAAAGGCCCGGGGAATGCAACTAAAATGAGTGAGTAAGTTTTATGTTTTTACATTTTGGGCCACCGTGCCAAGATCAGTATAGTTTATTATTGACATTGGCTGAGCTTGTTTTAGACTTGTTTTTGTTCCATTCTGGTTGTGAAAAATTGTTGGGTAGAGTGTGTGTTTTTATGGTATTGTTTGGTATGGTATTTTCTTGATAAGTTTTTTACATTTACGATTTCTGGAACGTATGGTATTTTCTTGATATGTGTTATACGTTTACGATTTCTTGAACGTCTATAAATGTCTCTTTGATGTACTTTGGGGGCAGGGCTAGGGGGGGCCATACAATTTATTTTGCATATGGGCCCGGATCTGACTTGCAACGCCACTGGTTTACGGTTAACATGAAAAACATTTTGCACCAATAGGTTTTGCACCAATAAGACAACGTGAATTAAACTAAGCAAAGTTTAACACTAATCAAGGATTTGTTGATCTGGGTTTTATTTTAAATCGAGTTGTGTTGCACCACTTAATTTTAAACAGATTAACCACACAGAAAGACCATTAGAATTAAATGGCTGATCAAGCAGGCGGAGGGTGAACGGACACCAGGCTAAAGAATCCTTATTAGTGCCTTAATGTACTAAAACTGTGATATTAAAAGATCAAGTTCAGTTTACACCTTTTCAATGATGCATACTATATACAGAGTAGACGATCCAAGAATATGAATGCAAATGTGTTTTCTTTATAAGGGTTTTCGATGGCAAAAACACTTAATGAAACTGGCAAGTCCATAACAAAAAGGGAGAAAAAAAATGTATCTGGGTCCAATATTCAGTCAAGCGTGTGGCTGTAATGATGCGCACGACACAGGAGATTCGGAGAAATAAACAGTCTTTAATAATAAACCTAGGAGAAACTCAGGAGAACACAACCACATTAAACCATAGACAATACCAGACAAAGATCTAAGGAAACTTTACAGATACTATAATTGTTATTGAGACTTAATAAAACACTTGTCACTATTGGCCTACCTACTAGTGATAATATATCTTTTAAGAAATAAATGTTTAAACAGACTGCCATACTTACAGCATGCCGATGTTTCAATACATCTTCATTCTCTGGGTTAAGAACTTATCATATGCTCGCTTATAATGCAGTCAGTAGCACCTGAGATAATATAATATAATATAAACATGTTATTCCCCCCTTGGACTAGCACTTAATAATAAGCTTATAAGGCTTTCTAAGCCTATAATATTATGAAAGCACATTCTGAATAAATGGTTGCCTTTATATCTAGCATACTATTGTACATGCATTTGTCATCTCAGACAATGATACATCAATTTATCTGTGCTGTAAGGGCTTTAAAATCTCAACATTTCGGTCGAGAAGCTACGACCACAGTGTGTTGCTTGTTTTAGCACAGTTAGAGGAAAAGAAAATCTTTAATTCAGCAGCAGTCAGAAGCCACAACTGCAGCTGTGCATGATACATGGAAAAAGTGTAATAAGCTAGTCTTGTCTCAAGGGTGGGCTGTGGTTTAAAATAACTTGTTAGAGGATCTGTACCTTCTGTGACCAGGTTGTCTCTACTGACAATTTGTCCTTAAGCACAAGTTGAAATATATTATTTTTTAAGTATATATATATATATATATATATATATATATATATATATATATATATATATATATATATATATATATATATATATATATATATATATATATATATATATGGAAAGTATTCACAGCGCTGGGATTAAAATGGATTAAATCAAAATTCTCCACATTCTACAAACAATACCCTATAATGACAATGTGAAAGAAGTTTGTTTGAAATCTTGAAAAAAAAAAAAAGAGAAAAAAAAAAAAAAACACTTGTACATAAGTATTCACTGCCATTGCCATGACACTCAAAATTGACCACAAACCAAGCCATGAAGTCTTAGACCTCCGAGACAGGATTCTATTGAGGCACAGGGGAAGGGTACAGAAAAGGTCTGCACCATTGAAGGTCTCAATGAGCACAGTGCCCTCCATCATCCGTAAATGGAAGAAGTTTGGAACCACCAGGACTCTTCCTAGATCTGACCGTCCGGCCAAACTGAGCGATCAGGGGAGAAGGGCCTTAGTCAGGGTGGTGACCAAGAACCCGATGGTCACTCTGACAGAACTCCAGCATTTCTCTGTGGAGAGAACCTTCCAGAAGAAGAGCAACCATGTCTGCAGCACTCCACCAATCAGGCCTATATGGTAGAGTGGCCAGACAGAAGCCACTCCTCAGTATAAGGCCAAAAGGTAGAGCCCTGCACGGGCCTCAAATCTAGGCCCTGCTCGGCCCGTGTCTGACAGCTTATCAAAATTCTCAGCCCGAATCCGACTGCAGCCCGTGATTATTTTTTTTCATCCTCCCTATTACACACTGTTGCAGATATTAAAATAGTTCAGTTTTTTGCTTTTTAATGTCAAAGTAATTATATTTTGTTTCGTTTCTTTAATAAGTTGATTTAGAAAAAATGTTTGGAGCATTTTTTTGTATGTTAAATTAAAGTTTTTGTTTTTTAAAGTGACAACCAAGCGGCTGACAGTGAGTTAACCACGTTTGATCAATTTAGCCTCTCAAATAAACACTTGACTTGTCTTGCCTATAATAAAGTCAATAGATATAAAACACTTCAAGCATATCACAATGTTAGTTTAAAACGTTTAGCCTATATCACCACCACCACCACCACCACCACCACAGTAAAAAGGCATTTTTGGGGTCATTCTTCAATTGGGGTGGCAATTAAGAGGCAGAAATTGTAAAAATGCCTTAATAAGCTTAATAACATTTTGATTTTTAAATAATTGTAATCAAACACTGGTGAAACAACCACTTATGTCTATGGTGTTTCCAATATTTTAAAATGAGCAGGGATATGCAACTTTAGGTAATAATTGATAAATAAATAAATTACTTTAAGGACTCATCATTTAATTTACATTTCTTTTTTTTTTTTTAAGAAATGTTTAATTGTTCATCTTAGCCCCTATCTCTGCCAAAGAATTTGAATTTTCTTTTCTTTTTTTTTTTATTGGATATACATAAAAAAAGGCAGGAAAAATGGTCTGTGCTACCTTTGTAGTCTTTATTCTAAAAGATTAAATCCACTTTACAGTCTAAAAACATTAAACTATAAGATTAAATGGCTCTGAAGGAAAGAAATTTCAGATAGGCCTACAGTTTGAAGTAACACCACAGACGTAATATTGCATAAAAGGTTTGTGGAGTTACTATAGAGTCTGTGGTGTTACCAGGAAAGACAGTAACACCACAGACAAATTAGCCTAAATCCAGACTTTTCTAAAATGGAGGCTGCCATCATGATGATTTCAAGGTCAGGGGACATTTTGGAAATATGTATGCAAGTATGTATTTATCAAAATTTGGATTAAAATATGTAAACTCTGCAAGTTATCAACATAACACCACAGACACTAATAAAGTGCGACACGTGAAATTGTCAGAAATTTAGCCAACTTGGAAAATTAATAAAGAAAGAATGTCCTCACCATGCACCCCTCAGATCAACCAGAATTGTTAAATAAATATGGAGGCTGTCTTACCTTACACCTCTCCGCAAAACGAATATAAATCCAATCTTCAATTCCTGCGCTATATGCACATTTAATGGAGTTCACGTCAACGAAAGCGTCAGAGCTGCATTTTATTAATCAGCTAATTTCAAGATCAAAGACCGCAATATGAGAAAGAGCGACCTAAGCACTGGTAAGATCATTTAGTGTCATTAGTTTTAATGAAGATGCTTATGTTTTTGAGCATCTGAGACTTACCTACTTCCAGTTTCACTTGCAGCCGTTTGCGTGTTGGCTTGCTTTACTCATTTGCGGAAATGCGTTGCAGTAGCGCCGTCAAATCTGGCTACAATGCGTCATATATAGCCTGTAACACGCTCTCACACGTTTATTTTTTAACAATTTGCCAGGAGTAAAATTTACATATGTGGTTTAAACAACCAGATGCATTTACACTTGTCCAGTTTCGTCTGAAATGCGTCCCAGACCACCTTCCCTTCTGAATTGGTTTGTTTGAGTGATTGGATTTAAATCCGTCTCTAATGAATTTCCAAAGGATTTACTCCTGGTCTTTTCACAATTGGATAGATATCTGGTCAGAGAAAACGAATGAAGTGAGCAGTTGTAGAAAGGCCATAACAATCCCAGCTGCGCTGAAGGAACACTCACTGCTGCGGGAACACTAAACACAGCGAGCCAGTTTTCTTGACAGTCGTGATAGTGTGGTCTCGTGTTATTTCCACCAGCTCAGCACATCTCATAGTTTCTTTTAATGAATGAATGTCTAAAATATAAAACAAAGGAGAAGCCTAAAAAAGGCCCGAAGCCCAGCCCGCGTTTGAGGTATGACATGAAAATTGGTCCAAAGCCCGACCCAAGGGACGTAAAAAAGTCAGGGCCCGTCAGGCTCGGGCTGAAATGCAAGGCTCTACCAAAAGGCACCTGAAGGACTCTCAGACCATGAAAAACTAAATTCTCTGGTCTGATGAAACAAAGATTGAACTCTTTGGCCTGAATGGCTAGCTCATGTCTGGAGGAAACCAGGCACCGCTCATCACCTGGCCAATACCATCCCTACAGTGAAGCATGGTGGTGGCAGCATCATGCTGTGGGGATGTTTTCCAGAGGCAGGAACTGGGAAACTAGTCAGGATCGGAGGAAAGATGTACAGACATCCTTGATGAAAACCTGCTCCAGAGCACTCTGGACCTCAGACTGTGGTTCATCTTCCAACAGGACAATGACCCTAAGCACACAGCAAAGAGATCAAAGGAGTGGCTACATGACAACTCTGTGAATGTCCTTGAGTGGCCCAGCCAGAGCCCAGACTTGAACCCGATTGAAGAGATCTGAAAATGGCTGTGCACCGACACTCCCCATCCATCCTGATGGATCTTGACAGGTCCTGCAAAGAAGAATGGGAGAAACTTCCCAAAAATAGGTGTGCCAAGCTTGTAGCGTAATACTCAAAAAGACTTTAATTGAAAAAGGCTGTAATTGAAAAAGTGCTTCAACAAAGTATTGAGCAAAGGCTGTGAATACTTGTGTAATTTGTTTTTGGTTTTTTTTTAGATTTGCAAAGATTTCAAACAAACTTCTTTCACATTGTCATTATGGGGTATTGTTTGCAGAATTTTGAGAAAAATAATGAATTTATGAATGAAAGGCTGTTGTGTTGTGTTGTGTTGTGTTGTGAATACTTTCTGGATGCATTGTGTATATACACTCACCTAAAGGATTATTAGGAACACCATACTAATACTGTGTTTGACCCCCTTTCACCTTCAGAACTGCCTTAATTCTACGTGGCATTGATTCAACAAGGTGCTGAAAGCATTCTTTAGAAATGTTGGCCCATATTGATAGGCTAGCATCTTGCAGTTGATGGAGATTTGTGGGATGCAACTGTCTTCAACTGTACAATTTTGGTGAGCTTGGTGTAGCCTCTTTTTCCTATTTGTAGTGGAGATGAGTGGTACCCGGTGGGGTCTTCTGCTGTTGTAGCCCATCCGCCTCAAGGTTGTGCGTGTTGTGGCTTCACAAATGCTTTGCTGCATACCTCGGTTGTAACGAGTGGTTATTTCAGTCAAAGTTGCTCTTCTATCAGCTTGAATCAGTTGGCCCATTCTCCTCTGACCTCTAGCATCAACAAGGCATTTTCGCCCACAGGACTGCCGCATACTGGATGTTTTTCCCTTTTCACACCATTCTTTGTAAACCCTAGAAATGGTTGTGCATGAAAATCCCAGTAAATGAGCAGATTGTGAAATACTCAGACCGGCCCGTCTGGCACCAACAACCATGCCACGCTCAAAATTGCTTAAATCACCACTTTCCCATTCTGACATTCAGTTTGGAGTTCAGGAGATTGAGTCAGGAGTCTTGACCAGGACCACACCCCTAAATGCATTGAAGCAACTGCCATGTGTTTGGTTGATTAGATAATTGCATTAATGACAAATCGAACACGTGTTCCTAATAATCCTTTAGGTGAGTGTATATATACACCGATCAGGCATAACATTATGACTTGTAAAAATGTGTACCTTGAATGCAATGTAAGTTGCTTTGGATAAAAACGTCTGCCAAATGCATAAATGTAAATGTAATATTGTCTCTGTCCCCCTTTTTTGCTGCCAAAACAGCCCTGACCCAGAGGCATGGACTCCACTAGACCCCTGAATGTGTGCTGTCGTATCTGGAACCAAGATGTTAGCAATAGCAACAGATCCTTTTAAGTCCTGTAAGTTGTGAGGTGGGGCCTCCATGGAACAGTTTGTTCAGCACATCCCACAGATGCTCGATTGGATTGAGATCTGGGGAATTCGGAGGCCAAGTCAACACCTCAAACTCATTGTTGTGCTCCTCAAACCATTCCTGAACCATTTTTGCTTTGCGGCTGAGTGCATTAACCTGCTGAAAGAGGCCACAGCCACCAGGGAATACCGTTTCCATGAAAGGGTGTAAATGGTCTGCAACAATGCTTAGGTAGGTGGCAAAAAGGTAGGTAGGTACTTTGTACGTGTCAAAGTAACATCCACATGGATGGCAGGACCCAAGGTTTCCCAGCAGAACATTGCCCAAACTGTTCATTCCTTGGACCACTTTTGATAGATAAGTGACCATTGCAGACCAGGAACAACCCACAAGAGCTGTAGTTTTGGAGATGCTCTGACCCAGTCGTCTAGCCATCACAATTTGGCCCTTGTCAAACTCACTCAAATCCTTATGCTTGCCTATTTTCCTGCCTCTAACACAACAACTTTGAGGAGAAATTGTTCACTTGCTGCCTAATATATCTCACCCACTAACAGATGGCATGATGAAGAGATAATCGGTGTTATCCACTTGACATGTAATGTTATGCCTGATCAATTTATATACACGTGTGTGTGTGCATGTATACATATATTACAAAAGACTAATAAAACTTTCTTTCTCTGGGTGGATTCTAATCATTATATAAGCGTTTGCTTACTCTATTAGCAAATATGCAATTTTTTGCTATACATTACGCTAGAAAGAAGTTTTGTTTAGTAGTAATTTAGTCAACTTACTGCCCTAATTTTTGCACAGTAAACAGCTGATAAAAATATTAGCATTGGAAACACTAATATGGAAATATTTCCATCAAATTATCAAATAAAAGCTTAGTGTCACTAAGAAAAAAAAAATTTCAAAAGGCACTAATTTCATGGTAATGACCCATAACATTACCAGCACAGTATAGTAGTCAGCACAAATGTTGTTTTGTTTTTTTTAAGCAGGCTACTTTTTACTGTCTCTACATGCCCAGTTTATCAGAAATGACAGCACGTTTTATGTTTCCAGTCCAGACCAAAGCTGATCCAAACAGATGCAGGTTCTCTCATCTAAACTTACCTTTAGTCAAGCAAAGATTGATGCACATCTCAAATTAAGCATTTTATCACAGCCCTCCAATAGCATCCAGCTGCAGAAACGTAGATCCAGACCAGCAGACACTTCCATCCTGACCGCTGGTTTGAAACTGCTGGTACTGCAGTTCTGCAGCTGGATATATCTAGCCCTCTAACCTTCATTTGAACTAAATCGGTTATGCATGTCCCCTCCTGGCAGAAAGGCTCATTACAGAATGAAAGTACCAAAGTTCCTCCAAATAGGGAGGAAAGAAAAAGAAAAAAAAAAAAAAAACACTTCACCCAGACTCCACTTCCCTCAAACACACTCTACTAAGCAACTTGATAATCTTTTATTATTTGCAATGTTTCATCTCTCCAACGTTTCCAGTTTGATGTGAAAGCATTTAATTCCTTAAATAATAAAGAGAGCAAAAATATTTACACATTTTTTCAATAAAACTAATCAATGGATCATTGTAAGCACCTCTTACCATCTGGAAGAAAACAAATCTTAAATACAGGGAAACAGCCATTGTTTTTGGAAAAAATAAATGGCATTACATCGGATTTTTTTACTTTTAAATTTCTGGAAAAAAAAAAAAAAAAAAAAAAAAAAAAAAACATACCATATGTATGTACAGAACGCTCCTGAAATGTATTTCCACTTTGCAAGTGGAAAAGGCTTTAGGATCATTACTGTCATTTCATCAAGTTGATTTTTCTATATGCTTCAAGTTTTAATGATTTCTCTTAAAATTCCACTGCAGGCTTGCTTAAGTAGGGCTTCCATGAAAGACCCCATCAGTTCTTCAAGAGAGGTAAGACGCAAAAGTGTGGGGTAGGAAGCAGGACATGGATGGCTTAATAGGAAGCATGTTGGACCCCCCTCCTCATCCAGCAGCACTAAGGTCAAAAAGGTCAAAGTCCATCCAATACCATCCTCCTGAAGTTCAACAGGTCCACCCCTTACTAAAAGGATACAGGAAGCAAAAAAAAAAAAAAAAAAAAAAAAAAAAGGGCAACATACAAACGCTACGCAAATTTCATCCGTCACTTAGAGAATTCAAATACTAAGCTCATATTCCTTTGTATCTGCAGATTTAAAAACATGACTCCCCTCGCACACACACAAAAGAAAAACTTCTGTTAAGAGCTCTGCGTTTGATCTGAAATTACAAACCCAAAAGGACATGATCGCCATCAAGCCCTCTTCACAATATATGACATCCTGTCTGGTCCGTCATATACCACGTTGCATATAAATCTATATTAACATGTAAGAGCAGCGTTGGTTTGTACTTTTCCCCAAGATTCTCATAAAAAATAAATGACGATGAATTGTTAACATGTTTAAGCAGTCCTGCAGATTTTTTTTTATTTTTAATTTTATTGTTTTTGGTGGACATTAGCCACAAGAGATATAGAGAGCAAAAGAAATGACTGAGAAATGATTGTAGTTTGTATCTGTCAAGAGCCACCCTGAACAGATAAGATTGGCTTCGTGAGGATCAAGTTCAACTTTGTTGTCAGATATCCTCCTCTCAGTCCCTGGCAGCGGTTTCTCTCCAGTGCTACCTGGGCTACCAAAGGTCAGGATTAGCTGTTGTCAGATTCGGACTCGGCCTCCCGTAACCAAGTGAAGAAGGCAGTGACTGACTTCAGGGCCACACCCTTTCCCAGCTGCTCCGCCGGGTCTTTGCTGGACTCCCATTTGTAGAAGGCTTCCTCTTTGATCACGTCCTCATCGTAGAGCGCGTCAAAAAACATGCGCAGTAAATCTGGGTAAAACGGAGAAAACACCATTCAGCTACATTTCTAACAGGGGTTTAAAAAGCCAGCAGCTTTAATGGCTTTAACCATTTAACCCTGATACTTTATTGAATAATGGGTCTCAAATACTGTTCTTAGTCTTTCCTCCTGACTATGAATTAAATGGGAATGAAGTTAAATAGTTTGTGTAACCAAAAACTTGTATATAATGCTTGACTTATTATAAACAAGCACAAAACACACACTGACTCTTATTTTGAAATGTCTGTGCCTTACTATTGCAGTTGCAGGCTTCTCTTTCAAGTTCAGATGAGGAAGATAAAATATGCATTACAACCGTCTAAACATTACTGCATGGGCGTCGGAACAAATATACCGTCTTGTTTACTAAACATCTGGTTGGGGCAGACAAAATTATGGAAAACACAGAATCATTTGCAACGATAGTGTAGGAGTAAGACGCATGGCATCAACGTTTGACGCATATAGACCCGAGGTTCGAATCCGCCTTTTGCCAAACTCGCTCTACTCTCTTTTCCCATCACATATCAGATCGGAAAGGCATCTGTGGGCCAAACTCGCTCTACTGTGTGTGGGTGGGACAAGACCCACCCACTTTTTAAAACCAATGATATTGGACCCACTCACTTTTATCATCTCTAATTGAGCTCATGTGTTTATTTACCCCTAACTGATAAACGCTTAAACACGCAAGATGCTTTATTTTCACTTTTCTAATATTTTCATTTTTTATTGAAAATAAACGCCTTTCCGATCTGATATGTGATGGGAAAAGGAAGTAGAGGGAGTTTGGCAAAAGGCGGATTCGAACCTCGGGTCTATTTGCGTCAAAAGTTCATGCCATGCGTCTTACCCCTGCACTACCATTGCAAATGATTCTGCGTTTTCCATAATTGTGTCTGCCCCAACCAGATGTTTAGTAAACAAGACGGTATATTTGTACTTAATGTACATGGCATCTACTCCAGTAAAAAATGTTCTGATAGAGGTCTGTTTTTATGATGTATTGCCTATTTTGAGACAGAACTTACTGAACATCTAAAACAATGCTGTGTGCTGGGTAGTGCTGTCAAAAGTACCAACCGCAATACCAAGTCGGTACTGAAATTTAAAAAAAATGTGAGCGCTGTTGAGTGAAATCGTAAACACCTCTGATTGGCCATTGTGCTCACACAAATATGTCTGTGATTGGCTACAATGATCAGCGTTTCAAAAACACGTAAATATACATCAATGACACTTTTCACAAAGCGCTTCGAAACACACGGAAGCGTCTGAATGCAGGCACCTATCAGCCTACCGGTCCGCTGGTCGCGCCTGCTTGTGCTTTCAAAACACTTTCAAACACTTCAGTGTGCTTTCAAACCCTCACGTGCGTTGATCATTGTAGCCAATCACAGACACATCCGATGAGCGCCTGAGAACAATGGCCAGTCAAAGGTCAAAAAAAACACAACAACAACAAAAAAAACTCACTGGCCGGCTGCTCCATCTGCACCATGAGAGCCTGGAGAGCGTAGAGTGCCTGCAGCTCCTTTGTTTCATCAGAGAGGTACTTCTGCAGCAGCTTGGCCCTTTGGGTAATCTGCTCCACATCCACCTTGTAGGGGTTCTCACCTATAACAGTTCATTTATGCACAAAATTAACATCAAGTACAGGTCAGAGAAAGTTCAGGTCTGAAGTCAAACTAAGCTGAGGGATGTGGATTGCATTTAATGGATTCACTCACATATGATGGCAGACTGACACACAGACATCATCAGGGCCCGCACAAACTGATTGGAGCTCATCTTCTGCTCATCCAGGTTGGCCTTTAAAGGAGAAAAACACCAGTAAGCACAAGTCCCATGCGCATAATGTTATACCCATCATGCAGATCACTGCAATACTTTAATGTTTGATTGAAGGGGCCTTGAGCCACAGCCAAAGCACATACACTCACCTCTACCCAGTCATAGATCCTCTGGTTGTTGACTTTTTCCTGTAACAACCTGTCCAAATGTTTACTCAGCTCCTCAGCAGTCAGTTCTTTCTTACTGGGCTTCTCAGAATCCTCACCTAAAGTAAACTCCATTTTCTGCAAATATGACATCTTAGTGACCTTCAGGCTCATGAAGACATGCACCGTGTGTGTGTGTGTGTGTGTGTGTGTGTGTGTGTGTGTGTGTGTGTGTGTGTGTGTGTGTGTGTGTGTGTGTGTGTGTGTGTGTGTGTGTGTGTGTGTGTGTGTGTGTGTGTGTGTATATACGGAAGCATTTACAAAGTATACAAATATTACTGCAAAGAAAAACTTTGAACTAAAAAGACATTAGGAAAAATATATTTCTAGCAAACAAAAAATTAAAATGGATTTTTTTTTCTGGTGCTGCCAGTGAAAATGTTTAGCTTTCAGTACCTGCTCTGTAACAAACTTATTGACATCCTCATCTTCAGGCAGAAAATCTTTCCAGCTGAGTCCTGCCTCCAACCACATCGCTCCAGCCTTTTTATGACTCTGAGAAGATTTCAGAGAAGATGTTTTATGTTTTTTTGGTTTTTTTTAAACTGCAGTGTGTACAAATACTACTCAAAGCATTTGCCACAGCATGATACTCACCAGTCCTTTGCAGAGAAGGTTAAGTATGTCAACAAGCAAGATTGCTGCTTTGCCCATAGGCAAAAGAGGTTTGGACACTTCCCTGTGGACAGGATGATTTAAAAAGGTCAGATGGTGTGTAAATGCATGATTTTTTGCTTTGATGGTTTGTCTTTGAACAGAGGTATTTGATTCAGTGCCTAACCTGAAGAGCTGGCCCATGGGGATGCCACCCTCTTGCAACATGGGTGTGATGATCTCAGCCAAGTAGAGCCATATGTGGGGAATGTCAATGGCCATATCATCTGCCATCTCCAGGATCTCCTGAAGTCTACAGTGGGTAAAATTAGACATTAAAATCATGTGTAGTCACACAGAAATAATTGGTGTAAAAATAATGAAGCTTCAAGCTAACTGAAAACAAGTTGAAGTATTAGACAAAAAGCACAATTGCTACAGCTTAAAAAGTAAAGCAAATTTTAAATATAACTAGATACTACAGTATATAAATACTAAAATAACGGTTTGGAGTTTTGATAAACTTTTTTTACATGATAAATATGCTTCCAGGTCCATTTAATATTTAATTGTCCATTTATTTTAACTAAACAAAAGCAAACCTTCTACATTAGACAAAACATTTAGCTGTTGTCTTGTGGCTATTGAGCCCTGGTTACTATATCCTAAAATAGTGTTCTTTGGGACGGGGTTTGGGGACCTGTGCAGATTGCTCGCAACCACCAAAATGCTGAAAAAATTGATTGCATGAAAACTGCTTTTGAGAGCTATAATTCCTGACAAAACATGCATGGAGGTTACAATGTTCATAAATCATTGTGCATCCCTATTACTGTTCAGAACAATTACCTGTGGCTCGGTATGAACTTACCCCTTGTAGTACTGCTCAGGAAGTAGTATTCTAGCACTAACAAGCTTCTGAAATAGCAGGCCCACATGCTCTCTAGCGATGGTGCTGCGCTCCAGTGTGGACTCCACACCGTTCCGTACAAACACAAAGAGCAGAGAGCCGCTGTTCAGCTCCTGCACACACTGCACTGCCTCCTACAGACGACAAATGAAAATAACATCAGGGGAACAAACCAGTTTAAATGTATAAATTAAAGAAGTTTGCTAAAGATGATGTATTCCATATTTGTATGCAATGGCTCCTCTGTTCCTCAATCCCATCAGTTTGGATCAATGGCCCAGGCACTTGGCACAAAATGAAGGTTATCAGCGGAGCACACTTTCAACACATCTGGACTTGCATACCTTCAGGTCGTTGATGTGAAGATACTCTTCAATGATGGATTTGGACTTCTTTTCCAGCTCTTCCTCACTAAGGGCAGGTTTGGCTGGAGCAGGAGGTTGTGGAGCTGGAACTGGCTTCACTAGGAAACCCAAGCAGGTAAAGAGGCCGTCAATTTGCGAATCATCAACTCTACCATCTGGATTGCTGGTGCATTTTAGGACCTTTTTTTTAGTTGGTTGACTGCTCACCTGTGTCTTTGCTTCTATCGCGCTCCCGACTACCTCGATCACGGTTCTCGGTCATGCTGGACACACGGCGTACAGAATCCGGTGGTCCACGGCTGTCGCCGCCTCGGCGCTCTTCATTTTCACGGCTGAAGCTGCGTTTGGTGATGGTCTGACGGGGTCTGTCTAGACCTCGGTCCCGGTCTTCCCGCCTACTATCAAATCGGTCAAAGCGATCTCTGTCTCGGTCATTACGTTCTCTATCTCTGTCACTGCGATCTCTGTCGCTACGGTCCCTACTGGAGCTGTTTCTGCATAGGAGATGGCCATAAAAAAAAAAAAAAAAAAAAAAAGTCAAACTCATTAGATTACCATGCAACACTGAAGTCAGCGATCATTTGCAAAAAAAAAAAAAAAAAAAAAAAAACACTCTTCAAAACTGTACCTTTGAGGCACTCTACGATCAGAGTCAAGTGAGGATGAGGAAGATGAAGATTGTCCAGACTGCTGCAATGCAGAGAAGCGGTTGAGTGTGCTAGTGGCAGGTCTCCCCTGGTCTGCATCATATAAAAAGGACAGCATTAGACTTTACAATGAAAACGACAACTAGATTTTTACATTTTCTTAAGAAAATTAGTGATGCTTGCCCATGCAAGCGGATGGTTGCTAAGGCTGTTGTTACAGTTATTGCTATGCGGTAGAAATACTGTCTCAAGTTAAGAGACCAAGTCTCTAGACATTGAATGTCTCAGGTCACAGTGCAAAGCAGTGGATATCAACCATGGGGTTCTCAAACTTCCAATGGGGCTTAAAAATGGCTTCAAATAGTTTACAATATGCCCCAAAATAAAATGACAATATACATTTCAAAATTTTAAATGTCACAAGATGTGATGCATCACTCATGTCCATTGCCTTGGTAAGCATCACCAATCAAAACTAATCAGCCCATCTATCTGTGTGAAGTCCAAGTTAAATAAGACTGCGCAAACTCACCTTGATCTCCAGTGGACTTGGCTCCTGTGCCTCCACTGCTCCCTTTGCCCCAGCTTCCCCATGAGCCCTTTCCTCCTGGGGCCAGCAGCTGGTTACTGAAATCACCAGGCTGAAGACAGAAAAGACAGGACAAATGACGACACATAAAAATCAATGCACAAAGCACATAAAACAAATAACTGAAAATATTATGCCATGAAGAAATTCCACTTTCAACATCTAAATGATGTGTCTGGTGTTAAAACTGTGGGAATTTTCAAGAGTCATAAAGATTCACCTTAGTAATTTTACTGAGGCGGCTGGTGTCAATTGGTCTGCTCTTAGTGGTAATAGGCACTATGTTCCAGCCCTCATCCTGTGTCTGGCTACCGCGGCCCCCAGAGGAGTGCTGCCCACCACGGCCACTTCGACCCTGACTAGAGTCTTTCTTGGAAAGCAGCTGTTGTTGGACTTTAATTTGCTCTCTGTGTTCTTCCATCTCAGCCTCTTTGTGGATCTGATCGATGGTCTTGGGACCAAGATCTCCTCTCCTGGGCACCCAGTTGTTCTGTGTGCCAGAGATCATATGCACAGTTAAAAGAGTAAAGAAATAAAAGCACAAGAAAACCAAAAATATAACCATGCGTTAAGGATTTAAAAAAGTAAAATGTAAATGAAGTTCTTGCCGAATACATTGTGCAAATGCAACATAAAAGATTATTTCCTAAACCAAGTATGATGTTACCTTTCGGAGGTCTAATACATCCTGAAGCATGAAGCGGATTCTAGAAGATGTCTTCCTCTCTTTAATGATCTTCTCCATCTGGTGGAAGTACTGATCCATACGAGGCTACACACAAAAAGACCAACATTAAATCTGACTAGAAACAACAGAAGACTGTCAGAACTCGAACGCTATACATACTACACACAATTAAAAGGAATGTAGACCTAACAGAATTACAAAGCTCATAACTGAGAAACCAGAACTACTCAGATTTCTGATGGATATTTGATTCTAATTGGTCAAATGGCAGAATTCTGCAGGTGTGCAAACTGTACTGTACCTTAGCCTTCTCAAAGTCTAGGTCTTTGCCAATGGTGGACAGCAGCCGGCAAAGGCACTCTAAGCTCTCCTCATCATGGTTCTTCAAGAGCTTGACAATGCAGTCGTGCATGATGGGCTCTGTCAGCATTTTCAGCTTGAACAGCTCTCCGATGAACTTTATATTTCCGAGCGACCGTCTACGTGCCTTGTCCTTGGCTTCCACCAGCGCCTCATTCAGGCGCTGACGCTCCTCTTCCTATGGTAAAATAGAAATACATTGTTTTAATTTTAACAGAACTATTAGATACACCTCTAATTGAATGTAGCGAGACGTCACCTCAGTGGAAGCATCCAGCTCTTTCTGTTTCTGCTCAAAGATCTCGTCGTCATCCTGGTCCTTTTCAAACTCTTTTTGACAGCGATTGAGCAGTAGTTTACGGAAATTCACAGTGACTCCCGGTTTGTCTGAAGTGGGGACTTTAAGCTGGAAAACAGATCATTCAAAAATGAAGTCACTTTGATAGAAACAGTAACCGGTTTCTGAAACATTTCTTAAAAGAGTAATTATGCCATCAGTTACTCAAATATGGCAAATGGAAGCTTAAACGTGATTGCTTGATGCACAAGAACCAATTTATCGCTTTGGTTTTACCATATTTGATGTGCTCTATATGTGTGTGTGTTGATATGAATTAAAAGCTCATTTAAACCTGGAGTTCGATCTTCAATTTAAAGCTGTATTCAAGGTGTTTTTTCCACAACACTTGGATTAAACCACTTGATTCATATAAATTTATTTTAAGAATTTCGGTAGAATGGACTTTCATTTAATTACTTTCATTGTCATTTGTGCATTTCAAAGATGAACAATTCTTATGGGTATGGAACAAGGGCCGTACCTAATGATTATTTGAGATCAATTAATGATTAGTCAATTAATCTATTGATTATTTTTACGATTATCAACAACAACAAAAATCTTGGCAGTTGAGTAATCCTTTAGTTAACCTACCAAAATTAATAATCGTAACTTGTCATTAATCTTTCAACGTTTTGTTCAAACATTTTCTCATATATTATATTTATTCAACTAGTCATTACAGCTCTATTTGGAACAAGAAACATTTCAGTGAACTATCCGTTACATTTCAAGTTCATTCACATTTGCCACTGCAGAAGTTATAAATCTAAGAAACTTGATAAATTACTGATAAACCCATTAAGAGCTCCTCAGTTCCTCAATATCAGTGGCCCAGACACATGGCACAAAACAGTGGTCATTAATGGAGCCAACACAAAGCATACATTACTCACCCCCATAAGGCAGCGGCACATGTTGGCATAAGCTACAGAGAAGTTGGGTTCGGAGATGGCTTTCTCGAAGATGAGGTCAATGACACCCTTGAGCCTCTCTTCTGTGTCTATGCTGAGCTCCGTCACCTGCTTCATCAGTTGCTGGAACATCTGTGGCGTGAGCTTGTTAAGGACGCTGCGCACGCGGCGGAAGAGTTCCTGTGTTTTTGCAGCCTCTGCATCATCTTCCTCCTCCTCCTCTCCTCCTCCTCCTACACGGCTTCGGCCTTGCTTCTTGACCGAAGGCGTCCAAGCGTTCTCAGCCTGGTTGAGTTCCACATTGTCTTTAAGAGACAAGCTGGTGATGATCTTGGGGTTGCGATTCATTTGGTCTTTGCCTCGACCTGGCTGAGGGCGTCGTGCAGACTGAGAAGAGTGCTTTTAAAAAAAATAAATGACCAATCAACATACAGCCACATTACTTATAACTGACTTTTGAATCGTAAGTGTAAAGAAATTCAACTGACCGGTCCTCGCCCTCCTCCTCCGGATGAAGGTCTTCCTAAGTTAGCATATGAAGGTGTAAAATCAGGCCCACAGTTCATCAGACTCCTGGGATCCAATGGCCGCAATGGGGTTTTATTTGCCTGTTTTGAAAACAGCAAAGAGCAAGACGGTGATTATAATTTTCAGCAAGACACAGCTCAGGTTAAATCTATTAAGTGCAGATAGAAGCTTCACCTTGTCCAAGACAACATCACTGATGTGTGGCAAACCCTCTGGCTTGTGCATGCTTGCACTAATGAACTGGAAGCCAAGCAGGAACTCTCGATCATATCGTTTCTTCTCTTCTGGGTTGATGGGCTTCCATTGCTCTGTAAGAGGAATGAAAAAAATAAAAAGAATAAAATAAAGCTGCAGGACAGCCCCACAAACATTTAAAGACATTTATGGTGAAATTGCCTTGTACGAGACACTAAAGTAAAAAAATCTTTATATGTGATATTGGTTTTCCAGGATAAACTAAGTTTGGTGGGAATGCAAATACATTTATATTTATTGATCATTTAACACCAAACCAGCATCAAAGGTTCTATTCATAACACACTCAGGAGTAATACAATTAGGGTTGGGTATCGCTTGGGCTTTTTACGATACCGGTGCCAAACCGATACTTTTAAAAAGCTACCAGTGCCTAAACCGATACTTTCAATTAAAAAAAGAGCCACAAAACGATGGTGGATGACAATAAAGAATGGCTTTTTAGTGAATTTTTTTTTATAAATGCTTTAAATTGAACAATTTATTAAAACTTTAAAAGTATACTTAAATATATGAATATACATACAAAACAACAAATTCACTTAAATTCACAGTAAAACCTAACCCAACTTCAATAGGCCTAATTTAACACTAAATAACAGTACTAAACACGGCAAAGTAATCTTGGTATGCTACAAACCATCACCAAGATTCATCTTTATTTTTCAGAAATATTACCATATTCTCTGGCTAAATATTTTAGAGCGCATCATCTTATTGTTTCCATGGCGACACGTCATGCTTCTCACATGACACACAGCAGCCGCAATAGCACTGTATCACAGATGTAGACTATCGGTTTTATTCCATTTTTTTTTTTAATTCAAAATATACAAAAACTTAACTATATCATGAACTATCTGATATTCTGATTTTCAAATATGTGTAAGTGACTGTGTTAGTTGATCTATAATGCGTGATGGGCGCCACCATGTTAGTTTGCGTCTCAGAATCGGATCTGTCGGATTTACATCACATCTCACAAAATACATGAAAGTAATTGACCGGTGAACTAGAAGAATAGAGTAAACAATATAGTTAACTATATAATGTGTATATGATATAAATAAGACACGTAGGCAAATTATAACTGTCTGAAAGGATTGTTATTGCTGCTTCCATAGACATCAGTGTGTGTTTTTTGCTAGTACTTGTGTGCATTTAAATGTCTGGAACCTAAAATAAACATGATGTGGTTGAAAACACTGAATAGTTGTGATATGTGACGAGCGCTGAGCGTGTCTGTCTCTGGCTCGGTGCAGGCCAAAGTGTGTAAGGCACATTTGAATTAAAGTGGCACCGAAATCTGCGTTCTAATTCGGTCCGGTACATACCGGTTATATAGGTACCGGTGCCATATTGGAACCGGGTTTTGGTACCCAACCCTAAATACAATTAATAATACTTATAATATAAATAGTATTTCAATTAGAATCGTTTAACAATACAATCTCTACAAACAAATAAAACTAATTAAAACAATACCAATTATATAAAATCTTTTTTTACAAATTATATCAAATTTGATATATTCAATAAGTGTGATTATATTTTCTCAGGAGAAACCCTTTTAAAAGGTCCTTAAATGTACTTTCTGAACAAGAACATTGCCCAATATTTAAAAGCATGACATTCAAATAAAATATGCTTTATGGTCAAGAAAGAAAAAGGCAAATATTCCCTTTCAATAAATGTTAGGGATGAGTCACGACTTTTTTTTTTTCAGAGACATTCATTATTTAAAAGAAACTGCTGTCCACCCAGCAGAGTATGACAAAATCCTGTAGGAAACTGAAAACAGGATGAACGTTCTCAAGCAAGACTCAATTAATCTGACTTCTAACCTTCTTTATATTGATACTTCTGTTCCACAGGTTTAGATGCCTCAGGCTCAATATTTTCTGTGTCGAGCTTGTCCTCCTTTTCCTCCCATGTTTCATCCAGCTCTTCAGCTGGTGGGGTAGGGGATGGAGCAGGGGAGGGTTCTTTCTGAGCAACCTCTGGCTCAGGAGCAGGCTTTTCCTCCTCTGGCTGAAATCGGTAAAGATGATTCATAAACGCACATGTGTATTCTTCATAGGTCAAAGAATGTCCCAAAAGGTCTACTGTTGTAAAGTGAAAATGCATCTCATTACTACAAACCTCTTTGAAGGCATCTAGGACATCTCCAAAACCTTTGTTATTCAGATCCTTGATCTTCTTTTTCTTCTTTGGCACTGTTGTCACGGCAGCTAGGAAGAGAGAAACTAAAGTCAAACTTCATCTTGAAAAAGAGAAACCAATATGCAAAGTGTTCCTCAACTCATTTCCCCACCTTGCATAGTCGTTTCCTCAACAGGGCAGACTGCTACAGGGGCGGGCATCTCCTCTACTTTTTCCTTTTCTGCTTCCTCCACAGGTGCTTTCACAGCCGTAAGGCAGCTCTGCTGGACCTGAGGAACTGCTTGTTCAGCAACTGGATTAGTGGAGCTCTCTGGCTTCACATCTGGAGCCTCTGCAGAATCCTGAGGCAAACCGTTATGCAAAGGCTGTTCCTTTGGCTCATCAACGACAGGTTCTGGAATGGGTGTCGCCTTGGTTACAGGGATGGGGTCCTCAGAAGCATCACAGTCTTTAGCTACAACAGGAGACGGCTCCATGGGGATGGAGGCGACAGCAGCCGGGCTGGATTCAGATATGGCCTCCGTTTCAGCCACAGGTTCAAACTCTTTCTCCTTGGCTACCTCTGGCTCATCTTCTGCAACCCCAGGAGAAGTTGGCTCCTCAATATTGGAAGTATCCTCAAACTCCTCCTGTTGAGCAGGGGGGGAATCAGGGAGCACTGGAGCATCCACGCTGTCACCAGTTTGAGGCTCTGAAGCTTGAGGATTGTTTGTGGGAGGAGGAGAAGGTGGGAGTGTGGGGGATAGCACAGGGTCCTCTGCTGGAGGAACGGGAATCTTGCTCAAAGGTGAAACAGGCCTGACCTCTGACACAGGATTAGAGTCGGCGACTGAAGGTGCAGCGGGGGCTTGCTCTGGCGTCTTTGATGGAGGAGGGGTGGACACAGCTGCAGGAGGAGTCATGGACTTTACTTGATCATCTGAGGATCAAGGGCAGTAAACAGTAAAAAATCAGTTTAAGCAGGACAAAAAAAACTCTAGCTGCTGTTTTAAAGGGATAGTTCACCCAAAAATGAAAATTAGCCCATGATTTACTCACCCTCAAGTCCTAGGTGTATATTACATTCTTTCACATGAATACAGAGAGTTATATAAAAAAATTCCTGGCTCTTCCAAGCTTTATAATGGCATTGCCTTGAGTCGTTTTAGAAGTCCATAAAAGTGCATCTATTCATCATATAACTGCTCTACACATCTCTGGGGGGTTAATAAAGACCTTCTGAAGGGAAGTGGCACGTTTGTGTAAGAAAAATATCCATATTTAAAACTTAAATAGACTAAAATAACTAACTTCCAGTGGTCAGCGGAACGCAAGTCAACAAATGGCAAAAGAATAACCCTTGACGCTTGCGTATTGACAAACACAGAAGCGCAGAGGATAGAGCAAAACAAAACACCAGTCATGAATTAGAAGTCTAAAACAAGAATTTTTAAAGAAAAACAGCAGAGAACTTTGATAAAAGAGAAGAGGGGCTTGAGTTTGTTGCCCAGCCCTATCCACGTCAAAGCTTGCAATACTCCTATACATCGGGTCAGGGGCTTCAAGCACAAGCCGCTGGAAGCTAGTTATTTTAGTCTATAAAGTTTTAAATATGGATGTTTTTCTTACACAAACATGCCACTTCACTTCAGAAGGCCTTTATTAACCCCCAACCCCACCCTGGAGCCATGTGGAGCAGTTAGATGCACTTTTAATCGGCTTCAAAAACAGAGCAACAATTCACTGCCATTATAAAGCTTGGAAGAGCCAGGACATTTTTAATATAACTCAGATTGTATTCGTCTGAAAGAAGAATGGTCATATACACCTAGAATGACTTTAGGGTGAGTAAATCATGGGCTAATTTTCATTTTTGGGTGAACTATCCCTTTAACATTCCTTGAACACATTCCTAGAGTCGGAGTCACAACATATTTCTAAAAATTCTTAATTGCAATTTTCTAACTTAGGGATAGTTCACCCAAAAATAAAAATTGTCATTTACTCCCCCAAGTTTCCAAAATTGTATGAGTTTATTTTTCCTGCTGAACACAAAAGATGATATTTTGAAGAATGTCAGTAACCAAACAGAAAAAAGAAACACAGGTATGGAACACGAGGGTGAGTAAATGGCAAAGGAATTTACATTTTTAGGTGAACTATCACTTTAAGAATGAAATTTGTATTTAAAAAAAAAAAAAAAAAAAAACTACTAAGAATATTCTTAACCGTTTTCTAAACATTTTATAAAGTTTTTAAAAAACGTTACAAAAAGGACAAAATTTAATAAAAATAAAAAAACTGAAGTCAAACAGGCTCTCTAAAAAAAAACATTTAAAATGCACAAAAATAGATGAGATTAGATAATGGTTTTTAAACGTGAAATGGCTTTTTTTTTTTTTCACATTTTCTGACTTTAAAAGACAAATCTGGTTGTTTTCAAGAAAATCCACTCACCAGCTCTGATCACAACAGCAACAGGCAGAACACTTTCACCATTGGTCTGGACAGGACCTCCCGCCTCTGGGCCAATAGTCTGAGAAAGAACAAAAACCACTGAAAGAATTGTTCCCCTGCTCGTGTCATCATAAACAGATGAGACCATCAACAAACCTGCGGAGGAGTGGGTGTGGAGGTTGTTCTCCCTCCAGACATAATCTCCTCTGTGATGTCACGTCCTCCCTGGTTGGGGTCACGTATTCTGATCTGTGAAGAACAAACTGGTAAGTCACAGACAAATGGATCAAAACAAAAACAAGTCTTTATCCCCACCCACCTGTTTGCGCTCTCTAGGTTTGACTGGTGCCGACTGCTGAGGCGGAGCTTGCTGTGGAGGAGGAGCCGGTTGCTGCTGAGTGGGATTCATCATGACAGGCGTGGTGGGGACTGATGTTGGGTACTGCTGTGTAGCAGGGTAATAGGCAGCCGCTAGACCACAAAAGAGAGATACGATTAAACGCTAAAATAAGACACAGTCTGCTTTAATGGGAGGGGGACCCACATGCAAAGTATTCTCTAGGGGTGTAACGATATTCAAATCGAACTGAAAAACCACAATACACCACCCACAGTACGAACCGCGATACTCATGTCGAACCGAAAGCGCCCCGCTCCCTGCTGCCCAGCTCTCACATCATCTTATGCCACAATAATTTTTTTCCTTCCTTGACATTTGATTTAATAGTAATTAGTACACTTAACTAATAAGAGCTGCATTTACTACTAAAATATACACTAACTTTTGTCTTCCAAGTGCATGCCATGTGACTTGGGTGATCGCTCAAGTTGCATGGTGGAAGGACAAAGAAAGCCAGTTTCCCCATTTAGCCAGGTTGGCTAAATGCTACCTTGGAGTCCCAGCAGCATCATCATTTTCGCATTTTGTTACGGAAATATTATATATATATATATATATATATATAAAAAAAAAAACCCTCACCTCAGAAAACTGCTTTCCTGTTCTGTATTGTCAGCTATTATACTGTGCTTATTACACGGCTCTGTGGAATACTTGATTCTGATTGGTCACTCGCACAATCCAGCGGTAAATTATTCCCAGATTACAAGCACCAAAGTAAATAACACACCGCTCATCCGGGTACTACGAGTTATTTTGACCGGTACTACTTATATGCTTAACGTGTCACTCCGCTGTCATTGTTTTTCAGGCCACAAGATGGCGCCAGACAATGTAAGACTTCAAGGGTGTTCACCCAAAAATTAAGTTACCCCATGATTTACTCACCCTCAAGTCATCCTAGGTGTATATGACATCCTTTCAGACAAATAAAATCAGAGTTAAAAAAAAAAAAAAAAAAAAAAAAACCTGGCTAATCCAAGCTTTATAATGGCAGTGAATTGTTCTGTTTTTGAAGTCCATAGAAATGCATCAATCTAGCCGGTTATCGCAAGATTCGGGTCTGGGTCCTGATTTTTTACATTATGGTTAATGGTAAAATGAGTAGATTATTTCTGACTAGTCTACAGTGGAGGCATTTATTTCATTTTAGTTTACTCAGGTATGCGACCTGCTCTAAAGAACACATGAAGCCAATAGATAAGATGAATATAAAATTAATAAGTTAAATTATTGTTATGAAGTTAAAAATTAATCTAGTGTTATTGCTGGTGCCCTGCCATGAACCCGGCCTCCACAGCAAACAGAACCGAAACGTGGCTCCAAAACCGTGATATGAACCTAACCATGGCATTGGTGTATCGTTACACCCCTAGTATTCTCTCACCCAAAATTACTTCCCTGGGAAAAACAAAATGTCAAACAACTCAGTACTTTATTCATGATTCTCGTCATACACTGCTTAAATAAATTACAAAGTGTTCTGTATTTTAAAAATTTAAATTTTAAATCCCAGAATGTTTGCGCTTGTTTTTCTGTCTAGTACATGGAGTCAAAGGTTGAAGTAGCACTACAAAGGGTACATGCTTTCTGCAGTGTTAAAACACGACCAGCCAGGCTGAGAGACGGACAAGAGGTGTGACACAAACAGCCCTGCGCTTCAGACTCACCAGGATAGCGCTGGGAGGTGAGAGGAGCTCCGTGCAGCGAGAGGCGTCCGTTCTCTCTGCCTGCACCTCTCCCCCCACCCCCCCGCCTCTCCCTCCCTGCCAGAGAGGGATCTGAACTCAGCCAAAGGAGAAGGGAAGAGAGGAAAGCGAGAACGAGAGAGAGAAAGAAACAAAGGTTGAGAGTGAGTAAGAGGAAACAAGCAGCAGATATAAGTGCTGATCAGGGTTAGTGAGCCAGTAATCAGAGCAGACATGAAGGGTAGAACAAGGCTTCAGTGGTTAGTTATTATGACAGGGATATTATCTAATGTAGATGACGGATCTAATGTTGACTTCCAAACACAGATTCATCTCTTCTTGGTATAACAAGGTGAATGTTACAAAACCTTTCCAGAACATGTCCAGGTCATTTTTCATTCCAAAAATCAAAAGCATGGAATAAGAAATTATATATCCATTGAAGTTTGTCCAATTGTTAAGATATGGTCAAATTTAATTTTCACAGGTAAAATCCAGCAGATTCTCAACAGGATCAAATGGGTCACTGAAAGACTTCTGCATGAGCTGTGCTTCATACGTCGCCGCACTACTGACAAGACAAATGACCTTTTTTCTTTCGGAAAGTGAGTGTACCTTTAATTCTCATCATTGAAAATCATGGGGGGAAAAAAATAAAATACAGAAAGCCAATTATGCGAAGTGTGTAATTTTGGCATCATTGGCAGAACTGCAAAAATGTTAAGGTGTGGCTTGAGGTAGGCCAGCTATTTTTATTTGATGAAAAAAAAAAAAAAAAAAAACTATTCTGGTTCTTCAAAGCTTCAAACGGATTCAGTATATTTTCGTTGTGTCATCTTAATTTGGTAATTGGCCTATTTTAAACTTTTTATTTATATGATTTTATTCTGTTTTAAATCTCTGTTGTCAGAAACACTGCAGGTGTGTGAAAATTTGATAATGTGAATCCAGGTTCTGTTGTTGAGCTGTTCTGTATGCTGATGTTTGCACAGTAAAATAAACCAGTGAAAAGTCTTTTTAACAGGTCACAGACACTCATCAATTGTATTTTTATTTAATGCCAATTCAATATTATAATCTTATCAGTTAACTTAATGAGCATCGGTTGTCAGTTGGGAAAATTAACCGTAATGAGCGTCTCTATTTCATATTATTATAGACATTATTCATAGTATTTATTTTATTTTATTTCATTTTGTAAAATGTTTAATATCTATGCTTGGTCAATGTTAAGATTCCATTTAATATGGCAATAAAAATACTGCAGAAACAAATAATTTTTTTTAACATTTAACTTTTATTTTTACAAACCATCACATTTGCGAGCTTGCAGCGGGAATCTCTTAAGTGAGAATGAGAAGTTAAGCTTACAGGCTTCCATCATTCTGGGATTTCTAACGGTTTGATTCTCTCAAGTCTGTATTCGATGCATCCTCAATATCAAGAACACACTTTCATGCACCCACTGTACTTGCGCTCTTGAGTATTGTGGAATTGAACCTCGACGGTTGATGACGTAGTACGAGGACACAAGATCGCTAAATGGGATAGTTCACCAAAAAATTTAAATTGGTTTATCTGCTTACCCCCAAGGAATCCAAGATGTAGGTGTCATTTTTTCTTCAACAGAACACAAATGAAGATTTTTAACTCCAACCATTGCGGTTTGCCAGTCGTATAATGGTGTAATGTGAATGGTCACAGTTGAGAGTATGAGACCTATGGGAGATATATCACTTCACCTTCCTTCCTTGACATTTGATTTAATAATCATAGCTCTCAACTATGACCATTCACATGCATTATATGACTGGCACACTGCAACGGTTGAAAAAGTTAAAAATCTTCATTTGTGTTCTACTGAAGAAACAAAAGACACCTACATCTTGGATGCCCTGGGGGGTCAGCAGATAAACATCAAATTTTCATTTTTGGGTGATCTAGCCCTTTAAGAACGCACAAAGAAACAGCCAAAGATATTTTGACAAGACATTTTGGTTACCACTGACTACCACTGTATAAAGAGACATTCTTCAAAATATCTTTTATGTTTTACAGAACAAACAAAATCTAAGGTTTGAAACTAAATGCATTTTTTGGTGAACTATCCCTTTAAATTGAAACCATTTTCCTCTAATTTATACTGGTTTAGCTTATACCTTTTTCTTTTGATTCTGGGATGAAATGTGACCTAAACATGTTTTTGTGAGATTCACCCAACACAAATGTTTGTTTCAGAGAACCTCTGCAAGTCTAATTATATATCCAGGAATCTGATGTATTTGTTCTACAGACTGGTGCAAGTGAAAGGAGCGAGATATAAAAACAAGAAGGAACAGGTTACTGGCACATGGCACAGTAAAGAGCGGTTTGTGTGGTTCAAACAAGCAGGCGAGGCCCAGAGCAGAGCCTCTTACCATATGTACCATATTCAGCTGGATTGCTTCCAGCGTAGAAGCCTGCAGTTCCGCTGGATACGGAGTATTGCTGGGTCGGGGGCATGTAGGGGGGGCGGTACTATAATAGAAAATTAAAGGCTATTAGACAAATGAACAACCTTACAAAAAGGAACACAACTTAGCTGTTAAGAGAATGATAGAGGTTACCTGTCCATGTAGAAAAAAAGTATGGCCCTGAGAGTTGGCAAATGGCAACTGTTGCTGGGGAATCATCATAACCTGTGAGGTAGGCTGGTAGACATGAGTGGGTGCAACAGACCGGGGGGTGCTGCTTTGCGGGACCCGAGGGGCACTGCCTTGCATGTTGGGCCGGTTGGCGTAGTACGGCTTTTGAGGGGAGAGGGAGAGAGTCAGAAAACAAGCTGCATATGACCAAACTTACATTTTCTGTTTCTTCAAGCTTTAAGGTGCTGTCACACTATATGCACATCTTTTCATATACATGCATACACAGGACCAAATTTTCATCAGCCATTAATCCTTTCTTCAGTCACATGGTCCTTCAGAAATCATTTTAATAATATACATATACATAATTCACCCACTACACTCACCTAAAGGATTATTAGGAACGCCATACTAATACTGTGTTTGACCCCCTTTCGCCTTCAGAACTGCCTTAATTCTACGTGGCTTTGATTGAACAAGGTGCTGAAAGCATTGTTTAGAAATGTTGGCCCATATTGATAGGATAGCATCTTGCAGTTGATGGAGATTTGTGGGATGCACATCCAGGGCACGAAGCTCCCCTTCCACCACATCCCAAAGATGCTCTATTGGGTTGAGATCTGGTGACTGTGGGGGCCATTTTAGTACAGTGAACTCATTGTCATGTTCAAGAAACCAATTTGAAATGATTCGAGCTTTGTGACATGGTGTATTATCCTGCTGGATGAAGCCATCAGAGAATGGGTACATGGTGGTCATAAAGGGATGGACATGGTCAGAAACAATGCTCAGGTAGGCCGTGGCATTTAAACGATGCCCAATTGGCACTAAGGGGCCTAAAGTGTGCCAAGAAAAAAACATCCCCACACCATTACACCACCACCACCAGCCTGCACAGTGGTAACAAGGCATGATGGATCCATGTTCTCATTCTGTTTACACCAAATTCTGACTCTACCATCTGAATGTCTCAACAGAAATCGAGACTCAGACCAGGCAATATTCTTCCAGTCTTCAACTGTCCAATTTTGGTGAGCTCGTGCAAATTGTAGCTTCTTTTTCCTATTTGTAGTGGAGATGAGTGGTACCCGGTGGGGTCATCTGCTGTTGTAGCCCATCCGCCTCAAGGTTGTGCGTGTTGTGGCTTCACAAATGCTTTGCTGCATACCTCGGTTGTAACAAGTGGTTATTTCAGGCAAAGTTGCTCTTCTATCAGCTTGAATAATTCGGCCCATTTTCCTCTGACCTCTAGCATCAAGCAAGGCATTTTCGCCCACAGGAGTGCCGCATACTGGATGTTTTTCCCTTTTCACACCATTCTTTGTAAACCCTAGAAATGGTTGTGCGTGAAAATCCCAGTAAATGAGCAGATTGTGAAATACTCAGACCGGCCCGTCTGGCACCAACAACCATGCCACGCTCAAAATTGCTTAAAATCACCTTTCTTTCCCATTCTGACATTCAGTTTGGAGTTCAGGAGATTGTCTTGACCAGGACCACACCCCTAAATGCATTGAAGCAACTGCCATGTGATTGGTTGATTAGATAATTGCATTGAGAAATTGAACAGGTGTTCCTAATAATCTTTTATGTGAGTGTATATTGCTAAATGTACACGGTTTTTCATATTAACAGAATATATACACTGGGATAATCTTGCTTCTTGAGACTCCCCTGCTTCAGAGAGGTCAGTTAATGAAATGTTAAAGCCTGCCCACATGTTGATGTGATTGGATATAAGGTAGTTTGTGATGCAAGAAACACTGACGATTTTTTGAGACTCTCTTTGGTTTGGTAGCTTTAATAGTCGTGAGCGCTTGATTGCCTGTTTCTCAAGTTTAGTTGCTTTGCTTTTAAATGATAAATCACATGAACAGATCTTCATAAAAAGCTCATTTTGTGAAGGCTAATTTGATTTGGAGAGTATGTGTGATCAAAAGTCTGGAGAGTAAAAAAATATTTATATACTAGCCACTGTGTGCATAGGGGACTTTTTTTTTTTTTTTTTTTTTTTTTTTTAAGAAACGGAAGAGCTGAAGTATGACATGCTGTTGCCCTCATTCATTTCAGGGTCTGTAGTTATCTTGAATGTTTAAAGCATAGTGAGACCATACCTTTCCTCAACATGACACCAGCTCACACCAAGAGTTAATGAATAGTTTCCACTGTCGGGCCAAAAGAGCGTTTTAGTACGTGCCAGGGGATTGGGGGAAGAGAACCAAGCCCTTAAAAGTTCTCATGAAATCAAAATTGAAAGGGTGAGGTCGCGTGACGTCGTTCTATGTAGGTGTGTTATGGCTGGGTTTTAGGGTAGCGCTATGGGGCTACTGGCCTGACAGTGCAAACGTAACTCCCAGTGCCAAGGCTACTGGTCCCGCCCGGCACGTTGTTAGCCCTGGGTGCACTGTCCCAACAGTGGAAAAGTGGCTCATTTTACTTTATGGTCCATCTTAACATGAAATCAAAAATGACCAAAACAAATTTCCAGACTTAATATGCACAATTCATCATATAACTAGCTCTTCCTTTAAACATTTTTCCATGTACAATTTAACATGTTCATATACAACAAGAACTCTGACCATTATACACTGATAAACACTGATTATAATGGCTGTGAACAGAGGGAGAAGAGGGCCAGTTACCTGCAGTGACCTGAATCCACCCTTCAGCCACACAAAAAAGCAGAAGAAATAGAGTGGAGAGGAGGCGTGAGAGAGAAACAGACAACAACAAGCAGCAGTAAACGTTAGCCATCAGCAGTGAAAGCAAGATTCCCACATGCACCGTTAAGAAGAGCCTGAGAAATGGTGCAAGCACAACAGAGGTCAGTGGCACACAGAACAAGGTGTTAATGGTGAACAGATGAGACTCAAAACCACTAAAATACATGCAGCCTCTGAAGATTAGGGTTGGGAATCAAGAAAAACTTTTCTTATTCAGAATTGCTTCAACATTATGGGTTTCATGTCATTACTTTCAACAACTCAATAGAACTTAAAATGCATTATAAAAATACTCAAAGGAGACTTAAATGGAGTGGTTAGTGACTAACTATTCAAACAGGATTTGTTCAGTGCTTCGAGTGATGCAGGTATGGGTGCTTATTCAAATGTACTAAAATAATCGAAACAAGATTCATGAAACAATTGATTCCCAACGAATGCATGGAAAAACCAGTTTTATGAAAAACTGGTTTATGAAAATTGGTAGTACCTGTTGGTGTAAAGCACGAGGCCCTGGCGCAAACTGGGAGGAAAGTAAAGAGTAAAAGGACAAAGTTGAGATGCAAAAAGGAGACAGACTCTGCCACACATGCAGTTTTTCCTCCAACACGAGCAGGAATTAGGACACCTAGCTAAGCCACAAAACACACTGAAGACTTTGTTGGCTTGAAGATGGTGTACCTGTCTGGGTTGCGGTGCAGTGTTCATTTGTGGAGATGGCCCGGGAAAGACAACCGAGGGAGGCTGGCCTGTGGGATAGGCACCCTGTAAAAGAAATGGAAACACTGACAATGTTAAAGATAACTTACAGATATGATGAGGATGATTTGGGTTTCTCCAAATTCACTTTCACCTGTGTCAGTCCTGGTGATTGGGCAGGGTGGGGAATGGCAGGGGGTCCTGTTATAGGCTGAGGTGGTTTACTCATTTCCTGTGGTTCTGCATGAGGGGGCCTCACACTTGCCTGCCAAACTGGTGAGTCAACAAATCATGATTTTATGAGGAATAAAAGGATACAACCAAACATGTTATATTAGAACAATATGAGATTTCCATTGCCATACCTCTAAATTAGTTTTCTGAATCTCTGGGGTTTTGTTAGGTCCTTGTGTAGTGTGTCCTTTAGCAATTCACCCTGGAGAGGAACAAGAAAAGAGAGGGGGGGTTAATTCTTAGTTAATTCAAGTTTTGTATTGTAATTGTAGAGGTACAAAAAGACTATGATCTATTCTGTGAATAAGTGCATTGAAATGCAATTTAAAAACTTCAGTCAGATGGGACTGTACATTTCTGGATAAATTGAATCAAACAGAAATCATGAAATCTCCCACGATTCTGAACAGACAACCTAAACAAGACATGTAATTTGCCAGAGGTTCTGACAAAATGCTAATTGCTGCAGTCTACTTAATGTTTAATTAATATGAAAGAAAAAAAAAAAAAATCTTTTGAATGATTCAATGACGAACACAGTTTTAACAACAGTCACTACCTGGTGGTGTTATTTGCCTTGACAATCGTTATTTGAAGCGACAGGTTACTTTCTAAAGGTGATTTACTCCACTTTGATCACATCAGCGTTTATATCAGAACTATAACCTTTAAGCCAAGTTCTTTTGTGATGTGAATATTTGTAACAAATATCAATACTGTGTGGCTAAAGTCTGTGAAGCCGTTTCATCATTATTCTCTCTGGCTCAGCAGCAACAAAGATTTGAATCTTCTGGCGTGATCATAGGCTACTTGTCAAAAGGTTTAATAGGCAAACCGCTGTCATTTACGAATGAGATTGTGTGGGTGTTTAAATCAAGAATTCAACGTTTTAACGATTAATTGTGCAGTTCTACAGTCAGACTAAAATGTCACGTAATTTCTGTAGACATGACTGAAACCACCAGTTTTCGTAAAGTGGGACAAAAGCCCTATTCGGACAGTAATTGTTTCCCATGGGGTCATAAGGTATTTTCCCCATATTAGAGGAAACAGCGCTTCATCTTCCTCCGGAATTGGCGGAGTTGTTCAAAAGCGACACGGAGGATGAAGAATTCAATGGATTCAGTGATGTGGAATGAGATCGGGAGCTTGGTGAACTTGCTTACCGGTAACTTGCTCGGACTCGCTGGCTGGCTAATGTTAATTTAGCCTATTCAGCCTCCCAGGTTTGTTCTTTATGTTAATGTTACACGTTAACATACCGGACACCCATTCAACCTGTTGTTCTGTGTGCTGTTGTGTAGCTGAATAACTTGCCATTCCAGACTAAATGTCTGTTCTTTGTCTTTGATTTTGTGAAATAAATTTCTAAATAAATGCGACTCGATAAATGCGGTGCTTTTTTCCTCTTCATGGCGCATTGACTGATGCGACTTACACGCCGGAGCGACTTATAGTCCGTAAAATACGGTATGTTAAAATAACCAAGCAGCATTGTGTTTACCTTATGTAAATAAGAGGCTGTAAACATTTAAATAAATTAGGATATTATTTTCCTATATTATTAAATTAAATATGCATTTATTTCTTATTATACTAAGCATGAGACATTTTATTTACAGCATACAATCATGTTATTGACCACGTGAGCAGGTTACCAGGTGCGCAGGATCACAAAACGTGCACATTTATTTTTACGGACATCCATGTGAGAAACGATTACAGTCCGAATAGGGCTTAAGGGTGCTTTCACACTGGCAGTTTAGTTCGAAATGGGGCACAGTTCGCATGAAAAACTGGTAATGTGAAAGCAGTCATGTGGACCTCTGTGCGCACCGGGATACCAAACCTGAGACTACCTGGAGGAGGTGGTCTGAGTTTGGTTGCACTCGAACTGTGGCACAATTCACGTGAAAGTGAAAGCAACAGACCCTGTGTGCACTTGTTCCAGAAGAAAAGTAACCCGTGCATGCGTTTTAGCCAACAACAATGCATTTAGTTCAATAAAACATAAGGGATGATGAGTGCTGATTTTTTACCTTGGATATGAGCGAGAGAGTGAGCCTAGAGTGTATTTGCTCATAGCGAGTGCAATCAGGGTGACAAATTAATGGAAACCCACTGTCTCCTCAAAAGAGTCAATTTGCAAGCAGCAGAAAGCAGTATCCATTCGACGCACATCGTAAACAAGTGTCGTTTACGCAGATGCACATAAGGGCATCAAATGAATAAAACCATTTACCACGGCCTATTTTCTATCATGCACCATTCACGTTTTTCATGACGCAAGATGAACACAAATGCACCATGGTTTGATAGAATCAAGTGGAGACCAACGCTGCGATGGGCATCAGGAACAATCGTGCTCGGACTGCAGCAAACGTGCCCAGTGTGAAAGCCCCCTAAAAGACCTAGACAATGCGCTCGATTTCATTTAACACAAAGTGAAAATAAAGCTACAATTTACCTCAGCATTATGTGCTGGCTCCAAAAGTCAGGGGTGACTCAATGCGTTATCTTTCAAATATTCTACTGTGTCATGTTTGTACACAAATCACTAAAATTTTAGGTCAAGATTTGTTGTTTAAGTCCCTTATGCTCACCAAGGCTGCATTGATCCAAAATACAGTACAAATAGTAATAGTGAAATATTACAATTCTGCAAAGCTGAATTCAGTATCAATACTCCAGTCTTCAGTGCCACGTTATCCTTCAGAAATCATTCTAATATGCTGATTTGCGGTTTAAGAAACGTTTTATTATTAATGTTAAACAGTCGTGCTTAAGATTTTTGTAGAAATGTGATTTCATGTTATAGTTTCTTTTCTTTCTAACTATTTAAAGAACATGAGTTCAATAAAGCTTCAGCTGCATCAATAACAAGGGACCAAGTTCCATAAACGACAGACATGCATTCAAATGTCAAACATGACCGCAGCAAATACGGGCACTATATGATACACCAGTTATACTGCTGTAATGATGTACACGCTGTACCTGATTAGACTCCAAGAAAGCCTGAATGAAAGATCTCGGCAAGCAAGTAAAGAATGGGTGGGGGTCTACTAGTGTCTATTGAGATAAGACCACACCACACCCTTAAGATCTCAAACACACAGAGACAGAATGCGCATTTAACAAAATCTCCCAGCTCAGCTGAAAAAAAGGGGAACGCACAGGAGAGCAGCTGGAGAGCTCAGGCCAGGGGTTATAGAGATGCAGGCTCTTCATTCTGGGAGTGTCTGTCTGCCCCCTGTGACCCTCACACAATAGAGCGCAACTTACCATCCGACTCTGTGTTTTTGATCCCGACAGATGGCAACCAATAAACACCCTCAGACCCTCTCAAAAAAACCTGACTTTCTGGGAGACAGCAGACGGGGGAGGCTGAGCAATGCTAGGGAACTGAAGCACGTAGGGAATGCGCTTCCTTCAGAGGGAACACGAGAGCCTCTTACAGATCACCAAGGCCCAACTCCATTTATGAATTTCTTGCTCGGAAAGGAAATGAAAGGAAAAAAAAGCAGGAGAACAGGTCAAAGAGGCATTGGTGTCACAGGCAAAAAAAAGCGACATCAAGAACCTGGAAATAAACAAGCTAAACATGGGATGTTAATGGCAAGAGGGGGAAGGGCAGGCCACACGCGTGTTCAATATAGCCCGATGCCCAGCCATCCGTGACATCCAGATGAAGTGTTTGTGGGGTGGTAGGGGGAGGGAACGGCAGGCTCAGAGTTATGATCAATGCATTTGGGATACTATTTGACTTTTGTGTGTGAGTGTGTGAGTGAGTGAGTGAGTGAGTGAGTGAGTGAGTGAGAGAGAGACTTGTTTTATACGGTCTATGGTGCTAACAGTGAAACTGTTGCACGCGGTATCGACTCATCCAACTGGATCAACTGCACATGCTGAATGGCTATTCCACGGGCTACAGACTGCGCCCAATGGTCGCATTTTGCAACCTTTTTCCCTGCTGGTGCGACTTAATTGAGCCCAACTGATGAGAGCTGCAATTTCTGTTACACGTGAGAAACGACAAACGAAAGCGGAACGGAACCACGCTACTCCTTTGAGCTGTGCTGTGGGTAGCGTTCATCAGCTCAGAGCAATAACAGACAGCGCAACGCGAGCTCATACACAGGCCGATCTTGATCACGTGACACCGTTACTACGCAGCACTGGGAGATCCAAAGAGAAAGTGTTTGAAGTCGCCACAGATTTAATAACATCGCTTCTGTGAGATCTAGTGGAAAGTGTTGAAAGCATTGAATTCTCTGAAATAACCCATAAAAATCAGAACAAACAGCGCTGACGTGGAAACCAGGAGAAACCATTGTGCCAAAAACAAAGTTCAGGGGTTTCTGTCCACAAATCATAAACATTCTCCATGGATTTAATGTGGTAATACCACCTGGTATTGTGGCAGAAATAGTTGATTTTTTTTTATGTTTTAATAATTCATCTCAGGGTTCTCAACCTTTTGAGAGTGAAATTCAAGCAAAAAATAATTTTAAATTTTCCCTATAAAATTAGGTTTTTGCACATTACTGTTAATTTTATCTGCATATCAATTCATAAACCTTTATTTGACTAGTTTATTCTGAACCTGCTCAAGCACCTCACTGAGCCACTCCGTCGATCCCACCACAAGTAAATTCTCAACCTACAGGAAACACTGAAGTATGAACATAGGCTTTGGACTATGGCTGTGCAATATGGCCCAAAAAAAATCCTATGATGATTTCCTCTCATGAATATAGCAATTTTGATTTATTTGAAACAATATGTCCTTACACATCCTTGTCTTATTGATGACATTTGCGGGCACCATATCTTTGCATAAATTATATGGTGCCAGTTATTTCTTTATATCTTTTTCATATGTTATGTAGTTCGCAACTACCTGCATTGTAAATTTGTGTTCACCTGATTTGGAATGTCCCATTGTTTTTCTATGTAAATAGCTAGACAGACCACTTTAAATTAATTTTTTATTTTTTTGGTGAACTAACCCTTTACCTCCATGTGGTGACCTCCATGTCGTTCCAAACATAAGACTTTCGTTCATCTTCCGAACACATTTTTAATGAAACCTGAGATTTCTGCCCCTAATCCATATGAATTAAGACTGGATCACTTTATATGATGATCAGATGAATAAGATTTTATTCACATATAAACATTGATCAACAAACAAACAAACTCAACTGTACACGCTTGACGAACGAGAACGTGTTCTGTGTGAATGTTTTCATAACCATAGTTCGACAGTTCTTGCAAAATCACCTGGCTCTATTATACATCAATTCAATGTAAAAAAATTATGTAAATGTGGTGGGCTGCACAAGTGTGCACGGTTACAAAAATTAGGCTGTGTGCATAAATTACTAGTGGTCAACCAATATCGATAAATGGATGGGGTTTTTTTCACTCGCTGAATGAGCACTTCAGAGTTGTGCTCTATCAAACAATCTGTAGCATTTCAATTCAGCTCAATGGACAGAATCCCCATACCGTAAACTCTAGTATGAAGGCGCATGACTCGCCCGTCGCTTTGCTGCGAGCGCTGATTCTCACACACGCTAAGAGAGAGCGAGTCTTACATGCAACGCAGAATCGATCAATGCGCTACAGGGAAACGATCAAAATAACAGTTCATTTGAAATCATTCAGCCTTTGAAAAGTAGAAGATATGCCGGTTTCTCCGGTAGTAAGCGGAACTAATGCGCAAAGTCTATGCGGAACTAATGCGCTTACCGTGCCTGTTCTGATTTCAGCAAATCAGTTCGAGCGAACGCTGACAACGTGATTAATATTCATGAACCCAGTAGCTCAATTCTTAGTGTGTTGAATATTGTTACTAGTAGTAGAATATTTCAATACTCTTTCACAAAAACACTGAATGACCAACAATATATCTTTAGCACCACCACCAGTCAGTCCGAAGCTCAGTTAAAATGACATGCATTCATACATGGTTCCTAGATTTTAGTTCTAATAACTAAAGTTCTATCATTAGTGTTTATCATAATATAATGTTTGATTGAGTTATGAGTGTACGTTTGAAGTATTTAAAAAGCTGTGCCATTTTACAAAGCAAATTTATATGACAGGTGAAGTAAATAACACTGATTATCTTCATCACGGCACCCGTTTAGAGGGTGGGATACATTAGGCAGCAAGTTAACATTTTGTCCCCAAAGTTGATGCGTTACAAGCAGGAAAAATGGGCAAGCATAAGGATTTAAGCAAGTTTGACAAGGGCCAAATTGTAATGGTAGACAACTGGTCAGAGCATTGTGGGGTGTTCTGGGTCTGCAGTCTTCAGTATCTATCAAAAGTGGTCCAAGGAAGGAACAGTGGTGAACCAGTGAGGGTCATAGGCAGCCATGGCTCACTGATGCACATGGGGAGCAAACGCAAGCCTATGTGGTCTGATCAAACAGACAAACTACTGTAGCTCAAATTGCTCAAGAAGTTAATGCTGGTTCTGATAGAAAGGTGTCAGAATACACATTACATCGCAGCTTTTTGTGTATGGGGCTGCACAGTCAGGGTGCCCATGCTGATCCCTGTCCACCGGCGAAAGTGCCAAAAGTGGGCACGTGAGCATCAGAACTGGACCACGGAGCAATGGAAGAAGGTGGCCTGGTCTGATGAATCACATTTTCTTTTACATCACGTGGATGGCCGGTTGCGTGTGCATCGCTTACCTGGGGAACACATGGTACCGGGATGCACTATGGGAAGAAGGCAAGCTGGCGAAGGCAGTGTGCTAAGCATTGTTGCAGACACTTGAAACGGTATTCCCTGGTGGCTGTGGCCTCTTTCAGCAGGATAATGCACCCTGCCACAAAGCAAAAATGGTTCAGGAATGTTGAGGAGCACAATGACTTTGAGGTGTTGACTTGGCCTCCAAATTCCCTAGTTCTCAATTCAATCGAGCATCTGTGGGATGTGCTGTACAAACAAGTCCAATCCATGGAGGCCCAACCTCACAACTTACAGGCCTTAAAGGGTTAGTTCACCCAAAAATGAAAATTAGCCCATGATTTACTCACCCTCAAGCCATCCTAGGTGTATATGACATTTATGACGACATTATACACCAGTTATGCTCGTCAGACGTAGCTTAAGCATTTTTAACTGCGAGAGGCATTTCACTTTTACCATAAGTTGAATACAGAAGACATTTTACTTTATAAAGTTTTAAATATGGATATTTTCCTTAAACGCATCGCTTTGCTTCAGAAGGCCTTTATAAACCCCCCGGAGCCATGTGGGGGAGAAATGATGGATATAGATGCACTTATGGATTTCAAAAACACAGCAACATTCACTGTCATTATAAAGCTTGGAAGAGCCAGTTGTGTGTAGAGGGCTGTGAAGTGTGCATTTGTAACCTGCAAAAACACGTGTGTATTCTGTGCGTGGTGGTCTGTCTGTGCAAACTGAATGTGAACAGGAGGAGTGTTCAGCATCACTGGAGATGCACAATCGACAAACTTTAAACCCTCCATTTCAAAATACACTGTGTTATATCCAGTTGTCCACTAGGTTATATTCATGTCATTTTTACTGTGTGCTGCATGTAAAAAGTGTTTTCTTGTCTTCAATTTTATTAAAAAAAAAAAAAAAAAAAAAAAAAGAGATGCCCAGAGCACACAAACTTACAAGATTACTGAGTGCACGGTTGGTTACCGTTGACTTCCTTTTTATTCATATTTCTTTTTGTGAAAATACTGTATTAGGATTTCTTGAATACTCAAATAAAAAACCTTGACTGACTTTCTTTTATCGGTTGACAATTGCATAAACATAGCTACTATTAAAACTAGTCTGACCAACTTTTTTTTTTTTTTTATGAAGTATTTTAAATTGACCATTTACACATCAGTTGTTCCAAGCACAAATAACTTTCATCCTGCATAACACAAAAGTACATTACACATTCTCCGCGTTGGCACAAAACACAATTATACATTTTACCACACAATGAATGGTAACTGTCATTCTGTTTTCCACAGAAAAAAGGTGTATGTGCAATAAAACTTTTTTTTAAACGTTATAGTTAACTACCCCTTTAAGCAAATAAACCCACTAAGGTGATCCATATGCCAGAGCCACGAGGAAATAAATTAACCAAACAGGCTAATTCAATTCTGAAATCGAGATAATGAAACGGTAAGTGAATCTCAAACATCCAAAAAAAGCTTTAAACTGTTTTAAAACAATAAGTTCGCATACTCATTACGGAACAGACAGGCATATCTAGGGTAAATCGCTAGGGTAACATTTCCCAAAATTTCCAAGTTTTCTGCACGCTGTGCTCCCTGCTCCTACAGACGTGTCACACCGCAGCCATGATGCATTGCCGGTGTGGCTAACAGTGCTAGCCTCCATATGGCACTGACACGTTCGCATCCACTCCACTATCTATACCATAATAACATGGTTTCATTCCCAAACCGAAATTTAACCACCTCAACACACAATCCACGAAAAACCACCTCGACAACCATCTCAGAAAACTATAAAATCAACCCGGGCCTTCAGTAAATGTGAGGGGAAGTGCCCATTCCACCGCACTAGCTTATTAGCTAAGTTACCCCCCCATCCCCTCTAAATCAATGACATGATGAAAGCCGACGGTCGGTGAGACCGTATCTCTGGTTCGTTTAACTGTATCGTATATGAGACTTCGGTAAAGTTGCGGTCGTTGAGGAAAAAACGGTAACGTTACGTGCCGCAAAAACTTATTCTAGCGTCCGCGTGCCGACATTCCTTCTATACGTCACACGAGACATTTAACGGTCACAAATGCTCTTAAAATACCCGAGAGCAACCCATCCACTGCCGATAGGACATGTAAACACAAACGGGACGACACAAAACTGTCCCGAGTTGATGTGTTCCCCCAAATTTAAGTGGAATGACTCCCAGAAATGTGAGCAATATGAATGTGTAAACCTGAAAAAGGCTAAGACGTGGGAAATAAAGCACAGGGAATACATAACTGGCTTATCAGGAAGGGACATTGGGAAAATAACTAGTGACAAGTTAAAGGAAACGCGTTTAACGAAGAAAATGTTTGATACGGGACTACACATCAACATTAAACCCGTCGTGAGAATCAATACAGGCCCGCTTGGCCCCTACGATTATCGGTTTAGACGCGGCTATCAAAGTTAGCATAGGCAATAGGATTTACTCACCCGGCACCGCAGACAAATGGGAAAACTTGAGGGCAAGACTTCGTCAACGTGTTTCTTGAAAGTTAGTTTTTTTTTTATTTTTTCGTTACTATCAAAGGGCGTCTTGGTTTCCACAGGGATATTTGGGTTAATCAAGTGACAAGTGTTGGCTAGCGGCTGACACTTTAGGTTTAAATCCCACGTAGCGTGCAAAGCAAGAAAAAGTGACAGTATGGGGGGAAAAGATGATAAATACAGTTTTCAGATGTTGCTACTGACAAAGTTGATGCCCCCAGGACAAGCCTCTTGACTGGAGGTCCATGTTTAAGGCGCGGATGGTGACGGATTGCCGGTAAATTGATCACACTTCTCTTAATAAACGCGATTAGAACAGAGCCATGGTGCCTCGGCGCTTCTCCCCTTGAGCCCGCAGAACCGGACGGAGTGCTCAGTAAGCCGCGTGGGTACTTCCGGGTTAATCAACCCCGAACGCTGCGGGGTCATTCGCCAAGGGTAGATATAAGTCGCTATAATAAAAGTCTCCAGCACACATGTACGCATTATACAGAAGAATAAATAAATACTCACGAGCATATTGAAGTTTTGCAAGAAAGAGCTATAAAACGAACCGTGAGTGTTTCAGTATGGCACAGACTGTATTTATTTATAACATGAAATGGAAACAAAACATGAAATACGACATTCATTAAGCAATTCTTAAATGTGTGAAAGTAATTTATGCAAAATTGAAAAATAACACGTCAGTACAATACAATACAATGAATTTGAGCATACATTTATTTTATATTTTATTTAAAAGCATCGTGAAATATGAAATGACTATATACTGAAATAAGAAACGACATGAAATACCCAACGTTACAACACAGACGTGGGATGTAAACTGTTACTTTCTCCTATTTAAGTTGTGAGGGATAGGCCTACATATCTTGCAGAATATTTATCAAAAATTACGTGTTGTATTGCTATTGGTGATGAAATAGTTACATTTATTACCAATTATCTCTAAGTGATTATCTTCATTCTGCAAAGCATCTGGTAATCAGAGCAAGCATAAGCATGTAACTCAGATAATGACAGAACAGTAAATAATGTCCTACATCTATCAGATTATTTAGATCTTTGAGATACTTTGGTGGTTCTGCTTTTTCCCTGCTAACTTAAACAATAATTGTAATCTACAAACCCGATTCCAAAAAAGTCGGGACACTGTACAAATTGTGAATAAAAACAGAATGCAATGATGTGGAAGTTTCAAATTTCAATATTTTATTCAGAATACAACATAGATGAGAAAATGGATAATTTTAAGGGAAAAATAAGTTGATTTTAAATTTCATGGCATCAACACATCTCAAAAAAGTTGGGACAAGGCCATGTTCCCCACTGTGTGGCATCCCCTCTTCTTTTTATAACAGTCTGCAAACGTCTGGGGACTGAGGAGACAAGTTGCTCAAGTTTAGGAATAGGAATGTTGTCCCATTCTTGTCTAATACAGGCTTCTAGTTGCTCAACTGTCTTCTTTGTTGCATCTTCCTCTTTATGATGCGCCAAATGTTTTCTATGGGTGAAAGATCTGGACTGCGGGCTGGCCATTTCAGTACCCGGATCCTTGTTCTACGCAGCCATGATGTTGTAATTGATGCAGTACGTGGTCTGGTATTATCATGTTGGAAAATGCAAGGTCTTCCCTGAAAGAGACGACGTCTGGATGGGAGCATATGTTGTTCTAGAACTTGGATATACCTTTCAGCATTGATGGTACCTTTCCAGATGTGTAAGCTGCCCATGCCACACACACTCATGAAACCCCATACCATCAGAGATGCAGGCTTCTGAACTGAGCGCTGAGAACAACTTGGGTTGTCCTTGTCCTCTTTAGTCAGGATGACATGGCGCTCCAGTTTTCCAAAAAGAACTTCAAATTTTGATTGGTCTGACCACAGAACAGTTTTCCACTTTGCCACAGTCCATTTTAAATGAGCCTTGTCCCAGAGAAAATGCCTGCGCTTCTGGATCATGTTTAGATATGGCTTCTTTTTTGACCTATAGAGTTTTAGCCGGCAACGGCGAATGGCACGGTGGATTGTGTTCACCGGCAATGTTTTCCAGAAGTATTCCTGAGCCCATGTTGTGATTTCCATTACAGTAGCATTCCTGTATGTGATGCAGTGCCGTCTAAGGGCCTGAAGATCACGGGCATCCAGTATGGTTTTCCAGCCTTGACCCTTACGCACAGAGATTGTTCCAGATTCTCTGAATCTTTGGATGATATTATTCACCGTAGATGATGATAACTTCAAACTCTTTGCTATTTTTCTCTGAGAAACTCCTTTCTGATATTGCTCCATTATTTTTGGCTGCAGCATTGGGGGAATTGGTGATCCTCTGCCCATCTTGACTTCTGAGAGACACTGCCACTCTGAGAGGCTCTTTTTATACCCAATCATGTTGCCAATTGACCTAATAAGTTGCAAATTGGTCCTCCAGTTGCTTATATGTACATTTAACTTTTCCGGCCTCTTATTGCTACCTGTCCCAATTTTTGGAATGTGTAGCTCTCATGAAATCCAACATGAGCCAATATTTGACATTTCAAAATGTCTCACTTTCAACATTTGATATGTTATCTATAGTCTACTGTGAATAAAATATAAGTTCATGAGATTTGTAAATTACTGCATTCCTTTTTTTATTCACAATTTGTACAGTTTCCCAACTTTTTTGGAATCGGGTTTGTATATAGCCTAACATGTTTTGCAGACCCAACATGAAATTAAAAAACAGTTGAGATGATGCTATTAATTTTGATAAGATACACAACTGGCAACCAATGGACTAACACAATTAATAATGATGAACACATTCTATTTTGATGGGCCAAATAAATAAAATAATCTTAAATAAATAATCAAACAAACAAAAACAATGAATAAAACATAATTAAATTGATTTATTTATTTTGTCACTTGTTCTCGGTTCATTTAGTGACATAAGGCCTATCTCAACTCAGAGTGGACACTGCTCTCCCTTGGATGGGAGAGCTACAATATACTTTTTTTTAAATCTCTCTCTCTCTCTCTCTCTCTCTCTCTCTCTCTCTCTCTCTCTCTCTCTCTCTTTATTTTTTAATCTCTTTATTAGCATGACTGTAAATAATACAATATTACCAAAGCTTTGAATATACGCACAAAAAGTAATTAAGAAAATATTGTAATTTAAACTTAAATAAACAATTTGAAAAAATAAAACGTGTAAACATGAGTTTACAGTTTTTCTCAATCGCTTTGGCACATTTTTAGAAGACGAAAAAGTCTTAACATTCTCTCAGCTGTAACAGTTTTGATCAACAAGCCATGTACATTTAGTTATTGTGCAATTGTAGACAATTGTACTTACTCTTTTACACACGTGCCAAAACAAATGCAGCTTTCTTAAATCAAGAAATTCAAATCTGTATCTAATCAAGTACTAACTGTTCAGAGATCTGAACTTATTGTTTTGAGAGGAAAAAAAAATACTAATTTTGAGAATTAAGCCTAAGCGATTGAGAAAAACTGAAACACACACACATACTGAGGGCCGCTGTGGTGGACAGTAGGGGTCTGAGGTCAGACACAATACACATATTCAGCCGCTGTCTCTCAGGCTGTGGCACATCCACATATATCTCACAGCCAGTGCTGCTGTCTGTCCTCTCCTATGAATATTAATGTGTTCTACTTCAGTCATGGCTGTACATTTCTTTATTAATTTTATACATTTGTTTATGTAGAGGTTTCTTACTGATTTGATTTTGTGACAGTGAAGGAGGAAGTGCTCTGACCTGTATTTGGTCAGGATCTGTCTCTGCTATAAAACCACATAAATTACCCATATTGGGAAAATGTGAATTTTGAAGCTGGTTTGTTTATTTTAAAATAAATAAGTAAGTAGATAAGAATGTTTGGGGTGTGAGTGTGTGTAATTTATGTTGCAGAACAAAACGTTCAAGTTTTGTCAACTTATGTTTACCATAGACTTTATTTCACTCTTAAATTGAAAAATCCCATTATAAACCCCCATTGGAAAATCTTGAGGAAACCACTGGCTAATTCGTCTTCTGGGTCTGCACCACTATAGGGTGTTTTCCTTTGTAGTTTGTAGAATTGTGTGTGTAGGGCTTCTGTTGGATGTGTGTCCCATAGTGTAGCTCTGATCACTGAGTGGACCCCAAACCTCACTTCCATACACTATGGCTGAATTGAAGTATCAAATACTTTACACCAAACTGGAATCTGTCTGAGGTGAGTGTACTGCATTGTGTGTTCTAAGGATGATACTGCCTAGACTGAGCTGGTATCTGTGTTCCTGTGTTCCTGACATCTGGGCTTTTTCAGAAAGACCATAATGTTGGTCTTTTTTAGGTTTACTGCCAGGGTGCAGTTCTTTCAGTAGTTCTCCAGCAGGCATCTGTATACAGCAAAAGCTGATAAGCTTGATGTTTTTGTCCTCTAAAGTGAGTTCAGGGCCTGTAGACTATTCCAACTGCACCAGTAATTCATGAATGTAAATGTTGAACAGCAGAGATACACAGCCCTGCTGCACTCCTCTCTTCTGGGTGAGGAATTCTGTATGTTTATTGCCAATTCATATTGCACATAATCCAATGCTTTTTTTGAAATAGACAAAACATGCAAATATATTTCCGTTTTTGGCCTGTTTTACAATCTGACTCGGGCTCAGGACATTTTTTCATTAAGGCAGTTTACAATTCTATTGTTTAAAATACTGCTAAATAACTTCCCCAGATTAGTGCTCACACAAATTCTCTGAAATTATTAGGGTACAGTTTATCTCCACTCTTATGACTTAGGGTAATAAGTCCTTGGCTCCAGATGTCAGGAAAACAGCCTGAACCAAATACAAGGTTGAATAATTTGAGCATCTTTCAGTCTTTCCATCCATTTATCCATCCATCCATCAAAATCTCAGAAATCCATTTCCACACTTTTCAATCTGTTTTTATAATGTTTTTCACAATTCTCTGTATACTGTCACCAGTTATAATGTTATGTGCTGTATTATGTCCTGCAGTCTGCTGTGTGTAATATGTGTTGTGATTAATGTAAGAAAGTCCACGCAAGTTATGTTACTGCAGCAGGACCTGCAAGAGAAATGCAATTTCATTCCCACATAAATGATGATAATACTCGACTTGACATGAATTGCACAGCTCCCCCAGTAGAGGGTGCAGACATACAACATTTTTTATCCCTAAATTGGTTATACCGTTGCCTTCTAGTTTGCCTGACTATAATTGAAAATTAAAGACACACTCATATACATGGTTTTGAGAATTTTTTATTTGATTTCAACCCCTGTTGTAATAAAACAGAAACCTAATCACATACTTCTCTGTTCTTGAGTGTGAGATTTACCAGCAATGCTGCCTTTGTGTTTGGTCATATGCTTTTATACTAACACTGCAACATATGAACATCATGTTTCCCTCATACTGGTAACTTATAAAGAGAAATAGAGTGATTCAGAGATGTAGATTCTTAGCTGGGGAAAGTTGTATGTGTATTTCTGTTAGGAACTCAAATGTATTATGTGACACTGTCTTTTTAAAACACTCAACATCACATAATTTAATCTGACCCCAATTTTAACTCTTGTAACTTGTTACACCTTTGCTGTCATTCCAAAGTGCATGCCTTCACCAGATCTGTGAAGAAATACATTAGAATAAATCACTTCATTTCGTAAGTCAAAAGCTACAAGACAAATCTATAAAATCATTGTAGAAAATCACAGACATATTCTATACCTGGTACACCCTGGCCAGTCGTGTAGGTCCTTTCAATCATGTCTGTGTACTTTTTAGTCAGGAATTCCTGCAGAGGTTTAGTATTTTCTTGAAGGCATTTAGTGGAATCAGAGAAAAGTAGGTTTCTTTCACCCACTGACTTGAACAGACCATCTATAGAGACCTGAAACATGAGAGAGAGAGAATTCAGTCATAAGACAAATGACTTTGAAGACAAAATTTAGAATCAGATTGAGGTCTAGTAGCACAAAAGATGCTGCTTTAAATATGAGTAGATATAAAACGTGAACAGGACCGGAGAGTTACTGAGATCTCCCACTTGTATCAACATCGCAAAAGATGACAATCAGAATATGAGAAAGAAGAAAAACGAAAGCGCTAGGAAAATATACAATGAACTCACTTGAGCCTCCTTCAAAACGGACACCACATCACTACGTATATCTTCCCGAGTGATCACAGCATGAGCCGGGACTTTGGCAAGGTTACATGCAGCAAATTCAGTGTATTTGACTGTTGTGTCTGGTGATTCTGGGCAGATCAGTTCAAAATCATCTGCCTTCAGATCCTTAGCCCACTCCGGTCCTTTACCTATAGATAAAGAGAGGGAACCAGATCAGAAAAAAAAATCTGATTTATAAATGTGACACTATGAAAAGTGTGAAGCTTTATTAATCGACGTAAACCACACTAACCATCTGTGTAATCCCCAACAATACTGTGCTTGATAAAAGCAACTTCACCAGTTTTTTCTGCAAGACACCTACAAGAGCAGTGAGATTATGGAGTAATTCGATTATGGATTGGAGTCAGCATACAGATCTAAAAAAACACATTTCCCTTTCCATTCCAGTCTGTGATACGGTCCAGTACCTGAAAGCCCCATCATAGCCATAATACATCTCCGCAGAAGAGGCTTTGCACTTGCTCTCATCTCCCACCGGTTTCCCACCTCCTTTACACAGTTCACACATGTTTGATGCAGGATCAGCACCAGGAGCGCAGCCTTTACTGAAGAACTTGTCTGAGAAATGAAGACAAAATTGTGTTATTTTATGTGATTACAGGAACTAAATCTGATAGAATCATCAGAAAACATGAATTAAGCAGCTGTGAGAACACACTCAGGGATACTCACATAGGGTACAGTCAGGTGTTGTGCTGCATATGGCTGCATCTGGAACTTTCCAACCAGCGTTTCGGTTCAGGCCAGTGTGGCAGGACTTTCGTCCTTGCAGTTTACTCCAAGTTACACCCGAGTCCTTACGCACAACCGCTACAACATAGTAACTTGAGGCCTCTGTGCGCATCACAGAAAAAGTCCAGTTTTGAGATGGATAAGCAGATCAATTTTAATAGAAAACTGACTGTTGTCAGACTGTTGTTTTACTTCACAAAAGTAAAAGTAAGCAATACTTGCCTCCACCATCACGACAGCTTTCTGCAAGAAAGGAGAGAATAACATTTTAGGTTTCATCAAACATGTAAATTCTGACTAATAAGTGGCTTATGAACTGATTCGAGGTAGTGTTCATTCTTACGTTCATCATACTGCTCAACCATGGCTGGAATTAGACCGCACTTTCCAGCAATATATACCTGGCCACCATCAGCTGCAAAGAAATCTGCTTCTTTGCGCTTTAGTGTAAATAAAACAGAATATTAACCTACAGGTGGACAGCACGCAAAGATGATTGACATAAACCTCAGCCGTAATCCATGTGACCCAACAATACCATGACTTTGTGGATGCACTCTTCCACAGATGATGCCCTTCTGCACTCTTTACGAGGAATCTGTAAGCTGTCACACTTCTGTTGCTCTGCGTGGCTAATAGTACACCATTGAATTTTACGGTCCGGAACTGGAGCTGGCGGGCTCCCACCTGATGAGAAATTATACATACAATATATAATCATGTTTTTCAAGTAAAATGTCAAGAACTACATATCAAGGCCCCAAACGTGTCTTGACACCCAAGTCAGACTTAAAATGGGGCAAACACATGATTCTATAGCATTTCTCAGAACTCACTTTTTAGAGGATGTATGCAGTTAGTACACATAAATTCACACACACAAAAAGTTGACCATATCTAAACTAATGAGGTTCATTCTTGTGTGTTACGCAGCATGTTTGAGGTTTGTTCTCGCGCGCATGTACCGTAGGGCTTATGTTTGCTGATCAATGTTTATATGTGAATATAAGCCTACATTCAATCTGTCATAAAGTCATATAATCATATAAAGCGATCGTGTCTCTTCAGAAAATTGGGACTAAACCATTTCATATGGATTAGTTTTACGATCTCTTTATGAACTTTTTGACGGGTCAAAGTGGTAGTTGCGTAGACTGTCAGAAATCTCTCAGAATTCATTAAAACACCTTTATTTGTGTTTCGAAGATGAATGAAAGTCTTTGGAACGACATTGTGATGACACTTTTTTAATTTTTGGGTGAACTAACCCTTTAATGAATGCTAAATAAAATAAATGTTGTTTAATAATAATTGTATAACACATATTGTATTATATTGTATAATAATTGTATAATTGTGACACCTTTAAGGGCACGCATGGACTCGTGATAATCTTCTTTCAGGTAGAGGAAGGAGTCTGTGATCTTAGGGAGCTCCATCAGGTCAGACGCAGAGTCTGAGAATATCAGGTCTTTACCCCCAAAAGCATCAGAAGAGAAAAGATCTGAATCCTGTTGAGTACAACAGTTGAATATTAAAAAAGAGGCTTTCAATTCAGTCTCCTAAAATTAAATAGTTAATTTAAGCTTTAGATCAATATTACTTCCTTTCTTAAAACAATGACAGGGTCTTTCGTCAGTAATAATTTAGTATGGCGAAATGAAAAGTTACTGATACAGTATCCATTGGAATGACATACCGGAATCTGTTTAAGGACTTTATAAATCTGCTGTGAATCAGCATCCTTCCGGGCGATGACAGCATGGGCCGGCACTTTGCCGAGGCTGCAGACCTTGTAATCCTGAGCACTTTTCCTACTGCCGTCCATGCACAACAGCTGGTAGTCCGATCTCTCAGTCTCTTGAAAATTCAGATTAGACAAGAAAATCAGCAACCTTGACCTCCTGCGATAACTATAATAACAGTTTTGTGACAGTCAATAATATTTTAGATTTTGGCAAAAGATATCGCTCACCTGGGATTACATGATGGCAAATAAAGGCAACGTCTGCAATACCCTTTTTCAGGCACCTGGAAAGGATGCATGAGTTATATTGTTGTTTATACAGAGAGAAGACAGTGTAAATATGAGAGTACTAGTGTGGAAGGCTCATACTGGAAGGCTGGAAGGCAAATGGGTGGAAAAAAAGGGCACTTGCAGTCACCCTCGCAAGCTGAGCACAGGCTTGGGTATTGGGCTTTTGATATTCCAGGAACACAACTGCGCAAGAAGAACTGTGACACAGCTGGAGAACACAAAAAAGTGCCCCATTATTCATTTATACATCAATTACAAAACAAACAAATCAAAGGTCATGCACAGTAAGCTGGTCATTATCCCAATAAGATCTATCAGTGTTACTGTATTATTATTGTTATTTATTAATATTTTGAATTAGCTTTTTATTTTTTATATTTTCAGTTTTCATTTTAACTTTAGTTTAAGTTTTAACAATTTTGTTATGTGCTTTTGTAATTTTTTCATATTTCTAGATTTAATTGAATACATTTTTATTTCAGTGTTAGTTTTGTCAAGGCAACAGTTCTAACTTAAGTTTTTTATTTTATTTTATATTTTATTTAATTAAATTTAATTTCATATTAATATTTATAATATTATTATCATATGACTGCTCACCACATAAATAAATGACATAAAATTACATTTAAAATATTGATTTGTAGGTTCATTATTTTATAATTTTATCATCAGCATATTATTTTAAAGCTGTCTCTGAGAAAAATAGTCCATGAACAAAACAACACTGCAACAATATTAAGTCCTCTGAGGTTATTGGTAGAACAATCGCCAACTGAGACTCAAGATAACGGCAGTTTCGTTTGTATGAAACATGAGTCTGTGGCATGATACGAGAGACACAAAACTGGCGCGTGGATGAGTGGACTGGCCATGGGCAACGGCCAATATTAGGAAATACAAGAGCGCTGAATGCCAGCATTTCAGAGAGTCGTGCAATAATAATCTACATATGATCTCCACACTAACCCTTCTCAAGAGGCATGTCTTCAGGATCCCACGGAATTATCCTTTCTTTAACCAGTCTTCCAATGGGTATAGTCCAGCCTCCAGACATTTGATAACAACTGTGGCAGGAAGTCTTTCCCTTGAGATCGTGGATACTGAAGTCAGTGTCGGGCTTTACCACAGCCACAGCATAACAGGGCTCTAGAGAAGAAGTGAAGCAGAGAGGAGGGGAACAGAGTCAAAAACACAAAAATCTGGCAGAAAAAAAAAAAAAAAAGACTTTTTACGATTTTACGTGCAGTTTTTATGATGCATCTTCCAAAATATTATTAAGAGAAATAAAAGGAAACATTTGGTAATTTAATTGAAAATCATAAAAGGGGCATGTGACATTATTATTTATTTATTTTTATATTTAAAAAAGGTCAAGTATTTTATTTAAATTAGTGTATTTTGACAATTTATTTGAATAAGTGAATAATGAATGACAAAAATCACAGGTAAAGAGATCCATCTGAATTGCACTACATTATTCTATGAATTAAATACAGACCTATATTTCTACTTTAATTGTCAAATAGCAATAAACTATTTAGATTGAATGATACCAATTAATACTGGTTATGATGAATAATTAAGATGTTTGAAATCATAATCATCATTGAACACCATGAATTCTAATAATAATTTTGTTAAATAATAAAAACACCAGCAATGATATATCACAGGGGCTTCTGTCACAATATTCTCAACACCACAATAAAATATTTACCTGTCTTATATTTCTCTGCAATGATAGGACGGAGTTCATAAGGTATGAGTCCACCGAAGTAAATATGTTCTCCATCTGCAGTCACAGCATCTGCATCACCCTTCTGTGAAATATAGACAGTTTGATGACAATGCTATAGTTTAAACTGAACTAAAAACCCCAAGTGTGAGTGAGGTAAAATAATACACACGTTTTATTACCTGGATGCTCTTTATGCAGTCAGTTATAGAAGGCTGGAGATGACACTCAAGATCTGTTGATTTGCTGGCAAGGTGTTGGCATTTTTTCAGCTCATTTTGTGTTTTCACACACCATTTGACCTTTTGAGCACTGGCTGAGGGCAGTGCCACAACTGCAAAGAAAACAATCAGTGATAAACACAATGATTAAATATGAACTGAAGAATAAAATGACAACAATATCAAAGATGAGAATTACCAAGGCAGCCCAGCAATGAGATGAGCAGGATGTTCATATTAGGCCTTCACCAGGGATTTCTGGCAGGAGGAGACAGGAGAGACTATGCTTTTTATAGGAGGTCTGGAAGCACTAGTGGGTTGGGCCAGGCAAACACAAGACATCATCACCATCATCATTGTTTGCTCATGGTTTCTCAGTATCTGCTTGTGCAGGCAGTGAGCCAGTTCACATTTGCAAAGTGGCCATTTTCTGTCATGGAAATTCCCTGGTATAGCTAAAGTTAATGTCAAACATTTATTAACAATTTGAAAATCAACTGTAGCTTTCTCTTTTATATAAATGAATAGTAGAACAGTACAATTATACTGTACATGCACCTAATAAATTACACTGAAACGTGACAACTTGCCTTTCAATAAAATGTACTTTCATTATTAGGGGTGTAACGGTACACAAAACTGACGGTTCGGTATGTACCTCGGTTAACGGTTCGGTTTATTTTTAGATATAATAATCAACACTCATAAGCTTCACATAAGGCAGTTTTTGCATTAACTTCTAAATCTAATTATATATATATTTCTCCAATTCGTTGTTGAAATATAATCATTTAAGTTATACACAGCGACTGTCATTTTCATGACAGATTTATTTAAACATACATTAAGAGGTTAAGGTCACTAAAAGGTTAAGTAGAATATAATGAATATATAGGCTAATACAGTGCATATATTTAGCGAAAGAGTTCGTTTCTCTAGTGAACACAGCTGTGTACACTGAGTGACTTCTGAGGTAAATGTGATACTACAAGCGGTTTTTATTGTATTTCCGCGGTTGAAACACCGATTGAGTGATTACACATATGATACATTTCAGTAAGTTGTAATGTATCCTCAACATACCTTAAGAGATATTAATTAATGTTTATTCTTTAGGAATAGATGAACGCGTTCACTCGCGCCGCGCTGCCGCTTAAACTGATCAGTCACGTCCACTGATTTATATAGATCAGTGGTCACGTCACATTAAAGAGCGTCAAAACGGCATTTATCGTTTGAATTTCGTGATGCCAACTGTTAAAGATTGCATTCAAAATACCGTTCGGTCATTGTGAGCATGAGAATACGTGCCTATTTTTACGTAAAGTGTGGTTCTACAACATGTACATTTACTTACGTTTTCATACACACACACTATAACGTACAATATTGAGTATTGACAGCATTAAAACTTAAATTATTTACGTGTCCCTGTGAATGTGTAGCAGCTCCCATGCAAGAAGAATAAAATCGTGGAATTTCTTTTTTTGATTCTATTGTATTTAATTGTCATATTAATTACGTTTTGTCATCTGATATGTCATCTATGTTGTATTCTTTTAACTCAATCTTAGAGTTAAGATAAAGTCCCTGTGACAACTAGCCCCGGTCTCCCCTACTGCTGTATGCATCAGTATAATAGTGTGTTGATTTATTCCAAACACAGTCTAGATGCACATTCCTTACATGCTCCTTGATATTAACTCATTTTGTGGTGGATGGCACCATTTGTAAAGACATTTGTCCAGAGTAAACATGGTCTCTGTTCAGAGAATTGGTTTATTGGTTTGTATTTGACTTTTGTACATTGTAAATATTACTCAATGCAAGAGTGTAAAGTACAAACTGACGGAGGTTCAGCAAAGTAACCAAAAAGCCTTTTTTGGGGTATGTCAGAAGTGTGATGATGTCCAGATTAAACATTGCGGGTACCAGTATCTGCTACTAAACTTTGCATTGGCATTGCACAACTCTGGGCTTTCCAGAGAGAAAGGGAATGAAAAAAAACTACCAGTTATAGTTATTGCACAAAAATGTCATTCTCACTATCCACATTGACACTTTTTAGTGTCAGTCTTCTATCCCAAAGAAAAAGAAAACATTTGTTGGTTATTAGAAGTTATTAGAAATGTATTCTTTGCTGGTTTAAAACCATTTTCAGTTTAAACGTAATAACTGTAAAAATGTCATGGAAAAAGTAGTCTTAACTTCAAGGTAAAAAAGAATTTACAAATATCATGAATAATTCATTCATAAATATTGTTTTCATGAATCACATGACATATTAAATACTGAACTATTATTTTTCTTGTCGTAAAAAGGTCAAACTGATATTTTAACAGACGTTTATGATTGTTAACTAAAACCATAAAAAAAACATTTAATTACATTAACTGAAATAAAATATTTAAAAAAATAAAACATCTTATATTTCAGCTTGCCATGTCAACATTTCACATTTTCATTTAGTTTAAGATAACTAATAGCCTAAATAAACTTAAAATTTAATGAAAACTATATAGAAATATTAAAAATAATAACTAATAAAAATGGCAAACGCATCTATATATGAAATCGACTTCAGCAGATGATTTTGCTAAACTAACACATTACAAGACGAAGGCATCAGCTGACATGACATAAAAAAATTTACCATAGTAAAAATGTGTAATAAGTTAATATAAAAACTCAAACCAACACATTCTCTCCTGTGAAATGTTATCCCATTTCTTTGGGAATTTAAATCTCAGCGGTTTCACAACCAGAATTTGTGCAACATTGTGGCATTGATTCTACTGCGAGTGACGACACACTGACCGCTGCAAGATGGCCGGCTCGCCGACGTGTCTGGAGCGGTCAAATGTGGCATCTAAGTCATCTCTGTGGTATCATTTCCTGTTTTTTAATTGTTTGTTGATTGCATCACATGACATTGATTTGATTGATGCATACATTTGATTGATGCATACAAGTGATCAAATTAAAATATTATTATTAAAATCATACACATTTTTCATTATTATATTAAGAATCTTGTTCTTTTTAATTAGCTTTTTTTCTTCATTATACCAGGACGTTACAAACAATAAACTTTGACTTTACCAGGTCAAACTATCAGTCTCATGAACTCAAAAACCATAGACAGTCCACTATCTGAATGAGATAACAGACAGGTTTCAAGCAGATGCTCCATGATACATTGTCCAGAGATACAGGGCCACTGTTTGAAGAGATCATGTGTCATACTCACAATGACATGCTCATAAATGGCAGATCATGAAAAATATGGCAACATATGTTTGACTGAAAAATGACTAAAAACATCTGGGAAAATCAAGGTTGCAGTACATCAACAGGAATATTTCTACAGTCTCTTGATTGGCACTGATCTTGAATTTTACTTCACTACTGACTGTCATTACTGACTGACAGGCAGCATGCTGGTGTTCAAGTCTGAGAACGTCAAATCTCTCTGTTTTGAGTCTACATTCCCAGGTAGGCTATGAGTAGAACTCACTTGTGCCCTATGTGCAAATGACTGACCTGAGTGTTTGACCAGCTGCCGCTATTTAACTTAGCCCTGTTTGCAAAAGTTTAAAGTTAGTATGCCTATGCAAACATGCACTGTGATAGAGGAAACGAGAAAAAAAAAAAAGTTTTACCAATGTGAAGTTCCTAAATGTAATTTCGGGAGGAGTGAACCCAACTAATCTTTCAATTAATCAGCTTTTCTGTCAGGAGCGCTATCGTCAAAGATGATTGACAATTAGCATACAGTTTGTATTGGCGGTATGGTTCTGTTCTTGGGCAAGAACCCCCTGCGCATCAATGCAGCCTAGCATAGATAAGAGCAGCGATAAGAGCAGCGATAACCCTCCTTCAGGTAAACAGAACAAACATATATTGCAGATATCATTGATGTCAATATGTAATGTACAAAATAATTTGGGAATTTAGTCTGATTCAAGGAGACTCAGAATACCATGCCTCCCCCTACCCAGCTCCACCAACATAATTCAGGCATCCTCCTAGCTTTAACGGTTCGGTTGTGGTCAAGAAGCGTGAAAACAGAGGCCTTAGAGGAACAGAGACAAACAAGATAATGAACACAGGTGGAAACTAATGAACTAATCAACAACAGAGAAAACTAGGTCACAGAGGGCAGAACTAAAAACACAAAAGATCAGACATGTGACACCATCATACTTCCAAGCATTAGTAGTCCCATTGGGGGGGGTACATCTTAACTCGAGCTGCTTCCTCAAGCCCCTCCACTGCGTTGAATTTGTGTACACCTATGAATTCTGTTTTAAATAGCGGTCAGATTTGCTGCATACTTTAGTTTTTGTGATGGATCTTATTCATATTTTATTTGCTGGGCATTGAAACATTTAATAGTACAGGGAGTATACACCGATCAGGCATAACATTAAGACCACCTTCCTAATATTCTGTTGGCTCCCCCTTTGCTGCCAAAAATTACCCTGATCCGTCGAGGCATGGACTCCACTAGTCGCCTGAAGGTGTGCTGTGATATCTGGCACTAAGATGTTAGCAGCAGATCCTTTCAGTCCTGTAAGTTGCGAGGTGGGGCCTCCATGGATCGGACTTATTTGTTCAGCACATCCCACAGATGCTCGATTGGATTGAGATCTGGGGAATTTGGAGGCCAAGTCAACACCTCAAACTCGTTGTTGTGCTCCTCAAACCATTCCTGAACAATTTTTGCTTCGCATTTTTGCATTATTCCTTTTCCATGAAAGGGTGTAAATGGTCTGCAACAAGGTAGGTGGTACGTGTCGAAATAACATTCACATGGATGGCAGGACCCAAGGTTTTCCAGCAGGACATTGCCCAAAGCATCACGTTGCCTCCGCCGGCTTGCCTTCTTCCCATAGTGCATCCTGGTGCCATGTGTTCCCCCAGGTAAATGATGCACATGCACCCAGCCAACCACGTGCTGTAAAAGAAAACATGATTCATCAGTCCAGGCCACCTTCTTCCATTGCTCCGTGGTCCAGTTCTGATGCTCATGTGACCACTGTTGTCGCTTTCGGCGGTGGCCAGGGGTCAGCATGGGCACCCTGATTGGTCTGCGGCTATGCAGCCCCATACATAACAAACTGCGATGCACTGTGTATTCTTACACCTTTCTATCAGAACCAGCATAAACTTTTTGACCATTTGAGCTACAGTAGCTCGTCTGTTTGATCAGACCACACAGGCCAGCCTTCACTCCCCACGTGCATCAGTGAGCCTTGGCTGCCCATGACCCTTTTGCCAGTTCACCACTGCTCCTTCCTTGGACCACTCTTTATAGATACTGATCACTGCAGACCTGGAACACCCCACAAGAGCTGCAGTTTTGGAGATGCTCTGACCCTTGTCATCTAGCCATCACAATTTGACCCTTGTCAAACTCACTCAAATCCTTATGCTTGCCCATTTTTCCTGCTTCTAACACATCAACTTGATAAAATGTTCACTTGCTGCCTAATATATCCCACCCACTAACAGGTGCCATGATGAAGAGATAATCAGTGTTATCCACTTCACCTGTCAGTCATAATGGATGGCCTGATCGGTGTATATATACACAGACTAAATGAGTGAATTAACAAGGGGCAGGTGGACACAATAGGATTTATGGTAACTAAAAGGCACAAAGGGCTGTGTTTGAAATTGCCCCCTATACCCTCATTCAATATTCCCCACGTTAGTCCACTAATATAGTTCGTTTGAGGGAGTGAATAAAAACGAGTGAGTGTGCTGGATACTTATTGTGCTGGAAGGGCTGCCGCTTTCACAGTTTGTGCTTGATGTTTAATAATCATTTGAAACTTAGCAAACTGGTAGCTCCAGTAGAAAGATGAAAAGATTTATTTTGAAACCTTCATTATACAATTTAATAATCAATAAAAAAGGAATTTATACCTGCTATTATGCTGTACCCACATCTTCTTGACATGGAAATTCATTTGGTGCGACTCTCACAGGGCTTTTATGGCTATTCTCTAGCCATTGAGCGTACATCAGTTATTGTGGTGCATTTCGGGATTGAATAAGTGCACACGATAATGTCCACTATGGTTTCGGACACCACAAATGGCGGTCCACTCAAATAGCACCTTATTTAAGGCTATAGGGGGCGATTTCGGACATATAGGGCTGCGGCCCAAAACTTAGGCAGCTGACTTGTTGCCTCGCTGCCCTGACTCTGGCAATCAGGCAATGGCTCTGCAGGCAGGATTTGCGCACGAAGGTACCTTATGAAACTGATTCTCAAGTCAAGTCTTTGTTCTATTTTTAGCATTTTTTTTTTTCAGCTGGTTGTTATAATTAAGTGTATTGAACTATCAAAACAGATTACTTTTACTTTAAAACTGTATAATAAAGCACACAAAATACTACTTAAATCATTAATATTACTTTCAAACTTTGTACAAAATTATACTATTTAGAACCACCACAAGGGGGAAAAGGTGCTGTGTATTTTGAGCTATTTGATTTGCCGTAGTTTGCTGTAGATCTTAAGAAATGTTGGATAATGTAGTCTTCCAGTGAGCGCCAGCGGTAACAAAACCTGTGTATAGACAAGCGTTACAGTAAACGACACAAAGAAGAACATTTCTATCTGCGTGTCTCGTTTGTGGAATTGAGTTGGACGTATGAAAGGACATGGAAATGTGTACTTCTTAAAAATGGACCGCAAGCAAGCCACTGCAGCTGTGCAACACCGCAGCTTCCCTTCGGATCAATTGATTGCTTTTCAAATTAAATGACAAAGTTTTGCAAGAAAAGGCTTGACTATATTGTTGCTAATTTATTTAACAGCAGTTTTCTAAAGGGTGATAAATTTGCGTCACGCGCTCGCTGGCTTGGTGCCATTAGAAATGTTTTGTGATATTCGCAGCTGCTACAGCAGCACATATTTGTGAATGAATGAATAGTAAAAGGTGCATGGCGTTTCGTGCTGTCATGTGGGGTAGTAAATAGAGAACATAATCGGGAATGCCGTGCCAAAAGACCCACAAGTCTCAGTCTTCAAGTCAGGGGCGTAGCCGGCGGGCTTGACGGGCACAGGCCCGCCCACTATGATGAGTAGCCCCAATTTTGGTTTATGTTGACAGTGACACTGACTGGGCATGTTTGTGGCTGAGACGTGGTGGTTTTACAAGGTGTGTTCTACGATTTATTTTTTTCAATAGGATCAAAGAAAATAAGATTAAAATGACCTGAATATTGAGTCTGTCCGTTATTTTACCTGAAAGCATAGGCATAATTTGGGGGTGGCACATGTATGCCCCCACCACATACAGGTATCTTGAAAGTGCCCGCTTGCTTTTGCCCAGGCCCGACCAAAAATAAAATTCTGCCTACGCCACTGCTTCAAGTCCAGTCTCAGGTCAGTTGTTCACGAGTCCAAGTCAAGTCGCAGACTCGAGTTTCCATGTCTGCTCTACAGTAAAATAGAGCGAGATTTGGTTATAACTAAGCAAATATTTAATTACTACAATAGTAATGTATCGCTAGAAATTACATCAGAAGTAGGAAAATGTTAAAAATTTACATTTACACACAAACTGACCACCAACCGCAACTTTCATATGCCATTTTTATTTTATTTTTTTTAGCTGTCACAGAATGGACATTTTGCACAGGATTGTGGGATGTCAAAGGCAGTGAAGGATACATCTTTGCTGCCTTCAAAAATCGATCAGATGAAAGTATTTCAGGAGACAGAATGTGAAGCTAACATTGGATTCAGACGTGCCTTTCTACCTTGAAATGCAGCCTCTGAAGGCAGCATTTTTAAGTTTTAGGACACAGGCTAGGTCATGAGGAAGACAGGAAATAAACACAGGAACTGGGAACCCATCAAACTAAACCAAAACAGAACTTGAAGAATTTGTCTCTTTTTAATTTGCATCTTGTTGGGTTATTTTAATGCTTATTGTTCCACGGAGATATTCAACAAAGTACAGATAACCCTGCTTTCTACCATTTATTCTTTTATTTTTAAATTTCCAAGTATTTCTGTTCAGTTCGTCTTAGTTTTCATGGACATTTAGTTCATTCTCATCATGTGTTCCTTTGTTCAGTTTTCCCCGGCTCCTCACTATTAGTTCATTCTGTTCAGGTGCAGGTCATTAATCATCTTGTTTGAGTCACTGGCTGCGTTGGAAACCTGGAAAATGCTGCCTTTGGAGAACACGTTATAAGGTAAGAAAGCATAAAGGCACGTCCGAATCTAATGTTAGCTTCACTTCCTGTCTCCTGAGAGACCTTCATCTGATCGACTTTTGAAGGCAGCAGAAGTGTGTCCTTCACTGCCTTTATGTCCCACAATGCTATATGTTCCATTTGGTGACAGTTGAGCTAGGAAAAAAAGATGTCTGAAAGTTGCGTTTGCTGGTCAGGTTGTGTGTAAATGTAAGTTTTTGTCATTACTAGCGAGAATGTAGGCCTAGTAATTAAATATTTGTTTAGTTCTCACCAAAGCTCTCTGTTCTGCTGTATATTATTAAACTGTTACACTGCCTTAGAAGTCTGTCCGAAATCAGTTTTGTGAGGTGCCTTTATGCACAAACGCTGCCTTACAAGTCATTGTCTGATAAGGCAGAGAGGCAACAAGTCAGCTGCCTAGGTTTTCGGACGCAGCCACTCTTTTAGTTCTCTCTTCACAGTCTGTCTACGTTTACAGTTAGTGTGTGTTGCTCCTGCTTGTCTGATATTCTTTTGTATATTCTTCGTTAAACTTCACATTGTAATTCTATAATCCTCATATTCGTCTGCCTTCCTGAAACCACCCGTGACAATATGACTGATTTGTTTAAAGAATTTGGCCGCATAATATTTACAATATAAACTTTTGCAACTCTGGAGATCCCATCACACAGGTAAATAAAGATATCTTGGGACATTCATTGGAATTCTGTTTTTGTAACCTCATTTATCAGCCTTTGAACCTCATGTGACTCATTCACATTGTCCCTTTTCACCCTGCACACACCCCTTGCCCTGACTCTGAATATGACATTAGAATTTTTTTTTTTTTTTTAAACCGTTGTTCTTCAAGATCTTCCATTGAAACTTTACTTGCAACAAAATACATTTTGTTCTCTGATCCACCAACTGGCGATCAAGATCAAGATTTATAACAAGTAAAAAAAAAAAAAAAAAAAAAAAAATTTGGATATGTTTCAGCTCTATTTTATCACTTGAATTTTCTTAAAGTTGATGCTCTTGTGCTTGTTACCATGCAGGTGTACTGTAATACTTTAGCACTTTCCTTTATGTATTACCGTGAGAAAGAATCATGTCCCATGTTGAGAAACATTTTGAATATTTTAACTCATTAGCAAAATGTTAATAAAATCATTTCAGAGGTTAGTACATTTAATCATTTAGCAGACGCTTTTATCCAAAGCGACCTTAGTAAAGGGCTGTCTGAGCGCACCAAAACTCTGTCTCGCATGCGGAGGAGAGTTTGTACTGTTTTAGCACACAACAGTTCTAGTTTTTTTTTAGACTGTTTTAGTGATAACCTTTTAAAAGCGTTTTTATTTCTCTTAACTAAATTTATTTACACATTTTGCACATCCGCTTGAATAAACATCGCCACATTTCTTACATCTTGGTGTGATTTCTCCTGGCGACAGCTCGGGTCTCTATCACAGGGTAGGGATCTAACAGTGAAGCATCTTGGCCACTAATGCAGATTGTGGGTTAATTTCAAAGTAGGCTATCGATTATAATACCACCAATAGCACCAGTCATGACTGCAAAGCCCTGCAAAGAGTCGTGCGCTTATCCGAGCGTATCTCAGGGTCAGCTCTCCCGTCTCTGCAGGACGTCTACACCAAACGCTGCAAAGGTAGAGCTACTAAGATCATCAAGGACTCTAATCACCCTGCAAACCCTCATTTCACGCTGCTGCCATCTGGTAAGCGCTTCCGAAGCCTGATGGCCAAAACTTCTTCCCCCAGGCCATCAGACTCCTGAACTCAGTAACTTAACATCACGTGACCATCGATACACTGACACTGCACTGCACTTTCTGTTCTCGTTGTTACTGTGTAACAACCTGTTATAAACCTGTTTGCACATTATACTTTGTACATTCTGTTAACCGCATATTTATAAGTCTAGTTTACTCACTGCACAGTTTATTTCACTTATTTTATTCCACTTCTTTATTTCTTTTTATTCTTTTTCTACTTGATTTATTTATAATTCTACAGATATATATATATAGTACTTTTTATTCTATTTCTATTATAATTTCCTCCTTGTGTTTTTAACTGTGAATTTGCACTGTCCATGGAGCAGACCTGTTTACATTTCACTGCCGGTTGTATATTCTGTATATAACTGTGTATGTGACAAATAAAACTCTTGAATCTTGAATAATAGAATGGCGTTCATGTGGTTAGTGGTTCCCTAGTTAAAGAACTGCAACCCACATAGTAGAAAATATCATAGTAGACACATTTCTGTGATCTTTGGCTGGAAAACTGTGCTGTCAGCATGTGGTGGTGGGAGCACAGAGCGTAAAGATCTGAGCTGGCAGCACAGGTAGGGGGCAGGAAAATTCAATACATGGGCTAGAGAAACGAGATCATATAGCATGGTTTGTATGGTTATGACCATATGGACACATGGTGTGACTTGCAAAATACTTTTTTTTACAGATCAACACCTTATCAGTCATATCTAAAATTGGGAATAAATGTAAAATCAGAATAAACAATGAGAAATATGAACCAAGAACACACAAAATAGCCTACCCTAATTAACAGGGATGATAGCTCAAGGGCTAAAACAAAACTGATAGTGACCTCTGATGATCAATTTGTGACATGAATCTTGAGGGTGTCACAGAACTCTTGACAGAACAGCTCCCAAAAAACTAAAAATCTGATAATTTATACTCACCCTCATGTTACAAACTTGTGTGATTTTTCTTTCTTATTGATAAAGCACATAACTTCTTAAGCACTGCTTAGGGCTGCCTTCTTAAAACTCTCCAAATTTAAAATAGACATATGAAACAAGGTTCACTATTAGTCCCTCAGTAGCCTACTATTGACAGAAAACTTCTGTCAACAATTTTTTTTTATCACTTCCTGGAGAATACATCATTGAACCTGAAGGTGGCGTTTCATTCACTTAACAACATATTCATTAAAAACACTACAATATTAAGATTTTTGGATTACAATAGTAATCCACTAGAAAATGTATATTTTGTTGACTCGTGTACTTAAATTATTCCAAATGTTTCCAACAATGTTTAGATACTGAGAAATCAGGTCTTTTAACCAGTGTAACTGGTTAATGTGACCAATGTGTCATTGCGTTGCCTGTCAATAGAGTTGTGCAGGTATGATGTCACTTTTTTTCTAGGCCAACCAGCAGTCAACGTCACCCTGGTTCCCTTGAGGAAAAACCCTATAGTTTTTTGGATTATCACAAACTCTCTCTAAACAAAAAGCTCTACAATCAACTTTAATCAAGTTTATGATAGCCTACTTGCACGTTAAGATAAATTTCACAGATGAACACAACTTTTATGAATTTTGAAGCCTAAATGCAGTCGCCACATGGTGTGCTATAAACGAACTACATCACGGTCGACTTCAACGTCACCATCACTAAACTTCCGACAACTCATTCAGGTTTATCAAAAAACATTTTCCCAGAACGTTTGAGTATGACTAGTTTATAAGAGCATAATTATAAGCATAATGAGGCTGTAAAAGCGGATTTAGTCTAACCTATGCCTGTTCAGAGTGATGACGTTTCCGATGTCCCCTGCAGCATCTGTAGTCCCATTTAGCCACCATCTTTTTGAAGACACATAACAGCTTAAAAAAATCACGAGTGGGGTAATACTGATGTATTTTATGTCAAGAATAAAATGTGAAAGTGTCTTGAGCTTGTGTTCACCACAGACCTTATTTCAGTCATTTAATCAAATTTGGATGGAACAGGAAGTGCTAAAATGTTATCTTACTTCCGTGTTTTGGCCTAGAAAGTGATGTCATAACTGCACCACTCTATGGCGTCATAGTGCGTTCTTCCAACTGTGGAACAGCAATGCGGAAGGACTACTCTTACTACAAACCCGATTTCAAAAAACTCGGGACACTGTACAAATTGTGAATAAAATCAGAATGCAATGATGTAGAAGTTTCAAATTTCAATATTTTATTCAGAATACAACATAGATGACATATCAAATGTTTAAACTGAGAAAATGTATAATTTTAAGGGGAAAATAAGTTGATTTTAAATTTCATGGCATCAACACATCTCAAAAAAGTTGGGACAAGGCCATGTTTCCCACTGTGTGGCATCCCCTCTTCTTTTTTATAACAGTCTGCAAACGTCTGGGGACTGAGGAGACAAGTTGCTCAAGTTTAGGAATAGGAATGTTGTCCCATTCTTGTCTAATACAGGCTTCTAGTTGCTCAACTGTCTTAGGTCTTCTTTGTTGCATCTTCCTCTTTATGATGCGCCAAATGTTTTCTATGGGTGAAAGATCTGGACTGCGGGCTGGCCATTTCAGTACCCGGATCCTTCATCTACGCAGCCATGATGTTGTAATTGATGCAGTGTGTGGTCTGGCATTGTCATGTTGGAAAATGCAAGGTCTTCCCTGAAAGAGACGACATCCGGATGGGAGCATATGTTGTTCTAGAACTTGGATATACCTTTCAGCATTGATGGTGCCTTTCCAGATGTGTAAGCTGCCCATGCCACACACTCATGCAACCCCATACCATCAGAGATGCAGGCTTCTGAACTGAGCGCTGAGAACAACTTGGGTTGTCCTTGTCCTCTTTAGTCCGGATGACATGGCGTCCCAGTTTTCCAAAAAGAACTTCAAATTTTGATTCGTCTGACCACAGAACAGTTTTCCACTTTGCCACAGTCCATTTTAAATGAGCCTTGGCCCAGAGAAAACGCCTGCGCTTCTGGATCATGTTTAGATATGGCTTCTTTTTTGACCTATAGAGTTTTAGCCGGCAACGGCGAATGGCATGGTGGATTGTGTTCACCGACAATGTTTTCTGGAAGTATTCCTGAGGCCATGTTGTGATTTCCATTACAGTAGCATTCCTGTATGTGATGCAGTGTCGTCTAAGGGCCTGAAGATCACGGGCATCCAGTATGGTTTTCCGGCCTTGACCCTTACGCACAGAGATTGTTCCAGATTCTCTGAATCTTTGGATGATATTATGCACTGTAGATGATGATAACTTCAAACTCTTTGCAGTTTTTCTCTGAGAAACTCCTTTCTGATATTGCTCCACTATTTTTGGCCGCAGCATTGGGGGAATTGGTGATCCTCTGCCCATCTTGACTTCTGAGAGACACTGCCACTCTGAGAGGCTCTTTTTATACCCAATCATGTTGCTAATTGACCTAATAAGTTGCAAATTGGTCCTCCAGCTGTTCCTTATATGTACATTTAACTTTTCCAGCCTCTTATTGCTACCTGTCCCAACTTCTTTGGAATGTGTAGCTCTCATGAAATCCAAAATGAGCCAATATTTGGCAAAATTTCAAAATGGCTCACTTTCAACATTTGATATGTTATCTATATTCTATTGTGAATAAAATATAAGTTTATGAGATTTGTAAATTATTACATTCCTTTTTTATTCACAATTTGTACAGTGTCCCAACTTTTTTTGGAATCGGGTTTGTAAATAAAAATAAAAAATGCAATTACTTAACTATATTCTCAAATATAATGTTGTTGCTTTTATATACTGCAACACGTCATTTTTCATACCATGTTTTCTTGCCAACAGATTTTTCTTGGATTCCTTCTACCTAAAATTTGGAGCAACACTTGTCTTTCATTTTCATATAATGTACAATATAATATGACATGTTCAACTGTCCCTTCTACATTAAAATGACTGCACAACCCATTATGATGCTTTTTATTTTATATGGATTGCCATTAAAGGGTTAGTTCTCCCAAAAATGAAAATTAGCCCATGAATTACTCACCCTCAAGCCATCCTAGGTGTATATGACTTTCTTCTTTCAGCCGAATACAATTGGAGATGTATTAAATAATGCTCTGGCTCTTCCAAGCTTTATAATGGTAGTGAATAGAGGAAATGATGCCCAAAAAGTGCATCCATCCATTCATCCATCCATCATAAAAGATATCCACACTGCCCTGGGGGGTTAATAAAGGCCTTCTGAAGTGAGCCTTGTTTCTTCCACTGTAGAGGGTATTCCTATACTTTTCCAGATTCTGGGTCTTTTGATCCATCTGTAAAAATAACTAAAATGTTTCTGTATTTTTGTTTTTTTACGGATGGATTCACTAAATGTTCAACTGGCGGATCCTTATTTTCTTGGATTAGTTCTTGTACATGTATCTATACAAGGCATAGGAAACAACCATGGAGGCACTTCAGGTAATGGCACTTTGAGTGCATTTCAGCTGATCTATACCCATTGTTTGTGCCTTTCTATTTCCTGTCCTGTCCAACTCTCATGAAACACTTAGTTTGGTGAATATCACTGTGTCCTTTTATTGATACCCAATAATTCATATTTGTTGCCTTCTCACTTCTAGTGGCATTTCATCCACTTCAACTTGCACAGCATTCACAGGAGAAGTACTAAAACCCCACAACACATTCTCAGAGCCTGCATCTGCATCACATCCATTTTCTTTAGTTGTGTAACACTTGCTGTTCCATACAGCCATAATCAATTGCTGATCTTATAATTGAGAATATTGAGTGAACTGCGGCTTGTCCCCCAATCACTACCTACCAAACATCTCATAACATTTAATGCTCTTTTGTACTTAATCAGTAATCAGTTTCTCAATATGTATATTAAAAGTAAATTTTCTATCAAGCCACCTGAGGCACCTGCATGATCGGCACCTGCTTTTTTCGTGAAGTATGGAATGTACTGGCCAGAAGGAACTTTTTTTAACGAAATTAGCATCACCATTCGAGACGCAAGTCTCACCTCTGTATCTCTATTGACCCCTGCCCCATCGTTTACGTTCAGCTGACGTAAACGAGTTCACAGACGTGGCGCTTTGCTTCATCAACACGCTTACAGAGCAAGCCACGCAAACAATAACAATAACGTCCTTCTCAAATCAGAAACCGTGGGTGGACAATTCAATCCGCGCTGCAGTGAACACACGCACTGCCGCTTACAACGGCGGTCTCCTATCGGGGAACATGACTGAATACAAATCATCCTGTTATGCTCTCAGACGCGCAGTTAAAGCCGCAAAACTCCGTTACAAAGACCGAGTGGAGTCTCATTTCCAACTCAACGACTCGCGGCGCATGTGGCAAGGTCTGATGTCCATCTGCTCGTTTGGATCTAAATCCTCTGCAGAGGTGAGCGCTGATCCGTTACTTGTGAATGAGTTAAACTCTTTCTACACGCGCTTTGACTGTAACCGCGGCAACGCGACTCCGCCAAGTGGCGCGTTAGAGGAAATTACTCAGAGCAGCAACAACCACGTGATCTCTGTCTCGGAGGATGAAGTTCGGAGAGCACTCAAGCGTGTGGACGTCAGGAAAGCTGCCGGGCCGGATGGTATTTCAGGTCGTGTTCTACAGTCCTGTTCTGATCAGCTCGCCGGGTTGTTTACATCTATCTTTAATGAGTCCCTCGCTACATCTGTGGTCCCCACCTCCTTCAAAAAATCCACCATCATCCCTGTCCCTAAGAACAGTAAACCCTCTTGCCTAAATGACTACCGTCCAGTGGCTCTCACATCTATAGTCATGAAGGTCTTTGAGGGACTCCATTAAAAACACCATTTGTGCCTTCATTCCTGACACTTTGGACCCTCTTCAGTTAGCCTATCGTCCCAATAGAGCGACTGAAGATGCCATCTCTCATGTCCTCCACTCCTCCCTCACTCACATCGACAGCAAAAGTGGGAACTACGTAAGGCTGCTATTTATTGACTATAGGTCAGCCTTTAACACCATAGTTCCCATTAAGCTAACCTCCAAACTCCTGGATCTCGGCCTGAACCCTTCTCTCTGCCACTGGATTGAGGACTTCCTCACTGGCAGGCCTCAGGTGGTGAGAATAGGCCAGTCCACCTCCACCTCCATCTCCCTGAGTGTGGGAGCTCCACAGGGCTGCGTCCTGAGTCCCCTGCTCTACTCGCTCTACACGCATGACTGTTTGTCCACACACAGCTCCACCTCTATCATCAAATTTGCTGATGATACTGTTGTCCTGGGCCTCATTTCCAACAACGAGACGGCATACTTGGACGAGGTGGAGCATCTAACATCATGGTGCCAGGCCAACTGTCTTTCTCTGAATGTTGGCAAGACCAAAGAAATGATTGTGGACTTCAGGAAGAGACAGCAACGGACATACTCCCCCCTTATGATCAACGGGTCACCAGTAGAGAGAGTGAGCAGCTTCAAGTACCTGGGTGTAAACATCTCCGAGGACCTGACCTGGACTGCTCACATTCAGACACAGGTGAAAAAAGCCAGGCAAAGACTGTACCACCTGCGCCAGCTGAGGAAATTCAGGGTTTCACCAGCTATCCTGAAAACTTTCTATTTAGGGGTGATAGAAAGTGTATTAACTCAGTGCATCACAGCGTGGTTTGGGAACAGCACCAGTCATGACCGCAAAGCCCTGCACAGAGTCGTGCGCTTATCCGAGCGCATCTCAGGGTCAGCTCTCCCGTCTCTGCAGGACGTCTACACCAAACGCTGCAAAGGTAGAGCTACTAAGATCATCAAGGACTCTAATCACCCTGCAAACCCTCATTTCACGCTGCCTGCCATCTGGTAAGCGCTTCCGAAGCCTGATGGCCAAAACTGAGAGACTCAGGAGGAGCTTCTTCCCCCAGGCCATCAGACTCCTGAACTCAGTCACTTAACATCACGTGACCATCGATACACTGACATTGCACTGCACTTTCTGTTCTCGTTGTTACTGTGTAACAACCTGTTATAAACCTGTTTGCACATTATACTCTTTATACATTTGTTAACCACATATTTATAAGTCTACAGTTTACTCACTGCACAGTTTACTTCAATTACTTTATTCCACTTCTTTATTCTTATTTTTTTACTTTTTCTTCTACCTGACTTGATTATTTATAATTCTACAGATATATAGTACTATAGTAAAAAGTACAAGTACTTTTTTATTCTATTTCTATTATAATTTGCTCCTTGTGTTTTTAACTGTGAATTTGCACTGTCAATGGAGCGGACCTGTTTACATTTCACTGCCGATTGTATACTCTGTATATAACTGTGTATGTGACAAATAAAACTCTTGAATCTTGAATCTTGATTTCTACCGAGAGGGATCCCACCTGGAACGCAATTCTTACCAACACAATCCCCCCCTGCCCCCCAGTTGACACCGTCCCTGCGGAGGTCTGTGCACACTACTGCTGTCACGTGACGTGCTTCAATCAGTTATTCATATTTAATAACTACCAGTGTAGTTCCAAAGTGGCATTTTGTAGTAGAAACAGGGCCGTCGCTAGTGGGGTGAAAGGTGGTGACAGTTATAGTGGGGCCCACTAAAACCAGTAGTTGTTTAATATATTCCCCTTCTCTTATGAATCAATAGAGTACATACATTTGTATGCCTGAGAGTTTACTGAAAACCACAAAAACATGCACTTTAGTCTAGTTAAAGAAGTTTTCCAAATTTCCTCTCTGCCCCCTCCCTAAAAATGCTTTAGTATCATGGTTAGTGAATAGAACCAAACAGATAGATAGAAGTTAGAAAAAGTTACAGTGGAAGTGAAACCTGGTACCAGTAATGTCATGCTAACATGCTGAAAACTAGATGTGCGTGTCAAAAGTATAACCAAGGACACTAGGCCTTCAGTGAAACTTTCAACACTGAGATATAGCGCCAAGCTGAGATCTAGCGCCTCCAAATGGACCAACAATGCAATGGCTCTTTCAACTGAATTGTCACAAGTCAAATTCATGGGACAATAACTTTAAAATGGTACAGTAATATTGTCTGAATGTTTGCATGGTGTTAGACAAGAACACTGGGTATAAACCACTAGTAAAACTTTCAATGCACCTTCAAAGACAGGCAAGATATAGTGCCAACAAATGGCTCATTCAATTCATTTACATATTTGTATAGCACTTCACAGTATATCGTTTCAAAGCAGCTTTACAGAAAATGCATGTTTGACGAATTAAAATGTAAGAAAAAGAAAAGCAGATGGAGTATAATTAGTGTAGCTGCTGTTCATAACATTTAAAAAAAAAAAGATAATCATTTAAGTTTAATCTGATATAACCAGAATAGTTTACAAGGATTGAGATGCATCATGTGAATGCTAGGATAAAGAGATGTCTTAAACTGGGAGAATGTGTCTGAGTCCCGAATAATATCGAGCTATATTCCAGAGTTTAAGAGCCAAATGCGAAAACACTCTACCTCCTTTTATGCACTAGCCCTAATCCACCCTATCCCTACCCATAATCTAACATAACCTCAAAACTAAATGGCCAGTAGGCGGCTCTATGTGCATTGTGTATTGTAAATTTAACAGTTAATAAAAAAAGACTACAGTAAAAAATAAATAAAAAAAGCTGAACTTGATTTAAGAAAAAAAGCTGATTTTGTTAGAGAAGTACCTCTACTATAATATTCTTGTGTCCTCTTTAACACATCGTCAGTGGTGGCCAAGAAACAGTGTTGCAAAATGGGCTAAAGGCACAATATGGCTCATTGTTCATTGTGTAATGTCCCAAGTTCAACAATTCCTAACAAATAAATGGTAGAGTGAAAAAAAAAAAAAATTTAGCTCTACCAGGGGTGGACTGGGGCTAAAAAGTGGCCCTGGACTTGCTGAATAATTTGAAGAATTTATATTTATATTGTTTTATTTATATAGCGCCTTTCCATAGCTCAAGGCCGCTTTACATAGTGTTACACAGTACATGTGTCCACACACACAATAGTACATTAACACATCCACATACACAATACAAGCACAGGTCTTATATAGCCATATTATTCAAAATACAAATTAAATAGATGTCTTTAGTTGGGTCTTGAAGGTAGACAGAGATGAGATATTGTGTAACGGTAGGGGAAGTTAATTCCATAATTTAGGAGCATTAACACTAAATGTGGACAGCCGGAAACGAGGAGTGGACAAAAGACTAAACTCAGATGATCTGAGGGACCGGGCAGGAGAGTAGTGGTGGAGTAAGTTAGACAGATATGGGGGTGCAAGACCATTTAATGCCTTAAATGTTAGAAGTAATGTCTTAAAGTGAATACGTGATGCCACAGGTAGCCAATGAAGATCATGACGTAGAGGAGTTATGTGAGCAGAGCGCCTGGTGGAGGTGAGAACTGGCTGCTGAGTTTTGAACATATTGTAACCTTGCAAGAAGTTTTTTTAGGAAGACCAAGAAATAGAGCATTGCAATAATCCAGACGGGATGTGATTAATGCATGAATTAATGTTTCAGCATCAGCCTGAGTGAGACGTGCAATATTACGAAGATGGAAAAAAAAGTTTTTAACAGAAGAAATGTGAGAGGCAAAAGATAGAGATGAGTCAAATAAGACACCAAGATTACGGACAGATGAAGAAGGCTTAGCATAGACCCCATCAATTTCAAAGGACCGGTCTATCCTTTTTACTGAGGTTGCAGAGCCAATCATCAGGAATCCAGTTTTGCTATTATTTAGTTTAAGGAAATTCAAAGCCATTCAATGCTTGATATCCGTGATACATGCAGTGAGTGAGTCAGGCAAGGATGGCCTATCAGAGCTGTTGGTGAGGTAAATTTGAATGTCATCAGCATAGCAATGAAAGTCCATGCCTGCGTATGATGTTACCAAGTGGATATATATAAATGATGAACAGAAGTGGACCAAGAACTGAGCCCTGAGGAACACCCTGTGAAAGTGGAGCAGTGGCAGATTTATGTATGGTAATACCATTTTTTCTGTCACTGATGTAGGAGATGAGCCAGGAAAGAGCTGAACCAGTGATGCCAATATCAGAAAGGCAAGAAATTAGTATTTCATGGCGGACTGTGTCGAATGCAGAGCTAAGATCCAGAAGAATCAAGATGTTTATAAACCCTGAATCCATAGACAGAAGAATATCATTAACCACACGAAGAAGAGCAGTTTCAGTGCTATGTGAAGAGCGAAATCCTGACTGAAAAGGTTCAAATGGGCCATTAGCCGTTAAGTATGATCTCAATTGTGAAGCCACAACTCCAGAATTTGACTTAGGAATGGTACATTTGAGATTGGCCTATAATTATTCATGTTTAGATGGTCAAGACTCGGTTTCTTAAGAATGGGGGTCACGCCAGCCAGTTTTAATTCTGCTGGAACAATAGCAGATGTTAAACTAGAATATATAATATGTGTTATGAAAGGTAACACATATTATATGTGCTCTGCTGGCACAAAGCAGCACACCACACCCGGCCCGCAGCACTCATAAACCCACCAGCTCATTATGCACAGAGCATTTTTTACACCACTTACTAACATAAAAATATAATACAATACAGAAATTTAAATGTTTTTAATTGAAATAGTTATCATTAACATTAATGAATGACTGGCATACTTATTTACATAATAATTTGTCTTTCCTGGTGTGCAAATAGTAAATAATTTTGAAGAATTTAACACAAACATCATTTTTAACACGGCTCTTTTACACAGAGGGGGACAGTTTAATATCACTAAAGTTCAATATGTCAGCCCATCCATACACAATGCTCTGGTATGGTCTAGAGCAGTGGTTCTCAAACCTGTCCTGGGGACCCCCCACCAGTGCACATTTTGCATGTCTCCCTCATCTAACACACCTGATTCAACTGATCAGCTCATTAGTAGAGACTGCAAGACTTGAATTGGGTGTGTCTAATGAGGGAGACATACAAAATGTGCAGTGGTGAGGGGTCCCCAGGACAGGTTTGAGAACCACTGGTCTAGAAGACTTTTTATGGTGCCTTAGTGGTTCTAGTATTTGTCCTTTTTAGGAGCTTGATATCTCCTGTCATTTTATGGAATAGCATAGAGCTCCAATTGTGGAAAAGAATGTACAACATTTTTATGATCATGAAAAGTAAAACGGTAATATTGTGAAATATTACCATCATTTAAAAAAAAGAGAACAAGATTTTCAGCATCATTACTCCAGTATTCAGAGTCACACGACCTACACATTACTCCTCAACATTAGATTCATCCGCTGAGGAGCCATGCATGCCAATGCCCCATGTACAGATAATGCCGCAAAATAGCTGCAGTGTTTCAAACAGTGATGGCGACAAAGAGGCAAATCTTACAGACTGCAGCTTTAAATAACAAAAATAAACTATGTACAGAAATTACTTTGGTTCATTTACAGATAACTTAAACTACAAAAATAATGTATAGAAAAGGGGCCCATTTCAGAAAGGAGGTTAAGTAAAAACTATGTTATGTTAACCCTGAAATGAGGGAAACTCTGGGTTTTCCATTTCAGAATGGGAAACAAGTCTGCACTAGCCCTTTACGAGCCCAGAGGCTAGCCTAAGGGCCCCCAGCAGCCTGCCCGTGCAGACCCCCGGAGAATTTACTCATTGGCAAAACGTTGGCCTCTTAGCGCTGGCCCTGCACGGGCAGCCCTCACTTAGCCCCCAGGAAGCCCTCACTAGGCCTGCACTATTAATCTACAACAATAAATCTTTCACTATATATACTTTTCGGCTACTATAACTTAAGTCTTTGGGGAAAAACAGTTATTCGATACATCTGAAATGGATGCAGTCACCACATTACTAATGTCTGTATTGTCAAAAATGTACAATAGTCAAAGGGATTTCAAAACAATGGATTTATTAAATGTAAAATAGAAAACATTCAATTCAGGTTAATGCAGCAAATGGCTGGCCTGAGTAGAAGTCAAATGTTAATTTCATTACCCTAATTAATAAATGTAACAGGTGGGATCAAAGAACATTTAATTATGTGAAAAGAGCTTAAATACAAATATTTGATATATTAAATAAATATCAAAGTCAACCTAAATATAACCTATATAACCTATATATATATATATATATATATATATATATATATATATATATATATATATATATATATATATATATATATATATATATACATTGTCTTGACCAGGACCACACCCCTAAATGCATTGAAGCAACTGCCATGTGATTGGTTAATTAGATAATTGCATTGAGAAATTGAACAGGTGTTCCTAATAATCCTTTAGGTGAATGTATATGTATATATGTATTCTTTTTTTTTTTTTTTTTGCCTGTGGGATACCATGAAAATTAAACTTACATATACATATTGGGTGCTGTTGCCATGGTGAATAATAATTTCGGATTAATCATGGCTTTAATAGTTAATCAAGGCTTTTCATAGTCGTGCATGCACTTAACTCAGAGTGAGCCTGGTCAGAGTTGATTGAACTAACTCAATTCAGTTTTTCTGAAACCCAAAACTCAGAGTTTCCCATCTCAGGGTAAGATTAAAGTTTAAATCAAGGTTAAACTCGGAGTTGGTTGAACCTCCTTATTAAAACGGGCCGCAGCTTATTCGTTTTTATTTACATTCCCTTTTTTTCTTTTTTGGGCCTGCAATGGAGTGACCTTTCCCCAGCAGGCCAATTTTCTCCAGAATTGTCCTAAAACAAGAGAAAAAGGAAACACTTATGAAAAATATTAAGACAGGGGTGCAATCTTAACATTAGTGTAATCTGGACATGCATACAAAATACTCATAATATTTGTAGACATGCATTACATGACAGCACTACCAAAAAATAAATAAATAAATAAAATAAAAAAAGTGAAAGACTATTGCCTTATATACTGGTTGTTATTGTTGTGGGCTTTATAGGGTGAGGGCTATTTATTATAATATGCAAGAGCGCCTATAGTGAAAATATTACAAATGGGTCATTGCCTTACCTCCAAGCCACACTGGCTGAGTTTTTGACCGTGGTAAATAAATGATAATTTTCAGCCCTCATTTTAATAAATTAAGTGGTCTGCCCCTTGCTCCCTAAAACAAAATGAAATATTAGAAGTTTTGCCTCAGACCACCTTACAAATCAAGCTGTGCCATGGTAACACTTTTAGTTTAAGTTCACATTTTTAAGAATGACCCCTGGTTTGGGATTAGTGGCTAACATAGCAAATCAGAAAGAGCTTTATTTGTATTAACAGTAATACAACATTTTCTCCCCCATACAATCTTTTAAAATGAACTGCATACCATTTAGCAACACAAGTATTTTATTAATATGATATTCTGATATCGATCTAGCTTACTGCAGTGTCTCATACCAGCCACAGAGTTAACACACAGAGTAACATTATAACATCACTTTCAACACTCTCAAATGTATTTTTTGTATGATTGTCTTGACCAAGTAAATCCCCCACAATTTTAATTCATCAAATAAAGTGGCCCGTATGAGTAGTAATTCAGCATTTGCAGCTATTTCATTATGGAATCAAATAATGTGAATTTAAGTGATCACGCAACTAACAAAGTTCAAGTTCAGGGAAGGAGGCGGCGACCGTTACATGTAACTTTAATCATAAAATATGCATAAACAACAAAAAGGTAAGGAGTGGCCAACTGCAGCATATAATAAAACAGCAGCGTAAAATGCCCCAGGCTCTCTGCACCGCCCGGCTTCATACCACAGTAACGTTAAAACTTTAAAATGCATTAGCTCACCCATGAACATGATTTCTCCCCGAGTCCCGTTGGATTGCTTTCCAATGGCTGTGGAGGTAAAGACGACAACTCCCATGATTCCACGCTCATTCACTGCATCATCAAGCTAAGCTTTGTTGTTGTTTTGAATAAGCGACCTTGGTGAAACTTACATACTGCGACTTTAAGTATGTGTTGTTCTGTTGTGTTATCATAAATGTCTGATTCTAGTGTTACTCACTTTTTCTGATCCCAGTTCAGGTTTTCACATCCTGTCTAAAGGCCAAAGTATACGCTGCATAATTTGTACTCGCAGGTTGAACATGCCCATTTCATTTTTTGGGACCTCAATAACCAAAGTTTCTGTGAGTCACACTATCATCATGCAGTTAATTCATTGTTCACAAGGGACTGAATCTAAAACCCAAAGCTGTTTCTTATGTTTGAGGTGTAGGTATTGATCTTCAGAGGGAACGCATCTTGTACTTGAAGCATATTTGATATTTCGCTCCTTTTTCTGATCTTAAGGTTTTCCTTAAATCATATTTAATGTTTAGCAGTTTTCCTGCTCCAGGCAAACTCTAACTTCTTGACTTTGCCCATCAAACTTCAATCAGAGCAACTTTGAACTGATTAAATATATGGTATTAGAGCCAACCATAATTACAATGATATTCACTGTAGAAATTTCACTGAACAAATTATTTCCAGATATTTTACAGGCCTAGATGTCACAATTTTAAAAGGAGTTTAATTAACTAAAAGTTCGATTTTACACAGTATACCTTAATGATGAGCATAAAAGAGCACAGGGATTAAAAAATAAAATAGGCCAAAATGTAATATTGTGAAATATTATGAATTTTTTGCCTCTGCAACATCGCATGGCGGTTGGGGACAGTGCCTCTGGACTGGCAGACCGGGGTGGTGGTCCCTCTTTTCAAGAAGGGGGACCGGAGAGTGTGTTCCAACTACAGGGGGGATCACACTTCTCAGCCTCCCCGGGAAAGTCTATGCCAGGGTACTGGAGAGGAGAATTCGGCTGATAGTGGAACCTCGGATTCAGGAGGAACAGTGTGGTTTTCGTCCCGGTCGTGGAACATGGGACCAGCTCTATACCCTTTCCAGGGTGCTGGAGGGTTCATGGGAGTTTGCCCAACCAATCCACATGTGTTTTGAGGATTTGGAGAAGGCATTCGACTGTGTCCCTAATGGCGTCCTATGGAGGGTGCTCTGGGAGTACGGGGTCCAGGGCCCCTTGCTTAGGGCTGTTTGGTCCCTGTATGACCAGAGCAGGAGCTTGGACTTGTTCCCAGTGCATGTTGGACTCCGGCAGGGCTGACCTTTGTCACCGGTTCTGTTCATAATTTTTACGGACAGAATTTCTAGGCGCAGCCAAGGGCCGGAGAGTGTCCGGTTTGGGAACCACATGATTTCGTCGCTGCTTTTTGCGGATGACGTTGTCATGTTGGCCTCCTCAGACCAGGACCTTCAGCGTGCACTGGGGCGGTTTGCAGCAGAGTGTGAAGCGGCCGGGATGAGAATCAGCACCTCCAAATCCGAGGCCATGGTTCTCAGTCAGAAAAGGGTGGCTTGCCCACTTCAGGTTGGTGGAGAGTTTCTGCCTCAGGTGGAGGAGTTCAGGTATCTTGGGGTCTCGTTCACGAGTGAGGGAAGGATGGAACAGGAGATTGACAGACGGATCGGTGCAGCTTCTGCAGTAATGCGGGCGATGTACCGGTCTGTCGTGGTAAAGAAGGAGCTGAGCTGTAAGGCGAAGCTCACGATTTACCGGTCAATCTACGCTCCTACTCTAACCTATGGTCATGAGCTGCGGGTCATGACCGAAAAGACAAGATCCTGGATACAGGCGGCCTAAATGAGCTTTCTCCGCAGGGTTGCTGGGTGCTCCCTTAGAGATAGGGTGAGAAGTTCAGTTACTCGGGAGGAGCTCAGAGTAGAGCTGTTGCTCCTCCACATCGAGAGGAGCCAGTTGAGGTGGCTCGGGCATCTATTTCGGATACGCCTTCCCGGGGAGGTGTTCCGGGCATGTCCCACCGGGAGGAGGCCCCGGGGAAGACCTAGGACACGCTGGAGGAATTATGTCTCCCGGCTGGCCTGGGAACGCCTTGGGGTTCCCCCGGAAGAGCTGGAGGAAGTGGCTAGGGAGAGGGAAGTCTGGGCGTCTCTGGCTAAACTGTTGTCCCCGCGACCCGGCCCCGGATAAGCGGAAGATAATGGATGGATGGATTATGAATTTTTCAAAAAATAACCATTTACTATTTAAATACATTTTAAAATGTAATTAATACCTGTGACGCAAAGCTGAATTTTCAGCATCATTACTCCAGTCTTCAGTGTCACATGATCCTTCAGAAATCATTCTCATATGCTGATCAAGAAACATTTCTCATTAGTATCAATGTTGAAAACAGTGCTGCTAAATATTTTTGTGGAAACCGTGATTTTAAGTGTTCTTTGATGAATAATAAGCTCAAAAGAACAGCATTTATATGAAACAGTCAGCTTTCCAGATGCTGCTCATCAATCACACCAACAAACCAATGAATTTCCACTGAAAATATTATAACGTGCAGCATACAGTTGTAAGACACCTGTGGTAGGACTCTGATAATCAATATTTATAAGAGCTTCAACTACATATTTTTTTTATTTAATGTATACAGAATTATCTAACATTAAAGTAAATCCTGCATAAATCATCTGTTTAAGACTACTGCAGAAATAGATATTCATTAATGTGAATAACTCGGTTGCACCGTTCCAATACGATGGAAGTCTTAAGTTATTAGCGGCAAACGAAACGGCCACTGATGCGGACTCTACACATAGTTATCAACAAGAAAAATTATACAGCTACTTTGAGTATTCATCTCCCCCCAATGGACACATTCCTGTGCTCATATGGTTCATAATCTGTCACTCTGAATCACTTAAGATCTGTATGCAAAAATAAAAGGTTGCCCTAAATGCATATAGACAACCAGATCTGTGGCACACGAGTCTTGTACGTTCAAGCACCCTCTAGAACATTCGGCTCAGAACAGTATGTTCCCAACAAGAATCATGTCACAAATCAGGAGAAAAAGTTACTGAAGAAATACTCAAGTAGACTAGCTGTCCCTTTTGTTTCAATGATTATATTTGAGAATCAGTTTTTTGTGGAAATGATGCAGTATATAAAAAAAGGAGACAGAAACTTACTATAGCTAAATGTCACTCTACTCCATTCGTCCCTGCACATTGCAGATGAGATATGTGAGGGTTTACCTCTAAATAATAAGCATCCACCCCAATTTATCACCTGAACCCACGTTCAACAGGATCCCAACCTGCTCCAATGATTTGGACAGGAACTGTAGGCATTTTGGAACTTATGTTCAATCCTTAGAAACTTTGCATACACATGATAAACAATGTTTTCCTTATATCAAGGCCATCTGTAAAAGCTTTTGAGGATTAAACTTCCATATCAAAATGAGCGCAACTCATGTACATGGACAGTCTTGAAGAAATAGACCCAGACAGGATGGGATGTGCCGAGTTTGTAAATAAATATGTTGACAAATGCAGCTCAGGGGACCGTCCCTATGAACTACCAAATGTTCTGTGTATCCTGGACTTATTATTATATAAAAAAAAAAAAAAAAAAAAAAAAAAAAAAAAAAAAAGAAGACAAGTGGTAACAGGGCACAGTCAATTCAGTCTTTCTAGGGCACAAGTGACAGGATAGAAGGGGGTGTGGTTTATCTACAATGGGTGGGGCTAATTTCTCTCCTGCACAAACACAGTCTCCTGCGGACACAGTCCTGCTTCCTGCAGTGTGATGTCATAGTCCAAATGAGCGAGTCTTCGGCGGGGGAAGTTGGTGACAAGTTCGAAGCGTTCGTTGGGGAATCCTTTAGACTGAACGTGTCTCACCAGTGCCTACAAAAAAAGAACAAAGCAAGAAAATTAAGGGTACAAATTGTCTTTTTAGTTTTTACTTTAGATCATTACTAAATCAAAATTCACTATAACAAATTTGGAAAAAACTTACGTTTAACACGATGTATTATATACATCTTGTTGCAAGCTTTTTTTCCATTTTTAGCCTTAATTCTGTTTACTTATACTACAGGGCTGCTGAATGCTTGAATCTGATTGATTGACAAACGTTCTAAAGTGTGCAATTATTTTCAGGGAAACACATGGCAAAAGTAGTTCCAGGCAGGTCTTGACTGCATTACAGTTCCATATCACCTTGCCAAATGATTTCAGTTATTTCACATTTCTTTACAGCTGACAACAGCAAAAGAATTAAAACCCACAACGACTCACAAAATGATGTTTTATATGGTACAAAGAGCACATACTCTCCTTCTCCTGCTCGTTCCCTCCCACTCAAAAGCACACACATACAGTTTGGACACACTCTTGCATAGAAACCTATTGTCAGCGCTTCTCTGCTAGTGAGAAATGTCCTGTAGCTTTTAAGTTATTAAACTATTTTACTGATAAATTCATCAATGTAATAACGTCTCTGTTCTTTGAAACAGATACACTTACAGTTTCGTTATTGGTAGAGACTAGGGTTGGGTACTGTTCACATTTTACCCAACGGTACCTTTTTTCTGTATTTTAGGGATACATCAATAACTGTAAAGAAACTGCAAGTCATTTATAGAAGTGTTATTGACATTATACCAGAGCTGCCTTGGTCGCTGTCTGCCATTGTCTGTGATGTTTGTTTACTGTAATATTTACCAGTAAACAGTACGATACTAGCTACTTAATTGAATTCATAAAAAGATTTCCCACAAAATCTGTGTTGTGTATTTTCTGGTAATCAAATTAAGTTAATTAATTTAATTTATCTTTTAACTTCAACTTTTTGTCAAACAAAGTGCTGCACAACTGAGCTTTATACTGTTAAAATTAAAACATGGAAGAAAAATTGTGATTTATTACTTAAAAATAAAGCTTTGATAATGTATTATTATATTAGTGTTAGTATTATTATTACACTGATATGCATCTAAATTCTACTGTTCAACAGTAATATATTTGTCGAGTTAAACCAAACTTTTATTCTGATGGGTTGCCGTGAATACCTTTGAGTTTGTGTGCGTTTATGACATGACGGTAGTTTTTTCAAATGAAACGGTAAAATGCTCATGAAGTGACTCTCAGAGCGGCTCTGGAGATGACGTTCATGCATTCATGTCCTCGTATGAGACGGCAGAGATGGAAATACGCGACCGCCACACGTGATTCAATGTGTGTGTGAGGTAAATTAAACCGTGCGTCGGCGACATTCATTCACACAGAGACACGCAGGATTCGTATTTAAATTTGTCTTTTTGCTGTTTAATATTCAGACACTAGTCTATATCACCAGACACGTTCTCAGTTACCGAAATTTGGTACCAAGTGATTTAATGTGAATTAGCGTTTTAAGGACAAAACCGTGACAAATGTTTTGAGGTGTGATAACCGTAGTATAAGCAGAATAATTGACTCCGGGCTGTTGAATTATTAGAAAAATAATGCACACTTGTGGTGTACTAATGGCATTGCCACCTCGGGTGTTTATTATTTTTCTAATAATTCAACAGCCCGGAGTCAATTATTCCTTACATAAATTAGTAGGAGCTAAACATGCCGTTAGTCAGTAATATGGTACATTGCGGTAATGAACACGTCCGTTTTTGTTATTGTGGACGCTTGAAAAACCGTGAATAATTCTAGATACCTTATTATCCGAATTGTGTCTTTTCCTAGACTGGATGCCAACCGAATTTAGCCCCGCTCACAACATTTGAGGTCGTGAGGTTTGGTCTGGACTTGATTCGTTGTGAAGTAACTATGCTCAAACCAGAGCTGTTTGGACCAATCAAATTATCAGGGCGGGCTTTATACGATGATGGACAGATGATCAACAGTAACATAATCATCCACGTCACCAAAGAGCGTTTTGAATTCGATCTAATCCTAAACAGAGAACTTGTTCGTAAATGCATTCACCTTTACCATTTCTCTTAAAAATGATGATCGTGTTGGTAAGTACTCCATGTTTGCTGAAATTCTTTTTACAACACCGGCAAAGATCTTCTTCTACTTCTTCCAGCGTGCGTGCAGTTGAGTTCTGTTGACAACTATGTGTTGCTCAAGTCAACATACGTCACTTACTCCGTTGCTCTGATTGGTTGTAGGTCTATCCAATTAAATGCAGAGAATTTTCTTTCCTGGTTCGGTTGAAACACGCCCCATAATCACAGCCCAATGGAGCAGTATCAGACTCATATTCTGACTAGAATCTGGTTATGATGACGTCAGGCTAGTCTTTTCCGTCTACCGGCTAAAATTTACAAATTAACTGGAATGAAAATGCAAATTTGCTTTCTGACAGTATGTGGAAACACCCCGGTCCACAAAGCAACACTGAAAGTCAAACTGTATTTACATACTTTCAAACAGCCATTTCGATTTTTGTATAATCTTTGTATTTGATTTGATTCTTGTAATCACTATATTTCATATTCAAAAATGCTCAATCTTAATATTTATTTTACAAGTACACTTATACGAAAATATGCCAGCCCAAACAATGTATCTAGATATTAGTTAAAAATTAACTTAGTTAGTTTAATTAACTTAATTAGTTTACTTTATACAGTTATATTGTATTTAAATGTTAAAGGTTATTTTTGTCTTTTGAAAAAGTTATTAAACTTAATTAAAAGAACAACACTGAAGTTTGTTTATTTTTTCAACCTGTTTGTGTAATGTGATTCAATACTGTTATGAATTTTATACTGTTACATGCCTAGTAATAAGTCGGCAATGGCAAAAAGTGTGACACCTATGACCCACACAAACTGTAAAATGCTTTACCCACCATAAGTTTAGCTTTAGCAGACAATGCTATCTGTTCCCTCTGGCCATCTGGATATCGCAGCATTAAGCGGGCCTTCGGACCTGCGGACAGAGTCGTTTTAGTACATTCATTATTACTACATTCTCTCTGAATATTATTACCATGCATAAAAGTTCAAATCCTTTAAAAAGTGACAGTTTGCCAAATGTTATTCTAAACCTCTATGTTAGTTTTTCTGGAGAACATAAAATGACATGTTTGAAGGTCAGCTCTTTTCCATATATGACAGCTCCAAAAAAATTACAGAATAAAACCTACACAAGCTAGCCATATGTCTTGTGTGCTCTAATGCAAGTCTTCTACAGCCATCCAATAGATTTGTGTGAGAAGCAGACTGAAATTTAAGGCATTAATTGATCCCTCCCTCTTTAGTGAGCTGTTAGCACACAAACTGCATATGATTGGATCACTGAATCAACAGTTAAACTCACAAACGGGTTTGTGAACTAATCTTTCAGTCCGATTTAGAATCTTGATCAACTAGTTCTTATCTGACTCAAAAGAATGATTCATTTACAAACAGGATTGCTTCGTTTCTCACGATCAGCTCACTGTCTCTATGTGGTCATAATGGTTCTCAAAATGACAGTTCATTGGAGGGGAAGATTATCAGAGAATAACGACTTAAATTTCAGTGAGTTTCTCACACAAAGTTGACTTTAGAGCACTTGGAATATAATGCACAAGTCATTTGAACTACTTTTAGGCTGCTTTTGAAGAGCTTTTAGTATTATGCTCAACAATGTCCTTTTATGCTCTGTGGAAAACATAACTGCAATCAGGACCAACAAGAGGCGAGGGGGAGTAAATAATGAGAGAATTTAATTTACTTTGGCTTAAAGGGCTAGTTCACCCAAAGATGAAACAGACATCTGACATAACAGTAAAGCCAATTACCGTTGTCATCTGGATCTGCTGTGCTGGTGCCAGCAGGTTCTGAGGGCTGGTGTGATGTTGATCTGTGGTTTTCTCCCAGCCGCTGTTGGGACTCTGTTTGTCCTGTCTGACTGTGACTGAACCCAACTGGCTCTAGGTGATTCTTCTTACTCTCCTCTTTCCTGTGGCACAACTCTTTGTGCGGAGACTTCCTGTGATGGACTGGGCTGTCTGACCTGGTGGGAGGAGCTATCTCTGCAGAGATGTGTCCATCTAAAGAATCCTCCCCTCCACCGACCTCATTATCCGAACCGTCCACTGAGATCAGGCCCTCGCTGTCAGAGAAAGGCTCGGCATCTGAATCATCATCTGAGCGTGACTCTGCCTTCTCCTGGGTGGACTCATAATGTGTTTCTTGAAGAGAAGCCCGGATAGCTGCCTCTAACTGACTGTCCTCACTGGCATCTATCAAACTCTCCTGTATAGACACATAAAGGATTGCAATGTAAAGAAAAGATGCGTAAATGTTTTCTCAGAAACCTCCAGGTTCTTAAAAGGGACACTTACAGAACGAGCCCGTTTGGCCGGAGGTTGACTGGACTGCCCATCCAGCTGCCCATGCTCTGATAGGAAGCCTGTGACCTGATCCAGGAACGAAGCCACATCTAACTGGTTCCACTCAACCATCTTTTGTCCTGTATTTGTTAGAGAAATGAAAATACTGAAATACTCTGAATTTCAGACAATATCCAGAAGCACTTAAATACGTCGCAAACATTTTTTTCTTAATTTTTAATCATTTATCTTCACCCTTATAATGCATAAAAACCCTTTTGACCCAGTGGAACATAAGCTTATGAAAGAGTTATAACTTAATATTTTTCAACCAAAACCATATTGTATCTGATGAACAATTTTCATTAATGAATGAAACATTTCAAAGGTGTGCATGTTACCATGTTATTACAATGTTATTACTATGCTTACCACTTTTTTATTCATAAAAATGAGAATTTCAAATTACACATGAACTGTAGCAAAACCAGCTTGATGCAAGAAAAACATCAATATTTATGGAAAATGTTATTGTTATATTATACAATATGTTAAAAAGGGTCACATGACAATTACAAGTATGGTTTTCAAAGATATTTTTAATTTCCATTTAATTTTTTATTTAATGACTTTAAAAAAGTATATATTTTACCATGGTTAATTCATAAATATCATTATGTTACTGGGTAATCATTTTACATTCTGTACTAACCTTGCATTGTCATAAAATATATACATCTTGTGATCATGTAGTTTATAATAATGCATTTTTGACTTTATGCCCGCTTAAATAAATTTTAATTCAGGTATAAAAACAGGCTCATTATAGAAAAGGTCTTTTCAAGTTATTGTCTTTATGAAATTCATTGTTAAATGAATAGACCCGGACAAAAATTAGCATCATGTCAGAAAAAGTAATAAATTAGTAAAAAGATACATTGAGGAGGAGTGATTCAGCAATGGCTTGTTTGTCTTACCTGTACGGGGGTCCAAGATAGAAATATAGGGGAATTTGTTAAGCTTGTAAAACTGAATATACCTCTGGCCTTCCTCACTGTCATGGTAAACCTATAAGCAAACACAGCTTACCTAAACAATTCAACAGCTCACATTCACAAGTCATGTCATGGAAGATACAGAGACAGAAGACATTCATGTCTGTTTACCTGCCAGAATATGAAGTGTTCTCTGATGATGGTTTTCACAGCATCATTGCTCCACACGTCTCGGTTTAGACACTGACAGGCAAAATCCTGGACATTTTGAATGTTGATCATCAGCCATTTGTTTTCAAGCTGACCGGAGTCTTTTGCCTGAAGTGATTAATATATATTGTGTGAAAGAGTTAATACAGAGAGTGGGAAATAATGGCATGACTTACAAGAATGTTCCAGATCCAATACAAACTAAAAAGCAGAAATATGCAGCTTATACTTTTGTCGAAGAGCCTATTTTTTTTCGAGAGCTGTGAAATATAATAGTTTTTATGATGCATTGCGATGCTGATGTGAACGATTCTGCATCAACGCACAAAAACAAAAAAAGAGCATGCGCCCAGAAGCACACCTCTCAGACACCACGCAATCCCAAATGCAGTTCTCTTTGAGACAAATCTAACTCATAGATGTAAAAAAAAAAAAAAAAAAAAACTCAAAAGAATAAATCAAATAAAATGTGTATTTTAATAGCCTTGGCTCACTTGAAAAGTGTGTCAGTCACAGGTGCTGTCAAAAAGGCTGAACTTGTACTGAACCAGGAACATTCCTTTAAGGACTTGTCCACTGATTCCACCCAGCCTGATTTCAGTTCTGTTTGGACACTCCCTGATTTGCAGGGCTTGACTTGTTCTTTGCCAGGAACAAAAAACATTACTATGCTGACAAAGTTTGAACTTAATGACATAGAGGGCTGAAACATGTGAATTAGCCAATTACTGGAAGCGTTACTGGTAATACTAATAGGTGTACTAAAGCAGTAATGGACCTTACCGTCTCAAAGCTGCCTTTGTGCATGAGTTCAATGGGAGGACGGAACAGATCGGCTAGAGTGCTCAGCTTCTTGTCCATTGCACTTCCGTTTCTCAACTCCTGCTCCTGTCGGACTAAAGATTCACAACACAACAGCAGGGTTTCAGAGGATGAACCAGACCATGTGTGCTGAATGAAACCATCAGAATGCATCACATATACTTACTGGTTTCAGTCTGAAAATCCCGAAATCCATCAAAGATTGATCGTGCTGGTCTACGCCTCTTTGGTACTGTAAAACGATATATATTAGCTTATGTTAACACAACCCCCTGAGAGTTCATAAGGGATGAAAAGCTAATAATTGATTATATCGAAAGTAAAATTATAGTTTTATGAAAAAACTGCACAATTTGCACCATTTTTGTGGACAGAAGTTTATAAAATTAAAGGCACAATATGTACGATTTTTTTAATTAAAATATTTAAAAACCACTAGAACAGTGTTATACATTTTGTTGACTTGTGTACTTACGTTATCCCAAATGTTTCCAAGAATGTTTAAATTTTCACACGGACCGTGCGTTGCCTATCAATGACATCATACCTGCCTGACCCTCGATTTCCGTTTTTATTTTGTAGAACCCATGGAAACACCAAATACGCTTTAATATATTATGTTTTATTAGACAAGGGAACAACTGTTTGGAGACATTTATAGACAGAAAACAGCATTTTCTCTGTCACACAATGTGTTTTAAAATTAGTTGCATGCAATTTAGCAACACAAGCCATCCAGCATTTATTAATATGATATTCTAATATCGATCTGGCATATTGCAGTGTGCAACAAGTGCTTCATAGCAGCGTAACATTATAACATAATTTTCAACACACTAAAATGTATCTAATATGATAAAGCGTTGCGTTACCCCGCGTACGCTTGAGCGGAAGAAGCGACTGTGGCATAATAAAAGCTGTCGAGCCGTGTGTTGCGCTCGTCTCTCATTAGCAATCGCTCCAGCGTCCTTGTTCAGCTCCCACAGCACTCGGCCCTGCTCTGCTTTATACTACAGTAACGTTAATAAATCTCACAAACATGATTTCTGGCCGAGTCCTGTCCTGATTCTTTTCCACCGGCTGTGAGTGAAGACGACAACTCCCAAGATTCCGCGCTCAATCTCGGCGTCAAGCTACGCCTTTGATTTGAGTAGGCAACCTCTAGCGGCGAAAAACGATATAGTGTGCCTTTAAAGCCTGAATATTAGAAATATTACAAGTAGGGATGCACCGAAATTGACATCCGAAGATGGATTTTCAGTTTCAGCCGAAACGGTGTTAATTAGTGCTTTTTTTAATGGCATGTTTTGACTGTCAGTGTCTATTCTGTGACAAAGGTGATAAACTACAGCAGGTAAAGGTCAACTGTGTGGACGGTATAGTTCAAGCTTCTTTTTTAATAGTTTTTCATTTTGATGAACTGAGATCTTTTAGTCTATGCTGTTGTCTGTTGATGCGAGAACAAAACTCAACTAAACATTATTTTTAGCATGCCTTTTAGCCAATATTTGCAATAAGCTTAGTGCTTTTGATATGAAACTTTTAAATGATGTCAGCTTTATGATGAAAATGTGGAGTGACAGATCATTGTAGCCACCTCAGTTCAAGCGGCAACATGGAGCACACAAAAACTGATCATCTCTTTAGTTTTAATACTATTTACAGCACAAAATAAACATGAATTAATGTAGAACAACTTATAATCGCTCGATCAGTGTTCAACAGCGTAAAGACATCAATAAAACAGCTTGTAACAATATGTCACGTAATGTTACATTTACCTCAAGAAAGCCATTCAATGACCATTGTATATGCAATATTACATTTTCATTATATTTTTACTTAACCCGTTGTCTTCATTATTTAATTTATGAAACTGTTTAAATGTTTATATTTAAAAAATGAATTGGAGTAGAAACAATAACATATTTAAAACATTCATACAAATTTTTTTAAATATTTATATATAACTCAAGTTTTTATTTGAGTGTTGATTATTAAATAAACATATTCAGGTGCAGTTTCTAGCTAAATTAAAACTTTAATTTTGTTTTTTGTGTTTCTATAAAAATTATTTTGGTGCATCACTAGTTAAAGCTTGGCAGTTCAAGCACTTGAAAGTTCAAAGCATTAATATAGTTATCAAATATTCATTTATTTCATTTTACAGCACAATGGTAAATTTACAACAGTAATATAGTCCTGTCTTTGTTTTTATGATTAGAGTTAAAACATAATAATAACTATTATTATTATTTTGATGACAATCATTAATGATTATTATTAAATTGGATTGGGTTCCTAAAATACCAGTGTGAATGTAATGCAGACTGAGTGAATCTACTTTAGAGTTTAGCTACAAAGTCAAAATAAAACACTATTCATGTGACCATTACAAGGGCTCCATACCTCCAAACAAGGGCTCTGGCTCCACCAGAATGTCTTGCTTCTGAGGAATGGGTGCTCGCACATCATCTCTGCCAAAGAGGAGGACACAACTCAAACTCAAAGCACAGAGCATGCAGTGACTTACAAACTGCTTGAGAAAGACTGCTACTCACTCTACAGGGGGGTGTCTGCTGCTGGAGGCTCCGGCTGAACTGGCGCTTGTGCTGGGTTCCTCTGCGATGCCCCCTCCATCGAGAAACATGGTGACGGCCATCTCTAGGTTATTGTTACATGCTTCCAACATATGCTTCCCTACACTTTCTGTGGCTCCTGCAAACAAACATACACATGCAAAGATGTATTACTCCCTCAAACACACTGGGGGGGGGGAAGAGCAGATGTACTTCAAGAGGTGAATTTGTAACCGGAAATACATGTGAAAAAAGGTACAAATATGTCCTTTTAAGGGTACTGCCCCAGCGACAAGCTGTTGTACCCCTAAAGGTACAATTCTGACACCTTTTTTCTCACTGCAGTTACAAATTATCTTCAAATAACACCGTCATACACTAAACAACAAGGATTTGATTATATGATGACAGCATTGTATTTGTTTGCGCTGAAAACATATATGTCTCACCAAGAAGTGACATAGCACTGCATTGTGGCATATTTTCAATTTAAATATATAATTGTGCTCCATCAAGTTTGATACAAGTTCAAGTCTGAAAAAATATGAAATCTGCTAAAATACATGCATGACATCTTATCTGAAGAACCGCATTAGGGACCCCTAGCCACTTTTAATTACTTTGAAACTATATACAGCTTAGATCAGGCTTAAAATGCTATTTTATTTGAATGGTATGCACATACTGATACGAGGCTGAGGGTTCCTGGGCTGAAAAAGGTTCAAGACTTCTGGTGCGAAATAAAACAATTAAAAAAGCTAAAATGTGTGTAATAACTATGGTATGTTTATACATTTATGGTGTGTAAAACATGTCAAAGGAACCCGAAATTAAGATATTACACAATTCAGTACTTATAAAAACATCTCGTTTGTTCGGTCCCTCATAGTTTTATGCAGATCATTCAATTCTTATTGGCAATACGCTAAAACAGTAAGGATTTAAACAAAATGCTTAGGTAAAATATGAAATATGACGTTGTAAACGCATAGAAGAAGCGCGAGCTGCTGGATTCTTAAACCCCGCCCCTTCAGAGCGCGCATGCGCACAACCAGCGCATCTTTCACCTTTTACAAAAAAAGTAGCGAGCTGCTTAACATGGCTTGTATTTCTGACCAACAGAACCGAAACTATCAAATGATACACATCATCATGCGAGGCTCTAGAGCAGCCCGCGTGTACACTTCTAACAACAGTTAAACCGAACATCGCCAGTCCGTTTAGAACATCACAGTTTCGTGTGTACCTTTCACTTAGATGTGACTTGTGAGAAGCATACAGTCCAAACGGATAACTGATTGAAAATCAGCCTACACAAACCGCCATATTGTGGACTGTGGCTCATATTCACAGACACACTTGCTGAAGTTGTTAAACATTCGCGGTGGCTGGAAACATCCAAACGCACATAATCAACCTGTAGCATTTCAATTTGGCAACGGGGAGTATGAAAATCTTACTGCAGTACTAATCTGATTTGAATTTAAAGGTGTTACATGAAGCGATGGTGAAATAACACAAGTAACGTTACAATCACATGCTCAAAGTTCAGTCCGAGGGAGTTTTACATTACCATCGGCATACTTTAGTAATTAGTCTACATCTGATCGCCACTTTTCTGCTCTGATTTCTTTTCTTTTGCATGTACGTTAGAGACATATTAAAGCAAGTGGAGATAGCAGCTAGCTCTTTCGTTAGTCCCTTTCCTTTGCATGACAGAGGGGGCAGTAATGATGATGCCTCTCGATTATTCTTCCCTACATACAGCATTTCTAAAGACCCCATGTTTTACTCAAGCGAAATGGCCTGTGCAAAAATTCCCGCAAATGCGAAATGTCAATATTTACCAGTTATGGCTGTAAACTGTTGTATTAACCCATTAACCCCCGGGGCTGATGCGTCTCCGAGAGTCGCCATCTTGCCGCCACTGACAACAACACGACTGAACGCATGCACGGCATCGACCAATAGGATCTCTTTCTACGTCTGACTCCGTGCGTCACCTCACTGGATCTCTGGGTAATGTAGTTCATTCGTTGTTTCGTTAACAAGATGCCACTGTGCGGTTAATAAACTGATTTTTGTGTTAATTATATAATAAACTGACTGTACGAGTGCAAATATACAGCATGTTTCTCATTACACATTCATATAAAGAACCTTATTTTTGCTACGAGTTAACTATTTTTCTAAAGCTATTTTTCTTCATATTTGTGGCAAACAAAAATTTCTAAAAATGAGAACAAGAAAAACAAGAAGAACAAGATATTGTTTTTTTAATAATAATAATAATAATAAATTGTATTGCTGCCTATGTATTTAAAGTTAGTTTAATATGCTATATTTAGTAAGAATTTTGAATACATTTTAGTCAAATACTGGTGCTTCTGCTTAAGCATTGGTGCTAACTGTTATGCCCGTGGTGTTACCATTATTTCTGTCAAGGGAGACAATAAACACAGATAAATTAGCACTGCCATCATGATTACTTCAAAATCACATGGACATTTTGGGAATATTAATAAGACTATGGCCTGGTTTCACAGACAGGGCTTAGATTAAGCCAGGCCTTTGTTTAATTAGGACATTTAAATCGCTTTTATAAACGTGCCTTAGAAAAAAAAACATTACTGGTGCATCTTGAGACAAAACAATGGCACTGACATATTTTAAGATATACCAGTGCAAGTTGCTTTCAGTTAAAACAGCTCAAACATTTTAGTCTGGGACTAGCTTAAGATCTGTATGTGAAACCGGGGTTAATTTATCACAATTTATATTAAATTATGTAAAATCTAAATTATTAGTGTAACACCAGTCTGACATGTGAAATTGTCAGAAATATAGCAACATTTGAGAAAATGTATAATGAACCCACCATGCACACGACCTGCAATGACTTTTACACACACAAAGTAGTTATAAGAGAATTCCTTAAAATATAATATGTATTGTTTTAAACAATTTCATGAAATTGTATGTTAAATAAAAATCTATATTTACAACATAACCACTTTATTTATGATTATATTATGATTATTATATTGTTCCAAATACATCCCAGGATACCTTTGATCTATATAGGGAACATGCATATTTTGTTACACATGAAATCTCTCAAACTTTGGAACTAAAAAAGTTAAATATGCATTTTAAAACAAAACCAAAAAACATAATCAGACTATTAATTAATTGTATAAAGGATGCTTACTGCAATTATTTAATATATAAGTTTCATAGTTTTCTCAGCTCAATGGTAATCTAACAATAGACATTTACTTGTATTTGGATCACTAAATGTATGAATTACTCTATTCAGCCCATTTGATCAATCTAATTCACAAGACCAGTTTACACATACTTGAATTCAATATGTAGAACTGTCGAACAAGACTATTCTTGTAAAATTATGTCGTAAAAAGGCTGGATCTATCAATTCACTTGTATGTGTTTATGGGAATATTCATTCTGTATATGAATTAAATAATCAAATTAATCCAATATCGCTGTAATTGTCAATGTGAGTTGCATTGTGAAATGAGAGGTAACCTGTCTTGAATGCAAAACAAGTGTCTGAAGGATGAGCACTGTTCAAATTCAGTTTATTTATAGTACATTCAATTCTGAAACAGTCAACCAAGCTTGTAAAACAAAGTGAAAATTTGAGCAAATTAAAAGCAATTCTATGCAGTTGTTCTTTGACCCTTTAAAAGGGTTAGTTTCATTTTACACAGCATCAACTGAGCCCTGCTAGACCCCCTCTCACACTGGTCAAATGGGAGTGGCCTAACGCAGTCACCATACTGTGGCCTCTTCCATTCACTTTCTATTAGGGGGGAGAAAATCACTCCTCAGGTCATGCATTAAAATTAAGTGTGTGAATACTCAGAGTGCATGTGATATTTAATTCTTCAAAAAATGTCTAATAAAAAAAAAAGCAAATAGTGATCACCTAATATCACCTAGATCTTTAGAACATCTAAAATTCCATGGACTCAAGATTGTGTGACATAACCTTGGTTTTAAAATGGAACTAATCTCTAATTGAGGCCGTTATTATATATTCAAGAAGAGTGAACAATATGCGTGATCACATTTCAACCAGGTAATATTTTAACATACTGCTACAACCAAAAACAGAACTGATATGCAAATCGAATCCATGAGTGTAGCCTTACATATCACTCAAAGAAAGTCCCTGATCACATCAAAGAATAAGAATTTCCTCATAGCCGTCTTCAGTACCTGAATGCAATGTGACATTTTTTACCACCTCATCGATATTAGCCTATAACCTAAATGGATGGAGGAAGCGTGAAGGGACTAGAATGCAAAATGCAAAACCAAAATGCTAAGGGCAATAAGGGTCAGCATTGATATATTTTCGGAGCAACAGGCATCAGCTCTTCTCAGCTCACACTGATCAGGTCTTAAACTGAAAATAAATTAACAAGCATTCACACTATAGTATAAGTCAGAGCATAGGTATATAGTCTCAGTGTGAGTAAAAGGTGCTGGCACATGGAATGGCAACACTTGGGAGTGTGAGATTCTTTTTTGTTGTTGTTGTTGTTGTTAAAAAGTAAATAAAAGAGGTAAATAGGGTGTCCATGAGGTGCATGAAGGAAATATGGTGGCATTGTGTTTGTAATGTGCAGTGGATGGTCGGGTGAGGGAGGGCACAAATGTGGCTGGGCAGGTGAAGTGGATGATCAGAAACGGATGAAGGTGGCATCGATCTGCCTGACACTGGGAAGCGCCAACATGATCTTGCGTCTGTACTGAGGGTCCTTCTGCAGGGGATTTCTCTCCAGATAGACAGTCTCTAGACCTTTGGCGTTCTTGAGTTCGTCCAAGTCTGCCCAGTTATCTATCTGGTTGTCATTCATCTGTATAAGAGAGAATAAGAAAACAAATTTGAAAGCATCAAGGGCTTCATTGAGGATTTACGACTTTTAAGAGGGGGAAAATAATATTAGCATACTGGCAATGTGTTTTTTTGTAGATAGAGTAAACTAAAATTATTTTTGTTACAAATGACAACAGCAATAGAAATTGATTCTCTGAAGTACACTTTTTATGTACACTACCATTTAAAAGTTTAAGATCGGTAAGACTTTTTAATGTTTTTGAAAGTTTCTTATGCTCACCCAGGTGGAATTTATAAGATGAAAATACATTAAAACAGTGATATTGTGAAATATTACTACAACTCAAATTATTCCTATGAAAATTATTCCTATCACGGAAAAGCTGAATTATCAGCATTATTACTCCAGTCTTCAGTGTTACATGATCCTTCAGAAATCATTCTAATATGCTGATTTGCTGCTCAAGAAATATTTCTTAATAATAATAATATCAATGTTGAAAACAGTTGTGCTGCTTAAAGGGATAGTTCACCCAAAAATGAAAATTATTCCATGATTTACTCACCCTCAAGCCATCCTAGGTGTATATGACATTGTTCATTCAGACGAAAAATGCCCTGGCTCTTCAGGGCATTATAATGGCAGTGAATGCTAGATAATTTACTTTATAAAGTTTTAAATATGGATATTTTTCTTACACAAACCAATCGATTCAGTTCAGATTAACCCCTGGAGCTGTGTGGAGCACTTTTATAATGGATGGATGCACTTATTTGGGCTTCAAATTGTATTCGTCTGCAAGAAGAATGTCATACACCTGGGATGGCTTGAGGGTGAGTAAATTATGGGATCATTTTCATTTTTGGGTGAACTATCCCTTTAAGATTTTTATGGAAACTTGTATTTTTTTGACTTTCAAGTAACACTTCAGTTTAGGGTCTGATTCTTGCTATTAACTAGTTTCTTATTAACATGCATATTACTAGGATATTGGCTGTTTTTAGTACTTATAAAGTAGATATTAATTCCTTATTGTGCATGACCATATTCTACATCCCTTAATCCTACCCCATACCTAAACTTAACTACCTAACTATTAATAAGCAGTAATTGGTAAAAGTTTATTGCAGCAAAAGTTGTAATTGACAGTTAGTTAATGGTGAGAATTGGACCCTAATCTAAAGTGACCTTTTTCAGGCAACCTTGAGGAATGGAAATTTCAAATACTTTTTTTTTTTTTTTTTTATTGTATTTTTATTGTATTTTTATTATAAATGTCTTTGCCATAAATTGATCATTCAATGCATCGTTGCTGGAGAAAAAAATAAATAATAATAATTTCCTTAAAAATGTCTTCCTAACCCCAAACCTTTAAACAGTAGTGCATATATTTTTATTTACATACAGTATGCTATACATGAAATGTACAAGCGGTAAACCTTTTTGTTTCTTACCCAAAATTCTTTTAAATCAGTCAAATGGCTGATATTTTCAATCTTTTTTATCCTGTTTGCAGCGATGTCCAAAGTTGTCAGCTTTTTCTAAAAAAGAAAGGAGGAAGATGTAAGGTCTGTATATTCTAGCACTGAACTATTCTGGAACGGATAAAAATAAAACCACTGCTAGATGTGACAACAGATCAGAACACAAAGAAAGCCCCCATGGAGTAAAGGTGCAGTGAAGAGGCACAGAACTTCAAAATAGCTGGAGAAATGGGAAAACTAAGCATTAAACTACTAGATACTAGACAGCTTTGAGCTTGAGCGCTTCTTATGATGACTTCTTTATCTTGCAATTTGCTAGATATTTGATAAGTTGGTAAACCACTGCTCAGTCACAAATATATCATGCAAGTTATTATTTCAGAGAGTATATTATGGATGTTGACATGGAAGAGTACTGCACCATGAGCAACTACAGTAGATCTTACATTGTTCTCCAGGCCTTCCATGACTTCAATGCCATTATGACTCAAATAAAGCTCTCGCAGGTTCACAAGATTCTGGAGTCCCTCCAGCTTCGTGATACGGTTACTCTGTTAGGCAAGAACAGGTGTTATAACACCAAAGGAGAAGGTAAATATGGATAAAAAAAGCACTATCACAAACGCACCTGGATACTAAGAACCGTCAGATTGTGCAATCCATCAAGGTTCTGTAGCTGAGTGATTTTATTCGTGCCAAGGAACAAACTCTCCAAAGAACTAAGAGAATCCAGATTCTCAATAATCTGAAATGAGCATACAAGTATTTTCATACATAAAATTCGAGCTTGAAAACACATTTCACAGTATGAATAGAGAAATATGCGAATATGTTGCATATAAAGAGCAGATTCGGTCTTGGATGTCTCACCCTGATGCGGTTAGAGCCCAGCTCAAGCATCTGGAGGCTCGTCAGGTGATCGAGGTTGGCAATGCTTGTAATCTTATTGTGAAGCAAGAAGAGCTTCTTGACTTGTGTGAGACAATCCAATCCCTCAATCTTCCTCAATAAGTTGAATGATACATCTAGCTGCCTGCAAATCACAATCACAAATGAGAAAACTGCATGCAGCAACTCTTTTAAAAGCTTGTTTGTTCTTTATTAATTCTTCAACTTCAATGTTTAATGTTCTTAATGTACTCTTTGTATTCATGTAGGTTTTATATGGTTTTGAAAAACATTTCCTCTCTATGATATTTTTCCTGTTTTATGTTTTTTTCCCCTGAATGTCAGTTGCACCACATGACTTTGATTTGGTGGATAACATTTAAAAAATATTAATAATCAGGTTTTTTCAAAGATTATGCTACGGTTCTTAATTTTTTCCTTCTCTTAATAAATCTTTTATTTCTTCATTATGATATCATGGCAGTTAGTCTGACAAAGTAATACTAAACTATAAAGTCTAATAATTTCTACAGATTTTGAAAAGTAGTGTAAAATTAAATTTTAGGTCTGGACAAAATAATGACTTACTCTAGCTCTGTCAGGGCCTGGAGATTCTCTAGTTTACGGATCTGGTTGTCATAAAGATCAAGTTCCTTTAATGAGACGAGGCTGTCCATGTTCTCAATCCGTTTGATGAGGTTTTGTCTGAGAGAAATTGTCTGATGGTGGAAACAAAGAAATGTACTCATTTAAGATTTGTAATTAGGCATAATTGATACTATAAATAAATAACTGTCCACAATTCTTTATCCAATTCTACTACATCAATTATTTAAAGAAACAGGATTTGATACTCTCACCTTTGCCTTCTGGAGAACCTCCAGACCCTCAATTTTCCCAATGCGACAGTGGACAAGATCCACATCCTAAATAAATAAGACACAATGAATAATGGTGCTAATAATATCATTATCTAAACTAAACTAAAAAAAAAATAAACTTCCTTAGTCACCTCTTCATCTGGGTCTAAGGTTATGGTGTCCATGTCAACAGGTGACTCCTCAGGTACTAAAAGTGGAAGTGAGAGAAGTGGTAAGGAAACAGAATAGGAGAATAGTGTTTTTTATGGAAGATGTTTTTTAATTGTTACCCTAAAACTTCTTAAAAAACACAAGGCAGGTCTCACCAGTCGAAGGGGCTTGCAGAGAGTCGACCTCTCCATTGAGACTCTTCCTCTTGGTCTCATCATCACCAGATTCTTCAGACTCACCCCTCCTGTCAACTTTAAATCACAGATTATAATTTTTTTTAATGATTTTAGGCATACCTACAGTACCAACCTGCTTACAAAATGCCACTGCTGTTATCTGGGTCAAAAATTATTGATGGCCCGTACCTTCATATGAAAACACTATTTCAAAGCCTCCATCTATTAAATGAGCCCATCCCACACACACACACACACACCCTCATCCCACAACAGCAGCATGCTAGCAAACTGTGCTGATACAGCAGGTGGAAACAAATGGAGGCATCGAGAAAAGCTCGATTTGTCACATCTGATAGCTCACATTCATGTTCTCCTACACTTTATCCGTCCGACAGGTAATGCGAGCTGGGTGGGCTACATTAGCTAACCAGTAAGATGTGACGCCCTGTACACAACTATACAAACAGCCAAAAAGAGGGCTGTACTAAATAATCATATTTAAATACACTGAAAATAAATATCAAGAAACGAAGCAGCTTTTCTCGCCTTTTCATGCGTGCAGACTATTAGAGTATCTTTAGTTAGCTGTGTGATAAACGTAAACAATCACACATTACATTGTGAATGAATGGTAGCACACTCAAATATGAACTGATTAAAAATAAAAACTCAGCTTGTGTACAAAAGCCTAGAGCAAAAAGAATAATCGGCGCTTTATTAAATGCTCCTTTGAAAATAAATCATTAAAAATACACAAGTCGGCTTACCTTCCATCTCTTGAGGCTCTCCAACAGATAACGTCGCCATTTTTGCTCTAGATCCGCCCACTTCACTAGATGATTGACACCTGTATAGACCAATAGAAAACATGGAGGCCGTTTCCTACGCCCGTGGTCCGTGGACTATAAATAATTACGATTATATAATAAATTGAATGCACGACAAAGCCAAACACAAATAATGTTCTAAGATTATATATATTTTTTGATAATTGTTTGTCCATATCAATTCATCCTAAAAGAATCTTTCACATATATATTTGTAATGGGATCCTTATTTGGTTTAGCCTTTATTGTGCGACTTCACAGTTGTTTTATTACATTGTTCGGCACAGATGTAAGACTACTTTCATTAAAGCACTACTGTAACTAACCATTTTAGACGCGTACATTATATAATGCCTATCAGGTCTTTAGTATACATCCATTATACCATCCATTCACCCCAGATGACAAACCCCTGGGTTTATTTGCATGACAATGCACACAATTTGACATTAAAATAGCATATTTATTTAAAACAAATAATTTCACATACTGACATGAAACATGGCACAATGTTAAGAGTTCTTTGACAGTCTATTCATAAAATACATTTTTATTTATAGCAAATATCGTGTATATTCTTTCTTTGAAACCCTGATAACAGCCTATGGTATTACAGTTTCACAGTTAATTATTTGCTACTATCACTTTTGATAGTATCAATTGACAGTAAAAAAAAAAAAAAAAAAAGTAAATATAGCACTTCAGGTAACAAGTTTTCCATGTGTGCAGCATTTTTTGTGTTAAGAGGTACATTTAATATACAAAAATAACCTATATAACATCAAGACTACATGTGCAATTAGAAAATGTCAGCTATTATTACAAGAAAATTACAATAGCATTAATGATTAATGCTTGTATAAATTGCCATACCATACACTACTAATGAATGAACAATGTATGTTAACAATGTATGTATGTCAATTAATAAAGGTGAGAAAGAGCAGTAAGTTTCACTTACTCCCATCCAACCCATGTAAACAACATTAATTACATATAATTACTATACTTTTCTCAGGGTGAGATGTCATCATTTGGGAGATGAGAAACCAGGTTAACTCACTATGGATCTCTCGTACAAAAGCACCTCATTAAGGCACATAGCAAGTTCAAATCCATTTGTTCATATTTATATATAAAAAAAAAAAAAAAAAAAAAAAAAAAAAAGTTAGTTGGTTAAAGGCACCATTTGATTTTCAGTGCCTAATGGCTGAAGTATTGATTGGCAAAATCATAATACTAAATCTACCTTATTCTAAAGGAATACCTAATTGTGCTGCCACCCTGTCATCATGATACCACTGAATTTGCAACGTTGTGCTGTGAATTGGATTTGCACAGATAAGTTGTAAATCTGTAAAACTCCTATTAGGCAAGACTCTACACTGTACACATAAACCACTTTGGAAATTATACCATTCAAGTGTTTTTCTCAGTGAATAAACTTGTGGTAAATCAGGGCTGGCTATACCAGTGCATGGACCGCTGAAGAGCCCTCTCCCAGCTCTGTAGGACACCTCTGTATAGGCCCCCCTTGTCCCCTTCCGCTTTACTCCTTCTGGGAAGGAAATGTTGGTCAGTGGTCAAAAGCTTCTTCAGCTCCTCTTGGTTCCTCCAGTAGCCTAAAGGACAATTCAGAATTAAATGGGCATATTTACTCTGTAAAGCCTGACGTATGAAATAATATTCAGTTTATTGACGCTTTAGATCAGGGTCCCTCGGTCCTGGAGGGCCACTGTCCTATAGAGTTTAGCTCCAACCATGATCAAACTATCCTACCTGTGATTTTCTAGTGATCCTGAATACCTTGATTAGCTTGCTCAGGTGTGTTTGATCAGGGTTGGAGCTAAACTCTGCAGGAGAGTGGCCCTCCAGGACCGAATTTGGGGAACCCTGCTTTAGATTAAATATAAGGGGGAAAAAATTCAAAAAATTCAAAAAACTTGATTTTATTCAGAGGCCCAAACAGAGCAAAAATATGAAATTCTGATAGCTTGTAATGTAAATCAATGAGCTCATTATAACAGTACAGCAGACTACTTAAAATATATATGCATACACATATCAGTTGCTCCTTGTATATCTCTCAATACAATGTCTTTCGCTTTGTTTTATGAGCAAAGCTTTTCACAATTATATTAACAGGCCTTTTACTTGCTAAAAAAGTATGAAGCATCAATAACATGACAGATGGCATGTAGTTGATTGTGTACAACAGGTTTTTCAGCAAATATTTAATCATGGTGATTATTTAGAGGCCTTAGAAACGTGCATATCAAATACAATACTTTATAGGGTTTATAGAATCAGATTAAGCCTAGATTAGGAATTGGTTTGTTTGCTGCACTATAAATGTACTATAATCGTTTTCCTTACCTGTTCCTAGTCCTGCAACAAAAGCAGCTCCAAGGCAGGACATTTCAAAGTGACTTGGACGTGCTATCTTACGCCCCAAAAGATCAGCTGTCAGCTGCATGACGAAATCATTTGTGCATACACCTCCATCTGCCCTATAAATGTGTAGATATATACGAAAGTTCAGACAGGTAGGATCAGGCTATGCCACAAAACAGAACAGGGGTGAGACCCTCACCTGATTTTAGTGATGGGAATATGCGTTTCCCTAAGCATGACATCAAAGAGCTGCTTGTTCCTGAAAATCAGAATTGCTGTTATTTGCCAGTTTGTACACAAGGAGGTTATGATTAGATATGGACTGGTATTAAAACTTTGGTTGTTATTAGTCCATCACAGCCTTATGGGAATTTGTAACTATTTTATGTTTTGGAAAATTGTTGGCCATTTGTATAATAATTAATAATTTGTACAATCTTCTCATGGCCCACTGAAGGTTAAGTTATAGTGTTGGACCCCATACTTCATGCTATGATGCTTAATTTTTTCAAATGTATGTTTTTATTCGAAATTCAAATGTATAAATTTATACGAAATTGCAAACTTGTAAAATAGGTTGTTTTCTCATGAGATGGGATTGGATAAGTCAATAATTATTATGATGGGCAAAGACACCAGCTGAGGAGTGAAGTAGGAACAGATTCTTAAGTATCTTAAGTTTACTCAACTTGTAAATGTCAGGGTATGCATGTAGCCATAGCAGCTAATTCTTTGAACACAACCTGCTCCAGAGCAGGTTTTGGAACCTGAATACCTCGAGTAAACAAGGTTTGGGTTAATCAACTGAGAGTTCAGGGTATATGTCAGTTAACTTTGCTTTTTGGAATACCCCCCTGGGCTGTTGAGTTGGGTCTTTATCTGAAGGATGAAACTTTTCTTAAGGGTGAAAAGGGCAAGCTAGTAGGAATGAGTCTCTATTGATATACAAGTCCCGATTAACTACTCTAGACTGGTAGAGAATGCCAAAGGATGGTGGTTTGCACCTTTTCACTTCTTTTTTTCTGATTGTGCAGTGGCAGAACCAAGTCAGATGACAATCGAAGAACCCATTATGTTTACAATAATGACTGATTGTGAAAATGAGATGTGTGAAGCAAAGCACCATCAGGGGTCTAAGATGGCCAATGTTCTATCTTTATAACTCAAGTGACTTTTCATCCCTGCAGACACTGTTTGAGGTGTTGTGCTCAAAGAATTGGCAGGTTTTCTTGTCTACAAATGTCATAGTTTGATCATTCCTGCAGTAAAGAACTACAGTGATAGTTAAACTAAAAATGCATTGCCAGTATTTGACTAATGCAACTTCTTTTTAATGCCAACTTCAAGAAATCTGGGAAAAGTGTTAAATACCAAGCTAAATTCTACGAAAAGGATTACACATGCCTCAAAATGCATGCGGTTGAGGACAAAGTCTATTTACACTGATCTTCAGTGACCTGTTTAACTCAAATATTTTCATTTCCAAAGATGTTAGTTAATCATTTAAATGGGTTGTATGTTGTAGGTAAGTAGGTAGTATGTTGTGTTTTATCAGAACAGGAACAATAACAGATGATTTGAAGCAATCCTGTGGTCTGTTCTTCATACCTCGCTTAATACATCTGAGATGATTTGACAGATCCCAGGTATTCTAATCATGATAACTGATCTCTGGCTAATTTGGTTCTTCAAACGAATTTGCAGATTTGATTAAAATATCTGGATTAAATTGTCCACGATTACTGCACATTCTTGTGTTCCCTGAAGAGGCCAGATGCATCGATATTTGAAACCATGATCAGCAGTGCAGCGATTGGCTGGCGGCAAGACAGCAGCGTGATGACATCATATAATTAAAAAAGACACCTGACGAAAAATTAATTTCTGAACCTTTATAAGGAAACAGCCAAGCAACCAAAACAACATAAACGTTTTTTTAAACATGATTCCCAATTATTTATATTCACCATTTCTAGGATTTGTACAGCCTTTACATTTTTATTTCAGTTGTAATTAACAATTAATTTAATTTTATATTTAAAGCAGATTTGTTACGTCCAGCATTAATTCAAGTTTCCGAAGGGTCAAGATTAAGTTCTCTGCCACTCCCATAATATCTGTCACCACATTTAAATTAATTCAGATTAATTTCAATTAAGACTCAATAAAATTATAAAATAATGATTCCATCACTTATCACTTCATCACATCAATCAAGTGGCTGTGTCTATAGTATTATATAAATACATTTTTATATTATTATTATAAATTATTATTACCCCTGGTTCAATAAGGAACTCTTGTAATAAAGTAGCAGTGGTTGGGACAAATTTTAAGTATCAACGCCGTTTAAAAGGATGCAATCTAATCTTGTTTACATGAAATAAACCTGCTCAGGAGCAGGACCCCAGCACTATGTATATGCACACTTATTCACTGATTTGGCTAGCACAGTGTTTCAGTGTAGTTGGTCATATACTAGTGTCAGAAATTATTAACTTTTGTTTTTATTAAGGGCATTTGCCCATTTTTCCCAAAGCCCTGGTTAATTTATGACCTTGACACAATCCGTCCCTTCAGCCTTTTTATAACTTTAACAGATGATATCCTTTGATTCATGAGAGATCTTTTGATTATACAGTCAGATCTTGCAAATCAGCTCACCTGAAAGCTACAGACTCCAGAATGGCTCGGACCAGGTGTCTCTTGGTTGTGGAAGGTTTTAAGCCCATGAAACAGGCACAAGCTTTAGGATCATTCAAAGGGGCCTGTGGCACATAAACATACATAATCATAGTCTTCCAGATTTCAGATCATCTTGAATCTTGGAACTTACCCAGTTCATTCAGACAATGACACGATTTAAAAATCTGCTGTATTTATAATACATGAGATGAACCATGAGTTAAAAAAAAACACGTAGACATAAAAAGACCTGCCTGCATAGGCAACAATCAGTCTATGAGGAAAAATGTCACAGATGCACATAAACACACCTGTAAGCCACTGAAAGAAGGCACAAAATACACGCCGCCAGAGTCTTCCACGCTAGTAGCTATGGCTTCGGTCTCCTTCACATCAGAAAAGAGTTCTGTAAGACAGGCATCAAAGAGATTACACTATAATAATAGAATTACAGCAACAAAATAACTGTCACCTAGTGATTTCAGCATTTTTTTCTCTCAGCTTTTGTTTTATTCAAGTTAAATAAATTCTCATAATGGAGTTGAGTGTGCATCTACAATCTTCAATGGATCTTTTTGTATTTATGTAGTAAAAAAAATGCATATTGAAGTTAAGGGATATGCGTGGGCTTATTGTTTTGCATGTAGGCCTAAATGCACATTAGTCATCCTACTCACCTAGATCCTGTGCCCATTTAATCGCAGAACCTGTTCCAGCAGCATTACCTTCAGCCAGATACACAACATCAGCACCGATCTTCCACCCCACCAGCGGATAAAGGCCTATTCAGAAAACACATGATACAGACCACATGAAAAGGAGAGAGGGACCAACAAATGGACACATCAGTGTCTCCTTTCTGACTGATCACACAGATTCACATCATGCCCTGACCTGCTGTTTCCAGTAATGTGCACTGCTGTACAAACATTTGGGGTCGGTACGTTTTTTTAAAATGTTTTTGAAAGAAGCCTTTTATGCTCACCAAGGCTAATCTTTTTGATGACAAAACGGAGTAAAATGAGTAATAATTTTATTATAGTAATTTTTTTTTTTTTTTTTTTTTTTGATTAATAGAAAGTTCAAAAGACCAGCATTTATGATCAATTTAATGCATCCTTGCTGAATAAAAGTATTAATTTCTTGAATGGTAGTATACACTAAAAGTCATAAAACTTCAGTTTTGATTTCATGGGGTCTAAATTAGCTGTGTGTTACTGTGTAGTTGGTTTAAATTAGTAGTAGTTATTTTACAGCTGAATATTGTGAGCTTATTAATCAAGGTAAGATCAGCACTGGAATGTCATACCGGCTACAGACGTGTGTGGTTTGTTTCCTGTATTGATGTCCATGAAGGTCCCTGTGCCCATAGTAATTTTCACATCTCCAGTGTCAAAACAGCATTCTCCAAACATGGCAGCTTGTTGGTCTGCCATCTGTGACAAAGACATGACAGGTATGGTTGTGTCATTAAATAATAGAAAACTGGCACATTTACAGATGTTAATTACTGTGTATTGTCTTTATAAATAAATAAAGTGAAACTGCATTATACTCACAACAGACATGATTGGGATGGGCACCCGGAATATGGATGGATCACATGATCCAAATTTGTGACTTAATACAAGAAAAGAGAGTATTAATTATTTAGTCAAATGTGGACTATTTTGGAAATACTGAAGTGATTCAGGTGCATGAGTACCTCGTGTTCTGCACTGTGGGAAGGATGGAGAGAGGTATAGAGAGAAGTGAGCAAAGAAATCCACTCCAGCACATCTGATGATCACACAAACACACTATGAACATAGACAGCATCTATGAACAAGCACCACTTACAGAAACATGTTCTAACACACTATATAAACAAAAGAAAAAAAACAAAAACACAAACACAAGATAAATGTGGGCAGCCCTAATTCACCCAAAATGATAGACCAATAAATTTCATCTTACATTCATTTAATGTTGCCTACACCCTTTATGTTTAAATGTTTGATTCACAAACAATAATTTAGATGAAAATATTATTGTGAAATATTATTACAACTTAAAATAACATGCCAGAATCTACCCAGAAGGCTGTAGGGAAAGGTTGAAAAAAGAGTTTTGTCAGGAAAGTCATTTCAAAGGTTGTAATTTTATATTTTTGTTATATGCTATGACAGAAGAGAACAGTTAATGTTTTAAATTATTTAAATTTTGTCTGGGTTCACAAAGCAACTTTTCTCCTTTTATGTAATAACAGTTATACATGTTTGGAAAGACGTGTGTAAATAATGGCAGAATGTAAATTTTTGGGTGAACTATACCTTTAACGGTCTATTTGTCTATTTCTCAAGGCACGTGTGTTTGTACTCAAGTCCACAATCCAAAGGTAATGATCAGATAACAGCAATTACACAAATATAGTAATAGGACAGCTGTACCCAATTACTATATACACTCATCTAAAAGATTATTAGGAACACCATACTAACTGTGTTTGACCCCCTTTTGCCTTCAGAACTGCCTTAATTCTACGTGGCACTGATTCAACAAGGTGCTGAAAGCATTCTTTAGAAATGTTGGCCCATATTGATAGGATAGCATCTTGCAGTTGATGGAGATTTGTGGGATGCACATCCAGGGCACGAAGCTCCCATTCCACCACATCCCAAAAATGCTCTATTGGGTTGAGATCTGGTGACTGTGGGGGCCATTTTAGTACAGTGAACTCATTGTCATGTTCAAGAAACCAATTTGAAATGATTCGAGCTTTGTGACATGGTGCATTATCCTGCTGGAAGTAGCCATCAGAGAATGGGTACATGGTGGTCATAAAGGGATGGACATGGTCAGAAACAATGCTCAGGTAGGCTGTGGCATTTAAACGATGCCCAATTGGCACTAAGGGGCCTAAAGTGTGCCAAAAAAACATCCCCCACACCATTACACCACCACCACCAGCCTGCACAGTGGTAACAAGGCATGATGGATCCATGTTCTCATTCTGTTTATGCCAAATTCTGACTCTACCATCTGAATGTCTCAACAGAAATCGAGACTCATCAGACCAGGCAACTTTTTTCCAGTCTTCAACTGACTCCAATTTTGGTGAGCTTGTGCAAATTGTAGCCTCTTTTTCCTATTTGTAGTGGAGATGAGTGGTACCCGGTGGGGTCTTCTGCTGTTGTAGCCCATCCGCCTCAAGGTTGTGCGTGTTGTGGCTTCACAAATGCTTTGCTGCATACCTCGGTTGTAATGAGTGGTTATTTCAGTCAAAGTTGCTCTTCTATCAGCTTGAATCAGTTGGCCCATTCTCCTCTGACCTCTAGCATCAACAAGGTATTTTCGCCCACAGGACTGCCGCATACTGGATGTTTTTCCTTTTCACACCATTCTTTGTAAACCCTAGAAATGGTTGTGCGTGAAAATCCCAGTAACTGAGCAGATTGTGAAATACTCAGACCGGCCTGTCTGGCACCAACAACCATGCCACGCTCAAAATTGCTTAAATCACCTTTCTTTCCCATTCTGACATTCAGTTTGGAGTTCAGGAGATTGTCTTGACCAGGACCACACCCCTAAATGCATTGAAGCAACTGCCATGTGATTGGTTGATTAGATAATTGCATTAACGAGAAACTGAACAGGTGTTCCTAATAATCCTTTAGGTGAGTGTATGTGTAGTATACGGAGTAGCCTTGTGCACAATCTAAACTTGTTTTATATATTAATTTTATCAAAATAATGAATTTTAATTACCTTTACTGTATATTACATGTTTTACCTGGCATTTCTGAAGGTGATATTAGACTGTTGTTATTATTACTGTTAATTTTTATATTTTGTTATAGTGAGTGTGTGTTGTGCTGTCTTGTGTATAAGCTTTGTGATTAATAAAGTATATAATCAATCAGTCAATCAATCAAACTGACCTGATAGGAATCAAATATCGCTGTTGCACTGGCATTAGAGTAATCTGTAGCATGAACCAGGCCTGCAAACAAACAATAAAACATAACAGAACTTACTGCAAACAGTTCAGATTTGTATTACCCTGATAACATTTTCACTGACCTGCTAAAGCTATTTATAGCCAGACATAAATAATTTTTACCAACATATTTGGTATGTGTGACAATATACATTACACTGATCAGGCATAACATTATGACCTAATATTGTTCTATTCTGAATCCTAATATTGTGTTTGTCCCCCTTTTGCTGCCAAAACAGATGACACATTATCCTGCTGAAAGAGGCCACGGCCACCAGGGAATACCGTTTCCATGAAAGGGTGCACATGGTCTGCAACAATACTTAGGTAGGTGGTACGTGTCAAAGTAACATCCACATGGAGGACCCAAGGTTTCCCAGCAGAACATTGCCCAAAGCATCACACTGCCTCCACCGACTTTCTTCCCATAGTGCATCCTGGTGCCATGTGTTCTCCAGGTAATTGACGCACACGAACCCGGCCATCCACGGAATGTAAAAGAAAACGTTATACATCAGACCAGGCCAACTTCTTCCATTGCTCCGTGGTCTAGTTCTGATGCTCATGTGCCCACTGTTGGTTGCTTTTGGTGGTAGACAGGGGTCAGCATGGACACCCTGACTGGACTGCGGCTATGCTGCCCCATACGCAACAAACTGTGATGCACTGTGTATTCTGATACCTTTCTATCAGAACCAGCATTAACTTCTTGAGTAATTTGAGCTACAGTAGCTTGTATGTTTGATCAGACCACACAGGCCAGCCTTCGCTCCCCATGTGCATCAGTGAGCCTTGACCGCTCATGACCCTGTCACCAGTTCACCACTGTTCGTTCCTTGGACCATTTTTGATAGATACTGACCACTGCAGACTGGGAACACCCCACAAGAGCTGCAGTTTAGGAGATGCTCTGACCAAGTCTTCTAGCCTTCACAATTTGGCCCTTGTCAAACTCACTCAAATCCTTATGCTTGCCCATTTTTCCTGCTTCTAACAAATCAACTTCGAGGACAAAATGTTCCCTTGCTGCCTAATATATCCCACCCACTAACAGGTGCCACTAATCAGTGTTATTCACTTCACCGGTCATAATGTTATGCCTGATCGGTGTATATACACCATTTAATGTTAACGCTATAATGTATCTCCATGACAGCCATAAATTCATAAAAACATTACTGATTTTTAAACGTGACTGTTTATAATTTGCATGCCATCATAGCTAATGCTTCAAAGACAAATATATCTTATACAAGGCAAGTACAATTTGCATTCAACGCATCACAGAAAACCACAAATGGGCAAGTACAAATGAAAAAAAAAATGTGTGCCATTCAAAAGTTTGGGTCAACAAAAAAATATTTCTATTTCTCTCTATTCATCAAAGAATCCTGAAATAATGTTTTTTACGGTTTCCAAAAAATATTAAGCAGCACAACTACTTTTAATATTGATAAGAAATGTTTCTTGAGCATCAAATCATCATATTAGAATAATTTCTGAAGGATCATGTGACACTGAAGACTGGAGTAATGATGCTGAAAATTCAGCCATTTCAGCCAAATTCTGAAAAAAACAGCCATTTTAAATTGTAATAATATTTCACAAAATTTACAATCAAATACATGCAAGCTTGGTGAACATAAGAGACTCCAAACTTTTGAACGGTAGTGTATGTGATCAGTGAATGCAAAATACAACCAAATACAAACACTCACACTGGCTCCTGGCCATCCTTATCAATGATGTGCCAAGTTGGAAAATAAGTACTGTAAAATGATAATCATCACTGTAGATATGACTGCATATGATTATTTACTCATTAACACTGTCAATATACCTTTCACCTTTGTGGGGAAACTGCTTTCTAAGAATAGTGTCAGTCAGTGATGTAAGATGTCAGATCTGTCCATGCTTCATTGAAAAGATCACTTTTCTGCCTATGTCACATTCTTACAGCAAGTAAAATGTAAACATGACAGACCTTGTTGTAGGAAACATGCTGAAAGTTGTTGCAGAAACAAGGCTGTGTTGCGAAGAGCAGGTTGAGCGGAAAATGACAATATACTGCTAGTCAGCCTGGTCTAAACACTTCTTTGAATTTTGAGACCTACACATCATGTTGTAACACTGCGACGCGATGCAACGCAACTATAAAATACAATATAGCCCATTATAATCACTGATGTTGTCTACACTGATGCCTCGTTCTATTTATGACGTACTGACATGAAAGACAAATGCTTTTCAAATGTCGCTTTGTCGCGTCCAGTGTAGACAGCTTCTAGTTGTTGCGGCGTGATGCGACGCGTCAACGGTCGGGTCCGGTGTAGACACGGTGTAAGACAACATCTGTATTGCAAATCCCTAAGCATTGCTGCTGTTGTTTTTTTAGGATATGCCTTCCAAGGCAATGTCATTGCAATAGAAACCAAAGATATTCTGGAAAATGAAAGCGCGCCACAGGACACACAAATCGGATCTGAACAGTTTCGATACAGTTTGGACAGTCGATCATTTAGATCAGATTCCAACAAATAGTCGGATTTGGACTGACAGTGTGAACATAGCCAATGGAATCCAGCTAGAATACTATGCACATAAAGATCTGATTTCCACCGTTCAGGTGACTTTTAGACAATAGGATCGATCAGTTTTTCAAAATGAAACAGCCACCTTTAGTGAGTTTGTACAGCAGCCAGGTGTCTATGGTCCCAAAATAACATGAGCCTTCTTCGACCGCCTGCCGCAACTGGGGAGAGAGAAGATTAGGTTAAAGGAACACCCCGACTTTTTGGAACTTTATCTTATTCACTGTATCCCCCAGAGTTAGGTAAGTCCATACAGTGCCATAACTCTGTCTGACGCACCCACCCCTAACCTAGCTTAGCACAAAGACTGGAGGTAAATGGTCTTAGTACACAATGTAACTATACACATCACAACATGTAAATAGGAAAACGTTGGCGTTATTTTGTCACTTATTGAGCAGTAAGCTAGCTGGAGCCGTTTACCTCCAGTCTTTGTGCTAAGCTAGGCTAGCGGTGGGTGCATCAGACAGAGTTATGGGATGCACGGAGATAAAAATGGTATGTATGGACTTATCTAACTCTGGGGGATACGGTGAATAAGCTAAAGTCCCAAAAAGTCAATGTGTTCCTTTAAAAAGAGAGGACAAATACTGAATGCCATAGTTGAACTAGTCCTGGTTTACCTCAGGGATATTGTTCAAGGCCCAGACAAGACGCAGTGACATATGCTGGGTGGTAAAAACTACCAAACTGGCTGCAAGGAACCGCTTCTGTCTGGTAAGGAAGTGCAGCATCTTCATCACGCCACGTACTGTCTGTCATAACACATACATACAAGTAAATATGCTGTTAAAGTCACCATGAAATCAAAATGGACAATTCTTATTTTTTTATGGAAAATTGCAGTATTTATTACACGCTTTTTTATAAAATTCATGTGCCCTCAACTTTAATCAATACACAATCACCATCGTACACCTGTTGATAATAGATAGGTGCATAGGAAAGAGGATAAACAAATCCCAAAATCTCAAAAATAAAAGGAAATCCTGCACACTATCAATGCTTGCAGAAAATATGAAAAAACATATTTTTTGATATTGTCTGCAAGCATTAATAGTGTGCAGGATTTCCTCAACTTTAATAAAAATAACTTCCTCTCCCTCTTGCAACGACATCACCTCTCTTCTCTGATGACAGGTTTTTTTAGGGCGGGACAAACTGTCACTCACTTGAGATCACAGCAATAGCAAAATCACAACCGTCCAATCAATTCCTGATGGACAAAATCAAGTCCCACGCTACACGTTTTCTAGTTCACTTCCGTTTCATGCCGACTTTAAATATTTTAAATACTTTAAAAAACAGTAACCACCACCTTCCAGCATGACCTTGGCCCTGTATGATAAGATAATGAAAATTTTTCCAAACTTGTTCAAGAAGAACCAGTTTTATCTGTGACTACAAATACAGGGTCAGGGATGCTTAGAGCAAACTGCAATAACATGGGTCATAATTTTCAAACTGACAAGATTTTGTGTCTCTGCAGATCAATGTGAATAATTCAAACCACAGGAGTCCCGCTAACTGACCACTGGGTCATGAAACTCCATAATGGGACAAAAACGAATCAATGTGAATGATGCAAACCACAGGAGCATTAACTGACCACACTGGGTCATGAAACTCAAACCAGCTACTAAGGAGGGAATTCTGCCGAGTCAAACATGAGCACTTTTAGCATGTGTCACAAAGATACTGAGGCCAAAATATTCACTTTATCCTTCAGCACCTTTTTTTCACAAAAATATACAGCAATCAGTCTTATATATAGTAGAGTACTTTTTTTATATCCTATTTCTATTATAATTTCTTCCTTGTGTTTTTAACTGTTTTGCACTGTCCATGTGTTTATTTCACTGCTTATTTATATTCTGTACAGGACTTGTATGAAATACTCATTTGAATTGAATCTTGAAGTTTCACTGCTGTATTGCTTATTTAGCTTACAGGACTTGGAATGAAATACTCATTCATTGACGTACACAACGAATGACAAACACTCCGAACTGTCACAGTCTAAACAATACACACTTTGTTTGCAGTAATAAACTGTAGTAAACTGTTATGTACTGACTGTTATTAAATAGTATAAGCAATTGTTTAACCATTTGGAGATTATCAGCATTAACTGTACCCAACAGAATTTATATGAAATAGTAATATTTTGTAACATTATAAAAGTCCCATTTTGTCCATTTAATGTGTCCTTGCTGAATAAAATTATTAATTACAAAAAAATCTTACTGACCCCAAATGTTTGAAAGGTAATAATAATAATGTATGAATTGTCAATGTCGATCCAAGCTGTGGTCATTTGGATTATGTCGATTGTTCTGTTCGAATGACTGGCTTAAGTAGAGTCTGAAATTAACTATGTCGACAAGATGTTGACATCACCCACAGCAGCCTCACCTTCATAGTGCAGGACCCGTTCCATGATCTCACCAACTCATCTGCCCTCATGTCCTGCCAGGTGATGAAATTATGAAATGTTTTTCCTGTGTTTCTGGAGATAATAACAGAAAACATCACCTCTGTCAGTCCACGTTTCTTTCTGAGGAGCAATCACAGGATTTAACATGTACTAACCTGTCCCAGGTCATGAATGTTGCCCTCTGGGTTGAGATGCCAAGACCCTCCATTTGGCACATCTGTAAGCCTGAGTCTGAATGACACAGAGAACAAAGAGGTACCTGTCACTATTATAACCTTCATCAGACCTTTAAACTCATGGACCAACAACATTTACCACAGTGGTTCTAAACCTCTTTGACAACAAGGTCCCCTTTGTACAAGACAATATTCAAAGGCCTCCTATTTAAAAGTAGCCTGGACGCCAGCCGAACTTAGCCCCGCCCACAACATTTGAGGTTAGGAAGTTCGGTCTGGACTTGATCCATTGCAAAGCATGCTCAAACCAGAGCTATTTGGACCAATCAAATTATCAGGGCGGGCTTTATACGATGATGGACAGATGATCAACAGTAACATAATCATCCACGTCACCAAAGAGCGTTTTGAATTCGATCTAATCCTAAACAGAGAACTTGTTCGTAAATGCATTCACCTTTACCATTTCTCTTAAAAATGATGATCGTGTTGGTAAGTACTCCATGTTTGCTGAAATTCTTTTTACAACACCGGCAAAGATCTTCTTCTACTTCTTCCAGCGTGCGTGCAGTTGAGTTCTGTTGACAACTATGTGTTGCTCAAGTCAACATACGTTGCTCTGATTGGTTGTAGGTCTATCCAATTAAATGCAGAGAATTTTCTTTCCTGGTTCGGTTGAAACACGCCCCATAATCACAGCCCAATGGAGCAGTATCAGACTCATATTCTGACTAGAATCTGGTTATGATGACGTCAGGCTAGTCTTTTCCGTCTACCGGCTAAAATTTACAAATTAACTGGAATGAAAATGCTAATTTGCTTTCTGACAGTATGTGGAAACACCCCGGTCCACAAAGCAACACTGAAAGTCCAACTGTATTTACATGCTTTCAAACAGCCATTTCGATTTTTGTATAATCTTTGTATTTGATTTGATTCTTGTATTCACTATATTTCATATTCAAAATTCATATTCATATTCATCTTAATATTTATTTTCAAACATTAGTCACAGCCCAATGGAGCAGTATCAGACTCATATTCTGACTAGGATCTGAGTATGACGACGTCAGGCTAATTAGGGTAAGTTCACCCAAAAGCAAAAAAATTGTCATCCTTTACTCACCCTCATGTCATTCCAAATCCGTAAGACTTTCATTCATATTAAAAAGTGAGAATTTGAGCGATTTCTGTCCCTCCACTAACAGTCTACGCCAGTGTTTCCTGACAACACACACTAGTGACAGGCTGCCAGGTGTGGCGTGAAAAATTCCAAAAAATAAATAAAATTAATGCTACAAATAAGAATATATTATCCTTGGAAACTATTTCTATATTTCCGCATTCCGCTTTTTTTTTTTAACCAATGAAAAGCATTTAAGAGGTCAAACCTTGTAATTCCATTGGATCCTCAAACTGTCGGTCAAACCTCATAACTCCACCAGACTCTCGTGAATGAAGTACCACACACTTAAAGAACATAAAGAATATTTATGATGTTTGAATAAGTACAGTGTTTCTTTACTCAGGAAACATTATGTCTATAAATGCTAATGTTTTTTTATATTTAAATAGCAGAGAAGAGTCTGCCATCTAGTTATACGGTTTTAAATATTCTGAGATATATACCTCTGGCACTTAAATATACAATAAATATAATAAACTCAAAAATATGATGTCAGTTTAATGACAGTGTAACATCTCTATTAGTGTGTTTTGCATTTTAATTAAGATTATTTAATATAAATAAAGTAAAATAACTAAGACTTTGATACTTCCAGTATACGGCATTTTACACAGTGTCTGTATTACACATGTACAATAAGACTATAATAATGTGTAAGTTGGTCCAGGATGTAATTATAAAATAAATATGTTGTTCATTAGTTTTTCTCAAAAAAAAAAAAAAAAAAAAAAAGATTAATTAGAGTGTTAAACATGCATTATTGATGATCACTTTATTATTGTACTGTTCAAAATCATGAGAAGACAGTAAACGTTGTGCTTGATTAATCTTCTGAAAATACTCATATTAAATATAAAATTAAATGAAATTTGATGCTGAAAATATTCTGTTTTCATATATATATATATATATATATATATATATATATATATATATATATATATATATATATAAATAATGATTGCATTTTGCTATTTAATATGCAGCATTTGATATCTGATGCAAAGACATTCATACATGTTTACAAGAGTCTAAATAGTTTTGGGGGGGGGCGCTGTGTGCTTGTGTGATTTTAGATGCCGAATAAAGTCTCACCTTGAACTGCTCCTTTGACTACAGTGACAAACCCTTTCCACAGTTCCTCGGGGTCAATCTCTACCCATCCAGGCTGAGGATACAGAAGGGACACCTGTAAAACAAAAATTGCTGTCATATTTCACATTGGTAGGCTCTGGCACAATCCTGTCAAGTCAGTCATTCCAGTCAACCTGCTGTCATTTACCTTCGAGGAGCAGGACCCCCTGATATTGGCACTCTTATCGTACACATGGCACCTTATGGAGGTTGTTCCCACATCAACAGAGAGAATGTAAGTCTCTCGTTTGCAGAACCCGTTTCTCTGACTCCCCATTGCACAACGCGCTTATTCAGAAAACCGCAGTTATTTGAGTCACCATGGCTGTGAACACGCCAGGGAGGATCCAAACTTCTAGTCAAATGATAACGTTTTCAACTTTGCTCAGTAGACATTTGAGTTTCACGCCTCTTAAAGACTTAAATGCCAAACTCTGGCAGATTTTTTTACTCCGTTAAGAAAGACGATTGAATGTGTTCACTTCATTGTTTTGAAGCTGTATTTTCAATGGACAAACCGTAATCGAAAGCATAAGTATAACGTATATGTGTCCCCAAACTTTCCCAAACTGGTCTCGCGCCCTATTTTTAAACCAGCAAATGAAACATCCAACTGTTACAGTTGTAAAACATTCTCTTATTTTCATTAGTTAATGATAAAAGTAAACAAAAACTAGAAGTACACGCGACCACCTCGGTAAAGACAGAGCAAAATACAGCGGGCGGTTGATTAAGTACGATTGTACAAAACTGTACGTCACATATCAGTCGATAGGTGTGGAGAGTTCTTAAAGAGACAGAGCACTATTTTCTGAAGACAAAAGGGTAATGAACTCTCAGTCCGCTGACGTCATGTGCCCTCGCTGCGAAAAACCGGAAATATGCTAATAGAGCCGTTCAGAAGAATAAACTAGACTAAATATTGGAGTATTTTGTGAAACTACTTTTAAATAATAAAGACATTACATTTAAACCAAAGTTTTGTTTTGTTTTTGGTGTATGTTTTACTGTGTTTGTTTGAATTGGTTTATTTAAAGAAATTAGATTATCAAAGGATTAAAGGGGATTTCAGGAAATAAAGAAAAATAAATTAGAACTGTAAAAGTTCCAGTTCTGAAGTAAACTATTTGCAAATATATATTTTTAATATGCACACATTCACTCTTATTTTCATCTGCCTAATATGTAAAAATGCAAAAGTTTCTTGACACATCAAATTCTGTTATTTTTTACATAATGTCATATTTTCAATGCAAAATGGTTAGACTTCATAAAAAAATTTGCATTAATTTTATATTACTGTTGGTCACTGAACCATATATATATATATATATATACACACATACATACACTCACCTAAAGGATGGAACACCATACTAATACTGTGTTTGACCCCCTTTCGCCTTCAGAACTGCCTTAATTCTACGTGGCATTGATTCAACAAGGTGCTGAAAGCATTCTTTAGAAATGTTGGCCCATATTGATAGGATAGCATCTTGCAGTTGATGGAGATTTGTGGGATGCACATCCAGGGCACGAAGCTCCCGTTCCACCACATCCCAAAGATGCTCTATTGGGTTGAGATCTGGTGACTGTGGGGGCCATTTTAGTACAGTGAACTCATTGTCATGTTCAAGAAACCAATTTGAAATGATTCGAGCTTTGTGACATGGTGCATTATCCTGCTGGAAGTAGCCATCAGAGAATGGGTACATGGTGGTCATAAAGGGATGGACATGGTCAGAAACAATGCTCAGGTAGGCCGTGGCATTTAAACGATGCCAAATTGGCACTAAGGGGCCTAAAGTGTGCCAAGAAAACATCTCCCACACCATTACACCACCACCACCAGCCTGCACAGTGGTAACGAGGCATGATGGATCCATGTTCTCATTCTGTTTATGCGAAATACTGACTCTACCATCTGAATGTCTCAACAGAAATCGAGACTCATCAGACCAGGCAAAATTTTTCCAGTCTTCAACTGTCCAATTTTGGTCAGCTTGTGCAAATTGTAGCCTCTTTTTCCTATTTGTAGTGGAGATGAGTGGTACCCGGTGGGGTCTTCTGCTGTTGTAGCCCATCCGCCTCAAGGTTGTGCGTGTTGTGGCTTCACAAATGCTTTGCTGCATACCTCGGTTGTAACGAGTGGTTATTTCAGTCAAAGTTGCTCTTCTATCAGCTTGAATCAGTCGGCCCATTCTCCTCTGACCTCTAGCATCAACAAGGCATTTTCGCCCACAGGACTGAAAAAACAGCTGTCAAATATTAAATCTTTCACTACTGCAACTTAAAATGTTGCGTTGGAATTCGCACTAACAGTAAGCCCCGCCTTCTTTGACTTGATTGTCCATCTCACTCATTCTGACAGTGACGAGCGCTGTTAGGCCGCTGAGGCAGACCAATCTAAAAATGTAACATTTTACTTTTGTCATCCTAGCAGCAAACAGAGCGGTGTGTAATGGAGTACAACAGAGCAGCATCTAGAATATCAAATATTCGGGAGGATTTGTCCCTTTCAATGTCTATGGTGGTTACGGCCCAGATCAGAGTCGAAAAGAGTAACTGGTGCCAAAATAGCTCTTCAGCTCTGCCCACTCCTGTGAAGCACTGTGAATGACGTAATCGAGTCAATCTCTCTACGCTCTCAAAATAATTAAATGTTTGTGTGTGTGTGTGTGTGTGTGTGTGTGTGTGTGTGTGTGTGTGTGTGTGTGTGTGTGTGTGTGTGTGTATATATATATATATATATATATATAGTAGTTCTTTTCCTCACTAAAACAGTTTAGTAGACGGCTACACATGCTTTCGAATCGCTCTTGCAGAACTTTGATGTCATATACTGATCGGTCTGCGCAGCGCTGCTTTAAGTTAAACAACTAATCTTGTACATTTGTCCTTTTGTCTACTTTTTGCTTCAAATCAAAGTTTGTAATGTTGTGATTCACATCATAGCTGGTTGGCTTGGTTCATTGCTTATTGCTTTTGTGTATATGCAGACACATAGATATTTTGGAGGAATATGTAATTTTTATTAGAAGGAAAACATATTCAAGATGTTTGATACGCATTACATTGATATGAAAATAATATCTTATTTGGGGAAAATTCCACATACACTAGAAGAAATGGGGAGGGTCCAAGCCAAATTTAATTCATTTTCAGAAGACCTAGGCATCAATAAAAAAGCAAAGACGTTGTAATATTTTTCATGAATTTAGAGTACCTGATTAATGAATGATTCATATGTATACTTTGGTATTGGTGTATAAATTTGTATGTTCTTATAAAAAAATTAAAGCTATTCAATTTAGCATTTATTAGCCATGAGGAATTTCAGAATGATTTTTATGAGCAAAATAAAGACTTACATTTGAGACACAAGTTACAATCATCCCACAAACATGAATCTAGAAGCTGCAGTTTTGTTTTGTTTTTGTTTTTTTGTTTAAACAAATGGCCTGAACTTGTAAATTTGCCACGAATGAACAGCAATTATTGCTTGTGTTGGCTTTTTAACTATATAACAGTTACAATTTAAAAATCATTAAAAAAAAAACACTGAGAATCTATAATTATCACAACATCAGAGGCATAATGATAGGAAAATGTTTATTATGATAACAAAATGTCTATTTACAGCACACCACCCTGTTAGGAGGTGCACTATTTTTTTGTCATTCTGGTTTTAAGTCATTAAATAAACAACTCAAAAGTCATTAAAAATAAAAGGTTTTACTTACACTTTCAACATTTTAAAACGCAGACAAGAGATCTGATAGGATACAAATAGGCAGAGAAGATGAAAACAAAAGCGTGCCAGCAAAGTTCCGAAGAGAAATATCAACAATTGTTATTTATCCCTTTTGTAAAATGGTGCATATAAAATCCATAGATCTAAATACACAATTCATTTTAAAATCATAGAACTTAAACATCTCCTCTGGAAATAAATGTAGGCTAATACAAAAATAAAACCAATGTCAACAATCTATCTGAAAAAGATGATTCAAGCAACATCTTATTAGAAAGGCAATTGTGTTTAAGTTTGCATCCCCTGCCTGACCACATTTAGTCTAATATGTACACACACAATAATCCAGAGAGATTACATTTGCTTAAATCAGTGTGCTTCCTGGCTGGGTAAACATAATGGGCTGGTTTTAACACCTGCTTTAGTGCTTCCAACAAATCGTTAGCTTAGTACAGGGCTTATTTTGAAGCTCTGAAACTAGATCCAGGGTTCAGTCAGATAGTTTTACTGTTTTCTGAGTTACACCGAAAGAAGATAACATTATCTAGCCTCCCATGCTGGACTGCACAACGAAGTAATATAGAAAGAAAAAAAAAAAAATGTTATCAATACAGATGGTGTATTGCAGCAATGTTGCCACATTCTATTCCTTCCTGGTGCATAATGTCCTGCCTACAGAACTATTTATTGCACTTTGAATATTAAAATCCAGCATCAGAAAGTAACCAGTGAACATGATAAAAGCTTAAAGATCTGAAATTGGGTCAAAGCAAGAAAGCAAGAAAGATAGCAAGAAAGAAAGCTGAGGTAAATGTAAAACCCCTTTCATGATTCTATGATCATTTTGGTGCAGTTAATCAATACCAGTAAAATGTTTTCCACCACTACCTCCACTCAAAACATGCCAACTAAAATTAATACAAAACTAATTCGGTGCCAGTGACAAATTAATTGTCTCACCACGAAGACTGACAACTGCATCTTGTTTTTGCTATGAAATGTCTGGTTTCATATCTCTCTTTCTCCTCTAACGGTGATCAAGAGAGACGGACAGTGTGTGTAAATGTTTTCAGTCTGTCACTTTAGCAGCTTCGAAGTTGACTGCCAGTTTCCTGTGTTTCCGCTTGGAGGCCGAGCCAGGCGTGTGAGGATTGGCGTTCTGCCTGGGCGTCTTGGGTGTGCACTTATCTGCATGCTCATGGGTGCCGATAGGTGGGGGGGTCTTGGGGGCTGATGGTGGCACTGGGGCAGAAGCAGCCGGTCCACTGCCTGGGGTCTGACCAGCATAGGCTGAGCTGCCTGACACTTGGTTCTTGGTTCTGCCTGAAACTCGCTTCTTGGTCACCTGAAGACACAATGGCATGTTATAGCTAAAGCTGTATATAAGGGGAAAAAGGGCCAAGGACAAATAATGTCCATGATCCTCTTTGTATTCATGTTAGTTTCACATGATTATGAAAAACCTTTTATACCAATCTCTAGAAAAATTTACATTTAACAACTTTAAAAACATTTAAAAAAAAATTTTATAAAATTTCTTCATAACCTGAAAGCATGTAAAATGCTTTTAAATATAGTTTAAGGTAAATAGGAACTTTTATTATTAGTTCAGAAATATAAGTGATTTTTTGGGGAGTTGCACCACATGACATTGTCCTAACTGAACCCTGACTATAAAGAGATCAAATGATTTAATATTTTCAGAGACTTGACCCTGAAACATATGAAGGTCATATTTCTGGTTTTATGTTTTTTTTTCTTTGCACCACATGATTTTTGGTCGAACCACATGACTTTTTGATTTGGTGGACAAAAGATGCAGGTATAGACATTTTTAGCTTGCAGAATACAGATAAAAAAAGTTTAACATTAAGGGGACAAAATTTTAACTGTAATTCCTTATCAACTGAAAGTGAATCCTCCTGCCTAATAGCTTTGTGGTGGATTATATAATAATAATAAAACTATATTACTATTATAATACAACTGATGATGCCATTGTTATAGCCGATGGCTGACGCTGACAGACATCGTGGAAAAAAAAGTGGCGACATATCCCGTTAAGAGGCCCGCCGCGAAGTCAGCATCTTATTCGTGCTGCTCACTTTCCATAATCAACATACGAAATTAAAAAAAATTATATTATAGGCTAATATTTAAATATAACCTAACTATGAAACTGAATAGGCTATGGTTTCTTTAACCCTCTGTCCGACGAAGGCATCGGCATGTTCTGATGGATTTTTTCCTTTATGACAGCGCAAACAACTCACAATACTCAGTCATTTTTAGCCATACAGATAAGTGCAAGACATAATTATAAACTATAAACTGTCTACTTTTATTTGTGTACACTCACAATAACAACAAAGGCCGTGGACTCAGGGAATGGATTAGTTTGCACTCCACTTCAAATGCTGTCTTCATTTAAAACAATTATTTTTTGTATTAAACGCAAAGTTTTTAATTTTAAAAGCATATCTAAATTCAGTTCATATTTCCAACAAACGAAATTCCAAGCCAAAATAATGAAATGGTAAAAAAAAAAAAAAAAAAAAAAAAAAAAAACATTATATTATATTATATTATATTATATTATATATTCAAACATGCAGGGAGACATGCAAAATGTGCACGGGTGGGGGGTCCCCAGGACAGGTTTGAGAACCACTATTTTAGACAACACTATTATGAAGACCTCACCTGAAGGGGAACAAACTGGTTGTGGGATCCACTGGCTGCTGATGGCACTGGGGTCCGTGCTCCAGGAAAAGTACCTCCATAGAATGGCTGCCCTTGGTGGGGAAACTGCATACCCCAGTGAAGAGGTCCAAAACCTTGTGGGGGGATCAGAAGACCACCTGTGTTAAATAACACAACAGAACAAGTGTAAATGCAAGTACATCTGCATTAAAAGAACATGATTTAACAGAAAACCAACAATGCAATGACTCAGACCTGCTGGCTGACCAAACATGGAGGGATGAGGAGCAAGAGGCCTCATCTGCTGGACTCCAGGGAATATGGGAGGAGGCAGTGGGAATGAACCCAACGAGTTCTGCAAAGACCGACAAGCAACTAAAAATGAATACTGTATTCCATAAGGCACCTGCTCATGAGGCATATACTTGATCATACCATGAGAAAAAACATGTAGTACTATCATACATTGAATTCTGAACGACATTGACAGTTACCAATCGTTGAAGGGCAAAGAGAGCAGCTTTCTCTTTGGCTTCAGTTTCAGACTGACACTGAGGACCGTGAACCAGCAGACCATTTGACAACTTCACCTGACACACTGTCAGACTCTACAGAACAAGAAAAAGAGCAAATGAGGACGTTCACTAACCTTGCGTATGGACAAGTTTGTGCATGAAATTTGATTTGCTATAACTGGTATTTGTCATGGCTGCTTTTTTATGTTCGATGGGCCTCATTCATAAAAGACGAGCAGAACAAATTTTTGTGAAAATTGTTCGTAAAGGCATTCTGACGTAAATTTTCAGATTCACATAAAAGTTTGTATTTTTTAAATGTTAGTTGGTACGAAAGAAATGTACACCTGCTCCCTACCACGTGTAAATGGTGTGTAAAACGTTCAAACGTTCTGTTTCAAGCTGCGCTTGGGAAAGCGCTCTCAAGTGCTACCAGCTGACCATTTTCAGAAGACCACCAGACATTTTTAGCTGGCTAAAAATTCTTGGGTGAACACACGATAATTTAATATTTATTGCTATGCATATGGCCAACTAGTCTCTTTAGCATTTGTGCAATATACTGAAGCCAAACCTGAAAAGGAAATCCTGAAGATTCCTGGACACATCATTTGCGTAATTATAATTCATGGGTGGGCGCACCCTTTTTACAATGGTTTGGAATTCCTTAATATACACACACGTTTAACTACCGAATCCGTGATATACGAAGCATTTGTGAATCCAGAGGAGAGTTTTCGTAAAGGTCCATTTTACGCGCAAATTCCTCCGAATTTGTTCATATATTTACAAAAGTTTCATGAATGAGGGCCATTGTTCAAAACGTTACAAAAAGACACACATAAAGCATTTAAATGTTTTCAAACAGCCATCACTCAGAAAAATACTTTGAGCACAACTGCATCTCTGAGCATGACTAAAAGCACGACTTTTATTGGTTGGCCAATTTTATTCACAGTGCGATGGAAAAGAGATCAACCTCTATATTCAAAAAATAGGCATGCCATTTGACAGCATGCAAATGCCGGTCTGAACAAAATTTAATTAAATTTAAAAAACATTTGTTTTTGTGTAAACAGGCTTTTAGACTCAATTTTTCAGAAGTTCTCCAGTGCGTATAAATACAAATAATCCAAGCAATTATTAGTGAATCAGACCCATTGTCAGTTATGAAGATATATGGCTTAGGCATTTTTTATTATTTCTGGGCAGTTATTGTAAAGATCTAACCAAATTAAAAATATAATGGAATTATGATTGACTTTTTGTGCAGATCTATTTTAAATGTTCTTTTCTTTTTTAATCTGTAAACAGCACACTTTATAAATTTCATTTATATTGCATTTCTCTAAATCTCTCATTCTATCTCTATTTGAGTTTAACCTCATTTCATGAATCCCTGTGCTACTTAAAAACACATTACTCAAGATTAGACAGATGTGGGTGCAGTTTGTGAGATGGACCAACCTGTCTGTTGCGGAGGAAGGCAAACTCTGGCGGTCCCATCCCAAGCCCCATGCATACCCGCCCGAGTTCAGTGGCCATGCTGGGCAGAAGGGACGGTCCAGCTCGAGGAGGAGGATCCGTCGGAGCTGGGGCATCAGCCTGGGGAGTGTTTATCCGAGCAGCTGAGGGACAGAGAACACCCACAATTATTCACTGTGCATATCTTTAGGTGTAACAATTAAACATCTATTTACTGAATTACAGTTCCACAGCCCAAAATCTTATAGATTCTGGTTCTGGTTGGACACATGCAGTACCTAGTTTTTTGCTGGAGCGTCTCTTGCTCTGCTGTTGGCTACTGGGGTTTTCTGAATTCTGGCCACCAGAAGTGGAATCAGGGGCAGAGCTTGCTCCAGAGCTGTCAATCTTCAACATCTCTTTCAATACCAGAGTTCCTTTCTACTCAAAGGAGAAAAAAAAAATAATAATAATAAATAAAATTAAAAAATACATTAAATACATTTTTTTTTTTTTTTTGCAGAAGAATTCCCTAAAATAATGAGAAACATGGATTGCTCACCATGGCAAAGGACTGTGGGGAAAGAGGCTCTCCCGATTGGTTCTTGGGCTCTTTAGGCAGATGGTGCTGGTTGGGCTCAGCATCCTTTGAGATCTTTAGATTAGCTATAAGCTCCTCAAACTCTGTAGGTGCCTGTAAACAAACAAGTTAAATAATTTATCATAGCTAATGAAATGTGTAGAATTGTATTTTAAAGTGATGCTTCATATTCATTTCAGTCTGCAAGATTAGGCCGGCATGGCACAACAGGTATGCAGAAGGGTAATCATTTTTCGACGTGACTCATGGGCAATAGTCTGAGAGAGGAATATGTATTTTTTTTTTAGATGGTTGTGTATTATAGACTGGCACCTGCATGTCAGTCTACCCCTTCACTTGCAGTAATCTTCAGTCAAGCAGTCAGTTTAATTTAGATACGAGTTAAATGGGCAGCCAAGAATGGATAATGGGTTTGGGGGCAGGTCTTGGTGGCTTTTTGATATATAATAATGTTAAGATTTTTCCAACTCCGGTCATTAAAGGAATAGCTCACCCAAAAGCGAAAATTCCCTCACTATTTATTTATCCTTGTCCCAAAACTGTATGAATTTTTTATTCCTGCAAAACATGGAAGATGATATTTTGAAGAATTTTGGACCCCGTTGACTTTCATTGTATGGACAGAAAAAAACAGTCATACTGGTCTGAAATGTGATGAGGATGAATGTAAAGAGGACAATTTTAATTTGAGTGAACTGTCAATTTAACATTCCACACAGAAAACCACAAATAACGATACCTTATTTGAAAGCCCCTGTGCGAGAGCCGTATTCAGATCCTCATTTCTCTTCAGGAGTCTAATATTGCCACCTGAGGCCTGCAAAATTTAGAAGAAGAAAAAAAACCTGACATTAGCATAAAAGATAAAATATCATTATATTGTAACTGGTGACAGTAACCAGATGATGGTGCTTTACAGCTGAATTATACAGTGTGGTGGTTAATGAAATATGAAAACATACAAGTTTGTTGGATGGGTCGTTGCCTTGGCTCTGTTTATGTTGTCCCTCCAGCTGGTGCTGATGTGGCACCGCTCCACAGCTTTTCCCATCCTGTCAGAAAAAAAAAAACCACCAGGTAAACATCCTACACCATACATGTACACATATACATATATATGTATATATACATACATACACACACACACACACACACACACATACATATATATATATATATATATATATATATATATATCAAAACAGTGCTATTTTAGTATTACTACTATACTACCTTACTACCTTAGTATTTATTAATATTTTGAATTTGTTTTTATTCTTATATTTTTCATTTTAAATTTTAATTTAGTCAAGTTCATTTTACATTTCTATTTTGTTTTAAATAATAATAATAATAATAATAATAATAATAATAACAATGTTTTTCTATATTCCATTTTATTTCGGTTAATTTATTTCAAAGAACGTAAATGTTTTCTAGTATTTTTAGTTTTAGTAAAGCAAGCACACAGAGTAAAAGACAGTACTTACGTTATTTTGCCAGTGAGCTGGTGGTTTTTGGGGCATCCCTGAACTCTGAAGAGACTGCCACACATTACTGAACTCCTCCTCATTACTAGAGCCCTACAGAAACACACACGCAACAGTGTTATAACGCATTACGGACAATTCCCAGAGCAGAAAGCCCTATTAACATCATACCCTTCATACCTTGTGTTGGTTTTTCTGGTTTAGGGCTTTGTGAGGTGAGTTTCTGTTGCCCTGAGTGTCAGTCCTGAGATTGAAACTTTGACGGCCATTCTGCTGCTGTCAATAAGAAATTCAACAATGTCAGACTATTCTCATTTGAACAACATATTTCCCTTTGCATTATTGAAGAGGAACTTGTTGGAACTTGTTGCACTGCATGGATTTCTACTTCCTACTACTTCTACTTCCTAATGTCTTTAATATAACTACACTTAATATTAGGACCTAGAGGAGTTAAAACCAGCACAAAACCATGCTTCAGAAATGCTTCTGGCAAAAGGAGCATAAAGAAAGATTTTCACCTATTAAAAATCTATGAGTTAGTCTGGAGTGTCCTGTTCGCTAGCAGAGATTCAACGAGGGCCACTTATGAGTGTGTGGCCATTACCTGCGTAGGTATAAACGGTGAGCGTGGCGAGTGATTAAGGCCTCCCAGCTGGCTCTTGTGAGTGAAATGAGATGAGGACGAGGGCTGGGGTTTGACGATGGCAGTGAGTTTGTGTGAGCCCTGCTCCTTCCTGCTGCCATGACTCAGGTTGATTAAGGCACTAGGGGGCAGTCGATAGCCACGCCCAGGAGAGCACCTGCACAAAGAGCACATGCATTTAGTCAAAGTCTTTAGGTGTACAAAGATGGCAAACTCATATTACTATGAATGTTTACACCTGGTATTAAAGGTTCATGAGATTTTAACAGAAGTATGCGTGTTGAACATCATGGAAGATAATGTTACCATCTGTTAGTTTTAAATGTGGGAGAAAACTAGTTCATTTTAAACCTTTTTGCTCTATTTTCAACTGGTTTAAATTCGTCTTCATGTCAACGTCATAGGTTGTGACGTTTTCTCGTACGGTGATGACTCATCGGTGTCTCATAATTATTCATGAGACTGCGTGTCTTTATCCTATGAGAAGACGCGTTGCTTAATTCATGACAGCACGCGTTGATAGGCATTTCCTCTGACTGGCGCTTCAAACAGTGAGATCTTATACAGTAAGTGAGAGATGCATTAATGGATCAAAACGAGTGTTTTTTTCCACTTTGTATGAGTGTCTGTGTTGCCTACGTTCTCTTCAATAGATCCTGAGTCTTCACACAAACACAATTCATCCACACTGTGAGTGTAACCGCTCTTTATGGCCATTTAACCAACCAAACAGCATATAAAACTCCACAAAAGTTATCAAAGTTATGCAACAGCGTGTTCATATATATGTTCGATGCAGAGAACAAATTGCAAATGGCTGTGCATTTAATTGTGTATTAAATTATAGCTGTCACTGGATATATGTATTTGTGTAATGGTGAGCTTATAAATCTGTGTGTATATTGTGTTACGTGTAACTTAATGGTAATTTGAAGCATGCATTTGTGGGAAGCTTTGATGCTTTTAATGAGCAAAATAAAGCTGTTGATGTGCTGTCAGTCTCCCCTCATCCCCCTCCAATCCGCCCCTAAACCACGCCCACTTTTATAGCATTTTTCAAAACTGTGGTGAGAACGGACTCAGAACGGCTGAGTTTCATGACCCTTTAAGATGCGTTTTGGTCGATCGGATCACAAGTAGACAAGGGAGACATACATGTTTACACCCGGTGTTTTAATCCGTCTCTTTTGTCCACTTTCAACAACTTCTGTCCTGATTCCTTTGAGGGGAGGGCCTATGGCAGTGGTTTTCAAACCTGTCCTGGAGGCACCCCAGCCCTGCACCATTTGTACATCTCCCTTATCAGACACACCCAATTTAGTTCTTGCAGTCTCTACTAACAAGCTGGGTTGAGTTGAATCAGGTGTGATAAATGAGGGAGACACACAAAATGTGCAGGGCTAGGGTGCCTCCAGGACAGGTTTGAAAACCACTGGTCTATGTATGGTAAATGTATGGGGTTTTCAGATCTTTTGATCTAATGGACAAAATAAGTGTGCAATTTACATATGAAACCTTTTTGTTGACCACAGAAGACAACAAAAAACACATGGAGAGCAGCAGCTTTCGTTGTTGCTCTGATACCCGCAAGACCACAGCGAATGTTGTGAGTGCGTGTTAGAAATCAGGAATGGTGAGAGAACATTGTGCTTGGTACGTTTTTCGTCTTCCAACCAAACTTGGGTCTTCAACTAACAAAGTGGCTAGCGCACTTCCCATAATGTTTACGCATTAAGCCAATAGGCCACAATAGACCACATGAGCATTTACACTATGAAAGCAATCCTGTCAAATGCGTTTTCGACTACCTCTGGAAGTGGTCAAAAGTGGACAGGCTCAAAACATTTTACACCCTCTTTACACCTGTATTTAGCACAATTTTCAGCAGTCATTACTCCAGTCTTCTTTGGTCTCCAGCAGTTTTGAAAACCATTTTTTGAAATCCTTTGTAACACTATATATGTCTTTACTTCACTTTTTAAACAAATTAATGCAGCCATGCTGAATAAAAAACACTTTCTTTAAAAAAAGCTAGACTATGTGTATGCATTATCTGGAGAATATTTCAAAATGTGCATTGTCCATCATTCAGAGCAATAACTTCTGTACCTGACAGTGAGTCCTCCAGCAAACTCCTCATCAAATAGCACTTCATACAGAACTTCAGCCTCACGTTCAGCTGATGGACCAGGAAAAGAGAGAATGAAGAACAAAAACAAAATGCAGAAGGATGCCAGAGAGTTTGTGTTGGTTTTTACCTCCTTTGATACCAATGACAGTTCCTCGAAGGCCAAGTGGAACAGAGAAGCTTTCTCTCACATTCACCACACGGTCAAACAGATGATACTCTGCATCAGGATCTGGAATGACACCGAACTGCTGCTCCAGAGGCTGTACACACACACACACACACACACACACATACGTTTACTTGTGTATCTAAACATGAACATTCCATAGAGTTCTATTGTTTTTATATACAGCTGGATATAAATACCTAATCCTAACCGACACGCTAAACCTAACAAAAAGTTCAACTCTTTATTAATTTACTTTATTTTTATAGTTTTATAGTCTTTTGTCAGGTTTAGCTCAATTCTGGGTACAGTTTTGTCCCCAAAATATGGTTAAGCAATAATACCTTTAAGCTATTTTAGGTGAAAACTGCTATATTGTTGCAGTTTATGCTAATAAAAATAAATTCCAATGTTTGATTTTAATGACGCGTCATATACATTATATATTTGCATCACATACATCATACACGTATACAGACATCATACACATTTTCATACACATCATACACACATACCCTAAAAAGCAGGTGGGGCTTCACAGTGACCCGCACTTTCTTGTTCATCTTCTTTGCCTGTCACCAAAAGAAATCAACACATCAACATAAGGACAGGAACGACAACTGTGTTTGTTGAGGTTCTAGAGGTCTGTATGTGATCCTCACCTTCGTTTTCTCCAGCTCCTCCTCGATCTTCTCGACAATGCCAGCATCCAGGATCTGCAGATCACATGAAGCTCTGGAGGTGGAGCTGACCGGATGGGTTTTCAACCAGCCCTGGATCTCCTGGATCTTTTCAGCTCTTTTCATTCAAAGAATCACAAATGATAAACAGTCACCACTAAGTCTGAAAATGTATGTACTACTGCTTGTCTAAAACGGATTAAAAACCCACCCATTCTCATCCACTCCAGGCCAGATGTCATCTTCATAAAAGACGTCATCGTGACTGTTTCTTGCTATGAAGTCAAAGACCTCTGAAAATCTGAGAGACAAAGACAAGAAATTGTTAAAATACCCACACAAAAATAGGTGCAATCACAGACACAACCACACGCACAACCTCAAATACACATACACACCTCTCTAAGTATTCAGCCAAGAGTTCCTCTACAGCTGCAGAGTATAGCCACTCCTTCTCGGTTCTCTTGGTATAGCCAGGAACTTCCTCATTCTTCTTGTTGAACTTGAGATTAAGGCCCACATTGACTTTCTGCTCTCCATGAGGACTGAAAGTGCAAAATTAATTGCATTAATTAAAATTAATTAACTTTGTTGCATTGTTCAAAAATTATTCTGTGGATAGACCAATATTAAAATTGTGATCGATAACCAATAGAATGACCGATATTGTAATCGTATACTATTGTGTCTAAATAAAAAAATCAAAAAAATAAAATATATGAGAGAGAGAGAGAGAGAGAGAGAGAGAGAGAGAGAGAGAGAGAGATATTAATTTTGAGATCTGCTAAAGATTACATTTAACAGTGTTAAAAATCAGTGTTTTAAAAGATTAACTTTAAGTGAGTGTTGTTGTGTGTGTTGTGTGTGTGTGTGTGTGTGTGTGTGTGTGTGTGTGTGTGTATAAAATGCATCAAGATTTTAGATGAATAAGTAATCCCAGATGCTTTGATTAAATAAAATGTTAAAACAATAAAATTGTTGCAGAGATTGACAAATAATGCAGATATTAAAATGTAAACCTAGGATCTATAATTGGTTAAAGATCTGGGTACTTTTGCAAAGCATTGTATTAAAAGTAAATTGAAATTATGAAATAAAATATAAACTACAAAGTATGCACGGTTTCATTAAAAACCTAAAATCCACTGACTTTTTCTTGGATCCTCTTCCGATGAAGATGCTACCAGAGAACCTTGAGACGAGGTAGCTGGTGATACCAAGGCGAGAGGCGAGCACATACCCGGGACTGTACCTTACTGAGTATTTCTGAATAAAACAAAAGACTATTGGTAAAATCTGAAAATAAAAGCAGTATGAAGACCTGGACCAAAGGTACAGTGTTAAATATATAAATAAACTGAAGAACAACACGATTCAGTCAGAGAGTATAATGGAGAGTGGGTAATCTTGACAGACTCAATACTTACATGCTGGTTCTGTATTAAGGCATCAAGTTGAGGCTCACATGGTACAGTGAAGACCACTCTGACTCGTCCCTCACTGATGACATCACTAGAATCTTGTACCTAAGCAAACAAGACATCCTTAATTACTGTCATTTAACTAGATTGGAGACTTAACTAGTCTGGAGAGCACAAAAAAAACACCTGTACTTACATCTCCCATTGCACCGTAATATGGGTTTCCAACCATAAAGACAGCGGTTCCTGGGGGAAAAAGCTCCTCCAGTGTTTTGAAGCGCACCAATGACGAATCAAAGGTTTTGATATCCTGGAGAGAGAGAAAAAAAAGCCCCATCAAGACAGATATATAAGGTCATGAGAGATCACCAAGCTTGCATTTATTTGATTAAAATTACAGTAAAAACAGTAATATCGTGAAATAATTCATTAAATAATTCAAAATGACTGTTTTCAATTTAATTTGATGACTTTATTTTAATATTTCACAATATTACCATTTTTATACATTTTTGATCAAATGAATGCAAAGCAATTGGTGAGTATAAGAAACGTCTTTCAAAAATATCTAAAAAAAAAAAAAAAAAAAGAGACTATTTACCTTCACAATGGTCTGGTATGGAAAGGGCAGGACCTGTTTGGCAAACTGCTTCTCCAAATGGACCTTTCCGTTCTGACCAATGACATACTTCCTGCCTGTCAGCAGCTGGGCGTAAACCACCACATCCGTCTCATTGATCACAATGCCTTTACGTTTGCTGAAGCTGCAACGCAGACACAGTGATATTTTACATATGGACACTACATACTCACTCAACCTGACAGAATTTTAAAAAAGCTAATGTTTCTAAGACTCTGACCATGCATTGAAAAACATTGGTTTATACAGTATGGTTATCAGAGCTAGACTATTGCCTACTGGCATAAATTCTGGTCTACGTTGTAGCTTATTCTGAAAAAAAAAAAAAAAAACCTTTAGAAAGGAAGTGACTGTGTGCATGACCACAGCGACCAATTGACACCTCAATGAAAGAAAGAAAGTATATATATATATATATATATATATATATATATATATATATATATATATATATATATATATATATATATATATATATATATATATATATATATATATATATATATATATATATATATATATATATATATATATATATATATATATATAATATATGATGTTGATGGAGCCAGACCTTAAGATCAGAATGGCTGTCTGAACTAAAGTATTACAAACTAATTATTCAGTACAATTACATTTAGAAATGTACACTTCTGCATGGATATTTAGTTTACTTGCTACTAAGAGTCTCAAACTAAAATCTGTGTATCAAAGATCTGATGCCACAATTCAAATTAATTTGGGCAAATCCACTGATTAGTCCAGAACTTCTCCAGTACCAAACTTTGATTCTGGTTAGACTGATAAAAAGCTCACTCATGGAAGTCAATTGCCATTTCTGTGTCCAGTATGTACATCAGATGGTCAGTGAATGAATCAGTTTAGTTACTTACGCAAAATTCTTATATAATATTCAAATAACGGGAATAAAAGGGGCAGCTTACTGCTCTGAGAGGCCTTGCACTTCTTTGACCCAGTCCTTCTGCTCTTTATCAGTCAGATGGGTCACTTTAGTAGGCGGTGAATTGCTCTCCAAATACAACATCTGTGATCCTGAGGGTTCATCTAAAAAAAACCTGCAGACCAAGAGGGACATGCTCTTAACGGACTAGGAGAGTTTGAGTGAGATTTATCTGACAGCGAATAATCTTGAAATATCAACACAACAAACAAACTTACTTTGTTTCTCCATCTGAAACAGCTACAACTCGAGCTTCCATCAAATGGGGCCAATTTACAAACAAAGACTTTCCAAGAACCAGCACTGCAACATCTTCCACCTGCAATGAAGAGAAACACACATATTACCACTTTACCATAACCATGAAATAACATAACTTTAAAATGCAGTTCAGTGTCTGAGACAGTCCTACATAGGGCATTAAAATTGATCAAAACAACAACAACAAAAAAACAGGACTAGAATGTCTGAGAGGACAAACTGCCCACCTGCTCCATCTCCTGGGGGGCTAAAATCTCCAGAATCATGTTCTCGCCTCTGCTGCTTTGTTGAAACACCAATACTCCACTTTTCTTCTTATAAAACTGTGAGAAATACAGCAGGAAATCTGCATTAAACCTGTGATGATCTAACAATGAGCCCCTTATTGGGATAATAAGCGGTTATCTGTAGACAGAGGGGTTTACTTTATGACGGATGTGCTTTAAGGTGGGGAAGCCGCAGAAGTAAAGCGCTCCTCTGTCAATCGTGCGCCCTACATGATCCAGAGATACACGCCATGCATCCATCGGGATTGGTGTTTGCCTAAAACAAAAACACAGTGAATGTGATTTCCAAACGATAACAAATGTACAAAATGTAAATACAAAAGTATGTCACTACATTAAAAAGCATATGGTATTTTTATTAACAAAAATAAATTATTAGAAAAAATTAAATTTATCTGTTAATGGTAAAGTTAAAAAAGTAAACGTAAATACAATAGTGACATCTAAAAATGAACTATAAAGAGTCAAGTGTAAAGTAAAAATTCAAAAGTGTGGTTGAATGTTAAAATGTGAGTGGGTGAAATATACCACCTCGGCATGCAGAATCAACAGAATCATCAGAGTGGGCGGCAGGACATACCTGACATGGCAGTGAACGATGTGGGGGAAGAGTTGAGGAAGGGGGGAGCTGTAGACACAGTCCAGGTCTTTATCAAAGCAGTAGACGGCACACTCAGTATGTCTGTTCCTGGCCTTCTCCGATGGAGTCAGTTTATGAGTGTAGGGCTCCATAGCAGCTAACAAGCATTTCTGAATGCAAAACACATACTTATGAAAGTGCACTTACAACACAGATGTTATGGCGAGATACACAGTGAATGCAGATGTTTAAAGCACCTCGTCGATAAACGGGATGAGCACCACGGCTTCCCATTCCTGCTGTTTGCCATTCAGGTCGGTTTTGAAGTCTTGTGGGTAATACTCAACAATGGGTGAGCTCGGTGATGTCATCAGATGCTGTGAAAGACAGTCAGTGAATGACAGTAAGTTTCTAACAAACATCAATATGATGAGGACGTGAAGTGTGTGTGTCACCTGGTAACACTCTGGAAGAAGGTCTTTGCTGGCTGATGGCAGGACACCCAAGAGCTGCTCGAATGGCATGAAGGGTTTGGCCAGATCAAAGGTCAATGTGAGACTAGAGATGTTTCTCACATCAGAGAGGAAGGGAGCGTAGTGGTATGGATAATACCTGTAGTGACATGAGAGGCGCACAAGTTCTCTTTAAAGCCAACAAATCAAAACCAACCAGAATTTATTACCATGAAATAAAATTTTACCATTCTTATTTAAGGAACATTGCAGTATTTATTCTAAAGGATTTATCCATGCACACTTTTAATTCATGTGATCTCATAATCCAAAATAACTTCCTCTCTCTCGTGCAGCATCATCTCTTCTCTGATGCTGTTTACGGGTGTGATGGCGGGACAACCAGTCACCCACATGAGATCATAGCAATAGCAAACTACAACAATCCGATCAATTCTCAATGGATAAAATCAAGTCCCACCCTACATTTTTTATTGTTCAAGAAGCTGTACCACGGAGATATACGTCATAATAGGGAAAATTATCTTTTACATTTTAATCCTTTAATTTTTCATATTTAAAAATGTTTGTGTGCTTGAACCAACATGAACCAATCATTCAGGGCTCCCTGCAGTTTTCAGTCAAAATAAAAGTTTGATAGTTTTACGTTTGAAAATTAAGAAATTAAGATAAGAATTATTAAATATTAGTATTGTCATTTTTATTTTATTTAAAATTACAGAAACTGTTGTTGTTGTTATTACTGATTATTATTATTTTATATCCATATGATAAATATAAATTGCAAAATTTTGGCCAAATTGTGCAGCCCTGCAAACAAGCCAAGCAAACCTTTAACCACATTTTAAAAAAATCACAATTTTTATCAGGAAATTTTTTTATTTTATTTATTACCTACATCATGCAGCACTACATTTATGCATGACTCGCTACATTTTTTCACTCTCTCTTAGCTCACCAGCTCCAAGACTGAACTCCATGGTAGTAGTAATGCAAGATCCACTGGATCCCCTCCACGTAACATTTAGCCTGATTGGCCAAAAACTCACTGCAAGATTAATACAGAGACAATTAGACTTTTCAGAACCGTTCACTTTCAGATGCACAGAAAAATCATGCATCTTCCATCCTTTCCAAATTTAAAATGAATGGAGACTCACTCTGAGACGACTTCAACATCCATCTTGGTCATGTAGTAGGTGCGCTTATACTGTCGAAACTCGGTTTCAAACATGTCATCATCCTCACCATCCTCCTCTGCGCCATCTAGTGCATTATGGGAAATATTACACCTAAACCTTATTTAGGAAACCGAATGCTTTAAAATGTGTTTAAATGTCTGCTTGCTCTTCATTTTGCAGTACATGCACTTACAGTGTACTTACACAAGAAAGTACTGAGTAGCATAGGTAATTACTTGGACTTAATACGAGTTAGGTTTGGGTTCAAGGTTTTTACCTACAGTAAGTCGGAGCCACTTTATATTAGGTGACCTTAACTACTATGTATTAACATTTTAATCAATCATTTGATACAATGCACTTATTGTATACAAACATGTTTTTACATTGTACTTACATTTTTTTAATTAGCTGCATGTAATTATATCTGTAATTAATTTCTGTAGTTACATTTATACTTACCTTTCCCTTACACTTAACCCTACCCTTAAACTTAACCATAGCACCACACCTGTCATCTGAATCCCACCTCAATATGAGCAAAAGTGTTTTGCAATATACAATACAATTTAATACAATATGAACACAATAAGTAGATTGCACTTACTTTTTGATGCAAGTACATAATTGATAAGGACACCTAATATAAAGTGGGGCCAGTAAGTCCATACACAGGACTATAAAATAAAGTGCTAGCCAGTGTTTAGATCAATTATCAAGAGTAATGAACTTGGGATTAGAGTTTGCGTACCTCTTCCTGGAGTGCTGTGAGATTCTCTGACTCCATCAAGAGCGGAGAGACAGAGAGTGTCATCTGAAGACTAAAAACAAAAAGGGAACACTCAAAAATGACTCTCTGTTAATATTATGACACTTATCCTTGTCTTGTTCAAACCTGTATGACTTACTTTCTTGTGTGAAATGCAGAAAAAAAAAAAAAAAGGAAAGAATTTTTCATTTTTCACATGGAAATGTAATTTTGTTTGTCACACAAACAGCTTCATAACACCATGTATAGCACATTAGTTGTATGAACCACATTTTTTGGGGATAGAAAAGTTTCATTTTAGTGATTCACCAGATACATTTTTACCAAAACAATGAAACTAAAATTAAAGTTTTCATTTACATTTTTAAAGTTTTAAATTTGGGAACTGGGAAACTCAACTCTTTATACCGTTCAGAGTGTTAGGTCTTTGGGTGATAAATTAAACCAGTCATAATGAGATTTCAGCCAAACTAATTTTGCATATTGCTACACCAGCATAATGTCTGGTCACTGTGATGTGTGTCCACACCACTGACATGTTTACCTGGTGTAGCTTATCTAGGTTGTGTGCACAAAATAGACACTGACACAGTCAAAATGCTATTAAAACTATTTCGATCAATGATTTCACCCCTCCAAAACTTCATTTCAGTATTATCACTAGTTCTTTTTGTAAACAGCACAGAAAAAAAGCATACTGGTTTGCAGCAATGACATGAGGAAAGTCATACAAGAACATTAATAATAAAAATAAAATATATATACACAAGTCAAACCAAAATGTATTCAGACACCAACATTCTCACATTCGCTATAGTTTGAAAATGGTAATAAAATATGACAAGAACTCAGAGTTAAACTGTGTCAGAATAAATTAATCTTGATAATGTCAGATAACTTTGATAGAAAGGTATGTAATGGATTACAATCAACCAATCAGCTATCAGCTGTTAAATTTAAGGACACAATTAGATAATACCAAATTAGGTCAACCAATTATCAAGCATTGCTTAATTTTGTTCAGTCTGTGGTGTAAAAGGTCGCATTAGCAATTAAAGAAAAACACTTAAGCAAAACATGGTCAGGTCAAAGTGTCTGAATAATTTTGGTCCCAAATTTATATCAATTTTACTGGTAGAAGAATGTATGACGTTCTTCCACTGTATGATATACATACATACACACACACACACACACACACACACACACACACACACTTCTTAATACTTTACAATGAGATCTCAATTAACAGTTATTGCATAAACTAGCATTTACTAACATTAATTTACAATGAGCAATACATTTGTGACAGCATTTATTATTCTTTCTTAATGTTAGTAATTAAAAACAAAACTAGTTGTATTTAACTCCATTAAATAATATGAACAGATACAACGTTTTTAATAAAGCATTAATAACTGTTGAAATTATGATTAACTAATATTACTAAATGCTTTAGAAGTATTTTTTGTTGATTTTTGCTAATGTAGTTAACTTATGTTAACAAATAGAACCTTATTGTAAAATGTTACCAAATATGTTTTGTTCTTTAAAATAGATTAAGGATCAGCTAGAGAACTACACAATAAACCTGAAACAAGCAGTCAGCATTGCACAAGCCAAGACAAAGATGCTCATTCATTGAAGCGACAAAAGTGACAGAAACAAAAGTGGCGAGAGCAGAAACAGTGGCATATGAGTCAATGGCAGCAGCACATTATTGTACTGTATGGTTACTTTAAAACACCACGATTCTAAAACAAGGATAGGTTCATTGTTTGCCATGATTTGTCATGTGTATAGGAAAATTAGACTTTGATATGAGAGGAATAAAAAACACCTCATTCAGTGTGTTTGGGTGCGTCATCTGTCTGGCTGCATATTGCTAAAATATTCACCTTACTCTTCTTCAAGCCTTTGACTTCAGCCTCCTCGGCTGCCAGCCCGGCTGCTTCGTTCAGGTATTTGTTCCCCACCTTACTCTCAAACCACTTCAGATCCACAAAAACCTCACTGAAGTGCTCGCGATCAAACTAAGAACAGAAAAGAGGATGATGACGGAGTAAGAGCTTAAGGGTTGGATTTACAACCCCCTCCTTTTTTTACATTATTAACTATGGAATCATGTGAAGGCGATGTCTGTACTTGGTATCTGAGATGTGACTGAGGGTCTGACCCACGTTAGTTGCTTATAAATCTAAAACATAGCATGTCAAACATAATGTCCACATTTGCATAAAGAACAGAATACCATGTTCAGAAGATGCTAGAATTATCTGAACTGCTAATAAGTAGTTCAAGGTTGGGTCCTCTTACTCATTTTTACGACCTTTAGAAGTGTGAAGAACATCAACTCGGACTTCCGATCTTCATTAAGCATATTGCTATTTTTATGAGGTCTAACTGTGTTCCCCAACAGAGCGGAATATGTGTAGTGCATTATCATACCATTTATAACTTAATGAACAATTGAAAAATTGTTCACAAAATCCTGTTGTTTACTTATATGCAACAGTATAGCATTTATTAGAGACCAAACATTTGAACAGTAGTGTATTGTGAGTACTTGATCTCTCGCCCAGCCCTATTATAGCATATTACAGAAAAACACAATATAGTGTAGTATAGTATAGTAACAATACTTGTCTTTTCTTGCACTGTGAATATAATACTGGGTGTGCATTACTGATAATGCATTGACACTTTGAGGAAAAATACCAAACACTTACATCCGACAACTTCTCGAGGTATTTCTCAAAGTTGGCAAGGTTGAGATGACCGTTTTCATTCAGGTAGCCTGATGGAGACAACAGTGATCATCACTATTTCAGTATTACAGTACATCACAAAGTCACATGTGCTGTGATTGGCTGGTGGACTGACTCACCCCCCAGACTGGGCAGCACACTGATATAAGTTCGATAGAGCAGCGGCAGTGCATCGTGATTGATGTGCAGGTGAGGAAGATGAGGGATGAAGTCATTTCCCACCAGGAAACCCATCAGAACCCAGTCGTCTATGATCCGCTCCAGGTCATACTCGAACGAGATCTTTTTCTGATGGAATTACATATATACATAAAATTAGGACATGATTCAATTGATGATTTGACAGCATACTTGACATTATTATTATTTGACAGCATATAACATTAGGCGGTATGTTGTTTACAATGACTTGTCATATTCATTTAGCTTTGTTTTGGCATGATTTGTGCTCATCACACTATAGGAGTTATATATAATCTCACCCTGAGCTCTGAAAACTCATAATCAATGTATTCCCTCATAAGGGAGAGATGGAGCAGGTGAAAGGTTGTCTCCTCAGGAGCCGTTATCCTACAGACCAGAAAAACTCATTATAAAGGAACACAATAAACATTCATCTTGACACAATGAAAACAATGCCACACACACACCTCTTTTGTGCCTTTTTGCCTCCGAAGCGTACCTCCTCTCTGAGGAGAGAAAAATGAGGCTCGTGGCTGGTCAAGCCAAGCATTATCTACAAAAAAAAAAAAAAAAAAAAAAAAAAAAAAAGAGCAAGGAGGAAAAAGACATCTTAAAATCAAAACAAACAAAATCAAAATGATTATGAATGAATTCTCTTTATTATACACAACTGTACTCACCAGGTCAGCATCCAGACCATAAAGGCAGTGTCTTGTGTTTGGGTTATGACCCGGTTTGGAGCTCTCAGAGCGAATGAACTCCATGATTTTGTGCTCTCCTTCACCAGGGGTCTGTGATAAAACGGCAATCAGAAGAACTTCACAGAAACACACACGACACAAAGCTCTGAAGTCTTGTAACTTACCTCATGACCAGACAAATACACGTTCACTCCCTGCCATGATTTGTCTGTGGACAGTTTGTTGTGAACAAAATATTTAAGCTGTTCTTGTAGCCTGGCCATGAAATCCGTTCCTACAGTGGACAAGTAAGAGAAACAGATCTCTCAGAACATTATAGATCAGGGTCCACCAGTGAAGCTCACATAACAAAACACCAGACCAACCCATCAAAATATAACATTTAGATCTTAAATGGTTAGTTCACCCAAAAATTAATCCTGTCATTAATTACTCACCAAACTAGTAAGACCTTCGTTCATCTTCGGAACACAAATTAAGATATTTTTGATGAAATCTGAGAGCTTTCTGACCCCTCCAAAGACTGCAACGTTACCACCACTTTCAAGGCCCAGAAAAACACCGTTAAAGTAGTCCATGTGACTACAGTGGTTCAACCTTAATTTTATGACGCGACAAGAATACTTTTTGTGTGCAAAAAACACCCCAAAAATAACAACAGTTTCTTATCTTCCAAGTCAGTCTCTGATGCCGTTCACGTAGTAAACACAGTGCAGCGCTTCCAGGTTCTATGTCAGAACATTGGCTCAGTATTGGCCGGCTCCTGTGTCAGCATCACACGCATTTGTCGTGGTGCTCATGTGAACAGCGTCAGAGATTGACACGGGAGAGAAGAAACTGCTGAATACATTTATTTTTTTATTTTTTGCACAAAAAAATATTCTTGTCGCTTCATAAAATTAAAGTTGAACCACTGTAGTCACATGCACTATTTTAACAATGTCTTTACTATCTTTCTGTGCCTTGAAAGTGGTAATAATTTTGCAGTCTATGTGGGGTCAGAGAGCTCTCAGATTTCATCAAAGATATCTTAATTTGTGTTTCAAAGATGAACGAAAGTCTTACGGGTTTGGAACGACATGAGGGTGAGGAATTAATGACAGAATTTTAATTTTTGGGTGAACTAAAACTTTAATCTTCTTGATTTTATCCCTTTAAAGTTCTTATGTACCCTGCTATAAAATGAGATAAATAATGGTATATAACATCACTACCATGAGACACAACAGCATGAGAGTGATAAAAATGCACACGAACCAGGGGTGATGCAGTTAGAGTCAAATCTGGCCTCTGTGGGCAAAACTTCACCCTTTTCCAAGGCCTTCTTGATTTTCTCCTCGGCTTCTTTCGCTGACCTTTAAAACACAAAAGAAAGTTATTACATTTTCATAGTATTTTCACACATATTCGTTTTCATGCTGACTTGGTGCTCAAGAATTAGTTAGTTGTAGACTAGTATCAATATTTGTAAAACGCAATGCAAAAACAATTTAATTAAAAAAAAAAAAATTATTAAAAGAATGACAAAAAAAGCTTTTATATAACCTGTCAAAAAACATTAAATAAGTCTAAAATTCATGCTCTGTAATGGGTCTTTTGCTATACCTGAATCTTCTCCCACGCTGCTGGTTCATCTTGGCCCTGGGTGCGACTCCATCGACGGCCATGAAGAACACTTTCCTGGGCTTAATTATGCGAAAGAGCACCTCCAGGTAGTGAAAAATGTCAGCGAATATCTTTTCTTCAGAAATACGGAAGTGTACATCCTCATCATTGGGGTGGGAACACTGGTGGATGATCCCATTCATATCTAAATATAGGTTGTCAAATTCTGGGATCTGTGATGAGGGAGAGAACACGGGTTGGCTGGTGTAAACTCGACAAAACATGACTAATGGCATGAACAATAACATAATTTCAGTAATAGTAAAAGAAAAAAGACTGCAATACATAAAAGCAACTTTGAGATAATGTGAAAAGCAAGTAAATGATACTAACAGTGTGTGTGTGTGTGTGTGTGTGTGTGTGTGTGTGTGTGTGTGTGTGTGTGTGTGTGTGTATGTATGGATCCAAATCCGCTTTCAATGTTTTAAGCCACATTAAATGCAAAATTATTAACGCATTAAATTACACAAAATTGCTGTTAGTAACTAGCAGAACACAGGCTGTGTTTCAACACCTACTGAGCTGCCAAGCTAGGGAGAAACTTTGGGCTTCAAAGGGGCGTTCCGAATAAGGTCTAGAAATGTTGTAGATTTGGTACTCAAATCACCTACTACTCCTCATCACAGCTAGCTGGGTATTTAGCATCTGTAGCGCACTCGAAAGCGCCTACGATGCTTAAAATGATGTCTAGCTCATTAAATTTAAAGACAACCATTATAGTGTACATCACAGAAATGATGTCGGTAAAACATAAAGATAAAATTTATCTCTATACATAACATATTTATGGTGGAGGGACAGTGAAACTAAGGTTATGTATATTAAAAGGCGAGGTTTTATCTTCTGTTCACACAGCTGTATATGATCTCTATGCGGCCTGTTATATTTAGCCAAACTAGCTCACCTGATGCTCCTTGACAACTTCACTCAGACACGGATACCGCTCCGATATCCATCGATAAAATTTAGGCACTCCCATCTTCCTGTGTAACTCTTCAAATAGCAATAATGAAAAGAAAACCTACGCAGAAGCCAATGTGAGCAGAATTTCATAGACTGATTTTGCTAGTCGGTTTTGTTTCTGTATGAGCTGTTACTGTCCAGCCAATAAAAATGTCCGTGTGGAAACTCGCATGATGTAACATTTTGTAACACCGTTCCTATACTCCGTTCCTAAAACAATAGAAATATAATATTAGATTAGATAAACATGACGAGCACAATAGCCTACGTATATCTAAAAATGTACAAGTATTTTAAAATTATACAGCAATAGATGACTCCTTTTAATAACTGTAAGAAAATACACAAGGATTTTACTACCAGCACACCCTTCCGAGTCTACCACTAGGGCTGTGATGCAATGTGAGGGAAAGAAGAGGCCATTTGACACAATATTCCGTCTCTCTGTCCGTCTTCCGTGCATTCTGTATGTATGTAACTCATCCTTTAGTGCTTACTGCGTCACTTATGAAGTAGAAGCATTAAAGACCCGTGTAATAATTAAAGACCTCTTTAAATCATTAAACGTATGCAGTTGATATTCTTTCATCCTTGTGCATGCCTTTTAGTATTATGGTTTCTATTGTTCTGTCATAGTAAATCTACAGTATTATACTAACATATTATGGCCTGGTTTCACATATGAGGCTTAGGTGAAGCCAGGATTAGGCCTTAGTTTAATTAGGACATTAAAGTAGCTTTTATAAATATGCCTTAGAAAAAAAAAAAAAAACCTAAACCAGGGTTAGTTAAATTAAAGATTTTTATTGTCATTGTACTGCTGTGCAAAACAACATTTTGTTGGTATCCCACGTTCTCAAACATTCACATAAAAGGGTAGCTTCCGGGTTGATATGCATCACAGATTTATATACTGAAGGTTTATTTAACAGTTTCGAGAACCTCTGAAGATCGTATGACATCCCACAAAACCATCTTCAGATTCGCAATTTTGTTAGGAACAAATTTCCACTCTTCCCTGACCTTCCTCCTACCTCGCCCTTAGTCTTACTCTCAAATGCAATAATAAAAGATTGATTTCCATATTATACTCCCAGCTCATGTCTTTAAAAAAGGATCTGGATAAAATGAAATCCAGATGTTAAGATGATCTGGGCATAAAGTTATCTGAGGCTTTTTGGAGGGAGGCACTTAAGAAGGTCCACTCATCATCATCCTCTGTTTGGTTAGGGCTCATACAATTCAAAGTGCTGCTCAGGGTTCACTTGAGCAAGGCATGGTTAGCTGGAATATATCCTGGATTAGATGCAGCCTGTTCCCCAGCCAGTCTGGCACATAGGCTACGTTTCGGTCTTGCTCTTCTCTAATTACTGGGCATTGGTTTTTAAAACTATCAGTGAAACCCTTGGGATGACACTGTGGCCCTGTTCAATAATGACACTATAACTATTACTTTAACTGCAACCCAGATGGACATTATTGCTTACACTTCTTTATTGGCCCGTAGAATAATTTTTTTTGAGTTGGAAATGCCGACCTACCCCTCCTTCTGCAACAGCTTGGCTGGAAGATGTGATGTTCTTTTTAAAATTAGAAAAGATCAAATGTACATTAAGGGGATCTGTGGACAGGTTTAATTCAAATGGGAATCCATTTTGTCATATTTTAAAAATCTGAAAGAATTACCTAGTTAACTTTTACTTTCCATTTATGTATCTTTTTCTTTGCCCTTGTTGTGATGCTGTATTTGATGTTTTGACATCAGTGTAATTTGTCTCACAGAATGGCTAAAAATTGTTTTAATGTGTTTGTGTGTATTTATACTGTAATAATATTACTATAATAATAATATTATTATTATCATCATTATTTATGTATTGGTATGCATGGGTCCATGCCTTGAAAAGGTGTAATGACATAATTGTTCTATTTTGCCTTTGTAACCAGACATTGTTATTTTGTTGTACTTACGCTGTCTGGGGAAGGAATGTTTGGGACTAGGGGATGGGGGCTATTATAGCAAAAATATAAGGAAGGGAAATGTAACTAGCATTGTTTTACTGTACGTTGACTTACTCTTTCAATAAAATAAAAAACATTTACATAAAACAACAGCATAAAAAAGAACACAAAACCTACAAAAAGCACAAAAATAAATATAAAAATGTCAATATGGATTATAGATTAAAAAGGATACTTAAGATAAAACAATTAGTATAGGCTTACAGTTAAAAAAATCAACAATTTAAAGTGATTAAAGTAATTTGCAATTAAAATTTCTCTGAGGCAATCTTGTTTTCTTTAATCTTATTTATTTAGCATTTATTTGCTCATCTCTGAAAAGAAATGGCAGTATATTTTAATTTATTATCTAAAACACCTTCTCATTTATTATTTAAGCATTTCTTTCTCTTTACACATATAACACTTCATGAAAGAGGAGACCTATCATGCAATAAAGACGTTTGATTTGGTTATTTGCTTGTTTTGCTCATTTTGCATGTATAAAATTACGGCTTGTGTCAGATACAAAAAAATCTTTTGGTATACAGATGCATTTAAACATGGTATCAACTGTTTTACATAGTGAGGGAAAACGTAAAAGGCACAACATTTCAAACAAATTAAAAAAGGTGTAAGTCTAGTTGGCACAACATAAATTATATTTTAAAAGGGTAGCATACCAATCAGCTGCATTTAAAAAGCACAACTACATTAACATATAAAGAGGTTGTTGTTAAACTCATTCTGCAACAATTTGTGCATACAATATTATCGCAATTCAGCCTAAGACTTCTGCAATCAGGAGAAAGAGTTGACTTTTCAAAATAATGTGGTCAGGAGGTTAGGTAGTTGATTGAGAGCCCTTCAGCACTGGAACATGAGAGATGTTCTTGTGGCTCTGTCTGTCCAATGGTACGTCAAAATGATGAGCTGGATAGTGGATTATTGAGCCCAAAACACCTACAGGGAAGGCATGAAATTATACATCTGATAAATAACAGCATACAAACATGTTGATGCACCTGTCTGGTATGTCTGAAGTCCTTAATATTGCATTTCCACCTGGGCTAGTCTGTCTCTGTTGATCTTTAAAGGAATGCATGTATGCAATATGTTCTCAGATATGAGACTTCAAAGACTTCTCTATTTTAATATTGAGTTTATTGCTCATCTACTTTCTGTGATACCTAAGAACATTTAAGTATTAATTTTAGTAACATTTTAGTAACTAAATAAGGTTGATATGATTTCTTTGACTCAAATGAAACGTTAATTTACATAAAGCACATATCCGTTTTATCTGACAAAATAGTTTAATTACACTGTAGCATTGTATGGTGAAAGTGTGGCCAAAACAGTTAAATATACACTCTTGAATAGTTCTGAATTGAATAAATAAATAGTATTTTCTAAACCAAGTTGTACTATTAAGTGAATATATTTAAGTGACATATTTAGTGATTCACTTATTAACTAGGGTAATAGGTGTCTGGGAACCTTAGTTCATTGAGTGCTATCCAATCCACAGGGACAGCTATACTAATGTCAATATTTAATCTTCTGTCAACCTTTACTGCAGCAATTAAGCATTTGCTAAACAATGCAAAACATCTCACCTCCTGGGTGTTGACCTGCATCAAGCAAAAGAGGAAGAGCAAGGCAAAGGAATGAGAATGAGGTTACATGTAACTAACACCAAACAAACAAAATATTATTTTATGTTCACTGTGATCATTTCATTTTTTTCTCTAGTGATTTTATTGGTTTGCAGTAAGTACGCATGTGACACAGCACATGATTCCAGCAGTATGCTTACCGTGCCGTTTGAAGATAAGGTGGCTTATAAAGACAAATCCAACGAAGAGAATTGTGGCCAGAACTGGAGCTATCACTCTTAACACACCAAGCCCTGAAAAACATTCAGTAAACTATATTATATTATATTTAGTGCTGTCAAATCATTTAATCGTATCCAAAATAAAAGTTTATGTTTACATAATATATGTGTGTGTACTGTGTATAATTATAAATACACACTCATTAATGTATATATTAAAGTCCTCATGAAATTAGAATTGACCCTATTTACTTTGTTAGCACATATTAAAGGTGAACAGTTAGGGTGAACAATTAATCTGTGCAAGTTAATACACAGAAAAATTTGTTTGTCGTGGTAATCTTTAATCAAAATCTGAAAAGTAACTTCCGGTCTGGAAATGGCGTTCCTTCTCAGATGATGTCAGTTTGACAGCTTAGGTTTGAAAATCTTAACCCCTCCTCCAACCGTTAGTCTGCTATGAGCGCGAGATGGAGAGGAGGAGCGCTGGAGTAAAACCCTGCCCTCTGTTCAATATTCCGTTTCACTTGGAAATACGTCACAGCACTGAAGAAAACTCACTTGCTACTTCTGGTTCACTGGGACTTTAAGAAATATGTGCTTGTATATACTGTATATATATATTTATATATTATATATAAATATAACTATTTTATATATAAATATAACTATTTTTGCTTAAATATATACATGCATGTGTGTGTATTTATACATACATAATAATTATACACAGTACACACACATATATTATGTAAACAAACTTGTATTTTGGATGCACTAATATATATTATATATATATATATATATATATATATATATTATATTATATTTATGAAATGTATGAAATTAATATAAAAGTATGTCCACAAAAGTGTACTACAAAAACTGAAAAAATGGAAGGTATAAGATATAATGTAAGAAAAGGTTATAGAACCTTAATGGGTTATGTCAAGCTTCATATATAGAACCTATTAGGGGTTCCCATAGTTTTCATTAATTTAGTTTCAATAATTTAATAGAACCCCATTGAACTTTTTTTTTAAAGAGTGGTTGTGGTTGAGACTAGCATTGCTGACTTGTTTCAGCAGTTCAGCAGTTTCAATCTCTTTCTTTTAGGAAACAGTAACTTTATTTGTTGTGCACTTTGATCTTTAAAACTTTGCAGACATTTTAAATTCACAAACAGCTATATCACACACTATATGAAAAGTTGAAAAAGCATAATAGCAGCACTTTAATCAGTAGGACCTTCATGTAGTTGTCTCAATAAATTCGAACAATATTGATCAGAAGTATTTACCCTCTTGACTCTGGGTGTCATCCATTTGCTTCATGAAATCCTCACATTCTTCTTTCAGGTGAACTTTCTCAAGGCTTGTGTGCTCGGCCTCAAGAGTCCATGACTGCTTTAGATCCTGCGCCTCTGGCATCAACACTGTCCACGAATCAGTTTCTGGATCTAAATTCAGACAATCTCTGCCATTGAGCTGAAACCGGTCGGACAGCTGTAGGACCCGATAGCCTCGCAGCTTGCATTCCCTCAAACGTGTATATGTGCTATAACCTGAAAAATAAATGTGAATTATTGTCTCTGAGTGGCTACATGACAATTAGTGATTTTATTAGTGAGACCAGAATTTATCACTAAAATTCACATACATAGGCCTATTTTAGATAGAGATATTAAAACCAACTTTTCATAAATAGAACTGCATACAAATAATAATGACAATTGATAATATAATATAAGCTTGAGTATGCCAATTTATGCAAACAGTGCTTTAATTTGGAAGGTCAACTGCACGGTAAATAAAACAGATTAAAGCCAATAGAGGGTATGAATTGGCGTCACTTTCCTGCCAGAACACGCCCCCTCAGCCGGGACTGAGTGGCAGAAGTGCTGCTGCGTGACAGGACGGTTATCAGGTTAAACTTAAGGTTGGACTCGATATAGCATTCCTTACAACTTACCAAAGATCCAGTGATCCATGGATATTGACATGCAGCCAGGAATTAGGAACATTCCTGACATTATAGGCTAAATGAGCCTGATTTCAATACATATACAATATTTATCAGTCACCACAATTTCGAGAGTGAATCCTGCATGTAGGCCTATATGCGGATATGTATTGCGTGTATGTGGCCGCTTGTCAAGAATGGAAAACAAAAGTTTTATTCAAATTCTGAATATATTATAAGCCTATTAATTATTATTTTTTTATATCATTTACATTTTACGTTTACATTTAGTCATTTAGCAGACACTTTTATCCAAAGCAATAGAAGCAACTAAAAACAGTCAAGAGCAACAATATGCAAGTGCTGTAACAAGTCTGTTAATCTAGCACAGAACACAGGACAGAACTATTTTCTAGTTTTTTTAAATAGACAAACAGAAAACGATCCAGTGCTGCTGGAAAAGATATCGCCTAGCCAGCGTGCAAAGAGTGCACTGAAAGCCGTCACGTATTCAAGGAACGCGATCTCACAAAGTTCCATGATGTTAATCAGTGAAGCTGACAACACAATTAATCTCTTATTTACATAATGTCTACACTTTGTTGGAGAGGATTAGCGCACATGCAGAACTCAGCACTGGACAAAAACAGTGAGTGATTCTCACTTCAGCACCTGTGATTGGCCATTGCGTTAAAGAAATCAACAAACATTTCTGTGATTGGCTACATTACTCACCAAAAAGAAAACACATTAGAAATTGAATCATTTGAAGAATGCAGATACGCACTGGATCTTTTGCCAACTCCTTTTCGCTAATAATATGCTGTTATTACGAATTATTACAGAGGATTACAGACCAGCTGTGTTGGGCAGCTTTTCCCTCTAAAAGCAATGAGTACCAGAAACAGCGGACGGCAATGGACTGAGTGAGAAAATTACACAAGCTATTATCAAGTCCGTCTCCCTCGGTCCGGAGGGGGGCAGGGATGTCCATGCGGTCCGTATCAAGCCTCCCCTGGCCTCTGTCGCCGGGCCTGGCTTTGTGAGGTTTCGCTGCATTCACGCTGTAAACCAATGCTGCCACTCAGTGGGGTGTAACTCTGACGGTGACGTCACGTGCATACTCTTTATTAAGCATAAATGGAGTCTGGGAAACTACGTCATTGCGCATTGGTAGTCGCCGCCATGTTTTAGGACACGCTCAGGAGCGTACAATGCGAATCAACAGAGAAAAAAACGACTGTATTTACGTTAATACTTTTTAAGAACTCTTGCTTGCACTCACTTAGAATGAATGGACTAATGTTTTAATCTCTTACATTCATGAATGCTCAGTCGTGCGGCCATGCACATATTCATCACATTTCATACAATCAGAAATCATACGGCTGCCTTCTATCTCACTACACATTGGTTTGTCTTTTGCAGTTTATTTTTGAATAGCCTAACTAAAAAGTCTGTATCTGATATATAAAATAATAAATACATATAGCTTGATCTCAGCCAGTGGATCATTTATTCAATCAACATATATCATATCGACCTTAACGTTCAAGCATTACGGGATAACATAAGATTATGGCTTGTAATGCAGCTTTGCTTGTCATTTGAAAGCGCTTTAGCCTACAGTATTAAAAAGTTTTACTGGACTTAAATGGATAATAAAAATAATAAAAAAGTACAATATTCCTTCTACTGAGAGAAGCTGAACAATGAAGCATTTCCAGACGCGTTTCATACATTATTTATGGTGTAAGCACATACAAGCGGTTCAGAAAATGTCAATATGTAATATATCTGTTATAAATAACAAATATATAAATGCAAATTGTAAAGACACATTTTGGTTAAGTTGTTTATTTCCGAGTTTTACTTTCACTTTCTTTTGTTGTTTCCAAGCTGGTAAACTGAAAAATTGCGCGTCATTTGAGATTCCACACAGGTCGTAAGAGCGGCTATGGCAGTTCATAACACAGCAAGCGTTGACCATTCGAATGTGTTTCTAACGGTATAATACAAGTCTACTCCACTACTCATTCTCTAATGTAGTGTCACGTTCCCAATCTCTATAGCATATCAAATAAATAATTAATAGTTTAATATTTTATAATATGATGTAAAATAAAGCAATCAAAAAACGGTTATTGGTCTGACGTTTAAAAAAAAAAAAAAAAAAAAAAAAAAAAAAATATATATATATATATATATATATATATATATATATATATATATATATATATATATATATATATATATATATTGTATCGGTCTATGATAGTCTACTTGAATCATTGCATTAATATTTACTTGCTATATCATGGTTATTCTCCACCATCATTGTCAGGACTTCATCTTGAATGGGTCTGACAACAGGTTGCGTGTTGTCGGACTGTCCTTTTAAATGTGCATGACTGATAAGGATTCTCTCCACGACCGTCCCGTTCCCCAACACTCTGCGCTCGAACTGAATTACAATATCTGTAACAACAAGACACATATGAGGCTTTCTTGCTTGAGAATAAATGCAGCGAGTAAAAAAACATCAAAACATGAGCAACAAAACATCTCTTCTTGGTTGGGAATGATAAGGATGCTACTGTGTAACATAAAAGACTTACCCTTCGGAAGAGCCCAGGATAAAGCGACAAGAAAAGCGAAGGTTATTTTGAAGAGCATTTCTGCGTAATAAAAAGCTCGAGCGGTTTGTTCGTTTCGGTTTCTACTCCTATCATTCTTATTAACACTGCGCAGTTTTTAAAAACAGATTAAAGTGTGCAAAATCGTCAGGCGGAGTTTGCAAGACAGTAAGAGCACTTGCTTGTCATTGGCTGGTCTCACGAGGAGGAACTGTGAGACTGACCACACCAGGGTGAAAGAGTCTATAACATGCAAACACTGACCTGAAGTTGACATTTAACAGCTATAAAAACAAATATACTGGATAGAATCTACGGAGCCCGGCACGTCACCTACAGGAGAAAAAAAAAAAACGTGCCGACCGTTTTGCAATCCGTTCCCTCAGTTTATAAACCGTGATCACGAATTCTCAAACTGTTCCCTCGGTTTAACAAATCGTGCCCACGGATTAATAAACCGTACCCACGAATTTCCAATCCGTGCGCTCAGATTTTGCAAACCGTACCCTCGGTTTTTAAATTCGTTCCCACAGTTTCACAAAGGTTTGTAAAAACTGTACTCACGGATTTGTGGCCCCGCCTCCAATCTTTGCGGTAGATTCAACCAGGCCACCTATTTAGGTGCGATGCATAGGCTATTGTAAATAAATAATCTTTATTTTACAGAATGGAGAATTTCCTGAACTTTCTAAAAAACGATAGAGAGTTGGATGACGCCACTCTATTAAAATAAATACAATAAATACTAATAACTGTTGTTGTTATTATTATAATTATTATTTGCCTATTGTTGCATTAGGCTACATGCATTAGAAGAAGAAAAGAGGTCGTAAAAGTCAGTCATAATACACAATGCCAGGTTTATTAGGCAATAATAACAAAGTGCTAAGATTATTGCAATTAAACAAGATTTTGACGCACATAATTCTTATTAAATCGTTGTATTCCGCTACCCGTTTATAGAGAGTCACTGCAGTTAATATAATTTGATGAATAATACACAATAAAACAATAAGATTCGTTAACACGTAGCTACCTGGGAGTTTGCTGTTCTTGTTCTAAAATTAATGCTTGAGTAAAGTTTTTACAAAAAAAGTAAAGTTTTTATTTATTTATTTATTTTATTATGAATTTGTAGGAACGGATTTAAAAACCGAGGGTACGGTTTGCAAAATCTGAGCGCACGGATTGGAAATTCGTGGGTACGGTTTATTAATCCGTGGGCACGATTTGTTAAACCGAGGGAACAGTTTAAGAATTCGTGATCACAAACTGAGGGAACGGATTGCAAAACCGTCGGCACGGGTTGTTTTGTTTTTTTCCTCCTATAGGTGACGTACCCCTGTCTAATTATTACCCCCCTCATTGAACTCATTAACTGTTTGCCTAATCCTAACCCCACCCCTAACCATCAGATCATTTAGTCTTATATTGTTTGTACTGTAAGTGAGATGACGTTTAAAGGGGCAGTTCACCCAAAAATGACGACGTCATCATAATTTGCTAAAAGACCTAGCTATAATAGGCCTACATGTTTTGACCATTTTGATTTTGGGTTGCACGTTTCCTTTAACTTGTATTAAACATACGGTCCATGAAGGAAGGGCGGTGCTGGAAATGAGCAGGGAACATGACAAAGAGCAGGATGAGGCTACTGTAAATAAAGACCAAGAGCAGAGCAGACACGCATTCTCTATAAGAAACTAAAACAAAAGCTTCATCTCATTGAAGATGGTGAAATCCCACACATCAACGGCAGGAAAGAATTGCACAATATTAAATAGTGTTTCTTGAGTGCAATATTAGCTGGAAGGCATTCAGTGTATGTAAAATGTTAAACCCATGAGTTTTCTACAACCGGTAATAATTAATCTGTGCATTCTGTTTTTAAATAAAGACATTTTTAACTTTCATTAGTTACATATTTAAGAAAACAGAGAGAGTATGCAGGACCGAGGCATAACCATATATGGCAAAAGACAAAATTAGAGGCAAGGATTTATGCTGAAAAGAAAGAGCAGATGGTTTAAAATCCTTCAGATAGAAACCATGTTAAACAATGTACAAAAATAGGACTCATAGTCATGGCAACAAAAAAGAAAGCTGATAAGAACTTTGACATGCAAGTTAGAGCCCCAAAAACACATTGTTTGCTTCTAAAAATATCTCCTTGAAACCCTCCTTTGCTTTCCCCAAACACTACTGGAGAAGCCATGAACTCAAAGGTTGTTTATAATAGGTTTTTACAGTCTTGTTCAGCACAGTAGAAGTTTATGGCACATACTCTTTGACATTTATGCTCTTAGTTTTTTTGTGGTATACGTTTACATTTAGATTACAGACACTTTAATCCAAAGCAATTTACAAATGAAGAATTAATTCATCCTGAGAGGACATTATAAATGCTGCAACATTTACAAATGTGTGGAAATAATTAACTGAGTGAAAGAACTGACTTAGCAGGGCATATTTTTGGTTACTGTTGGTACAGCAGTAAATTTAAATATTAATGTTAAATATTAGTAATCTTGATTTGAATTAAGTAATATTTGTGGTTCTTAAAGTATACTTTATTAATATTTAACACGCACTGAAGAAACTGAGTAAGTTTACTTGATTAAAACAATGCACCCCGCCCCCTGATGTGATGACAACTCGTCGGTTGAGTGAGCGCAGGCTGTTTGAATTCTCTTCAGTATCCAGAGCAGTTCCTCCTTCTCAACATCACAGAATTGGTGCATTTCCTCTGTGAAATTCAGGTTTGTGTGTTTTATTTTATCTATAAAATCATTACTGTGCATTTTATTTAATGCAAAACAACATACAGGGACATACAGGTGAGTCACGAGTGTGGCGTCTGTCTTTGAAACACCTGGTGTCTTGCTCAAAACACACAATTTTATTCCTAAAGATAATGAATATAATTAATTTGGATGATAAAATGCTCTTAAAACTATGCACTGTTTGTTTATAGGCAGGTTATGGAGTCAGGCGCGTTGCAACATCTTTCAGCTACAAGTGAAACGCAGGATGGGTCTGAAGTTCAAAGTCCCTCTCAGGCTTGAGAATCAGCGGTGGAAATGGATAACAGACCGGTTGATTACACCTGAATTACTTTTAAATGTTTAAGTTTTACTTTTAAAATGTTTGTTACATGAGTTTAAATGTTGGCAATATTGTATACATGTCAAAACAGTAATATACACTCACCTAAAGGATTATTAGGAACACCTGTTCAATTTCTCATTAATGCAATTATCTAAACAACCAATCACATGGCAGTTGCTTCAATGCATTTAGGGGTGTGGTCCTGGTCAAGACAATCTCCTGAACTCCAAACTGAATGTCAGAATGGGAAAGAAAGGTGATTTAAGCAATTTTGAGCGTGGCATGGTTGTTGGTGCCAGACGGGCTGGTCTGAGTATTTCACAATCTGCTCAATTACTGGGATTTTCATGCACAACCATTTCTAGGGTTTACAAAGAATGGTGTGAAAAGGGAAAAACATCCAGTATGCGGCAGTCCTGTGGGCGAAAATGCCTTGTTAATGCTAGAGGTCAGAGGAGAATGGGCCGACTGATTCAAGCTGATAGAAGAGCAACTTTGACTGAAATAACCACTTGTTACAACCGAGGTATGCAGCAAAGCATTTGTGAAGCCACAACACGCACAACCTTGAGGCGGATGGACTACAACAGCAGAAGATCCCACTGGGTACCACTCATCTCCACTACAAACAGGAAAAAGCCATGTCACAAAGCTCGAATCATTTCAAATTGGTTTCTTGAACATGACAATGAGTTCACTGTACTAAAATGGCCCCCACAGTCACCAGATCTCAACCCAATAGAGCATCTTTGGGATGTGGTGGAACGGGAGCTTCGTGCCCTGGATGTGCATCCCACAAATCTCCATCAACTGCAAGATGCTATCCTATCAATATGGGCCAACATTTCTAAAGAATGCTTTCAGCACCTTGTTGAATCAATGCCACGTAGAATTAAGGCAGTTCTGAAGGCGAAAGGAGGTCAAACACAGTATTAGTATGGTGTTCCTAATAATCCTTTAGGTGAGTGTATGCTGTATTGCTGTAACGTTACTCGTTGAAAATAAAGGCCAATGCCAAGTAAGTGTGGTTGTGTGGAGTATTTTACAAAGGTTTAGAGGAAGTTAAAGTTAATATTAAAGTTATACTATTAAAGTTAATATTACTTATCAATAAAAAGAGTTCCTATTACTCATAAATATTGTTTTTAAATGTTTTTCCCCAGTTTTTTCTACTCAATTTTATTTGTAAATGTACCAAATGCAGTTACTCAGATCTACTTCATTTTTTTACTTAGATTTACTCAGCTCATACGGTGTATGTAATTGATTTCACTGCTTTAAAATGTACTCAATTTTTTTGTGTATAAATGTTTCACCAAAAAAATTGAGTAAATCATAGTAAAAGTTTGTATACAAGAGTGTATACTTTAAGAAAAGTAATTTTACTCTGCGGCAATCTTTGAAACGCTTTTCGGGCATGTAAGTGCAGCGCCTATCTTTTTGAATGGGGAAGCATAAATGTGGCGAGGCGGGGGACCGTGAGAGCTGGCCTTGCCTCATGGAGGAGTGACGGGAGTATAAAAGGAGGAGCGGCGACATGGCAAGACGAGAGAGGACCAGGCCTGGATTTTATTTTGTGTTTTGTTTTGTGTATGTAGGCGGCAGTCGGCCGTGAGGGGCTGCCGCCGACGTTATGGTTTATTTTTGGATTAAAGTTTTTAAATGTTCGCCGGTTCCCGCCTCCTTCTTCCCTGATCGTTCATTGTTGTTACAATAAAATTCTCCAAAACTATTCACCAAGCTTACAATTAATTTTCATATTTGAAATCGCCAATGAAATCTGACAACAGCTTGAATTATGACAAAAAAAACTGCATTTGTCAGCCTGGACAAAGCTAATGTGCATGTGTAATCCTAAACGTGCGTCTCAGAACACTGCCTGTTTCTATAGAGTGGTGCAGGAATGACATCACTTTGTAGGCCAAAAGCACTTCCGGTTCCCTCGTCCCGAAGTCAATGGTTTTTTCTGAATGGGAAACACAGCTCTAGTTAGTAATAATTGAAGCTGGTAATGCTGTTTGTGGAGTTGTTTAAACCTCTTCTGCTGAGATCTTCAGAGATTTAATGTGTTTTAACTTCAGTTGGTTTCATCTAAGGCTGTGGCTGAAGAAAGTTGTAAAAGTTTGTGTTCTTATTTCACTTTCTTTCAGTGCTTGTTCACGGCAGGTGATTGAATGATTGAATGAATGTTTCAGGAACATTCTTTCAGGATCCTGAACATTCAGGATCATACTAACATTTAAATAACATTATATTAACATAAAGGAAACTTGACATTTTTATGTTCTTGAAAAGTTACAAATTAACGTTCCTATAATGTTGAATTGTTTATCAAAATTCAGTTGAAAGAACGTTTGAGAAACATCATTCCTTTTAAAACACGTTCTTCTAACATCAAGAAAACATCAAGACATTTGTTACGTTCCCAGAACCAACACTGAATATTTGGAGAATGTTCTTCTAACAAAAATCTGTTAGCTGGGTATAGAGTAGGAAGAAAGTAAAAATCCAAGTCAACCATATCAAGGAGTAGCCTCTATTCACTGTTGCAGAATTTTTTCCCAAATGCTTTTCATGTTATGACATGTGGGTCAAAATCTTCTACAGGAGTTCTTTTAGTAATTGCAGGGCTCCAGTCCAGACTGCGACCTTTTAACCTACAGGTGTGACTAAATTTGCTAGAGGTCTTACTGGTGCTACCACATTGCCCAACTAATAAGTGCTGCCATTTTAGTTGCATTTGAGAAACATCAAAAGGCAAACAAAACTAAAGTGAAACAAAACTGCGCTAGTGACTGGTTTGATCTGGGCTATACAGACATTTCAATCAGTTTATCAGCTCGGATCAGTAAAGCCTTGTTTTTTTGTCTGGCTCTGCACCGAGAGCCTCCTCTGACAGGATGCGCTCCTCCCCAACTGGACAGGCGTTTAGGCTACTTGACACACTCGCTGTTATACTATTCTTTGAAATGACAAAGGTCGACTTGGAGTTATTGTTCTCAAACCATCAAGAAGCAGCGGTGAGAAGAAATAAGGTACACACATGAGGATATTTGTTTTTTATTAAACTTCACCAAACCCACGCTACAAATGAACCAAGGAATCGTGTAAAATCCAAACCTTGAGATTATTACTTGTGACATTAGAACCAAATATACGGAGAACATATGTATAAAACATATGTCAAGAACATTTTTATTAAACATGGACCTTTATTTTCATTTAAAGGCTTATTTCTGCTATTGTAGGCAGTGCATGAGCTCAGAACATGTTTAATCGCTGGCCAATCTCAATCACAAGACACTAACAAGTTACTAAACCGCACTGGGAGATCCAGGCTGTGTCCGAAAACCTAGGCAGCTGACTTGTTGCCTTGCTGCCTTATCAGACAATGACTTGTAAGGCAGCGTTTGTGCATGAAGGCACCTCACGAAACTGATTTCGGACTGTTGTGGCAAAAAAATGTATTCCGTTGCATCACTGAATAAGAGACAAACCTTAGCCAATTGTCTTTATAAAGATTTATTTTCTTGCAAGAAAAGAGCCACAGTCAACACAATCATCAGTGCCTGCATCGAGTGTGAACTGAAGACATAACACAAGTCACAATCTCTTATACCCCCAATGTCTAAACAATCCTTCTCAGTAGTTTTCCACACATGGTAAAAGTTAGAAACCTCCATCTGTCCTGATTTCCTTACACCTGGCCCTTAGAATTAGCTCTGCCCGACACCATTGATTCGGGAGAGCCCTCAAATTAGGTATCCCGTGACCCCATAGGTCTCTGTCTATAAAATTTTAGAGAAGTGCCCTGCATGGCAGAAACACGTTAACTCCTGTATGAATTCAAACACACGTCTAAAAAATGAATCTTCCTCATCAGTGATTAAAATTTTTCCACCACAGGACAGACTTCTAAGGCAGTGTAACAGTTTAATGATCTACAGCAAAACAGAGAGCTTTGGTAAGAACTAAACAAATCTGATCACCTCACTCCGTCTCGCATCAACCTGTCGGTTTTGCCTTGGCTCCTCCCACCTTCGGCTTCACCAGACACCCTCAGCCTTACGGCTCTACCGGGTTCCATCACCCCACTGCCTCCCCCTTGGTTGGACGTCACTCCACCTCCGCCACAAACTTGCGGATGGCAAGTTGGGCTGTTGTCTGGGTCTGTGCCTTCGGACGTCCTCCATCATCGCCACCGGGGTCCCGTCTTCATCCGGATATCATCATCCCTTCGCCATCTCCTGTCTCCTTCCCTGCGCCATCGCCTCTGCCTCCTCCAAAGCCCCCTCCATCCCTCCCTCACTTCTATTACAGCGCGAGTATGCGCCTACTGGGAGCCTTCTGACAGGGATATCTGGACCTGTCCATAATTGTTTTTTCTTTCATGGACTTTTAGTTTGTCTTCATCAGTCACATGCGTTCTTTGTCTTTGTTTCCCGTCACTCATGTTTCTATGGACACTAACCATACATCTCAGCTGCTCATCATTTAGTTTGTCACAACTGTGTATTTAAGTTCCTTCTTGTTCACGGTGCAGTTGTCAGTTGTTATTTGTGTTAGTTTAGCTGTTATGTTTAGTTTAATAAACCTTGTTGATATTTTATAATCCTGTCATCTGTTCTTTAAGAAGACACTAAAAAGTAATGTATAGCCTACTGAAAAACAGCATTGTAAAATAAGACATAGGTTTCATTGTTGCCCATTTCTTGAAATATTGACCAGTAAGAGGCAGTATTTGATAAGGCAAGATGGGCACTTAGAAATCTTTTAGCATTTTTTTAAACTTAAACACTAACAAATATTTCAGAAGCAATGAAAAAAAAAAAAAAAAAACCTCCGCTGTGACAGGTATCTGAAAGAAAAAGAAATGAAAAGCAGTATTTATTCAAATGAATGATCTGAAATGGATGATTTTATTTAACTAACCTCAAATAACAAATGTAGTACATTGTGCTTTTTAACCTGAGGAATTTTAGCTTTTAATTCATAATTCATCCCATTGATCAAATTCTTTTTTTGTGTGTGTTACATAAGTCATATGTGTTGAGGTCATAATTAACAGCCTCATTACAGCTCAGCTGTGCTCAGAAAGCAGAAGAAAATTGTGATGGGAATAGCATTCATTTTGCGGCTCTTCTCTTTGTTCCCTTTATTTTCTTCTATTCTCATTAGAGCTTTACCTTATTCTTTCTTACCTGTCTTTAAAGGTTGTTACTACAGTCCTGGTCAATTTTAGTACAAGTTTGTGAATATCCGCATATCAACTAAGTACAAAAGATTAAAGCTTTACACGTGCACTGATTTTTAAAAGGTGTTAAACCTTTTCCATTAGGAATAAGCCATATTCATAAAGATAATCTATCTTGCCAGTTGGAGTTACTACTTGAATTTATGGTTACACTTTATTTTAAGGTGACATAGTTACATTGTATTTATTCAAGTAAGTATGAATAATATTAATTAACTACATGTACTTACTATAGAATTACATTTAGGGTTAGGGTTTGGTTTAGAGTTAGTTAGGCTACCTGTAATAATAGGCTATGTATAATTTAGGGTAGAGAGAGGGAAAACGCCCCCATGGGGTAAAACACACACTGTTTTTCCAAAAATAACCACTAGAGAAAATATATGATAAGATATGTTTTTGTTGTTGCTATGGACTACGCTGATTAGAGTGATGTAGAAGTTTTCACCGCAAAGCTTACACTGGTGATGAATCTGAGAGAAAATGGATTTCACGTTAAGTGATATCATTTTTAACAGTAAGAAAACGTTTTTTAAAGCTTGTTGTTTTGCAAAACATTACAGTTTTATATGATATGAGAAGAGCAAGGTATGTAGTTAGGGAGTACTTGTTATGTAAGGAAAATATAATTATATTTTCAGAATGACATAATACATTTTTTTTCAAACCTAGTGCCCTCAGCCACTTGGGGTAAAACGCCCCCGGGGGGCATCACTTCCCACTATCATAATTACTGTAATTACCATGTTCAGAACATCACATTCTTTGTTTCAAATGGAATCTAACTAGGTGGTTGAATAAAAATATTTGGACTTTATATTTAAAAATGACCTCACATTAGCATCAGCTAACAATATTTTTTCAAACCGGTTGATTTTCAAAATGGTTCATTAATAATTCATATTTATCTACTGTTATTTTGGCATATCTTTTTATTTTAAGCTAAAACATGCTTGTACTTTGATTTTGCTTTAAATGTATAAAGCACATTGCTTTGTCGGAGTGGGGGCATTTTAACTCAATATATAGATGTGAAATATTACAAACGCAACTGAACTACATACAAGTTGAACTTGTCAACTGTGGAAGTCAACTGTGGAAACTCAACTCAGATGCTCCCTCTAGTGTACCAGAGTATGTCAATTTACCCTTATTAGCTGATCATTCTGATTATGTTCAAGATAGGCATATTTCTACCATAGCGCTCCTCTGAGAAAACCTAGATCAGGTGTTTTCAATCTCATTTGGAATGAGCAGTGTTAGGGTAACGCATTACAAGTAACGTGCATAACACAATCAGATAACTTTTGATGTAAGGAGTAAAGTAATGCATTACAAGTACCGTGCATTATGTAATCAGATTACTTTTTGATCTAACTAGTAATGCATTACAAGCAACATGCATTACGTAATCAGATTATTTTTGATGTTACGAGTAAAGTAATGCATTACAAGCAATGTGCATGACGTAATCAGATTATTTTTTGATCTAACAAGTAATGCATTACAAGTACCATGCATTATGCATTCAGATTACTTTTTGATTTTACGAGTAAAGTAATGCATTACAAGTACTGTGCATTATGTAATCAGATTACTTTTTGATCTAACGAGCAAAGTAATGTATTACAAGTCACATACATTATGTAATCACATTACTTTTCTGATGTTAATGCAAATTACATTCTTATAACACAAATACGCTTATTTACAGTCAAAAACAATAGTGACAGTAAAAGTATGAATTGTAGCTGAACTTTAGCTATTGATGCATGATGTCCACTATAGTGGACAGATGATTAATCACGATGTCCTCTATAGTGGATAGATGATTAATCAGAATTTTCTCCCACTCTAAAATCAATACTTGGAAAATGTAACTATAATATGACTGCTGAGATATATAGCTTGATGCTACAAAAATGTTTTACCTGCAAGAGTCTCCTAGGATAGAAGGAATGGATGGATATTCCGGAGCAATTTGGCAATTCTGACTGGTCATTGGTCATCTTGGTTTGGAGGGGGAAAAAATCAACATACAACGACTATGTATAAAATGCACCCAGGATGACGCACAAGGGTCCACTGTAGAGGTCGATGTGCAACTATGCCATCAAAACCCATGCACATGCAAGGAAAAGCCTTTTGAATAGCTGTCCACTGTAGTGACCTCTATGCATGAAAGGGTTAAATGGAAAATATCCCAACACCTACAATTAGGCTATAATTATTATTAGTGGTATTATTAATAATAGTGCATGCTTATATTTTTTGAACATGCACCATGGTAACACCAAGATAATTTTTAAGTAGGCTACATAAGATGTGAAATGGTGGCCTATTCGTTCAGTACCATGATACTAACTTCTTATACCATATAGCATGCATAATATATGCAAAAGAGCCGACGATCATTAAGATTTTCCGGTATAAAATTCGCAATCAATTTGTAACAATTCCAGATTTGCACTGTTTACGCATGCGCAAAAAAAGCTGCCCCTTCGTTCTCTCCCCCACAACCTAACGTGCTGCTGTCGGTCAGGTTTGTTGGACCAGTTTGGAATTGGAATCAGGAACATCGCAGCACATTTGGAGACGTCAGAGCCCGGAGGTTCTTTGCTCTTTGACCAGGGCATCAGCCCACTGAATTCAGCCTCATCAGACAGGTCGCATCACACACACAGCGTCTTTTTCATCAGTTGCGCCTAAATTACAGCATGTCTAAAAAGAGCGAAAAACCATCGGAAGGCAAAGAGCCTGAGAGTAGCTGGAAAGACGTGATCTACAATCCCAGAACTGGAGAATTCTTCGGTCGGACTGGTAGAAATTGGGGTGAGTTGACACAAACCTTACCAACGGCGTCATTCATGCTCGTTATGAAATGTGCAGTTTACATAAATAATCATATAAGGCAGATTTTTATGACAGAATGAAACTGTTGAACCACAAGCTTATAAAACCTGAAGACCCCCTAGGGTCATGAATGATGAAGACCGAGTGTGCACTGAAAATGACGAACGCGATCGTTATCTTAGGCATTCCGACATCTTAATGTCATCAACTCGTTCCCTGATGACATCAGTGGCATTTTAATGTCTTCTCATCTCTGTGCGTTTCGAATGTTCTACAGTGTAAATGTTGCTCAACGCTCTGCATCTTCAGCTCGTAGCAGGTCTTCCCGGGTAAAACCCACAATGACACATTTTCGAATCAATATTTGTTACAAATATAAATGTTACAAAAATTAGAAGCGGCAGCAATTCTTTAATGTCAGTATTTTTTAGAGATGTTGTTGTTTAGGTTAAAAAATGGAACGAAACGACCATTGTCCGTGTTTCGCAGTCAAAATTCACTGTGGAGCGAAAAAGGATCCCGACGCTAATAAACGTCATTAGACACTGCCTCAGTGCCAAAATAAGCTTTTTATTCCAGACTCTAGTAGTGTGGTTTTAATCTACGTGCATATGTTTATTTATTAACGTAAGGTTCTTGTTACACTATTGAGCTACCGAAAACATTTGCGCGCTGATTAAATAACTTTGCCCTTAAAAATAACGAGATCAGAAACTCTCATAATTTACTGTGTTCGCTGCTTATGGAGAGAAAGTGTTATTCACCTTCTCTTGTTCTTATTGGCCTACGGCCCATTATATGCCTAGTCAATTCAACTGATTATCTTGATGATACCAGTGCGCGTCTAAATGATTAAAAGCCTACAGGAATTAGACGCTTTCAGTCTGTCAAAATAGTGACCCCGATTCAAAAACCCATTCATTCTCGTTCGTTTTGAAGATAGACCTAAATGGCAGCGTCAGAGCGCTCGGTAACAAAGTGGCGTCGCTCTGCGCCGTGACGTCGCCTGGCCTGTGGGGAATCTTTCCGTTTTCGCACCTCACTAAACCTTCTGTTCGATTGACACCTTAAAAAAAAAAAAAAAAAAAAAAAAAAAAAGATAAACTGCTGAATGCATGAGTACCGCGGGACCCCCCGCAGCCCCCGCGGTGTGTTAGGCCCCCCCACAGGCCCGGTTACAGAATCAAATCACTGAGGGTGCTCTAGTAAAGTGCAGAAATAGGCTAAGCAACGGCTCCACCATAGCAGTGTACAGTGAGAAATGTAAGATTATTTACAAGTCATCACTTTTACCAATAAGTGGAATTTCAAAAATATTTTGCTACAAATGTTTGTCTGTTAATCTATTAGTCTGCCTTTACATTGCTTTAATACATTACTAGTATTTTAACATGTCATCCTCCTGAGAAACAGAAAAAACATTGACTAAAAATAAATAAATAAATAAATACATAAATACATAAATACATAAATACATACATACATACATACATACATACATATATATATATATATATATATATATATATATATATATATATATATATATATATATATACACATACATATATAATATATATGTATATTTGAGAAAATTAAAAGACATGAATAGGCAAAAACAATGGGATTTTTTTAATCCAAAGTATGTATAAAGATGATTCTCAACTATGTTATGGAAGAAATAACAGAATAATTTGATATACTATTTTACTTTATGCAATATGGCCATACATATGTTTTCAATGCATTGCAATGTATCTATACACTGTATTTGTTTTTGGGACAATGTCATGTAAAAAGACGTGTAATAATGGGAGTAAATGGGAATATTCATAAAAATATCCAGACTTAAAACTGTGTATGTTGTCAGAGAAATTTGCTAAAATATGTCTTCTACAGAGGCAAAACGTCGATTCTGGGTCTCAGGTGGATATTTTTTGTCTCTTGCAGAGTGAATCCAGCATTTATATGTCACTTCTGAAACTTTGCAGCATGCAATTGGCCGTCTGTCCTCTTAGCAGCATGAAAATCAATAGTTTTATTTAATTCATTTTATAGACTGTAGCCTCGAAAAGCTAACCAAGATCGCTCATTAAAATGCTGTTGTTTTGTTAAACACCTCTGATTAGACATTGCGTTCGAGAGATCACAACTAAAGTTATATCTGTGATTGGCTACATTACTGCAAAACTATTACTATTAACACTGCAAAAACACATTGTAATAGATGCATTTGACACTCTACAGAGAGCGAACACAAATTTACAAGTCTGCCAAATCTGTTATTTGGCCAGTATATTATTACAGTAACAACTGAGGGTGCTTTTGCTTGCACCCCCCTAGAACCAGGCCTGGCCCCCCATCCTATGAGTTTGGCTAAGTCGCAGATTGACCTAGGCTATTAACCAGTAGCCTTTGCTTTTTTATTAATGCCACCACAATGCCTGCAAACCCGGAGCATTTCTAGAGCCGTAGTTCTAGGACCCTAGCAATGATTTAGTTATTTAATTAAGTTAATTGATATATTCCTAATTCAACTGACCAGTGTTGTAGTACTCGGACTTGGTCTTGGACTCGGTCTCGAGACCATATTTGAATGGTCTTGGTCTTGTCATATTGACTCGTACTTGAACATATTAGGAATTGGACTTATTCCCGAGTCCACTCGAGTCCCATTCAAAATATTTCATGATTATTACTGTACGTTAATATTTCTTTAAATTGATGTTTGATTGACACATCCAATGATTGGTGATTTTCTTGTGCGCAACTGTGCATGACTTGAGACGTTAGTGCAAAGACTGCCGCCAGGTTCTCTCTCACACCCGTGACCTGCCCGCTCTCGATTCTATTTTACACTGTGTCCGCCTGTAGTGATCCTGCTTTCCAGAAAGTCACATGGCTACATTATTTCTCTTCTATTGTCTTTTTATTGGTTTTGGTATTTAACATAATATGAAAATAAAATAAATAAAAAATAAAACAACAACAACAACAACATTAGATACAATTAGTAACAGATAATAGAATAACTGAAGTCATAATAATAAAGATATGTAAATAACTGTAGAAATTACAAAAACAAACAGAGAGGATTACAGTTCCAACTATGGTCAAAAGCATGGTCGTACGCTACATTATTCGTCTCAACTGTGTTATTTTAATATATTTTCTGTTTACAAAGTAGGACAAAAGTGTAACAGAGAAAACCAAATCTCGTTTAATTAAATAATAATTTGAATAGCGACAGATAAAATGACTGCTGACAGTCTCAACACTGAACATCTTCCCCCAAAAATGTCTAACAGAAGGCCGATCGCCCTCTCTCCCTCTGGCACATTCACACTTTTGCATTAAAAAGACAGCAATTTTTCTGCAGTCACTCTTGTGCACACCCTCCGTAACTAAAAAGTTAATTAAATTGAGTTCTAATGTTGTTTGTGGATTTTCTCTGGTCTCGGTCTCGACTCGGACTCAACCCTCTCTGAACTCGGTCTCGACTCGGACTCAACCCTCTCTGAACTTGGTCTCGACTCGGACTCAGCCCTCTCTGACCTCGGTCTCTACTCAGACTCAACCCTCTCTGAACTCGGTCTCGACTCGGACTCAACCCTCGGACTCAACCCTCTCTGAACTCGGTCTCGACTCGGACTCAACCCTCTCTGAACTCGGTCTCGACTCGGACTCAACCCTCTCTGAACTCGGTCTCTACTCGGACTCAACCTTCTCTGAACTCGGTCTCTACTCGGACTCAACCCTCTTTGAACTCAGTCTCGACTCGGACTCAACCCTCGGACTCAACCCTCTCTGAACTCGGTCTCTACTCGGACTCAACCTTCTCTGAACTCGGTCTCGACTCGGACTCAACCCTCTCTGAACTCGGTCTCGACTCGGACTCAACCCTCTCTGAACTCAGTCTCGACTCGGACTCAACCCTCTCTGAACTCGGTCTCTACTCGGACTCAACCCTCTCTGAATTCGGTCTCGACTCGGACTCAACCCTCTTTGAACTCGGTCTCGACTCGGACTCAACCCTCTCTGAACTCGGTCTCGACTCGGACTCAACCCTCTCTGAACTCGGACTCAACCCTCGGACTCAACCCTCTCTGAACTCGGTCTCGACTCGGACTCAACCCTCTCTGAACTCGGTCTCTACTCAGACTCAACCCTCTCTGAACTCGGTCTCGACTAGAACTCAACCCTCGGACTCAACCCTCTCTGAACTCGGTCTGTACTCAGACTCAACCCTCTCTGAACTGGTCTCGACTACAAGACTGCAACTGATTATCTTGATGATACCAGTGCCCGTCTAAATGTCTCAACACTGAACATCTTCCCCCAAAAATGTCTAACAGAAGGCCGATCGCCCTCTCTCCCTCTGGCACATTCACACTTTTGCATTAAAAAGACAGCAATTTTTCTGCAGTCACTCTTGTGCACACCCTCCGTAACTAAAAAGTTAATTAAATTGAGTTCTAATGTTGTTTGTGGATTTTCTCTGGTCTCGGACTCAACCCTCGGACTCAACCCTCGGACTCAACCCTCGGACTCAACCCTCGGACTCAACCCTCGGACTCAACCCTCGGACTCAACCCTCGGACTCAACCCTCGGACTCAACCCTCTCTGAACTCGGTCTCGACTCGGACTCAACCCTCTCTGAACTCGGTCTCGACTCGGACTCAACCCTCTCTGAACTCGGTCTCGACTCGGACTCAACCCTCTCTGAACTCGGTCTCTACTCGGACTCAACCCTCTCTGAACTCGGTCTCTACTCGGACTCAACCCTCTCTGAACTCGGTCTCGACTCGGACTCAACCCTCTCTGAACTCGGTCTCGACTGGACTCAACCCTCTCTGAACTCGGTCTCCGACTCGGACTCAACCCTCTCTGAACTCGGTCTCTACTCGGACTCAACCCTCTCTGAACTCGGTCTCTACTCGGACTCAACCCTCTCTGAACTCGGTCTCTACTCGGACTCAACCCTCTCTGAACTCGGTCTCGACTCGGACTCAACCCTCTCTGAACTCGGTCTCTACTCGGACTCAACCCTCTCTGAACTCGGTCTCTACTCGGACTCAACCCTCTCTGAACTCGGTCTCTACTCGGACTCAACCCTCTCTGAACTCGGTCTCTACTCGGACTCAACCCTCTCTGAACTCGGTCTCTACTCGGACTCAACCTCTCTGAACTCGGTCTCGACTCGGACTCAACCCTCTCTGAACTCGGTCTCGACTCGGACTCAACCCTCTCTGAACTCGGTCTCTACTCGGACTCAACCCTCTCTGAACTCGGTCTCTACTCGGACTCAACCCTCTCTGAACTCGGTCTCTACTCGGACTCAACCCTCTCTGAACTCGGTCTCGACTCGGACTCAACCCTCTCTGAACCCGGTCTCGACTCGGACTCAACCTCTCTGAACTCGGTCTCTACTCGGACTCAACCCTCTCTGAACTCGGTCTCTACTCGGACTCAACCCTCTCTGAACTCGGTCTCTACTCGGACTCAACCTCTCTGAACTCGGTCTCTACTCGGACTCAACCCTCTCTGAACTCGGTCTCTACTCGGACTCAACCCTCTCTGAACTCGGTCTCGACTCGGACTCAACCCTCTCTGAACTCGGTCTCTACTCGGACTCAACCCTCTCTGAACTCGGTCTCTACTCGGACTCAACCCTCTCTGAACTCGGTCTCTACTCGGACTCAACCCTCTCTGAACTCGGTCTCTACTCGGACTCAACCCTCTCTGAACTCGGTCTCGACTCGGACTCAACCCTCTCTGAACTCGGTCTCTACTCGGACTCAACCCTCTCTGAACTCGGTCTCGACTCGGACTCAACCCTCTCTGAACTCGGACTCAACCCTCTCTGAACTCGGTCTCTACTCGGACTCAACCCTCTCTGAACTCGGTCTCTACTCGGACTCAACCCTCTCTGAACTCGGTCTCTACTCGGACTCAACCCTCTCTGAACTCGGTCTCGACTAGAACTCAACCCTCTCTGAACTCGGTCTCTACTCGGACTCAACCCTCTCTGAACTCGGTCTCGACTAGAACTCAACCCTCTCTGAACTCGGTCTCTACTCGGACTCAACCCTCTCTGAACTCGGTCTCTACTCGGACTCAACCCTCTCTGAACTCGGTCTCTACTCAGACTCAACCCTCTCTGAACTCGGTCTCTACTCAGACTCAACCCTCTCTGAACTCAGTCTCGACTAGAACTCAACCCTCGGACTCAACCCTCTCTGAACTCGGTCTGTACTCAGACTCAACCCTCTCTGAACTGGAATGAGCTGGTCTCGACTACAAGACTGCAACTGATTATCTTGATGATACCAGTGCCCGTCTAAATGATTAAAAGCCTACAGGTATTAGACGCTTTCAGTCTGTTCGATTGACACCTTTGATTTGAACACCCTGCAGTTAATTAATTAAGTTAATTGATATATTGTCCTATCCAACCCCTAGCCCTAAACATACCCATTGTTAACCCTGTTGAAATATTTAAACTAATTTAAGTAATTCAGTTTAAAATGGCTGTGCCTGCTCTTTTGTTAAAAATAAGGTGGAAAATTTTTGAATCAGGTCTCCTCTGTTAGAGTACAGTTGGCTAGATGGCGGTGTCACAAAAAAACTAGAAATGCAGTCCTGAAACTGCAGTGGTCCTTAAAGAGCAGCCTCCGGTATTGCTGGCAGTAATATTGCCACAATGCCGTAGACACGAGTGGGAAACTCAGGATTTTCTTTAAGCCCCGATCTTTAAGAGTTGGGCGCGTGGCAGTGAGAATGAAACATGGCGGAATACCACAATACTTAAAGGTATTTAGCAGTGATATTGTCATAATTGACACAATATAATATGTAACAATGAAGTTTACAGTGCCTTCATAAATTACTTAAAAACATAAAAAAGCCAAACACACCTGATGTACATTCACTAGAAGTAGCCCAGAGTTGAATAACCTTGCTGTATTTTTGTGTAATAGTACAGCAGTGTACTATTACTATTGAGAGCTCATTGCATTCAAATTTTGACCTGACCTGAGGGTTCATGTCCAGTTTTTTAACTAGGAAACTAGTATTTACAATAATCCCGATAGCACGTGAAGGCAGCATTACTCCGACGAAAGTAACTTGAACGCACCAACTTCCAACACAACTTCCCACCTCATCAATATGAACTTCCCAGGAGGACTTGAACGGACCATTAGAACTGAACTCAATTGACTGAAGATCTAAGTGAAGTCCAAAAAGGCAAGCAGAGGATCATAGAAAATAGTGCTAAATTACCAAAAATAATGTAACCGTTTGTAAAGTAACCTATAGACAGCCCCGCAGGCCTTAGTCTCGAGTAGCAAGACCTTCACACTGACGGCAGAAGGTCTGGATTCTATCGCAGCTTTCATTGGTCGAGACCTATTAACCAACCAATTAGTTTGTTTTGTTCCGTGTCATGTTTAGGGGTGTGAAAATGTGAAGTTGATGTCCCTACAATAACAGACCGGCGTACATCTATAAATTATTCATTCATGAACGTTTTTCAAGTTTACTGCAACAATGGAACTGCGAACCTCACATACTTTTGAAAATCCAGCCTTTAGTTGATCCTGGTAAGCGCTCATTGTCACAGTTGTAAACCTTCCACGAGGGAGTTTGGCGTCACAGCATTCGTTTCTAGGCGGACCATTAAAGAACACAACACACACGTCTCCCGGACATCCTGTAGAATTCAACCAACCAGATGAAGATAAGATAAGATAGTGTTTTCAGATAAGCGTGCCATACGCATCAGACGTTCAGCCAATGGTCCGTGGGCCTGACGTCTGAGGCTGAAACTATGCAGCCCTTGACTTGCTGTGTTACCGTTATAGCAGCAAAAGTGTGCCGATACGCCACTGGCTGAATGGGACTGTAACAAAATTTTCCTGCAAGTGAATATACATTAAATAAATGACTAAATCATTTTCACACTTATTATCTAACTGTTAAAAACAAAAACAGAGCGGCATGTGTTTTGGTTGTGCTTCGGCTTTGCTTTTCTGCGCGGATGAATGTGTTTGGATGCACCGGTGTACACACTGATACAGGACATCTTATCAGAACGGATGGTCACATAAATATGATTCCTTTAGCTTCCTCCGAAGGATGGTCCCAATGCAGTGGTGCAGGGATGACATCGAAACCAAGAAGACTAATTCACCACTGGTTCCCTCGAGATTTTTCATATGGTTTTTTTTTATTTTTTATCAGTAAAATACAGCCTGTGGTAAACATAACTTAACGATGCTTTGACATTTTGTTCTACAATGTAAACAGCACACACTCACCCCAAATTACACCCCCTTATCTAGTTACTTATTAGAAACATTTTTTTTTTTAAATAAACATAACAGCCGAAAGACTCTCAGTTCAGTGTACTGATGGACTAACTAGAGTGCTGAATGAGTTAGCAAAAATGGGCATCATTGGGTCATACACTCCTGGATATTGGCTCATTTCGAGTCAGAGAGACTGTCAGGCACGTCTGAAAGTGAGTTTTGATTGAGTAACTTGTATATCTTTGCTGACTCGAGCTGTGAACTGTTTCAGACGTTCAGTCCGATTTGGTGAATTGTTTCACCCAGTTCACTAAAAAGAACCGGTTCAAAAGACTGATTCGTTCACAAATTGGACATCACTAATCCACTCGTTCTATCTACACATTTCGAGGCTGCATCTGAAGGAGCCTTTGAATTGGGACAGCCTTTGTTGCTCCGCTGTGACACATTTGGCCTTCGAAGGAAGAAGCCTCTGAATTGGGACACAGCTTTTGTTTTTACAGCTGGTGTCTCCCCGGAGGTTTGCCGTTTGGAATGATCCGTGGGAAATCTTTTTAGTTTGCTGTGACAACAAACTTTCAGCTTCATGCCACTCACACCATACAAGCGCCACAGTAGCCAGAGCTACTTCTCTCTGAGTACTTCTCTCAAAATCCATCCATACAGTCTAAAATATGAGTCAAAATCTTCTAAGGGGTAGTAATGGAACAACAGTTTTAAAAAGTAATTATTTCATTATTATTTACAATAGGATCTGCATTTTCATGGGTTTAAATAAAATATTTTTTTGTTATAAGAGACTATAAAAAAAACCTCTTTGTGCATCAAAACCACTTCTTTCCTGGTAAAACTTGATTTTCAAAAATCAAAACAATTTGTGACAGCTGAATGTAACATTTTTGACAAGCCAAACATCTCAGTCTCTGAGTAACATGTAATTTATTTAAGACATGAAATAATCTTCATTCCATTAAATTAATACAATGAACTACTTGAAAAGAATTTTGAACATCTCCAGCACAAAAATCAAACATATTTCATCTCTTACGCACATTATTATCATAGGCTTAGGCTGGCTGTGGGTTGGAATATCAGAACTAAAACCATTGGCTTAACACACTCTTGGGAATCAATCACTTTACTGAATTCTTGCTGGCTAGGAAATAAATAATTATTTCCTTAGTATCCATCTGTTTTCAAATCCACATAATTTGATTTTGATTATCACAACATCGACATCTGTCAAAACAATAATGTGCACAATATACGGTAGTATTTATGAGAAGTAGAGGTCCAGCAAGTACACATATTTTCAGTAAAACCCACACTACCGGATGTTTTGAATGCGTTATCGCTTTCCAAAAAGAGGGAGAAAATGGCAGCCTGAGCAGCTTCAACATGCTGTATGTGAGAGACGATAATGTGCATAATGCACAAATAACACATGAGTATAAATTTGTTCTTTACTCGTTAACATTGAATCAAAATGATCAATGAACTGTGTGAAATACTTCACATGCTAAAGAGAATAAATACCAAACCAACTGAAAAACTTTGCCGGGTTAGTTATATTATTATATTATATTATATTATATTAATTATATTTTCAATAATTTTCTATTCTTGACAGATCTTTTTTTCATAATTTTGGCAACAGATGAACGGTTAAATGAGTGATGTTGAGATGAGTCTCTGTAATTTGTAGTTTCACATGCTGATGTAATATACATTATTAACTTGATGGGTTTAAAAACGTATGACATGTATAAAATATCCTAAGTTGTTAAAAACTTAATCCAATTATCAAAGTTTGATAAAAATTTTTGTCAATAACAACTTTCCAATAAAAGATTTGTCACATTTAATTACCCCAGGATTATGATTAATCAAAATGAAACCGCACACGATTTGGCAAAGGATGCAATTTTGCACTTAAGTGCAAATAGTGCTAGATGCTATTTATACCAAGTGTTAATAGCAACTAGATTCTATTTACACTCAATGAAAAAGCATATTGTTCTTAAAGATAATTGCTATTTACACTAAGTGCTATATGGCGATAGATGCTATTTACACCAAGTCAAAATAACATTTTCTTAGCGATAGATGATATTTACACCAAGTGCAAATAGCTGTAGATGCTATTTACTAAGTGAAAATAGTGATATATTCTATTTACACCATATAAAAGTAGTAGTTCTTTGCAATATGTGTAAATAGTAATTACATGCAATTTATGCTTTATTTTGACAGATACATACTATTTGCACCTCAGTGTTGTTGTACATTAACAGGATGCAATAATAATATAGAGTGTAAATTATTATATTTATTAAAATTATTAAATGGATGCTTCCTTAATGGGACAATACAAGCCCTCCCTACACCTACCCCTAACCCTACCCAATAAATGCATTTATTATTATTAAACATTTCGTTAGGCACTTTATTTCCATTTTTAGAACATTTTCTTAATTTTTATTGAAAGTTGTTTCAATATGATATATTACGATGTGACGTCTTGGGAAAAGGGAGAAGAGCGAGCTCTGCAAAAGGCGGATTCGAACCTGTGTTGATCGCGTCAAAATCAAGATCCTTAAGCCTTACGTTTTACTGACTGCGCCACTGAGGAAGTTAAAATGTGTATTTTTTAAAATCTTGTTTGGCCCAACCAGGCATTGTTAGGGCGGAGCTAGTGCAAATAGCACTCTCCAACAAGGCACGCTATTTGAACTTGGTGTAAATAGACACTTGTTTTTTTTTTTTTTATGCGCAGCTTGTTAATGAAGCATGGCTCTGTGATCACTAGTAAATGCTGCTCCATCTGAAAGCCAGAGGGAAGTCTCACAGAAGTACAATAACGCACGTCATTCCAGGAAATCCCTATGGGCTTACTATCTCTGTAGCTGAATAAACAGAAGATTGAAATGCTTTGATTGATTAAACATGACTAATAAACACTTCAAGTTCTTCAAGCTGTCTAGGGTATTTTCATGACAATAAAGCAGATTTATACTTCAGTGCTAATCGACATAGTATTTATCACTGTATAGAGTATTATGAAATAATATGTTGTGTGCCTTATTGTGTAATAAGCCACATAATCTCACAGAAGGATGCTCATCTGTCATTATGAAGTGAGTTAGGAGTAAAAACGTGTTATTAAATGTTTTTTGTTGGACAAGAGGTTCATAAATGATTTTGTTCATAAATGTTAATGTTAATAAGTAATTTATAAATGGTTCTCATGTTTGGAAAGAGTGCTTTTGGGAAGATCTGCGTGCAGTGCTTTCAGATGAAGCAGCATTTACTACTGATCACAGAGGCGTGCTTCACTGACAAGCTGCGCATAAAAAAATAATTGCAGCCTTTGCAATTTAATAATCCAATTGAATTTAATAATCACAATAAGCCAAATCGGTTTAAGCGTGATTTAAGGTTAATTGCGATTAATTGTGCACTCCTACCCCTTGGCAAATGTTTGGATGATTTGAATTTTGGAATAAAATGAGCTCTATATGAAACCCCAGCAAATGTTATGCTTTGGATGGTTCTGTTATGAATATGTTTTATGTTATGTTCACGTTAACTTTTATGTTTATGTTTATTTTATACTGTTCAAATGCATGTATGTGATATCTATTACTTAAAGCTTTTTAGCAGGGGTCTTATCAATTCAGTTCTGCCTAGAAATAATTGATTTTCTAAGGTACTGTCTTTCAGGCCTCATCCTCCTCTTTTACTTGGTCTTCTATGGCTTCTTGGCTGCCATGTTTGTCTTCACTATGTGGGTGATGCTTCAGATGCTGAATGACGACACGCCAAAGTATCAAGATCGTGTCGCATCCCCAGGTGAGTTTGTCAGTGTGCAGCTCTTATTATCAGGTTGTACACACAGTTCTTTACACAGTTATGTCTCCTCTAACTTTGACAGTGTTTTAAGTAAAAAGTGAATATTAAAATGTCTCTGTATTATTTCTGTTATTTCTATATTTCTGTTATGATTTTTTTAGAGGTCTATTATATATTCTTAATAAAGTTAATATAACAAACTTTTTCTTTTTCGCAGGGTTGGTTATCAGGCCAAACTCTTTGAATATAGTTTTTAACAGATCAGAATCTATTGAATATGGCCAGTACGTCCAGCATCTTGAATCGTTTCTGCATCGTAAGTGCTCTACACTTTTTTTAATTTTTTTAAATAATTTTTCATCTTGTTGCATAGTAATTGGATACTACAGTCCTGTTTATTTATAGTTTGTTTGTTTTCCATTTCCAGAGTATAATGACTCAGAGCAAGCCAAAAATGACTTGTGTATGGCGGGTCAGTACTCTGAGCAGGATGCGGAACCTCAGAAGAAGGTGTGCCAGTTTAGGAGGAGTTTACTCCACCACTGCTCTGGGATGGAGGACACCACTTTCGGCTATGCTAAAGGACAGCCGTGCGTTATTGTCAAGATGAACAGGGTGAGTAACCTTACATACACTGTAGGGATGTCACAGTACCAAAAGTGGTAGTCGGTACCAATACCATAAAAATGTTACGGTACTCTGTACCAATTTCGGTACCACAGCTAAATGTTTTTTATTTATTATGATAATCATTATAAGTAAATAATACAAACATTTAAAGGCTGTATGCTGTTTAAAAGTAAGCATTGTTTATAAAAAGATCAAGTGAAAAATGATCAACCATCTAGGCATAATTATTATTATTATTATTAGAGACGATTATTATTACATAGAAACGTAGCTAAATCTACTGTAGGCTACAACAGTAGACTAATATAAATTTTTAATTTAAACTTTTATTTTGACGGGTTGCCGTGAAGACCTTTGAGTGTCTGTGCTCATGATATGACAGTGTTCTCAAATGAAATGATAAATTCTCATGAAGTGACGGTTTATGTGTTCGTGTCCTCATATAGTGACACATGGCAGAGACTACAAAGACAGCGAGCGAGTGTTTGTTTGTGTGTGCGTGCGCACCCGCCTGCGCATCTGCGCCCGACTTCATTTCCACAGAGACGCAGAACATGAAGGAGTAATATTTAAATAGTATTTTGCAGTTTAATATTCACAGACACTAGTATATATTCAGCTACAGTCTGGAGCCCTGCGCTCAGATTAACACGGAAGCGACTGAACGCAGCTGCGGGTACCGCGGGAGTCGGTACTACCGTTACTACAGAAATGCTGGTATCGTCACATTTTTATAATTTCAGTACCAACTTGGTACTGAAGTACCGGTACTTGTGACATCCCTAATACACTACCATTCAAAAGTCTATTTCAAATAAATGCTGTTGCATAATGCATTTGCTACAGAAGCAAGTAGACAAATACTAGGGAGCGTAAAAATCCAACTGAAGATAAACAAAATACAATCCTAGGCAATGCAGATCCGTTTCAAATTCTCAAACAAAAATCTGTATGCATTTTTGTCAGCTTCGTTCGTTTCAGAGTTGTTTGTGGAAGGAGTCCCCATTAAAGTTGTAAAAGAGACTGGTTTCTTGGTATCACCTTTGACTTTTTGTTAAAGCCATGAAAGTTTTAAAGATTTTATCCAAAACCAAATGGGAAACAGACAGAACTTTGATTCGCTCAAGGCTGGACTATGGAAAGGTAATTTATGGATCTGCCAGGAAATCATATTCCTTGGTGGTGTACGGTTTCCAAAAGTCATAGGACTGGCTTTGGGAGCCTACAGAACATCACCAATCCAAAGTCTATATGTGGAAGCCATTGAATCTTGCTTGGAAAACAGATGCTTAAAGTTGGCTTTACAATATGTAACCACACCAGACTTAAAACAAATTAGGAAAATCCAGCATATTCAGCAGTTTTTCTCAATTCAGCATTCAATAACATTGAAATCCAAGTCACATCCATCCATTGGTCTATGCATTATATAACCCATCTGGAGAATCTGAATATGTATTTAAACATTTTGGAACAGACACATTTTTGCAGAATTCCTCAATGGGATCTCAAAAAAGCCTCAAACCTGCCTGGATTTAGTAAGAAACCAGAAATCAAAAACTCATCCGAACGATTATCACCAGCAATTTCTGGATCCTATGTTCCTACAACATATTCCGATATACACAGATAGATCTAAATCTGCAAAATCAAGTGGCAGCAGCTTTTGCAACAAATCAACTATGTCAGGGTATATGCATCCGTGACCAAGTAACATTTTTCACTGCAGAGGCAAATTATTGGCATTGAAGTTCATTGAGATATCATTCATTGGGTTATGGAGGGTCAGTGTGGTGGAACTGGAGATTGAGGAGGATCAGAGACAGAGAGCCAGGGCGGAGATGGCAGGGCAGGTGGCCAGGGCAGATTTGGTGACCACCACGGTGTAGCAGGTGGAAATGGAACCCACCATGGGAGATCAGGCAGAGCAGAAGACCACCACGGCGGATCAGGCAGAACTGTTACAGAGAGATTACAAACGGCATCTGTGGTTGTAACAGGAAGCACAGAGTGTTTAGAGAAGGCTTCCTTGGCCATTACAGGTCAGGTTGAGAGTTCAGAGTCAGTGTCTTTGGCTGTAACAGGACCAGGCAGAGAGTTCAAGGATGGCTTCCATGGTCATTTCAGAGCTGATAGAAAGTTGAAAGATGACCTCCGTGGTCGTCTCAGGGTAGACAAAGTTCAAGAGCAGATGGCGCCTCATCGGGAGAAGCTGGAGCAGACCACTGGACTTGGAAGCACCAGGACCACTGGGATGCTCGCTCCAACATCAGCGGTGGGTTCGCCAGTCTCAAATGCCTTGGAACAGCCTTTTTTGCTGCGGGTGTGGCGGCCATGGCGGCTAGGGAGTCTGGCATGGTGGCCATGACAGCTGAGGAGTCTGGCGTAGCAGCTACTGCCGGAGTACTGTGTTCCTCCTCCGTGTCTCCCACAGTAAATGTGGGATCTCCTTGTCGGAGACATATAAGTCTCTCTGGATCCCTATTAGGTCTGGTGTTCTGTAATGCAGAGTGCTCTCAGAGATGAGTGTAGTCAGGATCCATGTGCAGGAGAACTTTATTTAAATAATAACTAGTGATGTGATGTTCGACACCGAGGCTTCAGTGAAGCATGATTCGTTTTTTGCCATAACCACGTGATCTGTGATGTCCGAAGCTTATTTTCAAACACAACCTCGTGATTGCTTCGTATTCTGATTCAAATAACTCGAACCTCTTGCGCCGTTTAAAGTGTAATTCGCTTATTTGATAAGATTAAATCATAATACGAAATTACGATGAAATATTTAAATATGTAGTTTTTTGCATGTTTGCATTAATTCCCGGTTCACAGGCACTTTGTTCTATAATGATCTTCTTTTATTTTGCTCATATATGCCTATATGAGCCTTGCCTATTTTTTCATACATTTATTCATACATTGTGTAAGTACAATGACATGTGAAAGACTTGTGCAGACAGTGCTGCCAAAGAAGAATTATCTACAGAACCAGTAAAATGCTTTATGCCATTCAGAAAGCAACATTAAATGCATCAGTGCCTAAACAACAAATTTGTTCATTCTTTCTTCATCAAGTGTTCATCTTGTCAGAATCCACTGTCCATTAAACATATTTTACTAGACTGTAATACTATAATACAGTTTTAATCTGTTGATACTTTTGAAAAGGTTTTTATCCAAGTAAATCCAAATATAGTTTTAAGGTTTTTAGAAAAAAAATGAATCTTAAACATCTTGTTTAGTTTTATTTTTGAATAACTAAACCTGGCTCTCACCATGAATATAGCCATAGAAGCTGGGATTGCATTAAAGACAAATAAAATGAAAGAAAAGACTGGAGTAATGGCTGCTGAAAATTCAGCTTTGCCATCACAGGAATACATTACATTGAATGGTGGTGAATACAAAACATGTCATTCCAAATTAATAATGCAATATCAAATTATTTTCATCAAGGCTAAAACTGGCACTCAAACATTAATATTTCAAAATGGCTGGGTATTCATATCTACTTACTGACTGAGGGTGAATCAGGCTGATATTGTATTATTCTTAACCCTCAGGTCATTGGTCTTAAGCCATCTGGAGATCCGTACATCAACTGCACATCAAAGGTAACATTAATAAACCTGTTTAATATGGAAGCAGATTAAAGAATTTAATTTACGTTTCTGATATTAAGAGATAGTAGAACATATAAGTATGTATCTGTGGTGTTTTTTTGTGGTTTAAAGCTGCAATTTATATGAGAAATTTAAAAAATGGACCTAAACAAGCACACATGCATTGTCACAAACCTTCCTGCAGTTTTCTTATGAATTTCAGCTTTAAGGATTGATTTATATGTTGTTGTGTCTCCTACTTGGATTTCTAATTGTTAGTCCATCCTCTCTCAAGAGTGTTTTTTTTTTTCTTTTCCTCTCATGTCTCAATTGCATGCTGCCAGTTGAACTCCTTAGTAAAGTGATGGGTAAGATCACTATGTATCGTCTCTCTCATTCACCCGGTCGTTTGCTACCGATGTGATTGGGCATGTCTCTTATTTATGCTGTCTTTCCTTATTTCAAAACTTCTGCAAGCCTCAACATAGAAAAAACATCTTGTCAGAATTAGGGATGCAACGATATCTTAAATATTACGTAAAATGAAATTAAATGAACTAAAAACTAAGATCAATCATTTTAAATGTTGCTGGTGAATTTAGGGAACATTTTATGGTACATTATGAAATTTGCTACAGGTTACAATGAACTGTTATTATATTAAGCCCCGTTTCCACCAAAATTGCCCGGAACAATTTGTCCCAGGAACTTTTTTCCCCCCAGATGCCAAGAACTGTTGCTGTCTGCATTTCCATCACGGTCTAAAGTACCGTGAAGATTAGTCCGGTGACATAGGACGACTTTCCAGATCCTGCTGGATTTCGTCCTCTGCATATAAGCATAATAAAGCCTAAACCTCGTCGTCGGTCCATCGGTCATATTTTTTCAACTTCAATTCGACCGCACCACAGCAGACTTTTAAAAATGGTGGTTGCAATAAAATGCTGCCAATCAAAATGCTGCATGAACTCAACCAATCAGCATGTTCAGTGCCCAAGTTCCACCCCCAAAAGTTCCTGAACTTTGAAAAAGTACTACCTCGCCAGCAGGGCCTCTTTGGGGGGGAAATATTCTCCCAGAACTTCATTTAGACCCCGGCTCCTGTGGTCGAGTACCACCCAAAAGTCCCTAGTTCCTGGGGAATGTTCCCGCGGTGGAAACGCGGCTTTATTGGTGTTTTAAAGATTAACTTTAAGTAAGCATTAGATGGTGGCAAAGATAATCTAAATGTAATAAATTATGTGCATCTAATATCAATCAATACAAATAAATAGAAAATATCTGGTATACCGGCCGATATCTCATGCATCCCTAATCAAAATCAATTAACTGCCCATTTTTGCAGTTGTTATCATTTGAATATTTTCTTAGATTAGTTGCTGTTTTGGCAAACTGCTAATGCTAATGCTACTTTTGATCAAGATGGATGGCTAATACCGGGACAAATTATAATTTATTTAGCATGGCAAAGCAGCAGCATGACTTTCAGCGCTTTTTTTCTCCAAAGCAGCAGTCTGCTTTGTCTGTCTTCTGCTGGGATTAGTTATGCACTGCATTCAAATGTATTATTACACTGCAGCTGCTGTGTATGTCATATGGATGATGTATATTAGTGTTACAACTACACTCCTGGGAACAAAAATGTGCCGTGCCAAAAATGGCAAACTATTTACTGGTCTTTTAATGGTCTTAACCATTTTAATCACAAATCACTGGTCAGGAAATCAGCAAGAACTGCACAAATACTGTAGATAAAGTAGCATAGAATAGCCTTCCCCTTTGTTTAGGGTTAGTTCACCCAAAAATGAAAATTCTGTCATTAATTACTCATTTCGTAATTACTCACCTCATGTCATTCCAAACCCACAAGACCATTGTTCATCTTCGGAACACAAATTAAGATATTTTTGGTAAAATCCGAAAGCTCTCGGTCTCCTCCATAGACGGCTATTTAATTACCACTTTCAAGGTCTAGAAAGGTAGTAAAACATTTGTAAAATCATCCATGTGACTCCAGTGGTTCAACCTTAATTTTATGACGTGACAAGAATACTTTTTGTGCGCAAAACCCACCCAAATTAACAAGTTTATTCAACAATCAAACGGCAGAACGGCGGCTCACCATTGGCTAGATCCTGCGTCAGCATCACACGCATGCGTCGTGGTGCTCATGTGAACAGCGCTAGCCAATGGTAAGCCAGCGTTCTAATGTATAGCGCTTTGATAACGCTTCACTGTATTTAGCCGTGTGGGTAAACTTGCAGACAGTTTTTTACAGGAAGAGCAGTCAGTGTTGTTCCACTCAATGTTGATGGAGAATACAAACAGTTCATAAGTAGTTAATGTCTCCTAGTTCGTTTGAGTTTAATGTGAGTCCAAATTTTCACTATACTGCTTAAATCTGGACTCTGACCGGGCCAAAACATGAGCCTGATGGACTTGTTCTCAAGCCACTTCTTGGTTGTCTTTGCAGTTTGTGCAGGAGTATTATCTTGTTGAAAAATAACATCTGATTCTTCCCCTTTAGATAACAAGTTTTCATTTGTGGGAAGCGAGACATTCTGCAATATTCTCCTGTACTCCACAGCACTAAATGACTTTTCACAGTGAAGTAGCTCACCAATACCAGCAGCTAAAAAGGCTCCCCACATAATGACACAGTCTATTCCTACAAGCTTTGCTGTGGTAGAGATGCATTTATTATTATATTTCTCAACAGATTTTTGAAGACACCGCTCTGGAGCATCACCATGCAACTTGTGTTTCATTGTGATTCATCACACCCCCACACAACTTCCCTTATTCTGTCTTTGACGTTTTTCTGAGACAATGGTTTTTTAAGTAGTGCAATACATTTTTGCAAATTTTCTGACCAATAATTTGTGGTTAAGGCAATTAAAAGCTCAGTGTTCAGCCATTTTTTTGCCCAGGAGTGTACATCTAATGGCATCATCCACTCTCACCCCTTGACAGACCTTAGTTGTCTGATGGTATTTTGTTGCTTCTCTTCAGAGTGAGAAACCTCTTCAGATGCAGTATTTCCCCCATGAGGGGACTATTGATAGGATGTACTTCCCTTACTATGGGAAAAAGACACATGTAAGTATGGCGCTCACCACATGCTTAAAGGAATATTCTAGGTTTAATACAAGTTAAGCTCAATCAACAGTATTTGTAGCATAATGATGATACCACTAAAACAATTCCACTTGTCTGTCCTTTTCTTAAAAAAAGTTGAAGTACTCAATTACAGTGAGGCACATATAATGGAAGGGATTGGGGGTCAGTTCAGAAATGTTCAAACATTTCAATTGTATAGTTATAACAAAACATTGTGTAACATGATTTTTTTTTCTTTGTATGAAAAGAAATGGCCTTGTCTGTGTATCCAGTTTTACAACTTTGTTGCCATAATGCAATTCCATAAACCTTGAAGTAATCAAATACAGAAGTTTTAATTAATTTAAATTAATTTAAAGAATTAATGTGCTTTTATAAAATAAGATTCACATTTCTTCTTTTAAATCCTCCAAAAATTATCTCTAAATGATGTTATGATTAAGTTTAAAAGGTTAGTTCACCCAAAAATGAAAATTACCCCATGATTTACTCACCCTCAAGCCATCCTAGGTGTATATGACATTCTTCTTTCAGATGATTGGAGTTATATTGAAAAAATGTCCTGGCTCTTTCAAGCATTATAATGGCGGTAAATGGCAGTGCAAAGTTTGAAACTCAAAAAAGCGTATCCATCCATTATAAAAGTAATCCAATTCAATTCACATTTACACTCACCTAAAGGATTATTAGGAACACCATACTAATACTGTGTTTGACCCCCTTTCGCCTTCAGAACTGCCTTAATTCTACGTGGCATTGATTCAACAAGGTGCTGAAAGCATTCTTTAGAAATGTTGGCCCATATTGATAGGATAGCATCTTGCAGTTGATGGAGATTTGTGACATGGTGCATTATCCTGCTGGAAGTACCCATCAGAGAATGGGTACATGGTGGTCATAAAGGGATGGACATGGTCAGAAACAATGCTCAGGTAGGCCGTGGCATTTAAACGATGCCCAAGTGTGCCAAGAAAACATCCCCCACACCATTACACCACCACCACCAGCCTGCACAGTGGTAACAAGGCATGATGGATCCATGTTCTCATTCTGTTTACACCAAATTCTGACTCTACCATCTGAATGTCTCAACAGAAATCAAGACTCATCAGACCAGGCAACATTTTTCCAGTCTTCAACTGTCCAATTTTGTTGAGCTTGTGCAAATTGTAGCCTCTTTTTCCTATTTGTAGTGGAGATGAGTGGTACCCGGTGGGGTCTTCTGCTGTTGTAGCCCATCCGTCTCAAGGTTGTGCGTGTTGTGGCTTCACAAATGCTTTGCTGCATACCTCGGTTGTAACGAGTGGTTATTTCAGTCAAAGTTGCTCTTCTATCAGCTTGAATCAGTCGGCCCATTCTCCTCTGACCTCTAGCATCAACAAGGCATTTTCGCCCACAGGACTGCCGCATACTGGATGTTTTTCCCTTTTCACACCATTCTTTGTAAACCCTAGAAATGGTTGTGCGTGAAAATCCCAGTAAATGAGCAGATTGTGAAATACTCAGACCGGCCTGTCTGGCACCAACAACCATGCTACTCTCAAAATTGCTTAAATCACCTTTCTTTCCCATTCTGACATTCAGTTTGGAGTTCAGGAGATTGTCTTGACCAGGACCACACCCCTAAATGCATTGAAGCAACTGCCATGTGATTGATTGATTAGATAATTGCATTAATGAGAAATTGAACAGGTGTTCCTAATAATCCTTTAGGTGAGTGTATTTGTATAGCGCTTTTCACAATACATATCGTTTCAAAGCAGCTTCACAGAAAATGCATGTGTCTACATTACAATTTAAAGTGATTTGTTATCAGAGGTGACTGTGTCCAAGTTATGTATTTAAGAAATGTACATATGCAAAGCACACAGTTAGCTAACAATGTATTATTAATCAATGTAAAAATTAAGGCACAAACAATGGGCTATGTGAAATAAGAATACATGTTGTTAAAGTCCTCATGAAATCAAAATGGACCCCATTTACTTTGTTAGCACACATTAAAGGTCTTAGGGTGAACAATTAATCTGTGCAATACATAATAATAGTTAATACACAGAAAAAAATAGTTTGTCGCGGTAATCTTTAATCAAAATCTGAAAAGTAACTTCCGGTCTGGAAACGACATTCTTCTCAGATTATGTCGGTTTGACGGCTTAGGTTTAAAAATGCTTAACCACTCCCCTCCAACCGTTAGTCTGCTATGAGCACGAGATGGAGAGGAGGAGCGCTGAAGTAAAACCGGGGGGTTAATATATCCATATTTAACATGTTATAAAGTAAAATATCTAGCTCCGGCGGACCGCCTTCCGTATTCAACTTCAAAAGTGAAATTTAATTCTTTCAGAAAATATATTATTAGATCGTAATTTGAGTGTGTGTAGTGAAGTGCACATTATTTCACCTCTGTTTTTCTGTCTCTGATCATCAATAGAAGGGTTACGTTCAGCCTCTGGTTGCTGTAAAGCTGATGCTTAAGAAGGAAGACTACAACTTTGAGCTGATTGTAGAGTGCAAGGTAGAGGGCTCCAACCTCAAGAACAACGACGAGCGTGACAAGTTTCTTGGCCGCGTCACCTTTCGGGTCCTGGTGACCGAATAAAGCAGTTGCTGGTGCGGACACTAAAGGGGTACTTGCACTACTTTTCTCCCTGTTGTCCCTCCAATGTACGTCCTGCTGGTCCTCAGCAGGTCTAAAGGACCTAATTTAACACTCCACAGACAGGCATGACTGATTGATTTTTGTTAATGAATCCCCGGTTTAATCTCCTGCCTAGCACCTTCTGCTGAAGATGTGAGCTTCCCTGAACGTTTAATTGTATTTTAACCCCGGGCCTCGCATTCCCTAGATGTTTTGAATTCTTTAACATCATTACGTTGTACCCTTAAAGGGATTTTGTTTACATTGTACTTTATGAGACGGGTTAGTTGCTATCTTAATCCTCGGTTGGTGTTTTTTGTGTTTGTGTTGCTCTGTGTGAATATATTTAATGATCGTATTGTCATATTGCTGTAAGAATTATGTTGAAAAAGTGGTATTATTTGACACATTTTTGAAATATGAAATACGGGACGAGCCAAATTTGTAACCTAAATGATATTCATAACCTCTGCATGGATCCTTGTTCATGCAGATGCCTTAAGAGCCATTTAACACCTTGGTAGAAATGCTATTTTGACAAATAAAAAGAAAACAAGAAAGTAGTGGTTGTAGATGGTCTGTTATATCCTGAATGTACCACATGATGGCGTTAAAACACAATGTTGTCGAAGTCGCAAAAATATAGATACATAAACCTGTCTTTTTCTAGCATCTTCAAAATTACAACAATAGAAGCCATTTGTTTAGAACATACAAGCATGATTGTATTTACATTTGAACTCCTTCTCTTACTGCACTGAATGCATACAGTGCCATACGCTGTATTTGTTTAACTTAACCAAACATAGCGCCGTCTATTCCTGCCAGCAGCTATCAATAAATCAGCGGTCTGCGTCAACTGATTAGTTGACCACATTTAGTCACAGAGATGAGAATCTGCTTCAGTCTGTACATAGTTGGTCTTTTAAGCCGGCCAGTGTAGCTGTGAATGTTAAGTATACACTTTCGAATGTCCAGCGTTTGCATTTATAGTGCTTATGGGAAACTTATTAAGGCCAGGAGACTCTTAAACGGGCCACGGGGTCCATTCAATTTTTATTTAACCATGTTAATTTAAGACAGATATAGCATTTATAATTATTATTATTACTGCTTATAATACACTGCCTAATTTATAATTAAATATTGTCCAGAGAACATTTTAATAATTACTTTTGAAAAATGTATCGCGATTAATCGCATCCAAAATAAAAGTTTGTGTTTACTTAATATATGTGTGTGTAGTGTGTATAATTATTATGTATATATAAATACACATGCATGTATATATTTAAGAAGATTTTTATATTTTTATTAAAAAATATATTTATATATAAGATAAATTATATGTACAGTATATACATGCAAATGTTTCTTAAATATATACATGCATGTGTGTGATACACATAATAATTATACACAGTACACACACATATATTATGTAAACACAAACTTTTATTTTGGATGCGATTAATCATTATTATTTTTCCCAGCAGTAGTAAATACATAAATATTTACATAAATAATATAAAATTAATATAAAAATATAAATACAAACAGAAGCCAGTTATTTAATTTTGGAAACATGTTGGCGAGATTTTTTTTTTTTTTTTCTCTCGAACACAGTTTAAAAGGTTCTTTATGATATTAAAATATATAAGCTGCTATTATGTTTTAGGAAATATAATAAGGGATCATCATATTTTGGGGTCTTTGGTTCTAAAAAGTTTGAACTCCTGGCTAACAATAGCTATCACTTTTGCCTGACACTCTCACTAACTCTTCTTTCACACATAAGCTCATTTTCAGCATTAGTGGATATTGGTTCACAGGAGGAGCGGGATCTGTTTGGCTTAACAGGGTCTTTAGCTTTGCCACCTGGAGAATTCCACCTAATTTCTAATTTAGTGTATTCGCCATCAAAACGCAATCATAAGCAGAGCACAAATTAACTGTATTGTGGATTGCACATGCAGATTGCCTAATAAAGCTCAGGAGTGATGCGGGAAGCAGACCCCTTCATGTGTGCTGAACCAGACTGGTATTCTATGATCTCAACGGAGATCATAAATTGGTGAGAGTCTGGTGAATGTGACTCATCTTGGTTCAGCGAATCAGACTGGAGGTTGCAAGGATTAGAGGTTGATTTAAGTACGCAAGTGTAAGCCAGATTATCGCTTTACAAGATGAGTGTGGTGTACAGAAAACAGCCCAGAACTTTTCAGGCAGCCTGTGATTTGACTCTTTAATCTGGGGAATATTTTTAGGTTTCGACTTTTGCAGTGATTTTTTTTGGCGTGCACTAGCATGCAGTTAGATTTTCATCAATCATTATGTGTGAGACTAATTTTAAGATTTAATTATGTCAGGAATAAAACAAGGAAACAGTCAACCCTGAAATAATGGAAGACTAACCTCTACAAGTGAACCGACTCCTACACCTAATTTACTGATTTGATTAATGCCGAGGTAGTAGAGCGTCAAGCACCAGCATTATGGGGGAAAAAGCTCAGAAATAAATCTTTAAAACAAAGAGACATTTTATTGACCCATTTTGAATTTCTATTTAGAATCATTCTCAAACCTTATATACAATTACATTTAATCATTATTACTTACCTGACAAAAAGTAAAAACTCAACACTGGCAAATAATTCATTTGTAGACAGGTAGCATGGTCCATTTTATGTCACTTACTGTTATTTTACAATAACAAATATTCTTTTATTCTTGCTCAGCATTATAAAAACAACACAAATGAAGATTGTAAAGGGGGCACAAGCGGCACCTTGGTTACGTAGCACAACTAGTGAGGATTGAGCAGACGTATCAGTGCCAAAGCTCTCTCTTTGTGCCCTTGAGGACTGAACGCTTTCAGCTGAACTTTCCTGTAAAGGAAGGTTGTCTGCTGTGTACATCTATCCCATCATATCAGAGTGGTAAAGAAGTAACAAAACACAAATGGAATTGTTACCTTTAAATGCTAAGTAATAAAGCTCTGGTTTTATTTAATTTCAGAGCTATTCATATATATTGATTTATTTAATCATATTTATATGTACATATTTATACACACAAATCCTTTAAAAATCTAGGTGTAAAATCAGAAATGCCCTGCTATGAAAGATCACAAGCATGAGCTAACAATTAGTGCAAAAACTTCCCTTCCCTAATTGTCTGTTGGACAATTACACAATTCATTCAAATGCACTTTTGTTAGCATGTAGCTGTTTACCTGTGTCACAGGCAGGCCCATACGGAATCTGTGTGCATGGAATGCTCCGCAGATTTCCGCAGAATTGGAACGCCCATCATTCACAAAATGTTTGCATCCTTCACATTTATTTAGTTAAATATTTGGCTAATCTGTGACGACTAGCCATCTGTCCAGGGTGTTTCCCTGCCTACGGAGACGGTGGAATAGGCTCCAGCATCCCTGCAATCTTACGCAGGACAAGCAGTTTGGAAAGTGGATGGACAAATTTCCACAGAATTCAGAATTCAAAAATGAGAAAGAATTCCGCAGATTCCGTCTGGGCCTGGTCTTCAGTAGCCTCTTATAGTCTTATGGTATGCATACAATAGATGCCAATTGTGTACTAGTACACTGAACTAATCCATAAATAAATTGTGATTTGGCAAGGCAGGAGATGTTTGGAATGCAAGCCACTGCTTTTTGAGCATGACTCTTTTTTGCATATCCACACATCTCTGCCTTCTGATCACAAACTGCTGTCGTTTACATCGAGTCGCTATAGTTACATAATAATCTTAAAGTCTCTTTAGGTGGCCTGTAGTCTTCTACTTGTCTAGCGTCTTCTTAATAGGGAATAGTACTTTTACTTGCGCCCCCTGTTGGATAGGAGGTTGACTACTTCACAAGACATGAAGGAACTTCAGAGAAGAACTTCCCTGACTTGTCCAAAGCTCAGTCCACCACATCATGGACGGTCTAGAGTGATTCTCAGACCATGTTTCTGTGCAGATGAAGCAATAAGAGTGTCCTTCTATGCTACAACGGACTAATGTCCCATCTCTTTCCAGTTACGCTTCACTCTTCTTCGACACAGAGCGCAGTTTGAATCATATTAGTGATGCCACTGAAAGCATTTGCTGGTGAATTCTGGGTTGGGTGGCTGGATTGGTCCCTCACAGAAGCGTGCAAGTACCCGATTTCTTATCATCTGAACCACCAGATGATTCTTTCCGGTTGGGGTCATTGAGCTCATCAAAGAGTCCTGTGTCAATCATCTCCGTTTGCCAGGCAATGGACACAGCACCTGTGCTAAACTCCTTGAAGAATTTATCATCCTTCGCATCAAACTCAATACCCTTGATTTCAGAGAATTCAGCAATGTCACCTGTATCCTTTGCATAGACAACGTTGGGTTTGGGCACCCAGGGTGGATCGATAAGGCCGGCCTCCAAGCGAGCAAAGTTGATGGATTTGAACCACTCATGCTTCCTTGGATCATCACCCCTGCGAAAATAGTACAAGTCATAATTATACATCCTGACCACGTGAGAAAAGAAGTTTGATGCATTTCACAATATTGACTTCATGTTGAACCAAGAAACTCAAAGCTTTTGGTCATTATTACACTTGGCCCAAATTAAGAGATATATAGTATGTTAACCTTATTGGTTTTTATTCACCAAAAAACCTAAATAATCATCTTCGACAAGACATACAAATTTGCTACAATAGTTTTTGACTTGTAGGACACTGGCAGTCCTACCCTTGTGATGACCGATTTCAAACAGGTTAGGGTGCACATATCCTGCTTTAACACCTCTGATCACACTGAAGAATCAGGAGGTTAAGAGGGATAGAAGGACTTACTTGCAGCCAAGACGCTCATCAATCTTTTTCTTGAGGAACTGCTTGATGATGTCTATGGTGGCAGCGTCAAAGTTCTTGTGCTCAAACTTGGGTTCCTCATTGATGATGCGCCTCTGTACCTCCTCCTTCTCCACCTTCTCCTTCTTGGCTTCAGGGCCTTTGAAGGGGGTGTAGCCAGCCACCATTTCATAGATACTGCAGCCAAGGGCCCACCAGTCCACTGATGTCCTGTATGGGGTTTCAGTGAGGATTTCAGGTGCCATATATGCACCCGTTCCAGCCTGTGAAAAGAGACTGGAACTTTAATATTTTCATTTCATGTGGGAAACTGGTTAGATAAGATGCAAAATGATTCCTTTGTATAAAACTGTGAGGGTTTGTGTAGCATATTTGTTCATCAGAGGTGTTTTATGTAAGTATTAACTTATCTATTGCTCGTACCTTACTTCCTCTCTTTGCGAGAAAGAGGAAGCTTAATCTTAATCCTCTACTACCTGTCAGGTGTCATGTGCCGATCCACTGTGATGAAGTGGACTTATATAAAGACAAACATTCTTAGGCTCAAATGGACATGTGTACCTTTTGTGTACAGACATGCTTTCACCTAGAGTCATTCATTAATAGGTATACAGCTAATTCAACACCAGAGCTACTGTAACTCTTCAGTTTACTTGCATGGCTCTACGACTGATCACTATGGGCACTTTATGGAATTTAATCCACAGTAGTTAGTTAAAACAACACAATCATACTAAAAAACTAAGATGGGCAAAACCGTTGTTTTATTTGGCTAAATAAGCTAAAATGTAACGATTGCATGGAAAGATGCCTAGTCATTGTGCTAGGTTTACATAATTAGTTTACCTAAGCTAGAATGATTTAGACCTTCAGACCACTGAAGATATAGTTTGTGCATATAGTGTAGTCATGACAGCTGGGTCATGGCTTTAAAGTTGTAAAATCTTCAGAAGATAAAGAGTCTAATAACAGTCAATAAAATGTTCATTAAAGACAAAAAATGACAGCAACGAGCAGTGATAACCACTTAGTCTTAAAATAGTCAAAATATAAAACAAATATAAAATGCATCCCCTTCCCTCTGCCTTTGGCTGTCTGATCAGAGACAGATTTGTGTAATTCTTTCTAAGAGGATCAGGAGTGTAAAGCCAGCCAAACCCCCGGTGGTTCAGCTTGGGCTTCAACCTGCACTGAGGACTCAAGAAGGGCATGGTATAATAAGCTTAGGGTCACTGCATAAGAGTTGGTTCATTTTGACATTTGACATATATCAAAAATGAACAAGTCATGAGGGGCAGCACTGAGTATGCAACCTCTTTTTGTCCACAAGTGTGAGTGAGAATAATATGAATGGGTGACCTACACTACTGCAAGCAAAAACAGTAAAAAAAAAGTAAAACAAAGGTAAAGTTCAGGAAAGACATGAAGTTAGTATATTCCCCATTATAATATTTATCATCAGCAATGCATCTTTGCAAATGAAAACATTAACAGTCTTAACAGCTTCTGTTTAGATAACCACTTTCTAAAATGCCTTCAAACACTAGGAATAGGTTAAATGTTCAATTAACTTAATTCATGCTTAAGTATTAGTTCCTGAACATTTTATTGGGTAATTTAATTGTTCAGATTTTTGTTACCTATGGCATAATTTCTTGAAAAAGCTTTCAATTTACTTTCTGCAAATCTCCACTGAGACCAAAAAAAAAAAAATTCTGGAAAGTTTTGATTTATCAGAAGCTTCTCAATTGCTAATGGTGTATTGTCCTTTTTCCATCACTGATGCTGAACTATAATAATAAACATCACAACAGCAAAAGATTTCATGCTATTTTTTCTGTAACTGTTTCATTGGCATGAGATAGAGACCCAGTCACGATTGCTGTTGGGTTGAGGCGAAGCACTTGTGGGCCTACTGAATGAAGTCGAATTAATGTTTCATAGAACCATTAGCATAGTTCAACTGGACGCTATAACAGTGTTTCACTGCAGAAAAGATTATGGAATAAATATTGACATAAATAGGGAAAATAAATATAATTTAACTAAATTAAAAGACATTTCAAGAAACCCCTCAATCACAATTATCTGCGGCCCATAAATTAAAAAGCTTAAAAAGACAATGAGCCAAGGGTGCAGGTAAGGACACAGCACCTAACTGGTCCTTGTATTGCTTCTGCATGCTGTCTTTAGGTCTATTTACTGGTGCAGCTGTACTCAGGGTGATGAAGATCACCAGGAATTATATAACAGGTATAGAACACCACGCTAACACAGCAGTAATCCAGTGTAAAAGATGAAGAATCTGAGGTAGCTAACAGTGTTACTGAAAATCTCCTGGTGGCATATAAAGACTGCTAAACTTAAACTAAACTTAAAGATTTTAATTAAACTAGTGGTCTCAAGCTGTGCTCAGAGGTCCACTAGTAGTCTATAATGGAGTCCAAGTGGTCTGCAAGTTGACTGGCTAATTTAAAAAAAAAAAAACAGACTTAAGTAAAAACTATAATTGCAAAAGCAGAACATTTAATTATTGAGTAATTAATTAGTTGATAAAGTGTTTTCTGTCATTGCACATAAGAGTTTGGTTCAACTTAGCTTAGACTTATTAGCTAAAAGTTGCTAATTTATTTTCTTTCTTCCTTCATCTTTTAGTCTAATTTCAAATGGTGTAGTATAATCCTGAAGTGCTTTGCATATATATATAAGTGCATATACTATATATATGGATTGGTGGCTAAGACAGGATTGATGTTGAATCCACAAGTAAAATATTGAGTGTTACTGTAAGTAGTCTGTAATTTTGGTTTTACTGTTACAATGTCGACCTCCTGAAGAAGTTTGAGAACCACTTTTCATACTTCCATTCTAATCTCACACAAGCATACGCAAGTGCTATCCGATGCATTTACCCATACTAATCACAGCATAGAGATGATTAGCTCACCTTTTGGGTAATAGTCTTTCCCACAGGAATCTCCACAGCAAGACCAAGATCTGAAAGACGGCACTGGCCCTGGCTATCTAAGAGCACGTTCTCTGGCTTCATGTCACGGTACACAATGTCCATGGCATGCAGGTGCAGCATCCCAGTTGAAATCTGAGCTGTATAATAGATGATCCGATCCATTTCGATACCCTTCTCACCAATGTTATAGATGTGATACTTGAGGTCACCTCCATTCATCAAGCTCATGACCAGGCAGAGATGGGTTTTGGTGTCATAAGCATATGCCAGGCTGACAATGAACAGGCTGTTGACCTTCTCCAAGATCTTCTTCTCCAGCAGGGCCATTTTCTCACCATGTTTCTTCTTGAGACGCTTCTTGCAGAGCTTCTTGCAAGCATACATCTGGCCGGTGTTCTTCACCTGCACTGCACACACCTGGAAGTGTATACGATCAACATGGTCAAGTTTGAGAGACTACATCATAATATCTTTGATTCAAGATGTGTACTCTAAAATCTATGCTAATAGATTAATAAAACCTACCTCTCCGAAGCCACCCTTTCCGAGTGTCCTGAATTCGTAAAAGTACTTGTCTGTGATTGGTGATTTCTCATACTCTTTCCACTGCAGAAACCTGTCGAAGAATTGGCTTGCCTGGTAATCTGTAAACGGTTTGCCTTTTAAGAATTCCTTGGTGGCTTCCTTCACCTGTGCCATCACCTCGTCGAAATCTTTGTCAGAAACTGCCTTGCACTTGGTTGCTACATCTCCAGTCAGGAAGGTGAGGGAGCTCTTGGAACCATCTTTGCAGAACTTGTTGATGATATTTGTACGGGCCTTGTCTTTGGCAGCAGCCTCTGACAATTCCCAATCGTACAGGTCATCAATAAATTCCGCAGCAGTGGAGCACTCTGGTCCCGCTTGATCGAGGTACTGGCGGAACAACTTCTTACCTATAGGCTGCTTTTCGCAGAGAGACTCGAAGTCCTTGTCCAGACTCGTCCTGAGTGCCTCACATTGTTCTGTCTTGGGCAGAGACAGACTTCGGCGACGTTTCTTCATCTCCTTGTCATCACCCCCTTGGGCTTTCAGGTAGGCCGTGTTAGCCACCAAATTATCAAGTCCCCCCATGTCACACATTTTGGCGGCTGTGTCAGGTTACTCGCCCAAGAGAAATGGAAGCTCCACACACTGCTTTATCAGGCTAGAAGATGCTACTGCCAGTGGTCAGTGCGTTTGTGTGCTACTCGCTTTGAAGCCAAGGCGCGAATGAGCCACTAAGATGCACGCACCTGCAGACCAAGACACACTGACAACCCAGTAATTACTCATTTAGAATTAAATACCTGCAAGGGATTTTCACTTAAGTATATTTGTGTGGCCTATACTCAGCTACTATTCAAGGAAAGGAACTTATAAGAGGGTTCTCCTACTAAGAAGCTTTAGGGCTGACTATATTTAGGCAGATACAGAGCGCAGTCAACGGGTGGCCATCAGGCTCTGTTGTCTAAACATAAATGGTGATACGATGAGAGGAGCAAAAATGTGGGAGCTAACAGCTCAGCATGGAGCATACAAAATGCTGAGGCTAGCAGGATGCACTAAAACAGGCCAATGGCTAATGTGCTATTGCAGCACCAAATACCAAAAAAGGGGCTAATGTCCATATGCTGACACAATCAATCAATCGATTTTGTATTATTTTACTTGCTGATTTTAATTCTTAGTTTTTTTTGTTTTTAATTTAGCATAATCATATTTAGAATTTAGTTAAATGTACCTTTCTACCTTTCACCACAACTGATGCAAAAGGTTACAGAACTGCTAAGATTCTATTGACAGTCATAAAGTGTGTCAATATGTTCCTGCCAAATGCTTTCTGCCTTTTCTACTGCACTATCACTCAGATTCGCCATGAGTAATTACAATTTACGTATGCTCACTGGTGTGACACCATGTGTCAGATAACTGAGCAAAATTGTAAGTAGGTGTTTTTTCTACTCTGTAAGAGCAGAACAAGATTTGGGTCATTATTGAGCATGTCTATTTATGCAGGAATAAAATATGAACATAGTGATGTACTTTGTTTGAATGCAAGAAAAGGGTAATAATAATCTTGTTTCACATTCTGATGAATTTCCATCTCATGATTTGTCCAGTTTGTCCTGCTTATCTCGTGGTCTTACCAGGTAAATTCAATTCACGATGATGTTTTGTTAAAATGGCATTTGTCAGTTCTCAAACTTCTTACCTTCATGGGCTGCACTCTGCTGCACTGGCCTCATTTCTGCAGTGTCTCTCTCCGACCTGCTTTAATGAGCATTACCTTTCACATTAATTCCTTCATTGTACTGTGCGTTGAAATGCTGAGAGCAGTGCAGCCACTTTTCTCAAGGTGACCATTTAAAATCGTTTAATTCCACAAACTGTCCCCACATCATATCTCACACTCATTTGAAAAAGAAAATAAATATATAGATATATATTTAATATATACTCAATGTAATTTATAATAAAAATTATATATAATCATTAAAACAATTATTGAAACAAGACGAAGCATAAATATATTGTGTAAAAGCAAAATGCAAGTCTCATGGAACAAGATGGACCACACTGGTTACAGTTCTGCCATCTTGACATGGATTTTGTATGCTCCAGTCAGGGGTCATGTAGTAACAGGAATTACACAATTCGCCTACTGTTTAGGGGAGATCTCTGTATCTAAGACTGTGTGCATCAGTATACGCTAATTCAGTCCGCTAAAGCTAAGTTAATATGAGTTAATCTATACCAAAAGTGTCTTATGCTTCTAAAACAGAGTGGGAGGAGGTGGTCTCATTCACATAGACTGAGACGTTAAAGCTGCTCAATCAAACTTTCTAGGTCATGTTGAACACCAGCCAAGTAAATGCAATGAAAATTGTACTCACCCACAAGTTTCCTACACTGATTTTCAAGCCTTTTCAGCCACAAATAAGCCTACATCTTCCGTCCTCTTAAAGGGATAGTTCTCACAAAAATTTTAATTCTGTATGTCATTAGGCTGTTCCAAACCTGTATGAATTTCTTTCTTCTGCTGAACACAAAAGAAGATATTTTGAAGAATGTTGGTTGATGGACCCCATTGACTTCCATGGTATGGGGAAAAAATACTATGGAAGTCAATGGGGGCCCCATCAACTGTTTAGTTACCGATATCTTCTTTTGTATTCAGCAGAAGAAGAAAAAAGAGGATGGAAGATGTATTTTTTTGGCTAAAAAGGTCCATATCAGTGTGGGGGAAAAAAACATAATTTTTCTTATAGGCTCTTATGTTACAGTCTGGAATAGTTTCTTATTGTATTGGTTTTTGTGTGAAAACTACAGGAAAAACAATCGTATATAGGCCTACATACTAGGAGACATACTGCACAAACAAACATATTTTTTATAAAGAAGCAGGTAACTTTAGTTAATTAAAGGACGAGTACATAACTGTTTACCCATTTGTGCACATATTCGCTCTGTAGATTTGACACAGCTAGGCAGTCATCTCTGTCCTTCATGGCAGTAGAATCGCCTTGTCTCACCTGGAGATCGCCTCCTCTTACAAGAGAGGATTATGAAGGTGGTGGAGGGAGAGAACAGACTAACAATCCCCCATCTGCTTTTAACCCACAGACACAAGCTACTGAGCAGATCAGCGGGTCACTCGCACAAATGGCAAGATGCAACAGGAACATGTTTAAGTCAATTATATAGTTCATATAGGGCCTACCTGATATCTGATAGTATTACTATATTTATTGAAATCTTTATTTTCACCACAAAAGATAAAATATAGGCTATCAAGCACAGCACATTCACTCTGTCCACTACTACACAGATTAGTCCTTTTTTGTGACGATATACAGTCAGACAGACAACAAATTTGCCCACTAGATGTTTAAAATGAGGTTATAGTCTAACAAGGTTCATTTGGATAATGCCTCGTCTCTGCATTGCCTGTAAATGTCAAGACTTGTAAAATACATTAAGCTGATCTAAACACAGTGAATAGTTAGGTTTAGTTGTTTGTCTGTTTGGTCCTCTTTTTCTAATTAGACTAGTAGAGCTCATGCTAGAAGTCAAACCAGTCCCAGTGTCTTATAGCATCATGTGTCACAAGTGACACTGCCCTCTACTGGATAACTGTCATTCATAATCATTATGGACTGGTAAGAATCATTAAAATTGTGGAAAGAACTTTGACTGAGAAACACATGAAAATAAACTAAACATCTTCCTCTCAGATGGACAGAGAACTGAGCAACAGTAACAGGAGCAACATGGGCTGTAGGTTTCTCAGCATGAACACAATTAACCTTTTTCATAAATTGATTTATTTTAATAAGTAATTGGTTGGGTTTTACCTCTATCTGTGACATATAGGGTGAATTCAGGTAAAGTGGGACACTTTTGGTTAAATTAGTAATTTTGAGGGGGTTTTTTCTTCTTTTTCTTTATTACGTTTGTTAACTTTAAGGCCCTGCTATAATCAATTTGAATACACGTCATACAATGTCTTATTTGCAAGGTATATACCATTAAACATTTTGAGATGCACTTCAGACAAATTTATTTTCAGGTAAAGTGGGCCAGCTGGTCCATGCATCAATATTCTATTAAAAATCAAAATATTTTTTGATATTCATACATTTTGGGACCATAAAAAGCACTTTTTCTAATGCACAAATACACTAAACAAATGACAGAATTGTGTCCAGCGCTAGTTTTACTGAAATAATGTAAGAGATGAATAAGGCATCTTACTGTCACAACTGTACTGTACACTCACTGTTGATAGTCTACGGCTACTTATTATAAGAAACAGCAGAAAAGTTTAGTAAAGACGTGAATAAAAAAATAAAACCTTACTTTAAAAAAAATATATATGAATGCGACTGTTTACGAAAAGAAAAAAAAACTGAATTGTGAAAACAACTTTTACAAGTCTTTGCATTTCCAAATTCCAGTTGGAAACGTGTGCAGTGGCTCAATACTGCCCTTCTGTGGCCTGGATGAGAATGACACTTCACTTGCCTCGAACTGAGTATTTAATTGTTATCGTTCCGCATTAGACACGCTCATGTTTTGAAAACGCTGCTTTCTTCTTCTTATTTTTTATTTTATTGAGAACATTACATAAACAAAGAAGGAAGCAATCACAATGTAGAACAAATAAACAAGAAAAAAGGAAAGAAAAACTCTAACTCTAAAGTATTGTGGAAGGACTTTCCCCTATTTGTTATTTGGAACATTGATTTTTAAAGATGGATTTTTCTTTACTTTGGGAAAAAATATTTTGTTTCGAATTGTTAATAGGATTTAAAGCATTTTCAGAAAAAATGTATATTTATATAAATATGAATATAAATATATACATATGTAAAATACATATTTTTAATTTTATACACACATGTAAATTTTCAGGTCATAAACCAATTTTTATGTTTTGCTTTAAGTACAGCATTGCTTTGGTACTCTCTCTAACTCACGTCACAAGAAAACGCTGCTTTCACCGCTTCTGCACGAGCGACTGTGACGTCACAAATATCATTCTGTGAAATCCCTTGAACTTAAAAGGCAAAACTCACTCGCTCATTTTGTGAGAAGTGGGAAGCTGCAGCCCTGGAGCAAGCAGTTTTGCACCCCTGTTGTTCCTCAGTGTCGACTTTTGTGATTGGCTAATGCCGGCAGACTGCAGCCAATAGAAATGCTTTTTTTTGTGGTTAATATAGAAAATACACTTTTGAATTTGTAGGAAAAACAAAAAATTATACTTTGCTTATTTGGCATGTGATCAATCTCAATTCTTTATCTGGTAGTCCATCATATGTGCCGTTGCTTTTGTGGGAAATCTGTGTATCCTGGAGGCAGAGAAGAAATTTCTGCCAGGACCTGTCATTGACATAAGGTACTGTAAGGATCCAGTAGGAAAATGGTCAAACGTCACCCTGACGTTATTTACAAATAACCATTTTTCTCTCCATCTTTTTTTTTTTTTTTTTTTATCAGTGAGCGGGAACACTTTGACCGGAAGATTGCAAAAGAATTCAAGTGGAGTGGCATGCCATAAAGGGAATCATCCTAGCTCATCCTAGCTGTTTTCATGTTAATAAATAATATTGTTCACAAAAAAAGTTGTCTCTTTCTTTGATTATGGATAAATGGCCCTTGGAATTTTAGAAAAGGGATGAATTGTGTTTGTCTTCATAAAATGCTATGTAGGACAGGTGTTCTGTAGCTGTATGACAACCAATAATGAATACTACAGCAGATATTTAATTGATGGTCCTTATGACTACACTGTATGTCTGAAGGGCTAAATATGGTAGAGATCTGAATTTTATATGAATTCACAACAACATATATCACTCAAATCTCCTGCAAATAAAAACCTACGCCTTATATAGGCGTATATCCTTCTCCCCCTACTGGACGCGTCAGGAACAACAGGGGCGCAAAACTGTCTTGCTCCAGGTCTGCAGCCTCCCCATATAGGATTTTGTAGTAGGTTTGAAGGAGTCAGAGAGCAAAGTACAACGATACAACGGTGTTAACGATAGAACAGTTATCATGGGTCAACTCATTTGTCGTCCAAGGAGAGCATCAGATAGGGAGAGTGTACTCGAACAACCCTGTGTACTCAATTCTAATCCCATCACGGAGGAGAACCATCCTCAACGGCTTGATGAGATAGATGATAGTGAGGAGGCAGGGAGAGGGGAGAAGAAGTCTTGGAGGTGGCGCTCTGGAAGAAAAATGTACAACATCGCAAAAGCTGAGAAGTTGTACCAGAGTACTGTGGCGAGACCTAATTGGAGACGTATTTATGGTAAAATCACACGACCATGTTATACATTTATGATTTATTTGACTCGTTATCTTAAAAAGTCACTTAACTATTTAAATCTAGATGATACAAGTTTTGAATAATGTATGATTCTTAAGTTAGGGGTACTTAATTTCACCTTTTTATATGTACAGTTGCCACACACACACACACACACGTTGTGTTTTCATGTTTTATGGGGACTTTCCATAGCCATAATGGTTCTTATAAAGAAAAAAAAAAGAAGAAAAAAACAGACTTAGTATGATTTATAAGATGTTTTCCTCATTGGGACCAAAATGCCCCCACAATGACAAGGATTTGATATTGCTGGATTGTAATGGTTTTTATGTGAAGTTCACAACGTAATTTTGGGAGGAAACAAACTCGTGAAACTGTAAAAACCACACACACACACACACACACACACACACACACACACACACACACACACACACACACACACACACACACACACACACACATGCTGGGCATGACTTTATACTTAACTGAACAAACTGCATACACTATCCCCTAACCCTAAAACAAACAACAACAAAAAAAGCATAATGTCGTGTGATTTATATGATTTATAGCTGTTTTCTTCAGGGTGACCAACAATTTGCCCAATATCAACAATCATTGCCATTAACACACCAAGCATGTAGAGGGATGACAGTTTAAAGATCAGAAATTAAATTAATTTGAAGATGTTTAATCTGAGTATGATAGCTTTTCTTAGGTGTCATTGTCAGATCAGACCAATATTGGTCAGTATTTTAGAATTTGAACTCAGAAACAGTTATATCAATTATATAGTTTAGAGACGTTTGATTTTACAAGATATCAAGTAAAAAATGTTCTTCTAATATGGGTTTGCAATATTTTATTTCTATTTTCTATAATTTTCTAGATCTTCAGGAAGCACCAATCAGTAGCTCTGAAGTCGTCTTCACTGCTGAGGCTCAGCTGGAGCAAGAAGTCCTGCAACCTGCAGTCCTCGATATGCCAGTAAGTCCATCAGCAGATGACAACACTGACTCTCCAGTGAGTTTGTCAGCAGATGCCAACGTTGACTCTGCAGCGAGTCCCACAGTTTATGAGAGCTTCGACTCTACAGCGAGTCCCACAGTACATGAGAGCTTCACTCTGCAGCGAGTCCCACAGTACATGAGAGCTTCACTCTGCAGCGAGTCCCACAGTACATGAGAGCTTCGACTCTGCAGCGAGTCCCACAGTACATGAGAGCTTCACTCTGCAGCGAGTCCCACAGTACACGAGAGCTTCACTCTGCAGCGAGTCCCACAGTACACGAGAGCTTCACTCTGCAGCGAGTCCCACAGTACATGAGAGCTTCACTCTGCAGCAAGTCCCACAGTACATGAGAGCTTCACTCTTTTTTGCAGTTCACTTTAATGTCCTCCAGTGTGCCAAATGAAAAAAAAAAAATCCCTTGTAGTAATTGATATTAGACAAATAAAATAAATATATGAATACAAATATAATTAGAAAATGTTAATTATAAAACAAATATAAATAAAATGTCAGTTTATGTTATGTTAACTACTTTTACTTCCCTTTTAATAGATTGCATTTCCAGTCGGTACAAATTCGGTGAGGAGCTGGGCAAAGGTGGAATTGGCTCAGTGCATAAAGGGGTTTGCATCAAGGATGGTCTTAAGGTTTTTTTTTTTTTTTTTTCTTACACTGCACTACTTCACAAAACTTCTGTTGAGGATTCATGACTGCAATGTAATCACCCTTGTGCACATCTTAATAGTTAATTCTTTGTTTTGTTATTCAGGTGGCAGTGAAATTTGTCCAAAAGACACCAAGCACAAAATATATAAGCACTGTAAGTAGGCTGCACTCTCAGTTTTCTCTTTTTAGCCAGTGTTTTTAGTTTATAATATCTTACTCTATTTTAATCATAGATAACAAATTATTTTTTCAATAGGAAAAAAAACTTTTACCAACAATTTAACCATCATATTTACTAATATAATTCAGGTGCTGGACTGGCAGGACGACCCAGACCGTTATGTCATGGTCATGGAGCACCCCTCGCCAAGCATGGATATGCATGGATTCCTGAAACTCAACAGAGGTGTCCTCAAGGAGCACAGCACATTATGTGGCAGGTTATTAATGCCATTAGCGTTTGCTGTTACCGGGGTGTTTTTCATGCCGACATCAAGCTGACAAACCTTCTCATAAATCTGAACACGCTGGAGGTCAAATTAATCGACTTTGGGTGTGGGGACCTCATAAGGGATTCTGCCTATAAGTCCCCCCGTGGTATGTATTATGCACCGCTTTGCAATGAAATGAATTAGAGCACTAAATTGCATCTTGTATATAGTCCAAATACTTTTATTTATTATCATCATACAAAATCTCTTTCCTCAGGCACAATACCATACATCTCCCTAGAGTATTATGACACGGGCATAACACGTACCATGCAAAACCCGAAACAGTGTTTTCACTGGGGGTGATTCTGTTCACAATGGTGCATGGACGTTATCCAACATCCCAAGACCAGTACGACCTCAAAAACTGTGTCTGGTCCAGATTTGCTGTGTCACTAGGTTAGTTTGTTAATCAAAGAACAAATGGTTAAATCTAGCATGTGTACAGTTTAAGGTAATAATCAGATTTCTCTTATCTTTTTGCACAGAATGCTGTCATTTCATGCAGGCTTGTCTACAGCGTCGTCCAGAGTGCAGGCTTCTTCTGGAACATATGCATTGCCATGACTGGATATTGTTGCGTTCGCCTTAGCATGCCACATAACCAGAATGCACATTCAGTCACAGCGACACAGTGGCACCTGTGGGTAAGAACAGATGAGGCGAGAGAAAAGGAGACGGAAGCATAAAGAGCGACAGAGACGAGAGAGAGGAAAAAAAAATTCTTGGTCTGATTCCCAGACACACTGCCGTTTAACCTATTCAGTCAGCTTTGTGTCTGGCAGGCTGACATAAGTGGACATTCCATCCCTTCATGTAGGCCTATTTAATATTTAAACATCCTATAACTTGCTTAGGGATGTTTAAATATTACAAATAGTTGTACACTTTTTATACTATCCCTGCACTTACATCGTGCCTACACTAGATGCAACACTGATGCTGTCTACACTGGATGTGATTTGCTGTGTCACGTCGTGCTGCATCCAGTGTAGACAGCATCACTGATTATAGTGGTGTAACAAGGTTAGTTGTTATGGGAAGAAGGAGGCGGGAACCGGTGAATTTTAATCATAGAAAATAAACAAACAACAAAACGAAAGTAAAAACGGCAGCCCCTCACAGATGACTGCCGCACACACATAACAAAAGATAAACAAAACATAACGTAAAAGTCCAGGCCTGTTCCTCTCTCCTCCTTTACTGTCGTTGCTCCTCTTATGCTTCCGAAGCTCCTCCGTGAGAAACTCGAGACCTGTGCACCGTTCCCTGCTTTTTCCCCATCATGGTGGTAGGCTACAGGCTCTGGCCCATGCCGAATAGTGGTGGCTCCTCCTCTCTATCTCGGACTTCTCAACCCAGCAGCATGGCAGCGGGCTCTCCATCCCACCTGGTCTTCACTCAGTATACAGTATATGGTCCCAGCACCACCGACTCGGGCAGCCACACACCCAACCTCCTTAGCACCGCAATCCCTCTCAGCAGCGAGGGCTCTCCGACAGCGTCTTCCTCCCGGGTTTTGGCACCAATGTAACACGGTTAGTTGTTTTGGTAAGACAGAGGTTGGAACCGGCTCATTTTCCATCACGCCACCAGCAGAGGCGGATTAAGGTGATCAGGGGCCCCTAGGCTGCTCTTTGTGTAAGCTCATTATGCTTTACTGGAAAAATGTATTTAGTGCCATACATGGTCCACACGCAAATATGGTGAACTGGCATATACACACACACACACACTGAGACAGCCAATACTACCGTGTTTCCTCTACATTCCTTCAAGTGGTGGACCACCACAGTACGAATATTACCACACCACATAGGTAAAATGAGAAATTGAAAATTACAAACAAAACACAAATACAAACAAGCACAAGGCCCAGTGCTTAGAAGCAGCCTTTCAATTAACAGAGGTGGTGGAAACATTCTACCCCCTGCTACCACAGCCACAAAACAATTACAAGTATTATCTAACTTTAATTATGTAATTATAAGAATTATGTAACTATAAACAGCAAAGCAACATAATTCCCTGCATTCACAGTTCAACTGCAAGCTGGTTTAGCTTTATAAACCAACAGGCAGAACACCGTTTTACTGAGACACAAACCACTGTGCAATACAACTAAACTGTGTATAAAACAAAGCCATAATAAAAACGGTTGGGATTCCCTCCATCTCTGCTGAGGGCGAGGGCGCGGCTGAACCACGAGTAGATGAACTTTTCCACCGTCGGGCCGAACGGTTCTTAGAATGGTAAGGAACGGTTCCAGTTGTGTTTCCACTTGATCCTGGTACGGCACTGCAAAATAGAAGATCGAGCGTGAGTGTGGGGAATGATGAGTTGTGTGCTCGGTTATCAATGCCACAGACCCAAGTCACATATATCCAATTGCCTACCCTTTTTATGTTTCTTATGGGCCAATAAGGGTCTTTTTTTTTTGTTCGCTTAAGTAAAAAAAAAAAAAAAAAAAAAAAGTCTGGCCAATCCGGGGCCCCTGCACACGTGGGGCCCCAAGGCTGCAGCCTAGGCAAGCCTGTGCATTAATCCACGCCTGGCCACCGGCCTTGCCCCATTTTCACGGCCCTCAGCCTCGTTCTGCTTGCCACAAATGGGTTCTATTTGCTTCTGTCGCCAGAGGAGAACTGGCACCTCGACCGAGCCTGGTTTCTCCCAAGGTTTTTTTTTCTCCATTCTGGCCCTGAGTTTTGGTTCCTTGCCACCGTCGCCTTTGGCTTTTGGCTTGCTCAGTTGGGGACACCTAAATTTCAACTATATTACAGATCTGCCCACATTGACACTATATGATAATTGAAATTAGCTGGATAACATCACCGTTGTCATCAGAGCTGCTGTACAGCCGAATCAAATTCTGTTGCATTGTTTTCCTGTTAACACTGTGAAGCTGCTTTGAAACAATTGGACTTGTAAAAAGCGCTATAAAAATAAAGGTGACTTGACTGTTCTAAATGTGGCTGTGCAACGAAGGAGATGACAAGCCAATGGAGGGAGTGTGATGGGAAACCCTTGGTCCGGCCTTTTTCAGCAGGATAATGTACCCTGCCACAAGTCACCTTTATTTATATAGCGCTTTATACAATACAGATTGTTTAAAAGCAGCTTTCCATGGATAAACAGAAAGATAATGATTCAATAATACAAATTCATTTCAGCCGTGAAGCTATAAAAAATATTGTCATTGTTCAGCTGAAGTCAGCTGTTCACACTGCACAAATTGTTCAGGGATGGTTTGAGGAACATGATGAAGAGTTTTAGGTGTTGCCCTGGCCTCCAAATTCCACAGATCTCAATTCAATTTGTGGGATGTGCGGGACCATCAAGTTTGATCCAAGCCGGCTCCACCTTGCAACCTATAGGACTTGAAGGATCTGCTGCTAATGTATTGGTGCCAGATACCAGAGCACCCCTTCAGGAGTCTTGTAGAGTCTATGCCTCGGTGGGTCTGTTTTGGCAGCATGCGGAGGACCAACATTTATTAAACATTATTAGTCATAATGTTTTGGTTTATTGGTGTATAGTCATATTGTAAATAGTTTTGGTAACACTTTACAATAAGGTTTTAGTTTTGTTTCTTTTATTAATGCATTAACTAATGTTAACAAATGAAACCTTATTGTAAAGTGTTACAATAGTTTTTACTTTATAATAAAAATATTTTTAATTATTGCTCTGTTTATGTTACTGCACTCAGTTGTGGTGTCTTAATGAGCTTCATTCCTCTGTCATACCATAGAGGCTCTAGCAAAAAAGTGATTTCTGTCCCAGAGCTCCCTGTCTTGGCCACCCTGTGCCCGAGCGTCCTGTTTCAAGATTCAAGAGTTTTATTTGTCACATACACAGTTATATACAGAATATACAACCGGCAGTGAAATGTAAACAGGTCCGCTGCATGGACAGTGCAAATTCACAGTTAAAAACACAAGGAGGAAATTATAATAGAAATAGAATAAAAGTAATTATTATATATTATATATATATATATATATATATATATATATATATATATATATATATATATATATATATATATCTATAGAATTATAAATAATCAAGTCAAGTAGAAAAAATAAATAAAGAAGTGGAATAAAATAAGTAAACTGTGCAGTGAGTAAACTGTAGACTTATAAATATGTGGTTAACAAATGTACAAAGAAGTATAATGTGCAAACAGGTTTATAACAGGTTGTTACACAGTAACAACGAGAACAGAAAGTGCAGTGCAGTGTCAGTGTATCGATGGTCACGTGATGTTAAGTGACTGAGTTCAGGAGTCTGATGGCCTGGGGAAGAAGTTTTGGCCATCAGGCTTGGAAGCGCTACCAGATGGCAGCAGCGTGAAATGAGGGTTTGTAGGGTGATTAGAGTCCTTGATGATTTTAGTAGCTCTACCTTTGCAGCGTTTGGTGTAGACGTCCTGCAGAGACGGAGAGCTGACCCTGAGATACGCCGGATAAGCGCATCGACTCTTTGCAGGGATTTGCAGTCATGACTGGTGCTGTTCCCATACCACGCTGTGATGCACTGAGTTAATACACTTTCTATCACCCCTAAATAGAAAGTTTTCAGGATAGCTGGTGAAACCCTGAATTTCCTCAGCTGGCGCAGGTGGTACAGTCTTTGCCTGGCTTTTTTCACCTGTGTCTGAATGTGAGCAGTCCAGGTCAGGTCCTCGGAGATGTTTACACCCAGGTACTTGAAGCTGCTCACTCTCTCTACTGGTGACCCGCTGATCATGAGGGGGGAGTATGTCCGTTGCTGTCTCTTCCTGAAGTCCACAATCATTTCTTTGGTCTTGCCAACATTCAGAGAGAGACAGTTGGCCTGGCACCATGATGTTAGATGCTCCACCTCGTCCAAGTATGCCGTCTCATTGTTGTTGGAAATGAGGCCCGGGACAACAGTATCATCAGCAAATTTGATGATAGAGGTGGAGCTGTGTGTGGACAAACAGTCATGTGTGTAGAGAGAGTAGAGCAGGGGACTCAGGACACAGCCCTGTGGAGCTCCCACACTCAGGGAGATGGAGGTGGAGCTGGACTGGCCTATTCTCACCACCTGAGGCCTGCCAGTGAGGAAGTCCTCAATCCAGTGGCAGAGAGAAGGATTCAGGCCGAGATCCAGGAGTTTGGAGGTTAGCTTAATGGGAACTATGGTGTTAAAGGCTGAGCTATAGTCAATAAATAGCAGCCTTACGTAGTTCCCACTTTTGCTGTCGATGTGAGTGAGGGAGGAGTGGAGGACATGAGAGATGGCATCTTCAGTCGCTCTATTGGGACGATAGGCTAACTGAAGAGGGTCCAAAGTGTCAGGAATGAAGGCACAAATGGTGTTTTTAATGAGTCTCTCAAAGACCTTCATGACTATAGATGTGAGAGCCACTGGACGATAGTCATTTAGGCAAGAGGGTTTACTGTTCTTAGGGACAGGGATGATGGTGGATTTTTTGAAGGAGGTGGGGACCACAGATGTAGCGAGGGACTCATTGACAACCCGGCGAGCTGATCAGCACAGGACCGCAGAACACGACCTGAAATACCATCCGGCCCGGCAGCTTTCCTGACGTCCACACGCTTGAGTGCCCTCCGAACTTCATCCTCCGAGACAGAGATCACGTGATTGTTGCTGCTCTGAGTAATTCCCTCTGACGCACCACTTGGCGGAGTCTCGCTGCCACAATTACAGTCAAACAGTTTACAGTCAGCGTAAAAAGAGTTTAACTCATTCACAAGCGACGGATCAGCGCTCACCTCTGCAGAGGATTTAGATCCAAAAGAGCAGATGGACCTCAGACTGATCCTGTACAGTCTAATAAATGTTTTTATTTATTTAATTGCGGTAATTACAACAACATAAGAATGCAGCATCAGTCAATAAATGGGAAAACAAGTAACTTTCTTATTTGAAAAAGCCACTCAGATATTTTTGTTGTAAATTTAAAAGTAATGCATTGCCTTATTTTTCTGTAAATATACTGCTTTAATGTATTTTTAATTATATGAAAACAATTCATTATATTCACTGACTTCCCATCACCTATCACATTTCCCAGGTGGACTGCATTTGAGGCACAAAATGCTAATGAGGTTCTATTGATGGCTACAAAGGTTAGTCCGATGTGATGCACCTGGTGTTAAATATTGAGGGAGGCTTGGTGAGGAATAGACACATACACTTATAAAATACAGGTATTTTATGGAGATGCAATAGTCAACCAGGGATCATTTACAGTCAGAGCATCACACAACCTGAAACCACACTCCAGTACAGGTGTGTGAAAAAAAAAAAAAAAAAAAAAAAAAAAAAAAAAAAAAAAAAAAAAACTCTGCAAGAAATTAAAGTTTTATACTTTCTTCTTATTAACTACTTTTGGAAAACTTTATATTTGAGTTGTATATATGAATATTAAATGCACAAGTCTCCATTAATGATGCCTCCTGCAGTACACCTGTAATGCGAAGAAGAGGTGTCTTTACAAATCCATGTTCTGCTGAGACAAAAATAATAACAATGGCGTTCGATAATGATAATTAACACCTGCAAAACCTGAAGGTTGGAAAATTACTACTAGATCTCAAATCACATACATTATGTCCAGTCACAATGAACATTACAAAATGTCCTTGGCAGATGTGGCTGTACCGACAGTATTCAGCAATCAGACATCATTTTTTGCATTGTGCAAAGGTTGAAGGGTTTAAGAGTATAGAGTTTTGCAAATGAGGTAAGATCTGAGAGGACATTTAAAATAATATTGATAAAACATTTCGGATACACTTTACAATAAGGTTTCATTAGTTAACTACTTTAGTTAACGAACTAAGAATGATATTTCTACAGCATTTTTAAATCACTGAGAACTAACATGAACATACAATGATCAACTGTATTTGTATTAACTACCATTAACAAAGATACATATTGTATCAAATGTATTGCTCATTGTTAGTTCATGTTAGTTAATACAAATTTAAAATCATAAATATCAGCTGATGTCATACACAATCATGTAATGTTGCATTTAAAATCCTATTAAATTAAATAGGATCATACAACAACATAGAACAATACAATTAAACACCATACTGAATAGTCAATCACAATATGTCATATCTAAATAATGTTCTAAGGCAAGTTCAAAATAGAATAAGCTGAAAACATTTAACGTAAAGACGTGTCTTAACTTTGTCTGAAAGCAGTCATTACAAGGACTTGAATACAAAAAGAGAAAACTGAACAGTGATTGAATGTGTTGTTTACATTTGATGACAAAGCAAAGAGGACCAGAGACAATGTACTGTACAATGTACACAATATACTGACATGAGGAGGATTACAGATGCAGAGGCAAGTCCAGCTTGAATGTTGTTGTTGCTACATTTTAAATAAAAATAAAAAATACAGAACAACACTGAGGGAGTGACGGCAAATTTCACATCATTCTTTCTTCTTACTGCTGTAATCAATCTCTCAATATTATTTCCCTCTTAGAAAGCCATGGGAACGCTATTGTGGATTTTTTCTTTTGCTATTGGAGCAAACGGGAACACAAAAACGACTTCCGCTAAGAACCCCAGAAATGTGAAAAGGGTCCAGTATGGTGATGTTTTGCCATGCTGAGTGTTAAAAAGAAAGAAGTTTAAAGCGGCACCATTAGACAATCATTTTATGTTCATGTCCACTCTCACTAAATACGTTCAAAGAAAGCATCAATTACAATTAAAGCTGCGAGCAGCGATGACGGGCCCAAGCCGGTGGCACCGCCACCCCGGTGGCTTCAGGGCGACTGTGCACGACAGGCAATATGCATTTAAACAGGAGAATATTTTTTTTACAAATATTTTAAATATGCCACATTTACCGCAGCAGCTGGTGCCACTATGACCACAAGCCACACCCATGATGTCATTGAAATATAGATTCATTTTATTGTCATAGGATATAATAGGTCACTTTCAAATATGCGCAAAGTTATCTTTTGCAGCTCAAAAATTCGTAAGTCCAGAAGGCCAGTGTTTAATTCAAGGCATTTGTATAGTTTTTCTAAAAACTTTTTTTCACACTAAAGTGATAGTTATTTGTGATAGCCTATGATATGAAACGCATCTAAACTCTATTGTTGCGTACGTGTAAACATGGGTACGCACAACACATATTATATGCTTAAAATATCTTAAGATCAATCATCATTACGTAAAGTACGTTAGACAAGTTGTTTATTTATTTATTTTTTGCAGTGAAAATAATGTTTTAATAAAATGACTGTCAAAGTCATTTGAATTCCCCTCATTAACTGCAGCAGTCGGTGCTGCTATGACCACAAACCACAACATCTATGAGATCAATTCAATTTAGATGAATTTCATGTCAGATGATGTCAAAGGTCAATTTCAAATGAGTGTAGAATACCGTCTGAATGCTGATGTTGTATTATCCTAACATTTCTCTTCATGTGTTTTTGACCTACCTTAGCTACTGTTTGTTCACCAATCTCATGCACCAAAAAGTGTGCTTTCATTTAAATATGGGAGGTATCCAATAAAAAGTGTTAATTACAAAATTAATAAATGGAGCCAAATCACAGAAACCGCAACGTCGATTTTAATATCAGTGTCAGGTAAGAGTAAGATGCGTGTCTAAATTTTATGGAAGTTTATTATAAACAGCCACTTTTATAAAATCATGTGAAATTTACTTTTTTAATAAATTTGAATTCTATCAGTAAATAATTCATTTAAAGACATGTGTCATAAGTGATCTTTGCAAACACAGCACATGACCTTCTGTAAAGCCCATGTATCTTGTATAGAAAACACACACACACACACACACACACACACACACACACACACACACACACACACACACACACAGAAAGAGAATGCAAAGACAGAGAGGCATGCTTTAGCTGTCAGCCACCCATCCCCTCCACACACACACACACACACACACACACACACACACACACACACACACACACACACACACACACACAGTACCCCTAAACCTACCCATTTTGATTCATTACTAAGTCAACAGTGACATCTTTTGGACAATGAAGGGAGGGCAGACAAAATAAGATTCAGATGAAATATATTAAATAAAATAAATCTATTGATCTGAAAAATAGTACATCCATTTTAAATTCACCCAGGTTCAATTACCGAACATACAATCTTAATTTAATTTAAATCAAACAATGATTTTACAAGAAATTAGACATTTTCTGTTTCCCTTTGTTGTCCTTCATTTAATCCTCGCCATATAGCAGCACCGCTTGAGATATCCTATAATCGTTCGCACTATAGCATCTTCAGTGTCTTTGTTTCATGTTGACCGAGTTTGGGTGTCGATTCCATGCATCTCCTACGAATAGTTTATAATAACTCAGAGCCTGATTTATCCAAAATTCCAAATTCAAACCAAAATATCTGACTTCCTGTTGGTCAGAGCTAATGACTGTAAATTAGAAAGATGTCCGGCTTGATGAGAACAATATATATACAGAGTTTGGTGACTGTAGATAAAACTAACCCCTCCACTTTTGTCAAAAGGTGGCGCTACTGAGCCCCTCCACCACGCCCGTTTCTAAGACTTTGGCCATATCTACTGGAAGGCATCACTGATGTGTGTGTTGAGTTTCATGCCATTTCAAGCATGCTAAGAGTTTCAAAACACCCTAAAAGATTATTCAACTTTGACACGTTGCCATGGCAACAGTATTTAAAATATCAGGAATCCATTCGTATGTCTATATCTGCCATGTTTTGACATTATACTGATGAAGTTTGAAGTAAATCGGGTGAACATAAGACGGTGATTCAAAGCATTTTTGAAAGTGACACACTTCCTGCTGCCAGTTGGTGGCGCTATAACTTTGACTCACAAAAGTCATATCCATGTGATCGGCCTCTTACAACGAACACACAGCTGAAGTTTCATCCAAATCACTCAATGTATGCAGAAGTTATAACACACTTCCTGTTTCCCATTTCTCGCCATAAATTCGTCTCCTGCCACGGCCAAACCGTTCGAAATATAAAAAATCCGTTCGCAATTTAGCATCCTCAATGCCTTGACTTCATGCTGACCGAGTTTGGTGCTGATCGGGTTAATCGCCTAGGAGGAGTATTTCAAATTCCACAGTATGCGTTTTAAAACGACCCATAATAGCTCACTTCCTGTTGGGCCGACGCATAACTTAGAGCGCGGATGTTGTTTGGCCCGATGAGTTCTATATGTGTACCGAGTTTCATACTAATACATGTAAGCGTTTTTGATTTATGGACAGTTTTATTTATATGTCGAGCCCCCCTGCCACGCCCGGGTACCAAACCCAGCCCAAACCCTGATGGCCGCGCGTTCCGACGAGTGTGCAAAGTTTCAAGAGTTTTCGAGCATGTTAAGGACCCCAAAAAGGGCAAAAAGGCGAAAGAAAAATAATAATAATAATAATAATCCTTAGAAGAACAATAGGGCCTTCACCCTTTCAGGGCTTGGGCCCTAATTAGCCTATGTGTGTGTGTATAATATATATATATATATATATATATTTTTTTTTTTTTTTTTTACATTAAACCTTAGCATCTGTTTACATATTAAGTAACAAACTAACAAACTTATTGTCTTACAAATGTTACCCAAACTTGATGTGGCTTGGAATAACCTCTTTCAAAAGAATACAATACAATTTGAATGAGCATTTCTAGAATGTATATTATTTGAACACGGAGATCAAACTGCAGTATTTAAGGCTTAAATACATACTAGCTTAGGAGCGTCCCATTCAAACACAACTGTACAACACAATTATATGCAAAAGTAATAATTGAATCCTCAGCGTGACTTCACGTGAGGACACAAATCCTCTGGTGAAAAGTTGGACAACTACCAATTTCACACCTCTTTGTATGTAGTGTGATCTAGCCGTATGATTTAAGAGTGACGGCTTCGACCATTCAGAGACATATTCATGATTATGACGTTCATAATAAAGGTTTCATATGACTAAAAAAACTTTCATATAGTGTCAACAAGTATACTACATTGAAAGAAGTCTTTTGCTCACCAAGGCTGCATATATTTGATAAAACTAGTAAACACTATAATATTGCAAAATATTATTTCAATTTTAAATAACTGTGTTCTGTTTTAATATATTTTTAAAATGTAATTTATTCCTGTGATGACAATGCTGATTTTTCAGCAGCTTCCGAGTCTTCAGTGTCAGATGATACTTTTATTATCATTTATTATCAATGAAGACAGTTGTGCTGCTTAATATTTTTGTGGAAACTGTGATTTTTCCCCATCATTTTTTGTAACAATACAAAAGTTTTTACTGACACTTTTGATGCTTCAATGCACAATTGATGCACAATTTAATGCGTCCTTGCTGAATAAAAGTATGATAAAAATCAACATTACTTTGATGTTGTTTAATTTTTTATTCTCTCATCCTCCCTAATCTCCCTGATTCTAGGATTTAGAAATTGCCAATTATCTTTAAACACGGTTGAGACCTTGTCCAACTTGTTTCTAACTTACACAGTTAACTCTATAAAATCCGACCTCTCTTTCTCACCCTCACATTCTGTGATAATGGCAGATGGGGAGATGGTGGCCATGCAGGTGGAGGTATTGGTCTCTATACTGGCTCCGGTCTCCGCACTGGTTATTGTCCCAGTGCTGATGGTGTCCATGCTGCCAATGTGCCCACAGCCACTACAGGTTCCCCAGAACCATGGCAGGAAATGCAGCATCTCCTTGTAGAGCTCTTTGCAGCGCAGGCCGAACACCACAGGGCTCAGGGACTGCGCAAAACTGAAGATGACAAAAATCGCCAGTGCCACAGGGAACGTCTCCTTATGCCGTGAGATGATGATGACGGCGGGCAGGAGGTGCAGGTTTATCTGCAGGCTGTGGATGAGAATGGTGCGGCGGCCTTTACTGTTGGATTGTGTGAAATGGCCAGCACGTCTACCTTCCAGGTAAATCGCCACATAGCTTGTAATGATGAGCAGCACCAGCAATAACAGCAATGCTAAAGCGCTGGCAATGCAAGCCGTGCCTTCCAAAGCTGTAGAGCACTCAGTATCCAGCCTGACCACGTGGTCCCACGGAGAGTGCACACAGGCTAGGACAGTGAAGACTACGGGGTTGAGCAGGGCGAGAATGCAAGCCACCAGCATGACCCAGCGGTGGAAGCGCTGGACCAGAATGGGGTAACGGAGTGGCATGCAAATAGACAGACAGGTGCTGATGGACATTAGCGTGAGGGTGATCATCAAACCTCGTGCCATCACCACCTGCAGGTCAAAGAGGATCCAGCAGGTGAGTCGAGAAACTGGCCAACGCAGGCTGCGAAGACTGTGCACGGCTGCACCCATGATGTTGAAGCCGGACACACAGACGCAATGCTGACACAACAGGACGTAACGAGGGTTCTGACGCAACTCCTGGCTGTGCCGCACTGTTGCTATGATGAGGCAGGTGAAGAGACCAGTGACAATGAAAGCTCCAAAGTGGACAAACGCTTTAATGGTCTCCAAAAGCCTATTGCTTTCTGCCAGACTGGAGCTAGTGAGCCCTGAGGCAAAAGAGAAAAAAAAAAAAAAATTTTAAATAGAGAATGAGAATATGAAGTCATATAAAACTACAGGTCTACAGGAGCAGATGGCCATGTAGTATTTAAGAAACTACACACATTTCTGGACAACATATTGCAGTGTGAAAACTAGAAATCCACTTACCCGGTTCATCGCTGGTGTTTGTCATTTTTGGGCTTTCACTTGTTCAAGCTTCATTAATAAATCACATTCAGTCTCAGAATCACCTTGCTTCAACTCGTTTGGATCCAAAATGAGCAATGTTGCCTATCAGTAGCCTTTCCTGTAGTCTTTGTCAAGCTTGTTCACAGATACAAATTGCTTGAGTGATTCTCACCTGCAGCCAGTGGTCTAGTCAAAGCATCTCAGGTTTCTAACATCCTCCCACATGCATGGTTTTTCCTGTGTTGTGACACAATGCCATGCAACAGTAATCTACTGAGCGTTTGGGGGTGTGTTTTAACCACATGCTCATAAATAACGCAAGTCTCGTTATCTCAAGCATACGTTATTTAAAAAACGATGAACCAGAGCTGAGATGATAATTTGGCACTTCTCCCGTGACTGAATATTTGAGATGTCATTGGTGTTGCCAGGTTTAATTAATCACCATGGTTATAATGTTATGGCTGAAAGGAATCCTGCAAAAGAGTTGAGCTGTGAAATAATTGGATTGGATTTTTTTTTCTTAAGAAACTGGGCTAAATAGTATTTTTATTCCAGGGTTTTTACTAAATTAATGAAGATTTGGGGGAAACTAAATATTTTATTATAGAAATGTAATATTTTTAACGATCAAAACAAGGCTGTTTTTGGAATAACATAACATTCAATATTTATATAATATAAATATTAGGTTCCTCTTCACAAAAATTGGCATCTGAACAGGACAATACTGTTGGAACTGTGGGAGTTATCAATTACGTATGGTAAATAAAACTCTTTGGATATGTATTGAAATAACTACAAATAACGTCATAATTATGCCAGGACATTAGTGAGTTTGTCTTACAGGTTGTGAAATGTAAAGTACATTTGTTTTTGTTTTTCGTCTCAACTGGTTTTTGGCTCAAAAACATTTAGATTTAAGCAAATTTAATAGTCTGCCAGATGTACAACAAAGTCAATGTGCACATGTCTTTCAACAGTGAATCTTGAAACAAGCAAAAATGGTGTTCTGAGAAAGAAAGTCTCAATCAGACTTTGACCTTAAACCATTTACTCCAAAGGAACAGAAGAGGAACTTGGCTCATTTTTATCCTCACAGGGCTGATTCTCCTTCTGCTTCCTGCGGCTAATCTGCATCTGCAGCTGCAGCTTGTTAGTGAAGAAAATTGTCCTCCAGCCAACCTCCTTAGCTAAAGCTTCCACTGTTGGAGTCACAGTGTCACAATGCTTCCTTACCGTCTGCTCCCAGAACTCCTCGGAGTTACAAAGCTGGGAGGGGGAAAACAATCAGAAAGCACATACACTTCAATGTAACAACTTAACCTATTCAAATTTAAAACATTTTATGTGAAATATTTGTCTCAAGTGTGCTTGAGCTATATTTAAAATGAATGCCACTTGGTTTGGTTCAATGAGACTTTAAAATGCAATGAGATTACAATAAACCTTACCTCTCTAAACTTACGGCAGGTGCGTGAAAGACCTGAAATGTCTTCAAGGTCTAAATGTGCCATGATGGTGAAAAGTAAAGCATCGGGGAGACGGGCAATGTAATCATAGTGGCCTTGGCACAAGTTTTTGGAGTACTGCAAGATGCGAGGACCAAATACCATGGCCACTTGATCTGGATGAGATAGACCAGGTTGTCATTGAATGAGAAACTGGCGACATTAAAAGATTTGACACACTTTATTTGAATGTAGTTAAAATATGAAGTGTATGTCTAAAATAGTAAGCAAGCACAAAGAAAGTTGCTGAATAACTTACTTTGCAGACGGTTGTCTTCTAAAAAGTCTTCATGTGATTCTCTCAGTTGTCCTGGCGGTGTGTTCCTGCAGTCTGATCTCAAAGAAATCTTCCACCAGCTCCAAATAACCTGCAGTGAAGGATATGCATAATTATAATAGATAATAGTCTACAATAAAACTGAGATAAAAGACCTAATTTTTTTTTTTTTTCAGATGCATTGTCAGCTTTTAGTCAGGCAAACAGTTCTTCAGAGCTACTTTAATGATCATCTCCAGAGTGATATGTTGTAGGATCTTGAGTAGTAACTAATAGTTTCTTTGTGTGAAATTTATATTTTCTTTTACACTTCAGTGTGATCATTACAGCTACAGTAGTTTAGCTTGTTAACTGTGAGTGTCCACTGTCCGGGTAGCAGGACACGTGACAAGGTTTTTTTTTATTTTTTTATTACCTATTTTTCACTGTCACATAGGATATTTTAGTAATAACCATGAATTAGGTATCATTCAAAAGATTAATCACCGAAGATTCACTTGAAAACAGTTTTAAAATTAGACATGGTTATCATGGAAACTGTATTTTAAAACCTTTTACCAGGCCCAATTTTTCAAATTTGTAAATTTTGAAGTTTACAGTAAACGTAAACGCTTATAAACGTAAACTTTTTTTTTTTAACACAGGATTTTTTTAAGTGCTTTTGTAATAATAAAGACCAAAATGAAGAAAACTTTGTAAGCCAAATCATTTATGAATTACAACCATTTACTCTAGGCTCAGATCTATGCGCATGCGCAAAATAAAGGTTTACAGCCAAAAGTCTACAATTTGAAGGCGATGAAGACACAAATGTGTTAATTTAATTTATTAATCAATTTGATTCCAGGGGTAAATATGTGTGTAACATTTAGCATTGAGTTGGATCTAGATGAAGAAAAGAGATAAACAAACAAATAGCAAACTTTTGGTCATAAAGCTGCCTCAAGAGTAAGGCATTGGTGTTAAAAAATAAAATAAAATAAAAAACTCGACAAACCTCAGTCGGTGTAATTGCAAAGTGGAAATAGTCCTTCATTGGTGCAGGACCTTGTCCACTGAGCTCAAACAGAGTTTCACCCAACAAGCTCGCCATTCCCGGATACCGACCGTTGACGCGTTACCAGGACAACAGAGACTCCCCTGCCTGCGTCATCATCTCCAGAGGGAATCATATCAGCGTGATTTCACGCTAATAATCGCCATATTTTTCCAGCATCAGCACATTCGATAAGTGGCTGGAAGCTGCTCCTACAAAATGGACGATTTTCTCTTTATTACACGAATATTCGTGTTTTCACGAAAACTGGCAATCGATATAACAGTGTCGCGCGCCAGTGCAGGTTATTTTGAATCAATCTAACGTCACATAACTTACGTCCATCTAAAACATTAGATTACTGTATGTTTTTCAGTAGTTAAAGGCTGTGCTCATCGGTCATCGTCTCTACTTACCATACACTTGTCATAACAAAGGGTTTGAATACTCATGTCAATGTAACGTATATATTTGCAAATGTATCAAATCAGTTTTCTGGTGTAACCTATATGGGGCATTTAGTTTAGATGCGACAATTACGGCTGCAACATAATGTGAAAAACGATATTTATAATATGAATAATTTATGAATCCACTGTATACACCAATAGACAAAACAAATAGTTCGACATAACTCAAACGGATGATGGAGACCATTTCATCTGGGAGCTTTAACAGAACAAATGTAGAAATAATGAATCTTGATCATTAATATTCTAATTATAAGATAACGTAGATAAATGCGTTAAAGACAACTGTTCTAAAGATCATGTAATGTATGCTATCCATGAAAGAAAAAGGTGTCAGAGCAGAGCCTGTGTGATCAGTTATTTTATCTGTTTATTAATTGCTCCAATAGTTATGATGAATCCCACTTTTTTATATAATTAAAATGTTCTTTCTTTGATTTTATTATTTACATGTTCCTACATTCTTCCACTCTTAAAAATACAGGATCGAAAAGGGGTTTTTCGCTGTGATTCCAGAGAACCATTTTGGGTTCCCAAAATACCCATTTTAATAATCTAAAGAACCTTTTTTTCCACTATAAAAGAACCTTTTGTGAAAGGTTCCGTGGATGTTTAAGGTTCTTTATGGAACATCAATGCCACTAACTAAAGTGTCTAATATGTTAGGATGGGAGATAATATTGTAATAACTTGGGGACCCCAAATGGATTAATTTCCTCTAATTATTCATATGTGATAACATAATTGAGAACTAAAAACTGTAGCTTTGCTCAATGAAGTGTAAAAAAAAAAAACAAACAGGCGAATATAACACAGTAGTTAAAAATCATTTAATATTTTATACATATATTTATATATGTACACATTAACTTGTATTCCTGTAATGGTAACTTTTGATGTGGTCAAAAATCCATCGACGGAGAACACCGCAGGTCAGACCTGCCAATTTCCCAAGGTTCAGCTATTGAGACCCCGAGGGAAGATCATAGAAAAGCGTACTCTACCACTTACATCTACTCGGCCCTTTTGTGCTGTAGACACCTGCTTTATCTTGTGCTGAGCTCCACTGCCTTTACAATAGGTGTCAGGTTTTAATCCAAACCATGTTTTCTTACCTCCTTGAGGCGATTTGTGTCATCTATTCCTCACAACGCGTTTTTGCCTCAACTGAACGAAACATTTCTGCTAGAGCAGGTGCTAAGGACAAACAAGTTGTTTGTACAGCTAATCACAGCACCCCTAGACACCATTGTGTTCTGCTGTTCCGTCAGTTTCTCTTTTGTGAATAACATGTTTTTAAAAGGATTACAAATGCTGATATGCACAAGGAGCTTACTTTCTAGGCATAAACATTACTTATTGAGCTGAAGGCATAAATGAGGAGGGACAATCGTGGATTTTTGTCCAGAATACACCGATGGGTAGGGAAGACCATCACCTGCGTATCCACAGCTCTTTCTCTAGAAATGTCAAAGACTCAGTGCAGTAAATATAAAATCTGAATACTTTCAGATCCTTGAAAATGTTTTAGAGCATTGGTGATGCGGAATGTGTGCATGATGCTGCTGAAATGTGGCGGGAAAAGCGCTTTAGAGAAAGGGGTTTGTGGAAGAACCTCCTGTTGGATACGGTCCCGCCGGGCCTCCGCCCTGAAGAGAAGACGACAAGAGAAGACAGACGTAAGCATCGGAGTGGACAAAGAAACGTTGTGGTGAAGGTCTGATCATTTCTGCCATCCAGCAACAACACATTGCAGATTTAGTAGAGCATTAGAAGTACAGATACTTTTCAAAGGCAATATTAAGTTAATTCTACTTCAAATGATCATGATAATTGTGGATAAGATGACTTGAGAACATAATATGCATACATTTAAAGCTGCTGTCCGTAATTTTTTTGTGGTCAAGATTTACAAAAATCATATAGTTTGGAAAATGGATTCATGTTGTACATTCTCATTATGTTTTTTTCTTACCCTGAATCATTATGGTACACTTATAATAAATGTTTATATTGGGACTATTTCAGACCAGTCTGGTAGGAACCGCTGCGGAGGAGCACAGTCCCTGCATGACTCGCCATAGACATAAACAGAAGTAGCTCCGGCTGCAATGTCCTTCCGCAAGACGCATCGGTTTAGTTCTGTTTATTAACCGCTAGAGCACAAAAAGTTACGGACTGCAGCTTTAATGCAGCCTAATATTAATAACAATAGATGTAAAACCATTAAGAGTCAGACTGTCATTAAGATATTAAAGGTGCATTCAGTAGATTGGTGCTAAATGTCTTTTTGTGAAGTGTCATCTGAATGGTGTCAACTGAAAGTGTGTGATAAGCAATTTGCTTCTTTTTTGTTCATCAAGGTAAGGTAAGGGACTTAACTGTGTAGATCGCTCTCTACATAAAACTCACCAGCATCAGTTAAATTTATGCTGGTATGCTGCTAACATAAAACTCAGAGATGAACATGATGATTCACATCAATAAATGGCAGTACAAGCGTTGAACACTTTTTCCTTTAATTTCTTTCAGAGAGGGGAGTAGGATCGGTGACATTCCTTAACACGTCTAAAACCTAACTAAGGTAGAAAAAACACTTGATTCTGAATCAGTTAAACTAAACAAACTAAATGTAAAAGTTCTAAGTAAACAATGGGTCTCATTCACTAACCGTGCGTATGAATGGATTTGTGCCTGAAATGTAGGAACAGGTGAAAAAGCTTGTACACAAAAATCACATACTCTGGGTGGTCTTATAAGCGTGTTAAGATGAAATGTTATACATCATTACAGTCATTATGATATATTCAGTCATTGAGCGTGATTACTAATCAATGGTTCTCTGCAGTGATTGGTCATGTTATCATTTTAAATGTGATGGAATTTAAGTAATATGATTTATATATGCCTGAGACTGAAACATTGCCAACGTTGATATCTTTTGCAAGTACAGGATGTGCAGGATTTCCTTTAACTTTTGAGATTTTTGAATTTTCTTGATCCTCTTTCCTACGCACCTATCTATTACCTACAGGTGTGCGATGGTGATTGTCAATCAATACATCATTACAGTAAAAGAACAAGAAAAGGTGCCCAAGCTGTGAGGTTCCCCTGCATGAAGATGCACATTTGCATATGTATAGCTGGCTAATCAGATCTAAATCTGGTTCTGTATTAAAGCTGTTTATGGTGTTTGAACTTGTTTTGAGGATGACACACTTCTAGGATTTTCCTGCGTGTGCTTTCAGGCTCTTTAGACAGCGTCATGTTTGCTGAGAGAAGAAAGGAAAGTGTGGTTACGTCGTCGCTCATTTAAAATACTCCAAATTCATTAATGCTCCAACTAGGTTAAAGGTGTCATGAGCTGGCATCGTCTCAGGTCAACTCATGACGTTTGCATGTTTTTTACATTCAAAAACATCATAATGAATAAGTAATAGGCTATTATCTACCCTGGTTTTGATGCTCTCTCCTGGAACGCTGGGTTTTTATGGGCGTGCCGCACTGAAGACTTAGAAGTAAATGCCCACAGCTAGGATCCAATAAGATTTGCATATTTAATGAGCTTCAGCTCCCCTATCAGTACAAGTGAGGGATTGTTTTGAAAGCGTGTGGGGCAACCGCAATGAATCGCCCACAGGGCTCGCAAAAGGTCTTTATCAGACAAACACAATGATTTCTCTCTCATCCACCCACGATTGATTGGAATGTTATTTTTGTATTACTTGGCCCGCACGATCGGTGGATATAACTGCGAACCACCCACACACACGCGGCTTTGCGAGCCCTGGCCCATACATGTCTGAGTCTGATCCTGAATCGCAATGAATCAACAACACCACAAATAAAGGATTCTCCAGCCTTTGGCAGTGTGCTAAGGTATGTTCTGTTAGACACGTACACATAATCAAAAGATGTCAAACGATATGTAACAATGCAATACTATCACATATAAAAAAAATGTTTTACTCACATTAGGGTGTTGCTTCATTCATTCATTCATTCATGTAATCTCATCCTGTCTGCAAATCTAGTCTCTTGTTTACAAACAAATTAAAAATAAAGTTCATCCATGCATTCATAATATTGGAATCCGAATGAAGCTTATGCGGCATGTTTATTGCTTAGAAGTTCGATGTGGTTTAGCTCTATGTAGGCCTATGTCATGTCAGACACGAGTCGGTGGGCGGGGCTACAGAATCAGGCGTTGTTCTTATTCTGTTGAGGCGGTGTTTCAGCACACTCTGACGTCACAGCCTGGCATATTCTGAGATTGATCGTTTGCTGGGCCTGGTGTCAATAAAAGCTTTTCTTTGACTAACAAGGAAGTTTTCAGCTCTGAAACTTACAGGATATTCTTACATTATAATGACCTTTTATATATCAAAAACTCAAGGGAAAGTTGATTTCTCAATTAATGACCCCTTTAAGAATAAATCCATGTGTTTATGCACATGTTGTGAATTAGGTGGAAATTTTCTGTGAGAAGTGAAAATTTTCTCCTGTGCATATAAATAAGAATAATCCACGCAATTATTAGTGAATGAGAAACAATGTTTGACTGAATTACAAAACAAATTTGAAGTTTGAATTACAAAACAAATTGTGTTTAATTCATATATCAACACTCCCAGTTTCTGATAAAGGCCCACTGAAGTGCCCTGAAATGTGCAGCGCTATTCAATGCGTGACGTAATTTCCACTGGGACATATTGAACAGCACCTCCAGTTTTTTTAAATAGCCAATAGCAGTTAGTTATTTATATCAAGTCTTAATCGTTCTCTATCCCCTATATAGTGCATTATGTTCCTTTCACCATATAGAAAAAAGTAATTGCGTGAAAAAATGACCAATTTCAGCTTCAGCGTCTAATTATAATGTAGGGGATGAGATGCTTGAGATTCTAGAGAACATTTGATTGGACAGAAAATCTGATGAGAAGCTGAAGTGCAGTGATGTCATCAAAGTCATTGACAGTCTTATATCCTCTAAATGCAAATTTTGTCATTGTTTTGGAGCTCACTATCTTAAAAATAACCTTAAGGCTAACATATTCATACTAAAAGATTTCTTTTGATTTCATGGGGACTTGGAACAAACAAGTCATAATTTGTCATAATTAAAGCAGAAACACTAGAGGGTTTTCTTAAAGCAATATAAATAAAAAAATATCCTTCATATTTTGTGTTTACCTCATAGTCATTGGCTTGCTTACCATGAATGGGTTGCTAGAGATCCCAGGTCCTGTGACCGGCTGCCCATAGTTGCCCATAGGTTTGGCCTGTCCGTAAGCTGGAAACCCCCCTGAGGAGGACCATAAATGAAGAAAGCCCATGGAACTGGTGTGTTACATTAAAAACAGACCTCAATGCTAAAGCACTGAACCTGCTACTCCAACACATGCAACACCAAAACTCACATCAAAGCAGAAAAAGCAAAAACAGTTGATGCTTAATACAATACAAACACAGCCTCATAACTTATAATCGTATGCATAAAAAAAAAAAGAAAAGGCATAAGCCACTGGGGGTTTGGGCCATCTCACACTCACGAAAACACAAATATAGTCTCACATACCATTGGGCTGTTGGTGGTAGGCTGCAGGTGGGGGAAAGGGACCTTGGCCAGGAAATTGCTGCTGGAAGGTCCCACTAAAACTGGTTGGCAGGCAGTAACTGGTTGCGTTCCCAAAGCCAGCTGGCATGCTCATGGAGCCAGTGCCAAATGAGGCTAAAGTAAATAAAAGGAGACCAGAGGAGGAGTAGCATGTTTCATCTGCTCATTCCTTGAATGGACACACACATAACGAGCATGCTGATCTCGACCAAAGCTAGGTTTTACCTGAGGCAGCTGCTCTTCCATTGGTTTGGAATGGATTTGTAGATATGGGCTCCTGAACCATCCCAGCAGCCACAAATGGGTTTGTGGAGGGAGCAGCTGCATGATAAAAAGTGTTGAGTCAGTTTAAAAGACTAACATGTTAAAACTTACTTAAATCGTAAAAGTTCCACCTGCAAAACCCTGTTGCATGTTGGGTAGTCCTGGCTGAGCTGGAGGTGCAGCAGCTCCTGGGACACCTCCATACACACTTTGGTAGTGCAAGAACACAAAAACATATGCATGAACAGCCTAAAAAGCAAGGTGGATTGTGCAGAGTATATAAGTAATGTAGTGATTTCTCACCCTTGTGCACTCCCGCTAGTAACGGTGGAACTGAGGACACTGTCAAGCTCAGCTAGGGCAGCGTAACGGTCCCCTCTCGATAAACTGCTCTGAGGCGGGGCAGGGGCCATACTGGGTAGTGGAGGAATGGATATGCCTCCTCCTGAATCGCATAAATTAGGTATAGCTTATATGTATACTCATTTATTCAAGACTTCGTGCCAGATTTACTAACAGCATGCGTCAGCGCAAAACCTCTTTTGGTGTACTGTCAGAATTTACTGAAGACACACAGTGAAAAATTTGCGCTGAAAAGGCATGGACAGGGTTATTTTTGCAGCTGACCTTATTGCATGTGCATTTATAGGAGTTTCCCTTTCAGACGCAAAATGTATGGGAGGAGAGTATAAAATGAATCATGCAAGGTGATTTACTAAGGTTTGCGCTCATCAATTTACTCGTATTTGCACCATTATTAAGGGTAAACGTACCCATTAAGCTCAAGTACCCATTAAGCGCACTACCATCTTTGAGCTCATATTATAAAAAGAAAAAAAATATTTATCATCCTACTCGATGTCTTAGCCAATTGATGTGTTTGTTACCATATACCTCCTATAATTTCAAGATAATCAGACCACTGCACACTGAGTTATGGGTATCCATGTGTTCACACTGTCTGGTGGCCATTTTGAAAGTTGTCTGAAAACTTTCACCAAAAGAGGAACCCCTGAAATGTGCATTTTTTAGATTTAAGCCTTTATTGTAAATAAGTATAACTTCTTACTGCAAAATTAAGAGATTCATATTTAGACTTTTGCATATTATAACCTGGATGTGGGAAATAATTACAGTTAGATCCAAAAGATAGTTTTAGCAACATAGCGCAGACGCTACAGAACATTGTTAGCTTACTAGCTGTATAAGATTGTGCGCTACACTGTGAATTACTTCACAGGCATTACTGGCTTGTAATTTTAAATCCATTATATTATACATTTACAGTTTATTGATGTTGTGTGGTTTTACACTTCTATAATTTTGAAAGATTTCATATTATTGTAAGGTGCGCTTAAAGGTGCACTACTATGAAAATCACAGCTTCAGTGTGACATCAATAAGAAAAAGTATAATTTCATAGATATTTTCTATAAAAGCTGTTCATATTAAAATATGTATGAACTTAATACATGACCTAGATTATTTATTTAGCAAAATTGTCTTTTAAATTTAAACATTTAATATTTATTAATTAAAAAAGGTTTGCTGTTCCAATAAAGCTCATGTTCCAACAAACCTTTTTGCATTTAATGATGTACATCTTAATTTAAATGCTTTTGTCATTTTAAATAAAATTTAATATTATTGTGTGAGAGATTCATATTTTATTTTAACATAACTTTTGTACTCAAACCAATACCCTGTGCACTAAAATGTCTCAATGTAAATTTTTGTGAGCTTAATAGGTACATTTACCCTACCAAAAATGTCTTAAACCAGACATTAATTTGCACTGCTCTTAGTAGATTGGGTTAGTCATTATGGAAATTATCCGGCTGCGTCAGCATTCTTTAATTTGCACGTCATCAGTAGATCACGCCACTCCCTCTTTTAGAATTGCGCTGTCACGCTAATTTGCCCTGTTTAGTAAATTTGGCCCTTATTGTATTAATTCAGTTTACTTGTAAAGCACAGTTGTTTTTAATTGTGCTTTATAAGACATAAGTAACAAACATGACCATGAAATACATTCAGGCAGAAGTGGACAAACAGAGCATAAAAAAGTAAGGTATCAAATCATGGAATGTAAGCCAGATAAAAAGAAACGGTTTAAAAATGGGTAATGTAGGGGAAGTTCTGATTTGAATGGGCAGGCTGTTCCAAAATTTAGGCAGGGCTGCGGCATTTGCTCGATCGCCCCTAGACTTTAGCTTGGTTTTTCAACTAAAAGCCTCTGATTGGCAGACCTTCTACGGTAGCTCACACTGGGTGATGATCTATCAACAGGTCAGAGAGGGTGCTAAACCACTTTAAATTCAATTCTATAGCACACAGGTAGCCAAATGCAAAGACCATAGAACATGGATAATATGCTCATGCATATTATCACGTATTAATAATGCATAAGGATCAACAACAAAAAAGTTTGTCCATAAAAACAAAGGAGAAATCTAGTTTAGACATTCATATTCTTAGATATGTACATATGTACTTTGTATTCATGTTGGGTTGTATTCAAAAAATAATGTGGTATAACTATCAAGTAAAAAGTAATACATATTTTCCTTACACATGGAATACAATGTTGTTATTATATTATAAACTAATGATTTTGTGAGTTGCACCACATGATATTTTACAACTTGAGCTAATCTTGATTTGTCATGAAGGTACACTATATTGCCAAAAGTATTAAGGACACCCCTCCAAATAATTGAATTCAGGCATTCCAGTCACTTCCATGGCCACAGGTGTATAAAATCAAGCACCTAGGCATGCAGACTGCTTTTTCAAACATTTGTGAAAGAATGGGTCGCTCTCAGGAGCTCAGTGAATTCAAGCATGGACCGTGATAGGTTGCCACCTGTGCAATAAGTCCATTCGTGAAATTTCCTCACTACTAAATATCCCACGGTCAACTGTTAGTTCTGTTAGTTAATCACAGAGCGGGGTCAGCGCATGCTGAGGTGCACAGTCCGCAGAAGTCACTAACTTCCTACAGAGTTGATAGCTACAGACCTCATGTGGCCTTCAGATTATCTCAAGAACAGTGCGTAGAGAGCTTCATGGAATGGGTTTCCAAGGCAGAGCAGCTGCATCAAAGCCTTACATCACCAAGTGCAATGCAAAGCGTCAGATGCAGTGGAGTAAAGCACGCCGCTACAGGACTCTAGAGCATGTTGGAACAGGATGGCCCCAGCAAAGTCCATAAAGACATGAAATGAACAAGTTTGGTGTGGAGGAACTTGACTGGCCTGCACAGAGTCCTGACCTCAACCCGATAGAACACCTTTGGGATGAATTAGAGCAGAGACTGCGAGCCAGGCCTTCTCATCCAACATCAGTGCCTGACCTCACAAATGACCTTCTAGAAAAATTCCCATAAATACACTCTTAAACCTTGTGGAAAGCCTTCCCAGAAGAGTTGAAGTTGAGTTGAAGAACTGCAAAGGGTGGGCCAACTCCATATTAAACACTACGTATTAAGAATGGGATGACATTAAAGTTGTGCAAGTAAAGACGTCCCAAAACTTTTGGCAATATAGTGTATGTAGGTCCTTTCTAGGATATAATTTTCTGTTTTTATTTAGATTTTTTTTTACCCCTGCATGTTGGTTGCACCACATGACCAAAAATATTTTTCTCCTAAGAAACAATAATAAAAGATTGTCGAACTACCTGATGTTTGCTTTTCAAGAATTTTTCCCTTCTCTTTTTAAATCAATTACATTTTTTTTATGTCATTTCTTTTACCCATTATCTTCCTTAAATGACTGGTACAGTACTGTTAAAGTAAGCTAGCAGCAACAGAGGTGACATTTCGCCAATAACAATCTGTAACAGCCATAACAGGAAATAGAAATACACGTGAACATAATACACAACAGATGGGGGCAGGGTGTGGTACCTGTGTGGGGTTGTTGAAGGGAAGGCTTTGAGGGGGGTGATGTGCCAAAATGTGATGGTACACTGGCGTTTCCAAAGGAATCAAAATTGGCAAAGTCTGTGGTGGAATTATTTTGTGCTACAAATGGCATAGGGTGAACAAAATAAATCAATGAACAGCGCTGATGAGGAAAATTAAAGTGACACATTAAAATCATGGTTCTGATATAATTGTAGGCAATCAAAAGAAAAACACTGAGCTGACTAACTTCATTTCACAAATGGTTGTAGAGTAGGGTAGTTGAAATGACATTTAAAGGGATAGTTCATCCAAAAGTGATTAATTTTCTGACCTCATGCAGCATTTGATCTGTTTTTATTCATATAATGAAAGTCAGTGGGGTCCAAAACAGCATTGGATCCCACAAACTGTCATTGTATGGAAAAAAAAATCTATGTATTTTTTGTGTTCCACAGACGAAAGGTTTAAAACTAATTGAGAGCAAGCAAACAATTTTTCATTTTTGGGTGTACTATCCCTTTAAGTGAATGACAAAAAGCTACAAGATGATTAATAGTGGCAAAACAATTCAAGGAACTTGTGATCAGCCACAGCATCTAAATAATCTTCCCTTATCGATCAATTAAATCTGTCAATCTATTAAAAATCTTAATGGTTACCTGAGGGCCTGTTAAAATGTGCAAAATTAGCAAAGTTTGAGGAGCTGGCAGTTTGAGCTTGAGGGGCAGCAAAAATATCTCCACCCAAGTCAGAGAGGAGGTCAAATTTCTTCTCCTGGCCTGCAGACAGGGCCTGAACACGACTGGTCACTGGGGACTGAGAGAGAAACGTGGGGAAGGCATGAAGAGAAAAGCAGGGCATAACCTGATTTTAAGGAGAAGAACTAACTGTTCTGTGGTTCCGAATGAAAGTACAAATGTGTAGGTGGTTGTGCGCAGTTACCTGGTTAGATGGAGTCTTGGTAAGATGCAGAGTTTTGAGGGGCTGGGGAAGAACCTCCGGGGTGCTACTGGTACTGCTAGCAGATGAACCAGATATTGAGGCCTGCACAGAAGCTATCACCTTGGCTTGTTCTGGGGGAACATACCTGCAAATGACGGTGGCACAATAACAAAGCTCTCAATTTGTAGGCCAACCCGGAAGGCTAATTTGCCATGGGCTCCCTGGGGATTTTATAATGAGTTTTTAGAATAGAGGTTTTTGATTTATGAGTGAGTTAAAAAAAAAAAAAAAGTCTGTGCATGGTTAACATGACTTGAAGAGCTTTGTTCTACAACATAATTGACAGTCATTCATTACCCTTCAAAAGTTTGGGGTCGGTAAGATGTTTCATTTTTTTTTATATTCACCAAGGCTACACTTATTTGAGGACTACTCTTAAACTGAAATCCACCATTCTAACATCCCATTAAAAACACCTAAGGAACATGCTCTTTGCATGTTGGTCAAAAATCTTTCATTTTTTATTTATTTATTTTAAAATGATTTTTTATTTATTTAAATGAAATGAATGTATTATATTTTAGTTCAATGTTTTTTTTATTTAAGATTTTTAGGGGATTTTATGGTCCTAATTACATTTACACTACATTTATAATCCATTTATTTACTTTTTGAGCAATGACCTGAAAATTAAGTTTCCAACTTAAACTGTCGTAAATCTTGAATGCTTTAAAGCACAGACACTTGGCAAATTATTGCTGAAGATACACTCACCTAAAGGATTATTAGGAACACCATACTAATACTGTGTTTGACCCCCTTTCGCCTTCAGAACTGCCTTAATTCTACGTGGCATTGATTCAACAAGGTGCTGAAAGCATTCTTTAGAAATGTTGGCCCATATTGATAGGATAGCATCTTGCAGTTGATGGAGATTTGTGGGATGCACATCCAGGGCACGAAGCTCCTGTTCCACCACATCATAAAGATGCTCTATTGGGTTGAGATCTGGTGACTGTGGGGGCCATTTTAGTACAGTGAACTCATTGTCATGTTCAAGAAAACAATTTGAAATGAATCAAGCTTTGTGACATGGTGTATTATCCTGCTGGAAGTAGCCATCAGAGAATGGGTACATGGTGGTCATAAAGGGATGGACATGGTCAGAAACAATGCTCATTTAAACGATGCCCAATTGGCACTAAGGGGCCTAAAGTGTGCCAAGAAAACATCCCCCACACCATTACACCACCAGCCTGCACAGTGGTAACAAGGCATGATGGATCCATGTTCTCATTCTGCCAAATTCTGACTCTACAATCTGAATGTCTCAACAGAAATCGAGACTCATCAGACCAGGCAACATTTTTCCAGTCTTCAACTGTCCAATTTTGGTGAGCTCATGCAAACTGTAGCCTCTTTTTCCTATTTGTAGTGGAGATGAGTGGTACCCGGTGGGGTCTTCTGCTGTTGTAGCCCATCCGCCTCAAGGTTGTGCGTGTTGTGGCTTCACAAATGCTTTACTGCATACCTCGGTTGTAACGAGTGGTTATTTCAGTCAAAGTTGCTCTTCTATCAGCTTGAATCAGTCGGCCCATTCTCCCCTGACCTCTAGCATCAACAAGGCATTTTCACCCACAGGACTGCCGCATACTGGATGTTTTTCCCTTTTCACACCATTCTTTGTAAACCCTAGAAATGGTTGTGCGTGAAAATCTCAGTAACTGAGCAGATTGTGAAATACTCAGACCGACCTGGCACCAACAACCATGCCGCGCTCAAAATTGCTTAAATCACCTTTCTTTCCCATTATGACATTCAGTTTGGAGTTCAGGAGATTGTCTTGACCAGGACCACACCCCTAAATGCATTGAAGCAACTGCCATGTGATTGGTTGATTAGATAATTGCATTAATGAGAAATTGAACAGGTGTTCCTAATAATCCTTTAGGTGAGTATATATATTTTTAAAGTGAACTTAAAGTTACAGAATTTTACCTTCTGTAAAACGCATCCCTGAAATGTCTGCAGAGATCGTGTCAATTAATGACACGATTCCCCATAAATTCCACATCGACACAACATCCTCATTAAACCCATCTACGGCATGACGACTCCAATCTTTCGGACAATCTTACGAATATCTATTTACCTAATATGACTTAAGACCTGCAATGTTGCCAAAATCATAATCATACACTGTTTGTTCGTCGGCCAGAGGAGAACTGGCACCCCAACTGAGCCTGGTTTCTCCCAAGGTTTTTTTTCTCCATTCTAGCCCTGAAGGAGTTTTGGTTCCTTGCCACAGTCGCCTTTGGCTTTTGGCTTGCTCAGTTGGGGACACCTAAATTTCAACTATATTACAGATCTGCCCACATTGACACTATATGATAATCAAAATTAGCTGGATAACATCACCATTTTCACCAGAGCGGCTGTACAGCCAAATCAAATTCTGTTGCATTATTTTCCTGTTAACACTGTGAAGCTGCTTTGAAACAATTGGACTTGTAAAAAGTGCTATATAAATAGAGGTGATTTGATTTGATTTGTAAAATGTGTAGGTCCTAGGATGACTTGAGGGTGAGTAAATCATGGGCTAATTTTCATTTTTGGGTGAACTAACCCTTAAAAAGCATTAATTTATTTCAAACATACAAACAAAGTACTGACCCCACACTTTTGAATGGAAGTGTACATGCTAAATTCATCAACAGTAAATCAATAACTGTGTTGGAAGTCAATTTTTTCTAAGGCATTTTAGGACTGTGGGCTGGCAGGTCAGTGAAGGTTCAATGCGGATTTAGATAGTAGAGATTTTGTATTTTAGTGTAATTTCTTGATTGCATGATCTCAAAACATTTAGCTCATAAGACAATACAGAAACACATGTCATAAAAGGAGGATGGATCTGACTAGAGACTCCTTACCATCTTTTCTTCTCATATTTCTCCTGAAGAAACTCTTTGACTTTCTGAGGTTCACGGAAATCTGGGACCACAGAGCTCTTGTCATCATACAATCCCAGCCAGATGTGTTTGCAGACCTGAGCACAGAAAAGGGAGAATATACTTAGAGGAGCCTCAGCATGTGCATAGACTGTAATGTGTTAAAGCGTGTAGTACCTCATTGCTGTGTTTTTGTAAGAACTCGATTTCCTGTTGGGTGAAAGTTGTCATAGAAATGGACTTCACTCTGTGTGGAGGGTTGAGGCCTCGTCTGGAATACAAAACAAAAAAGACAAACATCACAGACTGGTCACTGTAGAGACTGGCGAACTCTACATTATTAGTGGTGCTTATGTTTATTATTCTTCTGGATAAAACATCTTTTCACTAAAGGCACAAATGATACCTCAATATTTATGGAATTTTGAAGAGAGATGTTCTATGGCTCTTCTAAATTATCATACTTTAGATTTTTGTTGGGAGATTAAAAAAATGTATTATGAATTAAACCGTTACTAATATTTAAATGTAAAATAATTGTTATACATTTAAATAAGTATAATTGACACAAGGCAGTTTACTATACCACTGTTCAGGCCCCTGCTGCCCTGTCATATTTCTGCACCAGAATGTCATAAAGACACTGACATCAAAGGTGCCTCTTTTGACTTCGGACCTTAAATTGAGGTCCTGTGGAGCCCCAAAGCCCTATGAGGGCCCTCGGAGGCCCCTGTCATTTTTAGTAATTTCTCGGCACCATTATGTCATAACAACACTGACATCAGGGATGGCGCTTTTAACTTAGAACCTTAAATTGAGGCCCCATGCGGAGTCCCAGACCCATCTGGGGGCCCCCGGAGGCCCTTGTGGAGCCCCTGTCATATTTAGTCATATCAATTATTGGCACCAGAATGTCCTAAGGGCACTGGCATCAGAGGTGGTGTTTTTAACTTAGAACCTTAAATTGAGGCCCCACTCGGAGTCTCAGACCCATCTGGGGGCCCCCGGAGGCCCTTGTGGAGCCCCTGTCATATTTAGTAATTTTAATTCTTGGCACCAGAATGTCATAACGACATTGACATCAGGGATGGCGCTTTTGATTTAGAACCTTAAATTGAGGCCCCATGTGGAGTCCCAGACCCATCTGGGGGCCCCCGGAGGCCCTTGTGGAGCCCCTGTCATATTTAGTAATTTTAATTCTTGGCACCAGAATGTCATAACGACATTGACATCAGGGATGGCGCTTTTGATTTAGAACCTTAAATTGAGGCCCCATGTGGAGTCCCAGACCCATCTGGGGGCCCCCGGAGGCCCTTGTGGAGCACCTGTCTAATTTAGTCATATCAATTCTTGGCACCAGAATATCATAAGGACACTGCCAATCAGGGGCGGCACTTTTGACTTCGAACCTTTAATTGAGGACCCATGTGGAGTTGCAGACCCCTCTGGGGGCCCCGGAGGCCCTTGTGGAGCACCTGTCTAATTTAGTCATATCAATTCTTGGCACCAGAATATCATAAGGACACTGCCAATCAGGGGCGGCACTTTTGACTTCGAACCTTTAATTGAGGACCCATGTGGAGTTGCAGACCCCTCTGGGGGCCCCGGAGGCCCTTGTGGAGCCACTGTCATATTTAGTCATATAGATTCTTGGCACCAGAATGTCCTAAGGACACTGACATCAGAGGTGGTGCTTTTAACTTAGAACCTTAAATTGAGGCCCCATGTGAAATCCCAGAGCCCACTGGGGGCCCCCGGAGGGTCCTATCATATTTCGTCATATTGATTCTTGGCACCAGAAAGTCATAAAGTCACTGACACCAGGGGTAGCACTTTTGACTTAAAACCTTGAATGAACGCCCCATGTGGAGTCCCAGTGCCCTCTGGGGGCCCCCGGAGGCCCTTGTAAAGACCTTGTCATATTTAATCACATCGATTCTTGGCACCAGAATGTGATAAAAACACTGACATCAGGGGCGGCGCTTTTGACTTAGAACCTTAAACTGAAGCCTCATGTGGACTCCCAGAGCATTCTGGAGGCCCCCGGAGATCCTTGTAAAGCCTGTCATATTTAATCATATTGATTCTTGGCACCAGAATGTCAAAGACACTAGTTTCAGCCTCAGACGTCACGCCCACAGATCGTTGGCTGAACGTCTGATGCATATGGCACACTTATCTGGAAACACTTCAGGAGTTTCAAAGTCGTCATCTGATTGGTTGAATTCTACAAGATGTCTGCGAGACATGCGTCTTGCATTATTTAACGGTCTGCCTGGAAACAAATGCCGTGACACCAAACTCCCTCATGGAAGAAGAATGCCATTGTGTTTACAACGCTTACCAAGATCGACTAAATGCTGGATTTTCAAAAGTATGTGAAGTTTGTGGCTCCATTGTTGCAGTAAACTTGCACAACATTCTTGAATGAATAATTTATAGATGCACAGTCTGTTATTGTAGGGACATCGACTTCACATGTTCACGCTCCTAAACATGACGCAGAACAAAACAGTGATTGGTTGCATTACATGTCAGTCAAACTTCTTGGGTGGTCCTTGACCAATGAAAGCTGCAAGACTCCAGACCTTCTGCCATCAGTCTGAAGGTCTGGCTACACGAGACTATAAAGACACTGACATCAGGGGTGGCAATTGTAAATTGAGGTCCCAGTGTGGTCACAAAACCCTCTGGTGTCACTGTTGGCCCCTGACATAACTGCACCAAAATGACATCTTTTTAACAGCCAATGAACTGATACCCAATGTGCACTGCCAGAGGGCCCAATCTCAGCACCACAATATCATACATACATTTTCACTAAGTTGTATCACATTCAAAACCACAATTTTTCCCCCTTCATTTAATCTAATTATGAACATATTTGTATGCATACACATCTGTAATGTTTAAACATGGGTGTGTCACACATTGACACAGTAATTTCTGAACACACACTCACAATTAGCCATAAAGCACAAACGTCACACCGTCTTATTTGAAAGGAGCGTGATGTTCGGCTGCTCTGGCTCTGAATCTCGTGATATTTTTGTGAAAGCTGATTTTATGATGATGTTAGAGACAGCTGGGACACATTCTGCAGATGATCTCTCAGATGGGAGGGGTTGTTAGGCATCTGCCCATACAGACTCATGGGGAAAAACAACAAGTTCGTACACCATCTGTGTGAACATGAGGGGCCTAGTTATAAACTTACAGTATTCCGGAACAGGTGGTGCACACAAACGAGCCCACTGTCATGTTGGCGTAGGTCGGGCCGCGCTGATCGCAATCAAAGCATTTCCTATTAGGAGGCAGGCTGGTCATCTCCCGAAGCATCTTCAAGTGTTTCTCCTCCTGTTTTCGCTTGGCACTCGCCGCCATCACGAAATAATAAAGCTGTTGAGTCTAGTGCAGGTGAAGCTGTAAGTTATGGGTAAACCTAGTGCATAAACACACCCGGCAGCGCTGGAAAATCGTTCCACATAGGACAGCCAGGAATAGCCATAAACGTCCTGTTCTTCTCTGGACTGATGTGGAGCGCCCAGGCTATTCATGTCAATGCTGCCATCTACTGCACTGGAGAGAAAACACCGCTACTGTCTGGCACATGTTCAAAAACATGAGTAATAAGCGATTATGCTTCTATTTAATTGTGAACGAGAGGTAAAGCGTACTGAATGATGACCACATCCATGTTTTATAGTATTTACATGGCACTTGCGTATGGGTCACACACGTAAGCCTCAAGACAAAACAGACCAAAGAAAATAAGCATTTTTAAAGAAATGCATGTTCTATATTTTGTGTCAGTAGATGTTCTTTAATATTCTGTATTTATTATTAGAAATATTAATATATTTTACTTTAATATTAGAACTAATAGGTATTTTCAATCTACAGTAATTAAGACCATTTAGCCTTTTGTAACCATGTCCACAGTATTTTTGTGTTCACATTCAGATGAAGTAAAAAACGAAAAGACCACCAGAGGGTTGAATGACACAATGAAACTCCATAGGAACAGGAAAGCCTTGTTGTGCCACTGTGGTATCCTGTCCAAAACCATGGTGATATCATGGTGCTTATTTGCTCTTATGTATTATGGCACTGAATGAGTCCCATATTCATACATCATGGTATGTGCAGAACATGGTACTCCATAGTATCATGGTATTGCAAAGCTAAAAAACATGGCATTATCAAGTTACCATGTCCAAAAGTCATGGTATTAGCTTGGTACTTTGTAGTTTTTAGATGGATCAAATTCAAATACAAAGCGCACACACACACGCACGCACGCACGCACGCACGCACGCACGCACGCACGCACGCACACACACACACACACACACACACACACACACACACACACACACACACACACACACACACACACACACACACACACACACACACACACTCTCTCTCTCTCACACACACAGTACTATATGTACATATAGGCAATAAGATATTGAAACACAAGCCTCACTAGTATCGTATATAATAATATAATAATATACAATAAAGCACAGTATACATTTAGAAATAAAAAGAGGTTTACTGTAATTCAATACAGGCTCCCAAACATAAAAGTTACAAGCATCCATTAAAAATCTTTTTTGGCACTTGTTTTACATTATTTTGCCACTTGAACATAATAAAATACTCATTAAAATAAGCATCTAAAACAGATCCATTATACGTTTAACTCTTCTGTCCACATGATGGTTTGATCAATGCTTTACAATCCAAGATTAAAAAGGGTCCGTCTTATTCCATTTTTGATCGTTTTCTCCCACTGGTTCCTCCCACAGCTGCGGACTCAGCCTAGATAAGGAAGTCAAGATTGTTTGTTACAATGTTCAAGCAATCAATCAATTTACGATACTTCTAAATTGATATCGGACCTTTCTCCTTCGTGTTGCAGGGAAAAATTCTTCAAGTCGTGACTGTCTAGTTGGGCCCATTTTCTCATCCACCTCCCTCTGCTTCCTTCTTTTTAAGAGAGACTCGCGAAACTTCTTCATGCGTCCCCGCACCTTTTCTTCCCTTTAAACGGTGAATAAGGTCACATACCCAAATCTCAGAGACTATTAAACATCAGAACAGAGAGACATACTTCAAAGGCTTCTCTTTGCACAGAAACTGCACCAGACCCTCTTCATCAGGCTCACTCCAGGCCAGAACAGGGTCGGCAATTTGCGGGGTTTCAAAAAACAGCTTGCGGGCATCATTGTACTGCCAGTTTGGAGGGATTGGGTGTGTCTGTAAGAATTGACAGCCAAAGTCTGATTTTTGTGACAATATGCTTGCTTTCCTATTTAAATTATAGTGGTTTGCGAATGTAGCAGAGCTAGATGTTTTCTGGTTTACAAGATTTTTTTTCTGAACAAGTACCTTTCTGTTGACATGTTCCATCACACCCTCTATTGTATGATGTTGTTTAATGAGCTTCAATGCCCGACTCGGCCCAAGACCCACAATTTTATCACAGTAGTCACAGCCCAGCAAGATACACAGGTCAACAAACTAGGAAAGAGACACAGAAAAATAAATTTAACAAACACACTTTTGGTATTAAAAGTCCTGTTCTTTTGCATTTTTTCTCCAAATGACTTACCAAGACTGTAATTCAAATATTACTCAAACTCAAAATGAAGTTAAAACTACTACAGTCAGAGGTGATTCTAATTACATTGAGACATGTAGTTTAGCAGCTACTGAGAATGAGGCTCTGAGATTTATTTCCAAAACATAGAGCAATCAATAATAATAATAAAAAGGCGAATCAATTAATGATCAGAATAAAGTCTGAATGTTTTACCTGTTTATTTGTCAGCTGTAAGGCTTCCAATAGCTTTGGTAAGGAGTACTCCGTCACCTCACTATGAGATAAATTATTTAAGGACAAAACCATGATAACTTTTGCTTTATATTAACACACAATAAAAATGTATTTCTAAAAAGTGTTGAAATCACTATTATTGCCTTACTGTAACTGTGTTATATAAATTGAATACGTATACATTATATATTGTTAGAGATATTAAATGAACAATTTGCTTTTTTTTCCTTACATTTTGACAAAACATTCCATGTCCACAATTATTCGTACCCTTTTTCAATAATCAATGGCAAAGCCTTTATTTTTCATCACAGTTGTCAAACGGTTTTTTTAATTGGTGACAAGTTGTTTGCACATTTCCACTGGGATTTTGGACCACTCCTCTTTTGTATAGATCTCCAGGTCCTTGAGGTTGGAAGGCTTCCTTGCCATCACTCTGGTCTTTAGTTCTCTTCACAAATTCTCAACTGGATTCAGGTCTGGACTCTGGCTTGGCCACTCCAAAATGTTGATACGGTTCTCTGTCAATCATTTCTTGACCACTTCTGCTGTGCGTTTTGGATTGTTATCTTGTTGGAGGGTCCACTGCATTCCCAGGCCAAGTTTTTCTGCAGACTGTCTGATGTTTTGCGCCATAATCTTAATGTAGTAGTCTTTTTTCATGCCATTTACTTTGACAAGGTTGCCTGGCCCACTGGCTGAAAAACACCCCCAAAGCATTATGTTCCCACCACCATGCTTGATTGTGTTGATGGTAGGTTATATACTTCTCTTTTTTTTCTCCAAACAAAAGCCCTATGTCCAAACAACTACATTTTCATCTCATCAAACCGCAGAATCAATGACCAAAAGGCTTCTTCTTTGTCCAGGTGAGCTTTTGCAAAGGCTAGGAGAGCTTTTCTGTGCTTGTCTTGAAGAAGTGGAGTCCTCCTTGGTCAGTGTCCATGGAGGCCAGCCTTTGTGCAGTGTCCACTGGAGTGTATGCCTTGAAATGTTGGTACCAGCATTACTCAGATTATTCAGGATGGCTTTGCTGGTGACCCCTGGATTCTTCTTAGCCTCCTGCACTACCAGTCTTGACAGTGTAGGGGTCACTTTTGGCTTCCTACCATGTTCTTTTATATTTTTTATATTTTAAAATGTTCTAATAATGCTTTGCACAGTGACCACTGGTACTTGAAAACAACTGAAAATACCTTTGTAGCCTTTCCCTTTCTTGTGAGCATTCACAATGTGCAACCAGAGGTCAATTGACCAGACTGACTAGACAACAGGCTAGCAAACAGGTGTATCAACTGTTCTGAATTTATAGTTGCTCTAGAACATGCTAGAAGTTACCAGGAGCATTTAGAATGATGCAAAAGATTGCATTTCCTGAGAATTTTGTGATAAGATCTGGGATATGAATAATTTTGGATATGGAACATTTTGTCAAAAAACAAAAGCGAATATTTTTCATTGCTATCTCTAACACAATGTCTTACAGTCTTTTCCCACTTTCTTGTGTCATTTCCAGTTAGAAGATACCCATTTGCCAAATAAAAATTCACTCAAAATTTGGCCTGAGTATGAATTTGAGCACAACTGTATAAACATATATAGATTATACTATTCAATGTTCTCCTGTAAAATATAATCATTTAATTTTTCTCACCTGTCTCTCTTTGCATTGAGCTGTCGGAGAAGAATAGTCCCTCCAAATGCCAGTGTGTCCATGTCCTCTGAGGCTACAGCATTAACTGTGCCAATTTTGACCAGGTGGGCACACAGTGCCTCTGCTTCACCTGGAGCCTGACATTCAAAATGATGTCAAAATAAGTCAAGCAATAACCATACAAATTCATATGATTGGTTATTTGTATAACGCTAACTAAATTAAATAGGAAACAAACAAACACCTTGATACAGGGTACACCCATGAGCTGTAGGAGACGTAGGCAGTCTTGTTTAAAGTTGGACACTAAAAAAGTGCAAAACAATGTGCATAAATATCATAGTCACCAGCAAATTGGGAATGATAATGAGCATAACAACATGAAACTACACAATTTCGTTATAAGACTTTAAGATATATTAAGAAAGAAATCTATTTAAAAAAAATGCTGTTATTTTGAGATTCCTGTTTATCCGAAAATCTTGAAAAACTTTATTACAGTTTCCACAAAAACATTAAGCAGCACAACTGTTTTCAACATTGATAATAATAATAATAAATGTTTCTTAAGGAAGCAAATCATCATATTAGAATGATTTCTGAAGGATCATGTGACACTGAAGACTGCAGTAATGATGCTGTAAAATCCATCACAGGAATAAATTATATTTTAAAACTTACATTCATTTACAAAACTATTATTTTAAACTGTAATAATATTTCACAATATTACTGTTTTTATTCACCTGTGTTGGGGTTCTGTGAGCTGTTCCAGCCTAAGCTTTGAGCTCTTTTCTCCAGCTAGAGGAATTCAAATATATGACATTATTAAATACCAAAGGATTATATCATTATTATATACATGTAATTAGAACACATCTTCTCACCACAGCACTCTTTTGACTGGGCGGTCTGCCATCAAGTACAAAGACAGGCTTGATGTCATGCTCCAGGAAAGTAAGAGTGCGGTAAAACAAGCCTGCGAGAGGGCTGCAACATCAGATGTTCATGTTCATGTTCAAAATGGGTTTAAGCCAATTCTTTCTATCTTTTGCTGTAGTGTGTCAGTTCTCTGTGTCGTAATTCCGGCTGTTGTCAGACTCTTTGTGTGTTCAAAAATCTCACTGGATTATTACAATTAAAGGCAAAAGGAATGTTTGGAAATGTAAACTGATATTTCTTACTGACACACTACATCAAAAGAGAAATAACTGGCTAACGTTTTTTTTTTTTTTTTCTGAAAATGACTAACGTGCCTAAGACGTTTGCACAGAAGGATTTTCAAAAGAGAAAAGACACTTAAAGTTATTTGAATTCACTTTTAATCAAACCTTAGCTTCAGATGGCTGGGGAGAGCTGTGCGAAACTGATTCACCACAATAGATGTATCCAGTGCGATAATCTTCCCTGGATCACAGAAAGAAAGATAATTTTTTACTTCGATTAACTCAATAAGGTTTTGCCGTTACATTTTTAACTGTAATATATTGATCTTACCTGAATAATCGCCGATCTCTTTGCTGCGCATAGACGCTGGCGCGTCAAAATGAATTAAATGCGCTAACTTTGTAATTCCCATTTTAAATGAAACACGTTTTAACTCTAATCGTGCTGGTGGGACAGTTGTTATTGTCCTTCATCACACAACTTCATTTCCGCATGGTCCCAGTGCTCAGGTGGTTGCCATGGTAACACAGCGCTGATAGGCCACCGCTACTTGACGTCACCAACTCGTTTCGCGACCATAGATAGATATAAACAGAAGCCTCATTAGCGGCTTATGACAACAAGACTGTAAATCAAACCCATACGTGTGTACGATCAAAATGTATGATCAAAACAGATTGCTTTGTCGACAAATCGACATTTGCTTTGTTTTTTGACAAGTCTTTTCTATTCCGTATTTCTGTGGGCCGTAAGACATCCACCATATTGGCCGGTCCGTGAACCTTCGAGAACAAATTGTTAATAGTAATAAAAATAGTTAATAGAAAAAGTACATATTACATAGTAAAAATCTGTTAATACATATAAAAACCCAAACCATCACATTCTGATTCTCTTATGTGAAATGTTATCCCATTTCTTCGTGAATTTAAGTCCTTCACAACCAGAATCTGTGCAGTTTTTTTTTTAAATTAGTATTATTTATTTTTAATTATTATTATTTATTTCTTTTTGCAAGAAAAGAAACAGCACTGCATTGGATACATTAACATAAAATTAAATAAAAAAACAAAAAACAAAACTCAACCAGTAAGAAAAGTATGATCATAGTTCTTAAGAAACGTATTGTTCTTATTTTTTTAATCAATTTTATAATAAGGGAAATTTCAATCTGCGCAATGTGGCATTATTGATTCAGCTGTGAGGGCCGACACGCTGACTGTTCCAAGATGGCGGGTGCGCCGATGTGTTCGGGAGCGGTCGAATTTGGACTCTACGTGTGCGTATGTATCTCTATGTTCGCGAACGCAAAATCTGCAAACAAACTGACCCAACTCATTTTCCGTAGACGAGCTAGCGTGCGAGAATAGTTTTAAAAAAAGTGATTCGCGTGTGAAAGCGGAGGATGTACAGACTGCAAGTCTAAATGTTTGTCTAAATATTTTATTAGATCAACTCGGCCTAAACATTTCTTTGTATATAATAAAAGCACATGTAGCAAGTAAAGATGGAGCAAGGACTAGAGATGTCAGCAATGATTCCAGCATTGCAAGAGCTAGCCAGGTAACATCAATGGCTGCTAATGGCGATATATATATTCTCCTGTAACATACTCCTGACAAGTGCCCTCAACATAAATATGTTAAAATAAAGCTCATACAAGGCCTCTTATGTCTTTTCCAGTGCCAGTTCAGTTGAGTACAACCAGGCTGTGCAGAAACCACGTCAGATACTGTGTCAGTTCATTGACAGGATTCTGACAGATGTTGATGTCGGTAAGGAAAATGCATTGCGTCTTGGAGTTATTTGAGGGTATTTGTGTTGTTACGTCAAAAGTATTTTTAAGAGAACATCTCAAATTCTGTCATCGTTTACTCACCCTCATGTTGTTTCAAACCATGCTAAATAAAAATAATGCAATTTGCTGGTGGTTGACTTCCCATGGTTGAAGCATTTAGTGAAAACTGCTAAAGTGAACAGCCCTCTAGAATAGACTGTTATGTGCTTAAAAATTATATATTACATAAACATATAAATATAGAAAATAAGGCATTCCTTTTCGTTACTGATGAAGTTCTGGGTTCTTGTCACATACATGTTTTCCATAGTTTACAATGGAACCTGCAGACATCAATGTTATGAACTGAACAGCTAAAAACACAAAACAATCCATACACTATTAGATGGCACAAAAGAAGATTTTAAAGATTAAAAAAAAAACAGACTTTTCTCAGAATCTTCTTTTATGTTCCTCTGAAGAAGAAAAAGAAAAAAAGGTTTGGAATGACATGAGGGTGAGTAAATAATGATTAAATGTTTATTTATGTGCGAACTATCCCTTTAATAACACATTAAAGGATTAGTTCCCTTTAAAATTAAAATGTCCTGATATTTTACTCACCCCCATCTCATCCAAGGTGTTTGTGTCTTTCTTTCTTCAGTCAAAAAGAAATGACGTTTTTTTGAGGAAAACAATCCTGGATTTTTCTCCACATAATGCACTTCTATGGCAACCAATGGGTTGAAGGTCCAAATCAATGCAGTTTCAAAGGGCTTCAGATGGCTCTGCACGACGCCAGACGAGGAATAGGGTCTTATCTTGCGAAAACCATTGGTCATTTAAAAAAAAGAAAAGATATAATTTTTAACCTAAATTGCTCATTTTGCTCTGCGGCGCACCACAGATTACGTAATCACGTCGGAAAGGTCATGCTAGATGTAGGCGGAAGTACCGCCCCGTGTTTACAAAGCGCACATGTGAAGACTAATACAAACATCCTTTAGCAAAAAAAGGTTAAACAACGATGTCGGATAATTTTGAAGTTGGAGATTGAGTTTTTTTTTTTAGTCTTTGCACGTTCGCTTGGGGCGGTACTTCCGCCTACGTCTAGCTTGACCTTTTTTAAGACATGATTGCGCAATCCCCGGCGCGTCACGGAGCAGCGCAAGATGAGCAATTTGGATTAAAAAGTATATAAATGTTAAAAAGGTTTTTGCTAGATAAAACCCTATTCCTCTCCTGGGATCGTGCAGAGCCTCTGAAGTCCTTCGAAACTGCATTGATTTGGACCTTCATCTGTTGGTTGCCATTGAAATACATTGTGCCACATTTCTTGACTGTGGAGAAAAATCCTGGAATGTTTTCCTGAAAACTTAATTTCTTTTCGACTGAAGAATAAACATCTTGGATGAGATGGGGGTGAGTAAAATATCAGGACATTTTCATTTTGAAGTGAACTAATCCTTTAACAGAATATGTTAATCTATAATTTCTCGTCATGTCTTTCCACTGTCAGTTTTTAGTACAGTAATGTTTAAGATGTTTGTCTTCTCGTGTTTATATAGTATTTATTTTTTCTCTCGCAACACATTTTAGTTGCTCTGGAGTTATGTAAGAAGACCAGTTTTGAGCCGGCATGTGTGATGCTGCTGGACTTTGTGCAGCACATTATTAAATCCTCTTCATTAATGTTCATAAACCCAGCGTGCCTTTCAGACCACTTCAGAAACTCAGAGAACAACTGCACTGGTAAGTTGATATAGTTTACATTATAGCTACCAAAGGTCTGCACAACTACATTTAACTTAGATTGTCTGCTTTTCTTCTCCCATCATAGATTTCAGTAAATGGATCATCAACCGCCTCTTGCGAATTGCCGCTTGTCCAGAATGTGAAGATATTCACACGAAGATCTCGTCAGTCATCTGTTCCTTGCTTCACCTTTTCAGAGCCAAGGGTCCAGTCCTATTTGGCCTGTTTTCCACAGAGCTAATATGTTTAATGCAAGATCTAGTGCATAAGAATTTCATGGTCAGACCATCAGCACAATGGCCAGTGGTGGTGGAGCGCTTCTCCATCAAGTCTGCAGAGTCTGCTGTTTACCTGACCCCTACCATCCTTCAGCTGTCTTCATGTGCCTCAGCTCAGATGTTGTTAGTAACTTCATTAACAGTGCTGACAGATATTTTGCAGGGCATTTTCTTCCCAAGAGAAGTGGGCATCATATGGAACTCTACTTGCCTCATGCTGTCTAATGGGAGCCCAAAGCTCAAGGCAGCGTCTATGTTGCTTTTAACTCGCATTGTGACTCTAGGAGGTTTCCCTGAAGACCATTCACAGCCATTTTTCTCTGCTTATTTGCATCTCCTGGACTCATTGCCTGCTTTTGAGGAGTCAGAGCTAGGTGTCTTTGGCAAGGATTTCCAGAAGCTCTCCCAATGTGTTTTCCTGCCAGAGGAAGGCACGCACAGCAGGTTTGAGCGAGTCCATCTGAACATGCTGATGGAGAGGCTTGAGAAACTGGTGGTTGGAGGGGCACTAGAGCAGTTGAAGGTAATGGAGGTGAAAGCTACACTTTGTGAAGTCTTCTGCTTTGTCCTCAAGTTTGTTCCTCCCGGATACGAGTGTGCAGTGCAGATCCGGAAAGAGAGAGTTGCAGCCATTTGCAAAGCTCTCATTAAGACCATCGGAACCAAGGACCAGCAGGAGGTAAAGGGTCAAAAGAAAACTGTATTTAAAAAAACTATTCTGATAGTAGATTAATCAAACCCATATGTTTTTCTATTTTCTGTTGAACACAAAAATAAGAAGTCTAGCAAAAGGTATTTTCCACACAATCAAAACTAATGGCGACATGACATGTCAAAGCCTTAAAAATGACAAAAACAAGATAAAAACATCAGTCACAAGGGTTCAGACATCTTTTGCACTATATTCAAAGTGTTCGAAAGCAATGTGGGGAAAAGGAATGGCTGTTCCTGACGTTTAGTAGTAGTAGTAGATAATTGTATTGTCCCCATGGGGCAATTGGGTTTGCGGCACAGTCGCAAGGCACAACATAACAGGACATCAGACATATAATACAACAATGCAATACACTGTACACCCCTGCATCTGACCAGGCCAGCTGGATATCTAGCTTATTTTGACTGATTTAAGGCTTTTATGGCTTGTGGTACAAAAGAGATTTTGGATCTGTTTTTGGTCAGAAGGGGTGGGCAGAAGCGATGCCTAGATGGCGGTAATTTAAAATGAGATGCCAACGGGTGTGTGTAATCACATACAATATTACTTGCCTTTCTCATCATTCTTTCTTTGTAAATGTATTCAATGCTTTGTAGTGTTATCCCAAGTAATTTACTTGCAGTAGTAACTGTTTTCTGATTACCTTTTTCTGTGATTCAGTGATTTTAAAGGAATGGTTCACCCAAAAATTCTAATTCTGTCATCAATTACTCCTCTTCATGATGTTCCAATCACATAAGACTTTGGTAAACCTAAGAATTTGTTAAACACGGATGCTCAATCACGAGAACAAACCACATTGGTTCTTGTGTGTCAAGCAAGCACGTTTGAGCTTCCATTTACCATATTTGATGTGCTTTACGAATGTGGGTTGATCAGTGTTTATACATGAATAAAAGCCTAAATTAATCTGTTCATAATATATAGTGATCATGCCTATTCAGAAGACTTGGGTTAAACAACTCGATTCACCGCTAGATACATTTTTATGATCTTTTTATGAACTTTTTGAATTGTCAAAGTTTTAGTGAAATTAACTTTCACTAAAAAAGACAGAAATATCTTCGAATATTTTCATATTCAAAGTCTTATGGGTTTGGAACGACATGAAAATGACAGAATACAATTTTTTGGGTGAACTATCCTTTTAAATCCTTTTTAAATCTTGCCATACATTAGCTCAAATCTCATTCTTACATATAAAATGTTATGTTGATAAGGTAGTGATGTATTGTAGAGAGTAACATATTTTCTGTTGAAAACTAGCAAAGTGTGGAAGGCTACCTGTACGCTGCCCTCAGGAGAGATGCCATTGCTGCAGTGCAGGATATCCAGGTCGCTGTTTCTGACCCTGCTGATCCTAGTATGTATGAAGAGGAGGTTCCAGCCAAACGACCAAACCTCTCACTTCCAACCCAACTAAGGAGCGAGGCCAAAACTCAGCCAATGTATGCAATTCATTGATAGACCTTCCTTCAGATAGAGCTTCCTTCTGTCTCTCCTCTTACTATGTGTAAAGGTGAGCTTAACACATTAAGACAATTTTGTCCACCATCAGGCAGGTGGACATGAAGAGCAAAAGTGAGGTGTGGGCAGCTGTAGACAGTCGACTGGACGAGTTACTGACGCAGATGAGAGACCACACACAGACCCAGTGCGTGAGCACCGTGCAGGGACTGACGGTAATCTTCCACCTGGCTGCACTTTGCTCAAAGCACTGTCTGAATAGACCACAGAGGTACGGTTTTATTTAAGGTCTTTGTTATGTTGCATGGTTGTTGGTTCTCATTTTTAAATACTTCTTCACTGGCAGTGGAGAGAAGACATCAGAGACCTCAGATGGAGCCCAGCTTGTTTGGTTAAAGCCTCGGATTTTGGATCAGGTAGTCGAGAGCTGCCGCACCGTGATGGCAAACACCTCTAATGAGGAAGAGCTGGAGCCTCTGGTGGAGGGCACTGTCAGGATCCTTGATGCTGTCCTTTACATTAGCAGTGAGTGTATTTCATTCAACCGCATCTTGGTTATTTTTTCAGGATGCCCTAATATTAAAATTCTGGTCAAAACCGAAAAAGCCTACTATTATTTTCAAGTTATGGCTCGTAACTGATAACTGACAGATTTAAAATACTATTTGTTCTAAATTTATGAAAAATATATTACTAAAAACTAAATATACCAAGTTAATTTAGGAATTATAACATTATAATGTACAGTTTAAAAGGGATATTTATTTTGAGATTTGCTAAAAATAACATAACAGTATTATTAAATTGTTAGCGTTTTTGAAGATTATCTAAGAATGGGGACAATACCAATAAATTAAAAACAAAATCTCTAATGTTGGCCGATGACTGTTATACATTACCATTCAAAAGTTTGGTGTTAGTAAGATTTTCTTTTTAAAAGAAATGAATACTTTTATTCAGCAAGGATTGAGCAGCTGTTTTCAACATTGATAATAAGAAATGTTTTTGACCAAATCAGCATATTAGAATTAGAATTAGAGTTCTGAAGGATCATGTGACACTTAAAACTGGTGTGATGATGCTGAAAATGCAGCTTTTCTAGCACAGGAATAATTTACATTTTAAAATACTACAATTTAAAAGAACGGTTTTGTATTTTAATATAATATTTCACAATATTACTGTTTTAATAGATTTTTAATTAAAGAAATGTAGTCTTGGTGAACCAAACAGTCTTCTTTCAAAAAACATTTTTAAAAAATCTTACAGACCCGAAACTTTTGATCGGTAGTGTGTGGCACCATTGTTTTGTGCATCTCTAGGTATTTCACTAATTTGTTTAGAAATTGCACATTTTTGTTTATATTTTTAATGACCCTAGAGCAGCCTGTAGGGATATTTAACAGCGTGCTATCAGTTCATTTGAAATAATTTTATTTATATTGTCTGTTTGCAGCCAATAGCCAGGGTGACACAAGCTTTTACAGGAATGTTTGTGCACTGCTGTCGATTCCGTGGGTGCTTGAGCATTCTTCACAAACGGTTTATCAGACGGCATCTTTTCCTCCAAGTCTGATTGCGCTCTCCCAGAAACTTGCTCCTGCATACTGTAAGTATCTAATCCATTAATGTTTTATAAATGCCAAAAGGGAAGTACTGTAACTGTGTAATGCTAATGGATGTTTATAACTGTTCCTAAATGCTTCTAAATGTTTTTAATTCACAAATTCGTTTTCTATTAATTGTTGTTCTTTTGTAATTTTGTCTGTAGCTGCACAAACTCGAGCACACTGTGTGTTTCTGCTTGCTCTCCTGGCAAAGAGTGTGTGTGGTGACTGGCGTTCATCAGTTTATCGTTGGTCCCTGCAAAGTAAGATTGAAGCTGAGCGGGCCAGTGCCATCAGAGGCTTCCCTCTTCTGCTGCACCACCTAGGAGTCAAATCCTACAGCCTCATCCATGAGGTCCTTCTGTATGTCACCATCTAACAGTCAATATGAAAATCATCCAATATTGGTACACATCAATTCAAGGTTCCCATGGTCATGGAAAACCTGGAAATACGTGCAGTTAATGAATGGCCGAAAGATGGTTAAAAACTTTTTGCTTGAGATAAATTGTCCTTGTTTAAGTTGTTGTGATATTATGAGTGGAGGCTCTGTCCCAGAAATGGTATTCCTTACGTCACAACTTAACAAGCAGATTTGATCCGAGTGAAATGTAGGTCGGGCCTTGATTTTATTCTTCAGGATTTGATTGGATCGTAGGGTGTTGCTAACTAAGGGGAATGCCAATTTGCAGTCAGTTGTGGAGGATTTTTGGTCCTACTCTCAGCTGTGACACACATCATAAACAGAGAACAGATGTCGATGCAAGGATCCAACGTATTTGATTAAAGATTATAAGTGCACATGAAGTTAATTTACAATAAACACTGCAACATTCTGTAAAAAAAAAAAAAAAGTGTTGATTTTGATTTGTTAACTTTTCAATTTAATACTTTATTTAGGAACAGACTCCAGGACAGCTCAACACAAGTGAAGACCGAGCTGGCCGGTATCACAGGGCAGCTGGCCTGCTGTTTGTCTGAGAGCTCACAACTGCAGTTCCCTCAGGAGACGACGCCTTCCCATGAGCTCCTCTGTGCTGGTCTCAGCATTTCAGGCTCCCATCCCTGCCAGACCTCCTCAATCGGAGCCTCCATCCTCACCCCGTTCCTTCTGCTGCTCAAACCTGTGGAGGACATGAAGGTGAAGCAAGGTTAGTCTGGTCAGCAACACTGTCTGTGAAGTTTCTGAAATATTTAACATGGAAAGGCTTTATCTATTTTATAGGTGAAGTATGTAGTTTCTGTGACACTAGTGGCACCTATTGGCAATACAAAAATATAGCATATTTTGCAAAGGACCCTTTAGCACGTCGCGCCTCCCCCTACTCAACCATCTCAAAATAGCTGTTATGGTGCTTGTGAAGGCATGTTTCAACAGGTAAATATAGGCTAATTTCAATAAAAGGTCCAATATATTAGGAATACTTTTAGCTGTGTCGCTATGTCTAGAGCAAACACCAGCTTCTTGCTAATAATAAACCCATTCAACGTATATCTGCATTGGGTGCATTTTCTGATATGATGTGCCACAACTGTTTAAGGCACATCAAAGTAAACAAAGTGCTCATTTGTCTTTCTGAACAGGTGGATGATGATGCTGTATAACGGCAGCGAAGTGTCCATGTAGTGCGGAACATCGCAATGCCCTGTTCGCTTTGATGTGTTCATGCGCTGTTTAGTCTTTAAGTTTCTAAATGCAGCAAAATTTGGCTTGCACGCCTGTACCTGAAGCTGAATGTCTTTTCCCATGTAACGTGTCACTCATGGTCTCACATCCTCTAAAAACCCTCTTGCTCTGCATGCTACAGTAGCCACACCCAAAACTCTTGCTATAGGTTGAGCTGGATAGAGATAGATGAAATGGACTGCTCTCAATGTTTTGATGGTGCCTGGGAGGCTCAGTGTTTACACTTTTGAGGGAGATAACTCCATTAATGGCATACTAATAGTAGTCAATAAACAATATACTTGGTTAAGGGAATGTAATTTAACACAAAAATATATGTTAAATAGTATACCTTTTGATTTTGCAGCCTGATCTGAGCATTAAACTAAAATCTAAAGTACAAACATTATTCTATTTAACATTGTCTTTTGGAATGGCAGCCTTTATCCGGAATATACGGCACTTGTTCAAGCATGTGGATCTGGGTAACAGTGACCCTGATACAAAAGCTCTGGTTAGTGCATTGGTCAACCTCATTGAAGACCCTGACCAGGAAGTCCGCATAATGTTCGGCCAAAACATTAAGAATCTTCTGGAGTTTTGGAGTGGAAATGGCTTCCTGAAGGAGGTACAGCTTTTAAAGTTCAAATTACTGTATATTATCATGCTGTAACCATTATGACCTTGTTAATGTAATTCATTAAGTCATTTAGCAGATGTTTTTATCCAAAGCGGCTGATGGATGGATTATGACTTTTGTGTCCAGCTTCTTGTGTCCAGGCTAAAAGAAGCTTATACAAATGCAAAGACCTCCAGAAACAATGAGCTCAAAAACACACTCATATTAACCACTGGAGAAATTGGGAGGTAGTGCAAAATGCTTCTTTTTGGTGCCACTTTTAGTATTGATTCTTTCAGCTGTTAAGAGTGTGCAAATCATGTTTCAGTAATGCTTTTCATTCTTATGGTGCTTCTCAGAGCTGCTGAAGGGAACCTAGTATCTTTTGCTCTGCTTCGCCTTCTGCACTGCCTGCTGTCCAAATCCAATCCCGTGTCGGTAGCAGCCTACACAGAGATCCAGGCCTTGGCTACCTGTAGAGACCTCAAACTACAGTCCTTTTTCAACCAGTACAGGAACCCAATTTGCCAGGTCAGCATTTTATATAGTTTACTGTCAACGTGAGCACCGCCATACACTGTTTATCACAAAGATTAAAAATTGTGTGTTAGAAATGGAGAACAGTGTTTGTAATATGCTTATGAATATGTTATATTCCTATCTTTTATTTTGTTGCAGTTCTTGGTGGAGTCTTTACACTCACGACATGTGACAGCTCTGCGCTGCACGCCAGATCAGAGCAGCGAGGCTCTGCAGGAGGAGGCGGCCCATCAGAGAGAGCTGGCATTGGACATCCTGTCCCATGTGGCACATGTCTTTGATTTCCCTGACCTTAATCGTTTCCTCAATGTAAGTTTAACATCTTGATACCAGATTTGGCAAGATCAGTCTCTGATGTAACAGAACAGCCTTAAATTTGGGCAAATATAGTACAGCATAAAGGCTGGGACTGGGAAAACTTTTTGAAACCAACAAAAGCTAAATTTAGAGCAATGATGGATTGCTTTGAACATCGCTGATTTCACTGAAGAAGTGAACTTACTCTCTCTTTGTTCACAGCGGACACTACAGGTGCTTCTTCCCTTTTTGGCAGCAAAGGCCAGTCCTACTGCTTCTGCTCTGATCCGCACAATTGCCAAGCAGCTGAATGTCAACCGCAGGGAAATGCTCATCAATAACTTCAAATACATATTCTCCCATCTTGTGTGTTCCTGTACCAAGGAGGAGCTGGAGAGAGCCTTCCACTACCTTAAGGTGTGATTTTCAGATTATGAAATCAGGAAATAAGCAGTTTGGGGAGGGGGAAACAATTAGAACGAGGAATGGTGTATATTTTATTCAAATTTCTGTGTAGTACCTCTGATTTATTTATTTAATAACTTATAAAAAAATATATATATTTATATACTTATTTTTCATATTTATTTATGTATTTTTATTTTCTTATTCATTAACTTTTATTTTACATTTATATATAATTTTTATTTTATTTTTGCAACAGAATGAGACAGAAATTGAATTGGGCAGTCTACTGAGACAGGATTTCCAGGGTCTTCATAATGAGTTGCTCCTGCGTCTAGGAGAACACTACCAGCAGGTCTTTAATGGACTTGCTATTTTAGCTTCTTTCGCCTCCAGTGATGACCCATACCAGGGCCCAAAAGAAATCACCACCCCAGGACGCATGGTACAGCTGCTCTAATAATAATATTCATCAGTCTATGGCCCACTGGTGTCTAGCACATCTTTCATAAACTGATTCATGTGTCTTTGTTGTACGGAATTGGATGCATTGGAGTTTGTTGTCAGCTTTCTATAGTCATTGTTCTGTAAATAATGCTATCTGCCACTGTATGTCTGTGTAGGCCGATTATCTGCAGCCCAAGCTCCTGGGCATCCTGGCTTTCTTCAACATGCAGCTGCTGAGCTCTAGCGCTGGAGAGAAGGAGAAAAAGAAAATGGTGGGTGTTTGATACGTTTTGACAAACTTTTTAAGGTTGTTTTGTCTGGTTTTAATGCTAAATGCGGACTTTCAGTAGCGAAATGCTGCAGTAACAAAAATGTGACACATCAACCTATCAGAATATAATTAAAGGGGTCATGAATTGAGAAATCAAATTTTACTTGATCTTTCGACATATAAGATGTATTTTGACTATAAAAATATCCTGCAAGTTTCAGAACTCCTTGTTAGTCCAAAAACAGCTTTTATTGAAATGAAGCTCCCAAAATGTTGTCTGGATGAGATCATAGTGATCCAAAAGACCGCCTCTGCAGAAGAAGATCAACGCCTACTTCTACATCATTGCCTCTTTAGCCCCGCCCACCAGTTCATGTAATAGTGTCATGTAGTAGTAAATACGAAAAGAGACTCAGACACAGGATTACTCAAACAACAAAAACGATGCCTCGGAGGCTTCCAACCGAACGACAGTACGACAAACTATGGAACATTCATTCATAATTCATTTACACAAAATGCTGTAAGTTATCCTGTCAAATATAACTGTGGTAACTCCAAGTACTTTATTTGCCACAACCAAGACTTGTAAAGTATATGTAATAAGCATAAATGTTTCACAGTTGGCAAATGTTTCAACTTTTCTGTAGCGTCTTTGTTTCAACACTAATAAAATGTAATGGAATGCAATATGTATTTGTGAGGTAGTAAGGAAAAAATATAATTAAAGATGATTAATTACCGAGCTGTGTTCTGATTCGGGTTCAGACTAATATGTATGACGAAAGTTTTTAAAATAATACAAATAATGTGTAGCAGGGATGTTGAAACTATTTTAATATGCAAAACTGTTACCCAATCATAGCAGTGGCCGTTTACTTCCAAAAGAGAGGGTCAAAAACAGGATAGAAAATAGCCTATTACTTCTAAATGATTATTTTTATGTAAAAATCATGCTAACATTATAAGTGGACCACACAGATCTAATGTTTAATATACTGTTATGTGGAGTATGATATGAAAATTATTTTATTATTTACCCTGGTGCTGTTCCAAACCCGTTTGAATTTCTTTTTTCTGTGAAACAAAAAATATATATATTTTGAATAAATCGAAAGATTAAAGCGATTAATAAATTAAGTCTTCTGTTGTGCAAGTTTTATGTACTATTTTGTTTTTCATCAGACATAATCACTAGGAACTGCCATGTGAAAGGATTCTTTAAAAATTCTAATTTTATGTTCTCTGAGAAAAATAATGTTCACTTAATTTCTTTATGCCACAACATTGAAGAAATGGCTTTTATTACTTGAATCACTTTGTCATGTCACAAGACAAGTGAAGACTACCAGAAACTTAGAATTTTAAGTACAAGATATATGAATGTTGCAGGAGCTATTGGAAAAACAAGAGATGGCAAGATATACCCGTTATGTCAGTATATTTATGACCTTTTTCCTCTCAGGCTCTGAACAGTTTAATGGCCCTGATGAAGCTGATGGGTCCAAAGCATATCAGCTCAGTCCGAGTGAAGATGATGACCACACTCCGAACTGGCCTGAGGTACAAGGACGACTTCCCAGAGCTCTGCTGCAGGTGTGTTTCTCATTTGGATTGGTCTGAGTGAGTGCATTGAAGAGGGTGTGCAAATAGATTCTGAAGAGCATCAGAAGTTCCATCTGCGTGAGAGCACTGATTATATGAATCAGATGTTCTTTAATTAGTGTGCTGTGAGCTCAGAAGGACACCTGGTTTGCATTTTTTTTTTTTATCGTTTAAGCTCAACACGAACCATCTGTATCTAATATGCAATCAGTTCAGAGGATGAAATCGTAATTGCACTTTGCTGACAAAATAACAAGGAATATGGGCTTTATTGTTATCTTGCTGATTTACAGGACGTGGGATTGTTTCGTACGCTGTCTTGACCCATCTTATCTGGGTCCGCTTCTGAGTCACGTGATCGTCGCTCTATTACCTCTCATCTCTATCCAGCCTAAAGAAACAGCGGTGATCATGCACCATCTCATAGTGGAGAACAGGTGTGTGTTGTGAACAGGTGTCTCTTGTTTTGTCGTAAGCTAGATTTGGTTTTATTTATATATCAAAGTTTTGATGATTTATTTATAGATTAAAAAGTAATGTTGATTATTAATGTGTTGACAACATGCATATTAAAGGTAAAGACCTGATTTTCAATCGGGTTTCCTGAACATACCGTAAAACCTAATAAATGTCTCAACTTAAGCTTTTTAGTTGACTTTACTTAATTTAGAACAATTTGTTGAACTTAATTTTAAAAATGTTGTAATCTGTACTATTTGTGTACTATGTCTTTGTTACTCAGAAAAGTTAATAAAGTGACAAATAAAAGCCAAAAAATAGTAAAACAAAGCAAATGTATAAATTATGCTGCAATGCACTATGGGAGGTAGCATAGTACTTGTGGCTCAGATTAGTAAAAAAACACAGTTTTTTGGTAACTGTCTTTTTAACTTGATTTATTTAGTGAAATGTACTTAAACGGGTAGTTTAAAATAAAACCTAAAAATAAAAATTCTGTCATCTACTCACCCTCAAGCTGTTCCAAACCTGTGTAAATGTCATTGTTCTGCTGTATTTGGAAGAATGCTTGTCGAAATCTGCTTGGTTACAAGCATTCTTGCAAATATCTTCCTTTGTGTACAGCAGAACAAAGAAATGTATACAGGTTTGGAACAACGTGAGGGTGAGTAGATGACAGAATTTTTATTTTTGGGTGAACTACCCGTTTAAGTACGTTTCACTAAATAAGTCAAATTAAAAAGAAGACAGTTACCAAATTCTTTGGGGGTGAACTGTCCCTTCAAATCTCTAAGATGGCTGAATTAATTTCAGCTTCTAAAGTTAATTTACTCACATTTTCTGGAAACACAAAAGTTATCTATACAAAGTTTTATTAAGCTCCATCAACTCAAAAATGTTGATGTACTTTACTTGCAATTTACAAATCTCCCCTCCTCCTTCATTGGTCAGACATACAGATAGTCCCACCCCAAACTCACGCTATTGGTAACACTATAACACTTAAACATTATTCTCAAATATGATTTTTATGTATTAGTATTTAGTTTTTTTTGGGGGGGGGGGTAAAATCCTTTATTCATGATCTTTTCATCTCAGGAGGAAGTTCAAGACTTTCTTCACGAAATCTACTTCCTTCCTGACCATCCAGAACTGAAAAACATTCACAAGGTCCTTCAAGATTACCGTAAGGTACAACCTAATCAAACCAATTACATCAAAGTATAAATAACACTGTAAAAGTTTAAAATTGTGATTTCAATAAAATAAAATAATTTCAGTAATGATGGTTGTGATGCACTATGTTTTAACAACAGCAAACCTCAAAGAGCACCGACATGCAGACAGCACTGCAGCTGTCCATGCGAGCAATCCAGCATGAGAATGTGGATGTACGAATCCATGCGCTCACCAGCCTGAAGGAGATGATATACAAGAACCAGGTCAGACTCACTCTCAGTAAATTAGAGAGCATTGCCAGCTTGGATGCAAAGATATCCAAATGCCATACATCTTATTACCCGTAAACCATGTCAGCATAGTAACAAGTTCATCTTAATGTTTTGTGTAAGTATATGAGTCTAACATCAATAATTATTAACTACATTCATTATTATACAAATGCAACAAAGTATGTAAATACAATATGGGATTGTAAGCATATTATTACAGACCATGCTTCAATTGCAATATGTGACATAGGCCTGAAAAGATGAAGACCCCTGATCTACATATATTTTTGTTCTACAGGGTGCTCTATTAAAACATGTTTTGGACAGTGAGATGGTAGAGCCGGTGATCTCACAGTTAGTGACAGTGTTGCTCCGGGGCTGCCAGGACGTCAACCCTGAAGTTAGGCTTTTGTGTGGGGAATGCCTGGGGGAGTTAGGAGCCATTGATCCTGGTCGCCTTGACTTTTCACCTGCTGACACTCAGGGAACAGGCTCAACATTTGTGGTAAGGCATTCCTCTGTATGTATCAAGCAGAATCTTGAAGATCCTGTTTTAAAGGGTTCATTAGCCCAAAATGAAAATTCTGTCATTATTTACTCACCCTTGTGTCATTCCAAACAAATGAACATATATTAATGAAATCTGAGAGATTTCTGTCCCTCCATTGACAGTCCACGCAACTACCAATTTCATGCTTCAAAAAGTTCATAAAGAGATTTTAAAACGGCAGAGATCTGCTTTTTTCTAGAGACATGATCACTTTCTATGATGAACAGATTGAATTTAGGCTTTTATTCACATATAAACACAAATTCATCAATGCACACCTCAGCTGTGGTAAACGGATACTCAATCATGTTCGCTTGATGTGTGAGAACCAATGAGGTTCATTCTCGTGTGTTACGCAGCACGTTTGAGCTTCTGCAAGAACCAATGAGGTTAATTCCTGTGTGTTACGTCGCACATTTGAGCTTCAGCAAAAACCAATGAGGTTCATTCTCGTGTGTTATGCAGCACATTGAGCTTCAGCAAGAACCAATGAGGTTTGTGCTTGCATGTCAAGCAAGTACGGTTGAGCTTCTGTTTATGTTCGCTGATCAATGTTTATATGTGAATAAAAGCCTAAATTCAATTTGTTCATCATATAAAGCGATCGAGTCTCTTCAGAAAACTTGGACTAAACCACTCGATTCATATGGATTAGTTACGATCTGTTTATGATCTTTTTGAAGTGACAAAGGGGTAGTTGCGGAGACTCTCAATGGAGGGACAGAAAGGTCTGAGACTTAATTTAAAAGTCTTCATTTTTGTTTAGAAGATGAACGAAAGTCTTGCGTGTTTGAAACAAAATGAGGGTGAGTAAATTATTATTATTATTTTCTTGTGTGAACTAACCCTTTAAGTGTGTAGCTTTTACATTTTATGTATTCCAAGTGTTATGCACATAAAGAAAAATAAAGAAAGTGTCTTTATGCTTTTAGAGTGGAATCGATGATCCAAATTTTGCCTATGAACTACTGACAGAGCTGACCAGAGCCTTTCTGGCCTATGCAGATGATGTGAGAGCTCAAGATGCTGCGGCGTATGGCATGCAGGTATGCACTGGGCCAAAGATATTGTCTCTTATAACTTTGATATTGTACCTTTGTATGGCGTTATTTTAGGGCTGGGCGATATGGCTGAAAACTGTATCACGATATAAGTGTTTCATATTGGTCAATATCGATAATTATTGATATTTTTATGATCTATTTAAAATAAGGACCAGGAGAAAAATATATCACATTTAAACATTTCTATTTTAAACTTAACCTTCCTTAAATGTTAATTTGCGAGTTATTTTTTCCGTAAGACAAAAGGAGATAAACCTGTTAGGAGGACAACACTTAAGTTTTGTACCTTAATTCAATACTGTGAATACTAAGAAAGGAGATTTTTGGTCAGGTTTTGCATATTAGCTTAAAATAGGTCAAATGAAACTAAGGTTGAAACGATAATTATTTTTGTCATTGATAATAAACTATTAAACTTCTATACTATTTTGTCTAAATAAAATAAATATATATATATTAAACTAAAAACTTTACATGAATTTAGGCATCAGAACAATATAATGTTTTTAAAATGATACTCATTTTTAGTACCACCTTCAAGCTGTTATTTAAATTTTAGACTCACTTAAAATGATTATATTAAGTGAGCGTTATATGAACGACAGAGGTAATCTAAATGTAAAAATAGTTGAAGTAAGCTTGCATAATTACATTTATAGATATCGACTGATATTTCAAAAATCTAAAATATTGGCCGATAACCATTATAGTACTGATATGTTGCGTATCCCTAGTGGAAACATTCAAGTTAAACTCTGTAAACTTCTGATTCAGGAGCTTCTATCATTATTTGAATGTCGGGAGGGCAGGACTGATTCACCAGGTCGCCGTCTATGGAGAAGATTCCCAGAGCAGGTTCAGGAAATCCTGGAGCCACATCTCAATACTAGGTTGGACATGATCATTTTGCATGACTTGTTGCCAGCAGGTTTTACAACCTGCATCCAGTGTGCATAAAACTGACTTGTTTTAATCATCTGAAGGTATAAGAGCTCTCAGAAGTTGGTGAACTGGTCGAAGTTGAAAAAGCCAATATATCTCAGCAGCCGTGGAAGCAAATTCTCTGACTGGTCTGCAACCTGGGCAGGATATCTTATCAGTAAAGTAAGTTTACATCTAATTGTTTTCCTGTGCTATCAAACCTCAAAAGCCTAATTCTGCCTTATCCTTTCATGTGTTTCAGGTTAGACATGAGCTTGCTGGCAAAGTGTTCAACTGTTGTAGTTTCATCATAAAGCATGATTACAAAGTGACCATCTACCTGCTGCCCCATATCTTGGTCTATGTGCTGATTGGATGCACTCAGGAGGAGCAGCGAGAGGTACAAATTCAAGCTCTGTTGAAAAGGACACTCTATTGATTTATTTTTTATTTTTTAAAGAAACTGTCCATGTAGTGTTTATCTGTAAGGTTTAGTAAAAAAAACAACAACACAATAATGCAAGTGAAAAAGGCTCTAGATAGTGCTTCTGTTTGTGTCCTGTAGGTGAATGAAGAGATCATGGCAGTCCTGAAGGAGGGTGACCCTCGGTTATTGCGACTGCAGGAGAATGCCTCCAGTCTGAGTCAGCTCAGCACACAAACAGTCTTCTCCATGCTGGACCATCTCACTCAGTGGTCCCGCCACAAACTACAGAGCCTGTGTACCAACAAGAGGCCAGGAAAACATGCCAGAGAGCAGCCACAGGCAGCAGGTGACTTACAAAACAAAGTTCTGTATTCAGTTCATAAAAGCTGATGGTAATTTATTATTAATATCTTGACATTATTAGGGAGGATAATAGGCCATTTGTCTTTTTGTTTTCATTTATAAATTCTCATCAAACAGGAATTTTTAAGACTGCATCAAGCATCTCAAAAATACACACCACTAATATGACTAAAATCTTTCAAAGAAACATTAAACAATGAAACTGCAATGCTGTGTAAGTTATATTATGAAAGAAGTGTCTTATGCTCACAAATGCAGCAAAACAATTTGTATTTTAATATATTTCAAAACGCAATTAATTCCTGTGCTGGCAAAGCTGAATTATCAGCATTATTACTCCAGTCTTCAGTGTCACATGATCCTTCAGAAATCATTCTGATATGCTGATTTGCCGCTCAATAAACATTTATTATTATCAATGCTGAAACCCGTGCTGCTCAATATTTTTCTAGAAACAATGATGCATTCTATTTAGGATTCTTTGATGAATAGAATGTTTAAAAGAACTGAATTTTTGAAATGGGAATTTGTTTTGTTAAATTATAAATGTCTCAATTACCAGATCTGATCAATTCCTTGCTGAATAAAAAATAAATAAAAAATAAATTATGAAACCATATAAAAAGCAGTTTCTTGAATATTTTAAATGTTTTTTACATAACTGAAAAGTCAAGAGACGTATAGCCAATAACCCAGGTGAATTCTGTAGATCTGAATAGTATAAAACGGTTTAAAAATTATTTAATCTTGTACAGTCCTATGCAGTAATGTAAGTAATGAAAGTATTTCTGACTCTTTCTTCATTCTCTTAGGCCCAGAGAGCAGTGAGTATCAAAGCGTAGTAGCCTTCCTCAACAGCATTCCTCAGGATGTGCTAGCTAAGGCATCCTTCCGCTCCAGAGCCTACACACGGGCTGTCATGCACTTTGAGTCCTTCATCCGTGAGAAGAAGCAGAACATTCAGGACCATCTTTCATTCTTACAGGTCTTACCAGTCTACAGATTTTTGTTTTTATGTTTTTACATAAAAGTTTTTATGGTTGCTGGTTATGGCTACTTGCTAAATACATAAGTATCCATGATATTGAGTCAAAATTGCTTTACTACGTAAGAAGAAAATTGACTAGTGAAGTGATGTGGAGACATGAAGCTAGCACAGCTACACTAATGTTCAAAAGTTTGAGGCCAGTCAGATTTTTTTAAGTAAAGTAAAAACAGTAATTTTGTGAAATATTATTACAATTTAAAAAAATTAAAAGTAAAATTTAATATATTTTACAATTAACTTAATTCCTGTGATGCAAAGCTACATTTTCAGCATCATTACTCCAGACTTCAGTGATGTTCAGAAATCATTCTAATATGATGATTTGCTGCTCATGAAACATTTCTTATTTTTATCAATGATGAAAACAGTTGCTATAATTTTTGTGAAAACTTACTTTTTCAGGATTCATTGATGAATACAAATGTCAAAAGAACAGCATTTATTTGAAATATAACTCTTTACTATTATATTTTAAAATCAGTATGACAATCAGTTGCTTCAGAAAACTGCTATTATGCACTTCATTCATTATTAATTTTACAAAAATACTTGACAACAATGCTGCAACTGATCAATCAGAATCATGTATTCCAGAGAGGCATGTAATGAAATTAAATACAGTTCTTTAAAACTAAATTACTATAGCACAATTGGCATGCACACTATGCTCAGCCCAATAATGACTTAAATCTGTTGGGATTAGAAAATTTTTGTTGAGTTGAAGAGTTTCATGCACATTAATCTTATTATTACTTGTCTATAAATCAGATCAGATCAGCTCCCAAGCTCTGTTATAACCTGTCTTCTAGACTATGTATGCAGCCATGCACGAGCCAGATGGTGTGAGGGGTGTTAATGATCTGAGGAAAGAGGAGCCGTCATTGAGAGAGCAGATCCTGGAGCATGAGAGCATTGGACTTCTGCGTGAATCCACTGCTTGCTACGACAGAGCCATCCAACTCGAGCCAGACCAGGTCACCACCACACATACTTTTATTCTTATAAATACCTAGAAAATGTAGAGATGTGTATGCTTTGGCAGGGCTTGATTTTTTTAAAAAAATTTATTTAGTAGCACATTTAGAAATTTTGAAGGTAAAATTAATAGTTATTTAATTATGTAAGTATTTATATGCATACTTTAAACCCTGTGTGTATGTATGTATGTATATGTGTATGTGTGTGTGTGTGTGTGTATATATATATATATATATATATATATATATATATATATATATATATATATATATATATATACACACACACACACACACACACACACACACACACACACACACACACACACACACACATATATATATATACATGCATATTATTGAGGCCTGCCTTTACATGCACATGAATTTTAATGACATCCCATTCTTAATCTGTAGGGTTTAATATGAGTTGAGTATATTTAACACGAGTTGGCCCACCCTTTGTAACTCTAACAGCTTCTGGGAAGGCTTTCCACAAGGTTTAAGAGTGTGTTTATGGGAATTTTTGCCCATTCTTCTAGAATCGCATTTGTGAGGTCAGGCACTGATGTTAGACGGCCTGACTCGCAGTCTCCGCTCTAATTCATCCCAAAGATGTTCTATCGGGTTGAGGTCAGGGCTCTGTGCAGGCCAGTCAAGTTCCTCCACACCAAACTCACTCATTCATGTCTTTATGGACCTTGCTTTGTGCACTGGTGGCCTGTCATGTTGCAACAGGAAGGGACCATCCCCAAACTGTTCCCACAAAGTTGGGAGCATGAAGTTGTCCAAAATGTCTTGGTATGCTGAAGCATTAAGAGTTCCTTTCACTGGAACTAAGGGGCCAAGCCCAACCCCTGAAAAACAACCCCACACCATAATCCCCCCTCCACCAAACTTGTGCTTTACACCACTGCATCCGGTGGTTTGCATTGTACTTGGTGATGTAAGGCTTGGATGCAGCTGCCCAGCCATGGAAACCCATTCCATGAAGCTCTCTACGCACTATTCTTGAGCTAATCTGAAGGCCACACAAAGTTTGGAGGTCTGTAGCTGTTGAATCTGCAGAAAGTTGGCGACTTCTGCGCACTGTGCGCCTCAGCATGTGCTGACCCCACTCTGTGATTTTACGTGGCCTACCACTTCGTGGCTGAGTTGCTGTTGTTCCCAATTGCTTCCACTTTAATTCCACTAACAGTTGACTGTGAAATATTTAGTAGTGAGGAAATTTCATGAATGGACTTATTGCACAGGTGGCAACCTATCAATATCACGCTTGAATTCACTGAGCTCCTGAGAGTGACCCATTCTTTCACAAATGTTTGTAGAAGCAGTCTGCATGCCTAGGTGCTTGATTTTTTTCTACGTGTGGCCATGGAAGTGATTGGAACACCTGAATTCAATGATTTGGAGGGGTGTCCCAATACTTTTGGGAATATAGTGTATATATACACAAACAAATTATTGTGCCAGAACTAGTAAAAACTATATATTGGATAATATGTGTATTAAATTATGTTCTTAGTCTTTACTTTCTTATTTTTAGTATTTTGGTAACTGATATTTTTCCCTCCTACATTCTTACCTTTGCATGCAGCTCGTCCATTATCATGGGGTTATGAACTCTATGTTGGGACTTGGTCAACTCTCCACGGTAATAACCCAGGTCAATGGAGTTCTAGCAAGCAGGTAGGCGTACTGATGTAAACTCACTCCTCTGGGTGATTCAGTGACACTGTGGTTCACTCAACCCCAGGTTTTGTGTTTTTAAACTAATGTTATTTCCTTTACAAAGGCCACGATGGAAGTCCGATCTGAATGCTTACCGGGTTGAGGCAGCATGGAAACTGTCAAAGTGGGACTTAGTTGAAGACTATCTTGCCTCTGGTAAAGAATTTAGCTGTTTCTAGAGACATAGAAATGTTTATCAGATTGAAGAAGCATTACTTTCTGTCATTTCTGTTTTATAGATTGTAAGTCCAGCACATGGGGTGTCAGACTTGGCCAAATGTTGCTGGCTGCCAAGAAGCAAGATTCAGAGGCATTGTATGAAAAGCTTAAAATAGCCAGAAAAGAGCAGGTTGTCCCTTTATCAGCTGCCAGTTTTGAGTGTGGCACCTATCAGAGAGGATACGAGTACATAGTCAGGTAATTCAATGGTCGACCATTTCAGGAAAATAAAAACGGTTACATTTACAATACAAATACAATGTGTTCAAATGCATTTTTGACTAAGCTGTTGTGTCTTAGGCTGCACATGTTGTGTGAGTTGGAACATGCCTTCAGTGAACTGCAGAAAGAAAGCAAAGAAGCTAGAGGATCCAAGAAGCCTGAGCCCAAACTCAACTGGGACGCCCGCCTACTCATGACCCAAAACTCATTCAGAGCCAAGGAACCCATCCTGGCTCTGCGGAGAGCTCTTCTCAGTCTCAGCAAGGGGTACGAGCACATATTACTTCTGTTCAGTAGACTATTTCAGTGCAAAATATTTCACTTCCATTTCAGAAAGCCAAGTAATGAGCTTATTTCTGAATATGCATTCAAAGATACTTGGCAGTGTTTATCTTTTCTGTTTCAGGCAAAGGGGAAAGTTCACCCAACAATAAAAATAATAATTTACTCAATCTCATGTTGTTTCAAACCTGAATTACGTTCATTCTTCAATTTTAATTGAAACTTTAAAAAGCTGACAAGTTTAGCAGAATGTCTGAGCTGCTCATTGAAAAAGGCATCAATGTAGTCCATATGATTCATATGCATTACTTCAAGTCTTCTGAAGTTGTACAACAGCTTTAGGTTGGTATTCAGTGAAACCTTTGCTTGATAGCTGTGGTCACCATTCCCTTTCTTTTTATGGAAAAGAGCAGCTCAGACATTCTGCTAAACTTGTCAGCTTGTCAGCTTTTCAACTTTTCAATTAAAACTTTTCATTGAAGAAAGAACGTAATTCAGGTTTGAAACAACATGAGGTTGCGTAAATGAGCACAAATCTTTAAATTGATTTGCAATAAAAAACTTTTTGTGTTCATTGAGGAAAAGTAAGTTCTATTCGCTACTGGTCAAAAGTATTTAAAATAACTTTTCTTTTATGATATATTTGTAAACCAATAATAGCTGATCATAACAACAGATCAGCATATTAGAATGATTTGTGAAGAATCATGTGACACTGAAGACTGGAGTATTGGCTGTTGACAATTCAGCTTTGGCATCACAGGAATAAATGAAAAATAAAAAATAAATGCATTCTCAAGGCCCGGGTATATATTTTTTTCCCCTTTCCACTTCATCTCGCACACAGTTGAGTGCGCAAGCCTTTCAAAGTATACTATTTTTACTGTGAGTGCAGAAAGACGCATCCGGCACGTTTACACTATCTAGTGGACTTTGTTTTCAAGCGTGCAAGTCTCTCTCACATGCACTGTTGTACGTGCACCGTCATCTCGGCCGAAGTATACTTTTGGCTTTAGTGAGCATAAGAGACTTCTTAAAAAATAAAGAATAAAAAATAAATATATAGTATGTGGCAGTCCTGTGGGCGAAAATGCCTTGTTGATGCTAGAGGTCAGAGGAGAATGGGCCGACTGATTCAAGCTGATAGAAGAGCAACTTTGACTGAAATAACCACTCGTTACAACCGAGGTATGCAGCATTTGTGAAGCCACAACACGCACAACCTTGAGGCGGATGGGCTACAACAGCAGAAGACCCCACCGGGTACCACTCATCTCCACTACAAATAGGAAAAAGAAGCTACAATTTGCACGCAAAATTGGTTAGAAGAACAGTTGAAGACTGGAAAAATGTTGCCTGGTCTGATGAGTCTCGATTTCTGTTGAGACATTCAGATGGTAGAGTCAGAATTTGGTGTAAACAGAATGAGAACATGGATCCATCATGCCTTGTTACCACTGTGCAGGCTGGTGGTGGTGGTGTAATGGTGTGGGGGATATTTTCTTGACACCCTTTAGGCCCCTTAGTGCCAATTGGGCATTGTTTAAATGCCACGGCCTACCTGAGCATTGTTTCTGACCATGTCCATCCCTTTATGACCACCATGTACCCATTCTCTGATGGCTACTTCCAGCAGGAAAATGCACCATGTCACAAAGCTCGAATCATTTCAAATTGGTTTCTTGAACATGACAATGAGTTCACTGTACTAAAATGGCCCCCACAGTCACCAGATCTCAACCCAATAGAGCATCTTTGGGATGTGGTGGAACGGGAGCTTCGTGCCCTGGATGTGCATCCCACAAATCTCCATCAACTACAAGATGCTATCCTATCAATATGGGCCAACATTTCTAAAGAATGCTTTCAGCACCTTGTTGAATCAGTGAGGCAGAATCGATCAGTTCTGAAGGCGAAAGGGGGTCAAATATATATATATATATATATATATATATATATATATATATATATATATATATATATATATATATATATATATATATACACACACACACTCACCTAAAGGATTATTAGGAACACCATACTAATACTGTGTTTGACCCCCTTTCGCCTTCAGAACTGCTTTTTTATACTTTTTTGCCCCACTGTATATATCCAAATTATTCCAAACTTTTGACCGGTATTGTATGTTTAAAAAGACATGACTGTGAGTAAATGATGACAGAAACTTCATTTTCGGGTGAACCGTTTTGTTTGAGTGGTGATATATTAGATATGAGAGTGATTATAAAGACTGATGACGACTTCTTTGCAGGTCTTCATGTGAGGAGCAGGTTGGCGAGTGCTGGCTGCAGAGCGCTCGTGTAGCCAGAAGAGCTGGCCATCACCAGACAGCCTTCAATGCACTGCTCAACGCTGAGAACTCCCACCTCTCTGAACTCTTCATTGAGAAAGCCAAATGGCTCTGGTCTAAGGTTTAGTAGTTAAGCTATATGTTGTTTATGCCAGTGCAGATGTCCTGTTTGATAGGGGTCTTACTCCATCATTGAAATAGTAGTTATAAGGAAATATGCTGTTGTTACAGGGTGATGTGCATCAGGCTCTGATAGTCCTGCAGAAAGGTGTGCAGCAGTGTTTTCCTGATGACCAGCCACTCACAGACCCCAAGAGAATCCAGATAAAAGGGAGTGCCATGCTGCTGGTGGGCAGATACATGGAGGAGACAGCCAACTTTGAGAGCAATGCTATTATGAAAACCTATAAGGTATTTAAGTCAATCACATGTATGGACAAATGCAACAGAAATCAGATTGATCAGTCAATGTTTCTCTTCCATGCAGGATGTCACCTGTCTGTTACCAGAATGGGAGGATGGTAACTTCTACCTTGCCAAATACTATGACAAGGTTATGCCTATGGTCACTGACAACAAACTGGAAAGACAGGGCAACCTCATTCGTTACATTGTCACTTATTTTGGAAAGTAAGTTGTTTTCTATTGGTAATCCTCCTATAGGGTTTTCATTTAGCAGTTCTGAATGAAATGTTGCAATGTGTGGAAGTCAGATACTAAAATGCTTTGGTCTCTTCATAGAGCCCTGCAGTTTGGCAATCAGTACATCTATCAAGCCATGCCCAGAATGCTAACCTTATGGCTGGACTTCGGAGCCAAAGTTTATGAGTTTGAAAAAGGTAAGGCACAAAAATGCCTGAGATGAATCTTGCAGATTCATATGCATTGATCTTGAAATATTTTAAATAATTTGTGTTGGCCAGTAATTGATTTAAAATGCTAAACATTGAAAGAATTGCAATTTGTTCAAATATTTGTTAACATTAGTGTCCTTGTTAAACATTACATGTAGTTACGATAGTAATAACTATAAATTATGGATAATTACATTACCCTAAACCAAACCCTCATCCTAGTATGTAGTTAATTATTATTACTCTGTATTTAAATGTATAATTACACTGTAGTGCTTCAAAATGTTTACCGATATAGCTGATGGAAATTACATTTATCGATAAAATGTATTAAAATTGTCTTTTTCCGCTTAACTTTAGCGCATAAATTCTATAGCAACACTTCAATACTACACGCTTTTTCGAGACAAATAGCTTTAACGCAAATACATGTGGTGTCACATTTGTGGTGACAGTCCACATTTGTGGTGTTGTTCCCATTACGACGCACCATAAATCTCATACTTATACTCTTACCATATAAATCTCATGTTATTATTGTATATAAAACTATTTTATTACTATTGATATATGGTAAGAATAAGACAAGTTACCTCTCAAACATCATTCAACTTTATTTTTGCCTATATTTTTTTAAATATTAAACATCCATTTACAGACAAAGCATTATGAAATAATTTACTTGCGGTTTTGCAGCTGCAGACTTTCAACAAAAGTTTCTTTGTGAACTCTCCATTACACTGTGCCTTGTTTACAGAACAAAATGCTCTGAACAAACATATAATCATCTGACACGATCCAGGATGGCATTAAAATAAACCATCCACTTGTTTCTGACGCTGGGATCCTAGACGCAAACAACGCGAACGTTCTTTCACTCTTCTATTTGTTCTGTCAACAGACTCAAGTGCGTGGAGCTTGTCAGAAACTGAACGTGCATCTTTATACTGTATCCAGTGTAGTGAGTGTATTCAGCATCAGTTATTATAATGGGTTCTATTTGCTTTTGATGCAACGCAATGCTCACATATAGTGCAGACAAATGTCAGCCATTAAGCGACTAAATGCCAATTGGCGGGGCCTATGGTCAGATGATGCATAACTTTTCTTCGATGTCTTGCTCTTGAGGCACTCATATGCAAATGTATTTGCCCATGTGACGTCACAGAACCTTCAGTATTAAAATGAGCTGTTTTTGGAGGTGGATTAAATAAATACTTGGTTTATAATGAGGAGGACATTTCAGATATGAAACTTGCAGGATGTTTTAATGGTACAAAGACCTCATATGTCAAAACAAGACAAATTTGATTCTCATCCTTTAATGTATTTGTAAGAATACTGAATTATTGTATACCTTTTGATTTGAATTGGGTCATTTTGAATTTGCAGTCCAATTCAAAATGCTTTTGAATTGAAATCTATTCACTATCAAACAAAATATTCACTGCTTTAAAACAATCCTGCTTACCAGCTTCCTCTATCTATTTCAGCTGGCCGCTCTGACCGAGTCCAGATGCGTATTGAGCTTACGAAAATCAATTCCGTCATCAGCGAACACACTAGCAACCTCTCGCCCTACCAGTTCCTCACAGCCTTTTCACAGCTTATCTCCCGAATCTGCCACTCCAATAATGAGGTCTTCGCTGTGCTGATGGAGATTGTTGCCAAAGTCTTCTTAGCTTACCCACAGCAAGCTATGTGGATGATGACTGCTGTGTCAAAGGTCAGATGACACCTCAGCTACGTCTATAACTATAAATGTCTTTTCACAGGTATAAACTGTTTGCTTTTGTTTTTTGTTTTTTTAGTCCTCCTATCCGACTCGAATGAACAGATGCAAGGAGATCCTAAAGAAGGCCATCAGTCTGAATGACTCGTTTGGGAAATTTATCGGAGATGCCAACAGACTGACTGACAAGCTGGTGGAGCTTGGCAATAAACCAGTAGGACAGACTGTACCACTAGCGAGAAAATAATATTTTGATTTCTAAGGAAACCGGTTTTATGCATTTATTAATTCTCAAAATGTATTTTATAATCAATTGGTTCTTAAATTAGTCTTGCATATGGATGCAGTTATGAGCTGTGTTTTTGTTTAACTGTGTAGGTAGATGGGAACAGCAGCACCCTCAGCATGAGTATACACTTCAAAATGCTGAAGAAACTGGTGGAAGAGCCCACCTTCAGTCAGATCCTCATCCCCCTGCAATCTGTCCTTATACCCACCCTGCCCTCCACTGGAGGAGCCAACCCCAAACACGATGCTTTTCCAGGTCACTGGGTCTACCTCGCCGGCTTCGATGACACCGTCAGTCCCACCTGTTTCACCATACCACATCACATTCACTCTCATTTTTAAAGGTTAACTATTCATTATATCATTATACGTTTCATTTAAAAAAGGTGGAGATCTTGGCATCCTTGCAGAAGCCAAAAAAGATCTCGCTCAAAGGCTCGGATGGAAAGTTCTACACCATGATGTGCAAACCCAAAGATGACCTGAGGAAAGACTGCAGGCTGATGGAGTTCAACTGTCTTGTTAATAAGGTAGTAGCATTGTGCTGTTCACTAAATACTGCAATGATGATTTGAATTTTCCGGTGAACTTGCATAATAAAAATGTGCCGTTTGTTAGTCTTTGCGGAAAGATGCAGAGTCTAGACGGAGGGATTTGCACATTCGAACATACGCCGTCATCCCTCTGAATGAAGAATGCGGCATAATAGAATGGGTCAACAACACGGCGGGTTTACGCCACATCCTCACAAAGCTGTATAAAGAGAAAGGTGTGCTGATTTCATAGCCTCTAGTTCTCTGCTTGGTGATATGCAGTTTATGTCATAATGGATGTGTTACATAATATAACCTGCCACAGGGATTTAGCACTAATCCATAACTGATTGTATATTTGTTACATGACTTTTTAAACATTTTGTTATTTAATATTTAATTACAACTTCTCATTTAATCACATTTAACATTTGTTGTCAGAAACTCTCATAAAATTTGTCATTGTCATAAAATAAACACTGTACCAGCATTATCCTGCTTATTACATGGCTATTCACCAAATAAATAAATATACAGTACTACTGTTAAAATGTTTGGGGTCAGTAAGATTAGAAAAAAGAAAAGAAATGAATGCCTTTATTTAGCAAAGATGCATTAAATTGATCAAAAGTGACAGTAAAGGCATTTATAATGTCTTTTGAACTTTCTATTCATGAAAAATAAGTCACGGTTCCCACAAAAATATTAAACAGCACCGCTGTTTTCAACATTGATGATAATCAGAAATGTTTCTTGAGCATCAAATCATCATATTAGAATGATTTCTGAAGGATCATGTGACACTGAAGACTGGAGTAATTGACATCACAGGAATAAATTGCCTTTTAAATATATTTGAATAAAAAATAGCATTTTAAATTGTAATAATATTTGACTATATTACTGTTTTTACTGTTTTTGATCAAATAAATGCAGCCTTGGTAGGCATAAAATACTTCTTAAGTCTTCTTTCTTAAAACAAAAATACTGACCCCAAACTTTTGAACAGTATTGTACTAGATATGAACATAAAATATTGATTAACCAAACAGAATAAATTTTACTTTTTGTAATTTCTTTGACAAAAGTTGAGTGAAAATGTTGTATTTCTTCTTTTGAACAGGGATCTATGTCAGTGGGACAGAGCTGCGTAAGCTGCTTTTGCAGAAAACAGCTTCTACTGAGGAGAAGCTGAAGCTGCACAAAGATGTGCTGTGTGCTAGACACCCACCAGTTTTTCATGAGTGGTTTCTACGGACATTTCCTGATCCCACCTCTTGGTATATATGACAGGCTTTCACTATTCACATTCATAATAACTCTCAGTATGCCCAGTAGTATGCTATTATTTTTTTAATATTACATATTAAAAGTGAGCTTAGGGTAATCCAGTAGAAATTCACATACATGAACATCACCCACGGGGCAAATGTGGCATTTCACAGGTACAACAGCAGGTCTGCTTACTGTCGCTCTACTGCGGTCATGTCTATGGTGGGCTATATTCTTGGGCTGGGTGATCGGCATGGAGAGAACATTTTGTTTGACTCTTTAACCGGCGAGTGCATCCATGTGGATTTCAACTGCCTCTTCAACAAGGTTTGAGAGGAAGTCACGAGGAATGTGTCTATAATTTTATTGCTCCCTATACTTGCTATCTGTGGCTAACTGTTGAACACATTTGTTTTGTGTGGTGCTTAAGGGGGAGACATTTGATGTTCCTGAGGTGGTTCCCTTTCGGCTCACTCAGAACATGGTTCATGCAATGGGGCCCATGGGCACAGAGGGTCTGTTCAGACAGGCCTGTGAAGTCACACTCAGACTCATGAGGGACCAGAGAGAGCCACTCATGAGGTGAACATCTCAGAACTTACTCTAGCGTTCAAAAGTTTAGGGTTTGTAAGATTTTATAATGGTTTTTGATAGATGCCTCTTATGCTCACCAAGGCTGCAAGTATTTGATTTAATATACAGTAAAAACAGTAACATTGTCAAATATTATTACTATTTAAAATAACTGTTTTTCGGTTTGAATATATTTTAAAATGTAATTTATTCTTGTGATGGCAAAGCTGAATTTTCAGCATCATTACTCCAGTCTTCAGTGTCACATGATCCTTCAGAAATCATTCTAATATGATGATTTGCCGCTCAATAAACATTTCTGGAATATTGAAGTAGAAATGCATATCTGTTCTATGTTGAGTGGTTCAAATGCGTTTAACATTTCATACAGTATTTGTATTGCATATTTATTTATTTATTTATTTTCCTAATCAGTGTTTTAAAAACATTCCTGCATGATCCGTTGGTGGAGTGGAGCAAGCCTGTCAAGGGTTCCTCTAAGACACAAGTTAATGAATCTGGAGAGATCCTCAATGAGAAGGTAGTTCATCAATTAGTTACTACAGCCTGAATGAGGATGCTTATCTGTGACATATATCATATGTATTTTATATTCAGCTAAGCAGGCTTGAAGTATAAATAAACAAGGCATTATGGTTTTAATACACTTGCTTAGAGTACTGCAAGTGTTTCTGTCTTTATGTGCAATTTGAGCTGTTGCATTTCAACTATAGATTTAGTAACAAGCTTGAGTAATAGTTAAATAAGATAAATTAAATAAGCCATAATTTGATTTTGTTTCACTCTAGGCCAAGACTCATGTTCTGGAAATAGAGCAGCGTCTTCAGGAGTGATCAAGAACAGAAATAAAAAAGTGATGGGCTTACCTCTGTCCATTGAGGGCCACGTACATTACCTCATTCAAGAAGCCACTGATGATAACCTCCTGTGTCTGATGTACCTTGGATGGGGTCCTTATCTGTGATGAACATTTGCACTTCAGAGTTTGAGACCAAAACTCAACATAAGCTTTCTGTTTAGTTCTATACTTTTCTTTGTCACTGTTATTTTCAATGTTCCTCAATAGGTTAATTAAATTTCATTTGTTTCAAGAAACTTCATTCATATGTGTTCTGTTTTTAAGGAATTTAGAGGTAAAATATGAGCACTTCTAGTGCTATAGTACACTAACATTAACATAGCTTTTAACACTGAACAGATTGTATGCAGTGGCTTTGATTGAATTAGTGGGTTTGTTAAAAACATGTTTTGAATAATATTCCCTTTTCAGCTGAGCTGGTGGCTTTATATTTCATCACAAGGCATGTTATGAAAGTCTTTCAGTGATATTTCACTGTACACAGAGTGTGAGAACGTTCCGCTGGTCATTGTATCCAGGCTTATGATCAGTAAGTAGTGATGCAGTGCTGCTGCTGTCTTCTGATTGGTTATCGTAATTATCTTCACACGCGCTCTGACAGGCAGAGCATCCCATCTTGTCGCGCGTGTGAACCATCAGCTCCCGCCAAACCCCTAATGCTACAATCTGCTTCAGGTATGTTTTAAAATGAGCGTTGAAATGACGCGCAAATGGAATCCGTCTGTTTATCAGAATTCAGTGCGTTTTATTGAAGTGTAAAACGTGTATTTCAAGGCGTTGCTCAGAAGAAATCAAACGACGAGCTGCACGTCAGTGGACTGAGTACGTTAAAATAAGAGTTATTTCCATAAATATCAATGGTTTGTTTTGTGAGGCATTTGCGGCTGGCTCGTTACCGTTAGTACTACCCGTTATTGTTTTATTGCGAATTGTAGAGCCATAATGCTCAATCTTGTCATAATATACATGTGTGACCCATTTTATAAGCTGCAGACTGTCCTTGTGTTATCAAATATGAGTTGAAGTGAAGTGTTTCATTCTGAGAAGAATCACAATATGCAGAGCGGAGCAACTGTAACATTATTCCTTTTTGTTACTATAAATATATAATATTAGAATAATGATATAGCATACGGTGTAGTATAAATACATTGAGAAAGGTTACGTTATAATAGTGATTTAAATGCGAATATTACAGTTGGCCCAGCACACATCAAAGTAATATCTAATCATGGTTTACTTTATTATTACCGTTATTTCACCGTATGGCAGTGAATCTTTCAACTGTCAAGGACCCGCATTATAATGATGTGAAATGAATTTAAAATCCTTTTCACGTGAATATATTGATCAGCTGGTAAGACCAAACTTAATTTTTGTTATTTTCTGAAATAATGTTCAGGACTTGTTTTGAAGATTAATTTGTTTTGAATTTGTATTGCATATAGAATTTTCTCACGAAATTCAATTTAAAATGTAGATTCAAAATGCATCAATATATATATATATATATATATATATATATATATATATATATATATATATATATAATACTAGACATTCAAAATGATAATAATAAGTGATAACACTTTTATCAGGCAGAGACTGTTTGTGATTGAAGAGATGTAGTGTGCTTATGTATTTTCTTACTTTTTATAGTTTCTGTGTTTATTGTAGGTTTATTGAAATGATCTTGATCTTGTAAAAAAATATATATATATATATATATATATATATATATATATATATATATATATATATATATATATATATATATCTATATATATCCTATTGCCCTATATTTATACTGTATTTATCTCATATCTAGTTACAGTTATGTATATGAAAACATGGAGCTATCAAAGAGCGAAGATACTTCAGACGATTCAAAGAGGTCAAGTAAGGCGCATGGAAGTAAATGGCCTGAAGAGCACAAATCTCGCAACACTTTGAATAATGGATTTGTGAATATACACAGTACTGATGAAAGCCCATCCTCACTGCCTGTGCCAGACACTCTGGACATACTCTCTGAAGTGATTAGTGACACACTCTCAGAAGGTCATGCACGGCTCCGCGGCTCTGTTAAAAAGAGCAGAACCCATGACTGTGTGAGAAGAATGGGACTGCAAGCTGAGAGCCCTGGATACAAAGATAGGACCAACTGGCGCCATCACCATAAGCTGGTGACCAGTGTCAGCTTTTCAGGATTTGAGGCGCCTCTAAGGTTGCTTCGTGAGAATAGGGATACCACTGGCAGCAGTCATGACATCATCGATTACCGTAACCTAACACCTCAAGTGCCCTTTGTGCCCTGCATAGCCAAATCAATTCCTAAAAAGAGGATCTCCCTTAGGAAACCTAGGAAGGCCATTAAGGACTTGTTTGTTCACAAAAGACACAAGCATGAGAAAGCCACGTCACCGAGTACACCATGCCATGTTGCAGGTGAAAATGTTTCAACATTGAATCGGACGAGGAAGACGGTAAGGCACAGAGAACGTACTCCTGCAAGAAGCAGGTACAATGATAATCTCAGTGAGACTCCCTCCGATTCTTCCAGTGAATGTTGTGTAAATGTCTGTGAGGATGCTGCCTCTTTAAAAAGCTTTGGATCTCAGGCTGGTTGTGGTGAGATATTTGCTGATGATCTTGTATCTCCTGAGGGCATCTTTAGCCCTGAACGTGACAAAGTTGCCTGTGAAACTCCGAGGCGAAGCCCTACTACTGCAGGTTTCCAGGGAGGTAAGGAGTGTCTGGCCTCTCCAGCTCATGCTGAGGTCCTGGACATGTTTGGGTTGTGGGAAACCCTAAACAGAACTTTGCATTTAGGGAACAGCTCAAAAGCAATGGAACATGCAACAAAATCCACAACACCTATCATGAAATCTCCTTCAACATCCAAGTCTGAAGATGTAACGGCAAATACACTCCAATCTGTAGAGTCTGAGATCAGGGAACTTAATACTGAGGTGGTAACACCTAAAAGTGACAACCAAGGGAACACCAGTGATGAGGGCTACTGTGATTATGTGTCTCCTGGATTTGAGGACTGCAGCAGAAGTTCCCTCACTCCAGTGCATTCCAACAAGATCCCTAGGGACACATACAGTGGAGATGCTCTTTATGAGCTATTCTGTGACCCCAGCGAGACAGAAATGACCCCGATCTTTGATGATGAGATCGACCTAACAGACAGCATTGTTGGGCAGTGCAGTGATTATCCATTGTCCATGTACAGCTTCCATGTTGGAGCAGAGGAAAATCTTGCCCCACCTTTGGCTCGGGACTTCGTTGGTCAAGAGCTCCTCGAAAGTAAATGGACGGGGAAAGATTGCTTACTAAAGCTTTGTGACACTGAGATATCTCTGGCTATGGGTATAGTTAATTGGCTGAAGCATAGAACAGACAAAAGCAACCCAACACAACTGAGATCTTCACAGAGTAGCGGTGAAGGAAATTTGTGTCTGAGATGCAAAACCCAGTCACCAAGGGTTAGAAAACCACCAAGAGAAACAAGAACTGTTAATGTTAGAGGAGATACAGTTTATTTTAAAGAGCTAAGTCAGAAAAGTGTTGTTCTGCCCTCAAAATATGGTGCAAACACAGTGATGTCAACCTTGGCCTCTCCAGAGAGTCAACCCAAGACCCCAACAAGTGGTGTGTGTTTCAGAATATTCAATGTCGACTCTCCCATGACTCCAGGTGTAGATTTGCAGTCCCCAGTGGTTAGCTCCCCTGGCTCTGGGACAAAGTCTTTGTTTGTGTTGGCCATAAACAAGGAATCTCTTTGTGAATCCTGCAAGAGTTCCCTGAAAAACGGAGCTAAAGATCTGCACCTGTGCCGTTCTTGTATGTCTCTTATTGAGCACATCAAAACTTCAGACCTTTGGGCCTGTGCCAGTCTTCCCAAGTTCACTTTAACTCCGCAGCCAATAACCAGAGATCTACTATCCCCAGCCAGCACCTGCGGCATAGGAAGTGACATCAGCATAGCTTCCCTTGTTGAGCAGTGTGCTAGTCAGTTGTCTTCTATGAAGATCAACTTTACTCAAACTCACTCAAGCTGTGACATAAGAGATGTCCCTGTACCTGAGCAAGAGGTAAAAAGGAACAAAGGACACTCTCAAAAATACCTTAAGTCAAAACACAAAAAACGGCCAGTGGCAACTACAGAGAGAGCCTCGCATGCTAGACATCGCTTGAGGAGGTCTAGCTTTTCTGAAGATGTGAAACCTTCCCTTTTGGAGACTGAGGGACTTGGCTTTGTCACCACTAATACTTCCAATGATTTGGTGTTGGAAACATATGGTTCATGTGCTGTTGAATCTGAAGACACAGACATATCTCAAGTTACCAGGCCTACATCTCTTCCTCTCATGGGGTCTGCCTCTTCTGAGTTTCCTTGTGGAGAGGACCACCACATCCACCATTTGAATATGATAGAAGAGGGAAATCCAGCCAAAAAGAAGCATAGGTTGCATCATCGCAAGAAGGCTTCTGTGAATAATGAGGGATCATGCAGTGTCTTTCCTGGGGATAGGAAAGTAGAACGCAGATGCAGAATGAAGAAGTAAAGCCCATATTAAACAGGTGCTGGATTTGTCTTATCTATCTATCCATCCATCTATCTATCTATCTATCTATCTATCTATCTATCTATCTATCTATCTATCTATCTATCTATCTATCTATCTATCTATCTATCTATCTATCTATCTATCTGTCTGTCTGTCTGTCTGTCTGTCTGTCTGTCTGTCTGTCTGTCTGTCTGTCTGTCTGTCTGTCTGTCTGTCTGTCTGTCTGTCTGTGACAGCAGTGTAATATGCATATACAATAGTTAGCATTTTTGCAATATATATAAAAAAAAAAAAAATATATATATATATATATATATATATATATATATATATATATATATATATATATATATATATATATATATATATATATATATTTTTTTATATTATTTTAGATCCATGTTTCACTGCAGGACACTGCCACTTCTTCATGTTGACTACCCAGTTCTTTAATGTTTTTATTAAACATTTCCAAGTAAATTGCAAGTGTTCACACTCTTATTGTGGTTCAGAACCTTTGATCTTGTCATGCATAAAGTAATGCATTTGAAGCTCTCCAAATAATTGTAATCTTATTGCAAGAAAAAATGGACTCAATTAATGACTGTAGGGGTGCTTGAGAAGCACCTGTGCTAGTGATGCCTCAAAGGAAACATGTCACTTAGTCCTTCATCCTGCTGTCAAAATTCTCACATGGCTTGCAGCTATACTCACAGCAAGCATATTCTCCTTCAGGTCAATCACAAACAATGGCAAGAGGTGAACAAATTGGCATGCTGTTCTGCTGTTCAAGGGCTGCATCAGAGCATAATGTGGTGTCAAACAAACGGAAACATAACCTGTGAATTTAATATATATATATATATATATATATATATATATATATATATATATATATATATATATATATATATATATATATATATATATATACATATACATACATACATACATACATACATACACACATACACACACATACATACATACATACACACATACACACACACACACACACACGACGATCAGGCTTAACATTATGACGATTTGACAAGGGCCAAATTGTGATGGCTAGATGAGTTGGTCAGAGCATCTCCAAAACTGCAGCTCTTGTGGGGTGTTCTGGGTTTGCAGTGGTCAGTATCTATCAAAAGTGCTCCAAGGAAGGAACAGTGGTGAACTGGCGACAGGGTCATGGGCGGCTAAGGCTCATTGATGCACGTGGAGAGCTAAGTCTGGCCGTCTTATGCTTAAGCTTGTTCGATGTAGTTCAGTGTATTTTTTATTTTTTTATTTTTTTTTGCAGAAGCACAATATTGCAGATTTAAAACCTTTAAAACCTCTTCTCTTAATTACATCATAAGGGAGGCAGTGGTCAATGTTTTGCGCTTGTGTCAGGGGAAGTGTTTGTGTCTCAGCATTTCAAGGCTTTCTGGGAATTATACTGCTGTAGCTGGGTCAGCAGAGGTGCTCGAAGACTCTCATCTATGGTTTGTTTGGTGTGTGCGTCACTGAGCATTGATGGACTGAATATATAATTAGGATTTCAGGGGAGGGAAGGATTTTAGTCATTTGGTCTATTATTAGCACTCTCATGCAAACTATACCACAAAAAAAAAGATCCTCACACTGTCTACTGATATACATTGATATGGATACGTTGGGATTTGTTCCTTGACTTGCATAGCAGCTTCATCTGTAGTTCTGTAGGCAAGAGTGTTTGGGGTAAATGAATGAGCGCTAAGCTAAGGGTAGCAGAGCTGCTTTAGTGCTTCAAGGTCAGATATCCTCCCTACATATCTGTGTCTTGTTATATATTTCAGCTGATATCCTGAAACCATAGCAACAGCACTTAGATGGGAAAGCTGTCAGTATATTGGCAGTGTACCAGTGTGAGAGTGGAAATTAAGTCATGAGGTTCTGATTTAGGATTTGATTGTTTCGTAAATGTTTTATATGATACGTGATGTTATAAGATGTTTTTGGTGATTAGGACTTGTATGTCTAAAATAAAAACATCAGACCTATGACAATTAAAAATGTAAAATCAGAATTGTGAAACTGAAAGTAAATGGAATTTGAGGAGAATAGTTTGTTAATAATTCAGTAAGGCTGCTTTGTCTGTGCACCAGAAAAATCTGAACTCAGGCTAAAGTAGATTTTTTATCCACCTTCAGTCGGCTTCTGTTCTTAACAGAGCTGCTTTAGAAGATAAATAAGCAAATAAAATAATGCCAGCGTGACAGACAATAACCAGGACAGCATCAAGAGAGTGTGAGACAGGACTTCTCTCTTTTTTTGTGTGTTTTAGTGCATCTCTTATTGCAAGAACAGTTGTGCAGTGTACAGTGTACAATACAAATATGGAGCTTGTTTTTCTTTAACAGGAAATGCATTTGAATGTGGCCTGAGGTATATTGCTCGGATTGTTTTGGATAGTTATATCATGGTCACAGGGTTGAACATGAGTAGTGAATGGTCTATTGACATACTTTTATTTCCTGCTCAGCTCTCAGTGGATCTTCGCATAGCAGACAGCTGTTTTCTTGCATCTGGAAAATATGAAAGCGTGTATTCAATCTAAGCCACTAGTGATTTGCAACACACTGGGAGGCACGGTTCAGCTTAACATGTTTTATTATGTGTTGGTAGAAGTGGACATGTTTGTTTTTAATTAACCTTAATAAGAAAGAGAGGATTACAGATGAAACAGTTTTATTTTTGCACTGCAAAAGTACAGATTGGCCACTGTGTGGCAGTAGACATTTGACAACCTATGCATGATTACAGAAAACCCAGTGTGAGCTTGAACAGAATATTTAAACCACCTGCATTTATCCACTAAATTCAGACTAAGCCTGTCTGTATTTCCTCATACATTATCTATCATAAGAGCAGGACATTTTCTACGCATGCTTGTCTCATCTGATGCTGCTCTCCAGCAGTTTCGGCTTGCAGCCAGAGGGGAAGGGGTTCATGTTGGCTTTGACTGGTCTATAATCCATCAGTGTGCTCCTGGGAGTGTTCTTAGCAACCCGGGAGCCACTACAGAGCAGATGTATAGAGCTGGCTGACTGCTACCCATTGAGAGAGGTGATGCTGAACAGGACTCTGTTCTGTTTTCTGGCTTAGGGAATAAGCCTCATGCTGTTAGTTTGGTCCATGACTCTGCGGACGATTTAGTCCAGTGATGTGGGACACAATGGGGGACTGTGTCAATATTGAGGGATGGAATTAGCTTTTCGTGCAGGACACTGGGATGGAAAGGAAATAGACTGCTGGAACTGTAAACCCTTGATGCTTGCATAAAACAATCATTTGTCTCAAAGTATAGTAATTTATCTGGTGCAGCTGCTTCAAATAATTTGCAGTGACAAGAGTTACATTTTGTCTTCAGATGTTGAAAGTGAACTAGGCTGTCAGTTTGTGAATAATTATGGAATCACCGCTTGAATTTCACAAACTCATATTCAACATCATATCTCAAAAATGAGAAATTATATTTTACATAAAATACAGGACTTTTTTACATTTTGACATTAACTAGAGATGTCCTGTCTAAATTCTCATTGTAATGTGTAAAAATGTGTCATTCTTCAAATTGTAATGTTGTAATTTTGTATTTAAATTTCAAATTGAAGAAGTACAAATGTAATTATACAGGTACATCAATGTATTTGTTGTACTTAATTTAATTTGTGCTAATTTATAAAAAAATTGTATTTGGTCAGGATGATTTTGTACACTATATTAGATTAATAAGAATGGGGTTTGTAGAGGTTTTTAATGGATTTTTTTTTTCAACCTTAGAGCTACTTCCACATTAACATGTTTGTTTTCTCATTTTTCCTGTACAGATTCTGATTTTGTGGATCCTTTCTTAAACCTCGTTTCTTCTGTCCAGTACCTCAGCCCTCCAGGCAGCTGACCTCTCTACCAGCTGTCAAAGTCTCTATCTTTCGTCCTCAAGAAAATCTGACATGTTTGCTCATTTTACTGTCAGCTCAGCAACACTGTCAGCCTGGAACAACAACAGGTCTGTTGATCTGTTTGTTGGAGAAGTAACATTTGTCTGAAACCTGTCGTATCAGTGTTTTACTCTCTCCGTAGTTTTTCTGCAATCACTGCTATTTTTTATTGCAAGTTTGCTGGGGTTTTTAAACCAAGGATCAGTGACAGTATATACTAGTGCAATAACTATAGTAACACTTTATTAATGTCCAACAGACACATTTTAAACTGTTGTCTTAGAGAAAACTCACTTACGGAATTTAAAGTACATTGTGGGAAGTTATACTTAGGTTGTTTTTGCATATTGAAACAATCTGACAAGCTATTTGAAAAGCTCTATTCTAGAGTTTGGAAGAGAAAAAGCCAATTTCTTTAAAGGATTGGGACAGCTGGAGACATAGCAATGGAATCAACTTTGCATTTTCATTTGTCCAATTAGAGTTCAAAACAGAGATGGATAATTGTGTATCAGTGAATAAATGAGGTAAAGTAGCCCTTTGAAAGAACGCTCTGATCTGGCTGATGTGACCAGAATTGATGAGTGCCACCAAAAAAAGGCTCCATTCATACATATAGTAGGCCTCTTCACAAAGAAGGCAGGTGGCACTTTTACTTGTCGTCTTTGTCCATTTTGGAATGTAATTCTGCCATTTCGGCCCCTTTTTTCAACTCAACAACCTAACCTAGAACGCTGGGGTTGTTACTGAACAGAATTCCCATAAAAGCAACCCCTGGTATGACTATTAATCTATATATGTCTGCACATCTATCTTTGAGCAGACAGTTATCTGCTTAAATATAGACATCTATACTGGGATGGATATCTGTTAAGATTGAACTTAACTTCGGCCCATTATTATTCTCTTAATGGTGATGGATGTATATATGAATAAAGCAAAATTTCATATTTTGAAAGGATAAAATCTAAGTTGGATACCAAAGAAATGGCAGCTTTAGAAATGGTCTGTATGTGCATGCATGCAATCCTTGCTCTAAACAAAAGTAAGCCAATTTTAAAGAAGCCCTTTCTTCTAAAACCTTAGCAGCTATTAGTAAAGTATTATATTTCAGGGCCTCAACCTGTTTTCCATTAGATCAGCATCAACCATAACATCTGGTACAGGGTTGGTGTCAGTAATGAAGGCAGTGATAATCCTTAAAAAAGCATTGTAGTTTGGCATTAAAATGTAAGCATTGAACAGAAGCTTTTCAGATAGCTTACTTGTTTTCATATGATTTGATGCTTAAATTGGGGATTTTAATTGTTAGATCTTTAGTATTTCTTGTAAAGATGTAATTATATTACTTCTCAGGATAAGCTGTCAAAATCCAAGAATTAGGTAACAGATAATAGCATGAAAGACTGACAATATCCTAACAATATCAATGAATATATTACAAAATTAATGTGTTGCATGATTTTGTAGGCTATACAAACTATGTAAAGTGCATATATTGTTGGAATGAAGTATTAAAGGGATAGTTCACCCAAAAATGAAATTTACCCCATGATTTACTCACCCTCAAGCCATCCTAGGTGAATATGACATTCTTCTTTAAGAGTTATATTAAAAATATCCTGGCTCTTTCAAGAATTATAATGGCAGTGAATGGCAGCCCAAAATGTTAAGCCCAAAAAGTGTGAATCCATCCATTATATATCCATTATTCGTCTGAAAAAAGAATGTCATATACACCTAGGATGGCTTGAGGGCGAGTAAATTATGGGATAATTTTCATTTTTGGGTGAACTATCCCTTTAAAAAGATTATTTTGTCACCTTTTAGTGCCATTATATTATTTTCAAGACAGGGCAGCTGACAATTATCGTAGTTCTGTGCAATATTTATATTCATGTGCTTGCCTTTGTCACTGACTGAGTATTAATAAAAGCCTATTTATGAATCCATGTGCATTTCAATTATTATTTTAATTTCTTTTTGTATTTGTGGTGTACTAATGGTTGATTTTCTAAAGCAGATGAGCTGAGGTGTCAGCACTGTATGTATTGACTGAAGCTCAGACATTGCTTAATAGACAGAACAATAGCAAAGCAAACAACAGTAACCGAACAGAGCCCTGTGTCAGGCCTGGCGCCGGCTGTGCTTTAAGACAAATTCACATCATCAAGCCTGGGATTGAATGTGGCTGTAAAAACGACTCTTTGCAGGGCCATTGAAAATGCAATACAAATAATGTCATATAGCCTACATTAAAGAGCTTAATGTGTTTTTATTTTTTTTATGGCCAGGGTTTTCCATTCATGACACTGTCAGAGGGAACATTAACTTTGATGATCTCAAGCTGATTATATGTAATAATAATATTTAATGTTTTTAATAAAGGTTATCAAAGTGTTATATAGGGGTCCCTGTCTGGATGAGGGTCCCTGGATAGGCACAGAATACTGTTTTTTGGTATTGTGGCAAACTTATTTACAGAAAAAACACCTATCATTGTAAAATTATGCTTAAAATACCAATATACCTCATATAATTCACTCTGCAATCCATACTGAAGTTGTTTACAGTGCAAGTGAGCTTGCGTAGATGGTTTGATTGGTTTTAATGTAGGTGTTTTTGTTTGGCGCGTCGCGTTGTTTGCGTAAACGAAGTCTTTGATTGGTTCATTGGGCGTTGACGTCAGAATTCCATCTACGATTCACGCTCGAACGCTCGCAATGTACACAGATTCGCTGTTCGTAATGGGCGCGTTCTGGTTTGTCCCGTCGCGTCGCTCGTTGACGGTGCAGTGTAACGTTGGGTGGAGGAGGTGTTGGATCTGAAACTCTGCCTCCGCTCCCCCTGACTGTCACCGACAAACAACGTGGGACGCTGGAATGTGTTATACCACACCACAGAGACTTTTGCCCTGCTTTTTATACACCGTCGCGTCACAAGTAAGTTACATCTCGCGTTTCGCGGAGCTGGAAAATATGTGTGGTTAACTACTGACAGCGATAAAATAAACATTGCACTATCACCCGCGGTTGAGTGCTCACAAATCCCATGCACTGCTCAAGAGCCCTTGCCTTCTGTGACATTCAGGTGACTGAACAACAACAACCAACATGAAGCAGACAGGTACAGTTAGAACGTTTCGCCTGCTTTAAAGAACTTTTAAACTTCTTGAAGTCTTTGTAAACATGGAAGAGGAGGACGCTGGGAACGGTACTGGGACGCAGGGCTGTGAACTGGAGCGTTCTGGAGACGTGGGACTGGATGAGGTGCAGATGCATCTCGCCTGCTTACCGGAGCGATACATGAGGGCTAAGTTTTCCCTCTCCGCCTACATATTTTGTTGGACAGTAGTGAAGTTGTGTCAGGTAAGGCATGTTGCATTTGAAAGCACAATTTGAAGTAACGAGCAATAAAGTCAGGCCCAGAGTTGTTGACAGTAATGATTTTCTGCATAGGGATTATTTACGTATAATTCAATATATTTTTTCCTTTGGGTAGTTGACACATGTGATTCTAAACTGACATGTACACTGCAAAAATAATTTTCTTACTCAGTATTTTAGTCTTGTTTTACAGTACAAATATCTAAATATTATTAAATAAAGATAAGAAGCAAAATGACAAGATATTAAATATCTAAACATTCTTAAAGCAAGATGTTTAATTGAGAAGCAAAATGACAAGATATTAAGTCTTGTTTTCTGAAAAAATGTATCAAAATTTGTTTGAGTTTATAATATTTTTATATTTGATATATAAAGTCTGAGTCTGAGTTTATAGAAAAAAATGTCTTCTTGTTTTAAGCATAAAGTTAAAATTAATTTTGATAAGTGTACTGAAAAACAAGACAAACATTTTAATAACAAATACATTTTTATAAGTAAAAAGTTTGCCCCTCAAATAATATGTGGTCATAAAAACTGTAGGTATAATTATTATATTATATAAGGGGTTTTCAGCCTGACAAACTCAGGGTGGTATTCAAATTTGATCAGAAATACTCAATAACTTTAAGAACTTAAGGAAACCATATTTAGAGAGGAAGCATGTTTTGCATGTACTGTACTTGACAGTAGCTGCTTTTGTAATAGTATCTAAAGCAGTGGTTCTCAATTTTAATCCAACCCCTAATATCCAAGACAATATTCTGCGCTCCTATCTAAGCTGATTGATCTGGTATTTCTAATGTCAAAAGTAAATAAATAGCCTACATTTAAAAATATAATGTCACTTTAATTTTGTGCCCCCCTTTTTTTCTTTTATTTAGTATTTTTTTTTATTTGCTTTGTTAGTATAACTAAATTTTACTCATTTTATGATTTACTGAGGCCCCCTGGTTGAGAACCACTGATCTAGACTAGAATATGGTCTTGTTCATAACAGATGGTGAAGATATGTAGATTCACTCCTAGTCAGAAAGTTTAAATTGCTTAGAGTGAGTCAGACCCTCCACCTGCTTCAACCCAAGGGGTCTGTTAAACCCGTCAGTATTTAACTATTCACCCCTTCCCCTCAATCACACCCCTTTTATACCCCAATCATAATATGGTATGTGGCAGTTGAAAGGTGTGACATCACTCTGGCCATTGAATGTCCACTGAAAAGTTGTTGGGTGTCTGTGAAAAGTAAGGATTATCCCAAAAATGGTTAGGGTTGGCTATAATTGTAATGATTACTTTATGCCCTTAAATTAAATCATAGCTGATCTGATCTCTTTGAGCCTAACGAGTTAATTCAAAACACAAACGACAAGCAATTTCCAATTAAGCAACACTTGATTTTCAGATCGATTAGACCTATTTGTAATTTTTTTTGTATTGACTCCATATTTGCCTGGAAAAATGCAGGCAAATCCTTGAACCTGTTCCATCAGTGGAGTGTTTCTCAGGGCACTGAAGCGTCTGTAATGGCTGGCTGACTGCATCCATGCACTATCCCCTCTACCAGCCTTTGAACTGCTGCCATTTGAACATTTCCATGAATGTAACAGCTGTAAATCACAGGAACTTCTCAAGGTTTATGACCTATTAGGGTTTATCTGGGGTTTAGCATCTTTTATTCTAAGCAAGGTGTAGCTGCATGCCCAAACATCAGCAACAAATTGGTTTGTTTAGGGAATAAAGACTGCAGTTTGTATTAGGATTCATTTCAATAAGCTTCAGTGAGCCTATTCCTCCATGGCTTCCTAATATAGTTGGATAAAATTTGAGAACTTGAAAGATAAATATAAATACTGTACCTAAAATCTTTACCCTTTTCACATTCTTTCAATGAAACTGAGCCGGCTGCCTTAGGTCAGAGGTCACAGAACAACCTTGAACCGTTTTAATTGTTTTGATTGGTTAAAGAGTGAACACAGACTTTAAAGCACAGCAGGATTTTTTTTTAATGGTGGAGGACCATATGGATGGCTAGTAGATCAAACAAAGGCATGTATTTATTAAGACATTTATGACTGAACAAAAGTCTCACAAAGAAACAGTAGCTTTTAACAAGCACCATGGGTTCGCTTTTTCTGTTTAATGTTTATTTGGTAACATTACGTTTAACTATAGTAGGCTTTAAAACTAATTTCATTGTAAGAGACCTGTTTTACCTCAAAAGAAGTCATAACACTTTAGGTATGGGCTGTGCATAAATAACATCTTGTTTACCTCATCCTAATTAAACAGTAAAATATCTTATTATTGTTCCAGTTGTGCCGTACCAGTTCCTTGTGGTTTATGTTCGTCAACAGTTTGCCTAAGGCTAATGCATGCCTTGCTTATGTTTTGTTCAGAATTGTCGGTCCTTTAATTCAAAACACACCTTGAAACTTTCTTGTATATGTTTCCTTTTTGTTTGTCTCCAGAGATTAAGCCCGATGGCAGTTCTTCCCCAGGTACGTTCAGTCTTTGTTTTGTTTTTTTGTTTTTTTGATTCAGAGATTGATGAACCTGAGAACACCAAATTCATATGGACTCATATGGATTCAGTTAATTTAGATCATTTTAATGCTGCTGCAGTGAAATACTTTGAGCTCATTGTCTAATAAATGCACAGTACTGTTAGATCTGACATTTTCCATTTAATAGGAGGATTCATTCATTTAAATTTAATCCCACTAAGCGTCATTCAGCCAAAGGGTTTGATGTAATCATCATTGAGGATCAAGCATGCACCATCAGGGCATATCGTACTTTTTCTTCATGTGCTGCCAACAGCCTATCTGCCTTCACCCCTGTAGAGGCTGTGCCTTAACATGTTGGATGTTGCTAAGGAGTTATGCAATGCATTGAGGTGTAGTGTCTGCAGATGGTTGGACTTGGTGCACTCTGCTGACACCATGAACAGAAGATCTGCTCTGTGTTGTGTTGCTCTAATCAGGCATTAGAACCAGGCCAGAAAATTATGTTGGTTTTATGCATCGCAATTTTCAAGAGTTGCCTCTTAGTTAATGGAATTTTTAGTCCTGATAGTTTACCCCTCATTCCTACACCAGTAGTTCTGAATTTGTTCGCTTCCATTCTTATTTTATTAAAAAGTTGCCTAATGTTGCGTAAAATTTTTCATTCAGTAGAAATGAATAGGTAGTTCATATAGTCATTCTGAATGCTTGTTCCCAGGTGCTTGTTAGTTTTTGCTGTAACATTAATTTGATTTTGTTGGCACTAAGGGTGTAATTTTAAAGACGCACTATGTAATTTTCACCGCTAGAGGTCACTTATTCAAAACAAAGACGTATTTTTACGCCTTGATTTCGTGAAATCATGGGAGTTGTTGTCTCCACCTCTACAGTCAGTGGAAAAGAATCCGATGGGGCAGAAATCATATTCATGGATGAGCTAATGTATTAAAGATTTATTAGTATTACTGTAGTATGAAGCAGGGTGGGGCTGAAAGCTGTTGGAGCAGAACGAAGCCACTGGAGCGATTGCTAATGAGAGACAAGCATGACACACGGCTCAAGAGCAGCGGAGCTTTTATTATGCCACAGACGAATGCTTCCGCTTCTCCCGGTCAAGCGTATGTGGGGTAATGCAGTGCTGTTTTATCATATTAGATAAATCTGAGTGTGTTGAAAGTTATGTTATAATGCTACTCTGTGCGTTTGCTCGTCGGTTACTATAGCCCCGTTTCCACCAAAATTACCTGGAACAATTTGTCCCAGGAACTTTTTTCCCAGGAACTCATTTTCCCCCAGACCTGTTGTTTCCATTTGCGTTTCCATCGCGGTCTAAACCGTGAAGATTAGTCTGGTGATGTAGGACTGTGCGTGACTTTCTAGAGCCCACTGGATTTCGTCCCCTGCAAATAAACTTAATAAAGCCTGAACCTCGTTGTTGGCCCATCGGTTGTATTTTTTAAACTCCATTGTTGATTTGAATGGTAAACGACTCTTATTGCACGCACCGCAACAGACTTTTAGGTTGAAATGAAATGCTGCATGAACTCAACCAATCAGCACATTCAGTGCTCAAGTCCCACCCCCGAAAGTTACTGAACTAGTACTACCTCACGAGCAGGGCCGTTTTGAGGGGTAAATATTTACCCAGAACTTCATTTAGACCCCGGTTCCTGCGGTTGAAACACAACGAGTACCATCACAAAGTCCCTAGTTCCTGGGGAAAGTTCCCGTAGTGGAAACGTGGCTTATGAGACACTTGCTGCACATTGCAAGCTAGATCGAGATTATGCATGGTAAAACATGGTATTCACGGTAAATTAAGAAAACCAGATAATAAGACTAACTTGTTGAGCTATATAACAGTGATTCATTGTCGATGAATGTATCCAAACAGTTGCTCACCTTTCTAATAAAACACATAATATATTAAAGCATCTTTGGTGTTTCCATGGTTTCTACAAATAAAACCGGTAATTGAGGATATTCTAATCCAAAAATCGTACATATTGTGCCTTTTAAGTCAATGATTATGTTAGGTCAAGGGTCAGGTTAAACCATCCAGCATAAGTGTTATTATGATTGGATTTTATATGTTCAGCAAAATAAGGCAATTTGATCCAGAGAATCAAAGCCTGTAAATTCCACCCATTCAAATAGCTTTTGGTGAATGTAAACTGGATTATAGTCATCTTGCATAATATTAATGGCATAGGAAATAGGGCTGCACGATTTGAGGAATTGGCATTTCTGGTTAAAATTGCTATTTGTGATTTTTAAAAATAAAAACCATATGAGAACACCAGGTTTGTTGTGCAAAATATAAAAAATATAATTATTTTGTAATAACACTATTTTGTTATTAAAAATAAAAATACAATATTAATATAATAATTAATAAATATAATAATTTTATTTTAAAGGGTGCACTGTTAACATGCAGGTGGCCTATAATTACAAATTATTAGGGCTGGAAATTATGTTTACTCTAAATTTCTTTAGAGAGAAGTATTATTTTTCACTTTATTTTATACCCAAAATAGGGTGATGTGAGCATTATTGAGTGCTATAAACGCATGTAATGTATGTTTCATTCATACTGGAAGCCGGAGGGTGCCCATGAACAGAAAGTTCAAATATTCCTCATAGAAGAAATAAAACTTATGATGTTCCAGGAAATCCCTATGGACAAAGGCATCCAGCTGTCGCTGAATAGAGTAGTGCAGGGATGATTTAAAATTGTAGGCCAACCTGGAAGTTAGAACATCACACTGGTTCTCTCAACAAAAACCCAATAGGATTTTCCCATAGGCTTGTGGATTATCGCAAAAAGTGTTTTAAAATTAAAGCCTAAATACAATCACCTGAAATAAAAAGATTTCACAACAGTCCCACAACTTCAACATCACCACCACTAAGTTTCTGACAACACTTTCAGTTTTTATCTAATAACATTTTAACTGAAAATTTGAGTTAGAATAATCTGTAAGAGCATGAGAAGCTTCAGTTCAGTTCCCAAATTATTGTTATTTCAAACACTCGACTGACGTTATTAAATGAGTGTGGAGTAAAACATATAATGTTTTGCTTTTCAAATCCAAATAAGTGACTCACAGGAACAGCATTTACTGAACTGATCGAGCCACTCTGATCACACTGCCGCTCCTCACTATGAAATGTGCTGTACATATATTTATTTAATTAAAAATTGCAGCCTTTGTGATTTCATAATTGCACTGTCAAATTGTGATTTCAGTTTTATTTAGAGTAATTGTGCAGCCCTAATGGGAAACCTTGTTTAGAGTGGCAAAATTATTATGATTAAAAATATTATGATAATTATTATCTTTATCTACGCAGAATTATGATTTTAAAAACCCGAAAACACAGAAGTAACATAAATATATAATTTTTTTATATTAGAAACATATTCTGTATGTGAAATTCTGTATACCATTAGTGTCAGTATTTAGTCCTAACTTTTTGTGCCATACATATTGATTTAATTTTTGTTTCGTTTGACCATAAAACCTTGAATTGTGAGCTCAATTATGGCTCTTTTGTGTGTAGTACATTGTATAACTTATTTGAGTGATGGCATCTACTCTTCCACCCTCCTTCGTAGGCTAGTGTTATGCAGAGCTCTTGATATTGTTGACACCTTTACTTCATTCTCCACTACTGAACTTTTGGTCCCACTTTATATTATGTGGCTTTAACTACTATGTACTTAGGCCTACATAAAAATAAAATAAAAATAATAAGTACATTGTACTTATTGTGTTCATATTGAATTGCAAAACACTTTTGCTGCTATTGAGGTGGGGTACGGGAAAGGTTAGGGATGATGGGTTTGGTTGTATGGGTAGGTTTAAGGATGGGTTAAGGGGTAAGGGAAGAGTCAACCGTGTAATTATAGATGTAATTACATGCAGGTATTTTTAAAAATATAACTAAGTACAACTAAAAACGAATGAACACAATAGGTGCATTATATCAAATGATTAATGTAAATGTTAAAAGTACATAGTGGTTAAAGCCAGTTAATATAAAGTCAGACCGAACTTTGTATATTCCACAAAACGACCTTGGCCACGATTTTGCTTCTGTCACAAATCTTATTCATGCTGAGAGTTTGAGGCACAATCTTTCAGTCCTTGTCAGAGTGATTTATGTAGTTTTCTGTTCTTGATAATTGAGACAATAAGGCCTTTTGGAACTTCCAGGCATGATTTGGCTGTACCTTTTTGTAATTTCTCTTCATTAAAGCGGTTGCGTTAAGAGCTGTTAATATCACTTATACACTATCGTTCAAAATTTTGCGGTCGGTAAGACTTTTAAAAGGTTTTTGAAATAGGTCTTTTATGCTCACCATGGCTTCATTTATTGATTGTGTACAGTAAAAACAGTAATATTGTGAAATATTATTACAATTTATTTGATCAACTGATGAATAGAAAATTCAAAAGACCAGCCTTTACATGAAATAAAAAAATCAAAATAATAAAATTTATAATTCAGTAAAATATGAGAATTAGTCTCTAATCATGGACATAGTTTTATATTGTTATATATTTATGTATATGCAAAATGATTATTTAAATAATGTAGCTTGTTATTCTAAATTAAACTTTAAGTGAAGGTAAAAACAGTTGCCTTTAATGAAAGGAATTTTTCAGAAGATGAAATGCTGGTAGAATTTCATGCTTTTCCAGCTCAGCACCAATCTGCCTCTTCATGTCTCAGCTTGTACCCATTTTACAGTAATAAACTCAGCCAAGTGTCACCTAAATCATCTCTTTAAGTATTATGGGTCTCTCTCACAATACAGGGAGTTTTTTCATTTAAAACCGGTCTTACTCTGTTTAAGATGTAGACATTAAACCTTTGACTTTGGGATTTTACTTTGTACAAATGCATAGTTGTATATGTTTATTTATATATATCGATCTGGATCTAAGATGGATCTAATGGTTCCATCTGTGCAGTTTTCTCTCAGTTTAGACTTATGAAAATCAGGTTTATATATATATATATATATATATATATATATATATATATATATATATATATATATATATATATATATATATATATATATATATATATATATATATATATATATATATATATATATATATATGGTTTGTATTACAAAGTATTTACATGCTTTAAATGGCAAACCATTATATTCAGCAAGCCTGGAGACATATTCTTGGATTTCTGGTCACATGCTCCTCCGAAGTATGCTTTGAAGGGCTGTGCCCTACAGGCAGTGCAAGCTAGAAGCATGAGTTATAACGCCACAAACATGCAAATAATGCTACATCAGTCATAAACTCCCACATTAAGCTCTAATAATAGTCCATAATCACCTAAGTCCCAGCATTGCCCTTCTTGTTTGTGGACCGGAAGAGTAACCTGTCACATCACTCCTGACCCAGTGCTGAACCTCAGAGCTGGCTTTAGACCGCTGCATTGGCTGCGGAAAAGTCTCATGTGGCGAGCGGATGATAGCCGCACACTGCCAGGGTAAACTTCACCATGGGTAAAGTTCTCTGGATACACGCTCCATAATTACTCCCCTTGGACTTCTTTAGACAATGGGTTAAACACTACTAAAAATGTCTGGGAACCACAGAGATGTGAAAAGAGGAGCTAAAGAGAGTTGGCAGTAGTTGTATTGTTTCTGTGCTTTGGATTTTTCTTCTGTGGATTAACTGGAATGACAGTGTGTTTTGTCCATACATTTGAAGTTCAGCGTAGTGTCGCATTTTTACGTGGTCCGATAATCAGTCAGGCATCGGAAAGAGCTCCTCATTATCATGTACCGCCCCACTTGCATTGTGACCTCTTTCAGCTTCTGACTGACAACTTCCCTCTGTGCTCGCTCCCCCTCAACCCGCCCCAACACCGAATAACTGATTTTGATCACTCTCAGTAATAAAAGTCACATGCTTGCCTGGAACAATGGCCTTTCATTTGGTGGCTGCATTCATTATGACCATGATATGTTAGTATTTAGTGCAAGATTCATGCTTCATGCTAGGTGAGAGAAAGAGAGAGAGAGAGAGAGAATGTGAGAGAGAGACAGTTATTCAGGGGTATTTGTTATGGCCTAAACAAAGAGATCTGGAAGTGCTTGCTCCTTTTAGAATAAAGCGATTTCTCACGCACACTCTTCTTTGGAGGTAGTTGCCGCAGGCGAAGGGCTGCAGGAGGTGTGCCAGATTTGTGCTGGCAAACTGTTTATTTATTTTCTTTCACTTTGTAGCACTAAAACCTGTACATAGACTTACAGTATGAACTCTGACCTGTGGATAATGATTTTTGTTGAGTCCTTATCAGATGAATGTAATTGGCCTTTTCAATGGGAAATGATGCTCTTCCTCTCATAATTGTTCAGTGATTCTCAACCAAGTGGGTTACTTGGAAAGATTTCTGTGTTGTTAAACATAGAAAACAGAAATTACAACACAAAATTATTGGATTAAAAATTAAACTATAGTAATAATAATAACAAAAGACTGTCAGTCTGTGCAATAGTGGTGAGGATTTTTCAGTGATGGGAGTCTTTCTGCAGGTTACATTGGTAATGAATCATTCAGTCAACCAATTCATTCATAAATGTTGATTAATTCAGGAACGAATCATTCCTGCAGACGTTTTTTTAGTGAGTCATTGAATTATTCACTCAACCGATTCATTCAGGAAAGTCACTGCTGTGTTCATGAAGACTTTAAAGGGACAAGTGAAGGGAGTCTTGACCAGTCTGATGTTTGTTTAAAAAAGTTAATCATTTTAATAATGGATAGTAATATTTAGTAAAAAAAAAAAAAAAATTGATTTCTCGATTTTAATCGATTCTCATTGTTACCAACTAATATAGATTCTTAAATCCCAAGAGTCATCCTGTTTACAGCTGATGAATGAACGGAACATTATAGAGCCCCTCCCATCCAATAAATCATAATAAGCTTTGTGCTTTGTTACTTTTTATATGAAACAAAGTCTCAGAATTTTTATTACGAAATTTTAAAAAACGAACCGTTTTGGCGCTGTTTAATGTGGCTGACAGATTGCTGTAGTGCCTCAGTTCAACAGAAGCGGCGTGCGGTTCATGTGAACTGATAACCTCAGTTCAAAATAAACATTAATGAACATTAATCTGATGGTATGTTAAAACAGTAGGCAACAACTTGCCAAAATCTGTATCATGTCTCATGTAATCACACCCTGTCATCAGGGTTTCAACCGTGGAGAGACGTCAATAAAACAGCTTGTGAACAAGGTCATGTAACGTCACATTTAGGCCTACCTCAAAAAAATATATATATTCAGTGACCATAAACTCGTTAGTCAACTAGAAAAATGCATTTAGCTAAATATGTGCACCATATTCATTATTTTTTCAATGTTCCCATGTATAGTTTACAGCATTAGTGGAGAGAATTTTTTCCCCTTTATTTATATATATATATATATATATATATATATATATATATATATATATAGAATCTAAATGGAATCGAATCACCCAGCCTTAATATTTAGTAATGTTAATGCCAAAGCTCTGGTGTCATTGAAGCATTAATGGGCTGTGGAGTTACTAAATAAGACAAAAAAAAAAAAAAAAAAAAACACTGCTTAATTTGTGAAACACACTGCTCTAAATAATTGAGGCGAATCACTCCCTTTCACTTGAAAGAAAGGGTTTTATATTCCTTCCTCTATTGTCCACCTGGCCTTCATGTTTTATCTCTTTAAAACATAGCACTTGTTTGTGTGGGATACCTCATGGGATACACTGCCATGCAAACACACTGGACTGAAAATAAAAGGAGCACACAGACTTTACCTATCAGGGCGCACTGTGAAATGATTAGCATCCTCCAGGCGAAAAGGAGGAGGGAACCCGCTCCCCTGCGATTGGTCCCTCTCCCTCTCTTTATTCAGAAAACCTGAATTTCTTGGCCCCATCAGGCTGTCCTGACTGGCCCTTTTCACTTATTCCGTTTTTCCTCGCTCTGTGTTTTGGGATGGGCTTCCTCCTTCCTCCTCCTTTGTTTTCGTGTCACTGTTTGAGCCACAGGCTGTGGAGTGAGTGCACTAGAAGTCTCAGTGCTTGAGGAACAGTCAGGGCGATGAATGGACTCTGGGAGCCAGTCTGGCTGAACTCAGATCAGCTTTCTGAGAAGAGTGGCTGTTAGGATGCCAAACAGAGGCTGTGACCACAGAGACATGGCACAGGTATGTCTAAGAAACTACTTGATGTAAATCTTTGTGTGGTCAGTTTAGCAATCCATTTTCTTTTTGGACATGAGATGACTTTTGTCATCAATGTTTCTCTGGTTTCTGTACTTCAAAAGTCTCATTGATGTACACTTTGCAGCGCAGACACCTGTATAGAGGTCAAACACATTGTTCTTTGTTCAGCCATGTTATTTTACACCACGCTGTAATGTAGCCGCCAATGTGTTTTGTTTTCACTGAGAGGTTAGGAATTGTTTTGCCATCTTTATATTTGAATCCATCATTGCTAGAACCACTATGGCAGTTATGATCTCCTGTTTTTTTATAGTTAAGACAATAGTTTGTTATTTTGTATATAATTAGGCTATATCACATTTTGACGGATTACTAAATAAAACGCCATTGTTTAGATGTGAAGTCTGAAAAAATCTCATAGATTCCATTGATTCGTCACACAGTACTGGACTTGTGACTCTAGCTGTATACAGTATGTGACTTGTGTACATTTGAGCTTTGCGATCACATTTATATCATACAGCTCTCTGTGAAGCAGCCTGATGTTGTTCTGTATTTACAGGTTGTACTGTTCTCAGTTTTTAAAGGTTTATTATGTTTGATCCCACATTGTGAATTGTGTGTTTGCGCCAGTGAACTATTAGAAATGTCAAATTAAGGGTATTGTGGTATCATTTGCAAAACTAACATCTCTGCATAATCAAACGGGTTAATCTCATTAAAAAAACAAAAAAACATAACCATTTAATGCCAAAAAATATATTATTCTAATAAAGTAAAAAAAAAAAGGATCATTTAAGAATTTTTGCATTGTGACATTTTCATAACAATTCAAAGCAGGAATTGGGAGAAATTAGCTTAATTGTCATGGAAATAATGTCATAATTAGGGCTCAGTTTGAGGGAGGATGCGGGGGTGGCATCTCCTTGTTAAAAACAAAACCAAAAAACAGCCCCTCTGTAAAACCACCATGTCCCTTTACCATCCCCAGTAGATTAACAGTGTTGTGTGTTATGTAAAACTTATGCAAAAGGAATATTAATTTAGTTTAGTTTTAAACTAAATTAGTTTAAAAAAAAGGATTAAAAGGGAACAAAGAAGAAATAAGAATGGTAAAATAAGTTCTAGATATAATGCTGCATTCCAGGCAACCTATAACCTGTGTTTTTCCAACCTTCTACCCGTGAAAGTGCACTGGAACGGCAGTAAACCCGTGATTTCCCACCCCATGAACTAGATCGATGTACTCCAACTTATGAGCTCTGAGGTCACTTAGCCTGCGAAACAACAATGGCAGCCCCTACGGATATACAAATAATGTAAAATAAACGGTATAACAGCTTCTCTTGCCTTATGCGCCATTTTTTTATCCTCCATTTCCTTCAAAAAAGCAAGGAGTAAGCACCTTTGGCAATAGAAATTATTGTAAATGAGCATAAGCCCTGTACGGTCCGCCATGTTTTGTTTACATCTAGCTACCACAATTCCTTGCGCTCAGGCAGTTTGGCGTGACTTTGCCTGGAGGACCAGCAGAGGACCGCTGAGTTTGCAGAGAAACAGTAGGTAAATTGCTCTGGAATTTTTACAGAGAAACGCAGACATTGCAGATTCAGACAGGATAAAAATATCAAAGTACATCAGTGAACGTACATTTCTCTAATGTCCACCTGTAAAATTTGTCCCGTCCGAATAGGACTAAAGATATTGATTTGTTATTTATCCTTGAAGCTGTTATCCGCTTCATAGACCTCCTGTTGGATTAGTTCGGCTGAAGCAGTAAATGAGGGATTCTTGTTCATGTCTTGCTGGGATGCCCTGATGGAGCCTCCTAGTTTTAGAATAATCTGTTGTGCCCGTCACAGGCTATTTTAAACTCCTGCTGAGTTCAGAGTTAAAGGGCAGTCAAACAAAGCAGAAGAGGTCACCATCCTTCCTTAAACTAACAGTCTTTTATATAGCACTGATTTGGTATCACAGCAGGTACAAGTGTTGAATGACATTAGTTTGATAGTAAAACTGAGTACTAATGGCTGGCACTTGTTAGAATTATAAACAAAGAAAGACAGAAGAGAGCTGAACAGCTTTTAACCATAAATGTTTATAATGTCTTGTACAGAACAAGTTTCAACATTTGCGTTTTCTCTTTTGGGATGTAGCTGGATAGTGAGATATGAACAGCTCTGGAAAATATCTGTTGTGCTCATGCCGATGGAATTGTTGCTGTGTCAGGTACAGTAGCATTCTGCAGCTGCTAGTGTCCCTCATGAAACAGCTGTTGTTTTTATCATCGATATAATTTTTTCCCCTTTTTGCACATAGCCAATAATAAAAGTGTGTTGAGATCGTGGTTCAGAAAAACAAACCAGGCGTGGTGTTGTTTCAGTGTTGTGTGGGGGCCATGAATGTGTTTCATCTGTCCCAGAGGAAAAGAAATGTGGAACGCTCCGGTCTCGCCCTGTACAGCCTGCCAGCCCTTCGGCCCCCGTCTAGTCCTGACTCTTTCAGAACCAGAGAAACGTCCCAGAGTGGGCCTGATTTACAGTAACAGTCAGGTTTTGCATAAGTTTGCTCATAAAAGCCACTGTCCTTTAGTTGCCAACTGTCAACGTTCTTTTCCCCGGGGAAAACGGCTTCTGTGGACACTGGTGCCGAATACTAAATAGTGTCCATAGTATTCACAATGCTGCCTGAACAGTCTCTCTTTCTCAAAATTGCAGGGTGGATGCTTTCCCGTCTGAGGATCTGAGGCTGAAGTATTTTCGCTTCTCTGGTCCACATTGGTTCTTTTTTTTTTTTTTTTTTTTTTTTGACACACTTTATACACATAGCGTTATTAGAGTAACTGGAATATGACATCACAAGATGGCGCCGCCGTGTTCGGTCGCCGTTCAGGTCGCTTCGCGAAGACTGTGCTTTTATTTATTATTTTACTTTCTTTTGCTCTCAATTTTTACAAATTTATCATCTGCATTGATCTGCTATGACAGCAAAACTCTTTTGGACATTGGTTGCCTCTACACTGGACTGTTTCAGGAAACTTTCGCCGATCCTCTGTGGCCAGCTGAGATTCTTCGTAACGCCGAGTTGAACAATGGCCAGAGTCGACGGCGAAGAATCAAGAAACACCGCGGGAAATGCGCGGGGATCCGCAACAGACTGAGAAAAAGGGGATTCAGCCCACCTCTCCCGAGCATTCTGCTCGCAAATGTCCAATCCTTGCAGAATAAGATGGACGATCTCAGAGCCAGGATAAGTTTTCAACGGGACATGAGAGACTGTAACATCTATTGTTTGTCCGAAACATGGCTCACGCCCGCGATCCCGGACACAGCTGTGACGCCGTCTGAGAACTTCTCTGTTTTTCGGATGGACAGAACAGCCGAGGCCGGTAAATCCAAAGGCGGTGGAGTATGTTTCATGATCAACAAGAAATGGTGTGACCCCAGGAACATCACCATTCTTTTGCGATCCTGCTCGCCTCATCTGGAACATTTAACAATCATTTGCCGCCCATTCTATCTGCTATTTTCCTTGGTCATCGCCACCGCCGCTTACATTCCACCACAGGCAGACACAGGGCTGGCTTTATCTGGCCTTCATGATGTTACCAGCGGCATCATAAACAAACACCCCGATGCTGCTTTCATCGTCGCGGGCGATTTTAACAAAGCAAACCTAAAGAAAGTCTTGCCAAACTTTCACCAGCACGTCTCCTGTCCTACACGAGGAGCAAACCGTTTACATTTCACTGCCGGTTGTATATTCTGTATATAACTGTGTATGTGACAAATAAAACTCTTGAATCTCTTGAATCTTGGACATTGTCAGAAGCTAGTAGCTCATTTTTGGGTACAGAAAGCCGAACAGGATGATTGGTCGCCTCAAACTTGCTCCTCCTTGCAGATCTGGACCACAAGCCTGGGGCAGCAGCCAAGCCTCCTTTGGAGCCTTCACGCTGGTGTTGGTGTCCTGGTTATATAGTTGCAATAGCGTTTGACCTCTTTCTCAGAGTAAAGTTAGCCTTTCAGTGCTCAGCCTTTCATTAGCCTTTCAGTGCTCAATATAATTAGATATTAGTTTGCATTTGTACATTTGTACTACATCTGTCACTTGGTAGCCAGCTAGACAGATTAGAAATGGACAGGTTGTGTGACATGTACTCATCCTTAAAAATATGAGCAAAACTATGCTGAAAGAAATTGGTGTAGGATTTACTTTGAAACAATTTTCATGAATTAGTAGTACATTTCACAAACAATTAAAAAGAAATGCCAAGTAACACATTAAATTAAACAATTTAACACATTAAATTAAATTTAAACAATCTTTTTTACACAAAAAATGCTGGGTTGTTTCAACCCATGTTTGGGTCAAAAATGGACACAATTAAATAATAATAAAAAGTTAAATGATTAAACATTTAATTAAAAAGTGTAAACCAGCAGTTGGGTTTGTCCATATTTGAACTGAAACAAACCATTTTTTAGAGTGTACAGTGCATATATTGTAAAAAACAAAACCAACAAACAATATATGCCAGTTAAATTTCATTTCGTAATGCCCATGAAACATGCAGATGGTTGTTTTGACCATCAAATATCAGATGAAGTGAGTTGTACCGTTTTGAATCCACTTTTAACGTTAATATTTGGTATAGGTATCTCTCTGGCATAGTGTCAATATATTTCCTCTGAGAACTTCAACACTAATGTTATCCCATGCCTTCTGCAACTGAAGCCAAAGGCTTTCCTTTCAATGGACAACTCGCCCCAAATGTGCTGGATGGGGTTGAGGTCCGGACTTTGAGGGGGCCAGTCCATCATTTTCAGTGTTCCAGCAGATTCCTTACATCACAGTTCCGGCAATAGTTAGAAGAACATTTTGGGTCATTGTCCTCTTGGAAAATAAATCCAGAGCCAATAAGACGACTCCCAGATGCCAAGTGTTCTAATAATTTTGGCCTCTGTATATAATTAGAATTTGAATTGTCGTTTATATTTCTTTCTCTCAGTGAGTTATTGACTGCTGAGATCATTAACCTGTCAACATTTCCTATTCAGCCTGCATATTGTTAGGCCTTTAATTATATTTCAATATTCAATTTTAAGGACATTTTTGTTGCTTTTGTATGAAACCGGTTGAAAACCACTGCACTACACCCTAATGGCCTTAGAAAGTAAATAGTGGTGCTAGTCTGGTTTAATGTCAAGAATTCAAGTAATTTCCTGGGCTTTCCTTCTGTAGTATATCGGCCCCCTGTCTGGAGTTATGCAGGCTTTTCATAGGTTCTTTCTTATTGGCAGTCCTGCAACTCTATGCAAGTGTGAGAGCAGCACTTTTTCTTGTGTTTCAGACCTCATGTCTTTTGTAATGGTTTGAGATCTTTCCTTTTATTCCCTCCCTGTGATCTGAACTTGCACAGTAGTGCAGTCAGACCTACCTAAACAACAGATATCATAGTCCACCCACAAAATGTGTCCAGCTCCTTGGAGAAATTTCAGCTAAGAAATGAAGCAGGGAATTGGTTTTCAGACATTGCTGGGAGCTACTATTTCTTATTCTTGTCATGAGCAACCTTCTGAAACCTGACGGTCTTCACGGTCATGCATACATGACGGCCATTGTAAGTCCACAAGACCATTGAAGAATTGTGCCATTTAGGACAGTGCCTGTCTAGTGCCCAGTTGAGCATGCAAGCCATCCAAAGTACACTCCACTGACATTGAACACGAATGGATGCATTCGGCGCACTACCTAGTGGACATTTGTTTTTAAGTGTGGGCACAAAAATTGGGCGGCATGAAAGCCAGAGAAGAATGCAAACAATGGAAGTATACTATAGGTTTTAAAAGCATGAAATAGTCTGGTTGTTGCAACATGTTAGTGTAGTTACTAGTGATGGGCTTGAAACTGTGCACATTGTTGTGGTGCCATCAGCCAATCAGTGTTGTCATCATGTATTTTTTTTGTGTACTAGAGGCCCAATGACCAATTATTTTTTCCACCTTATAATTACACACCTATACACACCTGTATATACACTGTGTGATGATTATTTGCGCAATGTCATTTTTTGTAACTGACACGCAAGTTTTCTAGAAAGGCTAGAGGCCATCCTCTGAAAACAATGTGCCTGTCAGACTCATTTATTTCACAAGAAAAACATCTTTCTAACACAGCGTCTTTCCAAAGCTGTTTCTAACACTCCTGCCGTGGCAACAATGGTGAAGCCAGAAACATGCCAAGATTCCAAGAAGTCATGCCCTTCTATCAACTCACCGCACCTTTAACTTCCTGTGACGCAACAGTCTACCTCACATGCAGACTGACAATAAAGATGCAAAAACATGCACTAACAAGTTTTCATCAACTTCAAATTCCCCCCTCCAGCTCAGCAGGAACTTCATTTGTATAGAGGAATTGCACTTGTTATTCAGAGCTGTTGGTGCAGGTGTTGTTGGCTTGTGGGTTTGTGAAACAGATACCCCATTTTCTCCCTTCTCTTTGTTTCTTTCACAGCAAAGCAGCATTTATTTAAACGGAGCAGTGGGATAATGCCAGCAATGCAAACTGATCTTGAGTCAGAGCTTCTCCTCTGCATGGGAACATACTGATAAAGGATCTGGTTTCACTCTCACCTCCTTCGTTCTGTTTGAGGTCGCTCAGTTCTGGCTGAACTCGGAGTGTGTGTTTTTGGATTGTTTTTGTTTTGTCAAGTACTGGATAGTATTGGAAACTATTAATGTGTTTATGTATTAATGTATATAGCTGTTGTCTAGGATTGTCAAGTAATTTCTAGATTCAGATTTTCTAAAATGAGGAATAACACATTGGCACGGTTAAAAGGATAGTTTTTAGCTGTCACAAAGCTGTCATATGACTTCAGAAGACTACTATGTTGCATGAGCCATGTAGACTACTTGATGCTTCTGTGGAGCTTTTATTTTCCTATTTTGGTCCCCATCCACTCGTTGTATGGAAAAAAGCAGTGTGAACATTTTTCAAAACTTCTAATTTTGTGTTGCACAGAAGAAAGAACATCATACTGTATGGATTTAGGTGAGTAAATGATGGCAGAAGTATGTTGGGCAAATAGAGCAGTGAGAGATCAAACTCAGATGTCTGGCCTCTGCCTAGAAATGAACACATGTGGGAGATTCACAGGACTCAGCAGTGCTCCAGTCCAGAGAGGCTAGATTCCACTTCCTGCACCTGTAGTTGGTCCATCAATCTGATCGTGTCCTTTCAACAGCATTCTGCCATTGTGGTTCAATGCGTTATGACTAGTAGGATTCATGTGATCGACAGGTGTTTTTGATAAGCCATCTGTGTGTCTGTTAAGGGTATAAATATTTGCCCGACAAAGAATTAAGTTGCAAAGAGAACATGAAAAATACACTTTCTGTTATACGTTAATATTAACATAAAATCTTGATGTTGAATACAGCTTTAAAGTTGTTGTCCATGTTATTTTTCTCAGGTGTTTGACTAAGATAGTGTTCATAACTGAATTCCCTGTCAAGGAAAATCAGTTCAGTCTGCGGCAATATTTGCAACGCCTCCGGCAGCTATTTTTACCGTTCAACACCAACTCCTATCTACTTGAACAGAAAAATATTAGGGAAAAACTTGCATTTAAATACAGTAGCATATTTCAGATCAGCAATGAACAGACCCATAAATGTGGTTTATTATCCTTAAATATAGTAAAAGGCCTATATTTTAGATTGGTAAAGCCAATGCGGCTGGAACCGCATCTCAGTAAGGTATGTCAACATTTGAATTGCTTCAATGCTTTTTTTTTCCACATTTGTATCAGATATTTGAGTACATTGAAACAATACTTGCATTTAAAAGTAATCCGGTAATTTCTCTCAAAAAAATCCTGTTGTCACTGACGCACAATTAATTCTGGGGTAGGCAAGGCCGTGAAGGATCCATCTGTTGTATCCTTCATTTCACTGAAAATGAAAGAAGCTTTTGGAGGCCGCATTTGTACGAGCCTTCGAATTGGGACAGTCTTCATTGCGCAGTGGTGACGCAAATGGCCTTCGACTGTGGCCTTTGTAGGATGTAGCCTCTGAATTGGGATGCAGCTTGAGCGTTTCTGTGGGAAATGTAACATCTAACGGCAGCTGCAGTGATGCAATAGATGTGTTCAGCTTCAGCTGGATTTAACTTTGGCAAGATTTACCACTTGCAGTCAGGGATGAGTTGAAAACGAAGACGTGAGGAACGGCTCATTCTGCTTTCCGTGGTGACGTTCACATGGTGTTTGTGTACTTTATCATAGATAAAGTAAATTAGATGCAATATTTGCCAAATACACAGGTATTTCAGATTTTTTCATGTAGCAACAGTAACACTTTTCATTCAGTATTTTGTGTACCACTTAATACAGCACCTGTATGTACAAGAATAATGTTTAACATAAGCCTATACTATTTAAATCCCATTAAAGTTGGGATTTACCATTTCATTGCTGAATGCACTGCTTCACGTCAGATGGCATCAACATGAAGTCGAACACACCTAATGACTTTAACAATTTATGTAGAAGGCAGGACTTATTCCGCCATATTGCACATTGCAGTTTCTACCATTCTAAACTGCAAGAGTGAATGGTCTTGGTATACACACTCAGTGTGGTCCTGAGATGAATGGTAATGCTAACAGAAAACTTTCACAAAGTACTATAGACATTTGTGGGTGCATTGCATTTTTATTGTCACATTGATGCATTCTACATCCCTAAGAATATAGTGCTGCGATGGAGGTATGGTATGTAGCATGCAGTATGTGTATGCTGCTCAATTCTTTTAGGAGGAGGGATTGAAAACACTTGTGCCTCTAAATCACTACTTGTTTGCTGTGTTTCCACACTCTCAGAGCCATGTGTCATTATGGTCTTACAAACTGTCACATCATCATGCAACTGGTGGAATACAACAAAACAAATACAAGAATAATATACAGCTTGGAAGACTGAAGTAAGAACCTTGGGCTATGTTTAGGCTCCATACAAACAACCAGCACTGAGTCGTATAAACATGGATAAACACGGACCAGTCTTATGCTCAGGTCTTGTTGCATACAGGTTGTTACATGAGTGTACATCTTGCCATGAAGTGTTTCATGGTGCATTAAGTCTTGTCTTGTATTTAGCATCAGTACTCATAAGTGAAGTATGTAGTGCTGAGTGTTGTTTTGGGAAAGTTCTAGGATGATCCATGTCCTTTCTGAGTCTGTTTTATTTGATTCTTTTCATGTCTCTTCTTTTCACCCCACTTCTGTTGTAGCTGTCACGGTTGGTTGATCTGCTGTCTTATTCTAGTTCAATGTTGGTGTATGTGTGGGTGTGTCTCGTTATGTTCTTTGTTCGGGTAGGCGTGGCCGCCTATCAGTCCGATCAGCGGCAGCTGGTTGTCATCATCACAGCCTATTTAATTGCCTGCTCTCCCATTTCCTGTTGTCAAATCGTTGTTTGAGTTCCCGTCCTCGTACCTGTTCCTGTTTCCTCGTGTTTCTTTGTACTGGACCTTGGATTACTTCACTACTGCTCTCACCACGGACTCACCATCACCTTTCCTCTGCACCCCGGGAAGAGTCCATCTCAGTCCCTGCGTCACACTCTCCTGCCAGTGGTGTTCCAGATCCCAGCCTGCCACATTGAGTGTATTGTGCATCGATCTGTCTTTTCCCTTGAGTATTGAGTCTAATAAACTCTGTTTTGCCTTGCTTTTGCTTCCGTCCTTGTTTAACGTAACAATCAAGATCAAGCCCAATAGTAAGGTTGAGGCTACTATCGGGTGGGATCTCCACCGGGAAGCCCTCATCATCCACTCTCCTTCCGGTAAGACTGAGATGGGCCAACAACAGGACACATACATGTCAAGCACTTGTGGACTCCGGGGCCGAGGGGAACTTCATGGACATTCACTTGGCACACGAATTACATCTTCCCATCTCATTTATTGCCACTGGTCCCATAACCCTCATCACTTCCGGCAACCATACAGAGACTATTTCCTTCTTTCTCATGAAATCCCTTGTCGCACCTATTGTGTTGGGGCACCCCTGGTTGGTGAAACACAACCCTCGTGTGGACTGGGGTTCTAACTCCGTTTCTATGTGGAGCGAGCCCTGCCACGGGTCCTGTCTTGTATCTGCCTGTGCGTCTGTATCTGTTTCTGTGTTACAGGAAAAGGCAACGGATTTGTCAAACGTGCACGTGGAGTATCTGGACCTGAGGGAAGTGTTCAGTAAGTCTCGGGCTGCTTCTCCCCCTCCGCATCGTCCCTATGACTGTGCTATAGATCTAGTGACAGGTAAATCTCTGCCTAAGGGCAAACTTTACTCTCTTTCTGAGAGGGAGGCCATGGAGAAATATATTTCTGATTCTTTAGCGGCCGAATTCCGGGGGCGGGGTTCTTTTTTGTGGCTAAGAAGGATGGTTCTCTGCGACCTTGTATTGATTACCTAGAGTTGAACAACATCACGGTAAAGAATACGTATCCTTTGCCGTTGATGTCTTCAGCTTTCGAGAGGTTACAAGGAGTGTCCATCTTCACAAAATTGGATTTACGTAATGCCTATGATTTGGTTCGCATTAGGAAGGGGGATGAATGGAAAACCGTGTTCAACACCCCAAGGGGGCACTTTAAATACTTGGTGATTCAATTGGTGATTGAATACTTGGTGATGCATTATATTATATTATATTATATTATAATATAATATAATATAATATAATATAATAGCCGTAGGGTTTAATATGGAGTTGGCACACCCTTTGCAGCTATAACAGCTTCAACTCTTCTGGGAAGGCTTCCCACAAGGTTTAGGTGTGTGTTTATGGGAATTTTTGACCATTCTTCTAGAAGCGCATTTGTGAGGTCAGGCACTGATGTTGGATGAGAAGGCCTGGCTTGCAGTCTCCACTCTAATTCATTCCAAAGGTGTTCTATCATGTTGAGGTGCAGGCCAGTGAAGTTCCTCCACACCAAACTCGCTCATCCATGTCTTTATGGACCTTGCATTGTGCAATGGTGCGCAGTCATGTTGGAACAGGAAGGGGCCATCCTCAAACTGTTCCCACAAAGTTGGGAGCATAAAATTGTCCAAAATGTCTTGGTATGCTGAAGCATTAAGAGTCCTTTCACTGGAACTAAGGGGCAAAGCCCAACCCGTGAAAAACAACCCCATATCCTCCCTCCACCAAACTAACATTTGGCACAATGCAGGCAGTCAGTCAGTCAGTCAGTCATACTGTTCTCCTGGCAACCGCCAAACCCAGAATCGTCCATTGGACTGTCAGACAAAGCAGCATGATTTGTCCCTCCAGAGAACACCTCTCCTGATTTTACACCACTGCATCCAGTGCTTTGCATTGCACTTGGTGGTGTATGGCTTGGATGCAGCTGCTCGGCCATGGAAACCCATTCCATGAAGCTCTCTCTCTTCTTGAGCTAATCTGAAGGCCACAACATGCGCTGATCCCCTCTGTGATTTTACGTGGCCTACCACTTCGTGGCTGAATTGCTGTTGTTCTCAATTGCTTCCACTTTAACACCACTAACAGTTGACCGTGAAATATTTAGTAGTGAGGAAATTTCACGAATGGACTTATTGCACAGGTGGCAACCTATCACGGTCCATGCTTGAATTCACTGAGCTCCTGAGAGTGACCCATTCTTTCACAAATGTTTGTAGAAGCAGTCTGCATGCCTAAGTGCTTGATTTGTATACACCTGTGGCCATGGAAGTGATTGGAACACCTGAATTCAATGATTTGGAGGGGTCCCAATACTTTTGGCAATATAGTGTATATTCTTCTAACCCTAACTGATGGAGTGTGTAGCTTTTAATTTCTTAAACAACCATGTAAGGCACATCATGGTCATATTCCAGCATGACAATGTCAAGATTAATCAGGCTCAAATTGTGAAAGAATGGTTGGAAGGGAGCAAGAAGAATCATTTTCACACATGAATTGGCACCTCTGAGTCCAGACCTTAAATGTATTGAAAGTCTTTGGGATGTGCTGGAGTAGACTTTACAGAGTGGTTGACGCTTGCATTGTCAATACAGGATCCTGACCAAAAATGTATATATCTCTTGATGGAAACATCATAATCACTGTAATAATGATACAATCATAATATTTGCCTATTTAAATCAAAAACTTTTTTTTTGTTTTTTTTTTTTTGCCAGCAGTGTATACACTCACCTAAAGGATTATTAGGAACACCTGTTCAATTTCTCATTAATGCAATTATCTAATCAACCAATCACATGGCAGTTGCTTCAATGCATTTAGGGGTGTGGTCCTGGTCAAGACAATCTCCTGAACTCCAAACTGAATGTCAGAATGGGAAAGAAAGGTGATTTAAGCAATTTTGAGCGTGGCATGGTTGTTGGTGCCAGACGGGCCGGTCTGAGTATTTCACAATCTGCTCAGTTATTGGGATTTTCACGCACAACCATTTCTAGGGTTTACAAAGAATGGTGTGAAAAGGGAAAAAACATCCAGTATGCGGCAGTCCTGTGGGCGAAAATGCCTTGTTGATGCTAGAGGTCAGAGGAGAATGGGCCGACTGATTCAATCTGATAGAAGAGCAACTTTGACTGAAATAACCACTCGTTACAACCGAGGTATGCAGCAAAGCATTTGTGAAGCCACAACACGCACAACCTTGAGGCGGATGGGCTACAACAGCAGAAGACCCCACCAGGTACCACTCATCTCCACTACAAATAGGAAAAAGAGGCTACAATTTGCACGAGCTCACCAAAATTGGACAGTTGAAGACTGGAAAAATGTTGCCTGGTCTGATGAGTCTCGATTTCTGTTGAGACATTCAGATGGTAGAGTCAGAATTTGGCGTAAACAGAATGAGAACATGGATCCATCATGCCTTGTTACAATCAAGATCAAGCCCAATAGTAAGGTTGAGGCTACTATCGGGTGGGATCTCCACCGGGAAGCCCTCATCATCCACTCTCCTTCCGGTAAGACTGAGATGGGCCAACAACAGGACACATACATGTCAAGCACTTGTGGACTCCAGGGCCGAGGGGAACTTCATGGACATTCACTTGGCACACGAATTACATCTTCCCATCTCATTTATTGCCACTGGTCCCATAACCCTCATCACTTCCGGCAACCATACAGAGACTATTTCCTTCTTTCTCATGAAATCCCTTGTCGCACCTATTGTGTTGGGGCACCCCTGGTTGGTGAAACACAACCCTCGTGTGGACTGGGGTTCTAACTCCGTTTCTATGTGGAGCGAGCCCTGCCACGGGTCCTGTCTTGTATCTGCCTGTCCGTCTGTATCTGTTTCTGTGTTACAGGAAAAGGCAACGGATTTGTCAAACGTGCACGTGGAGTATCTGGACCTGAGGGAAGTGTTCAGTAAGTCTCGGCTGCTTCTCCCCTCCGCATCGTCCCTATGACTGTGCTATAGATCTAGTGACAGGTAAATCTCTGCCTAAGGGCAAACTTTACTCTCTTTCTGAGAGGGAGGCCATGGAGAAATATATTTCTGATTCTTTAGCGGCCGAATTCCGGGGGCGGGGTTCTTTTTTGTGGCTAAGAAGGATGGTTCTCTGCGACCTTGTATTGATTACCTAGAGTTGAACAACATCACGGTAAAGAATACGTATCCTTTGCCGTTGATGTCTTCAGCTTTCGAGAGGTTACAAGGAGTGTCCATCTTCACAAAATTGGATTTACGTAACGCCTATCATTTGGTTCGCATTAGGAAGGGGGATGAATGGAAACCGTGTTCAACACACCCCAGGGGCACTTTAAATACTTGGTGATTCAATTGGTGATTGAATACTTGGTGATGCATTATATTATATTATAATATAATATAATATAATATAATATAATATAATATAATATAATATAATATAATATAATATAATATAATAGCCGTAGGGTTTAATATGGAGTTGGCACACCCTTTGCAGCTATAACAGCTTCAACTCTTCTGGGAAGGCTTCCCACAAGGTTTAGGTGTGTGTTTATGGGAATTTTTGACCATTCTTCTAGAAGCGCATTTGTGAGGTCAGGCACTGATGTTGGATGAGAAGGCCTGGCTTGCAGTCTCCACTCTAATTCATTCCAAAGGTGTTCTATCATGTTGAGGTGCAGGCCAGTGAAGTTCCTCCACACCAAACTCGCTCATCCATGTCTTTATGGACCTTGCATTGTGCAATGGTGCGCAGTCATGTTGGAACAGGAAGGGGCCATCCTCAAACTGTTCCCACAAAGTTGGGAGCATAAAATTGTCCAAAATGTCTTGGTATGCTGAAGCATTAAGAGTCCTTTCACTGGAACTAAGGGGCAAAGCCCAACCCGTGAAAAACAACCCCATATCCTCCCTCCACCAAACTAACATTTGGCACAATGCAGGCAGTCAGTCAGTCAGTCAGTCATACTGTTCTCCTGGCAACCGCCAAACCCAGAATCGTCCATTGGACTGTCAGACAAAGCAGCATGATTTGTCCCTCCAGAGAACACCTCTCCTGATTTTACACCACTGCATCCAGTGCTTTGCATTGCACTTGGTGGTGTATGGCTTGGATGCAGCTGCTCGGCCATGGAAACCCATTCCATGAAGCTCTCTCTCTTCTTGAGCTAATCTGAAGGCCACAACATGCGCTGATCCCCTCTGTGATTTTACGTGGCCTACCACTTCGTGGCTGAATTGCTGTTGTTCTCAATTGCTTCCACTTTAACACCACTAACAGTTGACCGTGAAATATTTAGTAGTGAGGAAATTTCACGAATGGACTTATTGCACAGGTGGCAACCTATCACGGTCCATGCTTGAATTCACTGAGCTCCTGAGAGTGACCCATTCTTTCACAAATGTTTGTAGAAGCAGTCTGCATGCCTAAGTGCTTGATTTGTATACACCTGTGGCCATGGAAGTGATTGGAACACCTGAATTCAATGATTTGGAGGGGTGTCCCAATACTTTTGGCAATATAGTGTATATTCTTCTAACCCTAACTGATGGAGTGTGTAGCTTTTAATTTCTTAAACAACCATGTAAGGCACATCATGGTCATATTCCAGCATGACAATGTCAAGATTAATCAGGCTCAAATTGTGAAAGAATGGTTGGAAGGGAGCAAGAAGAATCATTTTCACACATGAATTGGCACCTCTGAGTCCAGACCTTAAATGTATTGAAAGTCTTTGGGATGTGCTGGAGTAGACTTTACAGAGTGGTTGACGCTTGCATTGTCAATACAGGATCCTGACCAAAAATGTATATATCTCTTGATGGAAACATCATAATCACTGTAATAATGATACAATCATAATATTTGCCTATTTAAATCAAAAACTTTTTTTTTGTTTTTTTTTTTTGCCAGCAGTGTATACACTCACCTAAAGGATTATTAGGAACACCTGTTCAATTTCTCATTAATGCAATTATCTAATCAACCAATCACATGGCAGTTGCTTCAATGCATTTAGGGGTGTGGTCCTGGTCAAGACAATCTCCTGAACTCCAAACTGAATGTCAGAATGGGAAAGAAAGGTGATTTAAGCAATTTTGAGCGTGGCATGGTTGTTGGTGCCAGACGGGCCGGTCTGAGTATTTCACAATCTGCTCAGTTATTGGGATTTTCACGCACAACCATTTCTAGGGTTTACAAAGAATGGTGTGAAAAGGGAAAAAACATCCAGTATGCGGCAGTCCTGTGGGCGAAAATGCCTTGTTGATGCTAGAGGTCAGAGGAGAATGGGCCGACTGATTCAATCTGATAGAAGAGCAACTTTGACTGAAATAACCACTGTTACAACCGAGGTATGCAGCAAAGCATTTGTGAAGCCACAACACGCACAACCTTGAGGCGGATGGGCTACAACAGCAGAAGACCCCACCAGGTACCACTCATCTCCACTACAAATAGGAAAAAGAGGCTACAATTTGCACGAGCTCACCAAAATTGGACAGTTGAAGACTGGAAAAATGTTGCCTGGTCTGATGAGTCTCGATTTCTGTTGAGACATTCAGATGGTAGAGTCAGAATTTGGCGTAAACAGAATGAGAACATGGATCCATCATGCCTTGTTGCCACTGTGCAGGCTGGTGGTGTGTGGTGTAATGGTGTGGGGATGTTTTCTTGGCACACTTTAGGCTCCTTAGTGCCAATTGGACATCGCTTAAATGCCACGGCCTACCTGAGCATTGTTTTTGACCATGTCCATCCCTTTATGACCACTATGTACCCATTCTCTGATGGCTACTTCCAGCAGGATAATGCACCATGTCACAAAGCTCGAATCATTTCAAATTGGTTTCTTGAACATGACAATGAGTTCACTGTACTAAAATGGCCCCCACAGTCACCAGATCTCAACCCAATAGAGCATCTTTGGGATGTGGTGGAACGGGAGCTTTGTGCCCTGGATGTGCATCCCACAAATCTCCATCAACTGCAAGATGCTATCCTATCAATATGGGCCAACATTTCTAAAAAATGCTTTCAGCACCTTGTTGAATCAATGCCACGTAGAATTAAGGCAGTTCTGCGAAAGGGGGTTAAACACAGTATTAGTATGGTGTTCCTAATAATCCTTTAGGTGAGTGTATATCCAATATGAACCAATATGATTAAATCAGTAATATCAACCAACAATCAATTTAGTCAGAATGCACTGAATGATATATTGTGCATCACTGGTATAACTCAAATCCTTTTCTCAAAATTTTCATTTTTAAATCCAGAAATGTATGGACCACTTGTTAAAAGTAAGTGTAATGCCGTGTTATGGCCATACAGATCCCTGACTGAGAGTTCAGTGTTGATCTTCCAAGTTGTTTTATGCTGTGTTTTATGGTGAATTATTCATCTTCAGAGTCTGTGCCATTTTCCTCACTGTTTAAAAAATGCAGTGATTTCACAAGTTCTCTGATTGACAGGTCCTGGAGACCGTTGGTCTTCTTTTCTCCAAACAGTTGGTAGTAATAAGTGAAAGCAGTTAAATCTCTGAGAGTTTGCACTCTAAAGGTGGGAATGGAAGTTCCTCTGAGAAGAACACTCCATAGGAGGCCTTTGATTTGACCCTCACAGTCTCAACGAGCTGCTGTTGCCGGGACAGCACTGTGTAATATGCACCAACAACTTAATTGTGTGTGTGCTTAAGTTGCCATGGGCAGCGTGTTGCATTGTTCCTGCTCCTTTCTCACGCTCCATGTCCTGGGAGGTTCTGTTGTCATGGGTTGGGTTATAGTCTGGCCACTGGGAATGACGTCCCTTGCCTCAGAAACATGGACTCTGCAAATCCAGACGTCAAGAACTATCCTTAACATCTTTTCTCACCTTGACAGCTCCCTTGGATTAATAACATCAGAGGTCATTATATATTGCACTACTCCCTGGAATACTTTATTATGATTGGTTGATTGTTGTATTGTGACTGTTACAATGTATTACTGATTAAATTACTATGTAGATGTTTATTTTAAAACATACGAGTGTCACCCAGTACTACCCCCATTTGGCCATTGGTCATTCAAAAAAGTAGTCCCACCAATGGCAATTCATGCCACTGATTGAGCCAATGTTGGTATGTTGGATTGTTAGGGATGCTCAAAAAATCATGTAGATGACTTACTGATAGTGGTCTCTGCACATGGAGCTGAGATAGGAGAAAGTATTTTATCAAAAAAATTACACAATTCCACTTTAACATTTGAAAACATTGGCTGTGATGATAAAAGAAATGACATCACAGTCTAGACAAAACATTTTGTTTTGCCGGAGGTTCGCTGATTAAATAACTGAATGTCCTTTCAGACAGGAACTCCTAAACACATTGTTTCGAATTTTTGGTTTTTTTAAGGAACCAGATTTTGTTTTACAACAAATAAAAACAAACACGGCATGCCCCAATTGAGAACACATGATCCTAGCAGATGAGTTGTCGCGCCGTGGGATTGACCCACACAAGGTTTGAAGGTTATGTTAAGCACTCGTCATGTCAAGGTTTTGTGACCCTGGACTCCTCAGGATGTTTGTGCTTACATGGACTTTTAAAATGTCTAGCAAGTGATGTGTTTCCTTCCTATATGACTACTGTGTACTGTGAAACGAAGTCCATGAAGTGACAGAACTTAAAACACACTTATCTGAAGATAAGCTTCAGTCAGGCTTATGGCTCTTTCTACAGCAGGGTTACAACATGGAGCCTGAAACTCTTTTTCGTTTTCAGTAAATGAACAGTAAACGGAGGTACTAACAGCAACCTACCTGGAGTCTCCAGAAGTACAAGGTATCAGGTCCTCAGAGACTTTGCTAATGCTGGAACCACACAAATAAATTTTTTTTTTTTTTTTACATCTTATAAGATTTTCAAAATGTGAGAGACCAAAAACATGATGATAAGAAATCATAGATTTAACCATTTTGTTCTTTTAGTGTGTGGAGTGCCACGATGTGACCAGGAACCACACACAAACATTCCATTCACAAACAACCAGAGTCTAAATCTTGCAAAATCTCTTGCATGAAATGTGATTTTTAAAGTAAACAAACTTCATCTAAAATGTTTAGATGAAGTCATGGAGACAGTGTGAGCATAAACATGGACAATGTGAACACCTGATGAGTCTTCCATCAGCTCACGTTCTGATTGGGTATTGTTTCGTTTCACGAGATAATCTCCAGAGCGTGTGTCCCCGTTTGTCCTCGGGGGTTTCCCCCACATAACAGGATTTCTGATCGTAAATATTTAACATGTTGGATATTTACGATTTGAGATTGGGGCGGCTCCCACGTTCTTCCGGGCAGATTAATAAGAATACTTAATAAGAATCACAAGCTGAAGTGTTGTGAAAGTGTTGTTTTTTTATAGGCTTTATAGACAGATTCTGATTTATAGATCGGCTTCCAGAATTTGGCAGTAAGTTTTGGGAGTTGATTTTAAGTCCATCTCCTACCATGAAAGGTCCATCTTTCTCATTGTTAGTAGCAGCTCACAGTACAACTCCCTCGCCACCGCTGCTGTTGTCTGACTTGAACTGGTGCCTGGAGTCACTCTCAACCTATCTGTCTATAAAGCCTTCAGACAGATAGATTGTCTATAAACATGTATCTACATGTATTTCACAACACTTCAACAGCAGCTTGTGATTCTTATTAAGTGTGGGTCATATTTCAGGATGATTTTTTACCTTAGCAAAGTTTCTGAGGTCCTGATACTTCTGGAGATTCCAGGTAGGTTGCTCTTCTGGAAATTGGTGGCACTGGAGACTAAAAGGTTCCTGATGGTTTCACACCTACTTCTTCACCTTAATTCCTAATTTATTATTTTGTTATTTAATTTTTTTTGCAGTTAGTTTGACTTTTCTTCTTGGCTTGTTTTTATATGACCCTGTTGAACCAATGAGCACTTTGCTGTCCATTGGTTACACCTTAATTTTTGCAATTTCTAGTATTGTATTAGTATTTTATCCTTCTCATGAGCATATTATAATTTTCTCTTATTTGGCACATTTTAACTGTAAAAGAAAACCTGCTTAATAATTATGCACTTATTTTTCAGTTCAGGCCTTCCTTAACAATTATATATCACTTATAAATAATTTAAATACACAATTAAAAGTAGTTAAGATGTGCTTGGAAAGAAAATGATCAGAATATCAACTTGCATAATAATTATTGACTCAATGACACACTGACTTTTTAATCAATTAATTTTTTTTAAAGAGGAGGAAACAGACATTTGATATGTTTGAAACGACCTAGTTTTCATTCTGTATTAATTTGTGGATTCGTAGGTTCTTAAATTTAAAAAAGATTGGATTTGTGCCTCTGGTGCTTTAAAAAAGGTAATGGGACGTGAAAAATTGTGTGGCTGAAAATTGCTTTGCAAGAATTTAATATTAGCCTGCTAATTTCCTGAGGAAACTAAATGCAGTGCCTGTATTGCTTATATAAATGTTGACTTTTCACATACAGCTTCCGTTTGGGAACACGCGCACGGGGCTGTTGTGTACATTTCAGTGCGGGTGTGTTTTCTTGAGTGCCTTTGTATGTATAGCTGTGCTGAATTGTCAGAATCGTGGTGGGAGGCCGCTCTGAGTGATCCGGTGGGTAGCTGAGTGCTCTCCGACTGCTTTTGTAATTATAATGTGTTTTGTGTCGATTCCCGGCATACTGTCTTCCCACCCTTTTGTCTCTGCGAAAGCCTCTTGACAGAGTTCATATCCATTATGAGAATATCATAAGCCTTTCCTCGGCCCTCACAAAGCATAGTGACAGAGTCCTGTCGTCTTGCTCATGCTGTGGAAATCTTCATCTGCTAAAGTGCAAGAAATCGAAGAACGGACACTCTTCTTTGTGACTGTCATTCAGTCACTTTGTTCACAATGGCCTCATTCAGAAAAGGCCTTTGACTAAACAGTGTCAAACTAAATTAGAGTGAGAGAAGTGTGAGGGAGAGAGATAGAAGGGTACCGGCCACTAGAGCTGCTGGTCCATCGCCAACAACTGCCCCGACCGTCTACCTCCCAGAGAGAGTTGACACACTGAATAGCCCTGAGGGAGGCTGCTGTCACCCAGGAAACAGCGGAGACTACAGGCAGAGACACAGAGGACGGGCTTGAGGAGTTCGGCTGAATTGTCCGTTGTTGTGGGCAGCAGGCGGTGATTTGTGGTCACAGCAGACTGTGAACGAAGCCAAAAAGGTGTAGACAAAACAGAATAAAAGACGTTCTTTGTTAGGCTACAATATCAAATAATACGACAAAAAACATTTGATCAACAGATGATAATTTGAATTTTTTAAGTCTGGTTATAACTCTAAAACTTGCTAGTCTTTTAACACATTGAATTAAACATTGAATTTTGAAGTAGAAAGACTGAAATGGTATTTTCTTGTAAAATGTATTCAAATAATCTTTGACGCATCATGCTTTACAATGAGATCTCATTTGTTAACATTAGTTAATGTATTAACTAACATTTAAAGTCACAATATGTAACTTTTTGCCGCTAGAGGTCGCTTATTCAAAACAAAAGCGTAGCTTGATGATGCCTTGATTTCAAAGAGCTTTAATTATCCCGCAGATGACTGCGTCCGCTTTTTTCTGGTCATATGTAGGCAGCGCTGTTTTATCATGTTAGATACATTTATTTGAGTGTTTTGAAAGTAATGTTATTATGCTTTTCTGTGCGTGACACTACTATGAGACAGTTGTTGCACACTGCAGTAAACTACATTGAGATTAGGCATGGTAAAACATGATACTAGCGGTAAATCAAGAAAAAATAAGACAATGATTAGTTGGATATTTCAATCCAAAAATCTTACATATTGTACCTTTAACTAACAGCTATTAGCAATGCATTTCTTCCAGTATTTATTCACTTTTTTTTTTTTTTTTTTTTTTACCAGTAGATTCATTGTTCATGTTAGTTCACAGTGCAATACAATTAATAAATGCTGTAGAAATATTATTAATTCTTAGTTTACTAATGTTAATAAATGAAACCTTTTTGTAAAGCGTTACCAATCATTTGTTGCAGTGCAGACGTATCGACTGGCATGCCCATATCTTCCAGGATTTCAGATAAAATATTTTGCTAACACTATTTTAGGTTCCATTCTCGCTATTAACTAGTTGCTTATTAGCATGTATATTACTAAGATGTTGGCTGTTTATTAGTACTTATAAAGCTCATATTAATGTCTTATTCTGCATGACCTTATTTTACATTCCTTATCCCCATCTAATACCTAAACTTAAACGCTACAAAAACTACTGTACTAAGTATTAATAAGCTGTAAATTAGGAGTTTGAGGCCAAAGTCGTAGTTAATAGTGAATATATGATCCCCTATACTCAAATGTTAACAGTATTTTTTTCTTTTTCCTATTAGATTCTAGTAGTTATATCTGATAAATCCTGATAGTATAAAAAGCCCATTCCCAAATACCTAGCAGTGATGGGCCTTTACTGCCCCTCGGTTGCATCTCCACATGTATACAGCAGAGGGCGCCCTGTGTCAAGAACTACACTATTTTAAATTTTAAATGTGAATCTAGATCCTGAAATGCCACCATTATACTATTGTCTTTCCAACATACTTTTATACTGACATGCTTTTACAGGCCATTTTGGATGTATTACTGCAGCAGTAATTTGCTACCTTGGAATCATTGTCTTTCCTTTGCTCATCCTCCTGTTTTATTTTGAATTTTTGTTTTATTTTGGCTAACTATTCTGGACTTGCACACAAACTGCATTGCAATCATTTCCCAAAGTGGCATTTGTATGGAAATTTTACAAAGTCTGTAAACAGGATGTTAACACAGGCCAGAGTGTTATGAAGACGGACATAAAGAGAGGAGAGCACAGACATGCCAGCAGAGCAAATACTGTACCAAGCACAACAAGCTCACTGTTCTTGATGCTCGAAATATAGGTAGAAAAATATAAACATCAAATTGGGGTGGGGATTTATATGAATGCATCTCTGAAAGGAACTGACTGTCTTCAGAATAGTTTTGAAAATATCAGAAGTATCGGAATCGACCAATTTGCTTGTAAAAAGCAAAAATCATGATCGATGCATCACTAATCACTTTTACATTTCACTGCCGGTTGTATATTCTGTATATAACTGTGTATGTGACAAATAAAACTCTTGAATAAAACTCTTGAATCTAATTTCACAGTATTACTGTTTACTGTATTTTTGATCAAATAAATGCAATCTTGGTGAGCATAACATACTTTTTTCAAAAAGATCTTACTGACCCCAAACTTTTGAACGGCATTTACAAATAAAGAAAACAAAATGTTTTATCTCGGAGTATGGTCAGGTGTCAATGCAAGGAAAGCTTTATTTCAGTTGCATTGAGAAAATGAGTGCAATGTTTCACCACTACTATTGAGTATTCAGAATACTGTGGTTTTTTTTTTTTTTTTTTTTTGTTTTTTTTTTTACAAGAAAATGACATTAAGGCCCTGTTTACACCTGGTATTAGGATGCGTTTTGGTCAATTGGATCACAGGTAGACGAGGGAGACATACCCGTTTACACCTGGCGTTTTAATCTTAGTCTCTTTCGTCCACTTTCAACCACTTCTGTCCTGATTTCTTCGAGGGGAGGGTCTATGGGCAGGTAAATGTACAGGTTTTTTCAGATCTTTCAATCTAATGGACAAAATAAGCATGCACAATTTACATATGAATAGGGTTGGGTACCGGTATGTAACCGGACCGAATCAGAACACAGATTTTGGTGCCACTTAAATTCAAACATGTTTTTGCTCTTTGGCTGGTGCCGAGCCAGAGACAGACGAGCTTGGCGCCTGTCACATATCACAACTATTCAGTGTTTCCAACCACATAATGTTTATTTTAGGTTTCAGACATTTTAAGTACAAGCAAAAAACACACACTGATGTCTATGGAAGTGGCAATAACAATCCTTTCAGTTATAATTTGACTATGTGTCTTATTTATATCAGATACACATTATATAGTTAACTACATAGTTTACTCTTTTCTTCTCCCAGTTCACCAGTCACTTACTTTCATGTATTTTGTGAGACGTGGATGAATTTGCGGGATGTAAATCAGACAGATCTGATTCTCTGAATTGCAGCGTAAACTAACATGACGGCACCCGTCACGCATAATATAGCTCAACTAACATGATTGTTATAAAGGGTTTTAAATGACAGCACATTCACGTACACATATTTGAAAATCAGAATATCAGATAGTTGATGACATAATTAACAAGTTTGTGAATATTTTGAATAAAAAAGAAAAAACTAAATAAAAGCAATGCATCTGTCATACAGCACTATTGTGGCTGTGGTGTGTCACATGAGAAACATGACTAGGGTTGGGTATCGTTGGGTTTTTTATGATACTGGTGCCAAACCAGTACTTTTAAAATGGTACCGGTGCCTAAACGGTGCCCGATACTTTTAATAAAATAAAGAGCCACAAAACGATGGTGGGTGACAATAAAGAATGGCTTTTTATTTAATTATTTTTTTAATACATTTATTAACTTTAAAGTATACTTAAATATATAAATATAAATAAATACAAAACAACAAATTCACTTAAATTCACAGTAAAACCTAACCCAACTACAATAGGCCTAATTTAACACTAAATAACAGTACTAATAATGGCAAAGTATTCTTGGTATGCTACAAACCATCTTCAAGGTTCAGCATTATTTTGCAGAAATATTACCAATATTACCATATTACGCATCGCCTTGTTTCCATGGCGACGCGTCATGCTTCTTACATGACACACAGCAGCCGCAATAGCACTGTATCACAGATGTAGACTTTTATTCCGTTTTTTATTTTTGTTTTATTCAAAATACATAAACTTGAACTATCTGATATTCTGATTTTCAAATATGTGTAAGTGAATGTGTTACTTGATTTTTAATGCGCGATGGGCGCCGCCATGTTAGTTTGCGCCTCAGAGAATCGGATCTGTCGGATTTACATCACGTCTCACAAAATACATGAAAGTAAGTGATCGGTGAACTGGCAGAAGAACAGAGTAAACCATATAATTAACTATATAATGTGTATCTGATAATAAATAAGACACGTAGTCATATCATAACTGTCTGAAATGATTATTATTGCCGCTTCCATAGACATCAGTGTGTGGTTTTGCTAGTACTTATGTGCATTTAAATGTAAAAAATCGTAAAAAACCCAAACTATACCAAACCCTACATACGAATGCGTAAAAACATGGAGAGCAGCAGCTTTTGTTTTTGCTCTGATAGCCTCAAGACCACGCTGAATGCTGTGAGTGCGTTAGAAATCAGGAATGATGACAAAACATTTATGCTTTGTAAGTTTTTCATCTTAAAACCAAACTTGGGTCTGGCTTGCTTCTCACGATGTGTGTGCATTAAGTCAATAGGCGGAGAGTAGGCGGTCTTTTATGGCTATTGGACCACATGAAAGCAATCCGGTCGAATGCGTTTTCGACTAACGTTACCTCTGGAAGTGTTCGAAAGTGGATCAAAACGGTATAGACCCTGTTTACACCTGTATTTAGCATCGTCCACTTGTGATCCGATCGACCAAAACGCATCTTAAAACCAGGTGACCTTCAGGAAAAAAAATCAAATGCTACAAAGTGTATTATATTTCCCCTTAAAGGTAGCTTAATGTGCTACTATAAGTAAGCTATTTGTTGGTTGAGCCAGTTTGGGGAAGATCAAACAAAGGGATCCGTTTGGGGCAGGACTATCTGCTTGGTCAACCGATGGCAGACAGGGTAGTGTTTTACGAAACAACCATTATTTTTGCAGTTAATTTTGGTGACACTAGCGGCACAGAAATTACACACTTTAGCTTTAAGTATACCTCTGCTATAGGACAAGCAAACACTGGTGTCCCTTTTCTTTATCTGACAGATCTGTTGCTCACACTTTCCACTGCAGGTCCTGCCCTTGGGGTGAACCTTTCCAAAGTATGTTTCCTCACCACTATCAAAAATACATGATAACACCAGGCCTTTGGAGAGTGTGTGCCCACTTGACCTCACAGCAGTGACGGCCAAGTGATGTTTAGTTTCACCTCACACATAATGTTTATATAAATCAAGACACCACAGGTAGCGTTGCTGGGCGGGAGGTGTAAGATTAAAGCATTAGTGCAGACACTGGGCGTTTCACGAACATCCACCCAACAATATAAAAAATAAAATAAAATGACCTCATTCTTTTCCACCCACAACACCCTTTTTAATCCACCACAGCCTGACTTGCACGCTGTTATTGTTACTGTCACACACTCAATCCGGCGACAGACTGTAATTAAATTTACTCAGTCGTTCGTAGGAGCAGAAGTGAAATGGTTAAATGATTCTCTGGCTAACACGGTTGTTTTTACATAGCTGAGGTGAAACGGAGGAGTGCTCATTGTTAGGAAACTTAAACCACTGGCATGGCATGACAGGTTCATTCTGTCTCTCAGCGTGTCTCTTGCTCACACACTCTCTCTCTCTCTCTGGCTGTGCCATGAGTCTTAGAGCACTCCTAAATAGCAACAAGTAAGCATGTGGCCGTAACGGGCTGGAGAAACTCTCAACAGGACATGAGGATTGAGGGAGAGAGGGGAGAGGGGGAGTGAAAGACGATTGAAGCCGTCCCCTCCTCAACACACTCACAATGTTGAGTGTTATATACTTTCTACGAAGCTTCTTTAAGGTAAGGGTGCTTCCGCCTGTTTTCATAACATTGTGTTGGTTACGGATTGTTGGAACAGATTAAGATCACACTGTCATGGTGGTTAGTTATGGCTTTCGGTCCATTTTCGTTTGAGCTGCTCTTAATAAGTTATCTTGTAACTGCGCTTCTTTAAAAGAGGACAGTGTTGAGTTCAATGGAACATTTTTTAAATATTTGTTCTGTGAAAGACATGTTGATGTTTTGGGAAAAAATGTTGTAGCAGATAATATTAGCATGTCAGGATCTGATACATTTGCTTTTTTTCAGTCCAATGAGATTAAGTTTGATCACTTTTGATTTGGAGATTTTAGTATCAGTGTTTTTTGTGTTAAATGTCTTCCTGTAATAGCAGTTTGGTTGTATCCTAAGGCTTGTTCCTTGATCACATATGTTTTTGATTAATTGAAGGACGCCTAGATCACTGCCTGGACTTTCTCCCATTGAGTCAGTGAAGCTTCACCAACGGTCATATTAGTGTGCGTGAGTGGACTTGTGCAGTTGGAAAAGTAGTATTGGCAGTGTCTTCAGTGTTGTCATGGATTTGGGGAGGTGCTGTTTAAAAATGGTTTTCAGTGGCACAGCAAGGCATATAGTTTTTTTTTTTAATCTTGATCATAGCCTAACTTTAACAGAGAGCCCTTTACATTGGTCACTTCATGAGTTTTTACTGATTGGATAGCTGTCCTATTTTATAAACTCTTCCATTTACACTTTGTTTGGAATGTGTCTCAAGCCGCCTCTTGAAGTGGTTTGAGTGATCTGATTTAAAGTCTCAAAAGCATTTCAGAGGACAATTATGCCTTATCTTTTTATGATCAGATAGCTATCCTAGAGAAACGCATGAAGTGGCCAGGTGTGAATAGGTCCAGAAAGAGAGACAAATTAGTTGAATTTGTTATAAAGTTGAAATCCAGCTGAATCTGACAGTGTTAGTGTCACTGCAGAAGTGGAAGCCCTTTGACATTGTGCCATCGGCCTTCAGGGAGTCAGTGTGTGCACAGGAAAACATTTTTTGTTTGTTATTTGAATGGCCCCAAAAAGTATTTGGAAACTTACAGTACATGTATGAATATTATATCATTGCATTATTGTACAGATTTTAAAGCACACTTTTCAAGCAAAATATTTGTTAGGTTTTAAATTATAAACCTTTTGGAATAAAACACCTAAAAGACCTTTGGTCTTAAAACACACATTTCACATTCCCAACAGATTAATTAATTTCATTCCTTTCTCTCTGGATGGAAATTAGATTTTTAGAATACAGTAGGCTCCTTACTTTTATAGCTAGCATTCTATGTCTGCTAAATGCACTTAATTACAAAATATTGTCAAAATTTGGGGATAAATTGACTAAAATACAGTATGATTTAAAATATCAGTAAGAGTATTCAATATTTTGTGATTTAAAAGTTGTAGTCATCATCATTAATATGTAACACTCCACTAGACAACTATGTAGCACACCTGCAAACTTGTCGCTTTTCGGCGACAAACGCCGTTTTCTTGGTCAATTGGGTCATTTACGTGAATCGCGTAGAACCGTAGTGTTTTTCTTTGGGGGGTGGGGTGGGGGGGTGTAGGCTGCCCTTCATCTGCATGCCATGCAGGCTAGAATTGCGAAACATTATTGGATAATTCTTATAATTGACATTTCTCTGGGCCAATCGGAATCTTAGCACTTGTGTCAGAATCTTGAAGCACACAGTGTCAACTGAGCTCGCCATTGAATGAGACGCCTGGCTACCACGCAAGTCTGATGGAAGGAAGCATATTGTTAAATTCAAGTCAAGCTTTTTGGAGCAAAAATAACAGCTATTTGTTTGCTTGATTCAATTAACGTTAGCTACCGCTTTTTTATGTGATATAATTTACAATAATATTGTATTGTCGTCATACCCATGATGTTAGCTAGGCTTATCGGTAGCCGGGTGCTCTGCCCTGAGTTCCGAGATATACGGCTACTGCTCGAATTCTGGGCTACCCTGAATATTAGGTTGTCGTGCGTCCGCATGAGCGCCAAGGTGCGCGCGGCAAAAATGACGTCATTGCAACAGCGCGCACGCCTCCACATCCTAAGATGCACGACTTTGAGCCAAATCTGCCCGAGCAGACGGATATTAGTACATCTCAACACACAGGCAACCAGTTTGCGCGTCTAAATCAGTGGTATGATCTGGTTTTCAGTCTAAAACAGTAGCGTCAAGTAAATGTTTCGTCCGTTTGGGGAGATGCGCGCGCAGTCAGCGGAGGCTCGACTCATGTGCCAGGCGAAAGTATAAACAAGGCTTTAGGCAGTCATTCATGATGTGGGTAAGAAGTTAAATGTGACTGTTTACACAATAGCTGATGCGAGAGTAAGTGTAACATGAAGCAATTTGGCAACCGTGTTAATCTCGTTGCATGGGATGCATTTCTAACAACATAGGGCTATTTAGATAAACAATCTGGCGAGCGTGTTGTTTTAGGCTAATACACCAACAGCAAATTTCTGTATAATAGTCTATCATTTGAAATCTTTTCTTTACATTGTATTGTAGTTCAGAATTCGAGTAGCCGTGTATCTCGAAACACTGATCAGTCCTTCGACCGATGAGATTGGAAAATCACGATAAGTTAGCCATTTCAGAATGAGGGAGCTTAATGAGAAGGACTCCTATATAGCACAGCTAGACTCAGCAGGGAGGTGCAAGTGGAGCTGGGCATGGCTCAAGGTGGAAGTGAAGCAGGAAGTGAAGGGAGTTGTGCATACACTGCCACTTTCATTGTGTTTTAAAAAAGTAGATAAGGCAGGAAATGCCAAATGTACCTTATGACAAATGTGTCATTTGCATATTAAAATCACAAAAAAAAAATCGAGCCGGGGGCATGATTTCCCCATCGCCCCATCCCCCCAACCAATGCCCCCAACCCCCAAGTTTTGGGTGAACTGTCCAAAAATGACCCCTACTTCTTTAAATGGTAGAAAAGCAAACTAAGCTGTTTTCATGTGATGCTTAAATGTGCCTTGTAAATCTAGCCACCTGACTTATGGACAGGACACTACAGTTGTGTTGTAATGAAGCAGCTCTGCAGTTGCAGCTCCATTTAAGCGCAGTGCCGTGTGTCTTACTCAGCTCTTTCAGCAGCCTCATCTGTGATGTAAGAACATCTCATTGAGGGGCTTTGTTGAATTGCAATATGTTATGCACAGCATGTGTCAGATTATGATTGTGAATAAATACATCCTTACAGCCCAGGTCTCTCTGAAAGAGATTCTTTTGAATTCATACTCTGGCTTTTTGGTGTGGGAAATGTAGGCGGTTTATGCATGAGCTTGGTCAGCATAACTGCTTCTTGATCATTTCAGCCATAATTTTGTTGACATAAGCAGTCAACAGCTTAATCAATCAGTTTTCAAACTTCATGCTATAAACACGAACAGCCTTGACTTTTAGCCTTTTGTATCTCTACACCCCCAGTTGAAATTAGAGACATGAAACAGCACTTTTCCCAAACAATACCGTTCTCAAGCAAAGTCAATGTGACAGAGGATCCATCCCAATCAGCTCTCCCGCCAGGAATATTAGCGCTCGGATGGCACATGAATGGGAGTTGGTTTTCCCATCTGTGTTTTCCTGAGGCAGTTTGATTATCCAGTTTCTCTTTAGCTGACAGCGTTTTGGCATGTCAGAGCTAGACGTCGTCAGTAAAAGTATGGGTGTGGATACATGTGTTAGCACGCATGTTGTTGTTTGGGACTGATAGGTGTGTGTGTGTGTGTGTGTTGATGCTCGAGGCCCCCAATCCCTGTGACATACAGGTTTGAGAATTACGATTACATACCACACTCAGTTACTCAATACATCGGCTTGTGTTACACTTGGCCTGACAGGGAAATAGACGGGCAAATTAATTGAAGAAGAAAACAAGACAGCAGGGAGAGATTTACACGCTTCATTAAGCAAAACATTTAGTGAAATTTGAATCTTGTGGCATGTGACACACGAGGAAACTCTGAAAAAGTTTGTGCGAGATGTCATCAAATCCAAACAGACGACATACCAAATGTTATGAAGTTTTTTTCAGTAGCTCTTTCAGCGTTTATGTGGCGTTTCCAACAATCTCATTTAGAGTAGCAGAAATACAGCGCGAAATACCAGCAAGAACTGTGAACTGTGTGAAATGTATAGTGAACATGCAAGTGAGGGTCTCAGCTAAACATTTTAGTCATAGTATGTTATGTAAAGTTCTTGTTAACAGGTCTTGCAATTAAGCATTTGCAGTGCCTTCCTGAACTCTCATTTAGGGGGAAAGAAAGTGTGTAATAGATGTGGGCAAATTTTCTCTTTCCCCAGAGTAGAGACAAGGCCAGACCATTCAGACACAGAGAATAAGAGCGATAACAGGACAGGAATGTAAACGAACTCGAAGAGGATATACAAACTACTAGTGTGAAATAGAGGGTGTTGTAGCCCCTCCACTCGGACCCCAGCCTATTTTTTTCCTCATAGATTATGACTTTTGGCCTTGAAGATCTATGTGATAATTTTAAACATTATCTCTATGGATCTTAGTCAGGGTCGACAACATTTGTAATTAGATGCAAGTTTAAACAAGAGCTGTGTGCAGTCAGTTCAATGCATCGTAAGATGATCTGATGTTCACAACCAATATTTTGAATCTACGGTGAAGTAAATACTATAGAAAAAAACACGTAATTTCTACATTGAAAAAGTTAGTTCAGGCAAGAATTTAAGAAAAGTAAATTCTATATTAGTACTTAAAGTGTTTATTTTACTTTTTAGTAAATATCAAAGTTATAAAATTAAGTAAAACCTACTCAAATTTCTGATATTGGTGTTCCCATCATGCCCTGAGGCACGAATAATTATTAAAGGAGGCACTTCAGCGCTGGGAAGATGAAAGTGTATTTAAACTGGGTCATTTATGTAGTAGAAATGTGAAATTATTTTTGAATTTGGTGCCTTCTAGACTGAGAAAAGACAGAAAATGTATTTTTGTCTCATGTGGATGAAAGACAACAACTCCCAGAATGCACTTGCTTCACTGCCCTACGAGGCCACTTCCAAAGCCACAGCTACTGGTTATCACTTGCCCACCATGACCCCACCCCCACCGTTGTTTTGATTTTCATAGTAATAAAATAATTTCGTTCAGTTAGAAAATAGACACTACAATTAAAAACTGAACACGTCTGTTCTCTAAAGTGTGAGTGAGCTGAACGAAAGTCACGGCACAAACGCAGCAGGAGTCAGATTACATTCATCATGAGAGCGAAGAGCTGAGGAAAGCGCGGCATACATTCACGGCACGTGTTCAGTCTGGCGCGTTTCCAGATCATGCCTATGGAAGCTTAACTTTCATAGGAATTCATTTGAAAAGTTGAAACACTCACTTTGCTCCGCACCGCTCCGTTTACATGAATGCCCGCAGCTGCCTGAGCCGAGCGCTGTGAGTGAGATCCCACCCCCCATGGGCGGGTTGAAAACATGCAGAACTATCTCCTACTACTAGCTGTAGTCTTTAGCCTCTGGCCAAAAAATCCTCAGATGACGCAAAATGACGATATTTGCGTCATCAGAGGATTTTTTCCAGAAATAAAATGCAGAATTCTCTCGTCTCAGGGGGATATGAGGGGGGAAAGTACGATTAAATCGAATATACTACCGGGTATATTCTACTGATACAAAGCTTAATGCTAAATCACTGAAGTAACCCTTTAAGGTCGCATTTTCACTGTTTTCCAGTTGTATTTACACTGTTTTATCATTGCTTTTGTTGTTAAAGCTAGTAACTTGATGTTTTGTGACATCTGGAGTTCATCTTTGACTCAAAAGGACTTATTCATACTCAAAAACTACCCACTGATTGATACCGTTTATTGTGTATTGTGTACCAAGTATTGAGGTGTATACGTACAGTTGGGTACCTCATTACCTATATTGTGTAGATATTTTGTCTTACAAAATGTTTACAACTAGAGCATACACTTTAATAGCACAGCTTAATTCAGTGCTACATTGAGTAAAATTCGCAAACAAGGGGAGAAATTTTTTTTTTTTAAACATTCTGTGCATATTGTGCAGAAACATGCAAAAAAGAGAACAAAATTGTGTGCATAATTTCCCCTGCCCTAAAACCTGTTTTGGGGAAAACAGCTCCCTTTGTTTTTGGTGATTGTATCTGTTTAGGTTATGCAACCATTGATAAGAATATATCATTCTGTTTGGTAAACAAGCTGCTGTTGATTAGAATGGACAACATCAGGGAGTTGTGGCATGAGTTTATAGGGTAAAAGTATTTTCCCATTGCATTTTAGGACCTCTGACTTTTCTTCTGTGTCTGACTTATCAGAGCACAGCTTTAAGTTAGGTCTTTCTCAGCAGGGGTGCGTTGCATAAGCTGCTCATCACCTTCTCATCACCTCCTCATTAGGGACAAGAAACCACTTGTTACTTGGCCCGCTGATTCAACACGCCGTGACCCGAATAGTTTAGAGAAATTGCATGAATGGGGGTGAATTTAACCTCTTGTGCTTCAGTGCATCATGAGGTATTTTAGATAATATGATTATCAGATTTGGAAAGCAATAAAAAGACTGTGAGATTATGCTCCACTATCAGATTCCTCCGAGAAAAGTCTGACTTAAGCTGAATCAGGTGTTAGAAAAGCACAGGCTAAAGATCACTTGATCCAATTCATGAATATGGAGGTCCACTGATTGCCATACAAATATAGTATTGCCATCAAAATGCATTCTTCAAGTCAAGTAATTCAAACATGTTTTATAATGTCAAAATGAAAATGGTGCTAAAAAAATGATCCCAGTTCTAGGAAAGGGTATGAGTGCAGAACATTCCTTATGTCTCTGAATTGGATTTATCTTAATGGTAAGCATTGACATTCCCTGTCTGTCAGACAGTGCACATCTTCTGAAAATTTACAGGAGCACCATGCTCAGTATGCAAGTGTGATATGCGACATGACACTGATCTGATTTATGGAGCCCAGTGTGTTGCATGCTGCTTCTGGAGATCTTCATATATGCACTTCACACTTAACAAACTTAACAATTAGACACTTAATGATTGCAGTAGAACCTGGTGTGAATACTAGTGCAGTTGAAAAGCCTTGAATGCCTTATAATGAATATCTGATCTAGACTTTGTTAAAATTGTTAAAATCATAGCGTGCCAGTCATGTTTATAATACTTTGCCAATAATAGAAGCAGTATCGTACTTGCAGATCTAGTTGATATTATGCTCTGTTTGTAAAATCAGACTGCACTTTGAAGCTAAATAGATATGATGACTGTGTAATGCCACAATAAAAGGACCTTTGATGCAGATATAGGGGTATTCCTAGTAAAGTGAGCACATGCCCTTTAACTTACCAGAAATATATCTTTAGATGATAAAAATTATGAGTGTTGAAATGTGAAAATTAGAGCTGTTAGTTTAGTGCATTCATTTAGTGTGCTTAATGTAAAAAAATCCATAAGTGAAAATACTGGTATAGTTAAATGCACTTAATTTGATTGCAGATTGCTTTAATTTGATTCTCAAAGCTGTTGTTTACAGTGGTTCTTTTACTTTTTTACGAAGGATATTATATGAAATAGCACAACCATGGTGTTTTTGGAGAGATTGTTGTTAGTGCTGTTTATCTGATCTGAAGTCAGCTGATTTAGTTGGCACAGAAGGGGTTGCAGTTGTGTTTGCACCTGCTCTAAATCACCACGACCACTTACTATGCAGTATGCACAGCAGTGCACATAAACGCTTCACTATACTTGGGATGCTAAAGCTCTTTAATACATCCTCTGGGTTTTAATCAGGTGTATTTTTACTAGTGATTGTTGCAGGATTGTGTTCAAATAATATCTAAAGCAAACATTTCTACAAAGAAAAGGACCTCAAATATACAGATGCTTCACTCAGCAGAGGTCAAATTCTTTCTGATAAGAAAGCTGTGTAGAAGGTGTTAGATGACCTCTCCATTTGCATATAAATTCCCTTTAATGTCATGATATATTTGACCTTCACTATGTTAAATCTGCTTTCTGTGCTTCTCCACTCCTCTATTTAGAAATAAGCCTACTATGAAAGCACATAGCTTACCCAAAATCATCACCTTTCCTGTGCTTTCATTGTCATATTTAAAGGGGTCCTATTATGCTTTTTCACTTTTTCAACTGTAGTTAGTGTGTAATGTTGCTGTTTGAGCATAAAAAATATCTGCAAGGTTACAAAGCTCAAAGTCCACTCCAAAGGGAGATATTTTCTTTTAACAGAATCCACTTTTCAAGAACTACAATGAATGGCTCAGTTGGACTACAGCATGTTTTTTCTGGATCTTGTGAAGTCACAATATTACTCATTTAAATAATCCCCACCCAGGTGCGAGGCCTGGTTGAGCGGAATTAGAGAAAGAGACGCTGTTTTTTTCCACCCCGCTTCCAAAACTCATTTCTTTGACCTTCCTAATGCTGACAAACTTGGAGTGGTTAAAACTTGTTTTAAACACTGTTCCTGAACATTATAACCCCAACTTTTATCTGTATGCTGCTATTTTATGGATAACAGCTTCCAGAACCACAATGCAGGCTGCACACAAAAGCTTCTCCTGAAATGAAGCAGTTCCCACTTTGTTGGGGCAATCTGTTGTTAGTAGATCATAAATTGTAAGTATGTCTTAAAATTTGTAGTTGCGTTTTCTATTAGCAGTTCCAATTAAAAGTTTTATGTTGTTGCTACGATGTAAACAAAGGGAAAAGCTCTTTTAGCCAACATTATTGTTGATATAGTGTTTACTGTAGCTTTTGTAAGCTCTCGCTTTTGTAAGACTGTTCAAATTAACCATGGTTTTGTGATCGATTAGTTTGTATTACCATAGTTTCCTGACAAGCATCATGATTAAATGGTGTATAACATCGTAATTTATAAGATAGACTAAAAAACTAAACAAAAAAAAACATACCTCACTGAAACGCCCTGTGAAATCCGTGCTTGTGAAGTCCATGCATGAAATCCGTTCTGAACGATACTCTTATTCGTTAACATTCTTAAGTCTGAATTGGGTTGAAATTCAATCCTTAATCTTACATCTGAGTAGAGCTCGCTGTTATGGGAAGGGGCATGACATTTACTGAACACTCACTAAGCGGTGCCAATCACAACACACTGGGCAATCTATCCAATCACAGCACATTTCGTATTTCGGAAGGAGGGGCTTCACTGAAACAGGAACTGAACGACACATTCAAGCCAGATTTTGATGAGAGGTGCTCCAATAATGTAAAATATGTGAAAAATAATGTGTTTTTGAACAATCTAGCATGAAAGCATATTCTAGTACACCTCAAAAACTAAATCAAGACCTTGTAAAAGGGTATAATAGGACTCCTTTAACTGATTTACAGTTGGCATGACATCATTTCACAATTTATGAATGTGTCATCAAAAATGATCTCTAGTCCCTTTCTCAGTCTTACAGAAGAACCCCCTGCGAGTGTGTGTATCTCCTGAGTATGACTCCCTTGCATGTGTGCAGATGTGTTTGTGTGTGTGTGATTCCCTCTCTGTGGTTGGCCTGTCCTATGGGATAAGCTCATGCTCATGTGGAGAGAGCAGCAGGATCCTGTGATTGCAGCACTGCAGTTTCCCCTCAAACACCTCCTCCTGAATCCTCATAAATCTAAACAAAGAATGTCTATAATACGTGGAGAAATATATTGAAATAGCAATCCTATTGTTATCTAAGTGACTTGGCTGTTGTTTTGCATTCTAATGTACAATGCATACATGGATAGATGCATTAAAACAATTTTATAATATAAGATTCTGCATAATCATTGTAACATGTCAGTAAATTGGTTGTGTGATGTGAAAGGCTTATAGGGCTCTATTTTTTTTACAGCCCTCCAAAAAATCATGACTTGCTAAATGATCTATTATACCATAATTCAATATTTACAGTATATACATTAGTGTTCAAAAGTTTGGGGTCAGGGTGATTTGTTTTGAAAAAAGTATACTTTTATTAATTAATGAATGCTGCAACTTTCTAATAATCAAAGAATTAAAAAAATCATGGTTTTCCCAAAAATATTTAAACATTGATAATAATATGATATGTTTCTTGAGCAGCAAACCAGCATATTAGTAGGATTTCTGAAGGAAAATTCAGCTTTGACATCACAGGAATAAACTACATTTTAAAATATATTAAAATAGAAATCGCTTTATTTTAAACTGTAATAATATTTTACAATAGTACTGTTTTTACTGTATTTTGGATCAAATAAGTGCAGCCTTGATGCACATTAGAGACTTGTTTCAAAACATAAAAAAAATCTTACCAACCCCAATCTTTAGAATGGTAGTTGCTTCCAAAAATAGCTTTGAAGTGCACTGCCAATTTTCTCCCCCTGAATCTCTAGCTCTCATTGCAATGAAATGGAATACTAATGTGTTAGAACAGTAGGCAATAATCAACAATATATGTAGCATGCTACACTATTACATTGTCACATGACCTTCTCAACACACTGCATGTGCAGAAGCATACAGTCTGTTGATATTTGCATTTCTTCTGGGTTAGAGGAAGCAGACGCTCAGTCTGGACTGTGCAGCGATCCTGCACCCATGAGGAATGATGTAAGCAAGAGCACGCTGAGCTCACAGTGTATTCTCAGTGTATCTCATTAGCGTGCATTCTCTCTCTTTTATAATGTAGTCCCAGTGTAAATGACTTTATGACACTCCATTGTGGGGATTTAAGATCAGAACAACCTGATCTTCTACACAAGTAATGATTTATTTATTATTACGTATATGGAAGTGTAGACCTCATTTTCATTATAACAGGTCAGCAGCAAAATGCTAAGATTGTGATTTGCATTTTAAAATTGCTTTTAAATTCACTGTTTGTAGTATTGTTGCTGAAGAATATAATATGATGTAGTTATAGTGGAAATGACAGCAGAAAGGCTGTAGGAAGGATTAGCCTATACAGCAGATGGTGGGTGGTATAGTTTTGAATGCTAGTCTTTTTTGGTCTGACGGGTGGAATGAATTTAGACCTTCCTTACCCGACAGCTCCTGAAATTCTCTAGAATTTCCACGTAAAGATGGACTCAAGATGCTTGCTTGAATAGTGACATATAATATATAACATATACTTTTTCAGTATGCACACACTTTTGTTAATGTTTAATATATACAGGAAGGTTCTTATTTCAGACATTGTCACATTTCTACTTAAGGCAAAATAAACATAGCAGAAGCAGAAGGGAAAGAATTTCTCTTTTGAGAATTTTATTTCTACTTCTATGCATTTAAATATATTTTGAATTGTGAATTTCAGTAATGTGCATAAATAATGTACAGTGCCTACATATACATATATTCTCTCCACCAAGACTTTCATTTAACATATTTTGGGGCCATGCTGTACACGACCATTCAAAAGGGGTCAGAAAGATTTTTTGAAAGAAAATATTTAAAATTCAGCAAGGATGCATTAAATTGATCAACAGTGACAGTAAAGACTTTAACATGGTTACAAAATATTTCAAATAAATGCTGTTCTTTTGAACTTTCTATTCATCAAAGGATCCTGAAAAAAAAAAAATAGGTTTCCACATAAATATTAATCAACAACTGTTTTCAGCATTGATAATAATAATTATAAACGTTTCTTGTACATTGAATCAGCATATTCGAATGATTACTGAAGGATCATGTGACACTGAAGACTAGAGTAATGATGCTGAAAATTTAAAAGTTATTTTAAATTTAATATTACAAAATATTATTATCTGTTTACTGTATTTTTGAATAAATAAATGCAGCCTTAGTAAGCTTAAGAGAATTCTTTCAAAAACAGAAAGTCTGGCACCAAGTACTAGACATTATACTCAAGTAGCAGAAAATGATGAAATGTGAGTTGGACCAGTCTCTTTAGCTTTCTATCAGCATTGTACATCTTTGTCAAAATTGGTCAAAACTGCTGTTGAATGAGAATAGCATGTAAACTTTAACTACTTCAGCACATCTTTATGTTTCGAGGAATTATTTTTGTCTTTTTCTGTATGTTTTAGAATCTGCATGTTTCTGGATGCTTCGCATGAGGCACTTCACAGATCATTGAATATTCATGACATTCCGTACATGACAGATTCATGAAATATATGTAGTATTGTCGATTCAGCTTGACTATTCTTAGGCCTTGAATTGTTCCTGTAGTTTTCTGTGAAACAAATTGGGGTCATGAAGTGCCTATATAAAGGCAGTCAGGTGGAGCATCCATGCAGATTCCCCCCTTCCATGTAAAGCACTTTGAGTACCCAGAAAAGCGCTATATAAATGTAACGAATTATAGAGTGCTTGGTGTTGATGAGTAACAAAGATTCTCAATGAAAATAAAATATGAACCAAGCTGAAGGACTGTGAATATTTGTATGTTGTGAGTCAAGAGGCTTTAAGGGTCAGTCCCGTGTGCAGGATCACATGTGCTTTTTCTGGCTCTGTCTTTCTATTTTTACCTCATGTATATACTGTATATACTGTATATTGACACTTGAATGCAAAACCAACCGTTTGGTTGAACCAACCAAAACCAACCCCCCTCCCGATTCTTCTGCCCAGCCCATGGTGTAGAGTTAAGATGTTAAGCCATTTAGGGAACTCAACTGTAATCAATTTGGCAAAACTCTGGTTACTGAATGGGGTCAGGTGACGTTGTTGTTTGCTGAGGTCATTCCTCTTGCCAATGAGGACGTTTTACTCCTGACTTATGCTGTACCACTATGTGCTCTGTTACAGTTTTGAGACTGATATTTTGCTAGCAAACAAGTGTTTAGTTAATAGGATATTGAACATTAGGGAGTTCATGTTTACATCCCTTCAACAGGTTACAAGAAAACAGCATCATGCATGAAGGAAAAAAGAAAGAAAGGAAATGTGCATAGAAACATTTACATTTATTTGGATAAATATATTTTCATTTGCATATATATAAGTGCATGGGTTTCCATATATTCCTGAGCTTTGAGTATTTTCAAAAATATCTTTGTTCACTTTGAAAAAGGCTGTGCAGAAGTATTTGGCACTCTCCTCTTTGATACCTGCTGTTCTTAAAGCCATTCTTCTTAGTGTCCTCCCTCATTTAACATGAAGGGTTTGGAGTGGCTTGACCTCTCTGGATTAGCTGGAGATGTGCTGTGCCTGATGACCCCTCAACTCTTAAGTACAATCAGGGCATGAATGATGCTGGCTTCTTCTCTCTCCCTCTCAGAACCTGATGTTTGTAGGTTACTTAAAACATCAGTACAGTTAGCTGGCCTAACTTAGCCTGGTGTCTTTTTTTGCAATCTTTTGAAATCTTTTGAACTCACTAGATTAGAGACATGGTTAATGGAAGTAAGACCAGTGGGTTATGAGGCCGATAAGAAGGGATTGTCGTGTGCTGTAAACAGCTGGTTAGCTGGTGGTCTTCTTAGGGGATTGTTTGTATGGTTGCTCTAAGCTGGATGACGGCACAAATGTCTGCCCTGGTGGAAGGTCCCGTCCCTTTCCACAACCTACTGACTTTGAGAACAGCTCAAGGGGTCAAGGTTTTTTCCTGGTAAGCGTGGTCCAGTTAGCCCTTACTACACCATCTGGCTACAAATGCACCTTTCTGAATTGACTGATGTGGTTTGATTTATAGTTTATAAATCAGTCTGTTGTTTTGCTGTCATCTACTTTTGATTTGCTGCTTTTTTTCCATAAAATTTTTGTTCTGTTGTTTGTGCTAATAAGATGTTAATGACTCATACAATCTGTTATGCTCTTCTGTGTTATTACATCTGAGTCTGTTTATCAGCATGCACAATTTTGTTCATAAGAAATGATTCCTTGAACAAATGAGCTAATGGATCAGATGCTTTATATAAGCAGATGCTCTCTAAAGGGCTTTGATTTAACTACATGAAGCAGGGCATGGTTGAGTGACACATTAGTTCCAGGTGTGAGGGGAAAGAATTTAAGATGTAATTGAATGATTATCATACCTATGTGGTTAACTTCACAAACATGTTTAGAATTAAATTGATTGCAGATCTGTAAAAATGACTCAACAAATTGTTTAACTCTTATAAATTGTTTACTTCAGTTAAGTGAGACCAAGTCCCCTTGTTAAGAACAGCAAAATAATGCACATATTCTCTTTTTCCTCCTAGGCCCCAACTTTGGAGGATTCGGGGAGTGAAGCAGGCTGTCTGGAAGATGGGGAGTCTCAGCAGGAGGACTGTGGAGAACAACTTGACCATCAGGAATGGTGTGAGCCGGTTCCTGAAGCAGCACAGGACACAAAAGAGGAATATTTTGACACACACTCATGGCACTGTGACACTTTCTCTGACCCCAATCATGAAACTAAGGACTGTTGCAGGACGTCGCTCAGCTATGAGACCGGCTCTTGCTCTGTGGGTCATCTGGACTCACATTCTCCATTTGTCAAACCCTCACCTTCAGTTAGAGAGAGAAATGTTGACTTTGACAGTCTCAGTAGGACAGTGGATAGAGAGCAATTGCAAACACAGACTGGAAATATGGAGATCATGAAGATGGGAGTTGATGGCATTGGAATGTCTGATGCTAAAAATGGTCCGGAATGTGGGGAGGTTATCAGCAATTCTCCAGTGGGACCTGGACTTGATTCTTCTTCAAGTAATGGCCTAGCCTATGTAGTAACACCCCTACTGGAATTAGAAGACATTGTAGAACCACAAACACTCACCGAGCCAAGTGCTAAAGACTCATTATTCACCTTAACATACAGTGATGGAGCCAAGTCTCAATTTGCTGACACCTTTGATCGAAAATTAAAATTGGAACAAATCAACAAAAATATCATGGACACTCAGTCAGGACACAATGAGCCGCCCATACAGTTCACAACTGAGAAAGAGTTACAGCAAAATGATATTGACACTAGTAACACTGAAATACAGATAATTGCATCCGTTGTGAAAAGTACACAGGCTGAACATAATAAATCAAACAATCAACATGATGAGCTGAATGTTGATAACAATGAGATCAGTTTATCTGTTTCACAGCATCTTTCTGTATGCGAGTCGGTATCAGTTGATAAGCCTATTGAACAACAAGTTGAGGAGTCAACGGATCACAGCCAGTCACAGAATTCAAGAGAACACTGCAAATCACAGGACTCTACAGAAAACATCCAATCACAAGCTTCCATAAAATGCAGCCAATCACAGAATTCAGTAGTACACAGTCAATCACAGGATTCTATGGAATGTAGTCAATCACAGAATTCAATAGAACACTGCAAATCACAGGATTCAACAGAAAACATCCAGTCACAAGCTTCCATAAAATGCAGCCAATCACAGAATTCAGTAGTACACAGTCAATCACAGGATTCTGTGGAATGTAGCCAATCACAGACTTCAGTACAACACAGCCAATCACAGGCCACAGTAGAAGACATGCCATCACAAGATTTGGTCAAACACAGCCAATCACCGGACTCAATAGAACATAGTCAGTCACAGTTTTCAGCAGAACACACCCAATCACAGAATTCTATTCAATGCAGCCAATCACAGAATTCTGTAGAACATAGCCAATCACTGGATTCTGTAGAGTGTAGTCCATCACAGGATTCTATAGAATGCAGCCATTCACAGGTCTCAGTAGAACACAGCCAATCACAGACTTCCATAAAATGTAACCTATCACAGAATTCAGTACAACACAGCCAATCACAGGCCACAGTAGAAGACATGCCATCACAAGATTTAGTCAGACACAGCCAATCACAGGACCCAGTAGAACATAGTCAGTCCCAGTTCTTGGTAGAACACACCCAATCACAGGATTCCGTTCAATGCAACCAATCACAGAATTCTGTAGGACATAGCCAATCACTGGATTCTGTAGAGTGTAGCCAATCACAGAATTTGTTAGAACACAGCCAATCCCAGGATTCAGCTGAGCACAGTCAGTCACACACTAAATCAGAACACAGGCAATCGGAACGAAACTCCATGGAGAACAGCCAATCAAATACTTCACTGGAACACAGCCAATCACAGTCTTCAGTGGAAGACAGACTATCACAGGTTGATTTCATTAAGGCAAATTCCATGAACACCAAGTCGACTGTGACGGAGTCAGACTCTGGTTTTATTTCAAACACAGTGGCTTATGAAAAGGGACAATTAAAACAGGACTTCATGGATATTTACACAGACTTTGAAGTCAATCAATCCTTAAAAACATCTGGAAGGCATTCATCAAAAGACATTGTCAAAGAACTTGATTTGAATTTTGAAAAGAATGACAGTCTAAATTTCAAAAAGCAGGACTTAAATGACACACCTGTTGTTTCAGAATATGCAGCTGAGAAAGCTTTCTCAAATGTGCCTAATGCAACTTCTGCTGGAGTGTCAAATTCACTGCATCAGCATCTGATCAAATACTGGACATCAGAACAGTCAGATCTGCAGGCCAGAACTCATTATGGTCACCAAAATTGCACAGTATTACAAATGCACAGTGAAAAAGAGGATTGCTCGGTTAGTAGATATCACATGGACGGTTATTGTTTGCAGGACAGTAGGCAAACATATTTGGAGGACCATGAGCCTGATTTTTACAAAACCCATCAGTGCCCTAATAATAGAATTAATTTTAACAAACTGGGTGAATTCACTGAAGCACAAGTTCGTGTTGACGCTAAAAGTTTTCATAATAAAGATGGTGACGTTTTAGAAGGAATGCCGAAGGATAGCAATATGCATCACTACATAAAAGGGTACCAGAAAGAATGTACAATAGTTCCCTCTATAGAACAGTCAGTAATTTACTCTGACAGTTTGGGATGCGTAGAATATACTAGGCCCAAGTCATTGAGTGTTGCATGTCCTGACATGAAGACAGCTGAAGCCGATGGGTGTCCGGTAGACAGTCCTGTCGAATCTTTGGCTAGTCTGTTTGAGATTTCATATGACAAATCTCCAGTCAGCCCTACAGATGTTTGCTTTGAGCTCAGTGATGGCCTTCAATTGAACTGTAAACAATTAGCGCATCAAGTTATAGAATATACAGAGACCACCAAACAATTTCACCGACCCGACACCCTATCTGACAAACAAACAAGGCAAAATGAGTCTGTTAAAACAATTGAGTCAGATGTTATTTTGTCTAGTGCATGTTCTGATCCTTTCACAAATGCATCTCCTTTTGATTATTCCCAGCTGAACAGTAGAAACCATGAATACAGCTCAGACACAAATAATAACATTAAAGCCATTACATTAGAAGATTGTGCCTCAGGTGTACAAATGTCTTTGCCCAGTTCTTTGCAAAAGTACAGTAGATCTACTAACAAAGCTGGATGTTTAGTCTCAAAGGGGGGTGATGGCAAAGACAGTGTATCTTTTTGTGCCCCTGCTGGTTGGGCTACCTCCTTCAAAACACCTGAAATGATGATCGTAATGGACAGCAAAGAAAATGTTCAGAAACCTTCCGACTTCAATGCATGTAGCAGCCACAAAGGTGTTGCACAAAAGCAGCTCTGTGATTGCAATAATGGGAAGGAGTGCCAGCTGCATTTGTCTTCAGTGGAGGGGGAGCAGACGGCAGGAGGATTTCAGTTCAAGGGCACAGGTGGCATCAGTCAGAGCAGTACTGCAGTGTTGCAAACCTTGAGTCCCCCAAACACAGATGATTATTACAACACACATGAAGAGGATAATTCAGACTCTACAAATTGTGAATTTTCACACATTGTCCATTTGCTTGCACACAAACACCCAGAGCTTGCCCAAGAGGAAAGCAAATTACCACTGAGTGGCTCTCTCAAGGTCGATGATACTTATGGATTAGAAAACATGGAGAGAAGACTTGAAACATTCACAACAAACTCTCCTGAAATCACTGATTCCTTATGTGAAACTTCTGATCCTTTTTGTAAGCAATCTTTGCAACTGCACAACTCTGAGATTGAGGGTGCATTTGTTACATGTTGTCGAATTTTACCCATCACTAATTTAGAAGCTATTTTGGAGTCAGATCGTTCACCGGAGAGCTCATTTGTGATGGAGAATGGACTGGAGGAGCAACAGAAAGGAAGTCCATTATCAGAAGGTGTATTCAATGAGAAATGGAGCTCTTGTGATGACGTTACAAACCGCCCACATGACAATATTTCGGCCATGCGCACAAAAGCCAATGTAGCAGTTTTCAATGAACCAGATGCTGGAGAAACAATGAGCTCTTTATCAAAGGAGTTTGATAGCAGTGATGGCCATAGTGTTTCCAGTTTTGTGTCACAAGAACTTGACTCCAGTACTAACAGTGAAGAGATGGAGGACAGCACTCAGTCATCGTCTAGCCTTCGTGGTTCTGCGAGAAATAGGAGAACCCAATCAGGGAAGGGCTCTATGTTTTCTGTTTTTTCTCGAATGCCCTCTTTCCGCAAGACCAAACGAGAACACAAAGGCAATAACAAGATTGATCCGGAAGTTAAGGACAATGTGGATGGAGATGAACGGGACGAGGTGAAGTACACTAGGTCACTCACACGTAACAAAACCCAATCTTTGCTGTGCAAGACCCCTATTTCTCAAAGTACAGATCATCTCACAGACATTAAAAAGTTTGCTGATCACTCCAATGATGACATTTTTGAAAAGGCTTTTGCTTTAAACTTGCAGAATAGAGAGCAGTATACACAATCCCAAAATCAGATGCAGCAGCACAAAGATGGAGATGCACAAAATTTTAGAGCTTCCCCAATGACAGAGGGACTGCAACAAAAACGAAGCAAGAGTACCGATAACTTAAACTTGCGCCTGAAGCTCGCAATGGCTCACAAGTCTCTGTCTAGCCTTTTTGAGTCCAGATATCCTGAGAGGGACAACCAGGAGCAGATCTTGCAGTCAGAGAATGAGGAGGTGAAAACCAAGCAGTCCTGGAGGAAGATGAAACATTTTAAGGAAGCAGAACTTTACAAAAGAACACTATCTGCTCCTGGGACGGTCTGTGACAAGTCCACACATCAGAGCCATATTGATTGTGCCTTCTGTGCTCCTCAGAACAGGTCCAGACTTAACAGCTCACCAGTTTCCCAAAAGAGTTTGAGGAACACATGCCATTTTGACCCACAGAGTTTGAAAACTGCACCTCAGGAACAGTCTGATGACAGTAAATGTCTGGAAGGTGAGCTGCCTTATGCCGCTTCCTCAGATTCTGACCAGGCCTCAGTAGATGGATTTGAGTCCAATGTAGAGGAAAGGTCGCAGTCACCTGTACAGCCCACTGTTCTTGCACTTACAACCCAGATGTCACCTATCTGGACCAGGTCTCTCAGCTGTTTCGAGACCACTGATTCTCCGACAAGGCCCATGAGCCCCAAACCTCACAGTCCTGGTCTAGGCTGGACACACCGGAGGAGCTTCCGTTACCCCTCGAGATCTGTTGCGTCCTCTCTCTGCTCACTCGGTCAGGGAGTGAGCACTGACGGTCTCTCCGATCCACCTCAGAGGCCAACGTCTCTGAAACCAAGGACAGCACAACTCACTACAACCCAGTCTTTTGATTCTGAATACTTACTAGAGGACAGCAGTTCAGACAGCCATTCTCAGAATAGCCTGAATTCAGCATCCCTGATAAACAAACCAGAGGTAAGTCAAAGTAAATGATGATGTTTATGATGTTAGGACAGCTTAAATGTGTCTTGTGAGCAGGAGTGTTATATGATTTTCTTACTTTCTATATTTTGCTATTTGTATATAGTAATTCTCTACTGAAGTTTGAGTTTTTCCAAGACTCTTAATAAAAAGTGGATTGGTACAAATTTATTTTTTATTTATTTTTTTATTTACAAGGGGTTGTTATATGTTTAAGTCACAATACTAAAGAGCTTTCAGTGAAATATGTGCACTTCTCAAAGATCCTGCCATCTAGTGGCCTACAAGGAATCATGGATGATCACATTGCCCATACTATCAATTGCACTCTAATATAGTGCACTGTGTGGCCTACACTGCAAAAATTCTAAATGAGAATTTAAATTATTTTTTTAACTTTTTAAGTATTTTATGGATTGATTTAATAGGTTGTATCTTAAATATAATTGTATTTTGTCTAATGCATTTTCAGATTTTCGTATCAAAATTTGGGGTTGGTATGGTTTCTGAATGTTTTTGAAAGGAGTAATAATTTCAAATATTAATACAATTTAAAATCTATTTGAATATGTTTTAAAATGTAATTTATTCCTGTGATGGCAAAGCTGAATTTTCAGCATCATTACTCAAGGCTTCAGTGTCACATGATCCTTCAGAAAATATTCTAATATGATGATTTGATTTTATATCTGTGGAAGTGTCAGGACCCAAAAATGTTTGTCTAATCATTGCATTCGGATGAATGGCAGCCCAAAATTTGAAGCCCAAAAAAAGTCAAAATTTTGGTCTGCCATTTACTTAGCCAGGACATTTTTTGATATAACTCTGACTGTATTCATCTGAAAGAAGAATGTCATATACACCTAGGATGGCTTGAGGGTGAGTAAATCATGGGATAATTTTCATTGTTGGGTGAAATATCCCTTTAACTGGAGAAGTATAAAATACTTGTTAAGAATAGTAACAATTTTATGCAGTGTAAATAGTTGTAAACAGGCTAATGTATACTTTTAACTTTTTAACATTACCAAAAGTCAACATTTGACAAACTTCATCACTCAATGGACATCCATCAAAAGACATGTACAATAACCACCTAAATTTGCACTCAAAGCATGTACAGCGCAGTAGTGAGCCAGCCATCCAGTCAGCAGAGAGAAGACAACAAGGAAATGCATGTGTGCTTCGGGTGAAGTCCAGAGAGCAGGGTACAGCTGCACCCAGACCCATCTCAGACCTCTACAGTTGGACCATGCCTCTTCAGGGCATCAAAGAGGTGGCGCTTGACCTGGAAAGGAAGAACAATTCGACCGAAGCACATCTACGCTCATGCTCATATGAAACGTTGACTGACGTGGAGAACATCCGTAAAAAGAAGCTTAGCATGCAACAAAGTTTACGCCAACTTAGAACGCCAACATCTGAGAAGCACAAGAAAGTAAGGAAATCATCGAAAATGGAGAACCACCTGGCCATTAGCATCTCCCGCTGCACTTTTTCTTCTCCTGTTCTGCTTTCTTCCTGTATTGCACTCCTGGAATCATTCCCTTGTAGTTTCTTTAGGATTTCCGACTGCTCTTCCGTTTCTTATGTTTTGCCTGAATACACAAAAATGTATGTTTGTCAGATGAGCTCAGACTAATTTAAAATGAAAATGATTTTTAAATTTTATTTTTATTTTTTATCATGGGCATGTGTTGTTGTTGTTGTTATTATTATTATTATTATTATTATTATTGTTACATTGTTTTTCTCAATACATTTCATTTTTTTAATATAAATATATAGTTTTTTTTATTTTTTATTAAAGGGTTAGTTCACCCAAAAATTTTAATTCTGTCATTAATTACTCCAAAACCGTTGTTCCAAAACCGTAAGACTTTTGTTCCTCTTCGGAACACAAATGAAGATATTTTTGATGAAATCTGAGAGCTCATTGAGCTGTCCCCTCCATAGACAGCTATTTAATTAATACTTTCAAGGCCCAGAAAGGTAGGAAAGACATCGTTAAAATACTCTACAGTGGTTCAACCTTAATGTTATGAAGCGACGAGAATACTTTTTGTGCGCAAAAAACTAACAAAAATAATGTCTTTATTCAAGAATTTCTTCACGTCTGTCAGTCTCCTACACTGTTGATGTAAATACAGTGCAGCGCTAAGTTACGTCAGAGCTAAGCCAGAACGCCAGCTTACCATTGGCCGATGCTGTTCACATGAGCACCATGACACATGCGTAGGAAACCGCGTAGGAGACTGACGCAGACGAGAAGAGATTGTTGAATATAGCTATTATTTTTGTTTGTTTTTTGCGGCCAAAAAAGTATTCTCGTCGCTTCATAACATTTAGATTGAACCACTGCAGTCACATGGACCATTTTAACTATTTTGTACTACCTTTCTGGGCATTGAAAGTGGTAATTAAATAGCTGTCTATGGAGGGGTCCGAAAGATTTAATCAAAAATATTTTAATTTGTGTTCCGAAGTTCTTCCGGGGTTTGGAACGACATGAGGGTGAGTAATTAATGTCAGAATTTTCATTATTGGGTGAACTAACCATTTAATAATAGTGAGGTTTTTTTTAAATAATGGGTATGCTTCTGTCTCATCCATAGTTGCGCGCTAGACTTTCTCTCACGTCTCCGGAGCAATTCCCCTCTGTTCCTCTCAAAGACCACTTCTTCTCCCAGAGCACACCAGTTGGACTAGACTTTTTGGGCTGGCCTCATTGTGCGTTGGTTTCAGGTAAGGAACATTGACATTTCAAACCTGCTATACATTGCACCACAACCTTTTATTATGGGACAAAGAATATTGACTTCTTAAATCTTTTTTTTAAGTCTGAGTGTACTTTAGTTTCCTCCAGGGGGCAATGGTTTCCTTCTTTCTGCAACCTTTGATAACCCTCTGTGAGTTATTTATAGTTCTGTTTGTGACAATCGGTGGCCAGAGACTCACAGACGTCTGTGATGTAAATTTATTGTCTTTCATCATCAAACATGGCCCAGTTGGATTGAGATACCTAACCTGAGGAGGTCTTTGCTCAGCTGCAGCTGCAGCTGCAAACAAACAATACATCTGTGAAGAGTGATGAATTCCACCTACAACGTGCAATTTCTTAAGAAGAAGCTTTATTCAGTCATGTGTGCACGTAGCAGGAGCACAGAGGCTATCTTTGTGTCGTAATGCATGGAGCGTGGAGCTCAGAGGCCCCCAGTGCTGATCCTCTCCCTTTCTGCCAAACAGTCCTGCTGATTATTTCTCACCCACTCACTGGCGCCAGGCCTTCTCTCACTCACTCCCTCACTCACTCACATTCTCTCTCTCTCGCTCTCTGAGCATAGAGGTAGACCTGGCATGGGCTTATAACCCCCACTCTTACAGACACTCACGTATGCACACTTTTAAAAGGAGACTTTTTAGGACATCAAGTTGAGAGTTGAAGTGTAGCTTTTGATTGTAAGCTACTATTAAATAGACTTTGGCTGACCTTGAGTTGGCTGTTTTGTTTGCTTGCTGATGCAAGCATTATGTTTCTATGATCAACATAAAACCCAGCCAGTTATACTCTTAAGTGCACATTTTTCTCTGAATCTCTGACCTGAACTGAGACTTCTTGATCTTTTTTACTCTTGTTCTGTTTTATGTAAAATATTCCTCCCACTATTGATGTCTTATTGCCATGACAGCCTCTGTGTGTTTTGCAAGGCCTCTGTAAATGCCTTGCCTTATGTAATATGGATTCCTATGAGGAGAAAGACACAATAACCTCATTTTGCCCCTTGATGACACCATGCCCACTCTACGACCTTTCCGTACACAGCATGACAAGCCAAAGCAGAATTCCTATTGCGGTTATGCAAATATGGAACTTGAGTCTTAGTTTGTATTTTGAGTTCAGGAGCACTTCATGAGAGAAACTAACACCGATACATGCTGCTCTCCACAGAATCGAATCTCAGCACACCAACACAAGAGGCACATGGACAGGTCGCTCCTCTAGGTGAGTTTACTCCTTCTGAAACACAATATGAGCCTGTACTTTCAAACAATGCCTGTGTGAAATGATTGATGGGACATTTAAACCTGTTTGTTCAACCTTTTGCATTTATGACTATTGGTTTTAACATATTTTAATGAATACTAATATGACCATTTGTAGTTTGTTGGCTAGTAGTCCAATTGGATTTTTAAGTGTATGTGATGTAAACCAGGGATTTGATGCCAAATACTGCAAATACAGTTTTTATAATATGGTAGGAGAAAAATTGTAAGCATGATATATTAATAATAATAATAATAATAGTAATAATATCCAATATATATACATCCAAATTAAAAGTTTGTGTTCACATAATATGTGTGTGTACTATGTATAATTAGTATGTCTATATAATTAATTATACACACATGACTGTATATAGAGAAAAATACAATAAAAACTAAATTATACATGTAAATATTTCTTAAATATATACATGAATGTGTATTTATATATACATAATAATTATACACAGTACACACATATTATGTAAACACAAACTTTTATTTTGGATGCAATTAATCGTGATTAATCACAATGAATTGATTTTTCGATATATCGATATATTTGTGCAGTCAAATCTATTTTTTTATGTATATGTGTATTATTTTTTATTATTGATATAAATATTAATAATATAATTAGATATATACAATGTTTGGCTCAGTATTTATTTATAATATTTATTTTATTTTATTTTATTTAATACTACTAATAATAATAATCACCATTATTATCATCATCATATTATAATTTTTTCTTTTATGTGTGTGTGTGTGTGTGTGTATATATGTGTTTACATGTGTATATATGTGTTGAGCTTTCAAACTTTTCCACTGACCCCCTTGCGGCCCTGGGTGTCCCCAGACACTAGTTTGAAAATCCCTGATCTAAACCAGTGGCAGGTCAGATCTGTCATTTACAGGAATGTGAGGAATGTTCCCCTGAGTTTTATCTTTGTTCTGCATCCAGCTTCTATGTTATGTAAAGTGGAGTCACAGCTGCAAAGGTTCACCCAAGTCAAGATTCTTAAGTTTGAGTCTGATGAGAATGGCCTCACACAAACCACATTCCTTTCTATTCATAGTTTCCAGAGATTCTGAGCATTTCCGTGGAAATCACGTCTTTTGGTATCAGCCCATCGTGCTGCACAAGCACTCTTTGTTTGTGATAAATTGCATACATTTTTGGGCTTTTCATTTAAGTGCGATCTCAGCTAATTATGGGTTAAATTCTTAGAAGGTGTTTGCAACTCTCGACATCGCTAGTGCTCTCTCTAGGCGCTGTCTTTTGGTTTACTAACAGCTTGGCTTTAACAGTGGAGGAGGGGGGCTCAAGGGGGGATTGCAGGGGAGGAGGAAGGCGGTTTGTTTCAATGCCAGACCAGGCGTTTCACATTGAGTCATGTGAGTTGTATGAGTCCGCCTCCCCTTAAAGGATCCCCGGTGATGCCAGCCTGTGACTATATGCGTGTGCGCGCATGAGAGAGAGAAGACTGATTGTGTGCCTGGGCGTCTGTATTGAGCCGTGAGCTCTTTGAGACTGTGCATCCAAGAGTGAAAGTAAAAGAGCAGGAGATCGAGTGAGGAATGACAGAGGAGGGCTGAAGCTACGCCGCATACTCGAGGCTCTGAGACACGCTTTGGACCCGACACCTGCCGAAGCGACGCCACCCTTCTTCCTCTCGCTGTGCGTCCACATGCGCACCCAGCACAGTGCCGGTGAGGTGGGCGTCCCGCTGGCAGGAGGTGGCTGCAGTGGTGGCAGCTCAGAGCAGTCACCTGGCTCTGACTCAGGCTTTAGCCCTGCTCTGGGACTGGCTGGAGGGGTTAGAGCTGTACGAGGGGTCATGTCCCATTACTGGAGTCTGGAGAGCCTTCACTCCACCAACGGTAAGACTCTCTCACCTTTGGACTTCCGATGTCATAAGTAATGTGTGTTTTGCTGGACGTTTTGAGCTTGACGTCAGTTGACACTCATGCGGCGAGTGACATTCTGCCTCTGTGAGGTTTTTGTGATGGCTCTTGTTCATTGTATTGCAGTCTTTCGGTCATTGTGATGGCATTGTCTTAAGCCCTTGATGGGCAAAAGGAGGTAGCTGAAAGAGCCACTGTCTCTATGCAAATGTAAACACATGGCATAGCTGCTGTTCCTGCATTTAACGTGTCAAAGCAACAGGAGTTGCTTTCTGACTAATCTGCTTGCATGCTACATGTATTGAAGAAACATGAGTTAGAAATCGAGCTATAGATTTGCTGGTGGCGATGTGGGATTCGAGATTAAAGATGATGCCTTACCGTTGAATGAAGATGTGCCACTCTCTTTTCGTCTGCATCCTGCTTAGGTTATTGCATTACTGTCACGGATGTCATCTATTGATCTATGTTCCTGCTGGGTCGTAATTGGTTAAGTGGTAATGTTGTGGAAGGCTCTGTCAAGTGAGCCAATGTGTATTCTGGATGTAGATGGATTGCTTTAGAGCGAAGTGACAGCGTTACCTGCATTCTGCAGTTGCACATATTCCCTCACAGGATATTAATGTGCAAAATTAGTATGCTTTATGCTTTTCCACACCTTAATGTAGCAGTATCACATCACATCAGCGTTTGTGTAAAAATGCTTGAATATGTAGCCTAATATTCAGCACAACACGAAGCAGCAAGTGAAAGCACAGGCTGTGTTAAAAATGTTTGAGGGGAAACCAACACTGCCCCTTTTGCCTCAGTGAACAGAGCTGATATATTGATTAATGCAAATTCTTCAGGTTTCCTTTCTAAGAATAGAGCAACTCTCTTTCTGTGCTGGCATTACCCTATACTTCGGTGCGCCAGTGGCCGCATAGTAAGACGAGTGATGTGAAATGAGATGAGATGCCAGTTTGAGCAGTATTTTGGTCTCATTATGTTCTCTCAGGGTTGGCATGGTGACAGACAAGCCAATGACCGTCAGCCAAGGTAGCACTGATGTCTCAAACGACCACCGCTACCCACGTCAGCTGCAATTTGGATGTTTTTTTTCTAATTTTCTGCTTTGTCCTAAGAGAGATGGGATGTGACTTTCCCTGTGATGGAGGGAAATAAATGGTGCACTGTGAGCCGGGGGCAATAGCTACAGACATTTCAAACAGCGCTGTCACCTCGTCACGGTCCGCTGACCTCATTACAGCACTCATACGCTGTCCGTAGCTGATCGCAGAAGAGTTGAAGGGACAAAAAACTGGAGCGACACGTGAGAAATGCTCTGAACTGAAACGTCCATAAGTTTGAACATTAGAAATGGTTAATGAGAGTTTGTTTACACACAAATCCCAAGGCAATTCCTTGGCATCCCTAGACAGACTGGACCTGCAGAACTCAAAATTTCACTGAACCGAGAGACGATCTACCCTAGTGTTGGGCATCAAGAACGGGTTTTTTCAGTGTAATTAATGACTGGGGGGGTCTGTAGTATGTACTCTAATACCTAGAGAAAGCTACCTATTAGCATTTCCATTCATCTTAATGGCACTTGCTTAGCTGTCACTGTGACGTCATGATAGAGCCATGTCTATTTTGCAGCTCTCCATTAAATTCTACCAGTAAACATCTACAATAATGTAAAATATTTAATATTTAATTGCTTGTGAAAAAAAATATTTCAGCACACTTGCACATTTACCTTACAATACCGGTCAAGTTATTATATTTATCAGCAGGGCCTAACATAGCTATTTCAGCCAATCAAACTTGACCCCTTGGTTTGTTCATATGACAATCTGTAGTTAAATTTTTTTTTACCAAAATAGTGTCATTGTTATTACTTGTGTGTGTGTGTGTGTATGTATATATATATATATATTTGTTGTAATACAGTATTTAGACATTTTAAAAATAAATGAATGTAAATGCATTATAGAATAAAATCCAAGTGGCATTTATTTTAAAGTTTGACAACACAAACACTATTTTCAAGCAAAACATTTGAGAAAGACTGTTTGTTTAATAGTTGGCCGCAGCTAACAGATGCTATTTACACTAAGTGGGGAAAAAAACATATTCTTAATGATAATTGCTATTTACACTGTGCAAATAGTGCTAGATGCTATTTACACCAAGTGAAAATAACATACTAAGTGAAAATAGTGATATATTCTATTTACACCATGTAAAAGTAGCAGTTCTTTGCAATATGTGTAAATAATAATTACATGCAATTTATACTTTATTTCTAAATTTTTAAATGGATGCTGCCTTAATAGGATAATAAAAGCCCTCCCTACACCTAACCCTACCCAATAAATGCTTTTATTATTATTAAACATTTCGTTAGGCACTTTATTTCCTTTGAAATAAAAAAATATTTTTATTGAAAGTAAATGCCTTTCTGATGTGATATGTGTTGGGAAAAGGGAGAAGAGCTTGCCAAAAGGCGGATTCGAACCTGGGTCGATTGCATCTAAACCTAGATCCTGAAGCCTTACACTTTACTGACTGCGCCACTGAAGATATTGAAATATCGGCATTTTTTTTTTAATCTTCTTTGGCCCAACCAGGTATTGTTAGGCGGAGCTAGTGCGAATAGCACTTGGCAACAAGGCACGCTATTTGCATTTGGTGTAAATAGACACTCCATTAATAGTTTGTCTCTAATGCAATGACATTCATTAATTTCTAAGTGCATCAATGAATCCTAAAAAAAGATGTTATGGTTTCGACAAAAATATTAAGCAGCACAACTGGTTTCATCATTAATAATAATAATAATAAGAATATATCTTGAGTAGCAAATCAGCATATTAGAATGATTTCTGAAGGATCATTTGAGACTGAAGACTAGAGTAATGATGCTGAAAATTCAGCTTTATATCACAGGAATAAATTTCTCACACACACACACACACACACACACACACACACACACACACACACACACACACACACACACACACACACACACACACACACATTTGACTGTTGTTACTGTCTTTTAATGTCAAATAAACACAGCCTTTGTGAGCATGAGGCACTTCTTTCAAAAACATCTTACTGACCCCAAACCATTCAATGGAAGTGTATATAACTTACATGTATATATGTCTCCCCTCTATCATGTCAATGCATGCACCTTGACACATTTGACACCATGAAGAGCTTTTCATCTATTTTCCTGCGTTTACATGTTTAAAGTGCAGATGCGGTATAGAAAGGGCAGCGCACAGTGGAAATGTCTCGCAGGATATGTCACCACCACCACCCAAAAACACATCATGCTTCTGCAAAGCCTCTTTTCTTCTGCTTTCATTATTTGTGTGATATGCACAAGCACTTCTCACTTGTCTCAGAGCCAGAAATAGAAAGTCTCAGTTCTTCTCAAAAGCACTTTCATTAAAGTCTTGAGTTTCCATGCTGGAAGAGGAGCAGATGTGTGTCCGTATTTTCCTTGGGGGTATTTTGTCTTGATTGCAGAATCTTGTGACCGCCCAGTGCGAGCCAGGTCAAGTGATGGAGAGCGAGTTTGAAGTTTCTAAATGAACACTCTTTGCTTAATCTTCATACATGATTATTCCTCACAAAGATGACATGCCATTTAATGGTTAATTCAGCCAAATGTATTACACTAAGCTACGCCTTTGCTTTTCATAATCCAACAATTGCTCTGCTAATCCAGTTAACATGTAGACGAAACGGGGGGTTTGCAGCCCCTCAGGCACTATCACAACTGACGGCAATAAAACAGATGGTGTTTCATTCACACCTTTTTACATAAACCACAACCTTACAGTTCTGCTGTATGCTTGCCTGCTTCAGGCATACAATAATCTTTACCCATGTACATCAGTGTCTTATTCTGGTTTCTGCTATGCAGAAAAGATATGAAGAGATGGACTGTGTTTGACAAGACCTGTTGTGAGTGTTAAGTCTCTAAATAGATATTCAAATGAGGACCACATCGCTATAGGTTTTTACCATTTACATTTACTTAAAATGTAAGGTTCTTTAATGGTTCTTTGCAGCATTTCAGGTGAAACAAAACTGTTCTTCAGTTGGCTGTATGGTTTTACATTATGGATCTTTATGGATGACTTTATTAATATGGAAAAACATATTTTTGGAGATTGTTGTGGAAAATAAAAGAGTTTTCCTATGGCATCAGGCTGTACCTGCCGTATATCAGCTTTGTGTCATCACTGTTACTATATACAGTGTTTGTTTGCAGTATCCAATGTGACTCAGTTGCTACTCTGTTTGAGATATTTTGCTCAGTCTGTGGGTGAAATGGCACTGCAGTGTAATCGTACATCCACAGCGACAGTGAACCGAGGCCCACACAGTCACAGTGTACTGCAGCACTGACCAGAGGAATTCCCACCATTGTGTGAACGACTCAGTTTGCCTCTCACACAGTTCATACTTTGTTGAACCAGACTTCTCAAATGTAACTTTTATGACTATATTCTACCTTATCATTATGACATTCATTCTGAAAACTGTAGCTGTTTTGGATTCATCCTCAATTTCACTGCAGTCAGAATGTCATGTTCCCATCCTAATTCCATCCTTCATAGCCACTGCATAGAGGGAGACAGCATCACTGCTGTGAAGTCATTGTGGCATATTTCATTTTCTGAGTTCATGGAGAGATTACAAACACTCCTCCCTCTGTTGGGATCATTTAATAAACTTTGATCCTGTTTGCAGGGTTAGTAATAATCTGCAGTCTACATAGATTGCTGTTCCAGACTTGTGTGGTATTTCAAAAGAGAAGCTGGTGTTTTGCTGATCGAGAGTGGGAACAGACAACAAGGAAGAACATATACAAAAGAAAAGCGCAAGAACAAGAATGGAGCCGTGGTGAAGACCCTATGGTTCCAGTGATTATATGGTTTCATGAAGAAGTTTAAAAGTTTGTATATTATTTTGGCAAATTTGATAAAGCTTAATAGTCCATGTGTATTTGACATTGACAAAGTTCGTTTTTGACAAATTTGGTTAAATTGATATTTTCTGTGAGCTTTACAGTGGAGACGTGTTTTCTGGAGTGACCAATCACTTTTCTCTGTCTGGCAATCCGATGGATGAGTCTGGGTTTGGTGGTTGCCAGGACAATGGAACTTGCCTGACTGCATTGTGCCAAGTGTGAAGTTTGGTGGAGGGGGGGTTATGGTGTGGGGTTGTTTTTCAGGGGTTGGGCTTGGCCCCTTAGTTTCAGTGAAAGGAACTCTTAATGCTTTAGCATACCAAGACATTTTGGACAATTTCATGGTCCCAACTTTGTGGGAACAGTTTGGTGATGTCCCCTTCCTGTTCCAACCAGAGTATGTGAGTGGAGTGGAGTGGAGTGGCAGCAATTTCCCCTCCACGCTCTAAGCATTCAATAATCTCTCCAGCTCTGCTCCGGGTTCACCATTTCCCACTCCCCGCTCCACTCCCCACTCATATAAGAAACACTGCTCCGTCTTTACTCTGAAGAAATTTGCAGCTAAAGTATATAAGTAAGCTCTGAAATATCACAAAAGTTCGGTTTATAACATACATTAAATTAAAAAAAACAATAGGAGATAGTTTCAACGTGGTTTATTGGAACACTAGTGTGCAAATGTTTTTCCCTACGTCATGCCAATATTATTAGGCTTTATCAACATTAAAAGTTAAATATCATTGCTGCTTTTTGCAGTGCAAATTTTGTTTGGAAAGATGAAAATGGTACGTTTTCATCAGTTATTTTTATATCACGGGTCACTACATTACAGATTTTTGCTCATTCAAAATCAGATACAGATAACTGTAAGCAGATAAGCACTGTAAGATTGCATTTGTTCGAATGCATTAGAGAGAAAGATTGCATGTGTGAATAAGTGCTACCTGTTTAAAATGTGCTTTCACCCGATCATATTCATTATGTAGAAGGTACAAATAAATTCCTTGAACTATAACATCCCGCTCATGTCCATCGCCGTCATTATAACCTTTATATTCTTTCTGATTTGAGTGATCCATCTGTATCAAGCTAGTTAAATGTGTTTAACGTGTGAGTTCTGGCTAAAAATGCAGTTATATTATGGGCCGTTGGCTTGAATTGTACTTCTGGTGGAGCGGTAGTGGAGTGCTCTTGGAGCGAGTGAATACCACAATGCTCCAACTCTTAAAAAATCCGCTCCTCACTCCATTCAAAATCACGCCGCTCCACTCTCCGCTCCGCCCCCACTCCACTCTGCTCACATACTCTGGTTCCAACATGACTGCGCACCAGTGCACAAAGCAAGGTCCATAAAGACATGGATGAGCGAGTTTGGTGTGGAGGAACTTGACTGGCCTGCACAGAGTCCTGACCTCAACCCGACAGAACACCGTTGGGATGAATTAGAGCGGAGACTGCGAGCCAGGCCTTCTTGTCCAACATCAGTGCCTGACCTTACAAATGCGCTTCTAGAAAAATGGTCAAAAATTCCCATAAACACACTCCTAAACCTTGTGGAATGCCTTCCCAGAAGAGTTGAAGCTGTTATAGATGCAAAGGGTGGGCCAACTCCATATTAAACCCTACAGATTAAGATTAATGTCATTAAAGTTCATGTGCATGTAAAGGCAGGTGTCCCAAAACTTTTGGCAATATAGTGTATTTTTAACTACCGTTATTAAATCTGGCTTGTTATACATTTAGCCATATATAAACCATGTTCACACTTCTTATTCAATTTAATTATTTTCACAATTAACAGATTTATGCTGATTCTATGACATTTTTGAAATGATTATTTAAATAAATTCAAGTATATGCAAATAATTAATAATGAACTATGCCATGATTAATGTTTAACATCTCATCAATTGATGAGTGTACTTTTCTGTGTTAACATATTTTCTATTGAAGAAAAAACTTAAATGGGACATTGTATTGAATTCTGCAGATTTTCCCTCATAATAAGTTAATCAGTTAGTCACCCTTAAACTTGTTTCATTGTATACTAAACAGTAAGAAGAGAAGACAAAACCTGATGAAGGCTATTTGCCCTACATGTTCACCTCAGCCCTCTGTTTACTGTCTGAGCAACACTTTACCCAGAATTCCTCACCCATCGTCACTCTGCCTGGAGTCCATCAGCTGTCCTGGCAGCTTAAGTGGACGTCAGTTATCTCGCCAAAGACTTTTTCATCTTAAAGTGAGGAATATCATGCAGCTTTAATTTGTCAGTAAATGACATGCGCCTGTTTGTAGTGAGTACAGTTTATCAGTTCCTCAAGTCTGCTCTCAGACAGGCACCAGCGGGACCGCCCGACTGAGCTGTGCAAGGCACAGGCTTCTCCTTTCTATAGTATGAGACCTGAAAGCTGCTTCCTCTCAGGAAATTTCTTCTGAGCCGCTCTTAGCCTAACTTCCAGCTACCTTATACTGTTTTGTTATACAAACCAATTTAAGTGTGAGTATGTGCATTGTGTCTGATTTAATTGGATAACATTGTTTACAAAGTACACTAAAATGGTTGGGGTTGGTAAGATTTTGTAACGTTTGGCATTAATCTTTTCTTCCTTACTGCGACAGCTTCTGCAAGTTATTTCCTGGAAGTTATTTTTATTAAAGATTCTGAGGGCACATGAAAACGAATGATGTGCACGGATAAATCATTTATAGTAAATAATCCAATATACCATAAAAAATGTAATTTGTCATTTTCATGGTGACTAATATTTTTTATGAAACCGTGATACATTTCTTTCAGGATTCTTTGATTAACAGAAAGCTCAAAAGAACAGCATTTATTTGGAATATAATTCTTTTCATAACATTATAAATATCTTTATTGCCACTTTTGATCAATTTAATGTTTCCTTACTAATTTTATTTTATTTTTTTACTTTTGAATGGTAGTGTGTATATAATATGTAATTTTATATGTAATTCAATTTATGTGTGCTCACCGGTGTGTATGTATATAATCTATTTTATAAATGGTTTCATAAGTGCCTTGTCCAAAATCAACTAATAAGATAAACTAAACCGTGATGGTACCAGGCTCTTATTTTGAATGTCAGGTCCACTGCAGAAACATATTTGTCAGATGTCGTTGGTGTGGAGTGAATGTAATACTTTTGACTGGATGTGACGTGGAGATTCCTTACAGGGCCGGCTGTCTCTTCTCTGATACACAGGGAATGTCAGAATCAACTGGGCTAAATGTTTCCCAGTGAGGATCTTATCTGGGACTCACACGCCACTCTTAAGTCAGAGACTCTTAGCATAACTCTTCATTATGAGTGCTTATCTACAGCTAACTGATTAGCTAACTTAATTTTTTTCCCTTTAACTGTAGCCTCTGTTAGTCCAAACATAAGTTTAACCTGTAATGTTATTTCATTCATTCATTTGTCATCATAACCTATGACCACTGCCATTCAAAAGTTCCTTCAGAAATAATTCTAATATGCTGATTTGCTGCTTAATAAACATTTCTTATTATTATCTTATTATAATATATAAAAACAGTAATGCCGTTTTCTTTTCTTTTTTTCTTTTTTTGTGGAAACCGTGATGCATTGTTTTTTCAGGAAACTTTTGTAGCATTCTAAATGTTTTTCTGTCACTTTTGATGATTTTTGTTGATAATGCATTCTTGCTGAATAAATATATTAATTAATTTTAAAAAATCTTACCGACCCCAAACATTTGAATTGTAGTGTGTATGGTTTTCCTTTTTAAAAGGAACTGTAGAAAATCCAATCATTAGATTATAATTAGTGGGTTTCATAGATTTAACAATGAAAATGTAAAATAATTGCACCTACTAAAATACCATAGTTGGAAATCACTGGGTATCAATATTCATATACCATGATATTTACATGTTTTGTATGTGATGAATGCAGGTTTGTTGACTTATTAACTCTGATCCCACAGCACATCTGCTCCATTTTCCCGTGCTAGTCTCATATTGTGTGTTATGTGCAAATATCAGCACATATGTTTGAAAATTAGGCATATTCTTTGCTTGCTTAGCTACTTTATTTCTTCATCCTTGTTGGTGCAGCTGACCTGTGTGTTTTATTTTGATTTTAAGGATTATCCATGAGCCACTAGTGTTCAGAGAAACTCTCATTAAAGCCATCTCATGAAAGTAGGCTACATGTGCAAATGGACTCTATGATTTGCCTCGGGTCCTGCAGCTCTGATTCCAACAATATGTGGGTAGTAAGCTCAGTAGTTTGTGAGTTTGTCTCATTGTAATGCAGTGGTAATGTGTTTGGTTTACTTAAATACAGCATCATTACTCCTGGCAGGCTTTGACAGCTCTGGGACGTTTTGCTGCCCAGAGCTCTGATCTGAATTTGAATCAGACACATGTTGCTGGTAAAGAGGTGGAGCTTTGTGCATCTGGAACATTTGTTTCAGGTGGTGCAGTACACCTCTGCGTATGGTTTATCAAAGCTGATGTACCTTAACAGTTGTTTTAAATATTCTACTGTCATAAACCCCGCTGACTTACTTTTCAAAGGTTAAAAAATAAAGACAATTTGTAATGACAAGGAAATAGAGCACTCATGGTATTGATTTTATGCTGCCTGTTGTTCAAAGTAAATGTAGGACACCGTTGGAGTGTTAAAACAGAGTCAGTCATGTGAACATGAGCTGATGAGTTTTTTCTAGATGGGCTTATTTCCCTTTGGGCTTCTATATCTGCATTGATTCCTGTGCCACTCAAAGCCAGCGTCTAAACCATCTCTTTAAACTATATTACACTGAGCTCACCTGCTCTGTGAACTCTGTTGCACTCACATGCAAAAGAAAAAACGGCAGCAACAACAAAAAGACATGAAGACATGGTTGTGCATTGATAGAACTCTTTTAGGAAGAGTGTGTGATGAATATGGAATAAAATATGTAAATAAAATGGGCCTATGGTTATGGTCATGGTTTGCCTATATTGTTCAAAACCTGTATGACTTTCTCATGAAAACTAATATTTTGTTGACAAATATCTGTTGTTTTGTCCATACAATGGAAGTTAATTGGGTCCAACTCTGTTTTAAAATGTTATTATAATATTTATCCATATTTTTATAGCTTTTATTGTTTTATTTGTATTTATTTTTATAATTTTATTTTTTTATTTTAAGCTTTAGTAATTTTATGTGCTTATCATTTTTATTATTATTATTATTATTAAATATTTCTATTTACCTTAATTTTATTTAATTTTAATTTTAGCACTTTTAATTCTTAAACATAAACTTATTTCAGTTTGTTGCCAAGTTTTTCATGGGCATCCTTTTAACCAATAAAATCATTAACTCCTCCACATCTGCTGCTTTGAAGTGTGTTCAGACTGTCAGTTCAAATACATTTTTTGTGCATATGCGATGAACTCCGATCAGATTTAGCAAGTGTGAACGGCAAAAAAGACATGATTTTTACTAATCTGTTTCGAAATGCATTCATGTGGTTTGAAATCCTATATTAATTTCTGGAAATCTGTTTAAGTCTGACTGCTGTGTTTGGATTTTGCATGGTTTGTGACTTTCTCACGCCATATAAAACATAAACATCAGACATTGTTGAAGGAAATATGTTTTGAAACCAGTGGAGACAACGACAGCATGGAATAAAGGCACACATGCCAGCCTGCTACGTTTCTACCGCTGCCTCGTAAGACTCACTGTTATGTTGTAAATGAGGCCCTGTTTACACCTGGTATTAAGGTATTTTGGTCGATCAGATCACAAGTATACAAGGGAGACACATACCCGTTCACACCTTGTGTTTTTAATCCGTATGCGTGTTAGAAATCAGGAACGGTGAGAGTACATTGTGCTTGAAGCGTTTTTACGTCTTCAAACCAAACTTGGGTCTTCAGCCGACAAAGTTTAAATCCCGTCTGGCTTGCATGCTTTAAGTCAGTAGGCAGAGAGTATGCGGTCTTTTGCGACTGTTCAAACACATTCGGCCACATGAGCGTTTACACTACGAAAGCAGTCCATTCAAATGCGTTTTCGACCACCTCTGGAAGTGGTCGAAATTGGACAAACTCAAAACGTTTTGGGGTGTGTTCACACTTGTAGTTCGGTTTACTTGCTTCGTTTGATTTTGAGACGGAACTTACCGAACATCCAAAAGTTATGATGATGCACAATGTGGACAATCCATAATTTTAGATCAGATTTCAATCAGATACACAAATAACTGGATTTGGACTGACAGTGTTAACACAGCATTATTGTAAGAGCAAAACTTTTCTTTAAATTCAGGTACTAAGTCAATTACAGATAGAAAAACTAGTTTTTTTCAGTTGAATAATCCCACACTTAGTGGATAATTATTAAACTCTATAAAAGTATGTGTGACTTAATAAACAAGAAAATAGGATAATTTAATATTTTTTACCATTTAAACGTTTAGGGTTAGTAAGATTTTTAAAAATGCTTTTAAAAGAAGTCTCTTATGCTAGCCAAGGTTACATTTATTCGATAAAATACAGGTATGCACTTATTTAATATAATACACTGAAAAACATAAATATGAAATATAAAGTTCAGTCATGAAACTCTATTAATCGCTGATTGGTTCTTTCAGTTCTACGACACCAACCAATCAGATGTACTTCCTCATTTACGTGGCTTTATTTATACCGTATCCTAGCCGCTATCAGCCCGCCGCACAATATGAGAACCCCCAGTAGAGATCTGCTACGGGAGGGTTATATCATTCTGCAGCAGCCTTTCCTTGTTATCTTGACTAAGCTGAACATTATGTATTTGCTCCGCAGCAGCAGCAGCGTAGCAGGTCACGTCCGCCAAAATCAAGCCTATGTACAATCCATGCTCTATGCTAATAAAATGCTGGTTGAATCTATTCACTCCGAGAGTTGTCATGATTTAAATATTATTACAATTTTAAATAACAGTTTTTATTATATTTTAAAGTGTAATTTAATACTGTGACTTTTCAGCAGCCATTTTCTCCAGTCTTCAGTGTCACATGATCCTTCAGAAATCATTCTAATATTTCAGAATTCTTTGATGCATTGATCAGCATTTATTTGAAATAGGGAGTGCACCGGAGTACCAAACCCAAGACTTCCTGTAGGAGGTGGTCTGAGTTAATTTGCACTGGACTGGAACTGTGGCGCGATTTGTGTGCAACTCAAACTCGGGTCCACATCTGTTCAGGAAGTAAAGGAACATGCGTATGCTTTTTAGCCGATGACAAGTCATTATTTCAACAAAACATATGTAGGGGATGACACAGTGGGAGAGTGAGTGTGCAGTGTAATTGTGCTGAGTGAATGCAATCAGAGCTGCAAATGAATGGCTCCAAAGTCCATTTAAAAGTGACACACATACAGTAGACACAAGTGCCGTTCACTCTGCTGCTCTATAAGCACATAGACTACGCTAAGGCTTTTAGATAGCATATGAATGGCATAACCCTGCTCCCTTTTAAAATCTGACTAAAAGGGAAACCAGGGAAAAACAAAATTCCATTGTTAAATTGTTAATTAAGATTCCATTTCAAAAAATTATGATGTGACCTCTGTCTGAGGTGAAGGGACTACGCTATTTTATCTTCTCTCAGTCGTTTGTCTTCATTCTTAAATGTTCTGTGCTTACCAATGTACTTTGTAGATTTTGATGAGTGTTATAATGCAAGTCAGTGTCATTTTAGAACTAGGCCTTAATCTTTAAAGTGCACGTGAATTAGGCTGAGTGGAAGTCTTCGCCTGCATGGCTCAGAGGTGAATTTGTGCGGTCGGGTGACTTTATCTGAGGATGTGGACTTATAAGGAAGCAGGTCAGTGCGCATTCACGGTCCTGCCTGTATGATCAGCTCCTTAAATTATCCTCAGCAGATCATGAATCACATATAAAGATATGTGTGTGTGTGTTCATGCATGGGACCCTAACAGGGTAAACTGGTTAAAACATGCACAAGTTAACACACTCAGGTGCATGGATGTTCACATCTCTTCAGGGTTTGATTCTAGACTAGATAGAGATTATTTTTATACTCTCAAAGGGTAGTTTTTATTATGTAGTATAGGATTATTCCAGGTTCATAACAAGTTAGGCTCAGTTGACAGCAATTATAGCATAATGTTGATTTAACACACAAAACAATTATTTATAATGAATTGTATTCATTAAAAAATCAATTAAATCAGTTTCACAATGAGATAATTATTTTTCAAAGCACTTACAGTACATCTACTCTTCTGTTAAAATATGTGAACTGTAAAGCTGTTTAAATAATCATTTTAAAGTTTCAGGCATTATGCTGACATGGCAACAAAGATGCAAAATTGGGTTGGATTTTCACAGAAAAGGTTTGACATGTTGTTTTTTCACTCTAGAATAGTGAGTATTTTAATGTTAATGGATTGTCCCCATCGCAAAATGCAATACATTTATACAAATAATGCTTTTAACGTCTACAAATCACAGCTGTGATGGCATGTCAAGTATTAGTATCATTTTGTATTAAAGGTGCAGTGTGTACATTTTAGCGGCATCTAGCGGTGAGGTTGTGAATCGCAACCGTCTACCACGCACCCCTTCCTTTCGAAGCACATAGAGAAGCTACAGTGGCCGAAACACAGGACAAAGATGTCGTCGTCTGAGGCAGCAGAGAGTAGCTGGCGCTCTGTAGAGAAGTTTGTCCGTTTAGGGCTACTGTAGAAACATGATGGCGCAAAATGTATGCGGTGTATGTAGATAGAAATGGCTCATTCTAAGGTAATAAAAACACAACAGTTCATTATGTAAGGTCTTTATTCACCACTGAAAACATAGTTATGTATATTATATTGCATTTCTGTCAATATAGCCTCATAAATACTACATGCTGCACCTTTTAAGAAAGATAATGCAGTACATTAGACTGAGTCTGAGTCTCCTTATTAAATCTCCATCCAATTCACAAAAAAAGCCCAAAAACAAACCCCAAAGCCTGCCCTGCTTTAAATCAGGCAACATTACAAAGAAAACAACCCGGTTGCACATGAACTCAGTTACGGAGCTGTCCTAGACAGGATTGTTTGGGTTACCCCACTGTGACTGTCTGACTCTTCGCTCTGAGTGAACTATATTTGATATCATCAGCCCATGTGGCCCTGGAAAAGCTAAACTCTGCTGACATGTGCTGTCTCGTATGCTTTGAGCCACACTTAACGGCCGATAAACAAATCAGGGCGATTTCATTCACTTGTCCATCTCCCTAATCAATCCACTGGCTCAACAATTAACCTACATAGAAGAGCATGACAGGATTACCAAATAAATTTTCACACATACAGCTTTTCTTGTAAATGACAGCAAATCTTCTGTGTTTTAGGGCCGTTTTCCCCCCAAGGATCCATTTCAGCTGTTGAATTTTGACGTGAAGCCACTCTCGCCAGAGTTTCAATGCAGATTACGTTCTCAATTACCTCTTCACGATTTAAAGCAGTATTCTCATTTACCTCAATTTCACGGACAGTCCCCTTACTGCATTGCCAGAACAATGGATCTTTCCGGAGGTGTAAATTTAAGTCTAACTCCATTCTCTCCCATCCATTCATTATGAATGAGACAGGAAGAGAGCTTCTTGTGGCGGCCAACTCTACTCTTCCTCACTGGTTTACTGCACACTAATAAATAATAGCAGTCCTGTCTGTGGAGAAGCCAGCCAGCTCTGGCAGCAGGAGTGTTTCCAGTGCTTTAAAAACACCAAACGCATGAAAGGACACATTAATGCACCGCTGTGGATTCAATAAGAGTTTTACTGGAGCATTTTGGTCAGACTGTTGGCTCAAAAGTGAAAGTTGGCTGCAAGCTTGTTGTTATGGTCCCCTTAAGTGTCTGCTAACAATCTGAAAACCATTGGTTTGTTAAGAAAGCTTTGTTTTGATGCTAGACATAATTTTTAGCAAAGTGAATCAGCAGCTACCATAAAACAGTTCCTTTTTATTAATTAGTCATGTCTTACATGAGACTTTTCTGTTGCTCTGGATTTTGGAGATTTGGATGGTACATATTTAGCTTCAAGCTACTGCATGCTACAAAAGACACACTAATCTAGACTGACCATAAAGCATTTATAAAGGGACAAAGGATTCTAGGTCAGGTGTTTATGTGTGAACACCTTAGGGGCCATTCACTCAGAATGCATTTCTGTGTTTTAAAGTGTGAAATCCTTGGTAGTGGAATGACAAAGAACGAGAGGTCAAGAGACACTTTTCATAATTGTACTTGAGCACTGTGTTTTTAGAACGTCATATCATGCTTGAAACACTGAAACATGTCCTTCTATCGTATGCTTACATGGAAAAACAACGGAAACCGGTGCAGTGCATTCCGTGTGAACGGCCTCCTAGTGTGCAATGCATGCCACAGGTTTGGCTGTTTCAAGCTTGATCAATGTGGTGTGTGAGCCACATTCTCTCAGTAACATGTATTAGCCAACTGTTAATGAGATTCAGCTAATCAAATATTCCAACTGCTAATTAGTGGATTAATCCTCTTATCAAGTGTGACCGTACAAGTAGAGGTCATTACATTTCCTGGCTGGGAAAAGGGTTGTGTAACTTCAGGCTCCCTATGGTAAAAATGCAAATCTTGTCATCTCTTTACTGTGAGATCAGTTACATACTAAATCAAAATTATACATCTGCATTCTAAAAAAAAAGCTTTTTTTTGAAGCTCTTGAAGGAGTAAATAGTGTATATATAGTGTCATATCAGGGTCCTAGAACAGGGGGTTTATTGTCTTGATGCTCTAAATATGGTAGCCTTACGAGGACCCTTTTCATAAAATGCTTTTTGTATGTGTGTTATTATTGTTTAAATGAAATACTTGCCTCTTATTGCCCCAAAAATATCTGCAAAATATTTACCATGTGTTAAGTTGACTGCTTATTTTTCTACCCATTATTAGAGTACAAATAAGTAATTTAACCAGTTTTTAGAATACATTCTGTAAATTCTGTGTTTTATTTATTTATAGCTTGTTTGTTAAATATTTTATTGTCTTGTAAAATGCAGAATGAAAAATTCTGTATGTCATCCTTTCTGATTTGTAATTTTTTTTTCATGGACCTCCCTAGCACCCCTTGTGGCTTCCTTCAAGTCTCTTGACACCAGTTTGAAAACCCCAGAAAAAGCCATTTTATTCCACATAGAGTGGGCCGCATACTCCATTTTGAGATCACAGATCAAATTCTTGTGCAATAAAATACTGTTTTAAGATTTTTGGTTGTTTAGTCATAGGTCATTAATTAAGTCCAAGACCACTGTCATATTGCCCATCTTATCATAAACAAAAATTACTTAATGAACTTATATGCTGTAAATATATCATGCACTACTTAAGTGTTTAAATGCAAAATGACCTCATTTGACTTATTGTGATCAGAATTGAGCCTTTCTGTATCTTTTAAATACTTCCAATGTCATATTAACAAATACAATATTATCCCAAGACTATGTTGAATCAGTGTGCGAGTTTGAAACAGATTTGTGCTTTGCTTTCCAGCGTTGGTGATAACTGATGGACCGCAGGATAAGTCTGGTCTTGCGGATGAGGTGGGGAGTGAAGATGACCTGTACAATGAGTTTCGCAGCTCCTCCAACCGATTTGGACACCCAGGAGGAGGAGGAGAGCAGCTGGCCATAAATGAGGTACGACATTCAGACTGTCTGTGTGTTACTGTTTGTTTGTGTTCACAGATCGTGGTTCTGTTACTCTGTCAATGGCAGGACATTCACTTTTACTCATAAAAGCATGTTCCTTCCAACCCTTTCAAGTTGCTTGAAGCCCAAGGACTTTGCTTGAAGCCGAACGTGTTTTTGTATGAAGATGGTTTCAGACAAGCTTTCAAGGCAACACTTTAGTTTAAGATGTAGCTGTGCTCTTGATTTAGTGTTTATACATGTTGAAATTCAGTCACTGTAACTACCCATCTGTCACTCTCCTGAGGCCTGAGACCAGCAGAATGACCTGCTGCCACTTTCTTTCTCCCATTATCTTCAGCATGACTGAGGATGAATTTGTGTTGTAGGAAGATGCTGTTATCTACAGAGAACTAGAAACTAGAAATATACAGTGTCAGAGTTTGATAAATGACTGTTTGGTATCATTATAAAATGCCGCTCAGTAACTCCATTCAGCATTTTAGTTAGAAGCAGCAGAAAAATCGAATCAACGGCCAGGCCTCTGGGAGCTTGATGTGCACTGAGCTGCACAGAAGCCCTGTGCTGATGCTGTTGTTATTGTTTTAGCCCTTCTGTCCTGGTAAAGAATCCAGTAAAGGCATACAGCAAAAAATAAATAAATAAATAAAAACAATAATAATTAAAAAAAGATATATATTGAACATATTTCAAAATATATTAATATAAATATATTTTCTACCAATACATTTCTTTGCATTCTTATGTATGTTTTAGAAAATCTATATAAAAAAAAAACAATTGTCTGTAATACATAAACATATAAAACATTTTATTAAAAAGCAATGAACATACTTTACAATGTTCAAAACAAACAAAACAACAACAAACATTGGTTTTAATGTTCTGGCTGATCAGTGTATTTAAAATGGTGGATACAAAATATAGTTTTGATCTAGTAGGCTATTCCATCCACATTTGTATTTAGCATAAATGCAGGCTACTATAAGATTGGAAATACATTTTAAACTAAAGGAGTAAAAAAAAAAAAAAACTTATTTTGCACTTCTAATGTCATTTTTATTGTTTCATGGATATTTGAGAATAGTTTTACTAGAAAACAAGTCAAAAATACTGATTATTAGCCGTTTTGCAGCACAACTCTTTAGCAATACATTAAAAACCATTTAGAACACCTTAGCTACTGCATAGCAGCAACCTGGCAACCAACCACAGTGACCTAGCAACACATACACAGGCAAGCACAACTGAAAATGTAAAAATATAAATTTTAGTGTTCATTTCCAGTGTTGGGGAGAACGTTTTGTTTCAGTGTTGGAGAGATTGAGTGATTGTTTTGCTTGTGCGTGTGTCAGAAAGACAGCTGCTGATTTAAAAGGAAGCATCGTGGTGTGTGACACTGTGACAGTGGGGATGGGGCTCTACGGCCGAGAGAGAGAGAGATAGAACAGAAGGTTGGTGGAATCAGAGTCCTTCACTAATCCCATTAGCTGTGCACAAATTGATGCACGGAAACGAGACGAGTGGGGATGACTGCGTTAATCCTACCTCGCCAACACCGGCCCGTGTCAGGAAATGAAAGCTCAAGAGGTGTTTGGCACCTCATGCAGCCTTTAATTAATATCTCCAGCAGCACTAGCACTGCCTTGAGAAGACGAGCAGGACGTGCTTGCTTTTAGACGGGAAGTGCGACTGACGGGCAGTCGGCTCGGCCAATGGAGACAAGTCAGGATAGAAAGGATGCATTGTGCTGCATTCTCTCGCATCCCTCCCCCCATCGTCGCCTCCCTCCTGCTGCCGCTAAATCCGGCCTCCGCTACTCTGGTATCCTGGATACGCTTCACAGCACCAGCAGCCGATTGGCTGGGAAGGATGAGAGGAAAAAAATCCGGAGCAAAAACAGAAGTCAATTCAGGGAGATGGATGGATGGTTTTTGCTAGTGCCGCTAAACACAGATGCAGCAACCATTTCCACCCCTCAGGTTTGCGTTTTGCAAAAGAGACGGTGAAATGAGAAGGGATTTCAAGTGCTTTAATCAGATCCAGGGAAATTAACACGGCTGTGTGTTCAAGCAGAGCAGGAGGACGAGAACGTGGGGGAGGCAGCGAAAGGAGGACAGAAGGAGAAAAACAGGCAGGAAGGGACAGAAAAAAGCATAGACGGAGAAGAATACATGGAGGCGGAGAGACACATCCACCCCTGCTCCTGACATCAGCAGCGCACGGGGAAAGAATTGAGGGGAGCGACGGACGAGGAGGAGGAAGATTGCGTGCACGCGAGAAAAAGAGAGAAAGAGCGAGAAGGGAACGGAAAGGAAGTGAGCAGGTAACTGTGGACGTGGAGGCTCTTCCCCCTCCCCCTTCACAGAGAATACAGAGCGGATCCGGCCGACAAACCGTGTGCCGTAGAGCATCCGCACACAGACCTCTAGGCGAGGGGGCTTCCGGCGCCATGGCTCGTGGAGGCCAGCGAACGGCGTCTCGGCAGGGCCTGAGTCACTTCCTGTTGCGCTGCAACCTCAGCCCGGAGGCCCAGAAGGTGGTGGTGTTCGTCATCATGATGTTGCTGGTCATCATCAACGTAGTGCTGATGTTCCTGCTGGCCTTCCAGTAGGGCGCAGCCGCAGTGAGGAGAAACAGCGAGGGGAGGGGTGGAGAGGAAGACGACGGCAAGGAGGAGGAGGAGGGAAAGTTGGTCCCTCTCGCTCACTCGTGGATGGGTTTTCAGGATGCAGACATCACAGTGCAGGTAACCAGAATGGGTGTGAGGTTGGCGGCATTCAACCAGAAGTAATGTGCTGAGATGGCACTGTGTTAATTATTTACCAGCCCGTAACCACTCTTGAGTGGGTTCTAGGGGTCAGTCTTTGATTTCAAGTCATCTGAGGGCATATTCAGACATTTTGTAGGCTTTTGTGAGTATGTTTGGGTGTTTATGTGTGGGAAACTTTGAATGACTGTGCTTGTTTTGTTGTGTAACTGCCAGCTTGTGCCTTGAGCACAATAAACGTTGTGATGGTTCCTTTGTGTTTTTGGCCCATGTGAGGCGTTTTTATTTGTCCCAGAGGGATCTGCACAATCCCTTTGCTGGTGAGCAGGACTGTGGAGAAAGAGGTCACATTGGTGAGCTTGACACGGTTATGCTGGGGTTGCAGCATGGCATCTAGGTGAGGAATAAATACCCAGAAGGAAACTAATTGTAATATTGGCCAATGCACTTAGTTTGGGTCAGCAAAAATATTTCTGTATTTACTCTGATAGTGGAAACATTTGAATACTATAACTGTCATGCTAGTTTTACAAACCATATTTGCTCATGATCAGCATATTTGAATTACTTTTTATTAAATGTTTGCATAATATTATGCTCCAATGATTTTCGATTTGGTTGGTCTTCGAACAAACCAAGAAGCTGTAACTCACAGGCTGTGAAGAGGAGGCACATGGGAAAGTATGTGGGTGTGTCGCTAGGCAACAGGGTACATAGGCACAGCTCTGGTGATGAGAATGCAGGGCTCTGGATTCAGGGGGTGTATATTCACTATTCAGCCTTCGAGTCCATCGACGCTGCCTGTGAGCGCAAAGTATGGACAGAGATGTGTGATGATTACATCAGCACTGATAGATCACGTTTAGCCGCGCAGTAGAGATGGTTTGATGGAGGCTGTTAAGCTTGCCAGGATTTCACTTAATTTTCTCTAAAGTCAAGCTGAACAGTGTGGCAATATATCACCCCACTTTTTGTTTTCTTTGCCAAACCAATCCCTGCAAGTAAAAAGCGGAAACACAAAATGACCACTCAGGGAAAAAGCAGACAGCAGACAGAAAATGTTTAATTTGGCAATGCTTCCTCAAATGATACATTGCAGTTTGGTTTTGGTTAAGTGCACAGAATGAAGGGTTTTGTATCGTTGCATGATAACACACTATGCCACTGAGATGCTGGAACAGACAGTGAAATTGAATGCTCTGTATTGTTGCATTGTTTTTTTGGCATAGTAAGGCAAAACAATTCACCTTTTTCTAAATATCAAGATGTTAGAATATTGTGTATATGTATGTACAGGGGTTGTTGATCAGTAAAAACAACAACTAAATAATCCAGATTAATCACACCTCACATTATATTGTGCATTATACACAATATTGGCAAAAGTTTTGGGACGCCTGCCTTTACATGCAAATTAACTTTAATGACATCCCATTCTTAATCCGTAGGGTTTAATATGGAGTTGTTCCACCCTTTGCAGTTATAAAAGCTTCAACTCTTCTGGGAAGGCTTTCCACAAGGTTTAGGAGTGTGTTTATGGGAATTTTTGACCATTCTTCTAGAAGTGTATTTGTGAGGGCAGGCATTAATGTTGGACGAGAAGGCCTGGCAATCTCCGCTCTAATTCATCCCAAAGGTGTTCTATCGGGTTGTGGTCAGGACTCTGTGCAGGCCAGTCAAGTTCCTCCACACCAAACTCGCTCATCCATCTCTTTATGGACCTTGCTTTGTGCAATGGTGCGCAGTCATGTCGGAACAGAAAGGGGCCATCCTGAAACTGTTCCCACAAAGTTGGGAGCATACAATTTTCCAAAATGTCTTGGTATGCTGAAGCATTAAGAGTTCCTTTCACTGGAACTAAGGGGCCAAGCCCAACCCCTGAAAAACAACCCCACACCATAATCCCCCCTCCACCAAACTTTACACTTGGCACAATGCAGTCAGGCAAGTACCGTTCTCCTGGCAACTGCCAAACCCAGACTCGTCCATCGGCTTGCCAGACAGTGAAGTGTGATTCATTCAGTCCAGTGGCACCGTGCTTTACACTGCATCCAACGCTTTGCATTGCACTTGATGTAAGGCTTGGATGCAGCTGCTCTACCATGGAAACCCATTCCATGAAGCTCTCTTCACACTGTTCTTGAGCTAATCTGAAGGCAACATGAAATTTGGAGGTCTGTAGCTATTGACTGCAGAAAGTTAGCGATTTCTGTGGACTGTGTGCCTCAGCATGTACTGACCCCGCTCTGTGATTTTACGTGGCCTACCACTTCGTGACTGAGTTGCTGTCGTTCCCAATTGCTTCTACTTTGTTATAATACCACTAACAGTTGACCGTGGAATATTTAGTAGTGTGGAAATTTCATGAATGGACTTATTCCACAGGTGGCAACCTATCAATATCACGCTTGAATTCACTGAGCTCCTGAGAGCGACCCATTCTTTCACAAATGTTTGAAGAAGCAGTCTGCATGCCTAGGTGCTTGATTTTATACACCTGTGGCCATGGAAGTGATTGGAACGCCTGAATTCAATGATTTGGAGGGGTGTCCCAATACTTCTGGCATAGTGTATTTTCACATTGAATCTCCAAATTAATGTGCAATTTTATTTCTGTGGATACAATTTTTATTTACATTTTTTTTAAATTATAGTCATTCAACAATACAGTATATTTGAAAACCATGCCTAAATTGCAAATTATCAGATTTTTATTTATTATGTATTAAAAATTACAGAACATTAAAACATTATAAAAAAAAATAATTTAAGTAAACTTAAAACAAGAAATTTAAGAGAATCTATAAACACTACAACACAAGGAAGAACAAGTAATTTAATTTATTTGCACAAATATATAAACGTAATATAGTAATATTTAACTACATTTGATGGTTTCACTTTTTTTTTTTGATGGCCCTAAGGCCTAAGTTACTATAAGTTAAGTTTCACCTACATTTCTACTAAATCTCATTAGATTGTTAGTAGAGTATTAGTAGATTGGTAGGGTTAGGGTTAGAATAAGTTGACATGTACTTGCAAAGTTAGAATATCTGTCATCACAATAAAGAGTTAAATTAAGCAGACAGTCTACTAATAATCTAATGAGAGTTAGTTGACATATTGTTGCAAAGTCAAAAGAATGTTCAAAAGGGATCATCAAAATAAAGTATTACCCATTTGTCATGCACTCAGTATGAAAACTGGTAAGTGTGTATTGTCGAGTTTTGAAATTATGCATAGAAAGATTGAACTGACTGAACTTACATACATAAATGGCATTTTGTTTAAATTAGAGACTATTAAAAATGTCATACAAAACATAAAATAACCTTTGTATTAAAATCCTCACATTATTGTTGTACACTGTGTATTGCACAGAAAAGAATATGAGAAGCCTTTCAAATGAAACCTTGAGTAGAGGCTGTTGACATTTTCATCCACACACATGTTGAAGATCTCTGTAGCTCCTCTTCTAATATATATATTTCATCATTCAATTTTGCCTTCATTTTGTGTTTCTCAACAGCTGATCAGTGATGGCAGTGTGTGCGCGGAGGCTCTATGGGACCATGTCACCATGGACGACCAGGAGCTGGGCTTCAAAGCTGGAGACGTCATCGAAGTAGTGGACGCCACAAATAAGGAGTGGTGGTGGGGCCGGGTGTTGGACAGCGAGGGCTGGTTCCCCGCCAGCTTTGTTAGGGTAAAAGAAAGCGGACTTCCCGCTCATAAAAAAACATTATGCCATCACTATTACATTAAGCTACTGTACATTGAGGGGTCGTCAATGCACTGCTGTTCTTTTTGCCTAGAGCATGGATAAAAGGAACTGCACTGTGAACATTTAATCAGCAAAGAATACACCATTGTGTCATTGTGCACTAACCTATAACCACTGTTATTGGTAGTTACGGGTGAACCAAGATGAGCCCATGGAGGAATACTTAGCCCATCTGGATGGGGCCTCAGAGGGGTGTGGGGCCAGCATGGGGTGCTCCTTAGGGCCCGGCCTGCCCTGCAAGGAGCAGATGAGAGCCAACGTCATCAATGAGATCATGAGCACAGAGAGGGATTACATCAAACACCTGAAGGACATCTGTGAGGTCAGTTTTACACTTGGCTCTGATCGATCGGTTCTACCTCAATATGTAGATCTTGTTACAGTGTCTATAGTGTCACTTGCACTTTGTTTACATGCTTAGAGAATGACCTGATTCACATCAGAGTAAAGCTGTTCCGTTATCCAGCTATAGCATTGCTATAGCATTAAACCTTTGACATATTTACCGTGGCTTCCAGGGCTATATAAAACAGTGTCGGAAGCGGACAGACATGTTTACTGAGGAGCAACTGCGCACTATCTTTGGCAACATCGATGAGCTCTACCGCTTCCAGAAGAAGTTCCTCAAAGCCTTGGAGAAGAAATTTAACAAAGACCATCCTCACCTCAGCGAGATTGGTTCCTGCTTCTTAGAACACGTAAGATGACTGGAATTTAGGGGTTGATGTAGGATACAGTTAAATGTTTGGATTTTTATTTGGTTCTCTTCGCTTCTGTTTCCATCCAGCAAACAAACTTCCAGATCTACTCTGAGTATTGCAACAACCACCCCAATGCCTGTGTTCAGCTCTCCAAACTGATGAAGATCAAGAAGTACGTGTTCTTCTTTGAGGCCTGTCGCCTGCTCCAGAAGATGATTGACATTTCGTTGGATGGATTCCTGCTTACTCCTGTTCAGAAGATCTGCAAGTACCCTCTGCAGCTGGCTGAACTGCTGAAGTACACCAACCCACAGCACAGGTACTTTGCTGGTGTTTTTTCCAGCATTTTGAAAATATTCAGTAATAGAGCAGTAATTGAGCTAATGGAGCTAGTCTACGTACACTGAAAAGACAAGTGTAAACGTGTTTGTGATCGGAATGTTATCCGATCTGTGTTTCCTGGTACAGTGGTAGTCGAGGACGCATTGTGAATGGATCTCAGTGTAATGTAAACTCAATCTAGCCATCTTATAGCCATTCACAGGTTGACGTCACAACATCACAGGAATCTCTGAAATCGAACCTGAAAGTTGCTCAACCGTATATTGACAGACAATAAAAGTTGGCAATCTTGCAATCATTTTCAGACCCATATGTCTCTCTTTGCAATTTTGATCGCAGCATCTATGCAATGCATTATTATTTGCAACCTCCACCTCGTTTTAGGAGATTTGAAATGCATAGCACCGTGATTGAAAACTGTTTTTAACAGTCACTTCAGATCGACTTTGCACCAGGGACATTTTTACATTACAGACTTATTTTAAATATTGCGCAAGATACAGAGATCCGATCAGTTATCCAGATACAGAAGTGTGAATGTGCCATGTCCTGATTGGCTGATGATGCAATCTGCTCGATCGGATCACGGTGATCGCATGTTAATGCCAAGTGTAAACACCAGATTTGTTCTGAAGTGCCTTTCACTCATTTCACTCGTGACAAACAATTTGCATCAAATTGTATGGCAAATATACAAGTGGAAATTCAGGTCTGTAATAATTAAGAAATAATTAAGAAATAAAACATTTTTCCCCACAAGTCATTGACATATTATGTGACAAAAGTGACAGTAAAGATATTTTATAATTTTACAAAATGTTTCTCTTTCAAATAAATGCTGATCTTTTGAACTTTCTATTAATCATGATTGTAATAATTGTAATTTCACATTACTCATTTTATTACTGTTTTTACTGTATTTTTGATCAAACAAATGCAGCCTTAATGAGCATAAGAGACTTGAAACACACACACATATTGTGTTTTCATGTTTTATGGGGACTTTCCATGGACGTAATGATTTTTATATTGTACTTACTGTATATTATATCCTCTTACACTAACCCTACCCATCATAGAAAACGTCCTGCATTTTTACATTTTCAAAAAATATCACTTAGCATTTTGTCCCTATAACGTAGGGTATACCTGGACCACACACACGCACGCACACAGCAAATATAAACAGCATATATAAACATTCATCAACAGCAAAAATGTAGTTATAAATAATCATGGCATGTTTTTCACTGTATAAAATAATAAAAAAATTATTAACTTTGTATATTTATTGTATGAAAAATATTCGCTGTATGAATATTGTTCACAAATGAACATATTTGTTAATATATATAAGTAGAAATATAAAAATACATACTAACAAGTTCATGATCACTAATGGATTAAGACAAATTGTTGAATCTTACTAATTGCCATTTTATAGCCATACAAACTCTCATATTTTTCGTTTCAGAGATTATAAGGATGTGGAAGCTGCCTTAAACGCAATGAAGAATGTGGCCAGATTGATCAATGAGAGGAAGAGGCGTCTGGAGAATATTGACAAAATCGCTCAGTGGCAGAGCTCCATAGAGGACTGGGAGGTAAATTACAGGAGCATCATGGGTGTAGAATTCACAGACTTATTCACTCCAGATATGTGTGTGGTCTCACAGGCTCTTTCTCCCTTTCATTAGGGCGACGACATCTTGAGCAGGAGCTCTGATCTGATTTTCTCAGGAGACCTGACCAAGATCTCCCAGCCACAGGCCAAAGGCCAGCAGCGAATGTTCTTCCTCTTTGACCACCAATTGGTTTTCTGTAAGAAGGTCAGTCATTTGCCAGGCCAGTGAGATCAGAATCACTATTGTTTATGGCAGATGGTTTGTATGTGAGTGGCACTCAAGCAGTATTAAAGTAGTTACTGTCTTGATTGGCACCCCAGGATCTGCTTCGGAGGGACATCCTGTACTACAAGGGTCGGTTTGACATGGATCAGATGCAAGTGGTGGATGTAGAGGATGGGAAGGATAAGGACTTTAACGTGAGTGTGAAGAATGCCTTGAAATTGTGTTCTCCCGGGGGAGAGGAGGTCCACCTTGTGTGTGCCAAGAAACCCGAGCAGAAGCAGCGCTGGCTGCGAGCCTTTGCAGATGAACGGGAACAGGTCCAGCACGACCTCGAAACAGGTGAACAGCACTTCTTCTGTTAGGCTCTTGGAAGTGGAAAGAAAAGCATTGGGTTTTTTTTTCCCCAGTCTTTAAAGGGTTAGTTCACCCCAAAATGAAAATTCTGTCATTAATTACTTGCCCTCATGTCGTTCCAAACCCGTAAGACTTTTGTTTCTCTTCGGAATGCAAATGAAGATATTTGATGAAATTACACTGATAATTCATCGTTATCATTACACTGATATTTGATGAAATCTGATAGATTTCTGTCCCTCGATTGACAGCTATGCAACTGACACTTTGACGCTTCAAAATGTTCATAAAGAGATCGGAACTAATCCATATGAAATGAGCGGTTTAGTCAAAATTTTCTGAAGAGACACGATCGCTTTATATGATGAACAAATTTAATTTATTCACATATAAACATTCATCAACTCAAACATCAGTTGTGGTAAACAGTTCAAACTTGTTCGCTTGATGTGCGAGAACCAATGAGGTTCATTCTTGCGTTACGCAGCACGTTTGAGCTTCCGCAAGAACCAATGAGGTTAATTCTTGCGTTACGCAGCACGTTTGATCTTCCGCAAGAACCAGTGTGGTTCATTCTTGCGTTACGCAGCACGTTTGAGCTTCCGCAAGAACCAATGAGGTTCATTCTTGCGTTACGCAGCACGTTTGAGCTTCCGCAAGAACCAATGAGGTTCATTCTTGCGTTACGCAGCACGTTTGAGCTTCCGCAAGAACCAGTGAGGTTCATTCTTGCGTTACGCAGCACGTTTGAGGTTCCGCAAGAACCAGTGAGGTTCATTCTTGCGTTACGCAGCACGTTTGAGCTTCCGCAAGAACCAATGAGGTTCATTCTTGCGTTACGCAGCACGTTTGAGCTTCCGCAAGAACCAATGAGGTTCATTCTTGCGTTACGCAGCACGTTTGAGCTTCCGCAAGAACCAATGAGGTTCATTCTTGCGTTACGCAGCACGTTTGAGCTTCCGCAAGAACCAATGAGGTTCATTCTTGCGTTACGCAGCACGTTTGTTTTTGCACGTTTGAGGTTTGTTCTTATGCGTCAAACAGGTTCTGTTGAACTTCTGTTTATTTTCGCTGATCAATGTTTATTTGTTTATCAGAAAATTTGGACTAAACCGCTCAATTCATATGGATTAGTTACAATCTCTTTATGAACTTTTTGAAGTGTCAAAGTGGTAGTGGTGTAGCTGTCAAAGGAGGGACAGAAAGCTCGGAGATTTCTTTAAAATATCTTCATTTGTGTTCTGAAGATGAACGAAAGACTTGCGGGGTTGGAACGACATGAGGGTGATAGAATTTTCATTTTTGGTTGAACTAACCCTTTAAATGGATTATTTTGAGATGTTTTTGCAACTCATAATGCATAATTTGTTCTTCATAAACAAAAATGGACAAAACCTTGCCAGTAAGCAACCACATAGCAATGGCAACCAGTGTTATTTTAATATTATTTATAGAATTATATAGTTTCAATTAATATTTTGAATTAAATTTTATTTTAAATTTTAGAAAATTGGTTATGTGCTGTTGTCATTTTTTTACATATAACTGTTTGTTTAATTTACTTTTATTTCAGTTTTGTTTTTATTTATTTCCAGTTAGTTATTTAGTGCTTCGTCTTGGTTTACGATAATAACCCTGACAACTATCACTAATGTACATTCAAACAGTTAGCAGTGTCATTTGATCATGTTATATATGCATGTATGTATTCATATTTGTTGATCTGTTCAGCATTATATAATGTTTGTTAATGTTCATGTCAGTCGGTTCTCCGTAATTGATTAAGAATCTAGAAGTTTATAAATGTTTGTTTGTCCAAACAGGTTTTACGATCACAGAGGTCCAGAAGAAGCAGGCCATGTTGAATGCATCTAAAAGTCATCCAACAGGGAAGCCCAAAGGTGAATTTCAGCTGTTCTGATTATATGCAAGAGAGCACTGTTTTCAGGATAGTGTGTAGTTGAAATCATTCCAGTTTAGCATGTAGTGAATGAGTTGTACCATGTGTGGTCACTGTTCATAAGCACGTGTTTGATTATGTTTGTGTGTTGTTTCATCATTACCGCACTGCCCTGGAACAGCATTAGCTTTACAGCACCTTTTGGCACTCAGATCTCCATCACTTCTTCACTCAAAATCTTCCAAGTGCCTACGTTTTTCTGAATCTTCAGGACCTCTGGCTCACAGGGCCACCTTAACTTCACCTCTCCTCCCTGAAGGCCCTCAGCGTAGGCAGGGGCGGGGGGTTAGGGTGCCCCCTGGGGTCCTGCGCAGGGCAATATCCTGGGTGTCCTCTCAAAGTAGAGAGCCGATCGAGTAGTCCAGGGTAATTCCAGAGTGTGTTAGTGTGACTTATTCGCTTATTTAACTGAGGCTGGGTACAAATATTGATTTTCTGATTAATCGTGATCTTCATTTGAATGATATCGATATCAATTCTTAAATTCCCAAGATCATCCCAAATTTGCAAAAGATGTAATTTGTGGAATGTCCACAAGAGGTGAACACGGTAGCATGCAGCACTGGTGTAGTCTGATTAATTAACAAATGACTTTTTTTTATACCCAGTTTTTTTTAGTGAATCAGAAACTTACGGAGCAATCAGTATAGTCTGATTCACAAACAAATGACTCTTTAAAAAAAATGGTTTGTTAAATCAATAACAGAACACAACCAGTGTAGTTCAATTAACAAAAATGACTCCTAAACCAGTTCTTTTTAGTGAATCTATAACATACAGACCAATCAGTGTAGTCTGATTCACAAACAAATGAATCTTAAAACAGTTATTTTTAGTGAATCAAAAGCGCACAGCACAACCAGTGCAATCCCTGCTTTGATGAACAAATGACTCTTATGCGCAGGTTCTTTTTATGAATCATTGAAAAGTAAAATTTAGCTACTCTTTCATGGGAGTTTATAACTAAGTTGTGAGTTAATATTTTTTACAATAATTTTAATGTTATATGTTATAGTCTTATAATAAATAACTGTTTTGCATAAGGAATGCATTTTAAAGTTTTCACAGAGTAGTTGTTAATAATTGGTAATTGAACTGCACACTTTAGGCCATGTTGATATTATATTCTAGCCTGGATGCCAGCCGAATTTAGCCCCGCCCACAACATTTAAGGTCGGGAAGTTCCGTCTGGACTTGATCCGTTGTGGAGCAACTATGCTCGAACCAGAGCTGTTCGGACCAATCAAATTGTCAGGGTGGGCTTTATACGATGATGGACAGATGATCAACAGTAATGTAATTAGCCACGTCACCAAAGGGTGCTTGGGTTGAATTTGTTTACAACAAACGTCACTTACTCCGTTGCTCTGATTGGTTGTAGGTCTATCCAATTGAGTGCAGAGGCATTTTTTTTTCCTGGTTAGGTTGAAACACGCCCCATAATCAGCCCAATCAGACTCATATTTTGACTAGAATCTGAGTATGACCACATGAGGCTAATTATATTATTTTTGTAATGTACAAAATTGACAGCATTAGTCAAGAGAATCGCTTTCATATGAAAGATCAGATCGAATCAACATAAGAATTCAAACGAATCGGGGAAATCTGTATCGATACCCAGCCCTTTATTTACAGTAACTGTTCTAGTTCACTTACTTCACTGGCAACCCATCCTTCCCTAATAAGTACACACTAAAACCATTACAGCATAACATTCAGTAACATCAGCAGTAATATCAGTACCAACCGAGCGAAACACGCTCTAGTCTACTAAACCAACACGTCTACATGTGTGTCCTGTTCTCTAATGACCGACTGAACTCTCCGGTGTTCCGCCCGTCCTGACCCTGTGTTTATGTCCTTCTCCCCGCAGCTGTGACCAGGCCCTACTATGACTTCCTGCTGCGTCAGAAGCACCCCACGCTTCCCACCTCCCTGCCTCAGCAGCAGGTCATCATGTTGGCCGAACCCAAACGCAAGACCTCCAATTTCTGGCACAACATCGGACGTTTGACACCGTTCAAAAAATGAGGGACTCGGTACATTCGCGGTTGTGCCTGAACTTGTGTTTTTATCCCAGTGTAACATGTTTATTTTTATTGTCCAATTGCGAAAGCACTTTATGGGTTTGTTACAATCACAGCATCACTCCCAGACGTTGTCGAACATCATGGGAGGGCGTTCCTGCTATGTTGTCCGGCTACTACTGCTCAACCGCTCCACTTCCCGACTAACACGACTACTGCTGCAAGTCATCGTACGGACACGCTTCAACAAAACAGCCCCGCTTGAAGAGAGGACTTCTTAATATGTCGGTTAATTTATTTTCAAGTTTTCAATGTATGCCAGCTATCCACAGTGCCCAACTACTAGCTTTTGTATGTAATTTGATACTTTTGTGTAACCCATGATGATGTTTCAAGTTTCAAGGGGTTCCGCACAAGATGAAAGTAGACTGTGCTGAGATTTATTACTGTATTACCTTCCGCAAGTCTGTCACACGAAGTCCGTCGATGTCATGTCAGTCTGTGTATGCAACGATCAACTTCTCCGAACGTTCTCCTCATGAAGCCTCTAAAATGATGCTTAGACGACGTCCCATCGGTACTCACCGTTTCAGATGAGCGTTTCCTGTATGTGCTCATTCGATTCTGCTGCCTAATGACTCTGTAACGAACTTCTCTTTGAAGTGCCATTCCAAACGTAACCCAGATGTTGTGATGGGGGTTGCATGAATTTGCTGTGAAACTCGACATTTTCAACCCAAATAAAATTCTCAATATTCTGTCATTCTGATAGATAATGGTACTATTAAATTAAAGAGTATCTTTGACACTTGTCAAATATGTATATGATTATCTTTGACCACAAAACAAAGTATGTTAATAAAAAGCATTTGTAAGTGTTATGAATCTGACACGTGGTTAACGTAAAACTGATTTCTTATCATTGCTGATGTTCAAATGCTTTCTATTCCAGCTTTATGTGCAAGGACAACTATTATTTTTGAACAATGATTTTCCAGAAGAGCATATGCTATTTATATACTATTATACACTGCCCGGCTGTTTGGATTTAAATCGGCAAATGCTTAAGAGTCTATGATTGATCTTTATTACAGTGCTTTTTATGTTTCTAGCATGTTATATGTTTGGCAACAGTTCCAACCCTAACTGATGTATAAAGTGTGTAGCTTTTCATTTCTTAAACAACCATGCAAGAAGACACATCATGGTCATATTCCAGCATGACAATGTCAAGATTAATCAGGCTCAAACGGTCAAATTGAGCAAGAAGAATCATTTTCACACATGAATTGGCACCTCTTGATGGAAATAACATCACAGCATTTATTTCCATCAAGAGGTGCATTCATTTTTGGTCAGGATCCTGTATTGACAATGCATCAACCACTCTGTAAAGTCTACTCCAGCACATCCCAAAGACTTTCAATACATTTAAGGTCTGGACTCAGAGGTGCCAATTCATGTGTGAAAATGATTCTTCTTGCTCAATTTGACCGTTTGAGCCTGATTAATCTTGACATTGTCATGCTGGAATATGACAATGATGTGTCTTCTTGCATGGTTGTTTAAGAAATGAAAAGCTACACACTTTATACATCAGTTAGGGTTGGAACTGTTGCCAAACATATAACATGCTAGAAACATAAAAAGCACTGTAATAATGATCAATCATAGACTCTTAAGCATATGCCAATTTAAATCCTTTTTTTTTTTTTTTGGCCAGGCAGTGTAGTATATTGACAAGGTAACATTTTCTCATGTTCATGTTTTTTTATTTCATATTTATTTCAGTTAATGAAAGCAATTTTACTATGGTAGTTTTATTTTAAGTATAACACAGCTTTTGCTTAAACAATGGCACACAAGGGAGTGTTAGGAACTATTTCCACACAGTACATATTTTTGCAGTTCTGTTTGATTTGACTACAGTGAAATTGCTCTCTCGTGTTAGTAGACACTAGCTGCAGTGTTCACGTTTTCATCTTTACAAAATGAAAATGCTACCACCCAGTGGTCAAGATTCATGCCAGCATCAGTTCACTGTTGCTATGGTTTTTCAAAATGAGCGTCCAGCATGTGCAGCTTTGTCTGTGACCTTGAAACAAGACATAATCATAATATTAAGCAATAAAAAAAAAAGAAAAAGGTTACACTATTTTAAAGGAACACGCAGACTTTTTGGGACTTTAGCTTATTCACCGTATCCCCCAGAGTCAGATAAGTCCATACATACCATTCTCATCTCCGTGCATCCCATAACTCATGTCTGACGCACCCACCGCTAGCCTAGCTTAGCACAAAGACTGGAGGTAAACGGCTCCAGCTAGCTTACTGCTCAATAAGTGACAAAATAATGCCAACATTTTCCTATTTACATGTTGTGATGTGTATAGTTACATTGTGTACTAAGACCAACGGAAAATGAAAAGTTTGAATTTATTAAACCGATATGGCTAGGAACTATTCTCTCATTCCTGGTAATAATCAAGGAACTTTGCTGCCGTATCATGGCTGAAGTGGCGCAATGATATTACGCAGCGCCTGAAAAATAGTCCCCTGCAATAGTCCCTCTGTGCAAGCAGGTTGTCACGTTCATAATAATATATACCTAGATTCCTCATTAGCGACTGGTCGCCATTTTCGAACGGTTAAATCCGGTCGTGAACGCGCATTGTAATTTGTGAACATTCAAAAGTATCTGAAACTAGTTATACGCATGCATGTATGAATCTATATCTAGATCTCCAATAGACTGAAGCAGATTATTTATCCTATTTTATAGGATTTAGTTTATCATTAATGGTGGATAATTCTGCATGCTAAAAATATTGGTTAAAAATCTTAATATTATATTAACATCATTAATATTATTGATCATCAGAGAACCATACAGATACATTGCTCAGCTTTTAATGAAAGCAGTGAACTCATTATAAACAATTTAATTGGAAAGAAATCATAAATCATCAACCAATCATCCATCAAAATAAATTATAAAAATAGTAATAAATTAATGTTTAATAAACATTAATATAGCCTATTTATTAATTTCAAACCATGTTTAATTAAACTAGGTATTATTTGAAAGCTTAAATTCTCAAAAATCAGAACAGGAAATTATAAATTAGGAGTCAAAATTATAAGATTATACATTTATTTAAAATATGGTTATATATAACATTCTAGATAGTTTATTACTCTACATTATTTGAATGTACATAGATTTACAACACTGCATGTGTAAAAATTGAGCTGTCAGGATCAATCTAAACAACAATGGCAGACGCACTGAATGAAAACGCACTTTCACTCTCTGACAGTAGGGCGCGCCAACAGCAGAAATATGTCCATTTATCTTCTTTAATTACTCTTAAATTTAATTTAATTTAAGCACTTTCAAAGACCAATGTTTGATTTCACATACTTCCCAGTCCTTGAATACTGTTTGAAATTCAAGAACCATGAAGCCTGTTATTAACTAACAAATTGTACGTGTTTTAGTGTAGATGCAAACATTATAATAGCTAAGCTAACATAATAGGCCTAACGTTACATGAACAACGCGTTAGCTAACAGACATTAAAAAGTAGCCTGTAGTTAAAGACCTGTAATATTCCGTTAAAACATAGGCTATAAAAACACACATTCTCACATGTGAAAGGTTATCCCATGTCTTCGGGAATTTAATTAATCGCGTCGGGTTTTACCGAGGCTGTGTAGTCATTTTTGTTTTGTTTTTTTATTGCCAGTGATGACAACATCTAAAGTGTTGACCGTTCTAAAATGGCGGCGCGTTGACGTGCCTGGAGCGGTCGAATGAGGTATCTACGTATACATATCTATGGTCACGTTGGTTATGATGACGGAAGTTAGCCTATTTTCAGGCACTGCGTAATATCATTGCGCCGCTGGAATTTCTTGATTATTACGCAGGAATGAGAGTGTAATTCCTAGCCATATCGGTCTAGAAAATCGCAACTTTTAATTTTCCGTCGGTCTTAGTACACAATGTAACTATACACATCACAACATGTAAATAGGAAAATGTTGGCGTTATTTTGTCACGTATTGAGCAGGAAGCTAGCTGGAGCTGTTTACCTCCAGTCTTTGTGCTAAGCTAGGCTAGCGGTGGGTGTGTCAGAAAGAGTTATGGCACGCACGGAGATGAGAATGGTATATATGGATGTCTGGGGGATACGCGAATAAGCTAAAGTCCCAGAAAGTCGGCGTGTTCCTTAAGGTGTCCTTGTTGCAGTGTAAGTATACATTTATGTACTTAAAGGATTAGTTAACTTAAAAATGAAAATTTCCTGATAATTTACTCACCCACATCTCATCCAAGATGTTCATGTCTGTCTTTCTTCAGTCGAAAATAAATAAAAGTTTTTTGAGGAAAACATTCCAGGATTTTTTTCTCTCCACATAATGCACTTTTATGGCAACCAATGGGTTGAAGGTCCAAATCGATGCAGTTTCAAAGCCATTCATCTAGCGAAACCATCAGTCATTAAAAAAAAAAAAATCACGTTGGAAAAGTCACACTAGATGTAGGCGGAAGTACCGCCCGTGTTTACAAAGCGCTTATGCAAAGACTAAAACAAACATCCTTTAGCAAAAAAAAAGAAAGATGTTGGAGATGCAATTTTTTCTTTTTGGTAAAAGGTGTTTGTATTAGTCTTCACACATTAGCTTGGGGCGGTACTTCCGACGTGATTACGTAATCCGTGGCGTGTCTCGGAGCAACGCAAGATGAGCAATTTAGGTTAACAAGTATTCATTTTTTTTGGTTGCCAAAGAAGTGCATTATGTGGAGAAAAATCCTGTAATGTTTTCTTCAAAAAACTTAATTTCTTTTTGACTGAAGAAAGACACGGATGAGATGGTGATGAGTAAATTATGTATGGAAATGTTCATTTTGAAGTGAACTAATCCTTTAATTAACATCATGTACACATACTATAGGGTTAGGTTTAAGGTTTGTTGTATGTAAGTATCCATAATTTACTGTTATTATTACAGTAAGTACATTTAACAAGGACACTGTAAAATAAAGTGTTATCAAATATTTTTTTTTAAAGAAAAATTAAAGATCACACGGAACAGCACCACACTTGTTTATATAATATTTATTTGAGCACCATAGCACATTATAGCAAAATCAATTAGTTTAGCAGTAAAAAAAAATAAGTTGGCACATCGATGAATAGTTTGCAACCTCGGACTGCTTTTCGTTACTGTAAGGCTACTATGACGCCCCTCCAATTGCAGAGGAGGCATTCACACAACAGGACATGGCAGTGTAGAAGACTTGTATATTGCTTTGCGCTACATTAAATTCTGATCTCTCTCAGATCACTTCTGGAGTGTTACTATTGTCAAACCCACATCTACAACGTGAATTTTTTATTTTTGCACTTCTCGCTGATCTTAATTGAGCAGCTCCAAGTAGGTAATTGGCACTTTGCCTTTCTGATTGCCCCTTTGTCCCATCAGCCAATCAGAGTCCATGCCTGGAACACTGCTTACGGTGATCACCTGACAGGGAGATATGTGCACACATATACAAATTAAGACTTGTAATGATTCATGTTATGCCAATCTGAATAAGTTGATGAAGGCGCACCTCGTCAGCAAGTAGAGAGAGCTCACTGCTGCTGGCAGCGTCGTAGTCGTAGAGCACACGAGCCTTGCGGGTGCCCGAGGTACTGCGGAGCTCGTTGAGAGCGGGTGAGGCCTGGCTGGGCGGCGGAGCGGGCAGTGAGGCGGCCGGTGGTGCTGAGGGAACAGAGATGCTGGCGGAAGAGCTGCTAGATGGCTGATTGTTATTAGAGAACGTGGATGGAAAGCTGGAGGGAATGAAGGGACAGTTACTACTGGTGGTTTAAATATAGAAATAACAATGTACATATCCTTACATCGCAATTTGACTGTTTGAGGGCGTTTAGCAAAAACAGAGGAACTGGTGTAAAAGAATATATATATATATATATATTAGTGCCCTCCACTAATATTGGCACCCTTGGTAAATATGAGCAAATTTGGCTATGAAAATAAATCTGCATTGTTTATCCTTTTAATCTTTTATTAAAAAAAATCATAAAATCCTAACCTTTCATTGAAGTAAAACAATTAAAAGTGGAGTGAAAAATACAATATGAAAGAAATGTTTTTCCCCAATGCATGTTGGCCACAATTATTGTCACATTCCCATTCATATTTACATTTTTTTGCACACCAGGGTGGCTAGGAGCTTGAAATTCCAGCCATGACTTCCTGTTCCACAGGAGTATAAATAGGAAACACAAAGGCCAAATTCCCTTCATCATTCATCACAGTGAGTAAAACCACAGAATATAGTTCTGATGTGCAGCAAAAGATTGTTGAGCTTCACAAAATAGAAAGTGGCTGTAGGAAAATAGCTAAAGAATTGAACATTCCCATTTCCACCATTAGGGCAATAATTAAGAAGGTCCAATCAACTAAAGATGTTATGAATCTGCCTGGAAGAGGACGTGTGTCTATATTGTCTTAATGCACAGCGAGTGGCCAAAGACTCTCCAAGGATCACAGATGCGAGAATTGCAGAGATCCGTTGAGTTTTGGGGTCAGAAAGACTAAAATAATTATCAAACAGCACCTACATCACCAAGTTGCTAGGGAGGGATTCAAGTCCAGCATATTCAGTTGTCAGACATGACTGGAAATTCAAAAGGGATCTGGTTCTCTGGTCAGATGAAACAAAAAAAAGAGCTTTTTGGCAGCAAACCCACTAGATAAAAAGTACCACATGCCCATGGTTAAATACGCTGCTGGATCTTTAATGTTGTGGACTTATTTTTTTTGGACATCTTCATCATTCAAATACATGGCATCATGGATTCTAGAAAATCCAAAACCTGACAGCCTCTGCTAGAAATCTTATAATGGGCCGTGGCTGGATCTTCCATCAGGACAACAGTCCAAAACAAACATCAAAATCAACACACAAATGTGTCACTGAGCACAGAATGAAGATTCTGCCATGACCATCCCAGTTCCCTGACCTGAACCCTATAGAAGATGAGTGGGGTGAACTGAAGAGAAGAAGCACCAACAGATCTGGGAATCTGAAGGATCTGGAGAGATTCTGTATGGAGGAATGGTTTCTGATCTTGTCAATGATCTTTTAATGAATGATCAAAAGGATAAACAATGCAGATTTATTTTCACAGGCACTTTTGCTCATATTTATCAACGGTGCCAGTATTATTGGAGGGCACTGTATATGTGTGTGTGTGTATATATATATATGGAACAAACAAATGCATATAGATATAAAAGTGAGCCAACCTTCCAAGCTGTTTCTGCAGATTGACCATATACTGGTAACACTGGGCATAATATGCAGCCTGAGCGTCCACAAAATCATTCAGACAGTGCAAGTGATGAGCCTGATCATAAAAAGGAGAGCACAACTATCAGCGCACATCACATACATAAAATACATGTAGTTGTATTTAAAATCAGTTTGATCTGTTCTGACAAATTAAGTGAGTCATTTATAAAAGAATGAGCCTTTTGACTGATTCATTAAAAGATAGATTAATTAAATGACTAATTCATTAAAAAAGGCTCATAAGAGTCATTCATTAAGGCTGTTTCAAAGAAGAGTCATTAAGAGTCTTTGACTAATTCATTAAATAACTGATTCATTGAAAAACAGGCTAATTGAAGTAATTCATTTGCAAACTCATTTAAACTATTAGTCATGCTGTATGCTTGTTATTGAGAGCACTGAAGACATCACGATTAAAAGGGTGTCATTTTATGTTGTTTTGCAGGAACACAACTGAACCAGCTAAGATCTTTAGGAGCAGGGGTTCCCAATTCCAGTCCTCGTGCCTCCCCGCTATGAACATTTTGTATGGTTATGTCCGAAATCACTCCCTATACCCTTTAATACTATTTGAGGGGACATCCATTTGTAGTGGTGTCCGAAACCATAGTAGACATTGAGTGGATTCATTCAATCCCACAATGCACCGCGATAACGAGTGTACAACTGATGCACACTCAACAGCTAGAGAATACCCATAATGCACTGTGAGGGTTGTGCTGAATTAATTCCCTTGTCTCACAAGAAGATGGAGCCCACAGCTGAATCATCCATCCATCCATTTTCCAAACCGCTGGTCCAATGTGGCTACAGCGTAATATCACACAGGTATAAATTCCTTTTTACTTGATAATTAAATTGTTTGAGGTTTATACATGCTAGTTTCCATGACAGTTCTCAAATGATTATTAAACAGCAAGCACAAACTATGCAAAAGCTAATTTACTCACTTGTTTTCATGCACTCCTTAAAGTGGACTATATTAGTGACGTGATGTAGGGAATAGTGAATGAGTGTTTTGAACACAGCCCATGTCTCTCTTATCTGACACTCAGTTGAGGGGTGGGTTCCATTCGCCCATATGTGCACTGCGAAGTGGACTTACTATGGCAAAATACCCTTTTAAGGGAGATTCCAATCCGAAGCAGGTGTGTTTGTATGCGGCTGTTTGTGGGTGTAAAAAGTGCACAAGATGCGACAGTTAGTTACAAGTCAACTGTCATGATTACAGGTTAAATATGATAAAAAGACATTTTACCAAATTGTTTATTTTCATGAGAAACATGATTGCAACATACCATTTATCATTCAGTTTAGGGGTTTTGAATTTGACAGATTAGAAATGTATAATAATATGTATAAATAAAATATTATATTTATGTAAAAAAGTATATTATGGCAACAAACCTTAAACTCCTATAATATATGTGACTTGAGTTTGAGTCTGTGTTTGATGACAATGCAGGGTGTTGTGAATGAATGCATTTTGTTAAGTGAACTCAGCAACTCAGGGCGTAGGGAGCAGTAAACAACACGCAGGGACACTGTCAATTAGGATGCACCTGAGTTCATGGCACTCTCTTCTAATGTGCTGATGATCTGAAACAGGTGTGTCAGATAAGAGACATACAGAGCGGGGAGTCATAGGACTGGAATTGGGAAGCCCTGTTCTGGAGCACTTGGTAATTACAGACAGGTGTGTTTGATCAGGGTTGGATCTGAACTCTACAAGTAGGTGGATCTCCAAGAACAGGTTAGTGCACCCCTGGTTAAAGAGTTTATGTCATAATTTACTCACACTCATGTTGTTCCAAGCATCAGAAGACTTTCTTCTGATAGAACATAAAAGAGATTCTGAACAAATTTGGTAATAAATCATTTTGGTGACCATTGACATCCATTATATATAGAATTTTTTAATTGCTTTTATGTCAAAGGGGTGATCTAATGCTATTTCATGCATTCTGACCTATTTACACTGTTAAAGAGTTGGATTCTAATGCTAAACATGGCCAAAATAAAAAAACGAGTTGGACATATGACAGAGTATTTCTGTGCCACATACTCTCCTTCAGGATTCAAATAATTCCAGGAAGTTTTTTTCCCAAATATGGCCCTGTATGACATCATAAAGGGCAGAATTCCTTGTATGGGCACTTCTCTCGGAAGAGCACGCCCATCAACGAGCTTTGTTTGGTTACAGGAGCCGTCGGCAGCACTTGCATTTTGTTTTTAGACCACGAAATCAACAATGTCACTAAAGAAGTGTGTTTTTGGTTGTGAGGGAAAGATAACCTTGTTCAGCTTCCCAAATAACCAAAGAATTGGTACAGCATATCTGTCTTTAATAAATCTGATAAAACTAAAGACTCTTCGGAGATATGAAGGATGCAATACTACTCTATGGGTACTCAAGATTAACATGAGGAACTGAGAAATTGGCAGAAACTTTGTGTGTTATGCACCCTTTAAGAAAATAAAGTCTTTTGGATGAACTGTCCCTTTAACTTGGGTAAAGCATTATTTTGCCATGGTGCTGCAGTGGCGCAGGAATCACTGATATACACAAAGGATGTGTGAGCGTACATGAGTGCTGCCGATACCCTCCAGCAGAAGTCTGGTGATCTCGGCCTGCCGGTCAAACTCACTCTGTGCTATCCTCAGTTCTGTCTCTGCCTGAGGGAAACACATACACACACACACAAAAAACAAATCACATGTATCCCCACAAAAAGGCTCAGAATCGCGCAGATGTCTGGTCTAAGCTGCTTTCTGTGCAAGTAAATGTGAGAGGCAGGTGGGAATATAATTAAGTTTAGAGCTCCATCTGCTGGACACAAGTATGATGTTTGAGTCGTATGTAAGAGCCATTCCTCATTCATGTGGCAGGGTGAGTTGATATAAGACAGCACTAGCACAGATACCAGGTCAGCTGTCTCCTTTCCTTGATAAAAGCTGTGTTTTCTTCAACAGTGTTATGGGAGGAAAGACTCAAGCGCACTCACCTGCTGTACCTCCTCAGCCCACAGCTGGCCAGCATTCAGAAACAGTAACAAACGCATCAGGTCAAGGAAACAGATGAACTCAAACCACAAACTCATCACGCTTCACAATCAACAACTTTCATAACCGGCTGGAGCCGTTATGTAAGAGAAGAGTCACCATTCATGCACAGACACATTCACTGGGAGGAACCAAAACAGCGAGCGGTTCACTCTTTATGATGAGGAATAAGCACATGCATGCACAACACTGAAACACGAGCCTAACACATTCACCTCAACAAGAAACGTTAACAAAAGTTTACTGAAGTAATGGATCTTGCATTCTAAAGAATTCTATACCATTTTGAAATACTTTGACAATATAATATATAATTTATTTATTGAATTATAAAATAAGGATATTAATAAAATAAAATGGTATTAATATAAATACTATTTTGTCCTAATAAAAATAAAACACTAAAATTAATTGTTTTAAATGCTACAAATTAATGTACACATTACATTGTACAGTATACATTTTTTTTTTTTTTTTTGCTAAAGATTACATTTAATAGTATTAATAAATTATTAGTTATTTAAATATTTTAAAAGGAAATTAAGAGTTACACTGCCATTCAAAAGTTTTTGATTACTAAGATTTTTAATGTTTTTAAAAGAAATTTCTTATGCTCACCAAGGCGGCATTCATTTTATAAAAAAATAATTTTGTGAAATATTATTAAAATGTAAAATGATGTTTTCTATTTGAATACGTTTTGTAAAAGCTTTCCATTTCAGATAAATACTGTTCTTTTGAACTTTCCATTCATCAAAGAATCCTAAAAATGTTTTACACAACTGTTTTCAACATTGATGCTAATCATAAATGTTTCTTGAGCAGCAGATCATCATAGAATGATTTCTGAAGGATCATGTGACACTGAAGACTGGAGTAGTGATTCTGAAAATTCAGCTTTACCATCACAGAAATAAATTACATTTGAAAGTATATTCAAACAGAAAATAGATATTTTACATTTTAATAATATTTCACAATATTACTGATTTTTAATACAAATAAATGCAGCCTTGGTGAGCATAAGAGACTTCTAAAAACAATCTTACAGATCAAAACTTTTGGTCGGCAGTGTAGATGATGGCTAATATAAATGTAAAAGAAGAAATGAGCATCACAATTAAATATCCAATATCATCATGAAAAACAATCTAATAATGGATGATAATTGATATTGTGCATCTGTTAGCTGTGACTGCACAGACACAGATGACAAGGATTCATATATTATCAATGGACAGAAATAGAAAACCACACCAAACACAGTAACTGCATTCTGTTGCCCTCAAAGTTAAATAAATTGCTTGTTAAGCACATCTCACAAATTAGAATGTGCATTTACCAGCTATGAGGTTTTGAGTGAACACAAAAACACATGAATTAGCACGGCTATTTCTGTTCAGTTAGACAAGCATGTGTTGATCACAATGTGTTTTCAAATGTAAAAATGTTCTTTCCACAGAATGATTCTCTCCAAAGATGATGGATTTTGTGAAGGGCAAGAGAGGGCAGATTTTTTATTAGACACAGCAGACAAACCTTTAGCCACCTGACATGCAAGAAACTGAGCATGTAAGAAAAGTGAGCCACATACTCCTCTCCCAGCGGAGAACTTGAGTTCAGCTCCTTCGGATGGAGGCAGGTAAGCAGACATACAGAGAGAGAGACATAATGAGAGAACTGGGGAAAATAAGAGGGATTAGAGATCCAAAGACAGCAGCGCACACGCAGAAGGGTATTTAACACAGGCATCACCTCTGTTAGTTACATTGAGCTAAGAGCATTAGAGAGCTGGTGGCTAGCGTGGGAAAGATGAAACCGCTTTCACTCTTCTAAATTCATCTCTGGATAAGCTAGAAATGCCACTAAAGAAAAAAGATGTTTATTGTGTGTGTGTGTGTGTGTGTGTGTGTAAAATACTAACTGCAGAGCGAGCATCAGCAGCCCTGGCCTTCTTCATTCTGTTTTTGGCTGCATCCAGATCTAGACGCTTATTCTGAAGCAGTTTGCGCTCTTTCTGTAAAGAAAGAACACAACAACAGAGAAATGCAACAGTTAAAAAGATATAATATAATATAGTGGTCAAAGGTACTGTACGTTCAATGGTATGCTGGTACTCACGGATATGGTTTTAAAATCTCCCTCAATGAAGTTCCTGAAGGGAGTGAGGAAATTAATAGCGGAGCTGTGAATGAACTCTTTCTCTGCGCTGCCTAATAGCTTCTCAGTCTCCCCACATTTAATGAGAGCACTACCTGCAGCACATCAGAGGATGAGAACATTCATCTCACTCATTAAGAAACATTCATCGGCTTGAAATTACATTCACAGAATATAATACAGAGTATTTAGATGTAGATTAACAGCCACATTTCTGGGTTCTTTCAACCTACATACTACATACACTAACATATACTATAACATAAATATATATACACACACACACGCGACTGTTCAAAACTTGGGGATTTTTTAATGCAAAAGTGACAGTAGAGTCATTTATAATGTTACAAAACTAACACTTTAGTATGGGGAGCAATTCTCACTTTTTACTAGTTGCTTATTAGCATGAATATTGGCTGTTTATTAGCACATATTAATGCTTTATTCTAGCCTGGATGCCAGCCGAACTTAGCCCCGTCCACAACATTTGAGGTCGGGAAGTTCGGTCTGTACTTGATTCATTGTAGAGTAACCATGCCCGAACAGAAGCTCTTCGGACCAATCAAATTATCAGGGCGGGCTTTATACGATGATTGACAGATGATCAACAGTAACGTAATCAGCCACATCATCAAAGAGCGTTTGGGTTGAATTAGTTCTAATCCTAAACGGAGAACTTGTTCATAAATGCATTCACCTTTACTATTTCTCTCAAAAATGATGATCGTGTTGGTAAATACGTGTATCCTTAAATTATTTTTACAGCACTGGCAAAGATCATTTACACTCATCTTCTACTACTTCCAGGGTGCGTACAGTTGAGTTCTGTTGACAACTATGTGTTAGTGAGGTGTCGTTCATGAACGATTAGTTCTTTTTGAAATAATCTTAAATATGACTCGGGAACAACGAGCTGTCTCAGAGAGCGATTTGATCATTTTGTGTTGATCGTGCATGTGCTACATGCCATCGGTTCTGTACAGGATCTTCTGCATTCAGTCTATGGGGCTGTTAGTTGGTGAACGAATGACTCAAACCCAAAGACTCGAGAGGTGAACTAATCAATTCTGTTTTCGGGACTGGGCTGTCACGGCCCAGATCAGACACTGATGACAGAACTAACGACTCGAACCCGAAGACACGAGAGGTGTACTAATCTTTCCAGGGAACAGACGTGATTAAATGTGAAGTGACAAAAGCAAGAACGACTCGGATTCGGAGGTGAGGTTAACTAACAGATTGCAGAGCCTGAAGACCCAGTTAAGCAATTAATGAATAATTTCTTTTTTAAAGTTTGGCCTTGGCTGCATTAGCTTATAATTTATTTTTTATTCCAAATGTGATCAACGTTTGCATAAGGACTAGATAAAAAAAAGATTTGTTAATTTTCCTGAACGAGATTCAAAGATCCAAGTCAGTAAAATGATCCGAACTTCCCACTACTACTATATCACATACGTCACTTACTCCGTTGCTCTGATTGGTTGTAGGTCTATCCAATTGAGTGCAGAGGCATTTTCTTTCCTGGTGTGGTTGAAACACCCCAATAATCACTGCCCAATGGAGCAGTATCAGACTCATATTCTGACTAGAATCTGAGTGTGATGACGTCAGGCTAGCTTTATTCTGCATGACCATATTCTACACCACTTAATCATAAATGTTTCTTGAGCAGCAGATCAGCATATTAGAATGATTTCTGGAGACTGGAGTAGTGATGCTACAATTTCACCTTTATCATCACAGGAATAAATTAGTGTTTATTCAAACTCAAGTCGTCATTTCAAAATATATTTCTTCACTATAAACCATAGGTATTCTTTTATAATAACAAATGTTAATACAATGTTTAAGAGATCAATAGAACTTCTTCACTAAATGCTGATTGTCTGAAGAAGTGTGTTTGCTTTTTGTGACATCACAATAATTTCATGATCATAGCCCCAAAATCTAGCCAAGACTTTCAGGGTCCAGGGCCATTTGGGTGAGATCGTGTAATGAGCTTACCGTATGCTGTTCCAGGTCCGAACTCGTGTCCTGAGTCGATCAAGCACTCCCCTAGCAACTCGTGGTTGTTGGCACGTGTTGGGACTTTTTTGTCCAGCTTCTCGTAAAGGAACTCCTCCATCCGGACATCTATACTCATCAAACAAATTCAATTAAGACCAGCAAGAGTCAGATGAGACCACATGCAACCTCTTAAGTAAGGCCTGCCAACCACAGGCACACATTACTGCTGCTGAATATAAAAAAAATATCTTACAAAGAGTTACTGTGGATCTGTGTGCGTCAAGAAAAAAAATCATGAGCCTTTCCCCTACATGCTGCTTGGAAAAAATAAAGCAAAGTGAACCTCTATGCCAACAAAAGCCAAAATAAATAGATTTGTTTCTTATTTCTAAGACAATCTAAGATTATAAATGCAAGATATAACCCACATTATTTTGACTTCCTGGCTAAACAGCTAAAAGTACTCATCATTAGGGCTGGGTCCTAATCACATTGCAAGGAACAGATGGGGAACTTAACACTGTTCACCTGCAATTAGGGTAACTCCAATAGCGGGGTGATTTCACAAACTGTAACGCTGAGTTCATTTCCTCTCTACTGAGCACAAATGGTGACTTGCAGTATTGCTGAACTACATTCCTGTTTAATCACATGCATTTCTTCTTACTAGGGTTCGGCTGGAGCAAAACTTCGGTCTGCTTCATGATCTTCTCTGTCCAGTGTTTGGTGGATTCGGCCCGAATCAAAAGGGTCTCCAGATGGGCGTCCAGCTCAGTCTTCTCCGCCTGCCCAAGCTTCTCCTCTGTGAACTGTATGGATTGCAAACAGTTTGTTGACAGACAGTTCCGACACATGACATTTCAGAAGTAAATTTTACATATTACAGTACATTTGACTTTTTACAGCTGACTTAGTTCACACATTCCAGCTGTGATCTCAAAACCAAAACCCACTGAGCTGCTGACCTAAGCAGCAGATCAGGCCAACATGACTGCTTCCCAATAATTTATAAATCACACACACACACACATATTATATATATATATACATATTATATATATATATATATATATATATATATATATATATATATATATATATATATATATATATATATATATATATATATATATATATATATATATCTCAAAATAAAAACAAAAATCAAGTAAAAGATATCCTAAAATAAAATGTTTTAAGATGAGACCATTTGCGCATTAAATTTGTCTTATTACAGTTGACATACTAACATTCATAGTTGATAAATGTAATATAAATTAATATATTTACTACAAATCAGTAACATTGTAGTAAACGACAAACTTGTCACAAATAATAACTCTTATTTCTTTTAAAAGTAATAGTGAACAACATCTAAATGAAAATACTGTCACCACCCCGGCACCCCCATGTTGTTGTAAACTAATGAATTTTGAATTAATATACATTTTATATAAAGCACCAAAAGGAGGTAAGGCAGAATTATAGTCTTGTGACTTCGGATATCAGTCCATAACAATCTGCTTGTGCTCGTCATCAGAAGAGTGAAAGACAGTCAGATGACGACACACACAATTGTCAATCTGGTTGAAATGTCCTTTTTAAGTAAAGTAAGTTAAGTTTAAAAACAAACGCAAGAGACTCCAAGCCTCGTCTTGAGGGGTTTAAAGTAATTTAAAGACATCATACCTGCACAGCACGGCTGAGGAAAGTGCCCGCGTCTGCTGCTAGCTGTCTAACGTTGAACTCCATGTCTGTGTTTATGAATATACTGATGTTTCAAACCTTCAGTCTGAACTGAAGCCTGTTAGCAAACACAGATTAGCCTGCTATAGCCTCTCTCCGTCCGGCCAAAACACTTATGAATTCAGCTCGCTTTGTCGTGATAAGCGTACAGTCCATGTAAAAAAACGCTCCTGGAAGTATAACTAATTAAAAATAAACGCGTAAAGCTGTGTTAAGGCTGTCTGGTGTTTGTATTGTGATGTCAGTAGTGTAGCTGCTAACGCAGAGCAGCAGCTGTTGGTCTGAGTGTGAACTGTGAAGAGGAAGGACAAACTCAACGAGAGCCAGCGGATGTGTCTCAAACCCTAGTGTGCCGCCTACTTAGACTACTTTAGCTATAAAATATAACAAAACATACCCAGTCTGCCTATAGTTTGGAAAAACAGTATTTGGTTTTGATACAGAGCCAAAGTGTGAGAGGATGATTGTTAACCTAATATTTGGCACCTTTAGCTTGATACATAAATCCATAGATGGTTATGAATGAACCAATAATAGGAAATTGAAGTTAGTAATGTTGTAAAAGGCTGAATGAAAACTAATGAGTCACTTTCTTAACCTGACAAACTTAAAAGTATGAATAAATAACAGGAAACTAATAAAAAAATACATAATTTGCTATAAAGTATAATGTAAAAATATAATAATAATTTGAAATTTAAGTCAAATATAACTATTTATATAGTTATAATTAAAAGATATAATGTATACATTTAAATAACAAAACATGTTAAAACAAATAAGGCCTTAGGTTGTTAAACAAATCCAGCACGGAATAATAGAAAATTACAAATAAATAAACCAAATAAAATATGGTGATATGAACATTAAAATGTCCCAATATTAGTGCTTGCTTTGTCTTTAAAAAAATGGAATCCTGTTAATTTTTATTTTTTTAATTTGTGATCCCCAGAATCAGGTCTGAGGTTTTCGTGATGTCCACTAAACGGCGCTATCGGTCAAAACAGGCAGTTGAGTAGTGTTTATTTGACCTTTTAGTACAATAATAACAAAACAAATACACTTTTTTTTTCCCCCATTGAACATTAGTTTAATGTCACAATATATGTCATTTTCTGCATGCCTTGTGATTTAATAAAACAAAAGTATCAAGTTATAACTTTTAATATTTCAAGCTACAACTTTCATGAACTGTCCCATCAAAATCACAACCATGGAATCTTTAGGCAATTTTTTTTTTTTTAAATCATAAAAACATGTATGATTTTACATTCATATCAGTTATTTTCCACATATTAACTTTGCATACTAAAAGCTAAAGCTGTTGGAGATGAACAACTTTCTTTGCAAGATCTAACAAAGTGTTGTAACATGAAGTTTTGCTTTTCCAGGATCTTGGGATTCCTTCAACTCCAACCTGAAAAAAAAAAAGTCACAATATTAGATATTGAGAGCCATTACATAACTGCAAAAGTTACTGCATATTCATTGTGCCATGTATGTATTATCATACATGGCACCTGATTATCAGTTAAAAGATAAGTGGTCAACAACAGATAACACAAGAAGAATTTGACCTTGATTACATATAGACTACTTTGTATTATGATAGAACAATGTGGTCAAACAGATCACAAGCTCATTATTTTTTTGCAGTACCTGAGCTCCAACGCAGGCACCAATGAAGGAGCTCCTGCTACAGGTGCATCCACCGCAGCTCATGGTGTCCCGGACAGCCTGCTCATAGCCACTGGCTGTCAGAACCCCATGTAGCGCTGCCAGGAACGCACCCGGCAAACCTGTAGGACGCAACATTACCCGTAACTAACAATCAATCTCAAAAATAACAACGGAACTGAATGCTTCAGCTAAAGAGACATGAGTCTACTGTATAATGTGCATAGACATAAGAGAATAATACAATATCAGCTACAGGTTAACTGAACGTAACTAACCTCAGGTATTTGGAAATACAGTGGGAATGAGCTCTTTTGGTTTCTTGCTCAGATTGTCCTTTACTTGATGAATGTGTCCTAAATTAGAAAAACAAAATAAGATTGATTTTGGATATTAAATGACGTCTTTGTGATACACACAGTTTGACATGAATCCCAGGTAAAAATTATGCGAAAAATTTGCCACAACTAAAATGCAGAGACAAGTGATTCAGTACATACTGCTTCATCTGTGAATAAGAATCCAGCTCATAACACTAATAACAATACCAAGCTGCTTATACCAACTATAGCCTTGTCCAACTCCTGAGGGTTTTTTCTGTTTGGGTCATTGAGCTGTTTTAACACTGCATCCAGGGCCTTGGGATCAGAGCCATTCAGGATGAAATGCTCCAAGAACCTGAAGAAAGAGCAACTTTTAACACTGGCATTTCCCATCATATTAAAGAAATCAGTTCATACATAATTTCAACACACAATTTAAACGGACATATGCCACCATCTAAAACCCTGTTCACACCGCCAGTGACACACAGTGACATGCTCTCATTCATTTTCAATGAAGGTGACTTCTGGCGACAGTGACAGTTGGCGACAGAATGTAGGCGTGTCAAGCAATGCAAGACACACAACAAAAGTTTACATTTTAACTTTATGCAGATGAGCAGTGATTGACATGATTAACAGCTGCAGTGAAGGGAACACTCTTTTTCAGTTTTATTTTTCATGCTGCAAAGTATACACACTGCAAAACATTAAAATAGTTGCAATATTTTTTGCTATGATATTGACACTAGTAACGAGAACAATGTCAAAATGTATGATTAAGAGCTCATATTAAAAACTGATTTTATACAAACGCGATTCCAAAAAAGTTGGGACACTGTACAAATTGTGAATAAAATCAGAATGCAATGAGGTGGAAGTTTCAAATTTCAATATTTTATTTAGAATACTACATAGATGACATATCAAATGTTTAAACTGAGAAAATGTATCATTTTATGGGAAAAATAAGTTGTCTTTAAATTTCATTGCATCAACACATCTCAAAAAAATTTGGACAAGGCCATGTTTCCCACTGTGTGGCATCCCCTCTTCTTTTTATAACAGTCTGCAAACGTCTGGGGACTGAGGAGACAAGTTGCTCAAGTTTAGGAATAGGAATGTTGTCCCATTCTTGTCTAATACAGGCTTCTAGTTGCTCAACTGTCTTAGGTCTTCTTTGTCGCATCTTCCTCTTTATGATGCGCCAAATGTTTTCTATGGGTGAAAGAGCTGGACTGCAGGCTGGCCATTTCAGTACCCGGATCCTTCTTCTACGCAGCCATGATGTTGTAATTGATGCAGTATGTGGTCTGGCATTGTCATGTTGGAAAATGCAAGGTCTTCCCTGAAAGAGACGACGTCTGGATGGGAGCATATGTTGTTCTAGACCTTAGATATACCTTTCAGCATTGATGGTGTCTTTCCAGATGTGTAAGCTGCCCATGCCACACGCACTCATGCAACCCCATCCCATCAGAGATGCAGGCTTCTGAACTGAGCGCTGAGAACAACTTGGCTTGTCCTTGTCCTCTTTAGTCCGGATGACATGGCGTCCCAGTTTTCCAAAAAGAACTTCAAATTTTGATTGGTCTGACCACAGAACAGTTTTCCACTTTGCCACAGTCCATTTTAAATGAGCCTTGGCCCAGAGAAAACGCCTGCACTTCTGGATCATGTTTAGATATGGCTTCTTTTTTGACCTATAGAGTTTTAGCCGGCAACGGCGAATGGCACGGTGGATTGTGTTCACCGACAATGTTTTCTGGAAGTATTCCTGAGCCCATGTTGTGATTTCCATTACAGTAGCATTCCTGTATGTGATGCAGTGTCGTCTAAGGGCCTGAAGATCACGGGCATCCAGTATGGTTTTTCGGCCTTGACCCTTACGCACAGAGATTGTTCTAGATTCTCTGAATCTTTGGATGATATTATGCACTGTAGATGATGATAACTTCAAACGCTTTGCAATTTTTCTCTGAGAAACTCCTTTCTGATATTCCTCCACTATTTTTGGCCGCTGCATTGGGGGAATTGGTGATCCTCTGCCCATCTTGACTTCTGAGAGACACTGCCACTCTGAGAGGCTCTTTTTATACCCAATCATGTTGCCAATTGACCTAATAATCTGCAAATTTGTCCTCCAGCTGTTCCTTATATGTACATTTAACTTTTCCGGCCTCTTATTGCTACCTGCCCCAACTTTTTTGGAATGTGTAGCTCTCATGAAATCCAAAATGAGCCAATATTTGGCATGACATTTCAAAACGTCTCACTTTCAACATTTGATATGTTATCTATATTAATAAATTAAATAAATTATGGAAGCTTGTTTCTGCCACTGAATAAAAAAATATATTTTTTTTGATAAACAACTTTTTATCTCACAATTCTACAAATTGTTCTCACAATTGCGAGATACATAATTGTGATATAAAGTCAGAATTATATATCAGAATAGATATAAATGACTTTAAAAGACTTAGAGAGCAATACATTACTTTAGGCGTGATCTTTGTCTTTTATTTTTGCTGTAGTAAAATTGAATGTCCTGGAAAAGTCTTGGAAAATTATCGCTGAAAAAGAGTGGGAACCCTGTATGAGTTTAGCGCTGCTGCAGCTCATATTACAGTTTCCCCTGCATTACGTTGATTATTAGGGACAAGAAAATTGATTAACTGTCAAATTCGAATGATGTTTTAGTTTTTGACAGTATGAGTGTGTTTAATTTGTTGGTTGATCGATTGTTAATCTACTGATTTAATGCACCGAGCACTGCTGTAGTTTATCTAACGTCACTCTCCAACAGCAGAATGCTACTTTTAACTCTAATTCCTAGTCAAATTAGAATGATATCTTAGTTTTATATTTTGGATTGCATTTTCTAAAGATATGGCCACAGATGTGCAGTCTACCAATAACAATAGAGCAACAGCACTAGGAACGTCCACAAGCGTCTTCACAGTACAGAGGCTAGCGACATACAAAGTCGCTGGCGGTGTGAACGGGGCTTGAGTATCATATTGGAAACGGAAATAAATTGCTTAGTTGCATGTAAATTACATGTTGTCAATCATATATGACCAACCTAGCAGCAGCGAGAGTTACCGCCACACATATGTCATTGTTTTGTGTGACACGGGTGGCTTCCTCAACCCTCTCCAACATCTCTGACTTTCCAGCATAGCACGCTACAATGGGAGCCAGCTTTGCCACTCCATCAATTTGATTATCAGTTTCACAACCTGAAAAGTGTCACAATAAAGATTTCTCCTTCTAATTTTCATAAAATGTTCTTATAATTATACATTTGAAAAACATTTAAATTAATCTTTATTAACAATAATATGGCTACACAAAATATTTAGGAGGATGGTTATCTGACTTGGTCGTTCTCAGAAAAAGAACTGACAGTACCTGTCTCTTCCTTGCCTGCATCCACATTTTTAATAAAGCTCTTAAGGCTTGCCTGTCTCCAGGGTCCCTCAATAGGTAGTTGAGGCCTGGGAGCTTGAGAGAAAAAAATTACGAAGTCATGAATAATTCAGGAAAACTCATATTTGAAAACAAAACAAACCTCACCATCTGTTTGGGGTTATGAGTCAAAATGACAGACAAACGTGCAGGCACGGTTATCATTGTTAACTAAAACGTGAAATTGAAAGATGAAATAAAAAATATATATATTAATAAATATACATATTAAATGACAAAATTAAACTAGATGAAAATGTTGCTTAGGCAACTAACTGAAGTAAGTTTAAGTTGAAGCACTAAAATTACTAACTGGAAATAAATAAAACTGAACTAAAGCTATAACTGAAATAAAAATAAAATAAACCTGAATAGCAATATAAAACTAATAAAACGTCTCAGGTTACGACTGTAAACATGAAGGGGAATGAGACACTGCATCTGTGGGGAACGCCATCAGCGTAACTATTGTGTGAGTCATGTGTGACTATTTCATTGGCCAACGACAGACTGTGATGTCATCACGAGAGTATAAGCAGGCACCTACAATGTACGTGAAATTGTGGTATTTGCAAGCTGATGGCGTTCCCCATAGGGTCGCACTGTTGAGTTCCACTTGAAAGGGAACTAATAAAAATACAAAATGAAAACTGAAAATTTAAGATTAAAGTCTAAAATTATAATAGTATATAAATAATACTAAAACAACAGGTGTATGTATGTTTTAAATGTACAAGTTTTTATTTATACAAATTTAGTATTTTATATATGATTGTAATGTCCATATTTGTATTTTATAATTAAAAGTAAAATAAAATACAAGGACATGGACATATACATATATATATATATATATATATACACACACACACATATACACACACACACACACACACCGTTCTTATTAGAATTGTTTGTAATATAAGAGCTGTCGTAATGTAGAAAAACAAATATACCTTTGAATATTTCAAGAATAACTAATAAAAAAATGGATTCAATCTACCTCCTTTATCTCTGTAAGGATCATTGATTGGTGTGTCATATTCAGATCCTGGTCCAAAGAACTTGTAGGTGCGCCGCTTCAGATCTTCCACATTCAGACCTGTTGACCCATGAACCACAACATGGAAAAATAACATGGTGATACACATAGCATCAAAGTCAAGTTTTCATATAGTTACATACTGGAATGTATCATGTTATAATTGTTTTGTTTCAGTATTTTTCACCTCCACACTCGGACAGGGACTCCAGGAGCACGAATGCTTGATCTCCATAGCAGCTCTGCTGTCCGGTGTTCCTCCTGTAGAACGGGTTGGCAGACTCAGGGCGGAACTCAGGCTGAGGACTTTCAGAGAGTAACACACTCAGCTTCTGCTGGTCATAGACCCAGTGGAGCGGTTGTGCTGCAGAGTATATGAACACAAATCTGTGTATACATTTGGTTATAGGGACATATCACCTGCTTCTATAATTATTTACTGTAATAATGACAAGAACCATGAATACATACATTGCAATGTCATGTGCATGTTGTTCAGCAGTATTCAATGCTTATAAATACACAGTAGCATTTACTGTCAATTCAACTGTGATATTTAACAGATCGTGACTATGTTGCTATATATAATATTTTGTTACTAGTATTCAAGTAATGCAAACCTGCAGCATCGGCCACAGCTGAGGCAATGATTGCTCCGATAGCCCTGTCAGCCAGGGCAAGAGTCATCTGTGACAGCGAGATAAAACACTCAGAAACGAAATATGAGAGAAACTGTATCATGCTCACCTAAAGCTTAGAATATATTTAACGTACACACGTGAAACGTGTACTAAAGGTTAAAACAGTTTAAAACAAAAGTGTTTCTCACCTTGAAATCCTATGTAAGTTACCTTAAGAGGAATCTGAAGTTTGCAAGTTGCACAATGCCTTTAATGTGGAAGCGTGTTATGTGTTGTGTTATGGAACTGCGTTTCCCTTGCTGCTGATTGGACGGAATTAAGCACGTGACGACACAACGCCTCACAACGTCGACGGAATATATATATATATATATATATATATATATATATATATATATATATATATATATATATATATATATATATATATATATATATATATATATATATAAATAAATAAATACAAAAATGTTGTTTAAAATGTATTTAAAATTAGATGCGAATTAGTTTGATGTATTTGCTACTAGACGATTATAATTCACATTATAAAAACGTTTTTAATAAAATTGTCTGAATGTTCTAAAAAACTAATAAAAATAAAAAGTAAACTCATTTTACTAGAATTCTCATTCATTGTCATTAATGGACATTTCAGATAAGACAAGGTAAAATAATGAAATTTGCAGATCACATCAAACATATATGTCTGTGTGAGTTCGCTCCTAAATCAACTTCTCCATCTTTGTATTTTGAATGATCAGCTCTCTAAAGCCACGTTTAATCCATCTGGAATGTTCTCTATTCCCAGTGAAAGGGCTACTTTCACATTTAAAAAGCTATACAAAGGATTGCCTTACAATTAGGCTAAACTACCCTTCGTAATAATAATAATTATAATTATAATATGTAGCCCTGTGTATTGTTCTTAATGTATTAGTGTATTGTTTCCTTTATTCTGGACATTATTAATCAGGTTATAATTTATTTACAGTTTTACAGCGTAATACAAATCCTTTAAAGTCAGTATATTTAGAAGAGGAAAGAGAAAATCTAAAAGATTAGAAGACCTACTACAGTTTGCGGCAAGAACCCATCAGATAGTCAAAACTAACGGAAAAGGAAGCTCATTTGATGATCTAAGGAGGGCGAAATTATCCTACTATGATGAAGACCTCTGGCTCTTAATATTCATGAGACGAACCTTCGCCATTGGAAGATTACAACGCAGAGTTAACAACGTCTCATTAATATTCATAAGATAAGACTTCTCCATTGGAAGATCACCAGACCGCGGCTCACGACTCAATTATCATAAAAACTTTGCCATGCTAGAATTCGTTACTCCACTGATAGGGGTTTATAGTCCTGGTAGACCGCCGATAAACCCAAATTAGTGCGCACAAGCCTAAGTTTTAGCAACTAAGAGCGCAGTCTCAAAAAAGGAAACCACGGATGCCAAATATAACGCAAGGTGCGCGCTCGTCTGCTAGTGCTGGTGTTTCTACGTCTCAGCTTCATTTAACGGTGTCAGATTTATTTCACAGTTGTTGATTCCAATTTTATACGCGCATTATGGAGTACTGGAGGCAATGCAGCTTGTGGCTGATCAATTGTAAAGTTTTGCCCCGGAATCATCGGGTCACGGCGGATTCGGCGCAGGTTTTTGATTTTGCCCAAACTCTACGGGATGGGGTGCTTCTGTGCCAACTGCTGAACAATCTCAGACCCGACACCATTAACCTGAAAGAGATCAATCTCAGACCACAGATGTCACAGGTGAGCGCAAACAATAGACAGACTAGTGTTATTTTATTGCTTAGGCTTTATGAACTACTACTTTAATAAACTTTGTATTTTTATAATGTATTGCAGTTACAGAAACACTAACCTACTGACTCCTATAGTACATATATGAGAAGTATATAATCTCTTTCAGTACATTTGTTTCAAACCTGCATATTATATACAGTAGCCTATATTTTGACATTTTCATTTAAACCTTTATAGTACTAGCCAGTGCCATAATATTACAAGGGGCCCCAGTGCCAGCTAGACTTCTCTTCACAAAGGGCGCAGTGGTAGATATACACAGCTCTCTTTGTATACTGCATCATTCAGTCAGTCTGAAAAGCTCTCAACAAACTGGGTAAACATTGAGCTAATGAAACATCAATTTTTAAATGTACATCGTGTTTTGGTAGGGACCCAAAAGTCGTCCAGATGAATGTTCTGTCTGATTCACTGCTGTGTGTAAGTAAGTGTTTAGGGCTGAGAAGTCTCAGGCAGTCTGCCCAGGGCCAAACGACTATTCCCAGATGCCCCTGTTTCACTCCAGTGACCTGATAAAATCCAACTTTGATGTGACTGATTTTTTTTAAACTCACAAATCCACCCTTCTGGATTGACGAGACACAGTCAGTCTCCATCAGACAACGGAAAAGAGCAATTTTCAACAACATCCCTTGCTGCATTAGTCAGTGTTCCTGTCACTTATCTGACTCCTGTAGTCATGTGTATTTTGATAAGTGTGGGGTTTGTGCTTTAAAAATTAGTTAACATTAATTTAAATAAATGAATGTGAACTAATTAAATATTGAAATTAAATTCAGCTGTCATGACACAGACACACAAACACTTCCCTCATAGTACAAAGAGTTAAAAGCAACCTTATCTATTGTGATCTTCGACTGGAAAGAAAATGCGGAAGCAGAAATATAGTCAGTTGCACCTATTAGGCAGTAGAGACCATCTGTGATTAGCTGGAAATCTTATTTCCTCATCTACCAAAGGGAAAAGCTGTTAGCCTTAATGATTTCACTAATTTCTCTCTCACAAGGACACATTTCCACAGAAATTCTTTGCCCTGTACATACATTTGCAACACACACTTATACTCATATCTCAACCAATCACATGGCAGTTGCTTCAATGCATTTAGGGGTGTGGTCCTGGTCAAGACAATCTCCTGAACTCCAAACTGAATGTCAGAATGGGAAAGAAAGGTGATTTAAGCAATTTTGAGCTAGGCATGGTTGTTGGTGCCAGACGGGCCGGTCTGAGTATTTCACAATCTGCTCAGTTATTGGGATTTTCACACACAACCATTTCTAGGGTTTACAAAGAATGGTGTGAAAAGGGGAAAAACATCCAGTATGCGGCAGTCCTGTGGGCGAAAATGCCTTGTTGATGCTAGAGGTCAGAGGAGAATGGGCCGAGTGATTCAAGCTGATAGAATCACGCTCAAATCATTTCAAATTGGTTTCTTGAACATGACAATTCACTGTACTAAAATGGCCCCAACAGTCACCAGATCTCAACCCAATAGAGCATCTTTGGGATGTGGTGGAACGGGAGGTGCGTGCCCTGGATGTGCATCCCACAAATCTCCATCAACTGCAAGATGCTATCCTATCAATATGGGCCAACATTTCTAAAGAATGCTTTCAGCACCTTGTTGAATCAATGCCACATAGAATTAAGGCAGTTCTGAAGGCGAAAGGGGGTCAAACACAGTATTAGTATGGTGTTCCTAATAATCCTTTAGGTGAGTGTATATACACAAACCCGAATACAAAGAAAGTTGGGACACTGTACAAATTGTGAATAAAATCAGAATGCAATGATGTGGAAGTTTCAAATTTCAGTATTTTATTCACAATACAACATAGATGACATCAAATGTTTAAACTGAGAAAATGTATAATTTTAAGGGAAAAATAATTTGATGGCATCAACACATCTCGAAAAAAAATTGGGATAAGGCCATGTTTCCCACTGTGTGGCATCCCCTCTTCTTTTTTATAACAGTCTGCAAACGTCTGGGGACTGAGGAGACAAGCTGCTCAAGTTTAGGAATAGGAATGTTGTCCCATTCTTGTCTAATACAGGCTTCTAGTTGCTCAACTGTCTTAGGTCTTCTTTGTCGCATCTTCCTCTTTATGATGCGACAAATGTTTTCTATGGGTGAAAGATCTGGACTGCAGGCTGGCCATTTCAGTACCCGGATCCTTCTTCTACGCAGCCATGATGTTGTAATTGATGCAGTATGTGGTCTGGCATTGTCATGTTGGAAAATGCAAGGTCTTCCCTGAAAGAGACGACGTCTGGATGGGAGCATATGTTGTTCTAGAACTTGGATATACCTTTCAGCATTGATGGTGCCTTTCCAGATGTGTAAGCTGCCCATGCCACACATGTGACATGACATAGCGTCCCAGTTTTCCAAAAAAGAACTTCAAATTTTGATTCGTCTGACCACAGAAAATTTTCCACTTTGCCACAGTCCATTTTAAATGAGCCTTGGCCCAGAGAAAACGCCTGCACTTCTGAATCATGTTTAGATATGGCTTCTTTTTTTGACCTATAGAGTTTTAGCCGGCAACGGCGAATGGCACGGTGGATTGTGTTCACCGACAATGTTTTCTGGAAGTATTCCTGAGGCCATGTTGTGATTTCCAATACAGTAGCATTCCTGTATGTGATGCAGTGCCGTCTAAGGGCCCGAAGATCACGGGCATCCAGTATGGTTTTCCTGCCTTGACCCATACGCACAGAGATTGTTCCAGATTCTCTGAATCTTTGGATGATATTATGCACTGTAGATGCACTTTGTAGTTTTTCTCTGAGAAACTCCTTTCTGATATTGCTCCACTATGTTTGGCCGCTGCATTGGGGGAATTGGTGATCCTCTGCCCATCTTGACTTCTGAGAGACACTGCCTCTCTGAGAGGCTCTTTTTATACCCAATCATGTTGCCAGTTGACCTAATAAGTTGCAAATTGGCCCTCCAGCTGTTCCTTATATGTACATTTAACTTTTCCGGCCTCTTATTGCTACTTGTCCCAACTTTTTTGGAATGTGTAGCTCTCATGAAATCCAAAATATTTGGCATGACATTTCAAAATGTCTCACTTTCAACATTTGATATGTTATCTATATTCTATTGTGAATAAAATATAAATGTATGAGATTTGTAAATTATTGCATTCCTTTTTTATTTATTTACAGTGTCCCAACTTTTTTGGAATCGGGTTTGTGTATATATATATATATATATATATATATATATATGTGTGTATGTATGTATTTTTACACACAAAAAGTGGGTTCAAGCCAGTTATTTATATCTTTTGCTGTAGTGTGTCAGTAGGAAATATCAGTTTACATTTATAAATTAATTGCCATTAATTTGAATAATCCAGTGAGATTTTTGTATGCATAAAGAGTCTGACAATAGTCTCTATGCTCCACATGGAGATCTGATCTCATCTTCATTGAGTCTGTCTGTGATTACATGAAGAAACATAAAAACTGAGATGGACTAAATCCAGAAGAACTGTGGCAACGTCACTTGAAGAAACCTTCCTGCAAAACCACATGAATATGTGTAGGAATAGATGCAGGTGACAAAAGCCTTTTAAAGCGCAAAGGGTGGTCACTCCAAATATCAATTTGATTTAGTTAATAGAAGTTAATTCATAAATAAAAGCTATTTATGTTATTATTTTTGACAGCATTCTCACTTTATCTCACTTTACAATAATCTCACTGGATTATTACAATTAATTGCAAAATGAATGTTTGGAAATGTAAACTGATATTTCCTACTGACACACTACAGTAAAAGATATAAATAACTGGCTTAAAAATATTTTTTGTGTGAATATACCAACGTGCCTAAGACTTTTGCACAGTACTGTGTGTGTGTGTGTGTGTATGTGTGTGTGTGTATGTATGTATGTATGTATATATGTATGTATGTATGTATGTATGTATGTATGTATGTATGTATGTATGTATGTATATATATGTATAAAAAAACAAAATTGTTTAATACATTTTTAACAAAATCTTGTTTTTTCTCTTTTAGTTCCTCTGCTTGAAAAATATCCGTACATTTCTGTCTGCATGCTGTGAACCATTTGGGATGAAGAAGAGCGAATTGTTTGATGCCTTCGATCTCTTCGATGTTCGTGATTTTGGAAAGGTAATAATAAATTCACCATAACAATGTACACCATGAACAGTAAACATATTTCATTAATTTAATTTATATAATGAACATTAGTAACTTGTTTTAATTTTATTTTGAAATAAGAATTAGCTATGCTTCATGCTGACTGAATGCTGAGACTAAAAACATTATTTGCTGAATATGGGTCAGACAGTATGTATTGATAGAGGGGGGAGTGTGATACGGCTGACCAGAGAGGTTGAGAATCTAATATACAGTTCTGGGGCCAGTTGCATAAACTAGTTTCACAAGTTACACTCACAAGTCTTCATTTTTTTTTTTTTTCTTTGAAACTGTTTATAGCTTTTTACATCAGTATGTTACATAAAAAGGTAGACTGGTCTAATTTGATGACAAAAAGTAAGACTGATTACTCCTAACCAACTGCTAGTTAGTCATACTAGTTAACATAATGGCTTTTTTGCAACTGGCCCCTGTACTCTTAAGTCTGCAACATTATGATCTGTATTATTATTATTTCACCATGTCCAAAGAATAATCATCATTTTATGAACATTGTTTTCTCTACACCAACATGTCCTTTTATACATTCTCATTTCCCATGCAGTGAACATAATCCGTTTAATATTCCTCAGAAAATGTAGCTGTCTTCATGTATTCACAGACACTTGTAAATGCCTGGCTGATGTGGTCTGGCCTCTGAAGGTGACGTGACCTGTAATAAATAGCTAATTTATTTCCCCAACCTTCCTGTACAACCTGTTGTACAACCTCTTTTTGAATGTTTAGATTGTCTAAAACAATAATTCCCTGAGCCACAGGGGTAAGTAGTTTCCTCTTGGCATTTCTCCTCCTAGCAAGCGCAGTGGCTGAAGGTCCAGCCTCATGTGGGGTTAAACATAAAGTGGCGCGTCCTTTGTGCTGTGAGGGACAGTGCTGTTCTCACAGAGGAGTTCAGCTATTGTTTGACATCTGCAGCCATGCAGAAGCATTAGCACAGCGCTGTAGGGCTGGACTACAGCTGGGAGAGCACTCCTGAAAGAACTGACTAATGCAGGGAACAGAAAAGCCATGCAAACACCCCCGGTTTTTAAAAGCTTCTAGCTAAGGGCATGTGTGTATGTTCATGGAGTCTCATTTGTTCAGCATATAATGTATCTGGTTGTTTTGTACAGTTATGCAAGATTAATGGTGAATAGCAGAATAAGATGAAGTGGTCGGTGTGTGTAGTAACTAATAGTAGCGATGCTACTAATTTAAATACATTTTTCAGTAGCATGAAACTTTGACTAGCTATGTTTCCATTCAAAGTTGTGAATGTAACTTGAATGCAATACTGCATAAAACATTTGCGAATAAAGCACCGTTTCCATCCAGTGAGTCGAAGAGAACATAATCGTCACTTAATATACTGATAAACTACCGCAATAGTAGAAGATATTAGATAAACATAGTAGAAGAATATAATAATAATCACCATATATAGTAATTTTCATATTTAATAAATGATTTGCGTCTCAGAGAAAGTCGTGCGTCTCAATAAACGTGTTGTGTTGCTTTCAGAGGCAGATGCTGCTGTTTGGGAACGCGTGTAAGACAATTCTAGGAGGGAAATATACCGAGCATCTTTGACAACAGACTTCTGAATGACCAAAACAGCATTTCAGATGCTTTGCAAACAAGATGTTTCCGCTGGTTAGTAGTTTTGCTGTTACATCGCGAAAGTTACATGATTTTTTTTTTTTATGCGTTTATTCGGTAAATGTATTTCCATCGTAGTTTATGCGGATGTTTTCGTATCGGATAGAACATTTATCCGACTCAAACGAGCGCATATGTTTTTTTATGCACATTTTTATAATTTATGCGCATCTTGGCGTTTCCATTCAGCATTTTTTGATGCGATATCCCAAAATGCGCATAAAAATAGGTGGATGGAAACATAGCTAATGAGTTGGCCATTTAGAGGACCTGAGTCATCATCCCCCATCATCACAGATCCCAGGACTATTTCTTTGGTTGTACCCCCTATATCCCTGAAGATAGCTATATTATAAAAAAAATAAAGTCTATGCATTTTTCTACTTTTTCAATATATTCTGTGACTTTTGGCTAGGTAATTGTCACTTTATAGCTCCCAACTGCGACGTTATCTTTTGCAATTGCAGCTTTGTTTCTTGCAATTGTGACTCTTTTTCTCATCATTTCAGCTTTATTACTCACAATGTGACTTCTATATATTTATATATAAATGTTTATATATTTTTATTTTCATATTTTTACACTACCATTAATAATTTTTTTAATTCAACTTTCAATTAGCAAGGATGTATTAAATTGATCAAAAGTGACTGTATAGATATTTACAATGTTAGAAAAGATTTCTATTTCTATTCTAAATGAATGCTATTCTTTTCTATTCATCAAAGAATGCAGATTTCTTTTTATTTCATTTTTTTATCACAGACCATTTCCACAAATGTTAAGAAGCACAAACAACTGTTTTTAAAATTGATAATAAGGTTCTTAAGCACCAAATCCATATTACAGCGTTTTCTTAGAATAATGTGACAATGAAGGCCAGAGTAATGACTGCTGGAAAGAATTGTTAACAGTACTTCACATTGCTCTGTTTCAGACTGTAGTTGCTGTGTTTTGCCCCATTTATATGTCTCTCTGTGTTCTCAAGGTTTAAGTTAATCCTTCAGAATAATCTTTGCCCCTCAGCAATCTACTAACATGAGTTTGCCTTGTAAGTATGCATGTTACATCCACATCCATTAAATCTTCTTTAAATTAAATCATGAATTAATGACATGAATTACAGCTCATATTTAGCACTCTGAATTGAAATGATGTGCTTATTTTAGTATTAAGTAAAATAAACTTTGATTACAGACTCTGATTAGATGGTCTGCCATTCAAAGCCTTTGTAAAATGCTGAAAATCACATGCCAGGTTGCATACTGTACTTTGACCAGCAACTGCATACAGCCTGTTAGTATAATGAACTATATTATTCAAATAAAAACTTAAGTATAGTTTAATTAAAGTTTTCATATGTTTTATATAAGCAATAAGCTGCATGAGTTGCTGCACTAAAGTGATTTTACCATGTGTAGATACTGCACTTCACATGGTGCCTTAAATGACTGTAAAGGCCTGTTCACAGACAGGATCAGGGCTTGACATTAACACCTGCCAACCCACCAAATGCGGGTGGATTTCAGCAGTGGCATGTAACAGTCACTCCTGCTAGCCATTTTGGCGGGTTGAATTTTATTTCATTTTTATTTTCAGTGATAGTCTTTTAAAAAGGCATCTGAAATAATAATGAAATAATAATGTAGTGTTGTCAAAAATATAGATTTTTTTTTCAGTACATATCGATACTGAAACGCTTCCAGTACTAATTTTCTGCTGAATAAATACACGGCACCAGCTGCGCTTTTTCGCTCTCTCATCTCTCCGACAGCGAGTTGACACACAAACCTGCCTTGTTTCATTTGCTCCAGATGAATAATGTTGGTGTTACAGGGCTTGAAGTTCGACCATAGACCATAAAAAAATATGGACGACACGTCTTGACTACCTTCCACTGAAGAAAAGTGAAGCCGCCAACATCCGATAAAGTTCTAGGCCAAAGTTCAGAGGCCAAAGTACTCTCAGTACTAAATTGAGTTCTTTTTTGCTGCTTATTGTGCTTAAACAGTCAAATTCACACAAAATACGGTCAAAATGCTGGTCTTGGTGAGTATTCATGTAAACAGTCAGTTATGTTTGAACGTAAACAGTTGAGAAAGAAAACTGCACTGTTACACTGCATGTGTAACAGTATAATGGATCTGTGCGCCAGGTCTTAAAGTAACAGCAGGTATATATACCTGCTGGCAAATTATGAGATAATGTTAAAAATATCTATATGGCAGTTTTCCCCCATGGTATCGATGTCAAAATTGTGACCAGTGAAAATGCTGAGTGGTGAGTAACTTTGGAAAACCTGCACAGAACAACTATATATGATAACAGCACAGAGAAACAATATCATTGGAATCACTTTCAGAGCTATTTTTTCCAGCTGATGAACTATAAAAACAGGGATCCAGACTGCGACTAAAACAGTCCAAAAATATTAATTTACGAGTGATATTTTTGCTGAGATCACCACTGGCGACCATATAAATTTATATGTTATGATATCAGGGTTTTTCAAAGCCCTCATCTCTATCGAGCAACAACACTGATGGCTGTGCTAGCATGAGAGAGATAAAAAATGACGAAGATGTTTCAATGAATGAACATCTAAGACCAAGTACTGTAAAAGTGCGGGAAGGCAGTGTCTATTTCGTGCACATAATGTGGATAAACTACAACAGATAAACATGTCAGCTGTGTGGATGCAAACTAATCGTTAACAGTTCTCGTTTTTAATTGATCCTGATAAGGATTCTTATTCTCAATAACTTTTAATCTTTGCTGTTTTCTTACTGTCTGAACTTCACATTATTTGTAGCGTAGCCATCCATAATCGCAGTAAGATTTGTATTTAATTGCCACCATTAATATCACTTTTAATGTGTTTGTTAATTTTAATAAACAATTAACAAACTTTCAGCTTTATATCACAAAATACAAGCAATAAATGTTTTGGTGCTCTTTAATGTGGCCTGACAGATCGCTCAATCAGCATTTCGACCTTGGAAAGAGCTTGTATAAAACAGCTTGAGAACAGTAATGTCACATAGCATCAAATTTACCTCAGAAAAGCCATTTAATGATCATAAACTTGTTAGTCAGCTAGAAAAATAACTATAGAAAGGGGCATTTTGCTAAATATATGCACTATATCACATAATCCTTATATTTTTACTTAACCTGTTGTCTACATGAGAAAGGATGGAAAAGCCCATATAATTGAATGTGAGAAGCTGCCTTTCACCAAATTTACCTCAGATATTACTAATGAAGAAAAATAGATTAGGTGTGTGCAATACATACAACAACATTTATAGGATGCATTAGGAGGAGGACAAACTATAGCCTACTCATTAGCCAAGTGATGCTGACATTATTACGGTCTATTGTTATTATTATGGAACAATTCTTTGTGACTGTATGTAGTTCTCAAGTTGGAAAAGCAATTAAGTTCTTGCTTTAAGAATCTCAGTTTTCAGGACATCCAAAAGATGGCTGAACATGCTGATGCTGTTATAGAAGGGCAGACGTGAAAACGCATGACAAAACTAAAACACGTGTATTTTTTGTGGCACTTAAACAATTTTTTTCCCCTTATAGAAGCCAATGGCTCCTTAATTGATCAATCAGAATCCACCCGGCTTTATTGAGCTCAAGCATTTTAAGCGGCAGACGACAAAACTGCAGTGCTCACTTAGAATAAACAGAACGATGTTGATGCTAATATAGTTATAAGTTATAGTTATCGTTCTTGGTGTGACCTTAATACATTTGTCTCTCATTGCTTATTACTTTCCTAAAATTGTTTCTCATGGAGTCACACAGGTGTTAATGTAGATGAACTCTGCTCATGGTTGCTTATGTTGTCGTGAAGACCACACAGCTGTCTGGAGGTTGTATTTTCACCCTTTCTCACCTTTCTTTTTCCATGTGCTGTTTCCTTAGAGATTTCAAGGCACGTCATATGTACATGTTGTTGTTTCAGTCACCCCATTTGACAGTAGAGATATGGATTTACTACATGTCTTCTGGGCATTCTCTTATTATTAGGTTACTGGGGTAGTATATTGACAGAACACAACCATATCAAATCAATAGGTGATGGGAGTTTTGTCTTTACAGTCCTAAAGCAATAGTGATTTATCTTGAGCTGCTTTATTTGCTTCACATATGTTTTGAATGAAAGTTCAGAATTAAAAAATAACTTTGAGTACAGATGTTTTTGATAGTCTGGTGTGTATTTGTTTGTCTAATCAGTATGCTTAAAGTGCATCGGAACAACTTTTTGTTTCTTTGTACATGGCTGTATTATTTAGCTGACATTTGAAATCATGGTCTTGTCCCTGATTTCTAAATTTCAAAAATAAAATCCCAAAGAGTTAAAACCACACAGTGCGGTATTTTTAACTTCCTTCTGATGAACAGAAGCACAGGAAACCTTTAAATAGCTTTCTCATTCTTTATTATCATTAATGTTAAAGTCATTGACGCTATGAAAAACACAAATAGAAGGAGAAATAGGAATTATATTGTGACTAAAATGTTAAAACTGTATTATATTTTAAATGCCACAAAGTAGCTACCACCTTTTCTAGATTATAGTTCAGTACAATCTTGGCATGGTGCGTCATGGGTTGTTTTTAACAGTATTGAAGCAGTTTGTATGTCTACTGGAAAATTGTTGGCTGTTTTCATTGACTATCCAGTCTAGCTTATCCAATAAAAATGATTGAAAGTTTAGTTTGTAAAGAACCTATAGCTCAAACAATAGAGCATGGCGCTAGCAACGCCAAGATCATGGGTTTGATTCCCTCGAGAATGCATGGACTGATCAAATATACTGTATACCTTAAATGGATAAAAGCATCTACCAAATGTATAAATATAATGCAAATGTAAAAACTCATTTGTAACCACAATTTCCATATTGTTTCAAAGCTATTTTCAAGCATTTAAACATAAATTCCATCAAATTTGTGGCTGTTTTTATATAGCTATAATATAAAACTAAAGATAGTCTTGCCTTCTACACTTTCACATTTAGTTTCAGAATGGAATGTATGAATGCACTATCTGTTGAGATGCAGAATGAAAATCTCACCTCTGCCGTGCAGTTTTATGATGAAATTGTAATTCAGCTGCGGTCTGCCTGTAAAGCTGCAAAAAGCTGCGACCTGCATCTGGCATCTTCACTTTATACTATATAGGTGACTTTTTTAATGCACTTCAGAGATGTTATTCATAATGCAGGTTTTATTAATAATAAAGTACCCAATCCATGGTTTTATTCATTCTTATACTTTTACTCTTTAGAACATATAGAAATAGGGAAATATTTAGATTTGGCTAAATTTGTTTCTCAGGGATTTCTTCTGTTTCTGTCTCCAGAGAATGTCACCTGTGAAAGAGTTAAAATGCTACAACGCTTATGAAACTTAGAATGCATGAAGCGAGAATGGAAGTAGAAGACAACACATCAGTGGTGCAAACAAAAATAGCTTTCTAAAGGAAGCAGGGTTGGTTTTCAACAGGTGTTCTGAAGCGCGAGTCAAAGACCCAAATGGTGTGCTATCACCTAGATCTGTCTATTTGTACATATTGTGTTTGTGTGTGTGTATGCATGCATGCATGTGTGTAACCATATGTCAATCTGTATGTCTGTGTGTGTGCATGAGTGTAAATGTGAGAAAGCAAGCCCACATCAGACTAGCTTGGTACTGCAAGACCACTTCCTCTGCCGATAGTGCAGTGTCTCTCTAATAGCGTTGCTTTTTATAGGTAGACTTTAATAGGAATCACTTCTGTTTTACAGCTAAAACAGTGGATTAAATATTCACCCTATTATTATTATTATTATTATTATTTTATTATATTTCATATTTCTTAAAAACCTTTACTCGCTTAAAAGTGTCATCACATTTTTGTTATTTCATATTTTCCCTGAACACCATGTATACATGCATACTAATGAATATCAGCAGCCGAACTTTACAGTTTATGTTAAATTTTAAATTGTTTTGTGATGTAATGTTATTGAAGGATGAAGATATATATATATATATATATATATATATATATATATATATATATATATATATAGGATGAAGTAAATATAATGTATCACTAAATTATATTTATCTATATTTATTTTATTTCCTGAAGACAACTTTATAAATAGTAATATATTATAATAAAGTAAATATAATTTTGTGAACATTTTATGCTATCTCGTTGACTCTCGTTAAATGGACTGTTGTTTTTAAAGCTTATTTGTAAAATCACTTGAGCTGCAGATTTATTGGTAAGTATTAAATAGTTGAACTGTTTATAGTTTTAAATATTTATAGTTTTATCGTGCATTATATTACAAAACAATTTAAAATGTGACTCATAAACAGTGTAGGTCAGACTGAAATGATTAGCAATCTTGTTAAAAGTAAAATAAAATAAAAAGTGCATATGTTTAAATCTTGTCATCTGATATCATTTAAAGTTGCAAAACAAGCTGTTTGGCCGGCTTTGTTTCAATAAATGTCCTTTTTTGATGGATGAAAACAGAAAGTTATAGTTTGTTTTCACAATGTGTAATACATTGAACTGTTTTGTCTCAAATGACAGATAAACATGTTTAAAACACAATGACTACAGATAAACTAAAAGACTATATACTGTGAGTAGACCAACAACTGACACACAATGTTTATCTCTAATTTGCAATTCAAAAACATGCTTTTGTCTTTCCAGGTCATTGACACTCTATCAAAACTCTCTTATACGCCTATTGCACAACAGAGAGGGATCAGGTGGGTTTGCATTTGCAAAATGAATCAGTTGATGATCTTATTCTCTGAGCTAAAATAAGGGTTCTGTACCGATTTCACAGGTCATTCCCCACAGAGGAAAGCAGTGAAAATGAAGACATATACATCCATTTGGCAGATCTCCTTGAGTAAGTATGAAGCTCTCTTAACCTAATTGGTTAAGAGACAGTTTATTGGAAGAAATTAGATAAAAATTTTGACTGAAACTCTTTAGCACTTGTGGTTTTAGTCACCCACGTATGTGTTTTGTTTCTGATAAACTCTAGAAATGAACAATTCATATTTTCAATAATGTATGAGATCCATAACCTATGCAGTCATTTTTGCATGGGAGGAACGTGAATGGCTGATTAATAGTAGGTGTGAAGACAGGAAGTTACACAGGAATTTTCTATATAAATAGAGCCATACGTACCTCTATTGCATTTTCATAAACGACTAGTCACAAAGTCTGTGTTTTTGACTAGAACTGTTATGTAATTCTGTTCATATTTTTAAAGCAATTCTGAAGTCCTAATCTTGAATGTGTTTGTGTGAACAGTGAGGAGCTGGAGGAAGATATTTACGACCCCGTGTACGGAGATGTTGAGGGCGGAGAGGTGTATGAGGATCTGATGAGGACAGAGGCTGCTGCGTCTCAGTCGGTACTCAAATGACTCAATACCACACACACACACACACACACAAACTCTCCCAATGCATCAAAGTGTTAATTTCCTTTGTAAAACACCTACTCCTCCTATCAGAAATATGGTTTTCTTTATAAGTGTCTTTATGAGTAAATCCACTGTAAACACAAAAAACACCAGAAAAAACATAACTTGTGTCTTTAAACTGGATGAGTTGCATTGCGACCCTTTAAAACTTCATTAGGTTGTGTTTTTAAAGCTTTTTTTGGATAGCTTGCTGTAGTCTTCTCTCATGTTAGTGAGTTGTGTTGACAGAAACAGGCCGAGGTGGACATCAGAAGCTGCTGTCTTTTAGAGATCAAACAGACAGAAGCCAAATACACTGAGACTCTGGAGACCATTGAGAAGGTGAGATTCATATTCTCAGCTTGGAGGATTTCATCATGCCGCGCTTCACGTCTAGTGATAGACAGCTGCTCTGCTGTTGCCACACAATGTAGGATATAACTTTCCTACATGGAGCTTACTTTTTTTGTGTCTTAACAGTATTTTATGATTCCACTGATAAAATTCATCTCAGCTACAGAAATCGAGAAGGTTTTCATCAATATACCAGTGAGTAAAGCTGACCACCATGTTTCTATATATATTTTTTTTTTTTAAAGAAAAGAATGTCTAACATGTCTATCTTTTATTTTATCTTATATATATATATATAATGTATAATGTGTGTGTGTGTGTGTGTGTGTGTGTGTGTGTGTGTGTGTGTGTGTGTGTGTGTGTGTGTGTGTGTGTGTGTGTGTGTGTGTGTGTGTGTGTGCTTCACAGGACCTGGTTAAAGTACACAAAAGCCTAATGGCTGAGATTCAAGACTCTGTTCAAAATAAAAATGCAGAAAACCTCCATCAGATCTTCACTACTTACAAAGACAAGTATACAACCCAACACATTCAAGCATATCTTAATAAGTATCATCATCTTATTTTTCAGTAAAAACATCTAAACATCCATAAAGCAAGATAAAGTTGCTTCGAAGCAAAATTGTATAAGATAAGAAGACTTGTTTACAGAGAATATGTTTTGAATTAAATTAATTTCTTTCCCCACTGTCATTCATTTTCACACAATTTAGTTTGTACACAGTCTGCCAATGGTGTAAGAAAAATAGGCCGAATGATAATACAATTATCCAAAATATTATTGTATTTTTTTATTTAATTTACTCCGCATTTATTGAAAAGTCAAACAAAGCAATCATATTGAGGAAAAATGAATTAAATATGCAAGGGGTGACAGATTTTTGTGTAGAATCAAATTTTGTGGAAATCTGCAGAGCATTCACATTCGTGCAGGCCTGGTTAATATTTCATATTTCTAGAATGATATTACTAAGCACTGCTGATGTGTGTGTTTTCTGCTAACATTTACCCCGTCTGCTTTAGGCTTCTGCTTTATGGAAAATACTGCAGTCATGTAGAATCAGCCATTTCTCGGTTAGACTTCATCTGTAAGGAGAAAGAGGGTGTTCGACTGAAACTAGAGGTGCAGAACTTTTCAAGAAGTTTCATTATCTGTCATATTTACAGTTTCATTCTCATTTTATAACTTATTATATGATTTTCTCATACCCGAAAAGCTTTTGTAGATTCTTCAGTTTTCATATTTCATTTACTTTATGTTGCAGGAATGTGCGAAGAGAGCCAACAATGGGAAATTCACTTTGAGAGACTTGCTTGTAGTTCCCATGCAGCGTGTGCTGAAATACCCACTACTGCTCCAGGTACAGTAACATGCACCCATACACCTACATCACATTTTTGAGGAGCTTTACTGTGTTGGAATGAGCCCCTTTGAGTGTCCTACTAAAATTGACCACATGGGGGCGCTGTCTGGCTAGTTTTCTCTTCATCTATGACCACTACATTACATTACAGAACTTGTCATCACTGCAGTAGGAAAGTTTTACTCTCCTGATTTGTGCAGGGCAGACATTACTGATAGTACAGGTTGCACAAATCAACACAAGAGGTCATTATATGTCTACATCATTATAAGTCTGCATGAAAGTGCAATCACAAAATGTTTTACATTTGACATATTTCTGAGCATTAGGGATATCGAAAAAATGTGGGGTGGGACTTGATTTTATCCACTGGGAATTTTGAAAAGTGATCTGTATATGACAAATGTAGCTGGAGAGGGAAAAATGTCTTCATAATCACATGCACAATGTATTGGAAAATGTATTACTAGAATAAATAGGGCCAGTTTTGAGGTGAAGATATGAGTGGCTTTGAGTGACCACCAGAAGTGCTATGACCAAACCAAAATGAATTTATTTATTTACATTTACATTTCTGTAAATGTGCCAATATTAGCCAATAGGCTAATTTCCAACTGTGGTCCTTCTGTCAAAATTTTAAAATGATGTAGTTTATTTTGTCAGATGTTTTAAATCCCATGTTTCTTAAAGGGATAGTTCATCAAAAAAATTTAAATAATGTCAGTAATTATCTTCGGAACACAAATGAAGACACTGGGTGTGAAAAAGTGATCTTTTGTGGTGTGACAGATCGCTGTTGGCCTCAGTTAAAGTGAAGCGGCAGCGTGGAGCGCACGTGAACTAATCATCTTTTCCGCTTAACTAGTTACAGCACGTAATAAACCTGAATGAACATCAGAAGGTATGTTGAAAAATACAGTACAACTTACTTAAATCTGTATCATGTCACGTGTAAAACTGGGGTTCCCTGTAATAATTGATTAATAATAATTTGTTACATTTATATAGAGCTTTTCTGAGGTAGGCTACTCAAAGCGCTTTTCATATAGAAGGGGGGAGATCTCCTTAACCACCACCAATGTGCAGCATCCACCTGGATGATGCGACGGCAGCCATATTGCGCCAGAACGCCCACCACACACCACATTACCATCGTAATTGTTTTCATTACCATGTATAGTTTACAGCATTGGTTGAGAGATATTTATTCTTTAAGGAAATTAACCTTGTACCTGATTGGCCCCAAATTAAGTTAATCAAATTTGTGAATCAAAATTGAATCCAATTGTGTGCCTAGTGTTAATAAATGTTTTTTATTTTTTATTTATTTACTTGAAGCAGATGTTGTCTTTTCTCTTTATTTTCTTGTCAGACTGCACCAGAATGCTTTGTTTACATTTTAAAATCACAAAGTTCTCCTAAAACAATTTAATTCGTAAAGATGTCACCTTTTCCACCTCTTGTGAATGTGCAGGTCTGAATGAAGACATTTTTAATTAAAAATATCTCAAATTTGGTAAATGGAAGCTCAAGCTCAAACATTCAGGCTTGAAGTTCAAGAACCAATGAGGTTCATTCTTGCGTGTCAAGCAATTACGGCTGAGCTTTCATTTACCATATTTGAGTGCTCTATGTATGTTTGATGATCAAAGTTTATATGTGAATACAAGCCTAAATTAAATCTGTTTGTCATATAAAGGGATCATGTCTTGAATTAAACCACTCAATTCATATGGATTCATTTTACGATCTCATTATGAATGTTTTGAACCATCAGGGTTCTTTGGGTGAACAGCCTTTCAATGGAGGGACAGAAATCTCTCAGGTTTCATAAAAAATATGTTCAGTTGTGTTTCAAAGATGGAAGTCTTATGGGTTTGGAATGACATAAGAGTGAATAACTGATGACAGAATTTACATTTTTGGGTGAACTATCCCTTTAACTAGGCATAACCTGTATATAATATAATCATCATAGTTACTACACTAGTTCATGCTAAAGTTTTGTAAGCGAGAGGTCCTTCACCACAGGACAGAGATGACATGAGAACAGAAGTGAGTGGACAAGTGTTAGAGACGTGTGCCACAACTCTTGCCACACACCTGCCAGCCTGACACATACACACACACACATAAAAACAAAAGCAGGGGCAGGTGGCAGTGTGTCTGACACTCTGCCCCATGCTGCCCTGTTCTCAAACACATTGTACCCACTTCCTCTGGAGTGACTCAAACATACTCTCTTTGTAATGGTGTAGCACCTTTTTTTTTTTAACATGTTTGCAATTGTTTGTGGTCTGAACCCCTCAAAACACAGGAAATCTGATTTTTACAAACCTGATCGACCTACATAAATATGTTGTTTCATATCTAATTAAAATTTTTTTTAACTCAACGTTCAGATCATATTTCATGTAATGTTTCATTATTTATGATGTGATGCAACTGTAACGTCATACTAGCATTCAGTATGTAATGAATGGGAGCGAACAAGAACGTTTCAGACACTGCATATTCACTATGGTGTATGTATAGTAAATCTATAGTAAGCAGTCTAACACTTATGCTGTTTTCAATTCTCTCTTCGTCTTGCATCTCTTGCCATTGTGTTGATGCATAAGTCGTTACTATGGGAACTGATATAGATATAGCAGATATTGAGTGGATCACCACTAGCAGTGAGTTTTGAGTTTTGAAAGGGGCAGGGTTTACTGGTAAATCTACAGGGACGAATCACATTCATTCGTACGGTAGGTAATTGGCTCCATAAGCTCCTGCTCTGCATTATACCTCCAATACGTTTAGGAATATACACACACCTGAGTCTAGGTGCACGTGCACGCACACACACACACACACACGATTGAGCTTCCATCAAAGTCACAGCATGGTCTGGGTCAGAATGTAAATCTGGAAAGAGTGCTGAACTTTCTAATCACCTTGTTTACTCGCTGCGATTGGGCTGTTTGTCTCTCTCCAGCAGAATTCGATTGCACTCTGAAAACAAATGCTTGTTTCTGATGAGCTGCACAGATTTCACACTTGGAACAACACCATTTCTCTCCCAGCGTGCATGTGTGCTCGTGAGTCTGTTTGCACACAAATCCAAAGGCCAGATTTGTTTATCAAGTTAATTAGTTATGGTATAGCGTGGATCTCAAAAGGTTCTGTTGATGCTCTTCTCCGTACCGTGGAATAAATCTGGTTAAAATCAAAATGTCCAGCATCCCCTTGTTAGAAACTTGGCACTGGGTTTTTCAGAACAAGTCCTCATTTAAGTGGTCTAGTCCAGACTCTTCAGAGTTTAGATGATGATGTTGTGACCACATTCCCTGACACAGAATATAATTCTGACTCGGAACATAATTTCAATGACATATAAGTGACCCTGGACCACAAATCTAGTCATAAGTGTCAGTTTCTGACCTTTATGACTGGGTAATCCTGAAAAAAGATGACATGCATTGCATGGGTCAAACTTTTGATCGAAAATCTATTTTTCTTTTATGCCAAAAATCATTAGGATATTAAGTAAAGATCATGTTCCATGAAAATATTTTGTAAATATCCTACCGTAAATATATGAAAAATGTAGTATTATTAGTAATATGATTTTCTCAATATTTAGATTTATTTAAGCTGAATAAATAAGATTTCCATTGATGTATGGTTTGTTAGGATATGACAATATTTGGCCGAGAGACAACTATAACTATTAATAATGACTGGTTTTGTGGTCCAGGGTCACATAAGGGTCTCCAAGAAACACATGCACCATTTTCATAAAAATATTTAATTTGTTAAAAAGTTTAACCTTTGTAGGCCTCACCACATGATTTGATTTTTCTCTTTAAACGTTTTTCAAATAATAATCAGTGAAGAACATTTGTATGGGAAAAACAAGATATTGTGGTCACAATTTAACAAAATTAGTAGCACATGGCCATAATTTACCCCCAAAACGATGAAACAAATGAATAAAATGAAATAACAAATTAATAAATTTAATTTTTTCCCCTGCATATCATGTGTGTCTGTACTTTTCTTAAAATATTTTTTCTAATAAAAAATAATGAAAGATTATGCCAAACTACTACTTTCTTTTCAAGAATTTCAAGTTTCAATTATTTTCTTTCATTGTGGTATCTGGACAGTATTACTTAACATTTTGACTTTATAGTCCAAAATTTAATTTCAGAAATTAAAAACATGCTTATCTAAGAAGAGATGCATTTAAACAATTTACTTTTTTCTTTCAATTTTCTTATAGGAATTGGTCAAATATACTAATGACACCACAGAAAAGAGCAACCTACGAGTAGCCCTTGATGCCATGAGAGTAAGTATAGATTTCTTATGGAATCTACAGTAAAATTTGCAGAGAGTACAGCAATTTTTAGACATTATTAAATGCTTAAAGGTGCAGTAAGTGATTTCTGAGAAACACCCCTCCCTTCATTGCTTTTCAAAGCTTTCGAATTTTTGAAACACCACACACTGGTGACCCCTGCTGGTCAGAACAGTGGAAATGCAACAAAAACACGCATTAAAATCACCTTTTACAAACCCATAAAAGTAAAATCTACTATTATTCCTTTTAAGTATACTAATGTCTAATTAAAATGTCAACAAATGTATAAAACTGATCAGAAATCAGGTAAAACCTATAGACACTTCAATATTCACCCTCCCCCCCATGTGTAATCATTAGGGGTGTGACGAGACGAGACACGAGATTGGGTTCACGAGAACGAGACGAGATTTTTACATAGTATTTTTAAGAAATCCTCAGTGATGAAATGCATGACTAGAAAAATAGTTTGCAGGTGCATTTGAAATGTTTTAACTCGTCATCTTGTAATGAATATCATTTCAGTTCTACTTTCTGAGTATGAGTTATCATATGCAGTAAAAGACAGCAAGCACTGTAAAGGTTTTGCACAAACTCAACTGACGGGCGTCTCTCCTGTATGATTGTCTCTTTCTGACCTTAGAACTGAGCTTCTTTTGACCTTCTAACTGAACTCCTTCCCACAAATTGATCATAGATATTAAGTGCAATATCTAGTGCAATAACAATATCTATAATCAAAGTGCTCAATATTCAAAGTGCAAATAGAGACCACATTTTTCTTCAAGCATGATACAGAGCTAAGAGATGGTTACAACTAGATAGCTTTTATATTGATTCAAGATTCAAGAGTTTTATTTGTCACATACACAGTTATATACAGAATATACAACCGGCAGTGAAATGTAAACAGGTCCGCTGCATGGACAGTGCAAATTCACAGTTAAAACACAAGGAGGAAATTATAATAGAAATAGGATAAAAAAATTATTATATATATATATATATATATATATCTGTAGAATTATAAATAATCAAGTCAAGTAGAAGGAAAAAAGTAAAAAAATAAGAATAAAGAAGTGGAATAAAATAAGTGAGGTAAACTGCAGTGAGTAGACTGTAGACTTATACATTTGTTAACCACATATTTATAAGAGTATAATGTGCAAACAGGTTTATAACAGGTTGTTACACAGTAACAACGAGAACAGAACAGAAAGTGCAGTGCAATGTCAGTGTATCAATGTTTATCCTGAAGTGAAGTCACGTGATGTTAAGTGACTGAGTTCAGGAGTCTGATGGCCTGGGGGAAGAAGCTTCTCCTGAGTCTCTCAGTTTTGGCCATCAGGCTTCGGAAGCGCTTACCAGATGGCAGCAGCGTGAAATGAGGGTTTGCAGGGTGATTAGAGTCCTTGATGATCTTAGTAGCTCTACCTTTGCAGCGTTTGGTGTAGACGTCCTGCAGAGACGGGAGAGCTGACCCTGAGATACGCTCGGATAAGTGCACGACTCTTTGCAGGGATTTGCAGTCATGACTGGTGCTGTTCCCATACCACACTGTGATGCACTGAGTTAATACACTTTCTATCGCCCCTAAATAGAAAGTTTTCAGGATAGCTGGTGAAAGCCTGAATTTCCTCAGCTGGCGCAGGTGGTACAGTCTTTGCCTGGCTTTTTTCACCGGTGTCTGAATGTGAGCAGTCCAGGTCAGGTCCTCGGAGATGTTTACTCCCAGGTACTTGAAGCTGCTCACTCTCTCTACTGGTGACCCATTGATCATGAGGGGGGAGTATGTCCGTTGCTGTCTCTTCCTGAAGTCCACAATCATTTCTTTGGTCTTGCCAACATTCAGAGAGAGACAGTTGTCCTGGCACCATGATGTTAGATGCTCCACCTCGTCCAAGTATGCCGTCTCATTGTTGTTGGAAATGAGGCCCAGGACAACAGTATCATCAGTAAATTTGATGATAGAGGTGGAGCTGTGTGTGGACAAACAGTCATGTGCGTAGAGAGAGTAGAGCAGGGGACTCAGGACACAGCCCTGTGGAGCTCCCACACTCAGGGTGATGGAGGTGGAGGTGAACTGGCCTATTCTCACCACCTGAGGCCTGCCAGTGAGGAAGTCCTCAATCCAGTGGCAGAGAGAAGGATTCAGGCCGAGATCCAGGAGTTTGGAGGTTAGCTTGATGGGAACTATGGTGTTAAAGGCTGAGCTATAGTCAATAAATAGCAGCCTTATGTAGTTCACACTTTTGCTGTCGATGTGAGTGAGTGAGGGAGGAGTGGAGGACATGAGAGATGGCATCTTCAGTCGCTCTATTGGGGCGATAGGCAAACTGAAGAGGGTCCAAAGTGTCAGGAATGAAGGCACAAATGGTGTTTTTAATGAGTCTCTCAAAGACCTTCATGACTATAGATGTGAGAGCCACTGGACGATAGTCACTTAGGCAAGAGGGTTTACTGTTCTTAGGGACAGGGATTATGGTGGATTTTTTGAAGGAGGTGGGGACCACAGATGTAGCAAGGGACTCATTGAAGATAGATGTAAAGATGTATAGATGTAAAGATGTAAAGATATTGGGAGATATTCGCGTGCCTCAGGGAGTCGCTTTCAAGCAGCAGTAACTTATTGAAATCACGTTTGAATGCGCGATCCCGTTTTCTTTCGCGATCATGCGTACTCTGTGAATAGGGAGAGGTGGAGCTGCGCAATGAATCCTCCGCCACAGTCTAGTCCACTAACATGTAACACACACACGTCTTCTTGTCAAGTGATCAGTGCTAAGCAATATGCACGACTCAAACAGCTCGTGTTGAATGAGCTGATGGAATTGAAGCGACTGTTATGATTATCCACCTGAATTAAATTTTTATTTCTATTAAAAGCGAAACTAGAGTGGAGGTGTAATGTGAACGTAGCATTGGCATATTCTATCCTAACTTCACCCTCACACTCCGTCATGAAAATATGATGCGAGACAGCTTTTCACCTCGACAACAAATCTCGTCACAGTTTAGTCTCGCAAGATCTCGGTAGTTTGATAAATGCTCCAAACCACTGATTCTAAACAAGATTCGTAAAGGTTTTGAAGTTTCATAAAGCAGTGTTTTAAAATCACCCATCACTGCTTTTAACAGTGTTTCTCAGAAATCGCTTACTGCACCTTTAAAGAACTCTTGAAAGGCCTTTACAAGTGCAGTTTTCTTCCCTGTTTGAAACTGAATGTCTGGCACAGCTTTTCCCTTTTAAAGTAACCAACAGACTTTAGTTTTGCCGCTGTCATGAACCATGAATGGCTACTTGCTAGCTGGTTGCCGGTGTTATGTGCTTTAGGTAGTGCTGCGCAGTTTCATCAATGTTCAGGAGTTAACACACACACATAGACTAAAAGCCACAAAACACTCATTTTAAGGTCACACTTATTACCAGTCTTGATTTCTCTTTAGAATATGACATCAGATCATTTCTGCATATACTGTACTTAGTAATCTTCTTTAATAACGTTGAGATATTATGAGGTTCTACACATGAAGTGATGTCAACGGCTCATTTCTGTCTCACTGGCAGAGTAGGTGGAAAGCAGATTAATGGCTATGTGAGGAGCAGTAATGGAACAGAGGCCTGCGATGATTTAATTTGTTGGAATTATCCTCTCAGTGTTGATTGGTTTAGCCGAATGGGAGCAGTGAGAGTTGCTCAGACAGGGATTGAACTCATCTACCTGCCTGCCTGTGAAATGGTGTGTTTAATTTAGACTCATAAGTGAGTGTTTGAGCAGAGGCTGCCTTTTAAAATGGAAATCAGCCGAGATCCACGTCATCCCAGTGGGGTCTTTTGAAAGGCCTCTTTTGGTATCTGGAGATGTTTGCACTCGCTGATGAAATGAAATTATTTCCTGTGGAGAGATAAATACTGCATATATTTTATTTTTCATTCATTTTTTCATTAATTTCATAATTCTTTTATTACTAATTATACTGTGTTATCAACGCATTTTGAGTCAGTTGATTTGAAAATGAACGTGAATTGTCTTTTTCATAATGGTCTTTTGCTTTAATGACAGCAAACCTAATTTACTTGTCTGATTAGAAAAATAGAAATAGTGACATCTGACAAATCTGACATATTTAATTGAATGTATTATATATATGCTACCACTCAAAAGATTACTTTAAGGTCAGTAATCTTTTTTGTTGTTGTTGTTGAAATATATATTTTTTTAAATTACTTTTATTTAGCAAGGACACATTAAATGTATCAAAAGTGACAAACACATTTATAATGTTATTTTAAATAAGTGCTGTTCTTATGAACTTTCTATTCATTATAGAATCTGAAAAAAAAAAAAGTATTACAGTTTCCATCAAAATATTAAGCAGCACAACTGGGGGTATTCCAGAAAGCAGGTTATGTGACATACCCGGGTATGTTTAAGAGTAACAAAAACGGAAGTAACTTTGAGGGCATGTAAGTAACCATGGCAACTCACTCTCTGAACATAACCTGGTCCGAGCAGCTCATGTTCCAGGGTTAGTTTGCTTAAGAGGTATTCAGATGTGTTTTATATAATATAGTTATTAATAATTTTTTTCATTTTTTTTCAAATTTGTTTCAATTTTTTATATATATATATATATATATATATATATATATATATATATATATATATATATATATATATATATATATATATATATATATATATATATATATATATATAAATATAATATATATAAATAAAGAATTAGAATAAAAAATTAATAAAAATAAGTTTAAATGTTAATGCAATTCAAATATATTTATTATTTATTTTATTGTCATCTCACACATGGATCTGCATTCAATTAATTAGCATCAAACAAACATTACAATCCTTATTCTCAGTGACTAAAGATTACTAATTAAAAGAAAACATTGAAAAATTATTGCACAACCACCAAATAGGTGGCGATGTGCACTTATGTAAATCGCCATTAAACAAAAAGAAGAAGAGGAAGTATAACGGCGCACTTTTTCTTAGCGTCTGTTTCCATGGTGAATCATCGATTCGTCGCTCTGTTGAGAATGTCTTGTGTTAACTGAGAACATACTCTGAGATGTCTGAACTTACTCCCGGACTCGTTTTTGGAACCAGCATACCTCGAGTAAGCAAGGTTTGGGTTAATCAACCGAGAGTTCAGAGTATATGTTAACCTTGCTTTCTGGAATACCCCCCTGTTTTCAACATTGATAAGTTAATAAGTAGATCATAATGTTTTTTGAACATCAAATTGGCATATTTTAATGTGTCAAGTCCTCATGAAATCAAAATTGACCCTATTTACTTTGTTAGCACATATTAAAGGTCTTAGGGTGAACAATTAATCCGTGCAAGTTAATACACATAAAACAATTGTTTGTCGCGGTAATCTTTACTCAAAATCTGAAAAGTAACTTCCAGTCTGGAAACGACGTTCCTTCTCAGATGATGTCAGTTTGACGGCTTAGGTTTGAAAATCTTAACCCCTCCCCTCCAACCGTTAGTCTGCTCTCGAGATGGAGAGGAGGAGCGCTGAAGTAAAACCCTGCCCTCTGTTCAATATTCCGTTTCACTTGGAAATACGTCACAGCACTGAAGAAAACTCAATTGCTACTTCCGGTTCACTGGGACTTTAAAGAACTTACAAGTATACTTGCAGTATAAACTACTAAACTAGTAGTTTACTGAGAGTACACTTCAAAGTGTAAACTTTACTTTCATAAACTAAAAAAATTACTAATTGTATTAAAATGGTAAACTACTAATATACTTATAAGTTCACTTGTAGTACAGATGCAGTACAAATGAGAAACCTAGTTGTGCACTTAAAGTTTACTACTGGTACACTTAAACGTTTACTTTTATATATTAAAAGTGGGCCAATTTAGTCCCAAGCGGTATTGAAATAGTACACTTACAAGTAACTGTTACACATTGATATTTGTATACTTACTACTAGAGTTGTTCCGATTCCGATACTAGTATCGGAAATATCACCGATACCACAACAAATTCTGGCATCGGTATCGGCGAGTACTTGAACCCATGCACCGATCCAATATAATTTTCTTAAACAAGATCCAGTTATTATGACCGCTAGCTTTGCCTAACCGCTGCACGGTTCTTCTTCGCTGCTCAGAATGCATTGCAAACACAGGAAGTTGTGCTGTGTTGCCACAAGCAACCACTGTTTAGAGCAGCGAAGAAGAAATGAAAACGCGTTAGCAGTATGTCCACTGTTTAGCAGTATTTCAGACTTGACCAAATCAGCCAGTAAAACAGCAACTGTCACAAGTACGGGTACTTCGGTACCAAGTCGGTACTGAAATTTAAAAAAAAATGTGATGATACCAGCATTTCTGTAGTACCGACTCCCGAGTATATTCAGTACAAGCAGCTGCGTTCAGTCGCTTCCGTGTTAATCTAAGCACAGGGCTCCATACTGTACTAGTACTAGTGTCTGTGAATATTAAACTGCAAAATACTATTTAAATATTACCTGCTAATTCTGCGTCACTGTGTGTATGATGCGCGGGCGAGCGCGCACACACACACGCGCGACACTCGCTGTCTTTGTAGTCTCTGCCATGTGTCACTATATGAGGACACGAACGCATAAACCGCCACTTCATGAGAATTTACCGTTTCATTTGAGAACACTCAAAGGTCTTCACGGCAACCCGTCAAAATAAAAGTTCGGTTTAACGTGAAGAAATTGACAAAATATATTAGGCTACTGTTGTAGCCTACAGTAGATTTTATGTCTCTATGGAATAATAATACGTCTCTACTAATAATAATAATTATGCCTAGATGGTTGCTTATTTTTCACTTGTTTTGTTGCAAAGAGATTATTTTCTGATTAATATACTGTTTTTTTACAGTTATATTGTAAAACTAAAATACCTTTTTCAGTTTGTGGTGTTAGATTTTTGGCTGCATTTGAAGTTCTTTTTTCGCTTCAGAAAATTAGTTCACTGTATGTATTTGTTCATGTTTTATTAAGGGATAAGTCTGAAGCACACCATAAAATAATTCTAGCAATTCATACAGGGCTAGTAGTAGATAAAGCTGTATATACAGATACACACCCAGGTATCGGATCAGTACTCGGTATCGGCCGATACCCTGAGCCCAGGTATCGGGAAGCAAAAAAGGGTATCGGAACATCTCTACTACATAAAGTATACTTAAAAATGTACTTCTTTTTCGTAAGGGGACACTTCTTTCAAAACATAAAAAATCTTACAGACCCAGAACTTTTGAACAGTAGTGTATAATATAAAAGTTTTACTTTTATTTTTATGAAAACACACACTTAATGCTCACAACATGTATTTAATATAGTTTTAGGGTCAGGGTTTGGTTTAGTGTTCATTTCTTGTAATTAAGCATAATTAACTGTTATTTCTGTAGTAAATGCTGTTCATTTTAATGTGTAACAAGGACAGATAAAAAAGTGTTACCAAACCTGTATTAACATTTGGTTTCTTCTGTTTATTTTCCTGTATAATTTTCCATATTGTGTATATGTATATGTGCATAAATCTAGGTCATTTTGTTTTCCTTCATTAAACAGGACTTAGCCCAGTATGTAAACGAGGTGAAAAGAGATGTTGAGACTCTGAGGGAGATTGACCAGTATCAGAGATCCATTGAGAATTTGGTAAGTTGTACATAATAAGCATGACCTCTGCTTTTAAAAGTATAGTTTACTTACTTCATTGTTCCTGTCTGTCCATGAACTTCCTTCACAGAATCAGTGCTTACTTTCGTACGGAAGACCAAAGGGTGACGGTGAAGTCCGTTTAGTGTCAAATGTGGACAAGCGTAGACAGGACAGGTGAGGCTTAAGGCAAAAACCTTTTCTGCAGTCCACTCTTGTTTTTATTTTCATCCCATGTCATGACATGTCGATGCTGCAGACATATTTTTTTGTTCGACGTCGCTGTAATTGTCTGCAAGAGACGTGGGGACAACTATGAGATGAAGGAAGTGATCGACCTCAATCATTTCAAGATCACCAATAACCCCATCACTGATAAGGACAACAGAAAGGTCAGTGAGAAACATAGTAACAGGAGTTTGTAGACTGCACCCCAAACATCAAACAGTCAAATTTTTCTCGTGATCCCAGCATCTGCTCATATTCATCTAATTGTTCCATTCTGAAGGGTTTTATAGAGGTCAGACTGGCACGGTTCAAGTGTACTGTAGAATAGAAATCACTCCAGTGTTCTTGTCTTCTCCAAACATGGCTCCAAATAACTCTCACTTAGATCTCTTTTGATTTGTTAGAGTCAAATTTTCTTTGTAAAAAGTGTTTGTCCTCTAGGATACTGTAGGATATTCTAGCAATATCCAAACCATTTTAAGGGCGGTGTGACTTATCAAAGTGCATTTTTATGCAAATGAGTTGTGCTGTTGTAAGCTCTTTGAAACCGCATAAGTCAGTCAAATTTTCACATGCAGTACATAGGTCTTTTTCTGATCATATACACACTGTAAAAAAAATTTTTTTAGATCAAGTAAATAATGCTGAAAACATTCAAACATTAATTAATTGTTCAAACAACTCTCAGGAAGTATTTAATCTCAGTGCAGTTTTACAATTACAATATATTTCAATTAAAATATACACTATTTTGCCAACAGTTTTGGGACGCTGGCCTTTACATGCACATGAACTTTAATGAAATCCCATTCTTAATCCGTAGGGTTTAATATGGAGTTGGCCCACCCTTTGCAGTTATAACAGCTTCAACTCTTCTGGGAAGGCTTTCCACAATGTTTAGGAGTGTGTTTATGGGAATTTTTGAACCTTCTTCTAGAAGGTCATTTGTGAGGTCAGGCAGTGATGTTGGATGAGAAGGCCTGGCTCGCAGTCTCCGCTCTAATTCATCCCAAAGGTGTTCTATCGGGTTGAGGTCAGGACTCTGTGCAGGCCAGTCAAGTTCCTCCACACCAAACTCACTCATCCTTGTCTTTATGGACCTTGCTTTGTCATTTTGGAACAGGAAAGGACCATCCCCAAACTGTTCAGACAAAGTTGGGGGCATGAAATTGTCCAAAATATTTTGGTATGCTGAAGCATTAAGAGTTCCTTTCACTGGAACTAAGGGGCCAAACCCAACCCCTGAAAAACAACCTCACACCATAATCCCCCCTCCACCAAACTTTACACTTGGCACAATTTCCGTTCTCCTGGAAACCGCCAAACCCAGACTCGTCCATCGGATTGCCAGACAGAGAAGCGCGATTCGCCACTCCAGAGAACACGTCTCCACTGCTCTAGAGTCCAGTGGCGGCGTGCTTTACACCACTGCATCCGACACTTTGCATTGCTCTTGGTGATGTAAGGCTTGGATGCAGCTGTTCAGTCATGGAAACCCATTCCATAAAGCTCTCTACGCACTTCTTGAGCTAATCTGAACGCCACATGAAGTTTGGAGGTCTGTAGCTATTGACTCAGCAGAAATAGCCATCTCATGAAAACTCACATATATCTTTCTGCAGTGTTGCCCTTTTTTTTTTGTTGTCTTGTACATTTCTTATAGAAAGTATGAGATGAAGCACATAACACTGTATTTAAAGTAATTTAAAGCAGTCCGTAACTTTTTTTGGGTTAAAAATAATCCAAAATAATTTTTAATAATTCCAAAGTACATAACCAGCCAGCGTTCAACACGATCTGCTTACCTTAGCTCAATTTTCAACGGTAAGCTTGTAATAATGTTTTTAATTCCAGTAGTACTGGTGGATTTCCGCGGGAAATTCGAGCATATCTTTGCGTCATTGCGTCACATCTGTACACATCAATAAGGTGTCCCGGCTAGCAGGCGAGGATGTTGGAGGTGGAGATTTATAGCCTTTTCTCACAGGACTTGATATAATTAAACTTTTGAATTTGATTGCGGATACAGAAAGGTTCAAACTACTATCACCAGTCAGTGACAACTGGAGATTCACCCATTGTAAAATGCGAAAAACTTCAGACTTCAGGGTGGCAACAGAAAAAAAGAGACTGCAACCGGGCCAGCTTTTTTTTTCTGCTGGACAGGTAACGTTAAGACATTTCAATGGTTCAATTATGTAACAGTAGCACACTTGTTCGCTTAATTCATACAGTTACAGAGTTTTCTTTGTTGTGCCTTAATGTAGTCACGCATTGCTAATGTTGTTAACATTAACAGTTTGAAAACAAAGTATAATTTGCACGGTTTGACGTGATATGATAAGCGGTCGTTAGATTTAATCATCACGATTTATTGCAATGCTTTTTTTCCCCCTTAGATGGCCAGAACAAAAGTGGATGTTAGCTACTTGTTCAGATGACATTTTCCAGTGAAAATTCTTATTGGTCATACTTTCAAACAGTAGAATCTGTAATTCCAAATGACAGTATCCACACTGGTGCGGTGACTGACAGCACTTCTCTTGACAGCCGCACATTCTCCTCAAAACATTGGATTCATCCGCGCTGTGCCGTGCCGAGGCACAATTCACGTAAAGTTGATAATTCCGCGAATAACTGCAATTGCAGATTTCAAACAGAAATGGCGACAAAGAGGAAATACTACGGACTGCAGCTTTAAAAGCATGTTAACAAATGTAAACAACTTTCATATAACTATTCAAGTTATAAACTCAATAAATCGTCTTAAAGTTACTTTATTTAAACAGGCAATTGACAGCAAATTTTTATATTTTTTATATTTTATCTCCGCATATTTTTATGTATATATTTATATTTAAATGTATCAACTAAAAAGCTATGCCTGTATATGTGAGTCAACTGTCATTCAACAGCCTACAATTTAACAGCCAGGTCTGTAATGGCATGTAACTGAGATCAGGCTGGAGAGCCCATCACAGACTGTTGCAGACAGATGTTACTGCTCTTTATGAGGGCTGATGGATGGTGACGGATCGCTGCTACATGTCAAGTCAAATTCTGCATGCTGAACCAACTGCTGTGGAATGACTTGGTTGCTTTTGACAATATACAGTCTAAAGACTGTGTTCATTGAGGAGAGTAACCCGTGTTGTGTAAATCAGAAGTGGCCATATTCAATTATGTATGTATAAAGGTTGCAGCACTGTGTACTTTTTTTCAGTCTGTGAAGGCAGACAGCTCATCCTCAGACTACCTTTGGTTTTTTGATGTTCTTTTTGGGCTTCGCAATAGTCATACAGATGTAAAAATAATGCGGATGTGTCTTTAAACTTTTGATATTTTTTTCTCTTTTATGCCTTTCACCAAAAGGAAGGTTTCTTCTGAACAGATGGTCTGGTGAAATCTGTCTCAAGGAGACCTTGGCCAGGCAAAGCCCCGCTGGCTTTTCTGTTTGAAGTGCCTTTCTGCCCCTCCTCAGGACACATACACACACTTAATACACTGATGGATCTTATTCCTTCAACCACAAGACTCATGCACACAAACATGGCGACATAAATATCTTTAAGAATATAGTAAAACTTTATAATAACAATCATTAATAAACATTATCACATTATATAATGCTCAAAAGATGCATTTTCTTCTTTTAAAATACATTTACTTTTGGAGGAAAGAAAAGTTTGTAATAGTATTACGTTTAATTTGATATTGAAGACCAGAGTTTTAATAATATTTAAATAAAAAAAGACTGCTGTTACTTGGCTGATAAGGTCTTTTTTTCTTTTTATTGAAAGATATGTATTTTTTCTGTGTGCATGAACTGAAAACATGCTCATATTTCAATCTTCCGATAACACAGAACATTATATTATGCTTTTAATGTTAAATAAATGTATTGACCGCATTAAGCAAATTCAGTTTCAAAAGTTAAACTCTGGTAGCTAATTTTCATATTCTTTTTACATGAACTATAGATCTGTTAAGCATTATGTCAGGTTTGTTATTATTAACAAACATAATTATTAACATAATTATTGTTATTATTTATATACTATTATAGTATTTATTAATATTTTGATTTAACTTTTATAGTTTAATTTTAATTTTAGTATTTTGTGCTTTTGTCATTTTTTGTTATATTTCTATATAGCTTAAATGTATTTTTATTACACTTTTAGTTTTAGTAATTTTAGAAGTTTTCAAATGATTTCTAAGGCAAATCTTCTAAATGTCATTTAAGTTGAAGTTTTTAATCTAATACTTATTTTATTTCAGCTTTATTTCAATTACTACAAATTATATTTAATTGTTTTAGTTTTACAACACTGGGACAGAGGCAAGGATGGGATGCTGCAACAGTAGTCTGCATAAATACTACGCCACACAAATGTACTCATGCACATACCATTTTCACATACACACTGGATAGTTGGTGATGAATGTGTCCACTCCCTCAAGGTTGCCTCTGGCTGTCTATTACTGTGTAAAATAAAATGAGCCCCTTTTCCCCCCTCATCCACCAAGCCTCACTGCCATCTCCAATCACAGCTTTAAACCAAATACTACAACCCCTTAGATTTTCAATACATCAACTTTTTGTGCCACTTATTACAAAATGTCTTAATGTATATGCATATTTGAAAGTTATGTCTGTAAGTCTTTAAGCAGTAATTTATTGTCTTGTCTTCTGGCAGTGGTGCTATGGGTTCTTCCTCACACACCAGCAGGGGCAGAGTGGATTTGAGTTCCTGTTCAAGACAAAAGAGCTAAAGAAGAAATGGCTGGACCAGTTTGAGATGGCCATGTGAGTTTGAAACTTTGGTCCACCCAAAAATAACAGTTCTGTCACATTTGCTGCTCCAAACTTTCTTTGTTCAGTGGAAGTTTTTTTTTTTTGTTTTTGCTCTTTTCTGTGCAATTTCAATAAGCAAGAACTGGAGCATTCAAACTTTAAAAGAACATAGAATGTACTGGAAGGTATGAATTGAAGTAATTATTCCTGATAATCTTCCCCTCCATTAAGCTGTTAACCAAATTATTGAGATCCAACTTAAAGGCACAATATGTAAGATTTTTAGATCAAAATATCCAAAAACCACTAGAACAACATTATGCATTTTGTTGATAACTTGTTGTTAACTTACATTTATCCTAAAAGTTTCCAGCAATGTTTAAATCCAGAGAAATCTGCAGTTTTAACCAGGACACGGACCATGTCCGCATGTCCCATGTCATTTAGCAACACAAGTCACCCAGCTTTTATTAATATAATATTCTAATATTGATATTGAAAGTGCAACAAGTCTCTCATAACAACCACCAAGCGAACGCACAAAGTAATGTTTAAACATAACTTTCAACACACTCAAAAGTATTTAGTATGATTGTTTTACGCAACGACTGCAGCATAAGCATAATAAGAGCTCAGCTGGTGTCGAGACCAGTGTTTCGCGTTTGTGTCTTTCATTAGCAATCACTCCCATGGGTCTTGTCCTGCCCTGCTTCATACCACTGTGACGTTAATAAAACTTTAATACAGTCACTCATCCATGAACATGACTTTTGCCCAAGTCGCTCGGATTCCTATCCATCGGCTGTTGAGCTGAAGACAACAACTCCCATGATTCCACACTCTTTCACAGCAGCATCAAGCTACGCTTTTGTTGTTATGGATAAGAGACCTCTAGTGGCAAAAAACTTACATACTGTGTTTTTAAGAAAAGTGTTTTTTGAGAGTGAGTAAATTTTAATTTTAAATTTTAAATTGGTTGGGGGGATCTTTCACACATTCAAACTGCCAATGCAAATTCCAGAATAGTGCACATGACAATAGGAAACATCTACTTTTTTATGTTAGAGAGAAAATGTTTGCACACATCATCTATTCAATAAGACGCCCAACATGATTATATTGATGTCATTTGATTTCAAGCGGCTTACTTCACTCTAGTACATGGTGACATTTTGCACCTGGGATGCTGTTGAGATTTGATGGCACAGTGTATTTACAAGGGCTATGCTGAAAGAAATGAAAAAAGAGACGGAAGGGAAACTAACGAGAGTTCTGATTTGGAAATTGTGTAGGTTCAAGAGGATACGCAGTCCCTCGTGCCGAGAGTCTGAAATTATGTTTCCTCGCCCGCTTGATTTATGTCACCCTTTAAAAAATGTGTTTCTGTGTGCACACGTATACATGTGGTTGACTGCGTGATGATCTGAAAGGTGCGTTCAAACAACAAATTACACCTGCTGCATGCACACCGCTCTCTTGATGCAGGAATCAATCTTGGAGTCATTCGGGTAAAGAGCTTCCCCACTGCTCTTGATTGGAAGTTTTGGTTCCGTCCCCCATGGGCCACAACATTCAGCAACGCTCCGCCCCCATTCTCTCTGGCCTCTTAAATATGCAGTTTAATGTTTATATGCAGTCAAACAGTTAGTTTGTCATGTGCTTATTTTTCCAATCAGTCAACTTTGCACCATACAACGTTTTTCCATGTCATATTTTCCATTTCAGATCTAATATTCGCCCCGAGAATGCCACGTTTAACTCTCACCACTTCAAAATGCACACTTTCGAGAGGGCCACCACCTGCAGCTCCTGTCATATGCTTCTCAGGTGAGCTGTCATTGCACTTTTGAGGCCGGTGTTAATTGCGTGCTGAAACAAGTTAATCATTATTAACCAGTCAAATCATTACAATACTGTTTAAAGACCCTATGAAATCGCTTTATCACATTTTTCTGCTTTTTGTGCAATGACATTCTAAATGTGTTTAAATTTCTTTGAAAATATAGTTTTGGGGTAGCATATAGACCATATAGTTAGGGTAGATGCCATATTAATTTTTACACGGATGAAACAAGGCTGTGAGAGGTATGCCAAATGAAACCCTATGCAAATTGAAACCCTAAACTATTACGAGTCCACGCTTTCGTGATGTAATGCCGCTTTGACTGTTGGTTAGAAGTCTGATGTGTAGCTCGCAGGCTTCTCAAAAGTGCGCATCAAGGGTGCATATCTGCAGCCTAACGACAAGGGTGTCCAAAATTGGTCCTGGAGGGTTTAGTTCCAACTTACCTCAACACACCTGCCTGGAATATTCTAATAGCTGAATATGCATACACACTTTTGGCAGAGTTCTAGTGTCCTTGCGTTATTCAGCCTGAGGGTGGCACTTAGATTTGCTTTAATATAGTTTTTATTGCCTCAGAAGAGTTTGTGGAGGAATTCCAGTGAGGAAAATAAAGTCATGTCTATTCTCAGAACAAACATAAAACAGAACTATATAAAAGCTATTCACAAGAGCACATTTAAACTAAAGGATTTGTACTTTCATTCATTTAAAGTAACTCCCACATAGCAAGAACAGACATGTTACAACTAGTTACTGACCTGATGCAGACTACTATACACAGCTGTTTTGATTGATTTTGTCTTGGTCTGGAGCTAAGGTTTACGTAAGATAATGTGAAAATAAGCTCTCAGTGGTTCTCAATTAGAGTGTGCTGCAGTTCCATTTTTCACCAGAGATTTACACTGGGGAAAAATGTGGGGCGCTGTAGAGCTGGGGAGGAGCAATCGCTGCCATGCTTAGTGCCATAGTACATTACTGTCGGAGCCATACACAAAATTTTAATAAATCCCGCTCACTTTATGACTTAAAATAATCAAGAAAATCTGATGAAAATTTGTTGTAGAATGCTGAACACATTTACATTTTAATATCAGTTCAGTTGATCTAGAGGTCTATGTTTTGGATGAATATTACAGACAAGCTGCGGCTGATGCCTAGTATAAGCTGATTAGCTGTTCCAGGAACAGGATTGGACACCCCTGCCCTACGGTCTTGTGGACTTAACGGACACACGCACATTGGGATGCCATTTGGGACAAGGCCGTAGACTTAAGGTCCATTCACACCAAGGCAATAACTATACTGATAATGATAAAGATTTAGTTGTAAATTTATTTAGTTGTTGTAACTAAAAATTATTTACAAAATCATTGTAGAGAGAAACGGTCATTAGAATCACTTTCAGAATGTTTTCTTCCAGTTGATGAACGGCAAAAACAGCCAATCCATCCTGCTTTAAAGAGCTCAAGCATTTAAAATTGGTACATGACAAAACTGCAGCGCTTGCTTATAATAAACAGAGCGTTACCGTACGTTGGTGTGGACGCTGATAGTTATCTTTATAGTTATTGTTCTTGGTATGAACAGGGCTTTACAGTCTTTACAATAGCATGCACTGTATAAAGGTCCCTCATCATATTTATGGAGTTTTTATCTATTGAAAGTTTTTTAGAAAGATGTTCCATTGGGAGAACAATTGGCATGTTGTTACAATCCATGGAACACACTGTACTACACACAGCCTTGTTTTTATTTCTGTCAAAAATTAAATATGATGCTACCCTGACTAATGACATGCCCTAAAAGTCATAAAACTTGTTTGATTTGATGAGGTCTGTATGTTGCATGTATGTAAATGAATGAAAGTCAGCGTTAATCATTGTGACATTTTGTATCCTCCTGCTTTTCAGGGGAATTTTTAACCAAGGCTACCTTTGTACTAAATGTGGAAACGGGGCTCATAAGGGCTGTCTGGGAAGACTAGGGGTCTGTGGAAGGGCAGGTAATGGTCAGTAAATAGCTTCTCCATTTTGTAATTTCACATTTTACAACAAAGGACAGAGCTCCTCAAAGGACACTTCCTGAAATAATTTCCAACCTGGTTTCCCGTATATATGCTCAACACACTAGCTATGTTTCCATCCACAGTTTCCATCCACAGTTAACTTAGAAAAATTGGAACATCGCATTACCGTATATACCCGAATATAAGACGACCCTGAATATAAGACGACCCCCCCCCATTTTCCAGACTTGTTTTTGGGGAAAAAAGGTGCTCGCTACCTCCGAACATTGCATTCTGTGACTCCAAATTATTTGGCAGCTTTGCAATTATTAGATGATTCTGCCTCATTCACGACCACAAGTTTAAAGTTGGTGTCATAACTGTTTCAAACGTGTTGGTTTATTTGACCAACTTTTGAAGCTCTTTTCTCAAGATGATCTTTTGACTTCTCCATGGTGGCACTTTACTGTTTATTTAATTCATAACACTGTCACTAATTACGTAGCCTATCGTGTTGGCGCCCTCTACTGTTTCCCCCTGCTTTCTCCCTTTCCCCCTGTGATTTTGTCTATATCGTGAATATAAGACGACCCCCCCATTTTTCAGCCTATTTTTAGGACACAAACCTCGTCTTATATTCGGGTATATACGGTAAATATTTGCGAATAAAGCACCGTTTCCATCCAGTCAGACGAAGAGAACAAAATTGTCACTTCCTGATAAACTGCCAATAAGGATCACAAAAAAAAGGAAGTTGCTATATATAATAATGTTTGTATATGTAATATATTACTCCTTAGAGCGCACAGACAAAGCGCAATAATCAGTCATGTTAAGCTGCTCTTTGAGGCGGATGCCTGCTGTTTGAGAACGCAGTTGTTTAAGACTAATTATTAGGTAATTATACCGAACCACTTTGACAACAGACTTTGCTTCGGCATTTCAGAATGACCAAAACAGCATTTCAGATGCTGTGTAACGAGATCAGTCTGGTCCGTTTGATGTGCATCAAAGAATTTATTCTGTAATTCCATATGTTTCCATCATAGTTTATGCGCATGTTTTCTTATTGTATAAAAAATGCATCCGACTCAGTTGAGTGCATGTTTTTTTATGTGCATTTTTAGAATTGATGTGCATATTGGCGTTTCCATTCAGCATTTTTTATTTTAATTTTTTTATGCGACATCCCAAAATGCACATAAAAAGACCTGAATGTTCACAGAATTATACTGGAATTTATGCCCAGATGATTCCAGATTCTTTTTCATGTCAAGCTCATGGGTTTTCTGACTTAACATAAATATTTCAGTGTTGTAATGTAACTGTCATGCCATAGTCTGAAGGTAATGCAGAGCTTAAATATTCCCATACTATAAGAATAAAAGGTCAGAATTCTGGTATGCTCCACACCCTCAAGGGCCAATGTTATTGCATTCTGCTGCATGTCCCTTTTCCATTGTTTTTCTATGCAACCATGTGCAAGACAAAAATGTTTGACCACTGCATTCACGGCTAAAAACACGGTGCACAAGTTAAAAGTTAAAGTTTTTAAGATAATATACAAAGCAAGGAGTATAAACATAGCAACAATAACAAGAGTAGCTAAATAAATAAAAAATTAAAAAAATTAAAGAACAAAACGAATGGGCTAACATTGAAATAGAGAACTTTACATAAAGGTCTGTTTTGCAGAATTGAGGTAATCCAGAAAGGACTGCCACACAGTTTGAAATTAATGATGTAAGCTTGGGTCACACACAAAAAAAGCCTATACTCTCCAATCGTATAACATTTAAGGATTTACTAAGTTAACTAGGATAATACCCAGCAATGAAGACAGTTGTTTAGTGCCTGGGAGAGTAAAAAGGTGTTCAACTTTTAAAAACTAATCTCTAGATCTTGTGTTTTTTTTCTATTCCATTCGCCCTGTGCCTCACGCTTTTAAAAAACCAAACCAAACACGAGAATTCTTTTAGTGTGGCTCTCCATAGTTAATTGAACTAATTTAACTGTACTTACTTGCTGGAAAGGTCTATAATACTTAATATAATGAAACATAATTGTAAATTGTACATGTACAGCCTTTTCGCTGCCTTTACAGTTTTCTTTTACTGTCTCTCATTATTATCTCAGGTGTTGCAGTTCAAAAAGCACAGGTGAGTTAACCAACATTAATCTAAATCAATTGTCCATACAGTACACTTTAAACATAATGCTTGCCATTTCCAGACTTTTCCAGAGGAAAAGTATTGTGTAATGCAGTCTGAAGTATGTTTTATAGTTCTTTAAATTTATATTTACTGTACTGACAAAATGTTGTCTTAGACACAATGAAATGATCTAACAATGATTCTGTCATTCCTATTTGTGTAAAATCATTTTGACAATGTTATTACCAGTGTTTCTTAAAGCAGTTAATAATAGCTGAGTGTGTTCATATTGCAGAGAATCTGTTAATGATATTCTCTCTCCTCTCTTATTTCACAGAGAAAGACAACACCTAGGAAACAAGAAGACCCAGGTAGGTGTCTTTGTCTTCAGCATGCTTCTGTATATAGACTGTGAAGATCTCAAGACTGCTGTAAAAGTCTTTTATATACTGTATTTTAAACATTTGTTGCTCTATACATAGTCTTTTGTTCACCATCATCACCCTTATTGTTGTTCATATGAAGAGGTTCATTCAGGTGCTAATTGGTGGGAACTTAGTAAGTGATTCTGTAAATTCAGATCTATGTGGCCGTTCCAGATAATAACAATACACCCTTTATAATCAGAATGACTACGGTACTTTAAACAGCAGTTAGTTTATACTTGACTTTATGACCCTTTAATACATTATATCTACTTTTAAAATGTAATTTGTTATACCACAGGACCAGTTAAAATGATCTAGTGAATACCAGATAGTGATCGAAAATGATGAGAAACGTGAAGAAAGTACACTCATCTAACTTTAACCTAGTAGTGTTGGGAAAAAAAAGTCCATGGATCTGTCAACTAGGTTTACTATTGGCAGTCTGCCACAGCTCCTTCTCGTATCTTTTGTAAATTTATTTATTTTAGAACAAATAGTTTTCAGTCCACAGAGCAACAGTTTAGCATGGTGTGTGAGATTTGTGAGCTTTATGTGAGCCTGGTAAAGTCTCATGGTAAAGACATATCGCAATCCCTTTTCCTCTTTACTGTCTTATCAATGCAAAAAAATCCAAAATTGTTATCATAAATGTTATCATTTTAAAATAAATAGAAAAAGAATAACCACACTATAATATATGTATATTAATTAAAAAAATTATTTTGTGTTTTTTTGTGTTTTGTAAATTTTGTTGCAAGCATTTACCGCCACCACCACCACAAAAAAAAGAAGCTCAAATTGCATCGCAGAATATATATACGGCAGCGGCTATTTGCACAAAGTGCAAATAGCAATAGATGCTATTTACACTAAGTGCAAATATTGATAGATGCTATTTACACCAAGTGTAAATAGCAACTAGATTCTATTTACACTCAGTGAAAATAACATTTTCTTAGCGATAGATGATATTTACACTAAGTGCAAATAGCTGTAGATGCTATTTACTAAGTGAAAATAGTGATATATTCTATTTACACCATATAAAAGTAGCAGTTCTTTGCCATATAAATAGTAATTACATGTAATTTATACTTTATTTTGACAGATACATACTATTTGCACCTCAGTATTGTTTTACATTAACAGGATGCAATAATAATATAGAGTGTAAATTATTATATTTATTAAAATTATTAAATGGATGGTGCCTTAAAGGGACAATAAAAGCTCCCCTACACTTAACCCTAACCCTACCCAATAAATTGTATTATTATTAAACATTTTGCTAAGCACTTTATTTCCACATTTAGAAAATTTTCTTAATTTTTGTTGAAAGTAAATGCCTTTCCGATGTGATTTTGATGAGAAAAGAGAGAAGAGCAAGCTCTGTCAAAACAATGATCCATAAGCCATACGCTTTACTGATTGTGTCGCTGAAGACTGATTTACCAGCGTTTTTGCATTGTTAGGCGGAGCTAGTGGGAATAGCACTGGGAATAGCACCAACAAGGCACCAACAATAGACACGCTATATTATATATTATATATATATATAATAGATATATATATATATATATATATATATATATATATATATATATATGTGTATATATATATATATATATATATATATATATATATATATATATATATATATATATATATATATATATATATATATATATATATATATATATATATATAATATACTGTGTGTATATATAAGGGACGCATTCAATTTTGAGTTTTTTTTGCAACTGTGTAGTGACCTTGTTATGTGTTTTTTCATTCTCAGAAGTATTACTTGTAAACAGTCAGGAGATCTTCTCATTTTGCTCCAAAAACACTGCCACATCATTTTATTTTCAGAATTGTGAAACTTCGTGCTCAGCTTAAACAGAACAGCAGCAATTTTGAAAATCAGCAACTGTTTTGCTCTACTGGGACTAAATAACAATCCTGAAGTGCTGAAAGGGTGTGTTCATGTTGATCGGAGGAGGAAGTGGTCAGAAACCATGTATTATAGAAACTGCACAAAATTAGCTTGCTTTTTTTGTTGCTGTTTAATTTGAATGATTCATTTCTGATTTAACAGAGGTGTTTTGACCAACATGTTACTTTTAAATAAGTGTGCTGACAGCTGAAGTTAAGACCCTACAGTTAAAGCAGTTTTATTATCTTTATTACCTACACAGTTCTCTGTACTGGACTGAAAAAAAATAAAAATAGCTTTGGCACATTTGGCCATGTTAATTGGAGCATTCACTTCTACAACATTGTACTTATCAGTAACTACTGCTGATTTGAGTGCTTTATTGAGAAATTGTAATATGAACAATGTAAATGGATTCTTTCGTCAGGAAGTCTAATGATCACACAAATATCAGCTGGTAGAACATCTCCTTGGTTCAGACCATGGATACATTAAAGATATCAAGTCAAGTTATAAGTTAACCAAGAACACATCAATAGATATTCTCTTAATCCTCACATAAATGAGTTGTTTCGGGATCACTAACCACCACACCTTTCTCTTCCAGTGATCTGATTTAAGAAATCTGTACTTGAATCGGTTATGCTATTGGTTATGGTTTTTATCGGTTACAAATTTGACACTCCTGGTGAACACCATATAAAACACCTGGGATGTCAGATATGTGTGTCCTTTTAGTTACCTTCAGGCAAGGGCAGGTCAGCACCAGTCAGAGCTGCCAGGGTCAATTCAATGGGCTGTAATAGCAGGAAAACAATAGGTTACTGTTGTAACCCCGGTTCTCTGAAACATCGAGTGGAGAGATCCACCTATGGGAAGGGCATCGGTACCTGACCTCTGCAGAATCATCCAATTGCACCAAGCCTGGCTAGACAGACAGAAGCGTGCAGCCAATCCCCGGAAAGGCCCCAACCCCTTACCTGAGGGCATATAAATCCTGCAAGTGCTGCTGTTCTCCAGTAAATATATATTTGCTTCTCGTGTGGCAAGCAGGGCAAAGCTGGTAGATCTCGATGTTTCAGGGGTTATGACAATAACCTATTGTTTTCTTTCATCATCTCGTGTTCGAGATCCACCTATGGGAGAGACATGGACAGCTCCCAGATTGCCCAATATACTCACAGTGAGGTTCTATAAGCCAGAGAAGGACGGTCACCCCAGGGAGGCGGTGCCTGACATGTCCTATAATCATGAATCTGGCAACCCTGACGCACACACATAACTGCTGTGTGCATGCAGGACATAGAACATATATATGGCACACAAAAGAAAATAAACTCAGCAGCACATATAAAACACACCCAGGCAGGAATGTGAATGCATGCTTGGTGACAGGAATGTGCGTGGCCTACCGGCCCACACACTCAGTTCGTTTAGTCCCATGTATGATAGGAAAGGAAAAAGGGTCACAGGGAAGGGCTAAGAAGACCCCACACCCAAAACCGAATGTGCTACCGAGGTTCTGGTGACATCCAGCCGGTAGTAATGCACAAACGTATGGGAAGAAGCCCAGCTGGCAGCAGAACAAATGTCCTGAAGTGACACTCCCCTGAACAAAGCCCAAGAGGCGGCTAAACCCCTCGTGGAATGAGCTCTGTGACTCATATGCTAAAGCTATAGCCACCACGAGCCAATGAGAGAGGCGTTGCTTTGATATGGCACTCCCCTTGTGAGGGGGCGCCCATGAAATAAAGAGCGGGTCGCTCTTCTGGAAAGCACTGGTTCTGGCCATATACGTCTGTAAGGCACGGACAGGACACAGAACATTCAGCCTCTGATCCTCAGTGGAGGAAAAAGGTAGAGGGTGAAAAGCAGACAGCTCCAACACCTCTGATGGAAATGTAGGGAAGCATTTAGGCAAAAACGCTGGATTAGGTTTAAGGAAAATCTTATCTCCACCAAGAGAGAATTTAGTCCAAGAGGAATGTACTGAGAGTGCATGTAGCGCATTGACACATTTGGCTGACACCAAGGCCAAGAGCAAAGCCGTCTTGAAAGACAGCAACTTTAAGGAAGTACTCCCCAGGAGCTCAAAAGGATATAGTGATAGAGCCTCCAGCAACATGGAGAGGTCCCATTCAGGCACAGTTCTCCTGATGACTGGCAAGGAACGAAGGGCGCCCTTCATGAATCTGCAGATTAGAGGATGCTGCTCGACCGTTGAGCCATCCAAGCCCACATTACAAGCAGAAATAGCCGCCAGGTAGACCTTAATTGTGGAAAAAGACTTTCCCTTCCTGTTCTGTCCTTCAATCCGTGCAGACGTGTTTTCACTCTGCTCCCGCTGTGCTCTTGCGCTGTTTTGTTTTGTCTAGTGTTTCGTCTCTTCTCTTTCTCTCTGACTGCTGCTTTGCTAAAATACTGAAATGGAATTGATTAACTGGTCAATCAGCGCGATCGACAAGATTTTCTCACTAAGGAAGGATGCCCCGGGAGAACCCACCTGCCCGGACGGGACCTTTGCCGCAGGGTACGTGAGGGACGCATGGAACAACTGGCGAGTCCTGTGCCTGGAGGCTCTGTCCGTGGAGGATGCGGAAGATTTATACATGATTGGATTATTGATGGCGGGGTTCCTATTCTTTGGCTTTGGGATTGCCCTGACCTATCGGAAGATTGGTAAGACAGCTGCAAGCAAATTCACCCAGCCGCTGTCTGTGGAAATTAAAGAATGCTTCGGGGTTGTGTGTGACCGTTTGAAGGAATTAGATCAGAAAGTGATAGGAATTGAGGAACTGAACCGTAACAACGCAGTCCGGACTGCGGATACGCAGGAGAGTGTGGGCTCCATCGGGGTCAGATCGGTGAACTTTACGGACTGTAACCGGTCTGGCCATGAGGCTGGACGTAATGTCTAGGAAACTGCACAGACCGGACGCTAAACGCTGAGGACCAGATCTGATTGATTGATTACGATCCAGACAAATTACCAAGATCATCAAATGGATTAAAAATAATAAATTGTATTTGCCTGACCTAATCAACTAGCCCAACGAACATCACTTGTCCCTATCTCTCGGTTGGGAGGTCAGCCGGGCAGCTGTCTGCTATCTTCCCCTGTGCACTGCCTTATCTCCTTCAAGGACAAACCATAGAACTGAACTCGAAAACATCTGAAGTTATGGCTAACATTCTCACACAACACAATCTCAGACTCACTCGCACCATACACAACCTACCCCGCCCCACTACAACCGTCTGCCTGTCTTTATCTATCTCCTCCCCCAGTCCATACAAAAAATCCCATCACGTGACCACGTGTACTGTGTCATGTTTATGTTTATGTTTTGTTGATGTTTTGTTGTGTTTTGCTATGTAATGCTTGCTAAACTGCATTCTTGTATTTCTGGAGAGCGTGTGGCGGCGCCTGACTAATCGGCTGCGGCCCGGAGGCTTGCTCCAAACTCATTTCGTTATACTGTACTTGTACATGTGTAATGACAAATAAAATAACTTGTAACTTGTAACTTATCCATAAGGTCTTTCACTGCATCACTTTCTCCTTCGATTCGGCTATTATAAGCCAGTCGTCTATGTACTGTATGTCAAAATCCGCAGACCTTACATTCTCAGGGGAGCTAAGCCCGCTTCCGCACACAGACAAAAAGTCCAAGGGCTGAGTGCGAGCCCAAACGGGAGGACTGTGAATTCGTAACATATGCCTTGATAGGCGAAATGAAGATAAACCGTTTATGTGGAAAAAAGCATCTCTCAGATCGACCGATGTGAACCAGTCGTTCTGTTTTATGGAGCGGGTGAGCGAGCCATGACAACTCAAATGTTTTTTTTAAGGTCCAGAATAAGGCAGAGAAAGCAACTGTCCTTCTTCGGAACCAGGAAATAACGAGAATAAAATCCCTGATTTATCAGATTGGAGAGCACCACCTGAATCGCTCCCTTGTTTAGAAGGAAAGAGATTTCTTGTTTCAGATTGTGAGCGGCGCTCTCCTCCTTGTGTGAAGAGAGAATAGTTTTTTTCACAAACTGTAGTCTGTAACCCTGAGATATTGTTTGCGTCACCCATTCGGGAGCCGAAACAGTCTGCCAAACTGACTCGTAACTCGCGAGTGTCCCCACTCAAGCCGGGGAGGCGCTGTTGGCCTTGTGTATGCCCTGCGGGTTCATTTGTAACAGTGGCGCCATCTAGTGGATAAACTAGGGGTGACATGGCAGGAAGAGAGTCCGGAGAGCTTGTGGCTCGAGAACATAAACTCTGTGCCCCCAATGGACAAGCATCTAGCAGGCCTTTTGAGTCAGATGGGGTAAGGTTTGAGGGCTTCCCAGCCGTGGCAGAAATAGGTTTCCCCCAGGACTTTGCAGAGGGTGGGTTACTCTGCCATGGAGGGGGTTTGTTGTGGGTCCTTTCCTTGCCCTGATGGAAATTTCATCCAGTGTAAACCGGGTTAGGCAAATGCACAGGGGGCCCCTGGTGCGGGGCTTGGACAGCCTGACGAGCATTACGGAGGACAAGGTTGTTAACAGTAACAATCTCCATCCACAGGGTTGATGGAGATCCTTTATCTAGCTGTTGCCCTAAATCAACCAAAATCTCTGCCTGGTAAGCGGAGAGGAGAGAAGAGAAGAAATGTTAAGGGTCCTTACAGCCAAGGCAGAGGACTTGTATGCGGCCTGGTGGATAGAGGCAGAAAAATGGTGCATTTTGTTGGGTAGAACCTGCTTCGGGGTAGTGAGCAGCCCGCCGTGGACGGAGTTAAGGTACCTGACGATAGAGGGCTCAATAGCGAGGGGATCACCCAAGCCGTGAGCTGCCATATCCTTCACCTCGAGGCCCGTGAGACCATGTTTAAGATCAAACGGCCGCTCATTCACACATGTCCAGGAGGATGGTCTGGGGTAAGGCCGCGGGGGCATTAGCGTGGGGAAAGCCAGAGGACGGGATGAACCCTAAGAAGGCCCGCATCATCATCATCGGCGGAACCAGAGATGTCCTCTTCGGGTAGCCCCTGGAGGCCCCCGGTAGCGCGTCATCATCACCGTGTCCCCCATCTGAGTCAGAAAGGCAGAGCTCGACTCACTGGGTTGCTGCAACTTTCAGACGATGCCGCAGGAGCTTTTTTGGCAATGACTGCAATTCTCCGGGTTCTCCAAAGCCTCTTCTGCATGCTTGAGGCCCAAGCAGACCACGCAGAAAGGGGGAAGGTCTTTCGTGGTGATAAGAGCGTTACATATGGCCGGGCAGGCCCATGATAAGCAGCCCACAAGAGAAGCTACAGGTTTAGAGAGTGACATACCGGCGACAGCTGAGAAAAATTTGTTGCAAACAGCTGCTGAAAGGGGAGCAGGTGAGATAATCTCAGAGCGTGGGCAGCTCAGGGTGCAAAACACAGTTTTTATTCTGGGCTGAATAAAAGACGTCTGGCGGAGGTTGATCTGGCGATATGTCCTCCTGAAGACAGTGATAAAGTGATAAATTCATCCCGAGCTGTGTAAGTGCAGAGAAGTGGAGACCAGCAGCGCTTGCAGGATTTATATGCCCTCAGGTAAGGGGGTGTGGCCTTACCGGGCATTGGTTGCGTGCTTGTGTCTGTTTAGCCAGACTTGGTGCAATTGGATGCTTCTGCAGAGGTCATGCCCTTCCCATAGGTGGATCTTGAACACCTCCTCTGTGTCCGACAGTTAGTAGTGGTCATATTACACCTTAGTTATTGCTGCTGCCATCTTATTGTTAATGATACAGAACACCTCAGCATATGTGATCATGTAGTAATGTCTGCTGAAAAAAATTCAGCTTTGCCACTAGAGGAATACATTTGATTTTAAAATAAATTTTAATTTAAATTTTAATAATATTTCATAATATTACTGTTTTTTTATACTGTTTTTGAACAAATAAATGCATCCTTAGTGAGCCTAAGAGCCTATAAAAAAACCATACCCCATACTTTTGAATAGTAGTGGTATACATATACGTGTACATACACGTACATGCATATAATGGTCATATTTAAATAAACTGTTATAATTATTTGAAAAGGCCACACAAATTTGGCTTTTACATATGAAAGCAAAGGCAAGAACCTTTGTTCCCTTACGAATTGGAACTCGCACTGCCTCTGACAAGATGCTATGGAGAATGCTTCAGCGGTGTCTGATGCATGTGCCTAAACGCAACTATTATAATGGCTGGCAACAATAATTCTCACTTGGAGGGTCGAAATGATATGCCTCTGCTTTCTAAGAATTCTGTCTCTAGAATCCGTGGTTACTACCTGTTGCAATGCCTTCTCTTTGGAGGCCCCACTGCTTGGCCCTGCAGGGACTTTCTTCGTTTAGGGTATGTAGCTTGGGCAGTGGCCATAGGGAATAGTGTCACGGACTGCTTGCTGTTGCATAACTTGGGGGAATCTGACTCTGACAGTAAGGTCAGGAGAGTTGGCTTTTTTAGCATGGCGGAGTGGGTATTTGTTACCCATAGCGTCTTGTCAGACGCATTGCGAGTTCCCATTCAAAAGGTGTACAAATGTAACGGGTTCCCTGAGAAGGGGAATGAGAAACTGCGTCTCACTGTCTCGCTCGCTGCTTTTAGGGTGCCTTCCACGTCTCCTTCAGAAAAAGAAGGGGATTATGTGTTCCTCAGGCACCCTTTTATATTCATGGGTTATAGGCTGTCGCCGGCCAATACAATTGTCACATTTGCACACGTGCTTCAGACACCGGTCACGCTGAGGCATTCCCCATAGCGGTCAGACATAGTGCCTCATTCCCCTTCTCAGGGAGCCTAGGTTACATTTGCAACCTGAGACGCTGAGTAAGAGAGGAATCGTTCAGTTCAGTCTAGTGGCTTAGAGCTCCATAAACCTCTCCAATACATGTAAAATAACGTTTTTTTACGGTCTGCTTTAAGACCCGGACACCTGGCAGTATTAAAAACAACAAGTTTATAGGCTGGATATTAAGGAGCTGTTTTATGCTAGAAGAAACCCCCAGCCTCTTTCTAAGGCTTCAGGGCGAGTTTATGCTTTCCCCCAGTTTTATTAACCACCATACATCGAGGCTAAAGAGAAAGAACCCCTCTCAGATGATCTCCTTCTCTGTCATTGGTAGGTGTGACTGCCTCTGATTTAGTGGGTGGGATTGTGGAAACAACAATTGCTGCTATGCGTTACTTTATTTGTCCTATGTGAATGAGAAAATTGGACATTTGCTTTGGGTTGGAAGGGCCACCCACAGAGCTTCAGCACAGTGCTGTATTTTAGCAAAATCAGTGTGTGTTGCTTGATGTGAAATTAATTTCCATAATTTCCATTTTTAAGAGGCCACTAAGCATTTTGAATAAGTGTATCATAAGAAAATTGGTAAACACTTTTCTTAGTTGCTTTGTAGTGATTTATGGTCTTATGGAAAGATAAACAGTAATGGTAAGGTGAACTCTATTCTGAATTCAACAAATAAATCGAGAGATTATTTGTTGTTAACTGACATCAGCTATGCAAAATCTAATGCAAATTAGATAATCATATACTGACAATATACACTAATAATCATATACTGGCATATTACACTGACAATATGCCAGGGTCTCTGGAAAGCTGATGGTAAAGTGATATTTACGTTACGCCTAGAAGACGAAGAGGCTCTCAAAGTCTGCAACTCTACAAGTTAACAATATCTCACAAAACGTCCTACAATTTATAATTCTAATTCAGTCAACAAACTTTCATGATTATTTATTTTCAAGGTGAAATTCCTTGGCTGGTGCCCGTAATATAGGAAGGAGTCATCTGACACTCTCATACTTGACCAAAAACACAATATTAATATAAAGACTAAATATTGATATTAATATTAATGAGATTTTTTTAGTGGCTTTCTTGCTGTTTGTTTTTTGTCTTTGGGGAAAAATGTGCATTCAGACATCTTTTATCTTTTAATTTCTCTCTGTTTTATCAAGTTCATAAGATGTATAACTCATCACTTTTTCATAGTTCCTCATTGTACTGTATTTTATGTAAATCTATTCGCAAGCCATTTGATGTATGTAATCTGAAATATTCAATGAGAAAATGACTTGATTGTTTCCATTGGGAATTAATTGAAAGTGGGCGTTAAGTATCAGCATGTCGTCAAGTGGTTGAAAAATAAAAGGGTTTGGTGATCAAAAATCTTTTCTTCAGAATTATTTACACAAATGAAGCATGCAAAATAAGACCATGAACCTGGTTTAGATATAGGGCCAGTTTGATTTTTATGTTAATTTTGTTTTTACAGGTTTGCCAAAAATGCTGGTCATCAGAGATTATTTTGGGGTCCCCAGTCCTCAGGGCGGCCCTCCGCTGAATGCTCAGATTGGTGATGTCATAGAGGTCATCTGTGCTGATCCTCACAACTCCTGGTGGCAGGTCAGATAGACTACCACAGTTTTTAAACACCTAATAGCTGTATTGTATTCTGTGGTATCATGGGACCCTGAAGCTTGATCACAACCTCAAAGCAAACAGGGCACACATAACCTTTTATACACATATGTCTTGTGACATTCCAACCAAATGATAAATGCAGTAACCGGTATTTCCATAGCCAATTGGCTGTTAGCCCGTTTAAGTTAATTATAAAAAATAAACTTTACTTTTTTTAATTTGTTAAATGAACTAATTAATTAATATTACTTTGTACTCACAGCACTTGTATGAAGTGTTTTAGATATTGTAATATTTGATTATTATTGTACAAACTTAAGTATCTAATATGCTACTGTAAATACAAACACATCTGTACTCAACCCAGATCTATATTATCATCATTGAGATACTATTGTAGCTTTTATGAATATTTTGAAATATATTTTTTCCGGTTTCAAATTAATTTTGTTGTATGTTTTGGCATGGTATGTTTTTATATTTAAAAATGTCTCTCTCTCTCTCTCTCTCTCTCTATATATATATATATATATATATATATATATATATATATATATATATATATATATATATATATATATATATATATATATATATATATTATTATATATATTATTATTTTATTTTATTTTTTTTTAGTACATCAAGTCAAACTAAATGAAAATGTACAAATGAAATAAAATAAGTTCAAGTTCCATGTTATTTAAAGTAATGAAAAAATGTTTTTATGGTTTTAGTTAACTATAATAACCTTGACTCAATCTAATGCAACACAAATTTAGTACAATATACAAATGTTACATTGAATAGTCACTGAAAACAATAATTTTTCACATTGATTTCTAATACACTGATGCCTAAATGAGCCGTCAGATATAGCAACTGCAGAGCACAGTCTTTGTTCAGGCATGTTTCAGCATTGCAGTTTTGTCTCAAGCTTATTGTCACAGACTGTTCCTGTGTTATTTATTTCTGGCTCATGCCAGGCTGTTGTGGCTCTTTTTCTCTATGGTTTATGGTGGCACTAAAACCTCATCTTCCTCCTGGTGTTGCTCCAATCTGGCCGACGCACCTCAAACAGCTCGGCAGGGAATAGACACTTAGCGAGATTTCCCATGCTTTATGCTGGGCTATTTCTGCCTGATAGCACACACCGAGGTAAAAAAAAAACACCTACAGGTCAAAAATGGATGCCAAGAGATTCACAAAGCCAACAGACTGCGACAGGCAGTGGCTAGACGTGTGTGTCAGCCGTGGTTCTTCACGCACTTGGCAGGTCATAGAGGGGAGCGAGAAGCGCTACTATTGAATGATAATGCACATCACTGGTTTATTTTATCTTGTGTGAAACGACACTTAACTCTTAATAAGGCTACTAAATCTTCAGGGTCCCATGACACCAAAGAATGGAATTACAGAGCACTAAGCATCCATCTCCCATGTTACTGGAAGACAATTATCTCTGTCCTGTTGCCAGAACAGTGCAATCGATCACTGTAATTTAATTTGATCCTTTAGGCTGCCAACTGTTTACTCTAATGGGGTAATAAGTTTAATCTTTATCATACGCTTATCTGTGGCATAACAAATATAAAGGGCTTTCAAAAGCTACAGTGAAACATTATTAAGCCAAATAAATCATGAATACAGTTCCAGTTTGGGGCTCCAATCTAATTTGTGGTATAGGTGCATTTTTCTGAAATTCATTTCATACTTGTTAAAGATGATCTTAAAGTGGCCTGGAAAGAAAAGTATATATTTTTTCAGTATAGTTGTTTGAGAAGATCCTCATTACAACCTCAGTCAAATCTTCAGCCAAACTTGCAATCAATCATAGTCTGCTAAACTTTGGCACCTGGTTCCGGTACATTCACAGCACATTATAACCTCCCAGCTGTTGTTTCATACTGAGTCGGAGGGGATTTCTGTTTTTATCCAAAAATATACCGATAATTGTGGCTGAAGCCATGCAAGAAATGAGCCTATTTTAAAACTGGCATCCGGCCTGCGATTGCTCAATACAATCTATTGCATGAGGACATAATATGAAACTCGAGTCTAATGTTATTCATAAATCCAAATATGCTCGGAGCAGCAATATCAAACAATGGCTTATTGGCGAGTGTCATGATTCACGAGGTTCTGCTGTGGAAGTTGTATGATTATTCAGCATTAGGTGATGCTTTCATTCTGATGCGTAACGGAGTTTAACCATGGGTAGGGGCTGAACAGTAATTAACTGTGGCTCTAAATGAGATTCACTGCTTGTTGTGAGCTAATTGTCTTAGATTTATTAAAGCAAAGGGAAGGGGGGAGCATTGCCTCAAGGCAAATATAATGCAATTAACAACCACACTTCCTGGCAGGGCAAAATCCTGACAACGCAAGAGACCGGCTTCTTTCCAAGTGATGCAGTCAAGCCCTGCCCATGTGTAAGTATCTATATTTGGATGACTTGCACAGTCATTTCAATGCTGTTGTTCAGTTTGTATTTGTATTTATCCGTTTTTTTAATTAATACGTTTTGGCAAGGGTACGTTAAATTGATCAAAAGTGGCAGTACAGGCTTCTATACTGTTATTTTGAAACTTTTAGTCATCAAACAATCCTGAGAAAATGTTTTATCATAATTTCCACACAAAAAAAAAAAGTAGCACAACTTTGATAAAAATAATAAATGTTTCTTGAGCACCAAATCAGCATATTAGAACGAATTATGAAGGATCATGTGACACTGAAGACTGGAGTAATGTAAATGTATATAGATTTATGTTTGTCTACAATTACTATCCAGTCCATCTCATCCATTAAAAAATACACCGATCGGGCATAACATTATGACCACTGACAGGTGAAGTGAATAACACCGATTATCGAAGGCTGGCCTGTGTGGTCCAGTCAAACAGATGAGCAACTGTAGCTCAAATTGCTCAAGAAGTTAATGCTGGTTCTGATAGAAAGGTGTCAGAATATGCAGTGCATTGCAGTTTGTTGCGTATGGGGCAGCATAAACGCAGACCAGTCAGGGTGCCCATGCTGACCTCTGTCCACCACAGAAAGCGCCAACAATGGGCATTTGAGCATCAGAACTGGACCATGGAAGAAGGTGGCCTGGTCTGATGAAACACGTTTTCTTTTACATCACGTGGCTGGCCGGGTGTGTGTGTGTCGCTTACCTGGGGAACACATGGCACCAGGATGCACTATGGGAAGAAGGTAAGCTGACGGAGGCAGTGTGATGCTTTGGGCAATGTTCTGCTGGGAATCCTTGGGTCCTGCCATCTATGTGGAAGTGACTTTGGAGATGGTGGTCTAGTGGGTTAACCCACTGAACTGATACACAAAAGGTTGCTGGTTAGATCTCAGCAGTTGCCACCACCAGTGTGTGCTCTGTTGCCATGTTGCTCCAGGGGGATTGTCCCTGTGGTAAATCGCTTCGGATTAGAAGCATCTGCCAAATGCATAAATGTAGATGTGACACATACCACCTACCTAAGCGTTGTTGCAGACCATGTACACCCTTTCATGGAAACAGTATTCCCTTGTGGTTGTGGCCTCTTAGAGCAGGATAATGCGCCCTGCCACAAAGCAAAAATGGTTCAGGAATGGTTTGAGGAACACAACAACGAGTTTGAGGTGTTGACTTGGCCTCCAAATTCCCCAGATCTCAATCCAATCGAGCATCTGTGGGATGTGCTGAAAAAACAAGTCCGATCTACGAAGGCCCCACCTGGTAACTTACTGGACTTAAAAGATCTGCTGCTAACATCTTGGTGCCAGATACTACAGCACACCTTCAGGGGTCTAGTGTCCTTGCCTCGACGGGTCAGTGCTGTTTTGGCAGCAAGAGGGGGACCAACACAATATTAGGATGATTTTAGGATAATGTTATGCCTGATCGTTGAATATAATAGTAATAATAATAATAATAATAATAATAATAATGAATTATGTTTGTCAACAAAACTAATTTGTCAACATAAATGGGTATAATTGGTAGTGTATATATGCATGACATTTTTTACAATGTGTCTCATGCTTAGGTACCCAGGACAGTCGACTATTCAGCACAACCCTGGTAAATCTAAATGTTCAACCACATTTACTCTAATATCCACATGACACATAAAATAACCTGCATAACTACTGTACATGTGCTAAACTCTGTTGTTTTGGTTTCAACCATATGCACGTTGGCTTGTGTGAGCAGGTTCGCTGGGCCCATAGAGAGGCACCACGCAGAGTCCGAGCTCATGGAGAGAGAGAACAGCACCTACCTGGTGCGATACAGGAGCCGGGAGAGCAGAGAGTATGCCATCAGCATCAAGTACGTTTAGCTATTATACCACTTCATGTATTTGAGCAAGCGTGTTTTTATTGCACATAAAATTGCTGTGACGGATGGTTGATGAGGTTCTTGCACGAACGTCCGTTTGCATGCAAAGCTTAGCTTTCTTTAAGCATTTCCCTCCATGCAACCCAATACATTATGCATCATGAATTTGCATACAGCTCATTGTGTAGCAGGGATGTGGTCAGTAAGTTATCACACTACATGCTCAGTGTGGGCTTTATTGCCTCAGAACATTTTATAGTTGCTTGTCTCATGCTTAAACCAATCACAGGGACTTTCTCAAAACATGTTGCCCTCTTTATGTGGGGCTTTAGGTCCCGTGGGTGTGTTGACCTGTGGTCAAAGACTGACAGAACTATTCCACATCCTTATGTTATAGGAAAATGTGTGCACAACATGCTCATGTTTAAAATTTAAAGGGATTGTGGTTTTTCTATGGCTGGTCCAAGGTCATCTGATACTGGACATTATAATTCTCCTGCTCATGACATCTTTAGATCCAGTATTAAAGGGATAGTTCTCCAAAAAATGTCTTTTGTCCTTTTTTGAGTGAACTTTCCTTTTGAGGCTCATCTTTAGCATTTTAGTATGCACTTGTTTTTAATGTGCTCCATAAATAAAAAGATATGTCTTGGTTTAACTTTTGTTTGTCAGCCCATTCCCAGGGAAACTCCTTTGAGATGGCTGACATTGTGCAACTCTTGTACTGACAATCCTGGAATGTTTCTCTGCCATCTGCAGGTACAACAACGATGTGAAGCACATTAAGATCCTCACTAAGGAGGGCTGCTTCTACATTGCTGAAAGCAGGACGTTCAAGACTGTATTAGTAAGTGGGTTTGAGTTGCACAGAAGCAATGGTCTTCATCAGCATTTGCTCTATTTATCATAACCGTATGAATACATATGTAGGGTGCTATAATTCAATGTCGCTAACTGTGCTGCAGAGACCTGAGCTTTTTTTATCGGAAAGCCAGAACATTTGCTGATCTGCATATTTCTGTATTTCATTAGCATAATTAATAACATGGGTCCAGCTATTAATCCATTAGAGTCACCAGTACTACTGCAACCTTGTTACATTTTCTTTTAAAATGATAAAGTTTTTCCTTATAAAAAAACACTGTGGTGACAGCATGTAACAAGGATGGTAAATCTTTGATGTATACCATAGTACTGAATGATTACTAATTCATATATCATGGTACTCCAGCGTACATCAAAGAATTCATAGTATAATCATGGTCACCGTATGTTTTTGTAAGTGTTGCTATATATAGATAATTTTAACTGTGAGCATTGATAAGCAATTATAGCTGATCCACAAGATAAAAGACAGGGTTTCCCAAATGCAGTCAGTTTGGATGGAATGCTAATCATTTGTTACTTATAAAAATGTAAACTTTAAATAAATAAAAATAATAAAAATGAAACGCATAAAAAGATTTTTAGCTACGTGAATTTGACCATTAACTGAAATCAAAGAACTGTGAACATGCGGATGTGTAAATTTTTTGAAATATTAAATTAAAACCTCAAGGGGTGCTTAGAGTAAATATTTTAGATGGCAAAAAATGTGAGAATCCCTATAACAAGCTTTTAAACTTGTGATGTTTCTGTCCAGGGACTGGTTGAATATTACAAACAGCACTCTCTGAAAGAGGGTTTCCGTACACTGGACACGACTCTGCAGATGCCATATAAGGAGCTCAGTAGTGGACTCAGAACTTCTGGTTAGTATCTACATCTCGTTCAGATTAACTCCCATTATATGATGGTCTCTTAGCCCTGTTCACACTGACAGCGACTTGCAGTTATGCCATGGTCCAGAATTAATTTTTAGTTACCGCAACCATTGCATTGGGAGAAGTATAATTTTTTTGCCGATTCCAATGGAACAAAAATATTTTTTCCACAAAAATATTATGCAGCACAATTGTTTTCAATATTGATAATACAAACCCGATTCCAAAAAAGTTCGGACACTACAAATTTTGAATAAAAACAATGCAATGAGGTGGAAGTTTCAAATTTCAATATTTTATTCAGAATACAACATAGATGACATATCAAATGTTTAAACTGAGAAAAATTTTCATTTTAAGGGAAAAATAAGTTGATTTTAAATTTCATGGCATCAACACATCTCAAAAAAGTTGGGACAAGGCCATGTTTCCCACTGTGAGGCATCCCCTCTTCTTTTTATAACAGTCTGCAAACGTCTGGGGACTGAGGAGACAAGCTGCTTAAGTTTAGGAATAGGAAGGTTGTCCCATTCTTGTCTAATACAGGCTTCTAGTTGCTCAACTGTCTTAGGTCTTCTTTGTCGCATCTTCCTCTTTATGATGCACCAAATGTTTTCTATGGGTGAAAGATCTGGACTGCAGGCTGGCCATTTCAGTACCTGGATCCTTCTACGCAGCCATGATGTTGTAATTGATGCAGTGTGTGGTCTGGCATTGTCATGTTGGAAAATGCAAGTTCTTCCCTGAAAGAGACGACGTCTGGATGGGAGCATATGTTGTTCTAGAACTTGGATATACCTTTCAGCATTGATGGTGCCTTTCCAGATGTGTAAGCTGCC